>CM072546.1:49579515-51979515 GCA_036898215.1 Platycarya strobilacea
ATGAAAAATCTTTCGGTACAAAGCCTAAAAAAGGGCCACCTCGATTGGTGATTTTTTGTATTACTGGGCTGCTTCAGAAGGAGTATAAATGAGAAGGGTTCAACAAAGGGAGTACGACTTGAGTCTTGGAGGAAACCGATAAGATAAGGAGAGACCAAAAGGGTCAAACCTCTTATTAAGCATTGGCAATGGTCTATGCATATGCATATACAAACCCATATTTATATAATGGGACTTAAAATCCTCCACATTGAAATTTGCATAACTATAAACAATAACTATGAATATTTGAAGAGTCACTATTCACTTATGAAAACATATTTTATTATTTTCTCTCTCCTACTGTTCACCTATGAAAATATGTATTCCAATTTTATATATATTCCAGTTATATATATATATATTAATTTAACTATATATATGTGTATATAAAACTGGAACGTTCCATTTTATATATATAAGTTATATTTATTATTTACATACATGTTAGCATTTCAATTTTATATATATGTCAACGTTCCAATTTTATATATATGTATGTATATATTAATGAAATGCATCTCATATATGATTTGAAAAATTAAGAAATTAGAATATTTTATTATTATTTTATCTCAAATTTACATAAGCCAACGTGAGAGTTTTGCATATGCATATGACATAATGAATATCTAAAAGAGGTAAATTTGCATATGCATATGCATAAACCAATGCTAGTGTTCTTAGAGACGGTCGGATTGCTAGGTGGATCGGTGAGGGAAAACGGGTCTGAGGATAAAAAAAATCCCTTAACACGACTGTATTTGTGTTCCTCCGCTTGTCATCCTTTTATCCAGTTGTACAAAGTAGTTTCTCAACCAAAAACACACAAGGAAACATAACATTTTCTTCCTCCCAAACATTAAAACAAAAAAATGAAAAATGAAAGGTTTTGTGACTTTAAACAAAATAAGAAAAGGAAAGGGTCGTTGAAATATAAAGTTAGTGCAATCTTCAAAAAAAATAGTACAATATGGCCCATCAACACGATCTTTCAGTGCGCAAAGGCCAATTGATATATATATATATATATACATATATATATTTTAATTCATCATGTCTTCGGCAAGGATCAATGATTCAATACCCCTAAATATTAATACAAATATTTGCAACACATAGGACGATTTGCAAGGAATTGGCATTCATATCTTGCCAAATCATTACCAAAATTTGACCTGCAACAGTATACACAGGCCTAACATGCATCTACAGCTAACTATACACTCCTTCATTACGTATTGCTGCAACTTCACTTAAATTATAAAAAAGACTGGAGTGGTGAATGATTCACCATAAGAAGTGGCACTTCTAGTCTTGCGGAAGAAGTGCTATCTCAATTTCTTGGAGCGATTTCCCTTTGGTTTCCACAACATTTCTTTTCACAAACATCACAGCCATTAAACAAAAGGTACCAAACATTGAGTACAAGAGCTGTGGCCCAAGTTTCTCCAGCAAACGCAAAAACAGCAACCCCACAAAGAAATTGATCACCTGAAGAAACACCAGCATTTATTCTAGCACCATATAATTCACAAAATAAATATGCATACACCAGCAATTTTTATTTATTTTTTTAATCTAGGAACTCCTTCCAGGGTATGGATCCAGAAGCTAGCAAGAGCAGATATAAAGCTAATTAGAAACGAAGGAAGGAGAAGATAGTTACCCAATGAACTGACATACAGACTGCCATAGCTTTCGCCCTAATTCGGCTGGGGAAAATTTCAGGTAGAAGGAGACCCGGAACTGGACCAGCTCCAAGCGCAAAGGTAAAGACAAACCTGCACAAAGAAATTCATTAATATCCCTCCCAACATTGCCACTCTAACAAGAGCAATGAGGGATGGGTAGTCATTGTTTCCGAAGATGCATTTCCAGCCGGGATCGCTAAGTTGGAAATCCAAATTTTACAAAGGTGCCCTAACATGGCCGCTAGGATGTTATTTGGAAAATGCATCATCTGATTATCGACTAGAGAAATTCAAGAAACAAAACGACGACCATATATCATGATACAGCCGTTTCATGAAGCACATTTTGCATTTGAATACATTTATAAAAATATGCATCCATAACAAGTTCATCTTCAAAATGTATGTACTAAAAGATTACTCACAGCAGCATGCCACCAACAGATAGATACAATTCTCCAGAGCCTGGTATGTAAGAACTTGCTGCGACAGCTTGAAGGGACATAGATATCGCCTGGGCAGGGATGATAAAAAAAAAAGTTTAATATCAGGATCTTAGATCATTAAGTCCGGATATTGTTAGAAGTAAGGAGAAGAGATTTTAGATGTGCCGGTTGAGTTGTAGGCAACATTAGCGGCAATGTTGTGAGTTACTAATTCAACACATGATGCAGGAAAATGAAAGCGTCCTGCAAGCCTGTTATTAAATAGCCACTTTTCTTTATGCTAGTCCATTTTCCATATGAAAGCATAAGTCTTTTCTCTTTAAACCTGAGAACCAATATTTTTTAGCTCCGTCTTAATACCAGAAACATTCACATGCATTCTTACTTGTCAAAAAAATTAAAAACATTCACATGCATTCTTGAGTACATATGTCTTATCTGAGTTAAATGGCATATCCAGTCATATACATTCAATTCTCATTTACTTTTCTAGCTTTCACATACACATATGTTGATTTGATAGGAAAAATACAAAAATTACATCCTCGTCCTGTTAGAATAACGTGAATTGTGGTGAGAATAAGATAAGAGTGTAGCATACAGCATAACATATTTTAATATTACAATCATAATGTTAATTTGTATGTAAACGGGGAAAGTGATGCAAATACAATTTACCATTCCAAAAAAGCTCCACAGGAGGAGGACCTTTCTTCCTAGTTTATCCATCAAAGCCATCGCAATAATAGATCCTGAATGATATAAAAGTTTATGCTGTCATGACAGAATGCATCATCCTAGACATGTAAGGGAGGAGTAACCATGAACTGAAGCTGTACCTGTTAAATTTGCAATTCCTATGAAGACATTGGCAAGGGTTGATGGAACTCCCGCACTTTTAAAAACAGTTGAAGAGAAATAAAACACAGCATTTATACCAGATAGCTGTTGTAAAGCAAATAGGGTTGACCCAATAAAAACCACTGCAAAAGGAATGCGTGAATAACAAAGCACTTTTGGAAAGGCCAAAAGAATATGACAGAAGAACAAGGAACAGTGAAAACAGCCATGGCTTCTGCAGGGAAAGAGATAGCTACAAATCTTCAAAGAAATATAACAGAAAAGAATCACATGTACCTCTAAAATGGCGACCATAGAGCAATTCTGAGATCTTTACAGTATCAGTGTCATCTCCCCTGTCCGATTTAGATAATTCTGCCAATGCCAGTTGGGCATGCGATCCTCCCAGGAGCTTCTCAAATGCAGCTTCGGCTTCCTCGGTTCTTCCTTTCTGAATCACAACAATGAGAAACAGAAGGCGTTCATCTTCGGCATAATTACATAACTGTATAAACTTAGTTGGAAGTTTATCCCAAGTTATAGTACAGAGATGCTAGGCCAAACTTGAAAGTAGCTACTTTTACGGGGAGAAACCACCCCCCCCCCCTCCCCCCACGAAAAAAAAAAAAGGCCTAAACCAAA
Source organism: Platycarya strobilacea (assembly GCA_036898215.1). Taxonomy (NCBI): domain Eukaryota; kingdom Viridiplantae; phylum Streptophyta; class Magnoliopsida; order Fagales; family Juglandaceae; genus Platycarya; species Platycarya strobilacea. The sequence continues at coordinate 49,583,177 of CM072546.1, forward strand.
CAATACAAGAAATTAAAAGCGAGATAGAAAGCACTGCAATAACTTTGGGAGCTGATACAGAAAACTGACTGCATCATTGCGCACATCAGTTTTGCAATCATGAACGTGTGTGCATGTTTTATTAGTTGTTCTACATATAGACAAATACCTGAATGTTTGTTTTGGTACTTCTCTTTATAGGTAATCAAAGATTTTATTAGAAGTCGAAAGGAATCATAAAGACAAATACCTGAATATTTGATTTAGTACTTCTCTTTATAGGTAATCAAAGATTTATTAAGTCCCCCGTTTGGATTGAGAGATGAGATGAGATGAGATGAGATGAGATGAGAAATTCTAAAAATTAAATAAAATATTATTGAAATATTATTTTTTAATATTATTATTGTTTTGGAATTTGAAAATGTTGAATTGAGACTTGAAAAAGTTGAATTGTTTATTATATTTTGTATAAAAATTTGAGAAAGTTGTAATGATGAAATTGAGATGATCTTCGAATCCAAACGAGGGCTAAAAGTCAAAAGGTATAGCGAATCTTTGTGCCCCTGACTATTTCCATTTATGGTATAAAAACTGCAAAATATCAACAGGAGTTATAAACTAGATAGGATTTTTTTTTTCCCCAAAAGAGACAGATTAGAGCTTTGTTCTTAAAGCATTTCAGCCCACATGTCTTTGATATATTTAAATATGAATTAGTAAGGACTTTATTCATACCGAGTAACAGACAGCAATAAGAGAAAACAAGTGAAAGGAAACCTTATATAGCCAAGAGGGACTCTCTGCACAAAACACCATGGCAACAAGTAGTATTGCAGCTGGAATTGTAGATACCCAGAAGCAAGTGCGCCACCTGAGCACATGGATTAAGAAGTATATGAAATTGTCAAACATGAAATACAGATGCCAAGGCATTAGTATATCTTACCAGCCAGCAATTTCTTTGACAGGAATTCCAATAAACAGAGCTCCAATAAGTCCAAGACATGTTGCAATTTGAATAAAGCTTCCATAAGTACCCCTCACAAAAGCAGGAGAAACCTACTCACACAGATGGAACAAAAGCGGATAAGAAACAAGAATTTCCTTGCGTCAAAAAAGAAAAAGTAAGCCAGAATCAATTAGACAAAATTGTAACAAACCTCCGTTACATAGAGAGACGCAACAGGGGGTCCCAAGCCCATTCCAGTACCAACAAGTAACCGGCCCAAGAGCATTCCCTCAAAATTTTTTGTCATCGCACTGGAAATGCACGTTAATGTTCTTATCATTTTATAACAATAGAAGTAGAAAAAATATCTGGAACGTCAAAGAGTAAAATCATTCATATTTGTATACATTGAACACGTGAAAAAAAAAATAGACCTAGAAGGCTACCATTCACCAACAAAAGCATGCTAAAACTTTTTGTGATAAACAAGACAATTTCTTCATATAAAAGAGGGTGTAACCCAGACACATGAAGTATACAAGAAACCCACCTAAATTGCAAAAGCAAAACGTGATAGAACTTCATGAAAGTACAAATAGAAGACCCTACAATATTGTAGACTACTATCCAATAGCGTGCAAGAACTGAGGGAACATAGCATTGCAAATGGCACTATCAATTTAATTATATTTTCTAAACCCATCTGCAATGATCCTCCACATAGAAATGAAAAAAACACAAATTTTATCTGTACTTGATGATTGTCAAACCCAAAAGCCCCTTTTACCTGCAGAAATATACAATTAGACATCCAGAAAACTTCAAGAGGTTGAAATAAGTAATTAATACCAACTAGACCAAACCAACCAAATGGACTAGAAAATATAATATATGAAGAGATACAAATCAAGAATGCAACAAGTGGACAAGAAAATATAAATATAATACAAATTATAATTTATTTATTTTTTCACATCAGCATACCTGATAGAAGCACCAATAATCATAGGCAAAGCACACAACTGGAAAGCTCTACGTCGTCCAACCCCATCAGCAACCCAACCACTGAGCAGAGACCCAACAAAGGCCCCACCAAGACACGTACTCACAACCAGACCTTCACTTAAAATAATTGACAAAACCTCTTAAATAAGAGAGCTAGATGCAGAAATCAAACAACAGATTAGAGCAAGAAAAGCCAAAGATCACCTTCTGCCAAGGTATTCCCGCTGAAACCAAGATCTACAGATATGCTTTCAAGTGGTTCATTAACTACTCTGTATAAAACAGTATAAAAATAAATTAGAACACAAAACTACCTTGATTGTGTGCTTCATTCTCTAAAAACAGAGAAAGAAAAGAAAAAGAAGAAAAGACTGTGAGTTCAAAGACAGAGCACCAACCCCATATGGTAGCCAAATAAGAACGAAGTTATGGTTGCAACTACTACATGAGGTAAAGAAAGCCTCCATGAAGGGCTTGAAGTTTCTGAAGACATACTGTTCTGTAGAGGAACTACAAGGCAAGCAAGAGTAAAGCCCAATTAGCAATATGCTAGGTCATGTTCACACAAATTAGAAGCGTATAACTAACCTACACCACTACTCAATGACCCCCTTATGGTTTCCCAAGATACATAACAGGTCTACATAGACTTCAATGCCACCGTTTCATCTACTCTTTCATCTTACATTACCAATTGCAAATTCACAATTACCAACCAAAAAGGAACTATAAGGAAAATTAGCCTCAAACCCCACAGAGCATACTTTGCTACAAGTTTAAGATAACTTGATGACACCAACTCCAGCCGACATCCACTCCAACTCCGACTTTGGTGGAGTCAGAAATATTGGAGTTCGGAGACGTAGTTAGAGTTGTTACGAAAAAAAAAATGGTCAGCGATGGAGCCGATGGCAGCTCCAACTTCTTAACTTCGAACTCCAATGAATAAAAATGAAACCACACAATATTAGCAAAACAAATAAACAAACAATTTGATAAAGATAGAGAGCTAGATAGCCAGCATTGATTCATTCATTCACGATTTTCGCTAAGGGAGATCGGTGCCAACAAAAAGAAGCTGAAGACCGAAACCCTAGAGTTGGGCAATTTATCAAGTTCTTTTTTTGGGATCGGTAAGCTGGGCCTTTGGGTTTTTTGTAGATTGAAATCAACATCCAAGTTAGGAGTAGTATTGTATTGGGCTTGTATGCCAAGACCCAAAAAGAATTCCCAAGACCCATTAGGGCACTGTTTAAAGGGAGCATATATTTTTTTGTCTTCTGACAAATGTCTTCTTTCTTCTTCTTCTTCTACTTTGAGTCTGTCCAAAATGTAAACTCCTCTCTCTCTATCTTTCTCTTTCTCTCTCTCTCTGAATGAGGATTTTGTGCTTCGTTCGAGATAGTTCACCCGTTGCAGCACCACTTCAGCCCATCTTCCACCATCTCCTGCTGCCGCACCTCGCCACTAGTAACTCTCTCTCTCTCTCTCTCTCTCTCTCTCTCTCTCTCTCTCACATGTGGCTCGAGTCTCCGACACTCTGACTCCAACTTCAGCAACTTTGATCGGAGTTGGAATCCACTCCGATTTGGAGTCAAAGTCGGAGCACAACTTGACCTCCAACTTTGGTCGAAGGCCAGAGTTGGGTTCCATCGGAGTCGAAGCCCATTCCTAACACAAAATCCATTCCAATGGATAAGCAATTCTTCACAGCACAAGATCAAGCAACAGTTACGTGTTTATTATATCAACCACACCTCAAAATTAAAGTTGACTGTGCAAAGCATAAAACATAAGTAGAACTGAAATGATTATTCACCAAATAAAGTTACCTGAGGTTTCTTCCATGTCAACTGTATTTGTAGAGTCCCTCGAAGGCAAGCGCTTGTACGTCGAGTAAGCTTCACGTTGACGTACCCACATGCCAAGCTTTGACCAGCCCTTTTCTGGGATTCCCTAATTTAAGAATTTTACAGGAACACTATTATGTTTATGTTGCATCCATTGTGGACCAAATCAAATAAAGCACTACACGTTAATTATGATAGTTTCTCGTTCTAATGAAGAAAAAAACACTACCGGTCCGTTTGGTTCCCGAAAAGAAATAGAAAAACTGATATGATTTTTCATTCTCGTGTTGCTGCGATCTACTCTTAGGAAAACACAAAATCACTCAACTATGCATATGATCAAGCATATCGTATCTTTTCACACGCGTTCATAGTCTCATGTATTTTATGTTTTTTTTTTGTAAGTACAAATATTATATATATATCAATAGTAGCAACCAAATACGCTAAATGTATATAAGAAAATACCTAGCGCATATTAGAAAGCTCCTAATGACCCAAAAAGCCCGAGTTAGAATAAAACACACATCCCTAACCCTAAGCCCTTGTTTCCTGCAAGACTAGTACTCCACCCGAAACTCCCTATACGAGAGAACGCCTTCAAAATGTCCTCCCTTAGTCTTTCCTCGACTTGAGCTAACGCATCACAGTGAGTAGTTTTTTAAATTGGTCTTCACATCATCCATGTGAGAATCACACGCTATGCTGAATCTCGTTAATCTTATGCAAAACTCAATCTGATGGTGAACCTGCTATATTGTTTATCAGAGGAAGAGAAACTAGGGGAACAACATTATCCCCAGACACAATAGCCAACTGCACTTCCGACCCTAAACATTCTTCCTCACTAGGTAACAACAAAAAATCCATAATTTTCTCTCTGTCATCTCCTGCATTCAAATCCCAAACCTCCTCAACAACCATATGGTTGTTGTCTATCGTTGTTGTCACCAATAAAGGTTCCTCCCCACCATCGACAGGATCATTGATTGCATGTAATCCACTCTATGACAATCCTTTCTGTACCACTTTGTCTGACCTACTACTTCCTCAACATAGAGTAGCTAGGAAAGCACTACCTTCTGTTACCCTATTTACATCTTATAAAAGAGGCTCGTCGGTTTCTTCTAAAGCACTCAAGACCATAGAAGAATCTTCATCTTCAACTGAAAGTGAACCCTATGACGGCATCAAAACACCATTTGCCAACGCACTTGAGGTCTTCAAACCCATAGGACTACCCCTCGGCCGCCTCGTCTATTTTCGACCCACCACCCAAACCCACGATTAGGTCCAGCCCCTTATCCACTTTATTCATGAGATCACTCACATGCTCCATAAATACCGTCAATTGAGCTTTGAAAACCCACAAGACCCCCTCCACTTCTCCCTATGTCACTTGACAATCTCCGTCTTGGTCCCTTACATGTACCTTACCCATTCCTTCCTCCACGGAGCTATTCTCGACTAGAGTACCAGCTAGCGACCTCAACACCGAAGCGTACGAAACACCTTTGACCAAGGAAAGCCTCCCACTGTCTTTCCATCAACAAACTCTCCTCTGTTTGCATGCTTCAGAATATCAGCTTTCGACCCAATAACACTTTGAATCAACAGCAGAGTACCTTTCCATTTAATGCCATTTAAGCCTTCCTAAATCACCAACAAACATCCCCTCCTTCCATTTCGGAATTTTGAGATTTGAAGAAAAATGCCCTTTGCATTAATGTGATATTGAGTGATGACGAGTCCAATAACCATCCTTAGCTCCCTAAAAAATCCTTCATGCCAGTTGAGCTCTAAACAATCCTCTATCCCCATAGCAACCTACGAAAATGTCCTCCCACTTAAACACATGAACTAAACATAGATCCGGTTACGGATTAAATCCAGGCGAATACTCATTTTAATATATCCGCCCGGATCTGGTTACGGATCCGAATTTAAATCCAGTTATCCGTAACCGGACCAATATATACACCCCTAAATCGTGATTCTGATTCACCCCGCTCGACTTCTATCTCTCTCGAACATTCGACAACCCTAGAGCGCCTCTCTTCAACTGATAACTCTCTCTCGATCTCTTGAACTCTCTCTTGACAAAAACTAGCCTCTCTCGGCAACAGAAGCCCTAGCCTTATCTCGATTTCTCTTGGTGAGTCTCTTGATTCGATGACAGAAACCCTAAACAACTACAAAGAGATGGAGGAATCGAAAGTTCATCGTCGACAGCGTTTCTAGGTTCGGCTCGAGGTCTCTCTCTCTATCTCAAGTTTGTTCCTGTTTGGTTACTGAGAAAACTAGGAAGAAATAGTTCACTCCTATTTGGTTAATGAGAAAATTTGGGAGAAATGGGTTTTGAATGCCATGGGATTTGATTCCTCCTAGATCTGGGTACAGGATTCTGTGAAAACATGGTGTGAACTTATGAAGCAGAATAAATGTCTATTGGGACACGTTAAATAGCAGAAGTCAGTAATCAACGATTTGAACTTTTGCTGAAAGTAAATCTGTTTTTATTTTGGGTCTTTTCCTTCTACTATTTCTTCGATTCTTTGAAGGTTTTTTATTGTGTGTTTTACTACTGCATTATGAGATGATTGTGAAGGAAGTCTTTTTAGCATATGTAAACAATAATGATGATTGACATTATTTATCCATTCTCTCTCTATTAAGTTTGTTCCTATTTGGTTACTAAGAAAACTTGGGAAAATAGCTTAGTCTTATTTGGTTACTTAGAAAATTTGGGAGAAATGGATACAGGAATAGGTGAAAACAAGAATCCGGATTTTAAGGAAAAAAAATACCAAAAAATCCGAATATCTGGTTATAATCCGGATATCCGGATTGAAACTGGTTATTCGCCCGGATTGAATCCGGATGAATCCGGGCGGATTACCATCCAATTTTTGACATCCGGATCCGGTTATGACCGGGTATCCGGATCCAAATGCACACCCTTGCAAAAACTATTTACTCCTTCTTTTGTAAAAACAAAAGTTTTCAATTCCACCTTCAACCATCCCTCACCTTCCATCTGAGACAAATGCACGTTGCATATCATCATCTACTAATCCCAAGTCACAACATCATCCCAAGTAAAAACCAGATCAAAATAAAAAAAGCAAGTTATCTCAAGGAAAGCAGATCCTCTCAACCCAAGAAAAACCCATATGTAATATCAGAAAAGGTACACTAGAAAAGATCAAAAAACCCCAATAAAAAGAAAATCAGAAAAGGTACACCAGATCTGCAAAGGCAAAATTGAAAAGCTGATACAAAACCCGATCCTAGAGGAGGACTGACGTTAGAGAGCCCTTAATGGAGTCATTGGAGCCCGACAGTCTTGTCTATGGCGGTGGAGGTGGCGGAAGCACAGGTTCAACAGTCAACATCGCCTCCAATAAATGACATAGATCGAATCTTGCGAAAAAACCAGGTCGCCAGAGGGAGGACGTACACAGGCCATCAACCTTGTTTGTGCCAGTGGTGAGGTGTCATGCGTCGGTCTAGGGTGGGTGAGGGTGGCGGCATTGTTTGCTTGCTTTGGGTTTTTCTCTCACCGTAGTTTTTTCTCTCTCCTAGGTTTTTCATAGACTTCAGATCTCATGTAGTTTATGTTTACTTGTATTTTTACATTTAATTATTTTGCTTGTAGTATAAATACTCTATACCTCATTAACAGAAGGACTTTTTTGGAAAATTGCAACAAAAAATTTTTTCCAAAGGAAACTTATAGGGTTTCTCTACTTGTTATGGTATCAAATGCTCTATCTTCCATGGCACCACCTCAATAGAATCTTACCGACGATGCTACCAATACTCATAGTGCTCATTGTTTTGTGATAGTCAAACTGCTTTGTAAATTGTTGTTAATCCAGTTTTTCACGAACAAACTAAACATACTGAGCTGGATTGCCATTTCATACATGACAAGATTCAAGCTGGAATAATCAAGACTATTCACCTTGCTTCCCAACATCAACTTGCAAATGTAAGTTCCTTACCAAAGCTCTTGGATGTCAGCAATTTCAAGTGCTAATTTGGGTAGTGGAGTATTCTCCACTATTATTCATTGTTTTATTATTACTTCACCTACTTGTCACCACAATTCATTACTATTTACTGTTATTTAATATTCTATCATTACTTTTTCACTAATATTCATAGGGTATTTAAGATTATCTCACTACCTAAACGCAATCTTAGTCACCAAAATGGGAGTTCATTCCATTTACTCTCCATCTTGAAGGGGCTATCAAGCATATTGTATATCTTCACACGTGTACATAGTCTCATGTCTTTTATGCTTACTTGTATTTTTACTTTAATTATTTTGCAATATCAGTTTTTTCCACAGGAAACTTCTAGGGTTTCTCTAATTGTTACATATTTAGGTAATATGAAATCAGACAAATTACATACGCCCAAACCAAATTAAATTTCCAAATCAACGAGAGTTTCGAGCAAACATAGAATCGAACCAAATGAAACACATGCAGACTCCAGAGCCCCAAACCAAAGAAGATCAGTACAAAAGACGGCGCTGTAAAATTATGGAAAAAGCTCGTGATGAACGAAAACGAAGACGAAGACGTACCGATCATGTGCGAGTTTGATGAATAAATAAACGAATCCGGAACTATGAGCGAGTTTGATGAACAGGCGTGTGGGCCAGTGGAGATTCCGTGAGAGTCTCCGAGCCCTCCTGGTCTACGACCAACTCCAAAAAGGAGCGAAAAAATGAAAAATTCTAAGAGGGTAACGGAGAAGAAAGCAACCGTGTGCTCGCTCTGTGTGGTGCGGTTGTTTCAGTGAAAGAGTTAAAGCTTCCTTTCTACTTATACATGGAGAAAGGAAACAGAGAGCCCGGCTGCGTACGGACTGGGAAAATTATATTATATTTACCTTAATTTTCGTTGAAAAGTATGAAGTATTTATAAGATGTGATAGTCTATTGATTAACGATCGATTGTTTTATTTTGTTTTTTTTTTTTAAATATTAAAAAAAATTAATATTTAAGAAGAAATATAAAAAAAAATTAAATCATTACATTTTTTAACATTTAAAAAATAAACAAAAATAAATAAAAATACATCCATCAGTATAGGACTGAAAACAATCTAATCAAAAACGAATTCAAGGCAAATCAAGTTGAGCTAGACTCTAATAATTCAAATTCGAGTTCGAATCAAATTAAGAATTTGTCAAATTGAGTCGAGTTTGGGCTGTTTAAAAAAGATATCTAGTCAAATCAAATTAATTATCATTCTTTATTTATTCTCTTTAATACTCCACTCGATCTAAGCCAAACTAAGTCGAATTGAATTGAATAATTATTCGAATTACTTATTATTTATAAATATTTGATTCAATAATTTTTTGTAAATTTTATATATTATTATTGTAAAATAACAAAATATGTTACATGTACATAAAGTAACAAAATATATTACTTATATAAAATATTACAAATAATATATATAACATATAAAATATAAATAAGAAAATAATATATATAAGAGTATATATATATTATAGAATTGTTATGAACCTAAAATAAATTGAGTCAAATTTATACTAATTCTATTTACGAATCTAAGCTGAATGGAGTTGAAATTTGAGATTATATGAGTTTATCTAATTTAATATTCGAATTAATATTAGTATTCACGAATAATTCATTTATTAAATGAATCAAATTCGAATCAAATTTATACGAGTTGAAATCAAATTGTTCGTGAATAACTTTGTAGTCTTATATCAATATAAATACTAGGTAGACCATCAGTTCACCTTGCATTTCTTTTAGTAAATATTATACAATTAAAAATAATAAAATAATAAAACCTTAAAATACAAATACCTTAGAAAATGTGTTAGGTGAGGTCAGGGTCACATTTTGCTTAGAGAACTGAGATGCACCAAACGAAGAATGACCTGAGACCCATAAATTCCGTGATTCACGCTTTTTATTTTTCTAAGCACGCACTTGGTTAAATTTAAAAGTAAATATCTTGTTCCAAAACATAACAAAATTTAAAGTATATGCTTTTTATGAAAGGGTGGTGGAAATTGGAATTCCCCTACAAATATCTTCTTCTCAAACGAAACAAAATAAAAGTCAAAAAAATGGACATTGGTGATTGGAATCAATAAATTGTTCCCTCAGGCCCCACCCATTCTCTTTTGAACATTCCGTCAAGTGGACTGTGATACCACCGACAGAGACGGCGATTATTATGTTGCTTTGAGGTATATGATGAAGAGACCAAAAATCATAGACTTTTAATTTTATATAGTATAGTATGCTCATGTTTTTCTGAACGAGGACAATCAGGTAAGGGAAGGGGAAACTTCTCAAAAAACACCAAAACGGTTTATTGCAACATCTGGATTCTCTTAATGGGTAGCATAATATTTCGGTCCCTACCGCTCGGTCCCTTACCGTTCGGTCTTTTTTTTTTTTTTTTTTAATATAACGAGTTGAAATAAAAGTTAAAAATAAATAAAAATTTTAAATTAAATAAAATATAAATTTTAAATTAAATAAAATATAAATTTTAAATTTTAAATTTTAAATTATTTATTATATTTGATATAAAAAAAATTTAAAAATATATAATAATAAAATGAAATAAAATACTTTTATTATTCAAACTAAGCACAGATTTTTCTATTACTAAATCTCCTCCGTCAATTTATATCAACGGGTAAAATCTAAAAGGTCCTTGCACAAATTTTTAATATCAATTTAACAATTGAGTTTAACTACAATTTCCATTACATTGATTTTATAGGAATACAAATCCTTAAATTATTTAAGCATACATTACAAACATGCACTGCGTTGCACCATTAGATGTGGTTTTGAATGATGATAAACATACAATTACACAACATAACATAACAAAGGCTGCAACTTAAAATTGTGCAAATATAATTTCAATATACAAATACACAATATAATAGAATTAAAATGACATGATTCCATAATGCTATTCATCCAGATTTTGGCACCTTATTTTGGGTGCCGATTTGCTTTTTTTTTTTACTTTATAATTAAATAAGTATTTTTTAACAATATTGTATTTTTTTAACATCTTAAAAAAGCAAAACAGGACCCAAAATCTGGACCCGTAGTACTGCCCGTTCTATCTATAAGCCACCTTGAGTAGATACCAAACCGCCAAGCAAAGATGATGACTTGAAGATTTTGCTCTCATTACCAAATGGAAATCTAAATATAGACATAGTAAAAAATCACAAGGTCTCCTAATATAACCTTCAATCGACCAACAAATCATGTTTCCATGCATGTGTGGAAGTAAAATCCAAGTATATACAAAATATAAAACCTCTTAAAATCAGTGATAAGGAAAATCAAAAAGCAAAGTGTTCTTTCTATCATAAGAAATTTAGAGTGGACTACAACCACATTATGTAAGATCAAATTTGTGAAACATGAAGCCTCTTGAAATTAGTTATAAGGCAATGTAAAAAGGAAAATGTTCTTTTGATCAGAAGATATCTAGAGAGGACTACAACATTATTATGTAAGATAAAAACAACAAGTCCTTGATATCTTAAGATAAATGAAACTAGCACAATCATCTCAACTTATTTCAATTTATCTTTACATTTTTTCATATTTTCATATAAAATATAAATTCTAATACAGTTTTTTTAAATTTCAATATAGTTTTTTTAATTTTTAAGTCAACTTTTCTGAATTCCAAAATAATAATAATAATATTAAAAAATAAACTCAAATCCATTCATCTCGTCTCGTTTCGTCTTGTCTCTAAATCCAAACGAGATCTAAAAATCTTGAGTATTCCTCATCAACACAACTAAAGCTTGACTTTGGAACAAATTCTAATAAAATAAACACGTGATGATTATTAAATGATAAAATTAATAAAAATTACAAAAAAATTAGTAAGTATACATATAAGAAATGTTTGTTATCAAATTCTACTTTAAAGCTTTCAACATTATCCAAAAAGACATTAAGATCAATGAAAATTTGGCATCTTAATCAATTTTGCATACAAATGAGTGCTCAAATGTTTTTGGAGATGATAAACTACAATATGGGCAAAAAACACAATATCTTGCTTTGAAGTCTAACTCAAAAAGAAATAGTGTAAACGAGAATGACAATCACATTTCATATGACTCTTAATAGAATATGATACATTACTTCTTTGATTTTCCACCAATCTATAATTTTAGAATCTGATTTACTCATCAAATTAGACTCAATATGTTGAAGCCATAAAACCGGCCAACAGACCAAGGCAGGAAAAAGAATCATTCCCGGCGAAACTCTGGTGCAGCTGCACGTACGTGGATAGTAGATAAATAAATGGAGAGGGACACAATATATACGTCGTACGCATAAAACCTACGTCCACAGGATTTTAGAGAAGGGAATCCACTATAGCAAGTATTTTACAATCTCTCATGACTCACTGTATAAAGAGAAATATACATAATTTTAGTAATAAATCAGCTGGTTGAAACTCTCAAATCCCTCTAAGAAGGTTGAAAGAGATGATGCTGTCAAAGAGATCGAAATTGTTCCAGAGCCCTCTCTTGTTATCCTATCACTGCCTTTTTATAGACATTTTAGTTGCATGTGTCAGCTGATTTTTGTCTTCTGCCGTTCACTTATCATCTACACCCTCAATTTCCTACACATTGCCCCAAACACCTGCTTCTGCACCTGTCAACCCTCTTATTTATCCCCTCATGCCTCCCTTCTTGTCCCCTAGTGCAATAAATGGCTGGCCTGAGGCCCACTAATAGATTTTCCCTCACAGAACCCCGCAAACTCTTAGCAAATGTGCTTTGGTAGGAATTTCTTAGAACAACTACTATCCAAGCTCTAAGAAGGTGGTGATTTCAAATCATGATCTCAAGGTAAGAAAGAGCTAAAACATGCAACAAATAATGTCAAGTGAATGTTGTAATGCGCTAGTATTTCTAAAGTTTTTGATGGTTTCATTGAAGTGAGAGACAGTCTCGACCGCGAGAAGCACGAGCGTGGCGGGAAGTGGACTCGACTACAAGAGTGAGAACACGAGGTGGCATGGCGAGAGTTGGACTCGACCGCAAGTATGAGAACGCAAAGCTCTGAGGTAACGGGAGAGAGCTCGACCTAGTACGAGAAAGCGAAAAGCTCCAAGGTAATGGGAGGCTACTCAACCGCGTATGAGGGAGCGGGAGCACAAAGCTCCGAGGTAGCGGGAGAGGGCTCGACCGCGTACGAGGGAGCGCAGGAGATACTGGTGGTGAACGAATTGTTGAGCGGGATATGGGATGCTCAGACAACCTCGCGATTCGTGAGCAAGCATCCCAGAGATGAGGCTTGTCGAGTGTGCTTGATTGGTAGATCTCAAGCCTTGAGATCATCCTGGATGTGAGGCTTGTCGTCGTTTAGTAAGTAAGAGCTTGGCGAGTGCGCTTGGGTGATAAACCCAAGTCTTGAGCTCGGGGCAAGCGAATCGTTGAGTGAGGTGTAGGTGGCCGACCACCCCACAGATTCATGTGTCTCCGTTGAGTAGGTGAGGGTTTGGCGAATGCACTTGGGTGATAAACCCAAGCCTCAAGTCATAGGCGAGCGAATCGTTGAGCGAGGTGTGGGTGGTTGGCTACCCCGCAAATTCATATGTCGCCGTTGAGTAGGTGAGGGCTTGTCGAGTGTGCTTGGTTGGTAAATCTCAAACCTCAAGCTCTAGGCAAGCGAATCGTGAAGCGGAGTATAGAATCCAAGCGACCCCGAGATCCGTGTGTCGTCGTTGAGTAAGTGAGGGCTTGTCGAGTGTACTTGGTTGGCGGATCTCAAGCCTTAAGCCCTGGGCGAGCGAATCATGGAGCGGGACATGGAACCTAGGTGAGTAAGTGAGGGCTTTTCGAGTGTGCTTGGTTGGCGGATCTCGAGCCTCAAGCCCTGAGCGAGTGAATCGTGGAACAAGGCATGGAACCCAGGCAACCCCACGATTCGTGTAGGCATCCAGGATGACTTGTCGAGTGTGCTTGGTTGGTGGATCTCAAGCCTCGAGCCTATCCTGGATGTGAGGGCTTGTCGATTGCACTTAGGTAGTGGACCTCAAGCCTCGAGCCCTGGGGAGCTAATCATTGAGCGGGTTGTGGGTGGACAGACAACCTCGCAGATTCATTAACGGCCATCGGTATGATCTACATATGGCGAGAGCGCAGAGCTCGTTCCACCGCCACGGGTGCGGTATCGCTTCACGCTGCAGAAAGTAATTTCGTTAGTAGAAAAATGAATTCACTTGTTGTGAATGATACCCGCTGGAGATCTTAGGCTGCCGTAGTTGATTTTCGTGGATTTGCAGGTTGCTTTCAAGCCTACGAATGCTGAGTCTAAGTTCATTGTTTTTGTTGAGTCCTTCTATATGAGTGGTTACGGACGTTCCCATATGTTGAAAGGTCTCGAGCTAGAAAGGTATGAGTTGGTGAGGCGTTCGTAGCCCAAGCCCACGCATGCATAGTTAGAGTGGAAAGTTTGCCAAAATCGACGAACTTGCGGGTGCTACTGAATTTGAGTTCCCGTTGTCCAAGGTGGTAAGTGACATGTCCAAACAAAATAAAAAGGAGAAGTAGCCAAGTTCCGAACGGAGAGAGACTTGGTTGACAAGCCCAGCGATGGAGATGCATGCCGAGTATAAGTCCGTGAGTGAGGTGAGTTGCATGTCTCGATCAAGTGATCGGTGAATGTTTCAAACTGTTCGTGAAGTGGGTGCCGAGTGCGTGGGTGGTGACGTGCCCCAAGTGGGCCGTGCATGGGGTCTTCAAGCTAACGTGAGGGCATCCTGACCCTTGTGCATGGTGAAACCTCGAATGGCAAGTGTCAATCCCCATAAGGGCTTATTAAGCTTGATGTGAAAGGGTTAGGATTGTAGACTGATGAGGGATGGTAACCCGACTATGAAAGTGTGGTTGTTTGATGTTGTTCCGAGTGGTGGTATGGGCGAGTGTTGTGAGGCGATGTGGGTCCTTTGAATCAATAGTGAGTTGGTGAGCATGCTTCTCGAGTATGGTGGTGTAAGGGTGGAAGGAGCTCGCCCAATGAGCTTTGGGAGGCGATCACAGGGCGAGGTGAGTCTCGAGTATGAGATTCTCATTTGTGTGGAAGTACCGTGGAGGGTCTCGAATGTGAGAATATCGAAGGTGGCGAACTAGTGTGTGATCTGTGAATAAGATGAGGGTGCTCTCGAGTGCATCATGCATGGAGTTGTTGAGGGACTGTTCTGAGTACGGTTTTCGTGCGTGAAGTAAGCTCTGTGAGTGGAAGGGAGAGTTCGTGCGATGTTGGTGAGCTGTGTACTTCTCAAATGGTGGTGAGTCCTGAACTTGTGCATAGGGGTCGTGAGTGGTGTCCTTATGCAAGTGTGCTTCCATGTATGAATAGTGTAGTTCTGAGTGCACGAATAGTATTGTGGTTCCATGTATGGTGTTCCGAACTGTGTGGCAAGTGGCGAGCTTGTGTGTAGCGATTGGGGAAAGATGAACTGAGATGTGAGGGGTGAGTAGGCGAGGGGCGAGTGGTTTGGGCGTGCTGTGAAGGAGAGTGGGCATGGGAGAGGTGGCAAGCTCCGGCAGGGAGTCTTCGTCAGACAGGACACCCCGGCCATGACGGAAGTCGCCGGCATTCCACGAAGAGGCGGGTGCCAAGTGAATTAAGTCGTGGGTGAGTATGTGTGAGCCGTGGCAAGCTGGTGGGCATGAGGGAGAAAGGTGCCGTGTGTGAGAGGTGGCGAGCTGGCGGTCATACGGTTGGAAGTCTGTGTGTGGTGAGAGGTCGTGAGGGTGAACCCAGCCACCAGGCATCTTGGCAGGCTGCGGGTGGACCCGTCAGGGACAGAGGATGTTGGCAGCCCTCATGATGGCTGTCGGTAGCTCATTCGTACAATGGACCGGTTGGGCACGTTACCATCGTCGTTCAGGTGAGAAAATTCCGAGGTAAGGGCCTTTGGCTAATGTGTGGCCAACGCCCATGTCTCCGGAGATAGAAACTGCCGGCGACCACTGCCGTGACCTCCATTAGGCTTACGAAGCTCACGGCAGGGTGTCATGAGCTCTGTGAGGAGACACGTCCGGCATGCTCCCAAGACAGGCTCGGGAGCATGCCAACGCCCCCCTTCATAGGTCCCCCGTGGTGGTGGGGCTAGAAAGTGCCGGCAGTCTCAAGGGGACCGTTGGTAATTTGGCAAAACACACGGCCGAGCGCCACGAGATCGTGGGCGCTCGCCCGTGGTTCATTAGGCATAGCACGCTGCTGTGCCTGTGTGTTTGTGCATGGCATCTACAGTGCCATACACTTTGGACGTGGGCTGCCCTATGCACTTAAGTGCACAATGCTTCCTTTCTTCTAATTTCTGTGTCTTAAAATGTATGGGGTACTGTGCACTAGGTACTGTGCCCTTAAGTGCACAGTAATTAGGCATTAGTGCATGTGTTCAAAAAAGAGTAGGCCAAGTACATGGCGAGTAGTTTGGTATGAAAACAGAGTAACAAAGTTAAGAACACTTATCTGGGGGTACTATTTGCATGTCTAATAAGTTGTCCAGTGTTCCAAAAAATCATTTTTTCCCACCTCTGACTTAAAGATCCCACAGATGGCGCTAATGTTGAAACCATAAAAATCGGCCAACAGACGAGGACAGGAAAAAGAATCATTTCTGACCTACTGCTGCGAGTTGGGTTTTGTTCGATATCATTTGAGACCATCGGTCAGACACCGGTGTGGCTACACGTACGTGGATAACAGATAAATAAATGGAGAGGGACACAATATTTACATGGTTTGGCGTAAAGCCTACGTCTACGATATTTTAGGGAAGGAAATCCACTATAACAAGTATTTTACAATCTCTCATGGCTCACTGTACAAAGAGAAATATACATAAATTTAGTAATAAATCAGCTGGTTGAAGCTCTCTAATCCTTCTGAGAAGGCTGAAGGAGACGACGCTGTCAAAGAGATCGAAATTGTTCCAGAGCCCTCTCTTGTTATCTGATTAGTGTCTTTTTATAAACCTTTTAGTTGCGTGTGCCAGTTGATCTTTGTCTTCTGCCATTTACTTCTCACCTACACCCTCAATTTCCTACACACTGCCCCAAGCACCTGCTTCCGCACCTGTCAACCCTCTCCTTTGTCCCCTCATGCCTCCATTCTTGTCCCCTAGTGCAATAAATGGCTGGCCTGGGGCCCACTAATAGATTTTCCCCTCACACAATAATTTCTTACTCATACTTAATCCAAAAGCTCTATTGAGAATAGAAATCAATTGTATTAAGATCAACTGAGGAAAGAGGCTATGAACGTGGAATAACTCCACTTGAACTTTCATACATAGCACTACACTCCCTATATATGTCAATCATCAACTATTTAACTTTTGCGAGTTATTCTACGTACGATTCTTAAATGGAGACTACTCATACAAGTCCATACAGTTACGTTTAAAAAAATTTATAGTTACAATAATATCCTTTTCATAATAATGTTTTTTCTCCTTTTGTCTTATACATCAATAAGATTGTACATGCAGTTTCCTACTTGGGACTACATATACAGTTTTATACTCAAGATTGCAAATAGAATTTCTCAACTTTTACAATAATTTCTTATACTAATTTTGAACCACATATTTTTTTAATTAAAAATGAAAATGTTTAAATTTGTGCCTTGGATTAAAAACAACAACACTAAATATCATCAAATTAGTCATTTCAGACTATCGCTAATATCTATCATACCTTTGCTTCATATTCATTGCCATACATTTCATAAATGTGTTGGGTGCCATACAACTTATGGAAATAAGCATTTGATGTGATATACAAAGAGAAAAAAATATTGTTGTAGAATCATAAGAAATTTTCAAAAACTTCACAAACACTCTTAATTCTCTCCCAATCACTAGAGACTCGAGGGGTTAAGTCCACATCTCGAAAATAATGAACGTACTTTTCCAATGCCAAAAAATAATTTTTGAAATGTTTCTCCTATTTCTAACATGACATAAGTCGACTTCCATTTGGTGGGAATGCCAAGCCATACCACTCTTAAACAACCCAATTTTCTCATTCTCGATACATTTTTTGAAATTCTCTATTCTTACTAAAAAGGATCTAACTTACCTAACTGCATTGCGCATCCTATTGAGTCATGGTAACTTTTCGACCAATCATTCACAAGAAGTTCATAATATGGTTTTAAACATGATGTGCATATAGTTTCCACCCAACAAATGACCTCCCACAAACCTTTTTAAATAATTAATGATAACATTATTTGAGGAAGCATCGTGAACTATAATAGTAAAGATTTTGTCAATATCCCGTAGACATGAATCTCCAAGCTTTTCAAAAGTGTCTT
The DNA here is from genome assembly GCA_036898215.1 of Platycarya strobilacea. Lineage (NCBI taxonomy): Eukaryota > Viridiplantae > Streptophyta > Magnoliopsida > Fagales > Juglandaceae > Platycarya > Platycarya strobilacea. The sequence continues at coordinate 49,601,380 of CM072546.1, forward strand.
CTTCGTGATTAGGAACCATACAAAAATTTATAATTCTTTTGTGTGACTTATATACACAATTGATAAAGTGTACAGTAAGACACATATAACTTAAGTTTTGAATGGATGTCTAAGTGTTAGGTTTTAAACTAACTAGTTCGATTGCCTGAAATATTTTCCTCAACTTCTTTCTCTATTTTAAATAGGTTAACATAGTTTTTTTTTCTTTTTTTACTTTCAATGAATTGAGATAGGATTTGGAATGTTGGTTCAAGTCATCTATACATCTTCTTGAATTATTGGACTTTCACTACTTTAAAACATAACTTCATCAAATTATCATCTTTGCAATAGTCATTCATATATATTTTTTTTATCAAACTTATTTCTAGTTGCCATGCTACTCATATCATTATCTCTCATGACTCATAGCTTGTTAATTTGTGGGTCTAATCTATTACAGTGTTGCTTACAAATATTAACATGTTGTAACCTACTTGATGGGTCATGTTTATTGGGGTGACAAGAATAAGTGTTATGGCAGTAGTTACATACACTTTTAGGTCACATAGAGAGAGGGTTTGGGCCCATATTAATTAGGTTTTAAATTTAATTATTGCAGTCATTAGAAGTAGAGTTGAAACGGGAGAAAGGAGAAGAAAAAAAGGCATCGGCCAAAATAGAAGAATTCATCCAATTTCAATCATACATTTTGATCAAAGTCATTTATAATTCAATTGAGCTAAATTTTTGTAGGCACATCCACAGGGCAAGACTCTACAATCTAAATGGTGGGAACCGAATTTGGAGTAGTATTCCAGTAATGCATTTTGATTTTTCCTAATTATACTGTTTGGTTGTTAAGAAGTTATTTCTTGAAATTATTGTTGATTGTATGCCCCTAATTCTATCTAAAGAGAACAATTATATACTCATTATTTGTTAATTTGGGTGCACTACAATCTTGTGGTTTTTCCTCCAATACCGGAGATTTTTTTCACATAAAATTATATGTTTATATGTGTGTGATTTGGCTTATATTATTCTCTATTAAATTGCTACCTAACATGAGGTTATAATTGTGAATATTTTGTGTGAAATGACTTACAAATCCTAAAATCCAAAATTGGTTGTGATTGTTGGGTGGCCAAAGGCCTTTTCAACTCTAAAAGCTAACTTTATAAGCGAGGCTTTTATTCAGATTTATAAATTGATTACCAGTCCTTTCACAATTGATGTAAGACCACCTTAATAATCTCTCATTCACATATTGGGTCATGGGTTGGAACAGAGACAACCAAATTCTCTTACGAACTGTTAGGCTAAAAGTTGAGACTGTTAGGAAACCTGAATTCTAATACTAGTATTGAGTGCCTATGGGTAGGGGTGTAAATGGTCCGATCCGGTCTGGGAAAAATATGGACCGGTTTTATTCGGTCTAAGAATTTTCTCACCCTAGACCGGATCGAATAAAATTCGGTCCATACCGATCCTGTCCAATTCAGTTCAGGAGCAGTCCGGTCCGGTCCAGGGGCATTCCATATGATTTAATGGGCAAAATTTAATCTAAAATCTTGTAATAATTAAATATATTTTTTTGGTCTAAGTTTATAAATTATTAAACATATAATAATACTACTTTCATATAAAAATAATCAATTTTGTCAATTGTCAGTTTCTAATCTCATATAAATATTAAACAAAATATATAGTTATAACTTATAGTCTATAGACTTAATACCTATATTATAAGTTATAACTAATATTCTATATTATATATTGCTCATAGGTTGATTAGTTAATTTAATTCTTATAAGTCATATCAATTAATTAATAATATTAATGATCATTGATCATACTTCATATATAGTTAAAAACAACATTAATCATTAATATTTATAATTGCTACATATAATCATAAGAAGAGTAATTATTAATTAATTAATAGTGATTTAGTAATATATCATAGGTTGGTTAATTATAACTAATAATACTATTACATAATTTACGTTAGTATATTATAAATTTATATGTTGATGAATAATGATAAATTAGTAATAATATATTAAATAATAATAATACACTTAGTACTTATAAGTCATTACTAAAACTTTATATAGATATATTATAATTTATACTTTTATATTACAACTATTATAAATTATAATATATTAATATTATAAGAGTATATATAACTAGTTTAAATGGTAAAGTTGTTTTCTATACTTATAGACTGATCACTAATTCCTTGCATAACCAATGTTGGATAACCCTAACAAACAAACCAAACGGGTGAAGGACTAGCAATCAAAACAATCCTAATCCATATTGATCCATCATGGAAGAGCCTTAATACAGCTATGCCATCACTCTTGAGATTGTAGAACCTCTAAAAGCAATATATAACCTCTATATTTAATTGAATATACCCATGCGTGGAAATATATGATGACTCAAAAAGGTCCCTCTCAACACTTCTATTATACATATTAAATACACACCAAATATTCCCTTTCCTAATGTTATCCGAGGCACCACAATATTCTTGGTGCCTCTAAATAGACGTTTTTTGTCCAAACAAGGCATTTTCTTCTATTCAAACATCACTCTCACAACTGTTTCATAGGTTTTATTTATTTTTTGACAGTTGACAACTTACAAGTTGCATTCTCACATCATAGAAGTTCCCTCTTTGGTATGTTTTCCATAAGAGCAGTGCAAAAACACTGAATTATTTTTTGCCTTCCATATTTTGGTTCAAATGGAAATCATTGTCTTCAACCCCGGATCAAGTGGTTGCGTACGAGTGTAGGCATCTACCTAAACCAAATATGGTCTTAACTTATTACAATTAGAAATATTATAATATAGGCACATAAAACAAAGCTTAATCTATTCAGTTAAGACATTGTCTACTCGATAAAAATGTTTTAATGGAAGTTAATGTGGTTAAATTCGTCCACATTGAAATTAGTTAAAAATATGATAAAATAGATGTTAAAAATTCTAAGATTATATATGTTAGTGGACCATCTCATATATTGATCTATTTAATTTTAAAAAATGATATTTATAGTCTTGAAGTTTATAATTATCGTTCATTTTTTTAAAAAAGAGTAAATCTAAAATTAATATTAAAAAATATTTTATAAATAATAACCTTCAATTGTATCAAACAAATATGTAAAGATTGCACATTCTAATACCTTTATTTTGAGAAGTTTTACTCATTTTTTTCATATCATATACTATACATAATTTTTTAATTTTTTTATTAAATATGTGATATATGAATGACAAATATAAAAAATTAATTACTTTGAAAAAAATAAAAATAAAAATGTTATAGGCTTCGTTTGGATTTAGAGTTCAAATGAGATGAGTTGAAATAAGATTTTAAAGTTGAATAAAATATTATTATTATTATTTTAAGATTTAAAAAAATTATATTAAAATTTATATTTAGTATGAAATTTTAAAAAATTATAATAATAAATTTAAAATAAAATAAAATGAATTATGATGAGATAAGTTATTCAAGACCATATTAGATGATGTGTAATGAAGTTATTTATTTTAAGTTTTTAACCTTATGATTTGGACGAAAACATTAGAAATCGGAGATATCCTAAATAGGGTTTAGATCTGCCTTGTCATCGACATCTCGGCAGTCAGACGCCTTCATTGCTCACCATCTGCACACATAGAGAGAATGTCCTCGAGAGACAAGGACCAAACGACAACGCACCACCAACCTTTCATCAGCAGCCTCGTCGTCCGGCCCTCCCTTAGCGAAGTCGCCGGAGACGGTGGCCCAGAAGGTGGCGCTGGAGGTCGTATCAGCGATTACGAGCCAGGAGAGGTCCGTCGTGAGCTTCCTTCGTACTCTCGCTTCGATCGATATTCCGATGAGCCTGGTTCGTTTCTCGCTCTCTCTCCATCTTCTTGTTTGTGTGGGTGTGCTTTTCTAATGTTTAGATTGAGTTTGGGATGTTTAGGATTATGCTCCTCTCTTTTAAGAATCAAGATTCAGGTTTCAAATAGAGAAATTGACGTGTTTTCAAACCCTAGATTGTGTAATAGGATTGCTTCTGGTTTTTGTTAAATCAAATGTATTGTTCTCTTGTTTCTGATTTTAGCCGGTTTCCGAATAATTATGACTGATTAGTACTTTGTTTTTTGGCTTATTTTTCGTTTTTTAATCTTTGGTTTTAAATTTAATTTTTGAGTTTAATTGTTTTTATTCGCATTCTAACGAAGAAGCAGCTTTTGTTGTGCGTACTCTTGAGCATCAATTTAGAGAATTTTGGTGCGAAAGGAAGTTAGTCCCATTGATTTTGCTGCAGGAAGTTCGTGAATTTAAAAGGAATTTTATTTCTATGTTCTTGATTAAATGATACGGGGAGAAAGGTTTTTATTATATGTGTAACTTTTGTGGTGATATTTAATCATTGTTAACCATGCGGAAATCTAGCTTGTGTTACAGGCTGAGTGACTTTATTGCAGGCGTTAGCATCTCTAAGTATTATGTTGGACTTTGAATTTTTCTGGTGTGGTATCTTTTAATGAGCAAATCATAACCTTGAATAGGGATACTGAAATGAACAGTTACTCGTCACAAAAGAAGGCGAACGTTTGAGATGGCTGCTCATTTTGGCTTTGTTTTATTTTCAATGATGCTATTCTTTTAACAACGCCATTCTGAATGATGAATTTTTGTTGTTAAACACAATGGAGAAATGAGTTCTTTGGAATGTCCATATAGGCCTGTGTAAATGAATGGCATAATTTGGAGGAACAATTGATCTCCATATTCATTTTGGTATTTGTGATTCTCTCTCATGCTTGCATCTAATTAAATTTTAGTCATGGACTTAGACTTACAAATGTTTTATGTTTCATTATGTATTGTTCTTTGGCAATATAAGATATATTATCTTTACCAGTAGGCTCTGCTGTTAAAATTATATGGCCGGATGATTTTATCTAGTAATACTCACTGGTGTTTTTGAAGCACGTTGACATTTCTTATGTTGCATGCTGACCATGTGGATCGAGTATCACTTATGGAGTATTAAACTGCGAATACATTTTGCTATTATGTTTACAGCTCTGAATGTTGCCTTCAAGCACCTGGGCCTTAGGGGAGCCATGTTGGTGTGAGTGTGGTCTTGGATGATGGTATGGGGAAAATGTTTTTTGTATTAGAACTAAATATGTTTATGGTCCTTGCCAAGTGCCATCTGTGGATACTGTTCATCGTGTTTGAATTTATGGAGTGCAGAACCACTGAGAATGAGAGCCTGGGTCTGATTTGTTGCAATTCATGGTCATGGGTATTTGATTGGGTATTTCTGGGAATGAAGTGGATGGGTTGGGTTCAAATAAACAATATCCAACTGGGACCACCAGTCATTTTTATTATTGATTTGAAAAGATACAAGGGTGTCATATGCCTTGATAAAGCGTCTGAAAACCACTCTCACTAGCATTACTGTGATGATATTTCCAATTCATTATCAATCAAAAGAACAAGAAAGAGAAGTTCGTGTATACTCTCTGTGCACCTGGGCTTTGCCTATTTCTATGGATAAATTTTTTTTTTTGATTACTGATCAAAACAAGTATACAAGAAAGAGAAGTAGGAAGACTTTCAACTGCAAGAAGTTCAATCTGGTAAAATGGTACTGAATCTACCTTTCTGGAAGCTGGCATTGTTTCTGGAAGAAGATGTTTACTCAAGCATTATAATTTTTTGGTTGCATGGGTTTCCTTAATACATGGAAATGTATGGTTCTGTATGCCTTCTTTACTGATAGATCCTAGCAGCTCCTTTGTGGATATATGGACTTGGATTATCTTTATGAGGAATGATGGTTTAGATGGGGGTTTCATTTGTATTTCTGCCCCTTGCTTGGTGAAAATAGGCTAGTCAGACTGTTTTAATAGTAACCAATATGAGATTGTAATTTTCAGAGTTGTTACGGTGGATGATATATGCATGGAGGTTTGGGAACTTCTCTGTCTATGTTACTTTCTATCTTCTACCGAGCAGCTAGTAGGTCTTGAGGTTATAATCATATTTCTGACGAGTGGTGAGTTGGTACAGAAAATGGCTCCAGGTCTTTACATACTTGGGTTATTGTTTTCTTAAAGGTCTCATGCCTTTCTATTGTTTTGAACTTATAAGAAGCATAGTAAATAGCAGACAGTAACATGAAATCACTCATCTGGAATATGAAATGCCTTTACTGTGTCACCACACTTTCTCATTCTGATGAACTATTTCTCTGGTTGGTGGAAAACTTTGACATTGATGTTTCTGTTAAGTCAAATTTGGGGGTGTTTAACAAGATTCTGAATTGGTTATTGAAAAGAAGCAGACCAAGTTGGTGGTCGGTAAAGTATTGAGTTATTTGGATGCCTGCTATTAGGTGGGTACTTGTTATTGCTTTTCTCTGTGGGTTTACTCTATTGGTCTTGCTGCTCCTTTTAGCTGCTGTGTTTCAACTGTGAGGTTTTGGATCAAGGTTTACTGGAGGTGTTTTCTGTATCTGCCGGATTAATATTAGGCATATATCCATCTTCTCTATCTGCTGGCTGCAGAGCTTGATGAAGTTCTCTTTCTTATCGCTACTATGGTTCTGTGTTAAGTTATGTTTTCACCAGATCGATAGCATTGATTTTCAGATGTTTAGGTTCAAAAATATATATTATGTAATGGTACATGGAGTGATGGACGTGGCTTTTGTAGATAGTAATTCTGGACTTATTTTCTTTTTGAAGACTACGAGCAGTTATGATAGGTGGTGAGTACAACTAACCACCGTTTGATTTGTCATTCTTTTGTTATATTCACTGGTGATGTGGACCATTTGTTTGGGAAGTAACAAAGGCAGATATCATTTGAGTTCTTTGCCTTTCACATAAATTTTTGCTTTCTGCTACCTGTGGCAAGGAAGATACCTTCAATGATGGAACTGTCTTTGCAAACTTTGTTCGAATAAGTCATTTAGTAGTTTCATGGTCACAGTCCTTCAGCTTCATGAGTGTTCCATAATTTCACCTTTTCCCCTTATCTGATCAGGGGTGGCTTATCTCTAGACTTCACTGGCTTTCTTTTTCCAGGATATAGAATTCATGCAGGTTCTGGTTCTCCTGTACGCCACAGAGCTCCAGATCATCGTTACAGTCCTAATTTTAATCATTCTGGTGGTCTGCCACGCAGCCGTGAATTTGGCAGCGGGAGGGATCCTAGTAGATATCGAGACTATTCACCCTCTTATGGTCGAGGAAGGGGTGGTGGCAAGCCATTTGGTAGAGCTATGGACAGGCCTGGGTTTGGTCCTGGGCCATTCAGAGGTGAAGGCATGAGTAGAAATAATCCAAATGTGCGTCCAAGAGAAGGAGATTGGATTTGCCCAGATCCTTTGTAAGTCTTGAATTTTAAGACTGAAGTTGATTTGTAAAAATTAAAAAAAAAAACTTTTCAATTTGCGATTTTCTGTTTTTTTTTTTTCCTTTGAGTATCATATTTTATATTGGGCGGCAATTTTTCAGTTCGCAATGTCTACTGGCTTTTACTAATTGTGTTTTGTAAATTTTGTTGTATTAGAATGGCTTTTCTAGGACAAATGGTCTTGATTATATTTTGCCAGATTGGGGATCTCCACCCCCCCCCCTTTCTTTCTCTTCCCCTCTTCCCTTCTGTCTGTTCTGCTGCTAATTTTGCAGCAGGCATTAGGTGCAAACAGATTTTGGTTTTAGCAAGCCCTGTCTACTGTTCTTGTTGTTGGATCTATTGCATGGAGAATCTAAGTGTACCCTTTTTTGTCTGACTTATTTCTTGATTCTGCCTTAGGTGTGGGAACCTGAATTTTGCAAGGCGGGAGTACTGTAATAGCTGCAAGAAGTTTCGCTACGGGCCTGGGGGTAGTCCTCGGAGAGGCTATCTCAGCCCACCTCGTCAACACGGTCCCCCGCGACACTTTCCTGGCCCACCTCCCTTGGAACCTTCTCCTGGAAGGACCATGAGTGGCTTTAGGTCCCCGCCTCGTGGTTGGGCTAGGGATGGCCCCAGGGAGTTTGGGGCTGCTGGTCTGCCACCTCCAAGGCATGAAGGTAGGTTTTCCGGTCACTACATGGGGAGAGAGCGGCTTGACTATCCAGAAGATGACTACCAAGGGAGGAACAAGTTTGATAGGCCAATCCCAATGGACTGGGGGCACAGAGACCGTGGCAGGGATGTCTTCTTCAATGAAAGGAAAGGATTCGAGAGGAGGCCACCCTCTCCACCTCCACCACCGGCATCATTTCCCCTGCATCGTGAACGTTGGGCTCGTGGTGTTAGAGAGAGGAGCCGCTCTCCGATGAGGGGTGGTCTGCCACCAAAAGACTATCGCCGGGATATGCACATGGAATGGGGACGAGATGATCGGCGTGCTCTGGGGCGAGATGGAATTGGAGATGCTTATTAAACAAAACCGGGGGTGGGGGTGGGGGTGGGGGTGAGTAAAATTTGCAGGTGTAATTTTTGTTTAAGTAGGTGTTTGTTTTTGTTTAGGGAGGAAGAATATTCACAGCTCAGGACTAATTGTTTCCGACCATGGTAAAATGCTATTACTTTAAATAGTGTTTTTTTGTTAATAACTTTAAATAGGTAAAAAAAACTCAGTTTTCTTCAATTACCAATTTATTAGTCTTGTTGACACGAAAATATCAGTATTAGTGTTTGAATCTTACTTTTCTTTCTTCTGCTTTGGGTTTTTTCCGCTTTCCGTGTCTTGGTTTGCTTCTGTTATCGTTGGTAGGTGATGCCTGAGCTTCGAGGTCCCTCGGTGGAGATTACGTTCCTTTCATTGCCATGGGCCACGAACTTGTAGGATTTATCTCGCAGTTTGCACATTGGCTAGTGGCTACGCGTGTAGAAGCTATAGTACTATATATCCAAAGCATATGATGTTGAATTTAGATCAGTCGAGAGAGAGAGAGAGAGAGAGAGAGTAAAAATATATGAAGTGGACTCTAATGGTCTGGATTAAATGTTATGACATTCGTTTCATATGTTTATCTCTCACTATAGACTTTCCGGGAGTTCTTAACGGAATTCTAGAGATTCTTAATTCATGTGGGTTTAATTCATTCCAAATTGAAACTTTAAAAAGAGAGAGAATTGAAAATTATCTATTTCGTTGAAATTTTCAAACGTATTTATTAAGGTATTTTCAGGATAAGTTTTTCGTATTTTTGCAAAATTAAAATAATAAATTACATACATTAAAGATGGAGGAAATATTCAAAATTGAAACAAAAGAGTCCTACTAAGGACACAAAAAAATTCATACAATAAATTTCACATAGTGATGTCAAATTGGCAATATAACCCGTGAGTGTTTTTTATTTTTATTTTAGGGATCAAATTTCATTTCCTCACAATTTCTAAAATTCAGCTCATCGTTTCTTCTATAGTTCCACTTTGTGTTCCCGTCGTTCGAATCCCTCATTGGAAAGTATACACCAACCAAATTCTTTTTTCAGATCTCCAATTTTCACGTAACCAAATAGGCAAATGGTTAAAATGTCAAAATTTCTATTTTATCATTCTTTTGATAATTGTTTTATGGGCAAATAAGATAAAGTTATGTCATATACACTATCATCTCAAAGGGGGCGTGCTGGACAGAAGCTGGACTTCCGCGTCCGCCCCTCACATAAACAATAATTTTATTATGCATGTGAAAAATGAAACCATTGTTTACATTAGGTGCGGACGCGAAAGCCCGACTTCTGCCCATATTTTTTCCATCTTAAAATTCTTAATTGCACAAAGCGTCTTTAATTTTTGGGTTTTTGTAGAATAAAATAATAGTAAAGCTTTTTATTGGTTTTGGAAAAAAGTGAGTTTGAAGAAAAAATAAAGATGGCTTTCGAGTTTTAGAGAAGAAGAGGCTTTTACAAAAAAATTGCAGTCTTTTGAAGGCACGAAGGACATTAAAGTTTTCTTTCGATTTTCTTTTTGGCTTAGGCCGTCCTCGATAGAGCAATTTTTTTTTCTTTTTATTTTTTTCCAAGATGGAAAGGCACAACAAATCTTGAGAGCACTGGAGAAAGAACTAAGATTTGGGTCCCTCTCGATTTTTCGTCAACTCACGTAGTAGAACAGACAGCTAATTTTGTCAAAGAAAAAAACATTCACTGGTGTACTCGGGTTCATGACCTACATATTCTTTTCCTTGTGACCGAAGCCTTTCCGATTATAAATCTTGCTCCTCTTTAAGATCTTCCTGAACATTTTTGGATGGTTGGAGTCTATAGCCATCGAAAAAGATGAGTGGAAGAAACCCCAACCCCAAGCACACCATATAGAGAGAGGCTACCTGGACTTAAGAGCTCTGGGTCCACTAGGGCTCCTCGACGAGAAGAGGTCCATACTAGTGTTGCATGCCAAACGACTCACATCAAACGACACTGCATCCCAACGGAGTCCTAACACACACACACACACACACACACACACACACACACACACACACACACACACACACACACACACACACACACACACACACACACACACACACACACACACACACACACACACACAGAGAATGGACGTAGGGAAGTGAAAGAAAGGGGAAGGGAATTGGGGAAGGGGAAGGGAATTGGGGCACAAACGCAACATAGACTAGAAAAAAAAACTAATGCGCCAACCGCCACTTCTGTATGTGAATTTTTTTGCGTCTCTAATATTTTTCTTTCACAAAACCTAGATAACCAATAATCAATGCCCAAGAAATCACAACTTATTTCACAAAAGTCAATAGCCAAGAGCAAAAATATTGGAATTAGTTTCGCAAAACTCAGCAAATCAAACACAAAACAATAAGATCATATGGGAAGACAAAAATGAAGAATCTCTTGGACTTTTCTCAATAAAGAGGAACCATGAAGATAAAGAAGATGATGAAATTAAAAAGATGACAAGGAATAAGAAATAACAGGTAATGAGATTTAGGGAGATGAGAGACAAAAAGAGAGGGAGATGAGAAGAAGAAAGTAAAAGTGAAAGAATGATCTCAAAACTCTATGTAATCTAACGACACTAATTTGAATCTATTATGTGTGAATGGATGGTTTAATATAGAATCTAAACTTAATGTAATAATAAGATGTAAAGTGTTGCCCAGATGACTAACACAAGAGGGGGGGTGAATTGAGTTGTATTTAAAAAAATAACAATTATAAATCAAATATATAATATAAAATATAAACAAAATATGAAACAACAATAAATATAAATAGTAAGAGTAAGAGAGAAGCAAACTCAGTATGTTAACGAGGTTCGGCCCCACTGCCTACGTCCTCGCCTCAAGCTACCTCTTGAGGATTCCCAAATCCACTATTCAATCTCTTTTAGGTGGAGATAGAAACCTATTACACCTTTGAGCAGCACCGCTCTAAAGAATCCGTGTAGAACACCCTCTACACTTCCAATCACCTTACACTTGGTGATTTAACTATTCTCCGTGTAGAACACCTTCTACACTTCCAATCACCTCACACTTGGTGATTTAACTATTTCCCGTGTAGAACACCTTCTACACACACAAGGGTTATACACACCCTTTTACAAATACAAGAGTTGATAGTAGGTAGACTATCAAAGTACACTCCTCAATGAGTGAGATAGAAACAATACAGCGCAACCTATATCTCTCTCAACAAGAACAAGAATTAAGGCTCAAAACTTTAGAAAAGAGAGAATGAGAGTTTTGAAGAAATGATGCAAAACTTAGCAATAGATATGTAAGCTCTTGTTGTGAATTTTGTAAAACTCAAGTGAGCTATTTATAAGCAAATGATTTTTCAATTTCAACTTTGAAAAGATTCCCATGTCAAAAACATTATCATTTACTTTTCAAAAATTTCAAATCTAATATTTTTACTTTTTGCATGTGACAAAAGGAGCACACTTTACTTTTCAAAAATTTCAAACATAATCTTTTACTTTTTGCATATGACAAAAGGAGCACACTTTACTTTTCAAAATTTTCAAATAAAGACATCTACCTTTTGCATAAGTCAAGAAAATCATCCACCACTTTTAAAAATATTCAAATAAAACATGCACATGTGAAAGATGACAATCAATCATCTTAATATTTTCAAAATTCAAACCTTTAATCATGTCATGCACATGTGAAAGATGACAATCAATCATCTTTCAAAATTTTCAAATTTAATTTTCAAAATATTCATGCATATGTGGAAAATGTATTTTAATGCTTTATGATAAAATATTAATTGTGAGCCTTAATCCTAATTTTGAATTTTTAAGAGATTTACAACATTACTCTATGATTTTAATGTGAACTTGTTCCCTTCTTGCTCATGCTTGCTTCGTTGATGTGCTTGATTATATTGTGTGGACAACTTGAGCTTGAGACTCCTTTATTCTTTGGATTCATTTGTTATCATCAAAATCCATTTGTAGATTTACATGAAACTTGAAACCTTGGGTTCAACAATCTCCCCCTTTTTGATGATGACAAATGCTTGATAGAACCTGAATCCTGTATTAATACTTAAGCTCCCCCTGAGAATGTGCGTTAGTTTTTCAAGCAAAAATATAAATATAATTCCAAGCATATATAACAAGTTTAGCAATTTAAATAATGTTAATGTTCTAGTCTAAAACTTCTCCCCCTTTTGGCATCATTAAAAAGGAATCATAATTAGATCAATAAGATATATTCCTGCAATAACCAATAGATAAATAAAACGCTGCGTTAGTAGAGACTGTAGAGAATTCAGTGCGTAGCCACACGTGTTCGACAAAACTTGTAAAGGCTGGAGGCCTAGTTCCGGTAATTCGGTGCGGAAGGAGATTTTGTAAAGAGCTAAATAATTGAAACCACCTGTGCCCGACAAAACCTGCAAAGGCTGGAGGCGTAGCTCTGGCAATTCAGTGCAGAGATTTGATCCGCTTGATGTTGCTGAAAAATGAGATATTATCATGATTTGTAAGTTTGTCTTGTTCTTATTTTCGTTTCTATAAGAGCAATCCTTAGTTTTATCTATTTCGCATCAAGCTTTCTTCTTATTTTTGCAATTTGCTTGCATTCTCATTCTACAATTTTTCAATGGCTCGTAGAATTCCCTTCAGTGCTTCTCTTGATCAAGATTTGAGGTATCCTTCACCTCAGTCTTAATCTATTTCTGCATCTGTCGTGGGTGCCATGAAGCAACAAGAGACTGATTTAGTTAATAAATCAGATCATGACGCCATTTACGAGCTTGTGGGTCTTGGAACTCGATACTCATCATCTATCGTTGCGTTTTCTGCTTGGTTGCAGTCCAAAACTCGCGAAATTGAGAAGCTTAACGAGATTGTATCTGTACTTCAACGACTTGTTTATGAGTCAAACAAAAAAATAGTAGAATTAAAGCAACAGAATAAGGATTTGAAATCCTTGCTTACCTCTTCATTTCGATTGCCTAATCCTTTAGATAAGGATGGCATGATGATTTATGAGGAACAAATGCATTTGAATGATGAGGCTAAACGTCTCAAGTTTCTGTAGGTCATTTAAGATAATGAAATAAAAGTATCTAGCAGATATCCATGGCATGCATCATTCCTATTTCTCTTCTAATCATGCATAGTCTATCTTCTGGTAGGGGTTTTGTGAAAATGTCTGCCAATTGATCATGTGTACTCGTGAATTCTAATACAATATCGCCCTTTTGCACATGATCTCTAAGAAAATGATATCTAATTTCAATATGTTTGGTCCGAGAATGTTGTATTGGATTCTTTGAAAGATTTATAGCACTTGTATTATCACATTTGATTGGAATGTGATTGTACATAAGTTTAAAATCCTCAAGTTGTTACTTCATGTAAAGAACTTGAGCACAACAACTACCCGCAGCAACATATTCTGCCTCAGCAGTAGATAGTGCAACAGAATTTTGTTTTTTACTAAACCAAGAAACTAGTGCACGACCTAAGAAGTGACATGCTCCACTAGTGCTTTTTCGATCTATTTTACAGCCAGCATAATCTGCATCTGTGTAGCTGATTAGATCGAAAGATGTATGCTTAGGGTACCATAACCCTAAGTTAATTGTACCACTAAGATATCTAAGAATGCGCTTAACTGCAATTAAATGTGATTCTTTTGGAGATGATTGAAAGCGTGCACATAAGCACACACTAAACATAATATCTGGTCTACTGGCTGTCAAATATAATAAACTACCAATCATACATCGATATACCTTCGAGTCAACTAGTTTACCGGTTTCATCTTTATCAAGTTTAGTGGATGGACTCATTGGTGTTCCAGTTTCCTTAGCACCTTCCATCCCAAATTTCTTCAGCAATTCCTTAATATATTTCGATTGATTGATAAATGTCCCACTTTTTACTTGCTTAATTTGCAATCCGAGAAAGAATGTAAGCTCTCCCATCATGCTCATTTCAAATTCTTCCTGCATAGTCTTAGCAAAAACTTTGCACATATTTTCATTAGTAGCACCGAATATTATATCATCAACATAAATCTGAATCAAAAGAATATCATCATTTTCGTATTTAATGAAAAGAGTTGTATCAATTTTTCCTCTTGAAAAGCCTTTTTTAATCAAGAAACCATTAATTCTCTCGTACCACGCTCTAGGAGCTTGTTTGAGTCCAAATAATACTTTTGTGAGTTTGAAAACATGATTTAGAGAAATATGATTTTCAAAACCTAGAGGTTGCTCAGCATATACTTCTTCATTTATAAAACCATTTAAGAAAGCACTTTTAACATCCATTTGAAAAAATTTGAAATCTTTATAACAAGCATATGTAAGTAGCATTCGAATAGTTTCTAATCTTGCGACTAGTGCATATGTCTCATCATAATTGATTCATTCTTCTTGATTGAAACCTTGGACCACTAGTGAGCCTTATTTCTAGTAATGACTCCGGACTCATGTTTCTTGTTTCTAAAAACCCATTTTGTTCCAATAATAGTATGATTTTTGGGTTTAGGAACAAGTGTTCAAACATCATTTCTTTCAAATTGATTAAACTCTTCTTACATAGCTAGAATCTAAGATTCATCAAGAAGTGCTTCATCAATATTTTTAGGTTCAATCTGAGATAGAAAAGCAGTATGATTGCAAATATTTCTAAGAGATGATCGAGTACTTACACCTCGTGAAGGTTCTCCTAGAATTTATTCCGTTGGATGATCTTTCACATGTTTCCACTATTTGGTTGCATCTTGTACTAAGTCTTGATGATCTTTCCTTCTATTTCCATGATCTTCCCTTTTGAATTGTCTCCAAATATCACACATCCTTTTTCTTTAGAAGTGAAGTCAATGAATTTAGTTTTGTCTTTTGTCACGTATCTTAAGCATCCGTTATCTAAAAATCATTTATTTTTACCTATAGAATACTTCATGCATACCTACAAAAGCAATTAAAAACAATTCCTGGTACCCAAGTTTTTTGGGTCCTTTATTTATTAGTATTAGAAAAAATAAGATTTTTAGGTACCCATATGGCCCTAATAGTCATTGTATGTTTTCTTCTAATAGGACAAGCAAAATAATTATGACCATTTCTATTACAAAAATTGAAAATAGCATGTGACATATATGAAGAACTTGAGTGATTATAATAGTATCATTTTTTAACAAAATTATTTTTATGAAAAGAATTTTGAATATTGGATTTTGATGTAGAAGGATTATCAAAGAAGTTTTTATAATATTTGTATTTTTGTTTTGGCTTATATCCCAAGCCTGCCTTATCAAAAACACATCTTTGACTACCAAGAAGTTTTTCAAAATTTCTTTTTCCATTCGTAAAGTTTTCAATAATATTTTCTAAATCAGTTTTCTTTTTCTTCAACTCAAGATTTTCATCTTTCAAAATAATACTTTCTTTTCTTAAAATATCAATTTCGTTTGTTAAAGAAGAATTTTTCTTTTTCAAAACAGTATACTTGATACCCAATTTTTCAAATTCCTCATATACCTCTTCTAAAACATTTTGCAATTCCTCATATGAAGGATCTTCAATATTATCAAGATTTGTTACCTCAATGTCATCTTTAGCCATAAGATAAAGATTTGCTGATTCTCCATTGCTTGCTTCACTATCTGAGCTACTTGAATCATCATCCCACGTAGCTTTCATTGCCTTTTTG
The DNA here is from genome assembly GCA_036898215.1 of Platycarya strobilacea. Lineage (NCBI taxonomy): Eukaryota > Viridiplantae > Streptophyta > Magnoliopsida > Fagales > Juglandaceae > Platycarya > Platycarya strobilacea. The sequence goes on from CM072546.1 coordinate 49,617,569, forward strand.
CCTTTTTGCCTTTGTTTCGATCTTTCTTTAGCAGAGGACAATCTGGCTTGATATGACCAGGTTTATTGCATTTATAACAAATTAAAGTGTTATTTTTACCTGAATCTTTCTTGGAAAACTTATTGAAGGATTTCTTTGGAGGAATTTTTTTTTTTTAAGAACCTCTGAATTCTTCTTACTATCATCGCAATTTCTTCATCTTTGTCGTCATTTTCCTCATTTTCATCACTTTCACTTTCATGTGGAACAGCTTTAAGTGCCAAGCTTTTCTTTGACTTTCCTTCTTCTTCTCCTCTTTTCAATGTGTACTCATGGGTGATAAGTAACCCGATGAATTCATTCACTTCGAGCTTCTTGAGGTCTCTAGCTTCAAGAATCGCTGTCACTTTTGATTCCCAACGTTTTGGTAGAGAGTTGAGAATTTTTCTTACTATCTCCACTTTGGAATAAATTTTGCCAAGAGCTGTCAAACTGTTTATGATGTTAGTAAAACGAGTGTACATACTAGAAATAGATTCATCATCATCCATCTTAAACATTTCATATTCATGAGTAAGAATATAAATTTTTGATTCCTTGACTTGAGAAGTTCCTTCATAAGTAACTTCCAAGTTATCCCAAATTTCCTTTGTTGTAGCACAAGTCATTACTCTATTAAATTCATTACCATTGAGAGCATTATATAATAAATTCATAGCAGTTAAATTCAAAGTATAAAGTCTATCGTCTTCACGATTAAACTCTTCTTATTCCTTTTTGACCTTTACTCCATCAACCACTTTTGTTGGAATATAAGGTCTATTTACAATGCATTTCTAGATTTCTCGACCTTGAGCCTGAAGGAATATTCTCATTCTAACTTTCCAGAATGAGTAATTGTCTCCGCAAAAGAGTGGAGGCCGACTGCTAGATTGACCTTCACCAAATGAAGCTGCAATGTTAGCCATAAAATCTTAACTCAAAAGATAGTTAATCTTATAATAGAGTTCTAGCTCTGATACCAATTGTTGTCCAGATGACTAACACAAGAGGGGGGGTGAATTGAGTTGTATTTAAAAAAATAACAATTATAAATCAAATATATAATATAAAATATAAACAAGATATGAAACAACAATAAATATAAATAGTAAGAATAAGAGAGAAGCAAACTCAGTATGTTAATGAGGTTCGGCCCCACTGCCTACGTCCTCGCCTCAAGCTACCTCTTGAGGATTCCCAAATCCACTATTTAATCTCCTTTAGGTGGAGATAGAAACCTATTACACCTTTGAGTAGCACCACTCCAAAGAATCCGTGTAGAACACCCTCTACACTTCCAATCACCTTACACTTGGTGATTTAACTATTCCCCATGTAGAACACCTTCTACACTTCCAATCACCTCACACTTGGTGATTTAACTATTTTCCGTGTAGAACACCTTCTACACATACAAGGGTTATACACACCCTTTTACAAATACAAGAGTTGATAGTAGGTAGACTATCAAAGTACACTCCTCAATGAGTGAGATAGAAACAATACAGCGCAACCTATATCTCTCTCAACAAGAATAAGAATTAAGGCTCAAAACTTTAGAAAGGAGAGAATGAGAGCTTTGAAGAAATGATGCAAAACTTAGCAATAGATGTGTAAGCTCTTGTTGTGAATTTTGTAAAACTCAAGTGAGCTATTTATAGGCAAATGATTTTTCAATTTCAAATTTGAAAAGATTCCCATGTCAAAAACATCATCATTTACTTTTCAAAAATTTCAAATCTAATATTTTTACTTTTTGCATGTGACAAAAGGAGCACACTTTACTTTTCAAAAATTTCAAACATAATCTTTTACTTTTTGCATATGACAAAAGGAGCACACTTTACTTTTCAAAATTTTCAAATAAAGACATCTACCTTTTGCATAAGTCAAGAAAATCATCCACCACTTTTGAAAATATTCAAATAAAACATGCACATGTGAAAGATGACAATCAATCATCTTAATATTTTCAAAATTCAAACTTTTAATCATGTCATGCACATGTGAAAGATGACAATCAATCATCTTTCAAAATTTTCAAATTTAATTTTCAAAATATTCATGCATATGTGGAAAATGTATTTTAATGCTTTATGATAAAATATTAATTTTGAGCCTTAATCCTAATTTTGAATTTTTAAGAGATTTACAATATTACTCTATGATTTTAATGTGAATTTGTTCCCTTCTTACTCATGCTTGCTTCCTTGATGTGCTTGATTATATTGTGTGGACAACTTGAGCTTGAGACTCCTTTATTCTTTGGATTCATTTGTTATCATCAAAATCCATTTGTAGATTTACATGAAACTTGAAACCTTGGGTTCAACATAAAGAACAAAATATATTTGTGAAATTGAAAAGGAGACTTGGAGAACGTATTGATATTAGGGTTGATTGGAGTCCATCCCTTAACCTCTATAGTGCTCCAGCACAAGCACAATTCTAGATATCCCTTCTAAATTTCCCCTACTTCCCTTGTATCCTCCGTTTGGATTATTAAGAGCACTCTCATTGGATTGATCATTGTTAAAATACATTGTTATTTTATCTATTATTTATTAATTAATAATTATATTTTAGATGATAGTCCCCCCTTTTCCTCCATAGCCCACTTGGCTTCAAATCCAAATGGCCTCTTCCATCTCCTTACTACTAAGTTTTCCTTATTCAACACGAATAAGATGAACTTATGGTTAGATCTCCTTGCAACAAAACTTCCACATCTCCGTTTTTGAAGATATCTGACTACTGAATATTAACCACAACCATATCCAACCTCTCATTTGTAAATGTCTTAATGTCATGTTTATTGCTCCATGTATGCTTATCCCCTTCCATCCCAAATAAAAAAGATTGTTAGTCTCCATGTATGTCTAAAGTCTTCCACTACCTTTCTAGATTACGATACAATTTTATTGAAATCACCAATCAAACACCAAGCTTAATCCATGAGTGGATTTAATAATGGCAAATTGTTTTATGTATTTTTCCTTTTACTAAATTCAAGGTGATCATAGAGGCCCGTGAGAAACCAGTGAACATTTTTCTTCAATAACTATTCTAGCATGAATATGATGTTGAGAATAATTTAGTATTTCAACAACTACTTATACATCTCACATCAATGCCAATCCCCCTCTCCTCCTCTCCTACTCATTGGATCTAGTATATAACAACTATCAAAGTACAATCTTCTTTTTATCCCATCAAACTTGCATGCAGGTAGTTTTGTCTCAATAAGAAAAACTATATTGGGTTTTACCAAAGGGCAAAGGTCTCGGACTGTTCAAGGTTTCTTAAGCTTCCTGTAGTTCCAACTTAAAGTTTTCATAATGATTAGCAGTTTGACTAGCAACTTCCGTCATAGAATACTGGTTGGAATTTTCTAATCAAAGTCATATTGTTTTCCTTCTTTCACATGTCCTGCCCCAAAACAAGCATAATTATCTATTTCAAACAACATTTACAACCATAACTCAATATGGGGATAACATTGTTACCTTTAATATGAGCTTCTATTCCAACTTTCCTAAGTTAGTTTCCCTATTTCTGAATTGATCTCTAACTTCCCATCAATAGCAAAGAATGACTGTTTTGAACAATTGATCACATTAGATTGTATGGCCTTTCTTTGGATAGCATGGTTGGCCTTCGATCCACACCTATGATCTCTTTACTTAACCCACTAGGTTCTACTATATACAAGAAATTTCGCGTAGGAATTACGCAGGAACATGTTTAAAACTACACATCAATTAAAAATAAAAATAAAAATAAAAATAAAAAACTATTTGCCTAACACAAACAAAACTAAAAATTAAGAAGACTGAAATACAAAACACAAGTAGAGATGAACTATAACCCATTCCCTGCACAATTCCTACACAAAATTCCTTGCAAGTATTATTTTCCTAACTCATTTCCCCGTTCATGCCTATCTTTGCACCCATCATCTTTTTTTTTTTAAAACTTTTTTTAGTTATTGGAGATTTTGTTTCCTTCGCACCCACCGCCATCAACTCTCATGTTCCCTCTTGATTGCAATTAAGATCTCTTTCATTTGAATCCCTCATTTTCTTTTTAGATCCCACACCTTCATGTGCAAATTTTGAAATCGCTTGATTAATTATCACCTTCCATTTCTCTTCTTTCTAAAGCAACCACATTCTCTATTCACCCGCCAGTATCAAAGTAGATTTGGTGTTTGACACTCCTTTTTTATTCTCACTAATGAGACTCCCAATCACTCTCTCCAATTTTTTCTTCTTCAACTCTAGATTGTCGATAAAAATTCTCCCTCAAGTAATATTATCAGCATAGAGCTACGAGTCAAATTGAGATTTCTCACATTTTATCTGCAATGTTATAAATCATTTGCTAATACAGCCCATCTCCTATGTACAAGTCGCTCTCACTTGAAATACACTCAGATAGTTTCTCATATTGCTGGGGCGCAAAGATTCACATCCCCGTTAAGTTAACAATTCTGCCCCTAGAAATTGTATTCTTCAAATCAATCTTTATTTGGACTTTGAGGAAATTCTCCTAACCAACTCTATCTTCATGGGCTATGGCGGAGTCAGGAATTTGCTTTAGAGAGAGGCAAATAAAACAAAAATAATATACATAAGATATTTTTTGTTTTATTTTTATATAATTTTTTTTTGCGGTATAGAACAATTTGATTGTAAAATCTAGTATAAAAATAAAATACGTTTAATATAACCTATATATTAAAAAATGTATATGATATATCAAGAAGATTATATTATTGAAATAAAAAAATACACTCATATACATATATTAAACAAAAGAAACACAGAGTATCTAAAATTGTAATTTGCGCTCTTTTTAAATAAATAAAAACATCAAATATTGAATTTAAAGTAAAACTCTTAGTTATTTCTCTTTCAATATAGATAACTAAATATTTGTTAGAAATTTATTTTTAAAATAAAATTAAAATGATTTTATAAAAAAGTCAATATAATTTTTTAAAGGGGCCCGATATATGTTAAAATTAATATTACCCTATTAAATTATAAAAAAATTAATATATATTATATTTTTTTTTCAAAGTTTAGCCCCCTCTAATCCCCAAGTAGATCCGCCCCAATTCATGGGCATCTACTTCCTTAATAGTACCAATTGTCGATCTGATAGTTCATGCATTTAAGAAGAAAGTTATGCAATTGGATAAAATAAAAAGCTCATAAATCAAAACTCATCTTCTTTGAGAGTGTTAAGCCATAAAAATGGTTTCAGAATGGAGAAAAATAATAATAATAATCCAAAAGCCAAAATTTTCCTTTCAAAACTCTGCATTTGTCTGTCTGGTTCTCAAACGTTATCACAAATAAATTTGGGCTTTTTCTTTGGAGAGAAAAAACTTTTGCCACTTCCCAAATTTACTCCACATCTCCTTTCTTAGATTGTGTTCGGCAATCGAAGAGTAATTCAAGTATTTTTTTAATATTTTATTATTATTATTATTAATTATTTTATTATTATTATTTAATATTTTATTTTATTTATTTTTATTATTCATAACTATTATCTAACACTTATCAACTGCCAAAACTACCATAGAGAAGAGCAGACTTCGAAATTATATTTTGGATATTGTTGTACAATTAAGTCTAATCACCAATTATTAGTACCGCACGTTTGGTTTCTCTACTTGCAATCTCTGCCGTCCATTTTTCTTTATTCGTACCTACTAGCGCTAACATTTGTTTCTTTTATTTATTTATTTTTTGGAATAAATTATAAATATCTTGTTTTCACGGTATATTCCGCTCACACAGCTTTTTTGTGGAAAATCATTATCCCATTAATCTGACGATCAACCACTGCTTACTCATGCCCCTATGAACTCTCACCGTTAGATCTTTTCGCCCACATTCACCGTTGGATCAAATTACCAGCACTAATCTCACCATTCGATATTCACAAAATTGAATTTCAAAAGCTCGGGAGAGAGAGGGAGCAGAGACGAACAAAACAAGTCCCTATGCTCCTTCCTCTCTTCTTCTTCTTCTTCATCCCCTCCATTACTGTCTCTTGCACTACCTAACTCTGTGTATATGTGTGTTGTCTGTGGCTATTTCAAATTTTTATTGTTTTATTCCTTTTTGTATGTGAATTAAAACCCTCTCAAATCCGGTCATTAGCTGCTGAACTTCGGCTTGAATTTTGAGCTGCAAAATCGTGCATTTGAGAATATCTTGGTGGCTTCCGAATTGGTTCTGGATCTGAACGTCTCAGAATTTGAGGAATTTGGGCGATTGTCTTGAAGTAACCAGAGGATTGAGTTATTGAAGAAAAAAAAGAGAATTATTTTGGAATTTTGATTGAATTTTCTGTTTGATGGGGGAAGGCGAGGGAAGCGATTTCCCTCAGAATAAGGCTCAATCGGAAGGTACGTCGGCCTCGACGTCCACGGAGGCTCCGGCGGTTAAGAAGCTGGCAAGGCAGCTGGATTTCACAGCCTTCAGTGGTGGTGGGGGTTCGGGGAGTGTGGTCTTGCCAGAACACCCGCAGCCGCAGCCTCAGACGCAGCCGCATATGGTGGCCGCGACGGTGACAGTTGCATCGCAGACGCAACCGCATATGATGGTGATGCCAGTGATGGCGCAGCCGCCGCCACCTCACGCGGCTCATCCGCCATTGAGGGTTGTGTAAGTGTGTGCAATTCTGGTTTTCCAGGAGCGAAATTTGAATTTTTTTTTTCTAATTTATTATTTGGGCAATTGTGATTGTTGGTTCTTGAGAAAATTCCGCGATTGGTTGGAAAGATTTGGTCCTTACTAAGAGTGAAATTTGGATACTTATGCTTGTGATTTGTTGAGAAGGAATTTGTTTGATTTGGAAGCTTTGACTGAGGAAAAGTGAGGTTCGTGTTATTGTGTTTGTGTGTTTTATTGAAAAAGTTGCTCATTTGTTTAAAAGATTTGCTTTGAGTGTGATGTTCGCTGTTTTTCTGATATTATGAGGCTTCCTATGTACTGAAATTACAGTTGCTCTATATCCAGCTCTTATTCTCGTTAGGCTACTTTGTTGTTTTGTGGATCTTATTATTTCCCATATTTACACAATAGTGGGAGGATTAAATTATTTCCAATGACATAAATAGTCCTTCTACACTAAAAATTTTCCTGGCATGTAGATGCTTAAATTTAGTCCTTTTATACTTGAAATGCTGAGGTCAGACACTCTGCATTTTGTTTTCTACCCATCTACATATTGTAGCGTGCGACAATCTTTTTTGCTTTATTTATTCTCCTTGAGAATGTGTTAACTATTTCCTTTAAGCAGAAGTTCTACCCTGTTGTTTGTACGAATTCTCCAATATTTATAATGGTGTATTATGTTGCACCACATATGAGATTGAACTTCATGGCCTTTTTGCCAGTTATGGTTTACCCTTTTATTTTTACCATCTTGCTTTTGTAATAACTTTTGCCAGTTATACTGTGTTGTATCTGGTCTCTCCAACCACCCCCCACCCCCTGGCGGTGTGAAGGGATGGCTATCGAGCTGCTTTGTCCTTATAATAGTTTTTTGCTGGTGAAATGAATCAAAATGCTATGAGTTCTTATCTTAAATTTGGATAATTTAGTGAAGACGTATTTGCACAATCTTGAAGCTCACAGAAGTAGTTGTCTACAGATACATACTTTCTCAATATGGCACGTATATATTTATATGAAAACTCAAGATTTTCTCTCTTAAGTTATGTATAACGCCCTGCCATTTCTTCCTGCAGAAAACCAGAATCCCCAAAATCAAAACCAAGACCCAATTCTGATGTAAAGGATAGTACTCCAAAGAAGCAAAAACAGTGCAACTGCAAACACTCGCGATGCTTAAAGTTGTAAGTAGATGACCCATTTACACTCTCCTGCTATGGAAAATTGTTAGGTTCTACTCTTGAATTATGCTGCTCACACACAAACATTGATTATTATACCATTTAAGATGGTGCTGTGGTCCTACTATGTATCAATTTAATTCTGAGTTATGTAACTTGAGCTGACAACATTTTTCCTTAAGACTCATTGTGAACAAAAAAGGAATAAAATTAATACACTTTTTAATCTTCTCTTTGTTGTTTTAACCAAGTTACATATTACATGCAATATTTGAGGTCATCAAGGGGTAAGTCCAGATTGTAGCTAGAAGCTAAAGAGTACACAGCATTCTTGTAGAACTCTATGAGATTTACATGTTTCTTCTGTTTTGTTTGTGCATGTAATGGTCGCATGTATTTGCTTCTTAATTTTCTTCTCAGATTTTTAATAAGCCTTGATTAATAGAACAATTTGATAGATAATGTTGCAAATTGGATGCGTTTGGGGTAGGTGACATAACTGCTAGCAAGTATAAGTGCAGCTTAGATATAAGATAGCTAATTAAAAATCATTATAGAAAAAATCGTTTGTATTGCATTATTATTACACATATTATTGGGCTTATTTGAAGCTGGGTTTCCAAGATTTCTTCTGTCGTAGGGTTGAAACCAAAAAATATTTGTTGCTTTCCTGATGTTTTCTCATGTTTTCAATAAAATCTTCTCTTAACAGTATTTTAACAAGGTTTTCGGTGATGTTAGTAGATGGTATTCGAACCATTCCTTTTCTATTCATGTCAGCGTTTCGCATTGAAGTTATTATATTAGCAATAGTGTCTTTACCCATGAATTGCCCATCCTAGCAATCAATGGCAATGTGGTTTTTCATATTGGATAAGAAAAGTTAAAAAAAAAAGGTCTTAAGCATGCAAAAGTGTGCTCCATCTTCAATTTAACCAAGTGCATATACTCTTGTGGCACTTCAAGACTTTCAAACTATTGGGTTGGCCAACTTTCCTCATTCACCGTTCATTTTTTTGGACAAAATTTTAAAGTTTGTTTACTTAATCAGCATTTGAATGCTTTTTTCATAAAATGATGTGCTTATTTTGTATATAAAATGGAACATGCCCACAAGTTTGCATGTGTATGCATGTTCAAGTACATATTTGTCCTTGTGAGATGTGTGTGTGCACGGGCTCATACTCGTGGAAATTAGTAAGGCCGTACCTAAGCTTGTTGAAGCATCTGAATATATAAGGCTTGAGTTCTATGCTTCTATTGGCTTAGAGCCAACTACATTGTGCCTCTAAGTAATTTTTCTTGTTATCATTTTGAGTTGTCTTATGACAACTTCATTTTTTATAGATTATGTGATATAGTATTTCATAATAGTGCTTTTTACCAATATATTAATTGTGATATGGTATTTCTTATTATTGCTTTTCACCAATGTGAAGCTTGTTTTGTCAATGTCATCATGATCAGGTATTGTGAGTGTTTTGCATCTGGAATATACTGTGATGGATGCAACTGCGTAAATTGTTATAACAATGTTGAGAATGAAGCTGCTAGGCGAGAGGCTGTAGAAGCTACTTTAGAACGTAATCCAAATGCATTCAGGCCAAAAATTGCAAGCAGCCCACATGGATTGCGGGATAATAGGGTATGTCAAAGCCTCTTTATTTGGAATAAAAATTCTCTTATTACTTATAAAAAATATATATATATCTTATTACTTATCAAAAAAAAAAAAAAAAAGATAATAGGGTATGTCAATCTAGGGATGCAGCTTTTGTATTTTGTTGTTTACCAAGTACCGAGTAACCTTGTGGTTGTCTAGATGAAAAATGCAAGAAGTATAGTATTTAGCTATCTTTCTATTAGCAGAGTTAACCAATGTTTGGGCTCCATTTATCTTGTATCTAGACTAGTATTTTTTTTTTTTATAAGTAATCTAGACTAGTAATTGTGGCATCTTTGTTACTGTTATTGATGGATCTACTCCTACGATACCATCCCAAATATCTGCTGTTATTCATATGGGAACTTTTAGTGCTAAAACCTCTGCCATCAGGAATTCCTAGTATTTGCTAGCAGTTTGCGTGGTTTGTGCATGAGATGATAACTAGGGATTAGTGCATAGAGAGCTGTTATTTTGTTACTTACTGCACTTTGGAATGATGCGTGTGTTATTGGCTTCATATTCTTTTTTGGCTGCGTGTTGGTTTTTATTGCCTTTTTTGATTTACAGGTATCTAGGATAATAGCTCTTCTCCGAAAAAAAAAAGTATCTAGGGTAATAGTTTTTGCCATTATTAAAAGTATTGGACTAAAAGGAAAAACACATGTTCTCATCTAATAATTTGGAACGTGTACCTTGGCAATACAAGGATATTAATATACTTTATAAATTGTTCTTTTTTGCTGACTTTTCTTTTATTAGGGGGTGTGTGGGTGTATGGCCCTATGGAGACCCGATCCCTGCACATCCCTTTTGAGAGAAGGGTGCAAATATCATCAGGCTGCAAGGCCATTGGCATTCTCTTTGGCTTTTAATAAAAACATATGTTGTTTTGGGATATGCAGGAGGAGGCTGGGGAAGTTTTAATATTGGGAAAGCACAACAAGGGATGCCATTGCAAAAAATCCGGATGCCTCAAAAAATACTGTGAGTGTTTCCAAGCCAACATTCTCTGCTCAGAAAATTGTAAATGCATAGACTGCAAGAATTTTGAGGGTAGTGAAGAGAGACAAGCTCTATTTCATGGAGATCAAGGGAACAATATGGCATATATTCAGCAGCTAGCAAATGCCGCCATAACTGGAGCTATTGGTTCCTCTGGCTATGCATCCCCTCCAATATCAAAGAAAAAAAAGGTTCAGGAGCTCTTCTTTGATTCAGCAGCTAAGGATCCGTCCATTTACCGGCATGGGCAATTTCCACAGGTGAACTTGATCTTGACATATTTGAGGAGGAAATTTTGAATGGTTACTGGTTAAAAGTGGTGAATTGAAGTGAATAAATTGCTATTAAAATTCAGGCTTTTTTACTTATAAAAAAAAATAAATAATCAGGCTTCTGATAAATCACTTGACCATGTGTTTTATGGGTATTCACAGTTATGCTTTAGTTACAAAAATAAAATTGCTGCAGTTATTAATGATCAACTATGCTTTGGTAGGATATGGCTGATTTTTTCTTAATGCGTGGATAAAAATTATGGAATCTTTTTATTCTGGAAAATCAATAAATGGTACTTGGGTTTAAAACTCTCTTAAAAAAATTTCTGTTACCTTTTTAGTAATTTGGTCTTGGGTTTAGAAGATAAATGGTCTATGCATTAACAATTCGTCTGAAACCCTAACGGCAAAGTGCCATGTGGCACATGTCTAACAAAATATCAAAAATAAAAATAAGGTCAAAATAGTTCAAAAAGTCAATGTTAGAAAAAATTAAACACATGAAATAAAAACTAAATATAAAAATCTTAAAAAAAAAAGCCTGCAAAACATAAAAACTAAATTAAAAAAAATAAAAACATGTAAGAACATTAAAAATAGAAATGAAAATAAAAAATTAAAAAAGGAAAGGAAAGAAATAAATGTGACCTCCTCCATCTCCACTGCCAATGATGGGGACAGCCCCTGTGACACTTGGGGCTTGGGGAGAGTGAGAGGGGGGGGGGCGGGGTTGTTCCAACCCCTCATTATGCTCGTTGTGTATGGAAAATAGCCGATCCTTGCACGGCAGAAAGAGGGTTGGGACCAGCCCCCATTGCATGGGGGCTGGTATTTCTCAGCCCACGTGTGGAGCAGACAGGATTGCACCCTTTCTTGGGGTTTTTTTTTTTTTTTGAGTTTTTTGCATTTTTTAAAAACTAATTTTGTTTTATTTTTATATTTCGTTAGACTGGTGCCTTGTCACGTCAATAAACGTGATGGCATGGCAATTTGCTGTTAGGTTTTTTTGCAGATAGCTAACCAAAAGATTATTTTTAAAAAATCCCAAAATCTGAGGGTAAGGATTAGAAAATAAGTTTTGAAAACTGAGCGACCATTTGTTAAATTGGTGTAAATTCTGGGACTATTTACTAATTCCCCTTTTAATTACTTACTATCACTGAACTCCTCTCATTTTGACTTCTAGGAACTACCCTCAATATATATAGTAACATATTTAAGTTCATGTTTCTATGCTTGCCAGGCAAACCATCTCAAAGCTTCTGCACCCTCCTCTTCCTTGGGTTCAGTCCCAGGTGCACGTGTTAGTGGAGCTGCAGCATTGGGCCCTTCAAAATTTACATATAGGTAAAAATTGTGGTCTTGTGCGAAATGTTATTAACCTGCTCGGTTACCTTGCTGACTTGTATGAAACTGGTGAAGGTCTCTCCTCGCAGACATTATCCAACCACAGGATGTGAAGGAGCTTTGCTCAGTTTTGATGGTACTATCAGCAGAAGCTGCCAGAACAATTGCAGGTATGACATGATTTGTGTATAAGTTCACATTACCGGCTAGGTATAGGTGCTTCTAGAGGTTTTATTTGACTCATTCACTGATGAATTATTTCCCAATTCTAGAACATTTGAGTATGATGAACATTTGATTAAATTCCAGAGCAAAGAAGTGCGACAGAAAAGCGGACTGATCAGATGGAAATTTCCCATGCTTCCTCAACTCAAGAAAGGTTTCAAAGCCAGAGGGAACCTGATGTTGAGAAATCCGTGGCTGATAATTGTTCAAGTGCTACCCCGGCGGATAAAATCTCGGCCGAAGATTCCAGTTCAGATGGTGCTGATGTGCCAAAAGGAAGGCCCATGTCTCCTGGAACTTTAGCATTGATGTGTGATGAACAAGATGCAATGTTCATGGCATCGACTTCACCTGATGGATTGATGGGCCATGGAAACATGTCTTCACTGTTGCCTTATGGACAAGGTATGACAGAGGTCTATGCAGAGCAGGAAAAGATTGTTCTGACAAAGCTTCGAGATTGTCTAAATAGGCTCATTACTTTTGGAGAAATAAAAGGTAAGTTAATCTCCCTCTAAATTTTGATAAATAGCTGAACTGTGAATGAAAAATAGGCCCATCAATATTTTCAAATAAAATCTTTGTTTGAGACACTGAAAACTTCAACAATATAGTCAAGAGAGACCTCAAAATAAATTAATGGCATTTTATATATGTTATTAATGCTTAAATTTCAACACTAGCAGCTAAGTTATGGGTGACTGAACAAATAAACAGCCAGTTGTAAATTATACACGTCTGAAACCCCCCCCCCTCCCCCAGCCAAAAAAGAGCACCCCTTTGAAAAAAAAAATTGTGGTCATGCAATATTAGAGGTGGGGGTAAATTTTATATTATATGCATAGTCCCAAACATCTTACAAAATAATAATATTGACTAGAGAAACGACGACGATGTCAACCATTGTAATTATTTCATTCTTTTGTATTGAGAACTATTGATATCCTCTTCGATGCTACCTTACAGAGACGAACTGTTCATCATTGGCCAGAAGTGAATTTGGGGACCATAAAGAAGTACCGAGTAATGGTACTGCCACTGCCAATGCCAATTCCAGAACTGAAGCAGGGAATCAACATGGTCCAGTTAACAATGGTATTGCAAAACCTGTTGTTCTACCTGCAGCCATGACATCTCAGATGGTCATTCCAGCAGTTGAGACCAATGGTAATAATCTCCTTCCAAAAGTTCCCTTCCTCCCCCAAAATGGTGATAATAAACATAAAACTGAAAAAGAGATGTAAAAGATTTATAGTACAGAAATTTGGTCCAAAGCATTCCCCTGCATCTCCATAATGCTAGGCCATTGTTGGGTTTTCTTCAATGCAGTTTCAAGATGGTATTGGGCCTCATTGTTAGAGCTGATAGGGATCTAATTCATGTTTCCTTTTTACTTCCTATTCTTTTCCACTGTGCCATTGTTAATTTGTTATATTTCTAAGTTAGTTTCCAGCATCGACCCTAGTTTGAGCACAAAGTGGTGTAAAATGCTGAGCCTTGTAATTGCACAAGATGTCATTTAGATTATTAATGCGAATGACAATCTAGCTTGTATTGTTAGGTGCTCGGAATTTTCTTAACTATTCGCATTTCTAGAGAAACAAAGAGCAGTCTTATAATTTAACATGGAATGAGTTTCTTATAACTTTGGTGTGTATTCGATATCATGTAATCCAATTCAAATAGGCACATTTTTATTCTCTAGTGCAACAGTTTTTTATGCTTTAGTGACAACTGAAGGTCGACATCTCAGTATTGATATCGAAAGATGTAAATGAGTTCGAGTGAGTAATAGATGGACAAATTCTGTTCGTTTAATGTTCTTTATATATATATATAACGTACATAATTTTCGTTTGATGTTCTTCTAACACAAGTAAAAACTTATGTTTTTCTTCGACTTATATTTTATGTGCAATATTAGTTTATTTATTTATCAAGCTGGTTCAGACTGATTTACGAACTATCTAACTTTTGACAAAATATATGGTTTATATTGTAACTAATAACTATTAACTATATATACAAGTTTTGACTAACCAACTTTAAATGTTTACTCGGAGTGGTCAGGTTTTCCAAAACAGATTGTAAGTTGAGAGTAAAACAGACCAAAAGGAAATTTAAAACATTGGTTGTTAGAATAGGAACTTTCCCAAGAAAAGGAAAAAAGAAAGAACGAAAGAAAAACACTATTCCTAATGAGCACTGGTTTTGCTAATGTAGTAAACATTAGAGCAGCATGAATTGCTTTAAAAAATAAAAAAAAATGGAGCTGCTTTCTATTAATTAGGTCTTCACTAGTTTTTGCTTGATATAAAAACACACCCAAAAAAAAAAAAAGAAGATGAAAGTTGTAGGCCCCTCTAAAAACTTTGTTTAGCCCTCGTTTGGATTCGGAATTGAGATGAGATGAGTTTTAAAGTTAAATAAAATATTATTATTATTATTTTGAAATTTGAAAAAACTGAATTGGGATTTAAAAAAATTGTATTGGGATTTGAAAAAGATATATTGAATTTTTTTTTGTATGAGAATTTGAAAGTGTAATGATGAGTTTGAGATAAATTAAAACGAGTTCAATTTGTCTCCAAATCGAAACAGGACCTTGTTGGAGTGAGTTCAACACATCCGAAACTAATTATTGATAGGATTTACTAATTGTTCAAATTCTCATTAAGAAGTTAATTTCATACATTCAAACTCCGCAACTTATTTTGTACATTCAAACACATCAATGAAATTTATAAATATTACCATTCACATATCAACTTGAATAGTCTAACTTCAGTATCCAAACGCAAGTGAGCAGTATTATAGGCCTAGTTCCAGGACTGCCATAAGCCCCCATTAGACTTTGTACCCATAGAGACCGAGTAGTACATTGTGTGAGGGTGAAATATCTTAAGTAGGGGTCAGGCTTATTATGTAATGTACTAAAAGACAAAAAAGGATAATAGGTGTAACAGCATGTGTTTTGGGTAATGTGTAGGATATTAAAGAGAAAATAAGAGGTAGACAATAAAAGACAAATATCAACTTGCACACGTAACTAAATGGTCTATAAAAAGCTTACTGACTGACTGACTGATTGAGATCTCTCTTTCCGATTGGCTCTTACTCTCTGGCTGATACGATCTCTCTCTCTGGAATCTCTCTTTGGGTCACTTCCTCTCCAACATCGTTTTCTTTAGCCTTTTCAGAAGTATTCGAGTTTCAGATGATTTATGTATATTTTTTCTGTACAGTATGAGTCATGAAAGACTGTAAAAATATTTACTATAGTGGATTCTCTCCCCCAAACTCCTGTGGACGTAAGCCTTATGCTGAACCACGTAAATATTATCTATCTCTATTTATTTATCTATTATCCACGTACGTACAGCCGTACCGGAGTCTTGCCGTGGGTTCCAAACGACATCTAACAAAACCCAACTCATTCTAGTGGACTGAAAATAATTCTTTTTCTTACCCTGACCTACTGGTCGATTTTTATGACATCATCAACTACACATCAAAGTGACTATGCTAAAAATGAAGAGAGGAAGAGGGACCGGGAGAAGGGTAGTATTAGTTTGGAAAATATAGTTGTCACATTAATTAAAAAAACTTTATTGGGATAAACTAATATTTATGCATAGATTGTAAACAAAACAAAACAACACACGAGCTTTTCGTTGGGAATCCTTAGAATATGGAATAAAAAATATAAACACGTGCCGTAAAAGTGAGTCACTTTGTACACTTTTTTTTTACACCAACTTAAAAGTTCCAACAAGTACTTGAGAGAGCCGTTAGGAATATCAAACACCATTCACTTGAAATTGTGTTATTCTCTTCACCTGTTCAGTAATTGCCTACTTTAGAGTTGAAAATTGCTTGAAGCTAGTGAGAGCCAATATGAAAAACTTTCTTCCCCTTAAACCACCAAGACTCATTGCATTTCTCTTTAAACAAATTGAGATAGAAAAAGACCATTTGAGAGTGGGTTCTAATTAAGAGTACTGACACAATCCCGAGTTTCCTTCTCAAAGATTGGTTCTAAGTTTGTACTGTAACGTAGAAGTAGCTCAAGGGGCTCCTTTAGTTGCTTTCACAACGGTAGAAAAGGTCTATCCAGTCCAAAAGAGAAGGAAAGCCTCAACAAACATAATTAAGAGCCTTTATAATTTCTGAATATTTGAAAAATTACAAGCCAGCTGAACGTGACTAATTTATTTGCCCACGAAAATAACAAAAGGTTCATAACTTATGTCTTCTCCATAATCGTATGCTGCTTTTAGGATCGGTATGAATTTGAAGTTACTGCTCACAAGCGGGACTTTGAAGATGGAGATGATGTTGCAGGTGCACTCTGCAGCAGAAAAAGTCAAATAATGTCATTTACCTTTCTTTTGTTTGGAAGATAAGGGTTCACTGCCATGAGAGAGAGAGAGAGAGAGAGAGAGAGAGAGAGAGAGACTTGTTTGGTATTTTCCACTATACCACATGGGAATTTGCCCATGCAGGAGAACGATAGTGTATATACAAGGTTTCGATTAAACCATTCCAAATGGCAAGGAACCAAACTAATTTACTAAAATTTGAGGCAACTTCGAATATGAAAACAAATAAAAAGTAAATTCTGACAACCAAAGGCAGAGAAAAATTAATACCAGTATCATCCCGAATTAACCTCTCCCTATTGTTGGCATGGAAAAACAACTAAACTAGTAAAAAGGTATCGGTATATTGCAATGAAACAAACAAGAAGCTGAGCCACGCAGCACCAAAATTAATGCTGGGTTCAATTAACCTCTAACTATCAGGTAAAAATCTGTGGGCTTTTTTGAAGTTTAAAGGAGCATGCAAAGGAGAACATGAGAGGAAAAGAAGAAGAAGAAACAGGGTTCCTTTTTGTTTTTCTTACCAACGGGATGCCTCTTCTTGCCCTTTCTTCCAAAAACCTTGATGGTTTAAAAAAACTGCCATATAGTTCTGACCATTTCTTCAGACTGGTATAAACATGGTTAGGCCCAACTGTATCTGCCCAAAATACAATGCCACCACTGCAACAAAGAAATGATAGCTGTGAGGGATTATGAAATAAATACACTAGATAAAGGAAATGTAAGTTTGTAAGATGAAAATTTTCTTTGTAACCCTAAGAATAGTATCCAGTGTGGCAGGCATTCAAGCCAATAACTTTTTTATGATTAAACTCACAGGCATCTTATTATCTGCCATGTGTTATGAGCATTGGGACCCTTGTAATATATATGGATATATATTTTTTGGTTGGCAAGAGGATTTAATAAGAATGAAGAACTCTTGTAATATATCACATCTATGATCCAATAAAATATGCCAAACATTGGTAGATATGCACAGACGTTGTGCCTACGCCTACAAACCTGGAGAGGATTTTATTATCTTGAAAATTTAATATACCGTGTAGCAGTACAATGGTCGGCTGTACAAGAATACAATATATAAGGGTCTGGTCAAAGCGGTTTAGGGCCTAAAACCGGGGCCAAAATTTTTCCATTGCAAATCCACTCAAAACTGCAGCGAATTCTTGTTGGGCCAGATCATCAAATCAGGCCGACACAAAGCAGAACCAGGCTCCACACAGAAACCCAACATCAATGGCAATGGCCCATTTGGACAAGAATTTTGTGAAAACCTGTAAATCAACTCCTCTTTTCTAACAATGCAATTCTATTGTTCCCAGAGTAACCATGTATTGAATATCACAACCTTTCTTTTAATTAATAAAGTTTGTAGATTTCAGTCCAGAGGACTGCATTTAACAACAGATTTCTCACAGGGACAAGATATATGCAACTTATTGTCACAACAGTTGAGGAATTCTTAATTATTTTTATTAAAAAGTGGGGAAAGGCACAAATAACTCAATTATGCATTAGGTGTGCATCACACCCTTACAGGTTGGCAAGAGGTGAGTTCAACATGATAAGACTGGTACGCAAACAAATATGGCTGAGCGTACACAGATAAATCCAATTAGAAAAGAAATGGTCATGAGGTCACTCACCGATAAGACGGAAAACTCATTCCAAGAACAGATGAAACATCAAGGTCTGATGCTTTAACAACTACACCTTCATCTAAAACACGACATGCCTCATTCACCACCGGAAAGAATATCATTTCCACTATTTCTTTGTCGGTAACAGTTATAGGCTGCCAGCATTAAATGATCCAGCAAACACATTAGGCAACTTTGCCTCATATGGAATGAAAAGATGAACATTCTCAGAAATGGGACCAGTAACAATTTTGAAGCAGTAATACGCAATTGCATGCAAATGGAATATATGTATTGATGTGGAGCAAGCTTACCTTTCCACCAGGCATAATGTTAGTTAGTCGTCTGGACTCCTCAATAACTGGAAGCACAGAGGGGTCAGGCTTTGGCTTGCTTCCCTTTTCATAAATGTAGTATCCTTTTCCATTGTTTTTACCTAAAAAAAAATGGAATGGATAGGAAGCCAGAGAATAAACATAAAAAGCATTAGCAACTTCAAAGTCATAAGCAATATTCCTATGGGTGGTTCTATAAGTCATTTTACCATTTCTTCCACTTTTGACCAAAAGTTCAACCAACGGAGATGTAAATATGCGATCGGGGAATGCATTAGCAAATTCTTTCGCAACTGCAAGGGCCACTCCATATCCGGCTAAGTCCTGAAGCCTGCAAGTCATGAGAAAAAGGTACTTGACATCACAGTTCAAAATCATTTTTCAGGTTAATGTTTGAAGCTTTTGATGATAAGGTTCAAACAGGAAGCTTGTGCTGCTTGACACTATTGGTGCCCCAGGAAGAGCTGTGCAGTGGCAAAAACTTGATCATCACATGCACATAAGCAAAATAATATTTTTTTTATAATGAAAATTTATTAAGAGTGCATAGGTGCGTAGCCCAAGCATGTATACGAGAGAAAAACTCAATTAGGAAGATTGAAAACAAAAGGACATAAAATCAAGGGATAATGCTAAGCGAGAATATAAATGCAAAGGATAATGTTAAGGGAAGAAGATTACAGGAAAGGACCAATGGGAAGGCCAAAACTACTGATTACTCTGTCAATTCTGAACACATCCACACCTAAATGTACAAGAAAATGTGCGCCTTGTGCATATGGGAAAAATGTCCGATTGACTGCAAAGCCAGTGCAGTTACCCACTACCACGGGGACTTTTTTTATTGTTTTCCCAACTGTCATGAGATCAACAATAACTTGAGGAGATGTCTTCTTCGTCCTTACAATCTCCAGAAGAGGCATCACATGGGCAGGACTGTTCATCCAAAGACAATTTTTTATAAGTATGATTCAAAAGAGAAAAATTAACCAAAGGAAATATGAAAGGCATCACAATTGAATAAATGCTTGAACTAAAGAAGAGGACTACTTTAAAGTAATTAGACTACCCTGATGTGTTGCCACAAACCATTAATGATGTATTAAACTTAACAGCATAAAAGTTAAGACACATAAACCACAAAAGATGTGCATGAAGCAAATTCAAATATGTTAGTATGTTGGATTATGCTGCCATCGTGAGTTCATGAAAACAAGGGCATTGCCTGTAATCACGTTATTAGTTTAATTTTCAAAATCAAAAGAGAACCACCATAATTTTTTATGTAAAGAAAAATTATGAATATTCTTTTTAGAAAAAAAATATATATACTGAGAAAAGAACCTATTAAGTTCCAAGATGTTCTGAGCAAAATTAAACCCCATCTTATGCCATTGCATGTTGAGATTTGAGTTCCCTTTGAAGACCCATAGGTTGTGTTTGGAAAACAGGTTGAATTTGGATTTGAATTCTTAAATCAAGATGTTTAAACTGTGTTGATTCCAAATCTCTTGATTTAAAAATTTTTGGTTTGAATGAATTTTAGAAAAGAACGGATTTTGAAATTCATCGTAACCTATTTGTTAGAATATTTGCAATTCCTTTGCAATAACAATATAATTTGAAATCCAAGATTTTGAGGGATTAAGATCCTCCTTGGATTTGATTCAAATCCAAATCCCATCCTTATTTTATGTTCCAAAAAAAGATTCGGATTTTAAAGGGACAAATTTAAATCCACCTTTCAATAAGGTATTTACACCATTTCCTGAGTGAAGAATCACAGAACCTGTGGAGTGAAGAGTCTGACTTACCGAGGGAAAAAAGAGCCCTAAACGTATTATTTCCAA
This sequence comes from Platycarya strobilacea, assembly GCA_036898215.1. NCBI lineage: Eukaryota > Viridiplantae > Streptophyta > Magnoliopsida > Fagales > Juglandaceae > Platycarya > Platycarya strobilacea. The sequence continues at coordinate 49,638,197 of CM072546.1, forward strand.
CCAAACAAAACTTCAGGAGAAAAGTTTTCAGAAACTAATATGTATCCTCGTTTTCTTTCATGAGAAAGACCTTTCTGTCATCCAAAGAGGTGATTGTGCCTCAGATCATATCTAATTGTTGTGAGAATCTCATAGTTCAATAATTGAGTAGTTCTTCTGTTGGCTGAGTGCAACTAAGGCCCTAAGCGAGTGCAGTACTTACAGCTAGTATTGAGTACGTACTCAGACAACTAATGAGAATGTGTACAAGAAATATATTAACCTTTAATTTAAAGAGCATATGATAGAAAGCATGTATTTGTGAAGACAATAAAATAACCTGAAGAAATGCGCCCCCACAATCCGATCTTGAGAGCTGGTATTTTCCCCTATCAAATTGAGGTCAATAGTAGACGTGTTTGTAGCCAAAATGCAGTGGGCAGGGCAGGCTTTCTCAATTTCACTAAATATTTTTTGTTTTAAAGGAAGACTCTCAATGACAGCCTACAAAGGACAAACCAAATCATGTAAAACAGGCCGCACTAACAAAATATCAAAGTTTTCCATTCATAAGACCTTCCACTATCAGAAATACACGATAATGAGTAGATGAAAATAACATATAAAGCAAACATAATCAGAATAATGCTTCTGCCGCCTGTAGATTAAGTTCATCAAATCAGTTTTACAAACCAAAAACAGTGCTGCTAGGATGTTTTAAGTTTAATGTTCTAGGTTTTCACTATCAGCCCACCTCAATGACCATATCCACTTCTTTGAAGTCTGCATAGTCCAACACACCTTTGACCATTGACAAGGTTTTCTCTGCCTTATCCTGTGTCAGCTTTCCTTTTGTTACTAAGCCTCGAACATTTGCTGTCACACAAAATTCAGTGCCGTAAATTTCTATTACAGGGAAATATTACAATAGTAGCATACCAGAAAATATTACTTTTTTTTTATAGGCATACCAGAAAAGATTACTACAGTTAAGCTTGATTAAACAATGTCCTTACCAAATAAAGGCAAACAAAATGGGAAATAACATTGAATCTCAATAACCCATGAATACAGTAATCACCTTCTATTGTTCTTATTCCCTTCAGAAGGTATTCAGGGTTGACTTCCTTGAGGACAACATATGTGTTATTCAAAATAAGAGCTGTAGCTATCCCAGAACCCATTAGACCTCCCCCGATAACAGCAACTTTCTTTACATGCCTTGGTTTGAGCCCAAGATCAGTAACATTAGGCACCTGTAAAAAAAAGTTGAAAAGGAGGAAATGTTTAAAAAAAAGACTTCAATTTAAAGAGTCCAAATCAGGACAACTTGATAAAAATCATTCCAAGAAAGTTTTTACTTGGTACATTAGGCGTGGATTAATTGTATGTCTTCAAAAGTTCAATGAATTTACAAGGTTCTTTACGACTGCTCAATTTTGCCCTAAAACCAAGACATTACGATGATGGCATTTTTGTTATATGATTGTTTCTTAAAATCTAGACATTCCACAACTTGAATTTTCATTCATCTGTGGAAGGACACAGATCATACAATTTTAGGGATTCACATTGCTGATTATTACCAACTCGAAAATCCTTTTTTTTTTAATCGGTAATCAAAAGGATTTCATTAATAGAATAACTCAAAAATCCAAAATTCAGCATTTCTATTATTAGAAAGGCTTCTTTTTTTTTTTTTTTTAAGATGACAAACAATGCTTGTTGGACCAAGAAACAAAATTTTGAATATCGTATCGGTGAGCGTATCGGTCAAGGCACTGAAATGAAATATTTCGGTACTGGTACCATTTTGGAATAGTCTATATAAAAAATATATATAAATACATACATAAATCATATTTCAAAATAATAGTCAATATATGAATAATTATATATATAAATATATATATGTAATTAATCTAGTATGAATTGAGATAAAAAAAAATAGCAAAAAAATGAGGAAAAAAAAAAGAATTGAATGGCCGAAATCCGATACGGCCGGTATCGGCCGAAATATTGACCGAAATGGCCAGTACAATCCGATATTTTGGCCAAAATGGTACAGTTTTATAACATGTACTGGAGAACTGGCCGGTACGAGATATTTCAATCGTACCGGCCGGTACAAAACGGTATTACAACTATGCCAAGAAAGAAAAGGGATCTGAGTTCCTCTTACAGGTAAAATAAAACTTTATTGAATCAAAATAATTTTTGGAACTCTTAATTGTTAAACCAAGAACAAAAAGGCAATTTGAGTTCAAACTTTTGGAACAGAAATAGAAGATTCCTCAAATGAAGTACATTCTAGGAGCAGCATACGCAAAACATCAATTTGCCCATTGAAAGGAACATCATCTCTCTCTTATAAGCAAAACTTTACCAATATCAATAGGTGTAGCCAATGGATGTATATAACTTGAATAGGCGCAAAATATCAATTCGCCCATTGAAAGGAATATCATCTCTTTTTTAGAAGTAAAACTTTACTAATATCAATACATGTAGCCAAGTACAATGGATGTATATAACTTTAATAGGCATAAAATACTTTCCTGTCATTCAACATCAAAATTTGAATAAAAGACACAGGGTTTGCAAAATTTTAGTCCAATCATATTCTGAGCAAGTATTGAAAAACATACCTAGAAAGAATCCAGACAGATGCAGACAAACTACAAAATATATGGCATGTTTGGAAATCATTTTCATTTTATCTCATCCCATCTCATCTCATCTCATCTTATTTTCTTTCCAAACATTACTCATACATAAACACTTTCAAACTAATCACTACAACTTTCCCAAATTTTCAAACAAAAAACAATTCAATTTTTTCAAATCCCAAACAAAAAGTTATATTAAAAAATTATATTCTAACAATATATTAACTTTAAAATATTTTTTATTCAATTTTTTCTCTCATTTCCCAAAACTCAAAAAATACTCATCCCAAACTATCTCATTACTATTCACAATCTTACTACTATTCACAAAATTATTATCTCATCTCATTCTCCAAGCATCTCCTTAAGTCTGCACATACAAATATCTTAACATAATTCAAAATATGAGTTCAGTTGTCTAGAACCTTATTCTCTATAAGCATAGTGTAAACCAATTTTTTCTCTTATGAGTATCATGTAAACCAATATTTTAACAAGAATTTGTTGCCCAAATCCAGTCAAAATTAGCATGATCGAATCAAAATATAACATTTACAACAAAACTAAATACAAGATCATTAGCAACCAATCAAGGATCATGCAAATCGATAAATCATAAATTCGAAAAACAAGCAAAGGGCCAGAGATAGTACATCGTCACTTCTAGTACCTTGGATGTTGCACGCTGGGCAAAAAAGACATGAACGAGTCCTTTTGAAGTGTCAGACAAGACCAACTCCTTAAATAATTTTGCCTCCTGCAATGATAATTTCAGATATCAGCTTATGATTCCAGGGTGACCAAACATGCCTACTACTCCAGTAAACAATAACAAATATCTAATTCCCAAAGGAGAGACAACCATAGATTGCTAGTATTATACAGGAGCACACATTCAATGGTAGCTCCCAAAACCCTAATTACCTTTAAAACACCACTATAGCCTCCATAAACAATGCCCTCCTCCACCACATCAAGGCAGACCTTGTGCTGAGGCATATTTGGTGCAGTTTTTCTAGCTTGTTGTCTTGCAATTTTTATTATACCACGGGCTTCAGACAGGGAACCAAGCTTGTCTGTCCTGTGAAGGGATCGTATCCATGGCTTGCGCCTATTTGCAATGTCTAAAGCCCATAGCCGAGATACTTTCAGCAACTCTTCAGAGGCCACAACAGCATCAATAAGACCTAGTTTCTTCCCTTCTTCTGACATGATTGATTTCGACAACTGAAAAGTTTATACAATTAGATTAATGAGATAGGAATTGAAAAACACAAAAGAGAGACAAGCTCGGACCTTCCAAGATTATTCAAATAAAGAGCATGTGTGTTGGTTTCACTCTTCACACAATATAGTTGTAGTAAGAAATGTTAATGCACTTATTTTTGTATTTGAAAATTTTAAAGCATTACAAAAATTCATGGCTAAGTATCACTTGCAATTGGAATTACATGCTAAATACACCGTCACACTACCGGCTAATCAAAGCATGATACAGGGATGTGGATGAGAACCTTCTTAACATCTCTTCCAACTTAATTCTCCTTAAATCTAATCAAATAATAAAGATGTGATTTTATATTTAAAGAAAATTCGTCATGGAACATTATTATCGTGCAAACTGCTAATTTTCTCCCCTTCTCTACCGCTTTAGCCTTTAACAGACCATGGAGATTCCATCATCATATCTTCCCTTTCCTTTCCCCAAAAAAATATCTTCTCCACAAAAAAAGCATCTATAATGTAAGTACGTAAATTGGAAAGTGTGAAATTCAGTTAACAAGCTCTAAGCAATTTGAAGTGACAAAACAAAACAAATAAAATGGAGACCTACCAGCATCATTTCAATAGCCTTTGACAGCCCAACAAGCCTTGGGAGACGTTGTGTGCCTTAAAAAACAACCAAGGTTTTAATAATAGGTCGACGATTATAACAAATGAAAAAAATAAAGAGTCATAATAAAGTGTCTGCATGCGTGCACCGCCGTGTGAATACAGGTGTACCTCCAAACCCCGGAATAACTCCAAGTGTCAGCTCGGGTAAGCCAAGCTGAGTTCTTGGTGCTGCAATTCGTGCATGGGATCCCTGCAAGAGGCTAAATGGAATGAGGCAATCGTGCAGAGATTTTGAACATCAAATTCAATAAAACGAGAGGATAAAGCAAAGAAAGTAGAATAAAGGAAAGTGCTCCAGCCTAACAACAAACACAAACCAGTGCCAACTCTAAGCCACCTCCAAGAGCAAGTCCTTCCACAGCAGCAACTACAGGCTTTTTGCAGTCTGTGGTTATCAAGAAAAAGAAGATCGAAAAAGTCAAGCACTTATTGAGAAGGTACAAGATTTTTTCTTTAAAAACATAAAACATGAACTTTCGGAAATTAAGTTTTCCCAGAAACAATATCCACAAGACCCTGAAGGTTAAAGTTGTGAAAATACCTTCGATTGTGTTGACCACAAGATCCACCGATACATCGGGCATAAGCGAAATATCCCCTGCCAAGCCAAACGATACAATTGGGAATTCTCAAGTACTGATGCCATAATCTAGAATATAATCTAGAATGTATGTTTATATAGCTCAACTGTTCAGGGTATATCAAACTAACTCGTACCAGTCTTGTGAACATTCTCGAAAACATTGATGTCAAATCCAGCAGAAAACCTCCTTCCTTTGCCTTCAATGAACAAATATAACCCAAAAAAAAAAAAAAACCAGAGCCATTGTCCAGTAAGTAAACAAAAATCTCGCAAGGATCACTCTCACAAAACGAATTCCCAGAACAATATTCGACAATATTCACAAAGTTGCGAATGATCCATAACATATTAGAGATGTAGTCAATCGAGTTGTCGTAAACATGATTTCCAGGAAAATTAGCACCTAGAACTACATAGCGATCACCGGCTTACAGACAGTTCAACTCGATCAAACGCACAGAAAACAAAAAAACACTAAAACAAAGGCGAGCTGAAAGAATGTCATCAAATAAAGAAACGAGGCTCGAAATCGTTACCTGTCAAAACGATAGCTTTCACATCATCTCTCCTCGCCGCCTCTATGAATTTCTCCTTCAAACCTAAAATAACTGCACCGAAAAACAAATCTGAGCCAAAAACAAACTAGACAAAACAACAGTACTACATAATCGGAAAACGGGAGTGGAGCTCACTTGGAACGGCTAAGGCGTTAACCGGCGGGTTAGAAATGGTGATGACAGCAACGCCGTCGCTTCCAACTTCCAAGGTAACCTTGACCTCCCCCATGGATAGCAGATGAGATCGGAGAGAAGCTGACTCAGTTACGAATAATGACGACGAAGATCGACCGCTCCATTGGTATTCTATTGCCAGCTTTTATAGAGAAAGGCAAGGTGACGTTCTCGACTGTCCAGGCTTACCATTACCGACCATGGTTGCAGAGCAGTGATCTCCTGTTGATTATGAAAAATAAGCATGGAGAATACTGAGTTATGATTGGGTACTTGTCCGAGTTTAAGTCAAAGAAATGGGAACCTTTTTAATCACAGCCAATAGGATCTCGCTTACGTTGCTTACCTGCAAAAGGGTTCCCAGTGGTAGCACCCGCTGAAACACTCCCTGAGATGAGATTGTTTTTCGTGCTTTTAGCGTTTCGAGAGAGATAAAATAATTATATATTCTTTGGTGAATTGCTCCGAAACGGCGTCGTGGGAACAGCTATGAGTCAAGGTCGTCTTCAACTGAATATTGAAACATGTTTACTGCTTATAATATGAAACACGATGCGACGAGAGCCACTCTATAGTCTATACATCTTTCTCATAACAACCAATTAAAATATTATTTCTTCTTAAAATCAAGTGGACTAAAAATAAATGAGCTCCAAATAACTTTCATTTAAGTTAAAGTTTAAATAGGTAATTGTGCAATAGTGAATAATTCACGTGCAATTTTTTTTAATGAAGGTATTTTTATAAAATGAGTTGTTTTTATAAGTTATTCTATCGAAATATTCATCATTTTTAAACATAGTTATATAAAAAATTATAAAGAATCCATAAAAAAATAAAAAATTATAAATAAAAAAATTATTTTTTATTTATTTTTTATTGTGCAAACATTGCGCAAGGATAGTCTATTTGACGAATAATGTCATTTCAATTCAACGTGAAAGATAAACAGCTGATGAAAAATATTTTCCGGTGATGCTAATTGCTCAAATCAAAAGTAATCGAGGGAAGGGGACAACCAAAAGTGAAGCATGCAACTTGATTCCATTAGGCATTGAGAAGTATGGCTATGTTTGGATTTGAAAATGAATTCAATTTATTTTAATTTTATTATTATAATTTTTTTAAATTTTTATATAAAAATAATAATTTTAAATTTTTCAAAATTTTAAATAATAATAATAAATAATATTTCAATAACATTTTATTCAACTTTTAAAATTTATTTAAATTCATCTCATTTCATTTTTGAATTCAAACAAAAATATCAAAGCATAATAAAAATTAATCAATTGGGAGTTATTTCTGTATTATATTTTGGTGGTGGAGCTTAAAATATTTTTATTGGATTATGCATATACATATGTAAAAAAATATAAGTTTACATACATATAAAAAAATGAACTTCTTTTTTATTAAAAGTGAGAAGGCAAAAGCGGGAGAAGAAAATAAAAATATATTAATAGCACCTTTTTTTTCTCAAAATAAATAGTAACTAGTAACTCTTCACTCATGAAAGAAAAAAAAATTAAAGAATTACTATTTACTTATGGAAAAAAATATATTTTTAATATATTTTTATTTTCTTCTTTCACTTTTGCCTCCTCATTTTTAATAAAAAAAATTATAATTTTTTTTATATATATGTAAATTTATATTTTTTTATGTATGCATATGCATATGTATATACATAATCCAATAATAATGCTCTTAATTGGTAGAGCGATTTTGTAATTTGAGTTAGTGACTAGTCAATTCGAAACTTGATAGTGACTTCCTCGATGAAATTTTATTAAACAGATGTACCATTTTTTAGTCATTTAATTATATACATCTAAAATGATAGAATATAACCATTAGCCACGTGATACATGACATAAAATAAGACACGTTATGAACTTACTTCTACTCTAACTCTATCAAGTTTTGCATGACGATAATCATGGTATTGAGTTTCTCACCAATAAAGAGATTAGGGGATTCTCCATCTCAAAATGCATCCGTTTTAGTCAACCACAAATAGTCCAAGGTTCACAAATAGATCTACAAAATTATATAAAATTTAAATTAAATAATAAAAATATTAAAATCACTTAAATAATCATTTAAAATCATAAAATTACGTGATTTAAGCCTAGCCCTCACCATCAAAAATATATACTCCAATGAGCATTAACTTTAATAGTTTTTTTTATGCAAATAAGGACCTCGACGATAGTCGGAGACAATGGACTCTAATAAGTATCTACTGCTAATATATAGTTATACTAAATTACTAGTAGTCTGATACTACAACCATCATATAGCTAACTAATCATTAATATCTAACTAATACTAATATATAGCTATATTAATTCAATACTAATACTATTAGTCTATTATATAGCCTGCATAACAATAACTAATATTAATATTTATACTAATACAAATACTCTAGTCTCTAATATAGTAATATAGAATATAGTTATACTAAATCACTTATTCACCATAACTAATATTACTAATATATAGCTATTCTAATACTAATATATAGTTTATACTACAAAATTAATAATTATAACCAAATCACTATAACTATATAGATTTTGTATCAGTATATTAAATTTATCACATTCTTTAATGTACAACTATATTATATAGTCTATATATAATATTAATATCACTATACATGTGGTAGTAACACTATAATAGTAATATATATAGAACTAGTATATATTAGTAATAATATAGTATTATCTAACCAAACAAATATATATATATAGTACTATCACTAATATATTGATATAGTACTATAGGGTAGTCTATACCAATAGTATTAGTATATACTATTGACTAATAGAATATATATAATACTTGTTAGGGACGTATTCTGCTATCCTGTCTACCGATCCCGCCGGAGTGGAACCTGCAAAACAAGGACGAGAAGGGTCGGGGTCCGGGACCGCTCCGAAGATCAAGTTAGTGTATGGGAGAAGATATACGACAGTGGGAACAAGAGAATTTGTGAGCGTACCGTACCTCCGTCGTTGGTTGGGTGTTATTTATAGGTGCTCCCCCCGGGAAGAGGGTCCGTGTGACGAGGGCGCCGAAATCGGGGCATCACTCGTCCGTCATCCTCGATAAGGAAACCTGGTCTAATTCGGTCGGTCTCATCGCATTAATTGAGTATCCTCCCATTTAATGCTCGATTAGCCCCTTTTGGACAGGAGCATTAAATGCCGCCGTATCCTCTGTCAATTCGGGAATTAATGGTGTGTGTTTGTAGTGTCTGTATATTTAGAAAGAGGGAAGATGTAGACCGGCGGCTGTCTGTCGTTCATAAATGCGGGAGTGGTCTTGATGGGAGACGGGTTCAGGGGACATGCCAGCACGTGAGCCGCCGTTCTGCCTTTAGCGTGTTCTCGAAGCTGGTTTAACCATTTCCTGCCCAGATCGGGAAACCAGGGACTCGCTCGTCCCCGATTTCGGTCTTCCCAGTTGAATTCGGACGCTGCGTTGAGGTGGATGCGGGTGACGGGCCTTGGGCCGGACGATCTTGTGGGCTCGGGCCCGACCAGGCTGGACCCCCCTTCCAGTACCCCGCGAGTTTCCACCGAAGGCACTTTGATGGAAATTCCGAACGTTTAAGAGCTAGGGTCTTCCTTTCCTTCGATTGTACCGTCCTTCTATACTGGGCGGTGTTCTTTTATTTCCCTTACCGAGCGGGAACACGAGGTTGGGTGTGTTCGGGCGGTCTCTGCTGGCACGTCGTTTCGTTTGCCGTTCGGACTTCAGAGGGACGATTTGAATTCTGACCAATTAATGCTGACTCGTGACCTGTCATATTCCGTATCAGGCATTTAATGCAGTTTTGAAATTCAATTATGCCGTCGTTCCGATTCCCGAACCGTCAGTGATCCGTTATTAAATGGTGGGACGCACGCGCGTGGCCATCATTAACTGACCTGTCATTTCGGCGCACGCCTCTTTCCTTTGATTGGTCAGTTCGGGGCGTGCTTTCTGTTCCCAAAGCCACGTCTGAGGTGACGGTTTCGGCGCGGCCTCGTTTCCCGCTCGCATTAAATTCGGCTTCTGGGTATAAATTACCCAGCGGTCTTGTCACTATCATCGTTTCACTGTTTGCTTTCTTGCCATTCTGCTGTCGTTCTCCCTTGCCCCTGCTTTTCTTCACTTTTCATTCTTTTCCTGTTGCTGTCTTGCCGCTCCCTGCTTTAGCCCCCATGGCTTCTTCTGACCCATGCCCCTTCTTCGCCGGCAACGGTTGGGTGTCCACCATGCAATCCTCCGATGTGGATACGCTTAGGAAGAAGCACCATGTTTCCTGGCGGCACACTTTGGAGGCCCCGGGGGATGGAGTTAGGGCCTGCAAACGTGACGGGAGGGCTCAGAAGGTCGTGCTCTTCTCCCTCATGTTCTCGAAGGGACTGCGCCTTCCCTTCATCCGGCCGGTTCGGGAAGTCCTGCACTTTCTGGGTTTGGCCCCTGCCCAACTTATGCCGAACGGGTGGCGTATCCTGCTGGCCACCTGCGTGGCATTTAGGATCGTTCTGTCCGGGAAGAACGATCCTTACCCCGATCTCACCGCTCGAGAGTTCTTCTCACTGTACCGGCTCCTCCGTCGGGACGGGAACGTGGCCGGCTTCCAGATAAAGCCGAAATGTCGGCTGATCAGAATGGAGGAGAGGCATTCGAGCGCCCGGGACTACCATAAGAGGTTCTTCTTCGTCTCGGGCAGGGAGTGGGAGTTCCCGGAGGGAGAGGGGAGCGACTTCCCCGTTCAGAAAGACTGGGGCTTCCTCCCCTCCCAGACACACATGGAGGTCACCCTCTCGGCCCAGGAGGCGGAGAGGGTGAAGGCGGTGCTCTCCTGGGGGGCAGAGGATCCCGATCGGCTATGGTCCGATAATCTCCTCACCGAGGAGAACATCGAGGAGTTCTTGACCCGACCGGATCGGTCCTACGCCGAGGGTCAAAACTTTTTTGCTGCCCCGGAAGGGCCTCCTGCCTCCTCCCGTAAGCGAGCCTCTGATCGGGAGGTGGAACAAGAGAGGCGCGCCAAGAGTCGGGCCGGTGAGGCTACTTCGAGCCGTGGCGCCCGACCCAAGAAACAGAGGAGGGGGAAGGGTCCACGGGCCGAGGGTCCGGGCGGAGGCGCCCCCCCTGCAGACTCTCCTGCAGGACGTCCCGAGGCGACTTCCTCGTCGTCGTCCTCGGACGAGATCCGGTTCCTGCAGACCGAGGAACTGAGGGCCGAGGCCGGGAGGACGGTCATGGAAGCCCAGATCGAGGCGATGGACCGGGCCGGGGTCGACTCCTCAGACGGAGAGGAGATAGAGCGCGCTTTCCAGGAGGCTCTGGAACATGCCGCCGATCTGACTCCGGGGGCTACGCCCTTTGCGCAGGTCTTTCGACAGGAGTCGGAGGAGCAGGCTGCTAGGGCAAATGAGTTGCCCACTCCCCCCCCTTCATCTTCCGAGCGCCACTCAGATGCCTCCGAGGGGGAAGATGAAGTATCTGGCGGGGAGGCCCATTCCCAGGGCGCTCGCGAGGGAGCCGAGCAGCAAGGGGCTCCGGCCCAAGAAGGTCGGGACGAGGCCACCTCAGAGAGGTTGAGGGGGTCCGACCATCCCGAGGAAGGGGGCCATACGGAGGCCGGAGACGAGAGCGGTCGACCGGCCACTGAGTCCGAGGAATCTCCTGAGCGCCCACCTCCGACCTTCGAGAGGGGGTCTACCTCGGGGGTTCATTCTGAGGACGCAGGCCCACCTCCGGACTCGGAAGTTCCTCCCCGGCCCCCATCTCCTTTTCGGCTCCGAAGTGGGGTCGCTGTGCTCGGGCAGCTCTTCGGGTCGGGTTCAGAGGAAGGAACTCGTCAGGCCGATGAGACCGGTTCGGAGCGGCCTTCCCGATTCGACCAGGCGAAGGTGGATGCTACAGCCCGGGTGGCCTCAATGCTGGAGCCTCTGCTGACTCAGGTTTGTTCGGTAGGCCTTGTCGAATTTCGGGTGGTCTTCTCTTTTAAATTTGCTAAGTTTTTCTTTCTCTTTTTTGCACGTTCGGTGTTCTAGGTTGCCATGGAGATATCCCGGACAGTGGGATCCGAGCTGGCCGAGCTTGCCGAGTTCAACAGTGAGCTCGGAACTGTCTGCAAGTTCGGGCTCTACAGGCTGCGGCAGGCACGGGACCAGTTCGAGCAGTCGGAGGAAACTTGCAGAGGGCTGATAAGATCGGTCGAGGAGCTGGGGGTGGAGAAGAGCAGGCTGGAGAGAGCCAACTCTTCCCTTCGAGCCGAACTGGAGGCGGTTCGGGAATCGCTGGCAGTGGCCCATTGGAGGAATGCCCGTCTCGTGGACGCACGATCGACCACCGAGCAGGACAAGATCCTCCTTCAGTCCGAGCTAACCGCTCGGACAGCGGAGCTGGCGGCTTCTTCTCAGATTCTATCTCTGAGGGAAGAGGAGTTAGCAATGTCCGAGCGGGCTCGGGTTGCTCTGGAGGAGGAACTGGTCGGTTCGAGGCGCGCCCGGGAGATCCTGCAAGCGGAGTTGGCGCGGTCTGAGGAGGTCCAGGCTGCTCGGGAGTCCGAGCTCGCGGGTGCTCGGAGTGCTCTAGAAGAGGCCCACTCTAGGATTGCCGATCTCGAGCCGCAGGTATCCCGAGTGGTGGCGATCCGTAACTCCGCCTGGGGGCATGGCTACGCCGAGGGCCTACGCCGACTAGGATCCCAGCTCTTGGTGGATCCCCAGCTCGATCCTCAGAGGATAAGTGTGAGGTCTCTTCGTCCAGACCGGGCTGCGAAGAGATTCGTCAAGAAGATCGGGAAGCGCGGCTACCCTCCCTTTGACGACCTCAATCCTCCTCCGGCCCCTCCTGAGGCTTGACCTGATTTTTGTACAAGTTTTTTTTTTTTTTTGTAATGATGCTCGAGCTCGATTCGAGCGAGTTTGTATGACCGATAATACATATGAATTTTGACTTAATCTTCTTCTGGTGTCTTGTTCATAACTTCATTCTTGTCTTTACCCTGCGAAATTTTTTGGATAAGTGTAAACTTAAAAAAAAAATTTCTCAAACGTACCCGGTGGATGTGCTTAAGATCGGGGTTCAGGAATTCCGAATTGGTTTGGGTGGATTGACCGACCCCGCGGGACTCCGAGGCGGATACTTCGCGTGGGCGGATACTTCGCGTGGGTGGGTTGACCGACCCCGCGGGATTCCGAGGCGGATACTTCGCGTGGGTGGGTTGACCGACCCCGCGGGACTCCGAGGCGGATACTTCGCGTGGGTGGGTTGACCGACCCCGCGGGACTCCGAGGCGGATACTTCGCGTGGGTGGGTTGACCGACCCCGCGGGATTCCGAGGCGGATACTTCGCGTGGGTGGGTTGACCGACCCCGCGGGACTCCGAGGCGGATACTTCGCGTGGGTGGGTTGACCGACCCCGCGGGACTCCGAGGCGGATACTTCGCGTGGGTGGGTTGACCGACCCCGCGGGACTCCGAGGCGGATACTTCGCGTGGGTGGGTTGACCGACCCCGCGGGATTCCGAGGCGGATACTTCGCGTGGGTGGGTTGACCGACCCCGCGGGATTCCGAGTCGGATACTTCGCGTGGGTGGGTTGACCGACCCCGCGGGATTCCGAGGCGGATACTTCGCGTGGGTGGGTTGACCGACCCCGCGGGATTCCGAGGCGGATACTTCGCGTGGGTGGGTTGACCGACCCCGCGGGATTCCGAGGCGGCGCGGGATTCCGAGTTGAGAACCTTATAATACGTTGGATGCGAACATTGAATAACATCGGGCTCTTTATAATATCAAGAAGCAAATTACATCAGTGGAAGTAAATTACATTAGTAGATGCTACGCATAGTACCTCTTAAGCCTCTCACTGTTCCAGGGGTGGGGCAGGTCGGTTCCGGAGCTGTCTTTGAGTCGGTAAGACCCCGGTCTGTTTGTTGCCGTCACTACGTAAGGTCCTTCCCACTTTGGTCCCAGTTTTCCTTGTGCTGGAGTCGTGATGCCCGTTTGTCTTAGCACTAAGTCCCCGACTTTGAAGTTGCGCGGCTTCACTCTTTTGTTGAAGTACTGCTCTGCTTTGCGTTTGTTGTTGGCAAGTCGGATGCCGGCCTCTTCCCTGTGCTCCTCCAAGGAGTCTAGACGTCCCATCATCTTGGCATCATTGGAAGCAGCGTCATAGTGCTGGATTCGTAGGGTAGGCATCCCGACCTCGACTGGGATTACCGCCTCGCAGCCATAGGTTAGGGCAAACGGTGTTTCACCCGTGGGGGTTCGGACTGTTGTGCGATAAGCCCAGAGGACCCCCGGAAGTTCATCGGCCCAGGCCCCTTTATGCATCCCAAGTCTTTTCTTCAGCGCATTGAGGATGGTTTTGTTGGTCGCCTCGGCTTGCCCGTTAGCCTGCGGGTGGCCGGGGGAAGAGTACTTCACCTTGATCTTCAACTCGGAGCACCATTCTCGGTAATGACTGCAATCGAACTGCTTTCCGTTGTCCGATATGAAGCTCTGGGGTATTCCGAACCGGCAAACAATTGACTTCCATAAGAACTTTGTGATGGCTTGAGAAGTGATATTGACAAGGGCTTCGGCCTCTACCCACTTCGTAAAATAATCTACTGCCACTACTATGAATTTAGTCCCACCCCTCCCTACTGGGAATGGCCCTATAAGGTCGAGTCCCCACTGATCAAAAGGCCAGAGGGATGTTATCGAAGTGAGTTCTTTTGATGGGGAGTGCAACACTGGGCTGTACTCTTGGCACTTCGGGCACCTTTTAACGAAATCTTTCGCTTCCTGGAATAAACACGGCCAGTAGTACCCCGCACGGGTGGTGCGGGCGGCTAGCGTTTTAGGCCCCGTGTGAGCCCCGCAGATTCCTTCGTGGATTTCGGTCAGTATATATTGCCCTTCTTCTTTCGTTACACACCTGAGCAATGGTTCAGAGAAACCCTTTCTGTACAGCGATCCGTCAATCAGTGTGAATCTGGACGACCTATTCTTTACCTTGAGGGCCTGGCCCGGGTCGGGAGGTAATGTGCCTGTACGGAGGCACGCTGTGATATCGGTTGCCCAGTCGGGATCAGCGACAGCCACTACTCCGACTTCGCTGCCCGTGGAAGGAGTGTCTATCGTTCTGATCTCAGTGTTCTCTGGGGGAGGATGTTCATCTTTTCCCGACGCAACCTTTGCCAACCGATCTGCTATATGATTTTCTTCCCTTGGGATCTGCAGTAAACGGAAGTAACTGAATCGATCTCTCTCGATGCATACGAGCTCCAGATATTTTTTCAATTTTTCGCTCTTGGTGGTGCACTGGCCGAGTACTTGGTGAAAAACTATTTGAGAATCAGTTCGGGCCTCCAGCTCAGTCGCCCCGAGGGCCCTAGCAATTGTCATTCCGGCTATGAGGGCCTCGTATTCTGCCTCATTGTTGGTTACCTTGAAGGTTAGGCCATTATCGTAGTTGTGTTGGACGCCCTGGTCGGTGATGATGTGCACGCCGGCTCCGCCCCCGGCTCGGCATGAGGATCCGTCAACGTACAGCTGCCACGCCTGTTCCCGAGGTTCATTGGGGATCTCTTCTGGAAATCCAACGTACTCCGCGACAAAATCCGCCAGTGCTTGCGCTTTTATCGCCGTTCGGGGCTGGAACGTTAGATCGAATTCGCTCAGCTCGATTGCCCATTTGGCTAATCGACCGGACGTATCGGGCTTCTGGAGAATAGTTCCGAGAGGCTGATCGGTCATTACTCTTATGGTGTGGGCTTGGAAGTATGGACGCAGTCGACGCGCAGCTGTCAGTAAGGCGAATACCATCATTTCCGTACGGGGGTACCTGGCCTCTGCTCCTTGGAGTGCCCTGCTGACATAGTACATAGGCTTCTGGCCCTGATCGGTTTCTCTCACTAGAACTGCAGATGTTGCATGAGGCGAGACTGCCAAGTAAGCCACAAGGGTCTCTCCGGGAGTTGTCTGGCTAAGTAACGGGGGACACGTCAGGTAATCTTTGAGTTGTTCGAATGCCTGCCCGCACGATGTGTCCCATTCGCGTGCTTTTCGGAGGACCTGGAAGAAGGGAAGACACCGATCGGTCGACCTTGATATGAACCGGCTGAGAGCAGCAATTCGTCCAGCCAATCGTTGGACTTCATTCAGGTTCCTCGGTGGTGCCATTCCGAGGATAGCCTGTATCTTCTCGGGGTTGGCCTCGATTCCTCGTTCAGAAACCATGTACCCTAAGAACTTGCCGGATTCGACCCCGAAGGTGCACTTGGCAGGGTTGAGCTTCATCTGATAATGTCGCAGGATAGAGAAGGCCTCTCTCAAGTCCATTGCATGATCGTTAGGGGAGCGGCTCTTGACCAGGAGGTCGTCGACGTAAACCTCCATGTTTCTCCCTATTTGCCTTTTAAACATACGGTTAACCAACCGTTGATAAGTAGCCCCTGCGTTCTTGAGTCCAAAGGGCATGGCGGTATAACAATAGAGCCCGCGGTCTGTAATGAACGCCGTTTTTTCCTCGTCGTCCGTGCTCATCTTGATCTGATTGTAACCCGAATAGGCGTCCATGAAGCTGAGGAGGGAGTGCCCGGCAGTTGAATCCACGATGAGGTCGATGCGCGGTAGAGGGAAACTATCTTTGGGGCAGGCCTTGTTCAGATCGGTGAAGTCTACGCACATGCGCCATTTCCCGCTGGCCTTCTTTACCAGTACTACATTAGACAGCCATTCCGGGTAGTGAGCCTCTCGGATGATCCCAACGGTCAGGAGTCTGTCCACCTCTTCTGCAATGGCGGCATACTTCTCAGCACAGAAGCTTCTTCTTTTTTGCCTGACTGCCCGGGCAGTCGGGTTGACACACAGTCGGTGCTCTATTACAGACCTGCCGATTCCGGGCATATCTGCAGGTGTCCAGGCGAATATGTCCTTGTGCTCGATGAGGAGGGCCTTGAGTTCCGCATGTACTCCTGGGTCCATCTTGGTTCCGACTCGCACTGTCCGATCCGGGTTGTCGCCATCGACCGGAATCAATTCCAGAGGCTCGTTGGGTTCCGCTTGGCGCAGTGTCGCTTCGTCCCTGATTTCATCGTCCCACACTGCTCGGGGAGGTGCGGGCGGAAACTCAACATGCTCGTCCTCTAGGGAGATCGTAGCCACGGAACTATCCTTGTGCTTTAATTCCCGGGCGTAGCATTCCCTGGAGGTTACCTGTTCTCCTCTGACTTCGCCCACTCCTCTGTCAGTCGGAAACTTCATCTTGAGGTAATAGGTGGAAGTGACTGCCCTTAAGTTGTTTAGGGTCGGCCTCCCCAGGATGGCGTTGTAGGAGGAGGGAGCTTTCACGACCAGGAATTCAGTCATGATGGACGCGGTCCTGGGCGCGGAGCCCATCAACACCGGGAGAGTTATCAGGCCCTCGGGGTGTACTGCCTCGCCAGTAAATCCTTTGAGGGGGGCTCGGATAGGCTGAAGTTGGCCGGGATCGATCCCCATCTGCACGAAGGCCTCCCAGAACAAGACATCGGCCGAACTCCCGTTGTCAATCAGCATCCTTTTAACTGTGAAATTGGCTACCGATGCTGATATTACCAAGGCGTCATCGTGTGGAAAGGCGATTCCCTTCGCATCCTGCTCGTTGAACACTATCGATTCCCCTCTGGGGCCCGGGCTGCCCTGTCTAGGTGCCTGCCTCAGTGAGTAGACTTCCCCATATCTAGCTCTCCGCGCGTGGGCCCTCTGAGAGGAGGATGTAGTCCCTCCTCGGGACGGTCCCCCGACAATGGTTCTAATTTCTCCTGCTGGGTGGCCGGACGCAGGTTCGCCTTGGTGTCTACTTGATTCCCGTTCCCGACGAGGGGTCCTCGATCGAGTTCTGTCTCTTCGGTCGTTCATCCGTTCATCCCTCTGACTATTCTTCAAGGCCTGGCAGTCTTCAGTGTTGTGGCCCTTGGACTTGTGATATTCGCAATACATCTCCCCTCTTCTTCTTCTGATGGACTCTCGCCTTGTTTCCACCCGACTCTGATTTTCCACCGCCAAGCTGGACTGAGGCCACGATGACAGTCTATGTTCCCGTGGGGGGTCCCTTCTCCTCGCCTCATCTGGGAACTTCCTACTTCCCCGATACCTGCTGGAACCTTTCCCGGCACTGGTCATCTTCCGATCGTGCTGTCGGAGCTCCCCGCGCCGCGGGGCTACTAGGGCTTCGAGCGTATCTTCGGCGTTGATGAATCCGTCAGCCTGATCCATGAACCCGTTCAAAGTGGTGGGAGTCTTGCGGGCTATCTCCGCCATGAAGGGGCTCCTGGGCCATATGCCGCCCAGGAGGGCCGCCAGGGTGATCTTTTCGTCCTGGTTGTCGGTGGTCATCCTTTCTTCGTTGAATCTGGACAGGTACCCTTTCAGACTTTCCTTCTCTCCTTGCTTGACGGTCAATAGGTACGCCGCGGGGCGCCTTCGTTTCCTACTAGCCATGAACTGGGTGATGAAGAGTCGGGCTAACGCCTCGAAGCTACTGACGGATCCCGGAGGAATGGTTCCGAACCATGTCCTGGCCATCCCCTTTAGTGTGAGAGGGAATGCTCGGCATGCTACCTCGCCGGGATAGCCATGTAGGCTGATATGAGTTTTAAAAGCTTCTATGTGCTCCACAGGGTCCTGAGACCCGTCGTACAGCTCTACTTGTGGGACCTTGAACTTGGGCGGGAGAGGGACGGCCAGGACGTCCGCGCTGTAGGGTGTTCCTATGCTTCCTTGTGAGGAGAGATGCCCTGCTGCCGGGCTGATCAGTCTTGCCATTTCGGCGTACTTGTCCCCCAACTCCTTTAGCTCAGTGTGCATCCGGCGTCTTTCTCCTTCGGAGGCTTCGCTCTCCTCAGGGAGTCGGGAGCTCGCATTCTCTCCCAGGTGGGTTTCACCGCGGGCTGATGCCTCTTCGCGTGGTTGCCGGAGGGCCGCATTTTCCTCCTTCAACCCCCTCACCATTTCTTCCAATGCTTCTAGCCTTTCTTCCATCGACGGATCGGCTTGCTGGTCGTGCTTGGTCGTCTGGGACGGCGGTAGAGTAGGCATGCAGAAAGTACGTTGATCAAAAACAATTTCGGAATCCCACAGACGGCGCCACTGTTAGGGACGTATTCTGCTATCCTGTCTACCGATCCCGCCGGAGTGGAACCTGCAAAACAAGGACGAGAATGGTCGGGGTTCGGGACCGCTCCGAAGATCAAGTTAGTGTATGTGAGAAGATATACGACAGTGGGAACAAGAGAATTTGTGAGCGTACCGTACCTCCGTCGTTGGTTGGGTGTTATTTATAGGTGCTCCCCCCGGGAAGAGGGTCCGTTTGACGAGGGCGCCGAAATCGGGGCATCACTCGTCCGTCATCCTCGATAAGGAAACCTGGTCTAATTCGGTCGGTCTCATCGCATTAATTGAGTATCCTCCCATTTAATGCTCGATTAGCCCCTTTTGGACAGGGGCATTAAATGCCGCCGTATCCTCTGTCAATTCGGGAATTAATGGTGTGTGTTTGTAGTGTCTGTATATTTAGAAAGAGGGAAGATGTAGACCGGCGGCTGTCTGTCGTTCATAAATGCGGGAGTGGTCTTGATGGGAGACGGGTTCAGGGGACATGCCAGCACGTGAGCCGCCGTTCTGCCTTTAGCGTGTTCTCGAAGCTGGTTTAACCATTTCCTGCCCAGATCGGGAAACCAGGGACTCGCTCGTCCCCGATTTCGGTCTTCCCAGTTGAATTCGGACGCTGCGTTGAGGTGGATGCGGGTGACGGGCCTTGGGCCGGACGATCTTGTGGGCTCGGGCCCGACCAGGCTGGACCCCCCTTCCAATACTAGTATAATATATCGTGTATGTATGACAGTATAGTTACTATGTATGACAGTAAATAAATACATTAGTGTATTAGACTTTAGTGTATTACACAATTACTAATTTACTATATACTAAAAGTATTAAATGTATTATAAATATATTATATATTAATATGTATATATCAAATATTTATATATATCAATAATTTAATATCATTCTATATAAAAAGCATCAACCCATAAATGAATAGTAGCAATTTCATCTGCTCAGTTTGCCCCTTTTGGTCTGCGCAATTTGCCCATTGTATTCTAATAAATGACGCTGCAAACTCTTCTTCTTTGTTTGACATTCGTATTCGGCTTATGCCCGAGTGTAACTACGGTTGTAACCCTTAGCGTGGTTTGCTTGATTCTTTGATGACCAAAGTTGCTTCTCGTTGGTTGGCTTTTATGCAATTGACATGCATTCTATCCATTGAATGAAAATAATATTTACAGATCACATAAAACGCCCATTTAAATTAAACAAAATAAACTGTAAAAAATAAATACATAATTTAATAACACAAATAATTTCAGACGATTGCAGAAATAATTAAGAACAAAGACAAACAAGAACACTCCAATTTGAACAAGATTTGTTAAAAATTTCTAAGATTAAAAAAAAAAAGTATATTATATAAGCAAGAAAATCACAAAAATTTACATTCTTAAAGAAAAAAAAATCCACATTTTCCATGAGGAACACCTGTGTTCTTCGTTGGCTAACGTGGGTTGCATTTTTCTTCATTTTATTTGACACCCAATACTTTTAATATTTTAAGTTATCTTTAATTTTATTAAATAAATATGTTAGTCTAAATTTATTTCAAAGGAAATATTTAGAGATTTTTAAATTAAATTACTAATCATTAAATCATGAGCAAACTGTAGTATTAGTTTAGTAGAATTTTAATATTTGCAAGAACACTGGTTAAAACATCTACATCTAACAAAGCCAAAGTAGCTTCGAACAAAATCTCTTCAAATTTGTACAAATCTACTAAATAAAACATAACAAATTGCCATTCCTGTAGATCTGAAGAAGATGAACAACAAATTTCGTTAGGCCATTACAAAAATTAGCAGTTAGATTTGTAACGATTCAAAAAGGAATTTATATCCATATGATAGCAACCAAAAAAATACGCTTGGATTTATAACGATTTGGACAAAACATTTCATAAATCGCAAAGCGCACACACAATACATGCAATAGAGAGAGGGGGAGAGAGAGAGCAGCATTAATAAAGCCGACGAGTTGTGAGATTGAAATTTGAGATTAGGGTTTAGTACATCTTATGAAATTGGTCTGATTTGTTATTAGAAATATATGAGATAAGATGAAATAAAAATTAAAAAAATAAAAATAAAATATTTTTTTAATATTAATTTTATTTTAGAATTTAAAAAAATTAAATTTTTTATTTTATTTTATATAAAAAATTTATTTTTTTAATTATAAATTCTACGATTTTTCAAAATTATTATGTTCACGATTGGTAAATAAACCCCTTTCTTGGTAAAACCCTTGGGTACCTCGGAACGACGGCAGAGACCAGGAGTAGCTAGTAGCTCTATACGAAGCCAACAATGGCGTCCTCTAAGGTGATTTCAAGGTTGTCGTCGAGATTACAGCCCCTTGCTCTCAAAATCGGTAAAAGATCCCTCGCACCTGAACTCTCTCCTCTCAATTCCTGCTCTCAATCACACACCTCTGTCTCTGCAAGACGCATTTCTCGCATTTCTCGGTGAGATCCCTTAAATTTTATCTTTAGGTATTATTTTCTTACATTATACTCAATTTCCGAGAAAAGGAAGGGAAGATTTTGAATATTTTCGGATTTTCCTTTATATGAGGACCTAATATAACTTTTTTGGTAACTATGAGGATAATATAACTGATCTAATAAACGAAGAGTTTTCCCTAAATTGAGTCTAACAGGAAAGTAATTTATTCCTTTTCTCTACCCTCCAATCTTACGGAGAAAAAAAAAGGAGAGCAGAAGATTCAACTCAGTATTTTGCCTTCCTAAGTTTTCCCTGTAACCGAACAGCGATTGACTGTTGCATTTGTGGTAATATATTTTTGTTTTGCTTAGATTGCCGGTGGAGTTAAGCAGCCTGGAGACAATGATGCCATTGCACAGTGCGATAGCGTCAGCTCGACTTACATCTAGCTTGTCCGTTGAGTCAAAGAGCTGGAGTTTAGTCCCTCAAGGTATGTCACATATACCATTTTGTTTTAATGCTTGGTCATTAACTTGACGTTTCAATAGTGGTAGAGAGATAATTTACATTAGAGTTCTTTGCTGAAAAATGCATTCGCCTGGAATGTATAAGAGCAGGAAGCTTAGTGCACGCTTGTAAGTGTGACTAGGAGAAGTTCAAATGGTATTTCCAAATGCAGATAAGTTTTTCTCTCATTGGTCCTACTTGCATTGAGACTTTTGCAACTGCAACTAAATATGGTAGGATAGATATTGATCGTCTTCACTTAACTTAGACCTGTGGAAGATTAACTCTTATAGAAAGCACTTTATCTAACCTTCCCTCTTATTTCCTATCTTTCTTTCCATTGCCGGCAAGGGTTGAAAAAAGAATTGAGAGTTCATTTTGAAATTTTTTTATGGGGTGGTAAAGGTGAGCAAAAAAAGTTCAATTTGGTTAGTTGGAAGAAGGTTTTTCAACTGATAGATTGTGGTGGTTTGGGGATAACAAGTTTTTAAAAGTTTCTAACAGAGCATTTCTTCGGAAATGGCTTTGGAGGTACCACTTGGAGTGCAATGCTTTATGGAAAAATATCATTGATGTAAAATATGGTAGTCCGTGGCGAGGTTGGTGTTCTAAAGCTTCTAGCAGTATGTGAGGTGAGTTTGTGGAAGTTATTAGGAAAGGATGGGGGGTTTTTCAAATCATATTAGATTGGAAGTGGAAGATGGGAAGAGGATTCTTTTCTGGCATGATTTGTGGTGTGGGGAGACTTCTCTTAAGCTGGAATCTCCTGCTCTATTTAGAATTGCATGGGAAAAAAATGCAGCTGTAGGCAAAACTTATACTAGCAGTGATAACAGCTTTGAATGGAATGTGACTTTTACTAGGGATGTTAATGACTGGGAAGTGGGCAATGTTAAAGCATTGCTGCATAGACTTTACAGTTCAAAGTTGGTGTTAGGAAGCAAGGATTGCTTGCTGTGGAGTCCAGCTGGAAATAATAAGTTCTCAGTCTCATCTTATCACAGAATATTAAACTGTTACAGGTGCTGTAAATTTCCTTGGAAAGTGAAAGTTCCTTCTAAGGTTACTTTTTTCTGTTGGGTGGCTTCATTGGGCAAAGTGTTGACAACTAATAAATGAAGAAAGAGAGGAATGTATATTGCTGACTGGTGTGTTATGTGTAAGAAGGAAGGAGAATTTGTTAATCACCTATTTCTTCACTGTGAAATGGCCAGATTATTGTGGAATGAGGTTTTGATTTGGTTAGGTTTACTTTGGGTTATGCCCAAAGATGTGGTGGATTTATTACTAGGGTGGAAGGGTTTGAAGGGCGACAAAGATGCAGCATCTGTTTGGAAGATGATTCCTTCTTTTGTGGTTCATATGGCTTGAAAGGAATGGGAGATGCTTCGAAAACAGAGAACACTCATTGGAAGATCTCAGGGTTTCTTTAGTACTTTTGAGTTTTTGGGCTAAAGCTTTTGTAATGGATGAACATTTTCAGTTTCTGTTTTAATTTACTTTTTGTAGTAGGAAAATATTAGGTATTTCTTATGTATACGTCCTGTGTACTTGGGCTTATGCCTATTTCTTTGGAAATAAAATCTTTTGTTACTTATAAGACAAAACTTAGACTTGTAGCAATTATCTACACTTTGGGGTATTTACCTATATAACAAGTTAATCTAGGCTTGGGGATATGGTTCATTTTATATTCCAAAGAGTGCTCTGCCCCCCTTCTATTCAAATTATCCTGTATGGTACATGCCATTCTAGTTTTCCACAAGTGCTTTTATTATTGACAAACTTCTAACAGAATCCCAAAGGATTGACCTTTGTCATGGTCTTGTTCAGTGGAGAAAGTAGACCATTAATTGGAGAATTCAATATTTCGAATTGTGGAACTCTTGAATCATGCTTGATGAGTGAAATAATACGAATATCTGGACTTAATAAGCCAACCTTGGTTATGAAATCTATAATGATTTATTAAAATCGTAGAGGGGCACAACCCTAAAACGTAGAAGGATCGGCTCTGCCAGTTCGAAAAAGAAAAAGAGCTTAAGTCCTTGAAGTCTTTAGTGCTGCCTGTGTTAAAAGATTTAAGTTACTTCCTGATAGAATCCCATGAAATTAGCTCTCCATTTTCTTAGAGAAGTTAGTTGGAACTTGCTCTGAGAAACTGGTGATTATGGGTCTGTTTGGCAACAAAACTGTTCTAAGTATTCTCAGATATTTCCTTTCCAAACATCACTCAAACACAAAAGACTTTTCAATTTCAAATTTTCAACTTTTTCATCTAATTATTACCTAATCATTACAACTTTACTAGACTCCCAAACAAAAAATAAAAAACAATACTACTTTTTCAAATTTTAAAACAAAATATATATTAAAAAATTATATTCAAACAATTTTTTAACTTTATAATATTTTTATTCAACTTTTTCTCTCTCCTTTCCCAAATTCTAATAAAATATCTTAACTCGAACAATTTCCCTACTATTCACAGATGTTTTGAGATATTCTAACTATCCAAAAGGGCTCTAAGTGGTCTACTGGTGGTGGACTATGGATATGCAGATACCAACAGTTTATTTGTTCAGACAGAATGGTGAGCTGAAGCTCGGGAGGTAGCACAGGGATGTTTAAGCCTCTTCTTTGATCCTGATTGATTCTAACTCGGTAACGGGAGCAAAAGTTTTATCAAGATCTGTACCTTCCAACTGTGTGTATCATTGTGCAACTTACCCAACCTTGTTCCTAAGAATGATACTATTTTCATCAGTTTTATTCTTTAAAACCCATTTGGTATCAATGACATTGGTATCTTTAGGTCTACTGCTTCTTTGCCTTCTCAAACTTCAAATAAGCTATATGAGAAGTTCACATGTCAAAAGTTGATTACCATTCTGGTTAAGTAACCCTATTTAGTCAAAGGTTAAGTGATCAGAAAGCAGTTAAGTAATACTTGAGTTGGACAATTTTGCAAGCTGTGACGATAGATTTAAAAAGGAAACAACCTCTTCAATTCTTAGGAGACCAAAATCCCACCTGAAGTGGCTTGCTATGCTCTCTTTTGCTAGCTGCAAAAGGACACATGAGTTATGTTTGCTCAATATGAGTGAGTTCTGATCACAAGTGTGTATGGGGGCAACAAGATATACATCATTATGCTTCCTCTAATATTATTACCAAACTTTTCTATTGCAGGGATATCAATGCCTTTATGACCGTTGCAGTTCCAACTTCATACAAGGCAGCGGTTTCTATTTGATGGCAATTTCATTTTTGTTCTTCTTTAGAGGCCTGTCTCAAACTGTTCTTCTGCTATTTATATTTATAAAGAGCATTGGCTTCAACGGATGTCAGTTAATGCTTCGAATGCTCCCCTTCAAGTTAATTTTTTCTTTAGATATAGTTTCTGGAACGTTCATTTCCAGATGCTTGGCTGAGTTTTTGATAACCTTAATGAAGCGGCCATTGATAGCCTTTTTCTCCTGCTATTACATGTTACATTAACAAATTTGAGCAAGCGTTTCTCAGGTTATTCATTTCCATTTGAGAAACTGAGTCTTACACTACCACCAGTTTAGAACTACTGTCATATATGTTGGAGCAAGCCTGCCAAAAATAAACGAGCCACATGCTTCAACCCATTCAATAACGAGCAACATGCTTCAACCCAACATGATCCACTTGTAGATTTACTTCTATTTCATAGATTATCAAGTAAAACATCAGTTGCTATTTCCAGGAGTTTAATCAATCTGGTCCTATCCGGTTTTGAACTTTTTTTGGGTCGACTGGTATACACCCGTTTTGAAAATTTAATAACCGATGCTAGACCGATTCACCACTGAATTTGGAACTTTTGATTTTTCTTATTTTGGTTCTATCCGATTCAATTTTCCTGGTTTTAAGGATAAACAAAATTAAACTTCAACAAAATTTTAGCAAATAATTGACCCATATCTCTCGTCTTATATTATATTAATTTTCTTTTATACACGAGTTCCAGATGGGTTGTGATATTGATGTCAAAAAAATTCGATCATGGGATAATTTGGCATATCCATTAATTAAACTTTTACCAACGGCTACATTTAGGGCTTGTTTGGAAAAAGTTTATATATCAAAATTTACATCTCATCTTATTTTTAAATATTACTTGAATACAAATATTTTTATCATTATAATTTTTCTAAATTTTTAAATAAAAAAAGAAAAATTCAATTTTTTCAAATTTTCAAATAAATTGTATTAAAAAATTTATATTCTAACATAACTTTAACTTTATAATATAATAATTTTTGTTCAAAAATTTCTCCATCATTTTTCAAAACTAAAAAAATACTAATATCAAACTACCTTATTATTATTCACAAAAATTTTATTTCATCTCAATCTCAAACTAGTTCTTAAAAATTTGGTACATGATATAAAAATGAGTCAACTCAGGAATTTTTTTATTATAAACTATTAAAGTTTTACCTAATTTTTAGGAGGAGAAAATGATTATACATACCTGTCATCTTTTTCATTTACTAAGATTTTTTTCTATTAAATTTTTCTTTACAAGACTTTAAGAAAACAATTCTAAAGTATTTGAAGATATACAAGAATATTATTCTTTTTCATTGGCCACTGATTTTTTTCAATCAGGTTTGCCTTGGCAAAATTTTAATGAGGCTCGTTCTTTATATGGTCATCTAAAATAGAGTATTGTAAATGCATACATGAACTTAATGGATGACCAATTTAGATCCCATTCTTTTGAATTCTAGCCCATTTATGTATTAGTTCTTTTCCCAACTAATCAATATATATTATCAATTGATGTATTATCCTTTCATTTTCTTTATTTCCTAATGCCTATAAAAAGGTGATTTGAGGATGATTTGTATAACACTAAACATTAGAAGTAAATAATATTAAGATTCTGATTAGCTAAGTTTATATTTCAATCTTTTTATTCTCTTACTATTTCTCTTTAATTCAACAAAAACTATATTTTTTATTTTTTAAAAAAGGTTTAGTGGAGGTGGTCAATGAGTCAATCCACCCGGAATGCCATTTATTTAAACATTTTTTTTAATCATTAAACCATTAATATTTTCTTACCAAATAAAAATTAGAAGAATAGGAATGAACATAAATTC
Organism: Platycarya strobilacea; assembly: GCA_036898215.1. Classification (NCBI taxonomy): domain Eukaryota; kingdom Viridiplantae; phylum Streptophyta; class Magnoliopsida; order Fagales; family Juglandaceae; genus Platycarya; species Platycarya strobilacea. The sequence goes on from CM072546.1 coordinate 49,665,318, forward strand.
CCCAAATCAAATATACATATTTTGTGTGTTATCCACGACAGTCCAGCTTATTTTATAGGGGTATGCTACAGGGACCGAAGTCCCTACCGATTTCAGACCGATTTAGTGCATTTCAAGTTTTTTTTTTTAATTCATTTTTTTAACATTTTTAAATATTAAAATTATTTATAAAAAACACATAAACTTAATAATAACACGGGTCTACTAGCAAACCTTCCAAAAGCATCTCTGTACCTGCGCATGCAAAGTAAAGAAAAGCGTAATACTAAAAAAAAAAAATACGAAAATAAAAGTAAAATAAAAAAAATCCAGAAAGTTAAAAAGAAAATGAACGAAATTACTGCTTTTTTTTTCTTTACAAACTACTAAAAAAATCTACAAATTCTTCTACCGTCTCCCCGACAACGACGTCAAAATTTGATTACGCCCAAAGAATAAAGCAGTCGTTTACAGTATAGCTTTAGGGTGTCGATTCCACATGTAGATTGATTGAGAAATTGAAGAACAGTAACGAAATTAACAAAAAGATTTAGATGAGTGCGAAAAATAAATTTTAGAGTGTAACGTAAATTAAAACTAAATGAGTAATTTGAACGATATAAAAATGAGACTACTTAATCACTCAGAAATTTATAAGAAAAGCAAAATAACAAAAAAAAAAAATCGGTTAACTATCGGTTCATATGGCATTATCCATTATATAGCATTGCCTCCTACCAACATAGGAGCGAGTTCTTCCGACCGCCAGGCTCCATAGATGGCGTCCTTTGCCTTCAACACTCTGCAACTCTTCTCCGTCACTCTCTGTAAGTTCCCTTCTACTCCAAGTCTTTTGAATTCCTTTTATTCTGCATTTTCCACTTAATGAATGACCTCCCAAACACACTAAAACAACGTTCCCCTTTCTTGTAGTCAGAGCACGTATTAATCGCATTGAAACCAGGGTGTTTGTTACGGACCACCCTCAAACAAAAACAGTGAATTTAAGAACTGTAAAAGAAGATGGCGCTGGATTTTCTTCTGCAAGGGCTATAGATGGCAGAACAGGAAGAAAATATGTGAAGAACCTCGGTGGTTCAGCGGTGGAGAAGACAGAAAGGACATTAACAGAGGATAGAAATGCAAGGAAGACTTTGGGTTTTAGAGAAATGAGGAAGAAGGGTTCTGGGAGTTCTTCTTCGAGGTCTAGAGACGAGAATATAACGTTTAATTCTTCAGAGGGTGGGGGTAGTATAGTGGTTGATGGAAAGACAAAGAAGAAACTCAAGAAAGTTAATAATAATCGGGTGAGAAAGGAGGGGAAGGGATCTAACAAAACTGAATTTTCAGAAGTTTCTTTGAGGATTGCATTGGACATGTGCTCGAAAAGAGGGGATGTCTTGGGCGCAATTCAATTGTACGATAAAGCATTAAGCGAAGCGATTAAGATGGGGCAGTACCATTATACAGTACTTTTGTATCTTTGTTCCTCAGCGGCTGTGGGTGTTATTCGTCCTTCCAAAAGTGGGAGTGGTAGTAGGACTTTGAATGCAATCGACTCAGCCAATGGAATTTCTAGTTTAAATTCCATGGGGATTAGTGAATTGCAACACAAGGGTAACAAGAATTCAGGTGCTACGGAGATGAGTGTTCCTTCATCAAATTATGAGCATCTAGTTGATTTTGCTGAAAGTAACGGAACAACAAAGAAAATGGAGTTGGCTTCTAGCAAGAGCTTCAACAATTTAGGTAGTACTTACAATGAAAAGGAGAGCTTTAGCCAGTATTCTAACAGGATTACAAAGTTGAATTCTCAACCTTTGGATGGAGTAAGTAATCCAATAAAGGGTGATGATTTTTCAAGCACAAAATATGGGAGTTGTAACCAAGAAGATCATACAATTCAAGTTGGCGAAGATGTCAAGAAGTATGCACTTGAAAGGGGATTTGAGATCTACGAGAAGATGTGTTCGGATAATGTCCCAATGAATGAAGCAGCATTGACCTCAGTGGCTAGAATGGCAATGTCGACAGGTAATGGTGACCTGGCATTTGATATGGTGAAGCAAATGAAGTCATTGGGGATAAATCCAAGATTGCGTTCTTATGGTCCTGCCCTATCTTCTTTCTGCAATAGTGGCGATATTGACAAAGCATTTGCCGTTGAGAAACACATGTTGGAGAATGGTGTCGATCCAGAGGAGCCTGAACTGGAGGCACTCCTAAGAGCAAGTGTGGAAGCCGGTAAAGGTGATAAGGTGTACTACTTGTTACATAAACTAAGAACAAATGTACGGAAGGTCTCAACCACTACTGCAGATTTGATTGTTAAATGGTTTAATAGCAAAGCAGCTGCTAGAGTGGGTAAAACAAAATGGGACCAAAGTTTGATAAAGGAAGCAACTGCAAATAGAGGTGGAGGCTGGCATGGACAGGGCTGGTTGGGGAAAGGAAGGTGGGGCATTTCCTATACGACTGTTGGAGTTGATGGTTTATGTAAATGCTGTGGGGAGAAATTGGCAGTCATTGACCTTGATCTTAAAGAAACTGAGAGTTTTGCCGAGTCTGTTGCATCTATTGCTATACAGAGAGAGAGAAAATCAAGCTTTCAGAAATTTCAAGTATGAAATTTTTTTGATCATTATTGTTTCTAGCGTTCTATGTGATCTTAACATGGAAAGTAAACAACTTTTTTTTATTGGCAGCAATGGCTTGACTATTATGGACCTTTTGAAGCAGTCGTAGATGCGGCCAATGTTGCTCTTTCGGACCAGAAGAAATTTGTACCATCCAAGGTATGTTGTCTGATGGCTCAAATAATGGGATGCTGATAAGCCTTTCCTTTTCATTTTTTTTTTAAAATTTTTAATGGTTTATATTTTGTATTTTTGGGTTCTTAAGGTCAGTGCTGTTGTTAATGGAATACGCCAGAAGCTTCCTTCGAAGAAATGGCCTCTTATTGTTTTGCATAACAAGCGTATAACTGGACGGAAGATGGATCAACCAGTAAATAGGGCCTTGATCGAGAAATGGAAAACTGCTGATGCACTCTATGCAACACCTACCGGGTCAAATGACGATTGGTGAGAAATATGTACCTTTGGAATCTATTTAGCTAGCCTGATATTCATTTATGTTTTACTTTAATTTTCTAAATTGATGTTATATTACTTCGATGATGCATTTGCATTTACAGTATTCTTGTTATTCAGGTACTGGTTGTATGCAGCAATAAAGTTTAAGTGCTTACTAGTGACAAATGATGAGATGAGAGACCATACATTTCAACTTCTAGGAAATGACTTCTTCCCAAAATGGAAAGAGAGGCACCAGGTAAGTGAAGCTCTTGAGCCCCAGTGCTTTAGCCCCTTTCTCAACCTATATGGTTTATGTTGCAAATAAATAAGATTTGAGGATAATTTGTCTAAAATTGCATTCTATTTTCTGCGACCGGCAGTTATTTTTCTTCAGGAAAATTTATTTTAATGCATTTGTCCTAACAAAGCATCTATTTTTTGAATATAAGGTGCATTTCAGATTTTCTGATGCTGGTCCAGTCTTTCAAATGCCTCCTCCTTGCTCTATTGTAATACAGGTCAGAACCAATTGATTCCTGGTATGGGGTACCATTTATTTCCAAAGCAAACTAAAAAAAAATGAATGAAAGTTATGAGTAGTCTGATATTTGTATTTCTGCAGTTATGAGTAGTAACTATTGAAAGGAGATAAATCAATGATCCAACTACAATTAGTGTACATTTTGACAGGAATCTGATTATGGCCACTGGCATATTCCTGTTGTATCAGAACATGATTATGAAACAGAAAGAATATGGCTGTGTTTTACACGTGCTAAATCGTGTATGGCAAGGCAAGATTCTGCCTCTAGCCCTGAAGGTAATTTACTAATGTCAATCAAATTAATAGTTTTTTTTTTAACCATGTTGGTAAGCAACACTAAATATACCATGCCTTGTTGAGTGTAATTTACCCTGGGGAATCATTAATATCCAATAGGATTTTAGAAAATTTAAAGTATATATCCAGAGATTGTTCTCTAAGACTGATTATGGTATTCTGTGTTTAATAATCGTGCAAGGGAGCATTATGTATATTTAAATCCAGATGCCAAAGTGGTGCAAAAGTGTATCTGAAACTTCTTAGACAGACGCATTTCAGAATTCTTAATGTGATTTCAGAGTCATAAGATGAGAAACTGCATTGAAATAATAGAAGAAAAATTTAAAGTTACTCTTGAAGCGTTTTCAGATTGTGTAAACACTTTGTTGATGGGTCATTCCGACCCTCTCTGGAGCTAGTGTATATCCACCTTGGTAAAAGTGCCACACGTAGAGATTGTTCTTCAATGCTCGTCGCATCTAGCACAACATATACCTTTTCCTAATTGAAATTACGAAGTCCCCTCATCTTTTCTCTAATCTAAACCAAGGAAAAAGAGTCCCTTGTCCTTATTCCATTTGGTTACCAAAATAGATTGTAGAAAAGAGAAAATGTTAGGTTTCAACTTCCATTCCATCACAGGTTGTTATAAATACTAATAAATATTCAGTTCTTCTGTTCAATCTCCGCTGTCCTCTAGAATCCTAACAATGAAATAAAAATGGTTGTAAGCAAAAATAAATAAATAAAATAAAATATTAATGGTAAATGCCAAATATCCTCAATGATTTTTTTCTTCTCTTGGAAAAAGTGAGACGCGTCTTTATTATGAAGAAGTCTCAGAACTGGGTTGGGACCGGGAATATTTTTTTGGAATGGTCAAACTTGAGTATAGATAAACACGTCAAGACAAACTAGGTATATATACATAAATAGGACCGGTAATTTTTGTATCTGCCAGCAGGACAGAAATGCAGAGAATCCTTGTGGGAAAGTAAGTGTAGTGGGTGGATATTAGTTTGTTTCCAGTATTTATTTTCAAAATATTGAATTTTCTGCTGTAACCTTCCTTCAATATAAGTTTTATAAAGACTACTAAAGAATTTCCTTGTCTTACTCAAGTTTTATAATTGCAAATGCAAATGGGCTTTTGACAAAGATTATATGGTCTATCTTAACCAAACCCGAATGCATTATGAAAAATTCTTTGAAACTTCAATTTCATTCTATTTTTTTTTTTTATAGGTAGTAAGAATTTTATTCAAGTAAGTAGGCAAAATCAAGTACATAGGGAGTGTACAAGAGAGAATACCTAGTCACAAGCTAAATAAAGAAAAGCTAAGACAAGACATGACAAGAATTCCCATCCCTTACAAGATTTTCCACCCAAAAATTGAGAGAATTAAAGAAGTCCCAAAAATTCCCCAAAGAACGTTTACAATCATCAAAACACCTTCCCTTTCTCTTAGACGATAAACACCAAAACAAACACAAGGGAACCACCCTCCAAAAAGCAACACTGCCTCCATGAACCAAGGAGTTGTTCCAACTTGCTAAGAAATCCACCACGTGCAAAGGTATAACCCAAGAAATTCCAGCCCTTTTAAAAATCTCATTCTACAAGGCTGCCACCACTTCACAATGCAGGAAAAGATGGTTAAATAGATTCCCCAGCTTTTTTACACATGAATCATCGATCAATAATGAACAACCCCCTTTTCGTCAAGTTATCAATAATTAAAATTTTCTCAAGACAAACTAGCCAGCAAAAAAAAGCAACTTTACTAGGGACTTTTGCTTTCCATATGCATTTCCAAAGAAAAGTATTATCACCATTATATCTCAACATTTTGTAAGAGGATTTCACAGAAAAAGTGGATTTAGAATCATGAACCCACAACAGTGTATTTTCCTTAGAATAATTAATTTTCATATCATATAACTTGGCAAAGAAGTCGGAAGCTTAATAAAGCTCCCAATCCTGTAAGTACCTATTAAACTCCACATTCCAGTGTAGCAAATTGTTTAAACTCTGAGATGAATCAGCCATTGCAGCTCTTTTATTTCTAGCCATCTGAATAGATTTTTCATAAGGTCATTCCAAAAGTCCCTTTAACTTCATTGGTACACCAATATCCCCACAATCTTCCATATTTGACTTCCACAATCTTCCTCCATAAAGTATCTCTCTAAAAAACATACCTCCAAAACCACTTACCAAGTGAAATTTTCTTTCCTTCCCAATCCCATCCCATAAAAAGTTCCTGAAAATTTTTTCAATTCTTTTTGCAACCCCCGCAGGAAGAGGAAAAAGAACGAGGAAATAAGAGGGAAGATTGGACAAGGTGCTTTTAATCAATGTAATTCTGCCCCCATTCGATATGTAGATCTTCTTCCAACTAGCTAGTCTTCTTTCCATCTTTTCAATCACCTCGTCCCATATAGACACATCTTTATGAGAGGCTCCTAGAGGAAGTCCGAGGTATTTAATGGGTAAAGAAGAAATCTTACAACCCAAAATGTCGGCAAGATCATAAGAATTGCTGGTAGAAGCCACCGGAACAATTCCAGATTTGGTGAAGTTGATTCTAAGCCCAGAGACAGCTTCAAAACCCAGCAACAAAGCTCTTAAAGTTCTCAAGTGATCTTGATTAGAATCACTGAAAATTAAAGTATTATTAGCAAAGAGCAAGTGTGGAACAGAAATTCATTCACTAGATACATCTCCAACCTTGAAACTCGACATAAAGCCCCCAAAAACAGCCGCATCCATGGTTCGACTCAAAGCTTCCATGACGATGACAAAGAGAGACGGGGATAATGGGTTTCCTTGCCTTAGACCTCGGGAACTATTGAAAAAACCAGAGAACCATTTACCAAAATAGAGAATTTGGCCATCGAAATACAATGCCGGATCCAAGAACACCTTTTCTCACCAAAACCCATTCTCCTAAGTAGATAAAGAAGGAAACCCCAATTGACATGGTCAAAAGCCTTTTCCATGTCCAATTATACTAGAAATTCCATCTTGGCCCAACCTTAATCTAACATCTAAGCACTCGTGTGTTATTAAGATAGAATCAAGAATTTGTCACCCCTTAACAAAGGCATTTTGGGATTTTGAGATGATCTTGTCCATTACCGCACTAAGACGATTGGCTAGCACCTTGGAAATGATTTTATACATCCCATTTACCAGGCTAATGGGGCAAAAATCTCTTATTTCAATAGCACTAGATTTTTTGGGGGATGAGAGCAATGAGGGTTGTATTAAAACTCTTCTCAATCTGCATGAATGAATGAAATTCTACAAAAACTTTCATAATATCATGCTTTACAATATCCTAACAAGATTGAAAGAAAGCCATGGACAAATCATCTAAACCTGGAACTTTGTCCTTAGACGTACATACCCTTAAACACATCAATAACTTCCTCTTCTTCAAAGGGTCATTCTATTTTGAAGGGCCAAAGTCTTGGAATCTTAAAAGAGAGTATAACATGGCACCACAATCTTGTCCTTGTTTGGGTATGATAGGATTTTGTGACTTATTGTGAGTTTTGGCTAGTCCCTTTTCGCAAACTTAATCTGCCTAACTTGGTAGGAACTAAAGAAAAATACTTTAGTCACAAAGAGATTCTACAAAATAAATCCACAAACTGATATCGCTTAATGTGATACATCAGATTGTAAGTTACTTTTATTGTAAAGTAAATCTAACGGCCATTAGATCCCATGAAGTCAAGTCAGTTTGTAGATTTAGTTTTGTTAATTCTCTTTGTATATATGGCAGTTTTCGGAACTAAAATATTGAGAAGACTCCATACCTAAAATTTCGTTAGTTATTATATGCAGTGTTCTTCACATATTTATTGAGATTTTGTTCTGTTTTTGGCCTAGAGGTATGTATATGTATTGTTTAAGCTGGAAATTGCTTTTTACTCTAACGCGCACAGTCACACCTGTTGATTGTCATCTATGAGTTGATAGTAACCTTCTTTTGTGTTAATGGAGCCAACTCAACTTCACTGCTGATGGACTGTCCGACTGTGATTGCTTGTAATAAGCAGAATCTCAACTCCTTCAGCATCACGATGGACATTCTAGGTCACCTGCTCAAACTGAAGTGAAGATAAAGTCACAACCTTCCGATGCAAAAAGTGAAAATAAAAGTCCAACTCAGGAAATATACAAAAATCTGAGAGAGATCCTGTTAGCATCTGCATGCTCGAATGACCATCAGACTATACTACAACAAATTGAGGCTGCAGAGATGTATGGTAACTGTGTACTTGATTTTCAAATATAAACCATATGGCTTTCCTGCTTGGGACCTCAAATGATGCTGTGGGAAACCTAACTCCAAACCAAGATCTCCTTTAACAGTCCCGTGGCTCATGCAGCCAGCCATATTGCTCGACCGAAAGCTCTGCAGTTCAGATTACTTTTTTGTGCTGAATTTGAATGTACTTCTTTGAGTCTTTGGATGTTAAACTTATCAGAGGAGTTTTTTTGGGGGGCTGCTGTGAAATCCTTCTGGTGTTCCTCTCACGTTAGTTGGAGCCAGTCTCGCCGGTCAATTCATTGCAAAGTTGTTGTCTTCTTTATTCAGAAAAAGGTTGTAGTCTTCTAATCTATCTTCCTTCTTTATAATCATTTCAATGTGTAACTAATCTTTTTTTCTTTTTTTTAAATAATTTGCAGAGAATTTCTGCTGGAATATATTACAGCAAGCAGTTATTTTGTCTAACAGCTGCATGCCCAAGATGCTTTAAGTCTCGATTGTTTTCGTAGATAAAATGAGATAAAAGTTAAAAAAATATAAAAAAATATTATTATAATATATTTTTTAATATTAGTTTTATTTTGGAATTTAAAAAAACTGAATTATTTATTTTATTTTGTAATTTGAAATAGTAATGATGAGATGAGATGAGAGTGATTGTGAAAACAAACCAACATACTAAGATTTCTTGGGCAAAATCATTCGGCTCAGCCATTATCAATGATCAATTAGGTAGAATCCTACAGCAGCCATTTGTTTGATTCATAAATCATTTATGTATCTCCGCCAGTCGTTCCTTTTTGCAATGTTCATCATTTCACTGCAAATTATGGGTATTCTTTAGTATCTTGGTGCAGCCAAAAGAACCGAAGAAGGAAAACAAAAAGAATAGAAAGAAAAAGAGCAGTAGTATATTCAGCATCTTCACCCTTACTTGGGTAGAAAAATGACTCCACTTAGGCTTTGTGGGCTTATGAAAAAGCTCCATGCATGTTCCATTTTAAGCTCTCATATTAGATAATGCTCTGTTTTTTCACAACTCTCTAATAAAATGAAATTAATAAATTTGCATTCAACATGGAGCCACTCTTTGTAGGAGTTGGGGCTGAAACCTAGTCGAGATATGCTGTTCCTGAATACCCATTGCCAATAAAAAAAAAAGTAAAAAAAAATCACGGGTGTTCCCCCACCTCCTGGTGGGCCACTCCTTGACGTGGCTACAACCCAGGATGCCAATAATTGGCAAAGACTATTCATGGCATTTAGCAAGGACGTGTAGTCTATTCTTCCATGACATTATGTTCATGTGACAATATTTCTGTCAAATATTTAAACAGTAAAAGATGAAAGGATTTATTGAGATAACGAGCTGAATCTCTGGGAGGAGATGGGAAAGATTTTAGTGAGGAAGAAAATCACACAAGACAAATAAGAAAAAGCTAGACAAAAGTTTTCTTTCATCTTTGCTAGACAAGCCACGATAGAGACAGTGACTGAGCTAAAGATTTGTTTTAAAAGGGGTCAAATAAAGTTAAAATGGATTATATAAAATATTTTTTATTATATTTTTATATAATTTTTTATATGGTACATAATCTAATATCTATAATAAAAATAAAATATATTTAATATAATTTATATATTAAAAAAATATATGATATATCAAGAAATATATTATCATAATAAAAATATGTTGGAAATAATTAAAAAAAATATTTTTATTTTTATCTAAAATAAAAATATTTTATCACGTTATTTTATCATTTTATTATACATAAAATGTAGTTTATCATATATATCTTTCAAAAACATATATTATTTGTTTAATTTTTTTTGAGTGATGGGGCCAGGTGGAGGCCCCCTGGGGTGGCTCCGCCACTAGATAGAGACATATCATAGACTATCACATTACATGATGTTCAAAAAATTTGCAAGAAAAGAAAATTAATGAAAAATGTTATGAAACTTAAAGAAAGGAACTACTATTGTAAAAGAGAAATTCTCTCTAAAACTCTTAAGAACTGAAACTTTCTTTCTCTCTCTATTTTTTCTTATGAATTTCATTACAACTGAAGCCCCTATTTATAGGCTTTGAAATTACTATGCAAGTTACTATACAAGTCACTATACAAGTCACTATGCAGAATTTAAAATAATAGTGGTGGGATCATTCACATAATTTAGTGGTGGGACAGGGGCGGCTGATAAATTTCGTTCGTTCATTTCACTCCCCCTTGAGTGACCGCCAATAAGGAATCTGCCTCGTTAAAACCTTACCAAGTAAAAACCCAGTGGGAAGAAAAATCAATGGCGAAGGAAAAAGAGTACAGTCTTCTTATGTATTCACAAGTGCTTTAAGATTGCCTCATTAAAACCTTGCAGAGGAAAACCCAGTGGGACAAAACCTCAGCGAAGGAAAAAGAGTACAATCAGCACATTTACTCCCCCTGAAAAGTGCATGATAAAAGATCTTTGAGTCTTCGCATTCCAATGTTATGCACAATCTTCTTGAATGTGGAAGTTGGTAACGCCTTTGTGAATAAATCTGCCAGATTATCACTAGATCGTATCTGCTTGACATCAATTTCACATTTTTCTTGAAGTTCATGAGTATAAAAAAATTTCGGTGAAATATATTTGGTTCTGTCACCTTTGATATATCCTCCTCTGATTTGAGTGATACAAGCAGTATTATCTTCATATAAGATTGTTGGGCTATTATTGATCATGGGAAGTCCACACTTTTCCTGGATATGTTGAATAACTGATCTCAACCAAATACACTCTCGACTTGTTTCATGAATAGCAATGATCTCTGAGTGATTTGAAGAGGTAGCAGATAATGTCTGCTTAACAGATCTCTATGATATGGCAATATCTCCATAAGTAAATAAATATCCAGTTTGAGATCTACCTCTGTGTGGGTCTGAAAGATAACCTGCATCTGCATACCCAATCAATTCTGGACTTGAACCACGTTGATAAAATAATCCCATATCAACCGTACCATGAAGGTAATGAAGGACATGTTTAATGCCATTCCAATGCCTTCGAGTTGGTGCAGAACTATATCCTGCAAGCAGATTAACTGAGAATATAATATCTGGTCGAGTGCAATTTGCAAGATACATCAAAACTCCAATTGCACTGAGATATGGTACTTCAGGATCAAGAATTTCTTCATCGTCATCACAAGGACGGAATGGATCTTTCTTCACATCAAGTGTTCGAACAATCATTGGAGTACTCAGGGGATGAGATTTGTCCATATAAAAATGTTTTAGGACTTTCTCAGTATACATGGACTGATGAATAAAAATTCCATTTGGCAAGTGCTCAAGCTGCAGGTCGAGACAAAGTTTTGTTTTGCCAAGATCTTTTATTTCAAATTCATTCTTTAAATATATAGCGGTTTTTGAGATCTCTTCAGGAGTTCCCACAATATTTAAATCATCAACATAAACCGCAATAATGACAAATCCGGATTCTGATTTCTTAATAAAAACACATGGGCATATAAGATTATTCTCAAATCCTTCTTTCAATAGATATTCGCTTAAGCGATTATACCACATGCGTCCGGATTGCTTCAGCCCATATAAAGATCTTTGTAGTCTGATTGAGTACATATTTCTAGATGTACTTGTAGATGCTTCAGGCATCTTATATCCTTCAGGGATTTTCATATATATGTCATGGTCTAAGGATCCATATAAATATGCAGTGACCACATCCATCAACCGCATTTCTAATCCTTTTGTAACAACCAGACTAATCAAAAATCTAAATGTGATTGTATCCATAACGGGAGAGTATGTTTCTTCATAATCAATCCCGGGTTTCTGCAGGAAACCTTGTACGACAAGCCGTGCTTTGTATCGCACAATTTCATTTTTCTCATTACGTTTTCGTACGAATATCCACTTATATCCAACAGGCATCACACCCTCTGGTGTTTGGACAACAGGTCCAAATACTTCTCGTTTTGCTAGCGAATTTAATTCAGCTTCAATAGTTGTTTTCCATTTTGGCCAATCATTTCTACGTCAACATTCTTCGACACTTTTTGGCTCACTTTCTTCATTACTTCTGGTAATATCAAGGGCCATTTTATATGAAAATATGTTGTCGACAACAGTTTTATTTCTATCCAGAATTTCTCCAGTTTTCATGAAATGTATTGAGATCTCATTATTTTCAGGTACCTGTTCCTCTTCAGGGGAAAACATTTCATGACACACCTCTTCAGGAGGTCCCTTTTTAGGAGATTTATACTCTTCAAGAGTTTCCTCTTCAGGAGGTTCTGGAATAGAAGATTTAAGCTCTTTAGGAGCACCAATTATATTTGTGGCCTGTATTGTGGGTACGTGTTCTTCAGGAACACCAAATTCATTTTGTATTCTTTTCCTTTTAGGAATTTTGTCTTTTGCACCAATAAGTCTTCCACGCTTCAGGCGTATTTTAGATTCACCTATTGCTGCTTTGACAATTTGTCCTTCAGGGACTTCAATCCTTGCTGGAGTATTAACAGCAGGAATATAAGATTTTACTACACCTTTAGTGTCAGTAAATACATCCGGTAACTGATTTGCAATATTTTACAAATGAATAATCTTTTGAACTTCCCGTTTACATTCATTTGTAGGAGGATCAAAATGAGACAGGGTCTTATTATCCCAAGTAATATCTTGTCGTGTTTCAGGCACCGACTTTTCTTTACCCATTAACGGAAAATTTGATTCGTCAAAATGACAATTCTCAAAACGTGCTTTAAACATATCCCCTGTAAGGGGTTCAAGGTATCTAATAATGGATGGAGAATCAAAACCAACATATATTCCAAGTCTACGTTGAGGGCCCATTTTTGTACGTTGTGGAGGTGCAATTGGAACATATACAGCACATCCAAAAGTACGAAGATGAGAAATATTTGGTTGTTGACCAAATGCAAGCTGTAATGGAGAATATTTATGATATGCAGATGGTCTAATGCGAATTAGAGATGCTGCATGAAGTATAGCATGTCCCCAAATAGAAATAGGTAGTCTTGATTTCATAAGTAAAGGTCTAGCGATTAGTTGAAGTCTTTTGATCAAAAACTCAGCTAAACCGTTTTGTGTGTGTGTATGGGCAACAGGATGTTCAACATCTATTCCTATTGACATGCAATAATCATCAAAAACTTGAGATGAAAATTCACCTGCATTATCCAATCGAATGGTCTTAATTGGATACTCAAGAAATTGTGCTCGTAGTTTAATTATCTGAGCAAGAAGTCTAGCAAATGCAACATTTCTAGTGGAAAGAAGACAAACATGTGACCATCGACTAGATGCATCAATTAGAACCATAAAACATCTAAATGGTCCACTTGATGGATGAATAGGCCCACATATATCTCCGTGAATCCTTTGTAAAAAGGATGGAGATTCAACAATGACTTTTGAGGGAGATGGTCTAATAATTAACTTACCTTGAGAACATGCAGAGCACGAAGATTCATTGGGTAGAAATATCTTTTGATTTTTTAAGGAATGCCCATGTGAATTTTCAATAATTCGTCTCATCATTATAGAATCCGGATGTCCAAGGCGATCATGCCAAGTCATAAATACTTTAGGGTCAATGCACTTCTGGTGCATTACCACATATGATTCAATTGTTCTCATTTTTGTATAATATAATCCAGAACATAGAGCAGACAGTTTTTCTAATACGAGCTTCTGGACCGATACTGTTTTAGTAATAAGAAGATACTCTTTACTGCCTTCATTGGTCGTTTCAATATGGTAATCATTACGACGTATATCTTTGAAACTCAATAAATTTCTTCTGGACTGTGAAGAGAATAGAGCATTATCAATACAAAATTTGGTGTCATTAGGCAACACAATATAAGCTCTTCCGGAGCCCTCAATTAAATCCGATGAACCTGATATGGTATGGACATAGGCTTTACTTAGTGTTAGATTTTGAAAATATTTCTTTTTTTTGAGAATTGTGTGAGTTGTAGCACTGTCAGCCAGACATATATTTTTATCATTCAACTCAGAGATAAAAAGCTCATCAATGTGATCCATGATTCTACAAAATATACAAAACTTTTATTACTGATAGAAAGAAAATACATTAATTGAGTGGAACACTTCCATCTCCAATTAAGTGTTCAATACTACCATCAGAATGATTAAAGAAATCAGATACATCAAGATGAGTAACGTCTACATCTACTGAATCTAATAAATCATTTGATGGTTCTACTAAATTTGTTTCATGCACTTTATTCTTTCCTTTAATAGAAGCTTGATATAAATCAGCTAAGTGTCTGGCCGTACGACAGGTACGTGACCAATGTCCAGTCATTCCACATCTATGGCACACCTCTTCACTTTTCTTTGAAGAATTATTCTGAAGATTTTTACCCCTCTCTGAATTGTACCACTTCTGGTGATATGGTATATTATAATCCCTTTTAATGTTGTCACTCCTGGGACCAACATTTCTATAATTTCTCCTACCACGTTCACGCCTCCGATTTCTTCTAAAGGATGCACCATTCACTTCTAAGAATGATGCAAACCTATTACCATTCACTTCAGGAAATGATATTGAGCCAGTAGGGCGTGACTGGTGGATTTTTAATAAGAGCTCATTATTCTGCTCAGCTACTAGAAGACATGATATAAGTTCATAATATTTCTTGAACTTTCTCTCTCGATACTGCTGCTGCAGGAGCACATTCGAGACATGAAATGTAGTAAAAGTCTTCTCTAACATATCTTCATCGGTGATTTTCTCACCGCATAATTTTAATACTGAGCTTATTTTAAAAAGTGCGGAATTATACTCACTAACACTTTTAAAATCTGACAACCTCAGGTGCATCCATTGAGAACGAGCTCTTGGGAGGATGACAGTCTTCTGGTGTTCATACCTCTCCCTTAAATTGTTCCACAAAATATAGGGATCTTTTACTGTGAGATATTCAGTTTTCAATTCTTCATGAAGATGGTGGCGAAGGAAAATCATTACTTTAGCACGTTCCTGCAGGGATGCTTGATTTCCTTCTTTAATAGTTTCTCCCAGGTTCATTACATCAAGATGTATTTCAACATCAAGTATCTAGGATAAATAATTTTTCCCAGATATATCAAGAGCAACAAATTCCAATTTTGTAAGATTTGCCATTTTCTACACATATAAATAATAAATATGTGTATCTCAGAAAATATATTTATAAATTCACACAGATAATCATCAATAAAATATATCAAAGATTTCAAATAATATATTGAAAAACTTACAGAGGAATAAGGCCACTAGCTTCAGAATTGGTAGAACCGTCGTGCTGATAACGTGTTATGAAACTTAAAGAAAGGAACTACTATTGTAAAAGAGAAATTCTCTCTGAAACTCTTAAGAACTGAAACTTTCTTTCTCTCTCTATTTTTTCTTATGAATTTCATTACAACTGAAGCCCCTATTTATAGGCTTTGAAATTACTATGCAAGTCACTATGCAGAATTTAAAATAATAGTGGTGGGGTCATTTACATAATTTAGTGGTGGGACATGGGCGGCTGATAAATTTCGTTCGTTCATTTCAAAAAATAATTATTACACGATATCAATATTGACATGTCTATTATTATAAATCTTGTTTGAATGTATGGGTGTAAAAAGACCGTACCGAACCGGACCGGTGTACCGGACCGGACCGGTTGTCCCGGACCGAGACCGGACCGGTTGGAGTTCGGTCCGGTCCGGTCCAAAAAATATATGGATCAGAAAATTCTGGTCCGGTCCCGGTCCAGGGAGTTCATCCCCCTGGACCGGACCGAATCCCTATTTTTTTTTTAATATATGTATATATAAATAATAATATATAAATTTTAATATTAATATTAATATATATTAATATATAATATATACTCTTATAATATTAACATATAAATAATAAGTGTATTATTATTATTTAATATATTATTACTAATTTATTACTATTTACTAACATATAAATATATAATATACTAATGTAAATTGTAATAATGTTATTACTTATTAGTTATAGTTTATTAACATATACTAATGTAATAATATTATTAGACTATTAGATTATTAGTTATAGTTTACTAATATACTTAATATTTAATATTAACTAATATATTAATAGATAATATATACTCTTATATATTAATATATAAATAATAAGTGTATTATTATTATTTAATATATTATTAATAATTTATCACTATTTACTAACATATAAATATATAATATACTAATGTAAATTGTAATAATGTTATTACTTATTAGTTATAGTTTATTAACATATATTAATGTGAAAGTGTTATTAGACTATTAGACTATTAGTTATAATTTACTAACATACTTAATATATAATATATACTAACATATTAGTATATAATATATACTTTTATAATATTAACATATTATAATTTATTATAATTAAATTTGGACCAAAAAAATATTTGATTATTGTAGAATTATATATTAAATTTAACCCATTAAATCATATGGGGCACCCCTGGACCGGACCGGACCGGTATGGACCGAACTCCTGTTCGGTCCGGTCCAGGGTGAGAGAATTCTTGGACTGAATGAAATCGGTCCACAAATTTTTCGGACCGGACCGGACTGGACCATTTACACCCCTATTTGAATGTGGAGTTAAATTAAGATGAATTAATTTTTTTTTATGAATAATAATAAATTGAGATAAATGAGTAAATTTTGTCAAGTCCACTTAAAATAAGTTTAGATATTAAGACAAATATATATATATACATATATATATATATTTATAAAAAATTAAAAAAAAATATAAATCTCGAGCATAAAATAATATTAAGTTGAAAAAATCATAAATTTTGTATATAAAGATGTTTTGAATTGAGTTGTGTTTAATAATTTAAAAATTGAATATTTTAATATTAGACTTAATTTAAAATTTAAATTAATCTCAAATGAATTTAAGCTTCAAACGGGGCCTTAATCGGAAAAAAAAAAAAGAGAGGCTAGCACAGCAATTCTGAATATTTATTAACAAATTATTTCATAGGACAAAAACAAAATGGCCTATATAATATTTTCTTAAAACAAAAAAATAAAATAAAATGATATTTAATTCGAAAGATATGGCAGTAAATAGAGTCTCCACTCGCTGAACATGCTGTCAGCGAGCAACGGCACTTTCTTTTATAAAGGAACGAGCACGAAATCACGGGGCTGAAACTGTTTTTGTCATCTTCCAACATGAACATGCATCAACGTACTTTTACAAGCCTTTGGTTGTTTTCCCATTTTCAATCCATTGTGGGAAACTCATCATCAGAACTTCACGAGCCTCCAGTCACCGACCTCTCTTTCTGTCTCTCGGCCCCATCTTTCCTTACAACCCGTTCTCATCCTAAGAAATCCACCACTTATTCCAAATATGGCCACAGAGAACGAGACAGAGTTTTTGTAGTATTTGGAGGCTGTTCTCTCTTCAGGCTTGAAACCTACCTTTTTTTTTTTTTTAATCTTCAACTGCATTTAGCTATAGAAAGAAGCAAAGAGAGAATGCAGGAGGACTCTGTGTCTGCTTCTTCTTCTTCTTCTTCTTCTTCCTCCTTTCGAAGTCTAGAGGATGATCCCAGGCCTGATGACGATATCATACGCTTTGAAAAGTCTTTAAAGGTGCACTTTCATCTCCACTAAATTTTGCAGCTTTTGTTCATTTTCATTATCAATTAATTAGTTTTTTGATTGCAGGGACTTAGAGAGTTACGTGCTCAGCTTCATTATGCTGCCGATTATTCTGAAACGACGTTCTTGAATGCCAAAGAGAAGAAAATGTGAGTACCTTGATTGAAATTACCTAAACGGTTGGCCGTTTACTGGTAGTTTAATTAGTTACTCCATATGAAAACTGTCCGCTGTTTCTAGTATTTAAGAAGGTCCGTCTTTTGTATGCAGGGTGATGGAAAACACAAAAGAGTACATATGTAGGTCCGTGGTCACTGTTGTTGATCACCTTGGGACTGTCTCTGCTGATCTCAACTGCCGAATTTCTCAGACTAATGCTTTTTCCGATGCCGAGCTTCGAATCAATTGCCTAAAGCAAGTTAGTACCCATATTGTTTTGAAAAAAATTGAACTTGTTTTGTAAATCATATCATGTCAATTAGCAGGGCGGTGAGTGTGTCCTCAAATCATGGTGCATGTAAATATAATAAGATGATATAGTTATAACAAGTACTTAAAACTTGTTTGGTGCATTTGGCAGAGACTCCTGGTATGTGAACAATATGCTCACAAGCTTGCTCTATCTAGACTACGGTGGAGTGAGAGTATGGGAAGATATAATCGTCGATATTTATCAATGCGTAATTATCTTGACAAAACTTCATATTTGCTACTAGTATAGCAAAAGATGTGCATAATTTATTCCCTATTTAATTTAGCCAATGCTTTTTATGTCCCCACTTTGGATCAGCAACTGCAGCTGTTGAGAAAGCATGTGAAGGTTCAAGGTAAAAGTTTTTCCTTTATAAGCCTCCTCTAAAACACTGAAATTAAGGTTGTGGGGACTGCTGGGCTGCATGCATGGCTTCACATTGTGGCGTGATTAAGAGGCTTGAAACAAGAATACATTATCAACCCTGTGTTGAATACTCTTATCATTCCTCGAGAATAACTAAAATGGTAGCAATTTAAGAAGAAACACAAAAGGCATTCGAGTGTGTTGTGGGTTTTGTACATGTAGTGCACACATAAGCTTTGCATTGCAGCCTGCACAATGAACTTTCTATGACAGCAATTAATCTGGGACAGAACTGGAGCTTCCATTGCTATGATAGATTTGATATAAATGCAGGAATATTGATGATCAAACTGATGGCAAGATCATAGACCAACATGAACTTGAAACAGAGGACGCGCCACTTTTCTTGTATGCATACACTCATAACCCCTCTCTTGAGAAAGGGGACAGCGACTTAGCATTAGGTAATTTATAAAAAAAAAAAAAAACACTTCTCTTATCAACAAGAAATGGATGGGCTGTTCCCTTTTCATACAGTACTAATTTTGTTCTTTCACATGGTATAGCATTGCCTATTCGCGATGGTTTGTCTGTACTTTCAAAAGGTCTAAATACCACTTTTCATTTCCAGGTGAGTGAGGTTTTATATACAGTATTGCCTCTGATACCACTCCATAACCATGACTATTGATTTCAGTTTTTGCTCTTTTGTTTCAGGGTGTTCAAAAGATTGGACGAAGTCGAAAGTCATTCCAGGGTAGTGACATCTTATCCCTCATTTGGCGAACCAAACGAACAACATGAATAATTAAGGGTCTCCACTACCATCTGTTTGTTTTGCATAGCTTTCTTGGATCATTGGTGAAAATGCTTTTTTGAGTAGAGATTTGAAGTTTCTCTGTGGGGAGGAATCACAAAATTAGGACAGTCACCCATATGCCACGTTATTTGAACCAACTTAGGAATTTCTTTTGTATTATGACTGCTCCTAATGCTAATGGAATGTTGCTTCCTGAGAGATTTTACTCTTGAAAGTTGCTTTCTTGATGGTTTAAATTCACCGAAGTTGTCATTTCCAAGAGTCTTCAGATGTGATTAAATCTTAGTCTGTCCTGTCTTTTATACATGGAGACTGGAGTTGAGGTTATATAGCAAGCCAACTTTTGTCTTCTTTCTGAAGTTTAATGTCAAGATAAAATCTGGAACCTTCAGAAATTTCTTTGTTTCTTTTGTTCTCTTTCTTAATCTAAATAGGCTTCATGAATAGATACTATCAAATCATGGAAATGTGTTAATATCGAATCTTCTGTTCTTTATCTATCTGTCATCAAGACCAAATGTACAGAGATAAAAGCTGAAACCAGAAAGGAGGACAAGAGAAAAAAAAAACTAGTGTACAAGTCAAGAAAGCCAGAATGAAAGCGCATTCCAAGTGCATCAACTGCACTAATAAAATGCAGACTTCCCTTTCCACGCTTGGAAGGAAGCATGAAGACAAGAATTATAAACTCAACCGAATCCTACATTGGTTTGGATATTTACAGTTTTAGTTTTTAGCTTGAGTCGTCCTTCTACTTGCTAGTCTGTTTTGTAAGACACACTTTCCACACTCTTGACATGACAAAATTTGATTTACATAGTATGTCTGCCACACTGACTTGCAGTTATAATTTGTTGGCCCTACATTTCACTCCCTCTCTATCTCAATTGTATTTTTCTTCCTTTCTTTGTCATCTTTTGCTACTGGCACTAATGGCGAGCCGTTGGACTTCTTAGTCCACTCAGGTTCTCGAGCTTCTCTAAATAGGACATCTTCTTGGCGGTCACAACGTTCCCAAGTTTGGTCTTAAACTTGTCATTTTCTTCTTTAAAGTAGCTGTCCACATTGCCTGTTGGGTAATTCTTCTTCATTTCAGTTGCTCCCTTCTCCAAATTCCAACCCATGAAATCCGATAGGGTCCTTGAATTTGGTGCCTCAGCTGAACACCACTTGTCTATCTCTTCACGAGTCAATGGTGATTCCACTGCACTTTTCCTGTTGGATTCTCCTTGTAGTAGTTTTTGAGTGCGAGAATCAGCATACAGGACATCCTCAATTCTGGACATGACATTGAATGCTAAGCTTTCTATTACCCTTGAATAGCTCTCTAAAATAGCCTGTCCCACATCCTGTTGCAGATTAAGTACAAAATAATGGGTTTCTTAGTTCTATGTAGTTTGAGAAATGGTAAGAGCTAGAAAGGAAAAAGAAGGATACATGAAACAAAAAAGGCCCAAAGGGGGCAGTTGAATGTTGTTCTTTACCATATTATATTGGATCTTCGATATGTCAAGTGCAGATTGTGGAAGTCCTGGAAACCGCTGCTTAAGTAGGAGCAAGATGGTTTCTGCTCTTTCTTCAAAGAGTTCTCTCTTCTCCAAGCTCACACCTGAACCCCATGAAGACTTTCCATCCTTGCTGTGCATCTTCCTCTTCCAAATCACAATCGAGGCCTCGATTCTGTTCTTAAGGTCAAGCACTTTATGCTCCGTGGTCAAGTCCATCGTTGAGAGAAATTGCCCGGGATCAAAGTACTCTACTGTAATGCCCTTATAGATTGAGTCTCCAAGGCTTGCTCTCCCATTCTATTGAAACATAACAGCACAAATCAACCTATGTAACAAAATTACCCAAACCATGGTGAAGCTAGTCAATGAGGGTATTTCATCTTATTACCTTTGGCAGGGATTCAATATAGCTTTCAGGGATCTCCATTTCTGATAGTACTTGAGCATTTATTGCCATAGCTGCCTTTAGTACTTGGTTCACAGATTCTTTCTGAAAGAGCATCCATTTTCGGAAGACATCGGATAGCCCATTCGATGGAACTTTAACAGTGGGTAGCCACCATTTGTCATCATTTCTACGGGCGTTACCCTTCTCAGATTCATTGGCATCTTTAGACACATACCAGAACTCGTTTTGGGTTCCAAAGTTTTCCAGGCAGCCCTGTTCATTATAATAATATCAGTCGAAGTTATAAATTGATCTAGGCCATATAAAAGAATGATCCTTCTATATAGAAACGGGAAGTACTTACAATGAGCATTGCATCAAGCTTGCGTAGTGCAGGAATGTTCATGAGCAGATCACTTCTTTGTTTTGTCACCATTATCTATCAAAATAGGGAAAAAATGTTTTAGAGGAAAACAATATGGTCAAAATTACACAGGTTGTGTGTGTGTGTGTGTGAGAGAGAGAGAGAGAGAGAGAGAGAGAGAGATTTATCACCTCCATGTTTGTTCCATCCATGGATTTCTGTTGTGAAGGAACAAATTCCACAATGTGATCGGTTACAGATAAAAGCCACTCAATTTCTTTTCTCCATCTTGATTTCCTCTCTGGAGACATGGGTTCCAGCTTCGATTTTTCTCCAAAAACAGATGCTGCAATATTGCAGGAAAACAAGAAGGACAAACAACATATCTCAGCACTAATTCTCCACGTGTAAACGACTGCATCATATGCAATAAAGAGAACAATGCATGAAGTGCATGCTATACACAACTTTTGGCAATATTTAAATTCAAAACCAAAACTTATCTATATATGATTTTAATGAACAAATATCAGAAGGGGGAAAAAAAAAGTACCAGCAAGGTTTGTGATGGCATTTGACAAAGCCAAAGCCGAAGAAACACCCTTTCCACCACCCGACATATCTTCACCAAGAAGCAGCTTAGAAAACCTGTCCTTCATCATATCCATATCTGAACAAATCCACAGGAAAATTTAAAAGAAGAAATGATTATATCAAAGAGAAAAAGACATTATGCAATTATGATATTCTTTTGTGTCATCAGATTGACATGGAGCTATAACAACTTAAAACTGCAAGCCAATTGTTGTACTATGTGGTTCATATCAAGTGGAACACATGCACGAGGAAAGCAGGCTGATGCCAGAGTGTATATATACATTGTACGGGCTAGGATAAGTATATATACATTGTTGTAACCCCATTATTTTATCTAGTAAAAATACTGCTGCCGCTCCTGTAGATATAAGTACATTGTCAAATCACGTTAAATTTGTTTGTTTTTCTCTTTTTTTTTTTTCTTTTTATGATTTCATATTATTCATCGTAGTTGCTACAGTTAGCACAACACCAATTAAGATGAAGATTGTACCTGAATTTGGCCTGGCAGCTTGAGGACTTCCTGCCCTGGCTCCACCTCTATCCAACCTTGAAATCGGACCCATGCTGCGATCAACCGATGAACCGATATGGTGGCGCTCCAATGGACTTCCTACATACCTCGTTTCATGACTTCTTGAGAGCACCTTCTCTTCTGCAGCCTCTAAACCATCCTGCCCATTCTCAATGATCATACTCTGAACCTGCCGGCCTGGAGTCTCAAACATCTTCTTCAAATTGAATGATCTGGACTTCTGTACGCTATTTTGGCGTCCGAAGGCTCGGACCATAGTTTAACAAAAAGAAACCAAGGAAGAAACAAACCAAATGACAATGATATGGCACAACCTAAACTTGGGTTACAAGACAGCTAAAGTTATTGATGTTCTAGAGGAGAAATGAGGAGAAAGAGGAGAGAAGAACCCCTTCTCCTAAATTAATGAGAGGCTATAGAGATGGGATTTGCATTGCTTCTTTTTTTTTTTTTAACTTTATTTTTACAAAAATGTTGATGAGATTATGAGAAGGAAGAGAGAGAGAGAGAGTTAGAAGTTTGAGCTGTTTGGTGCAAATATGCTATCTTTTAAAAATATGGAACGTGGGGTGCATGTTTGAGGAAGAGAAACGAGGGGTGGTCAGCATATTAAACAAGAACAAAACGATTTTAACAAAACGTTAAATGGTAATTTGCTGGGGTTTGTTCATGGATTGAGTGGATGGGAGTCTGGTCAATTGCTTGGTCAAACTCAACTAACATTTTCTACTTTTATTTCTGCAGACCCTAATTTTAATTTTTATCCCACCATCAAAGTCTTATCAGATCTCAGTCACAACTCCCATGATTAACTATAATTACTCGTAATTTGATTTCTTTCTTCCTGAACGTTAGGGTCTCTGTGTCCGAAAATTTCATTCCTTTAGGCCCTAAAATTCAGCAAAAATTCTAGTAGATCTAAATCCTCATTATAGTAAGATTAACAAATATTAAAATTATATTTAGACGTCGAATTGATCTAAATTTTTTATAAATATTAACGAGTTAAAATAATTGAGTGAGTTTTGTGAGATTTATTTGAATAGTTTAAAATATATTTAGATGATTAAATAAATTTAAATAAATATATATAAAATTAAAAAAAAACTGAAGTAAATACCTTCTAAAAAGATAACGCAGTTCGTAGATATTTTTTATTTGACCTTTGGAATAATAGACAAAAATAGAAAAAAAACAAAAACAAAAGTACGAGACTGTTGGAATCTTGTGTCCGATATTATTCCTCAATAAGAGTTAAAAAAGTACTTTGTAGAGGTTTTTCGACATAAAATATTTGTTGTTTTTAATAAAGATTTTGGATTTTAATCATTTGCCCGGAAAGAAACTTACGTTTAACGTTAGGGAATCTGTTGCTGAATTAAATTGAATTTTATTCGTGATGGAAGTTTTGAAAATTCATTACTGCTACAAAGTATTTACTTTGGTTTTGCTTTTTATAATAATTGGATACCATGTATTTGCTCACAGCACGTCCAAACCTCGTTGACCCACGATGTCCGACAAAAAAAAAAAGAAAGTTTTTTCGTTGTTGTGTCTATTACTTGGTTAAGCTTCGATATCGATAAGAAATAATAATTCAAACCAAGATCATAACACAGCAATTCTAAGTTCGAAACCTTATATCAATTATATAAGCCAAAAGTCAATGCGTGTTCATGATAGTGATGGAGCACTACTACTCAGCTTCTTCAGCCAAAACTCCTCCATCTTTTGACTTTTTCCCTTTCTTTTAGGGGTGATGATTGGCTTATGATTAAAGAAACTAGTTCTGATTATTTAAACCAAGTTTTGGTTTAGATTCTATTTCGATATATAAATAATTTCATTTTATCTTATCTCATTATTATAATTATTTTAAATTCTCATACAAGATATAATAAACCATTCAATTTTTTCAAATTTAAACATAATAATAATATTAAAAATTAATATTTTAACAAGAATTTATTCAATTTTCATTTAAAACTATCTCATCTTACTATTCTCAAAATTACAAAGAATTTCACACCAAAATTCAAAAATATTATTAATTACAAAGGATCTCAACTAATAAATTTGACATATTCATAGTTTACATCACTCTTCAAGTCTGCAAATCAACACAACTTTAAAATGTAATGGACAAACTATACTATACACATCACCCTGCATAACTTAGAAGTTAGCACTTCCACTCAAAATATGATATAAACTGCACGCATATACAAACATAGCTACATTCATAAGGAATACAAAATAAGTAAACCCACTCACTATATGTATCAAGTGAGAGAGCGAATTATCTGCAATTCTTCGACAGATAGGATGAGGGGGTTGAAATGCTTGTAGTACCTCTGTGCTCAAGAAACTTCTTCTTGTCTGTACCCTTCCCAGGCGTCCCGCATCCACTGAAATCAGGAACACATTGCTCTGCCTATACAATTTAGAAAACAAAAAATAATGAATTGAAGACAGTAAAATCATGAAGAAATAAGGTTAAGAGTTACAATGAAAGCACATTTATATAACGAGGTCCAAAAGCTACAAACAAAAGAAGTATTGATTCAGAAGAAATGCACATATACATGTGCAGACTGCAGTCCTTAGAAATGCTTCTTACCAAGTCACCGGGAGGAACGTTCTCCTGCTCGTTATGAAGAAAACAATTATCCTCCCCAGATAAGGTTTGGTCGCTGGAGAATACTATCTTTGAGGGCGTTATAGGATCATCACCTGCCAAACCATCCCAAGCATTGGCAAATGCAGTTGCGGTGTCGTCATTAAGCTGTTTCATCAACCCAATGGCATCATAGCTTCTCATCCCAGGGCTCAAGAAGTATCCCAAATCCTGAAGAGGTGGTAGATGAAAATGTTATACAAATTACAGTGATAATATATATTTGTATATATATATATATATATAGAGAGAGAGAGAGAGAGATCTTTACTTCTAACCATTTTATTATTGTCACCTTTGTTCTCCTGGCTAGTATGTGTTGCTTCAAACTAAGATATGAAGTACAGGGCAATCTTAAACTATGAATCTTCACCAAATTGAATGAGCAAGAGATACATTAAAACAGTGACCCCTTCTTTTTACTAATTTCTCAGGACGAAATAGGAGTGTTCCATGTTAAAGAGGCAACACTGCATTGCCTCTAAAAAAAGTTCTTCCTACTCCCTTAGCAATTTCACTGCGTCTGTAGTATTATTATCCACCATATTTTATCACCGCATTCTAGAAGCAACTCATGATTGTTTGCTCTTTCTTCTTGAACCTTTTACTGTTCTATTCTTCTCACCGACTCTCGTGTGCCAACAAAGAGTAAGTTCATACCCTCACATTTATGTTTAAAGGAAAACCTTCATTCCTAGAGTAAGGGTGTCATATAGCTAGTCGTTTGAGAGTTCCTTAAATATAATTTAAAGCGATTTAAAGCCCGTTAGTTATAGTGTGTGTATCAAGAATTTTGTTCACTGCAGTCTACATGTGAGAAGTGCTCTTTAAGGTGTGCCCTTCTAAAGTTTGCAGTCTACATGTGAGAAGTGCTCTTTAAGATGTGCCTTCTAAAGTTTGCAGGTGGCCTTCGATGTTAGCGCCTGTATATTTAATCTTTGCTAGTACTTTTATATAAAAGTGCTCTTTTTATTCCATGCATCTGATATCAGAGTCAAATTCTTAGAAATTGTTTGTCAAGGGAAAGTGTGGGGAGATTCTTGCTCAAGCACAATTTGGGACTATGAAGTTCATCGGTCATGGACGCTGCTTGCTTGGAAGCAAATGAGATTGCACCAAGTCACAATGAATGTCGTGCTGATAGCACTTTAATTTTGCAACCGAGAGAACAATAAAAACAGATGTTGGAGGACATTCAAAATGCCAGCACACTTAAAGAAGTAAAACACTTAAAGCTCATTTGTCAAGGAAAATGATATGAACCTTCAACTCCTTAATTTCAAATTAATGTGGAGAACTAGTGGGAGCTCATAGAATTTTTACAAAGGTGAAGTCTTTTTGTTAAGAATTGTCTGCATTAGATTCTTTTGTTACAATTAATGAACAATGCATTAGGACGATCATTATCCATGGTTGAGACCAAAATATTGAGGATCTATTACACACAGCCTTTTCTACAATTGAGTTAAAAAGTTGTTAACTAACCAAGAAACTTTAGCCAAACAGTTGGCTGTAGTCTCATTGAAAAGCTAGAAGGGGTAAATGTTGAGTAGCAATAGGATAAGTCGACCCAACAGACAAAGGAGCTCGTGTCAAAGAAAGAAAAGAGCAAGGATAAATTATAAGTTTTTAAATTATAAAGATGAGGGATGCTCCAGAAATTACAAATGAATAAATGATATATGTTTCAATTGTGGCGTGAAAAGCCACTTGCAAGAGATAGAAAAGATCACCAAGATGCATATGTCAATAAGGGCGAGTTCATGCATCCCTTGCCACAGTAAATTTTGAGAGAGAAGTTTGTTACTTGGACAATGGAGCAATTGCCAAGCAATGTTTCTAAACTATAATCAAAGAAGAAGCAAGAACCTAAGAATAGAGATAGAGAAACTAGCTCTTGTTGCACACAAACTATGGCTGGAGAACAGGAGAAAGATTATAGATTGTGGATGCAGGGTGCTCAAATCAAATAAACTAGAGACAACAAGAAGCTAATTAGGATGGCAAATTATAATGTTGGCACAGTTGAAGTAATATCCAAGAACTCGATGCTGTTGTAGTAATGAGGAGGGGCATCCTTACATGCGAATGTATGGAATTATTTTATCACATTTGTTAAACTTTTTAATGTTTAGATGTAAGGCATGCTTGGGCAATGAAATGAGATGAGAAATGTGAGAATTCTGTGAATAGATTTTTTTTTTTGATAAGTAATAGTAGTGAAGTGATTTAAGTTGATGTTTGATTGGGTTTTGGAAAAGAAGAGAGAAAATTTTGAATAAAAATATTATAAAGTTAAAAAAAAAAATTTGAATAATTTTTTAATATTGTTTTTGTTCTAAAATTTGATAAGTTGTATTATTTTTTGTGTTTTGTTTGGAAGTTTTTGAAAGTTGTGTAGGATTTTGTCTTTGGATAATGATTAGATGAAAAAGTTTTAAGATTTGAAACCGAAAAATATTTTGTGTTTAAGTGATATTTGGGAAGGAAATTGTGAGAAGTTTTGAGATGAGATAGGCCTTCAAATTTGGGAGAGTAATAAAATAGATCATTCTCATTATTAGTTAGTATTGTCAGTGCACTGAGCAAAAGTAACAACGGGAATTATTACTTAGCAAAAGTAATAATTGTGATAACTAGGAAAAGAAAAATGAATGTAATGACCCCATAGTAACTATCTTTGTAGATTGTGGCCCTGTAACACCTCAAAGGAGGGAGGCCCAAGTCATATATGATCTCTACTCCCATTACTCAATAGTATAATTGGAGCCCTATTAAAATTATTATGAAGAGCAAGAACATATCAATTCCAAGCAATGCAGAATCTGAGATCCCATACAATACCTACACACATAAGTCAATATGATGTACCACATGCTAGGTTAACGTAGTCTTAGTAGGATCCATCTCCATATAAGTGAAAATTAAGTTAAACAATATTTAGGCATTGCAGAAGATGATAAAAAGTCTAGCGAATTTTCAATATTGCGACATGTCTTAATAAATTGTAGGTATGTGACTTTGTAGTGAGATGGGACAATGACATTGGGCATCACAAGATGTTAACTCAAGCTTGAAAAAGAGGACTCAAAACAGTACCTAAAAGAATCAGGAAGCCTATGAGAATTGACTCAAGAAGAATTGAAACATGTTCATTACTATTGTAAGTACCATGCACAACAACAATCTCATTGGGGGGTTCAAGGAGTACAACACTGCCTAAAAGATGTGGCAAGCACTAGAAGTGAAGTTCCAAGGTTGCAGACCATTCATGAGGTTTGGCTCCTATAAGATGCACTCGAAACAACTTGACAAACGAGTAGCAAGTCCAGCGATGATGCACTCGCTACCCGATTCTCAATAGATGGATGCTATAGAACTTGATATACTCAAGAACATCTAAACATTTGATGATGTATTACATCAATTGAGATGGAGGTTGAGGACCTAGGGCCCCTAAACCAAAACATTTCAACCTATATGACTAAATCTAGCTAGCTACTGAACATGTGTAAATGGGTCAGGAACTTCTCAGCAAGGCACGACAAGCCAACCGCAAATAGAACAAGTCCCTAGCTAGAATGCTTTAACTGCGAATTGAAGAGTACTTCAAGTGTGAATGCACTGAGCCGAAAAAAGATATTCTTTGGTTGTTTTTGCTATATTTTATAACTAACAATGTTATGGTTCCTCATTTAGATCCTATGTGCACTTAATGCAGTATTGAGTGAGATAAGTTAAACAACACAAGAATATTGGATGAGATCTATTATATTTAGGACCATGCGTGGACACCACACAATACCTATGGTTCGCTAGATGTGAGAACCTCTTTGGCAGGTTGAAGGCGAGAAAATAGAAGAATTGAGGTTAGGTGCTTTGGTAATGTCTAGACTAAGATTTGTGTGGTGTTTGATATAGACATACTTCTTTTCAAAAAAGAAAAAACTAGTGTAACATATATTTCATGCTACATGTGCTTATTCAACCAAAAGTGTAGAAATGAGTAAATGGATCCATAGTTCCTTAGCATGGGAGTCTCATAATTATGTAGGTTATATAACGTTTGCTATGGTGGTAGCGACACAACATGATGATTTATAGGTGGTCAACATAGCTAAGTTTAGAACTTTAGGGATATTGCAATTTTGGTCTTCTCTAGGGTATGAGTTTAATGCTTTCACTAATTTTTTTTTTTTTTTTTTTTGCAATTGCAATTAGAGGTCACACTAGGGTTCCTTTTGTTAGTATTGGTGCTTGTATATGTAGTCATTGCTCGTTGTACTTTTAATCAAAGTGTACCTTTGGGTTTTGGAATGTAGAGAAAAATATTCTAAAAGGAGCAATTTGATCAAGTACAACTAGCAAGGACTGAAACTGTTACTGTTGAAGAAAAAATATTCGAAAAAGGAAGAACACACTTTATTATGGAAGTATAGTTACACTCAAAAAATACCACATACAAAAACCAGACAAACAGGTACTAACGTTCAAGTCACAAACATAGGATACTTCGAAGAACACTTATCACTAGACACTCACACTAGCACCTTGAGTGGAGAAGAACATTCTAGAGGGAGTGAAGGCTGCTTTTGCCTTTTTATATAGTTACAAATGGCATTCCTACGCTAAAGTATTGCCATCAATAACCACAATCAATTCATCATCCAAATGATAACAACCTAATTTGTATTAGTAGTAGTACTACCACAAAAGCCCTGGTAAATTTTATTTAGTAAGACGTCATTATCCATTTCTTTAATTTGGTCAAAGCAATTGGGCGTTAAAGATTCTCATAAGTTATCAACTACCATGCTACCGACATTCAGAAACAAAATGAAGCAACAATTGGACTAAAATTTTAAATTACCTCAAATGTCATATCCATATCAAATCTCGGTCCAGGAAGGAAAGTATTCACGAACAAAGGAGACTTCCATGCTGATGGAGATTCAATTCCTCTTTTTCTATTTGGAGTCTCCTCATACCTAGAACTTGAATGAAAAATAAACAAGAGACAAGAAATTTGATTAGAACCTCAAACTATCAAAAAGAAATATAGGCTAAATGAGCTATGGGAATTTTCTCAGTTTTACTGAGTTCATAACAATCAGCCACCAAGAAGAATATGGAACCAAGAGTGCACGATGTTTTAGGTAAAAAATTTTCGAAAGACATACATAGATGCATAAGTATACTTAAACATTAACATCTATAGATGGAGAAGGCAAGTCCTGCTGCATTCTTGACGGAAATAGTTTATATATGATCAAGAATTTTCATATACAAGCACTCTCTTTGATTAACCTATTGTGTGTTTTTGTACGTTAAGTAAATGGAAAGGAGCATAGGTTTTGTAGTGTTACTTATATGAAAAAAAAAAGTTCTGTAGTGTTAATCATCATGTTATATTAAATAAAACTATAACAATGTGCTCTGCTCTATTAAGTAAATTTCAATAAGTTCAGGTTTCTGCAACAATGACTGATCATCACCTCTTATGAGTATGGAAATATATAACAGCATTCCCATGATAAAACACAAGTATGGTACTTGGGCTAAGCTTTCTGAATTTTTTCAATTAAATTTTTATAAACATTTGAAAAAACAACACAAGAATGGTAACTTACATGCTAAATATATCAGCATCATCCCCAGCATTTCCACTAGTGGTTTCTGGAGGCCGTGATGATGGTGCACACTCTGTAGATGCAACAGCTACAGAGTTCTCATTTTTCAAAGATGATGGCTCTAAATTGCCACCCCGGTATGCTTTAGCATCCAACCTTATAACATATTGGCCTCTGGGACTTAAAACTGCCATACTCAGAGCTCTAGTTGTTTGCTGTTCATCTCTATTGGGAGAAAATACCAGCTGTTCATCTATGTTACGTTCAACAAGCACCCCTGTAGGCTGTAACAGAATTAAAATAATTGATTTAAACCGGGAAGTAAGACATAATATGCACAAGGGTGAACAAAAAACAGAAATTTCAGGCCAGCTAGTTCTGCAATACAAGTGAAATTTTAGTTAACGTCTTTGCTTCCAACTCATAAGTGATAGGATCCAATAGTAAACAATTGTACTAGCTGCAGAAAAGAGTTTCTTCCACTTTATAATTGGAGAATGAACAAAATTGTGAAAATCATTTTCTCAAAACATGCTCCATCACTACATAAGGGAATTTGCTCAGATATTTCAACTATCTTTATTCTGATTTTGTAGATCTCACTAGAAAACTCCAAAAGAACCAATGGTAACTCACAATTAAACTCATCCACTGGAATTGCAAGAAATCAATATGTACTATTTTTTTTTTTTAAAAGAAAAAGCAACTGATGAATAAATACAAAACAACTCACAATTAGGACAGAAGTGCCATCATCGATCTTGGACTTAGGATTGATACTCACGGTACCCTTCTTCAAAATCTTCTCTGGACAAATAGTGATCCCAACGTCTTTCTCTGATACTCTACTCTCCAAATTCCCAATGCTCTCTTTTTCCTCTTCAAAAGCACAATCTGTACTAGCTTTATCCTGCATGGAGTCTTCAAAATCCATTTTTTGGTCAACTGGAGAATCAACAGAACATATGGACATTGCAGAAACCCCATTCTCTTCTAAAATTGATTCCAGAGAAGAAAAGGTACTGTTCAAGCTAAATGTCCTCATATTTGTGTCCTTTTCGTGTTCTTTGTCTCCTTTTGTTTCTTCAACGGGTGACAAGGGTTCTTGCAGTCTCTTTTTCATGATGGATGTTGTGCATGTGAAGCTTTTATCATCCTTATCTGATATAGCATCTGGAGTACTTTTATGAATTGGTGAATCCCACAAGCTGCGTGGTGAGGTAAAGTTCATTGGATGCATCAGCAATTGGCGAATCCCAAAAGGACTGTATGCTTGCTGCATATCAACACCAGATGTTATGAGATCAAAGTTGAGAAAAGGAACATCGAAGCCTGGGAAACGGAGAGGCCGGTAAGATAGAGCTCCTGAATCCTGTTTTACCGTATTCAGTCTAGTATCGTCATCCATTGTCGGGAGGGCTTGCTTAGGATCAGAATTTGCAATACCAAGAACGTCCCCAGCAGGCACCTTCGAAGTAACCTTTGCCTCATCCGAGTTTGAAAGTTTTGCATTTTCATCATTGAAGGAAAAGGTTCCGACAGATTCTGAGTTTACTGTTCTAAATATATCCACAGGAACTAGTTTTGGGGCATTCTTTGCCTCATCTAGTTTCATACAATTGTCTTTTTCATCTGCATCTATACCAAGAGAGTCTAAATAGATAAAGTCATCACTTGAAATTGGAATGGCCTCAAAATCCGAAATTCCTCCTACGACATCCTTTAGAGGGGTACATGACTCCAAAGCAGAAGTTCTGGTGGTTGCCGAGCTCTGAGAGTCAGATTGGCAATTTATCATAATCGTGGAACCATCCAGGTCATTTGATTGTTCTGTCACATTCCCACATTCAAGACTTCTTGCCTCTGATAATGTAATCTCAAGAAGATCACTCTCAGATAATAGGTTATCCATTTTAGCAGAACCAACAGGCATATTTTCGATTGTAGCAGAGGTGTTCAATCCAGCAAGGCTCTGTGTCTCAATACAGCCTTTGTTGTGGCTTTCATTTACATATTTACCTTGTTCAGATGTTCCAACAAACCCTGATGATTCCTGCGAGACATCCACAAAGACGTTGGACAATTTATGGGAACTATACTGGCAATCTTTAATATCAGGAGCTCCAGCTGTCTGTAATAAGTAGTGCTCTGCATTATGCCCCTTTCTGTGATCAAATTCTTCAAAACTAACATTCTCCATCGCACCTGCTGTTCCAGAATCAAATTGAAAGCAATTGACTGCTAATGCTAATGATCCTCGACTACATTCAGAAGTTTCAACTTCTTCAACCTCGTCCACTTGGCTCTGTTGCATCCCCACAGACAATGAACTTGGATGTTCTACATAAGGCAGACCTTGAAACTGTTCCAGTAATCCTGATGCTAAATAAGACTCCAACTTCTTTTTCACGGAGCTGTTCCAATGATTTTTTATTGCATTGTCTGTCCTGATGCAAACAAGCGCATTGATGTTTCAGAGCAATTATTATTTTGGCCAAAGATTATATTCATATCAGTAAATATGCAATTTAAACTTACCTGCCAGGCAAAACTTTCTGTAACTCGGCCCACTTGTTCCCATAAATTTGATGAGCACGAATTAAAGCCATCTCCTCTTCCTGTGTCCAAGGTTCCTTGTTTATGGCAGGGTTGAGATGGTTGTGCCACCTGAAAAAAATGAAAATCTAAAAACTAAGCCACTGTGTTTCATCACTATCCCTTTCAAATGATCACATCCAGAAAAAATGGATACCACTAGAATTAATGTTGCATAGATATTACACATAACAACATTCTCAGGAAGACTAACTCTTCAATTACAAAGTGTCCCTTGTAACACTCTAATAGAAGGTTCAAATCACATAATTTATATTCTAAAAGTACTAATCAATGATATAATTATTGTACTATAAAAAGCAAAAACTTCTTCTTTTCAAATAATGTGGAGACTCATATATCACCTACCTTATCGTATTATTACATGGGATATCACAATCTCCCCACTTAAATTTTTGACCTTTTTGTCGGGTCCATCTATCGTAGGTGGTATGACTCAAGTCTCACATTTATTGCTGGGATAAGCTACGATTCCATTTATAACGTCCTAATGGAAAATTTAAACTATATGGCCTATATAATATTTAAAAAAGACTAGCTAATGATACAATTGGAGTTTTATTGGACTATTATAAAGAGCAAAAACTTTTTATTTCTAAGGATCTTATACATTACCTACTTTATCTCTCTTATCATATGGGATATCACATTCCTAAACTGAAAAGGAATAAGTGTCAACTTAAAAGTTCCATTATAAATAATATATTTAAATTTAAGATTTAATTTCAACTCATGAGTAAAGGGGCCGAATATAGGTACTCAGCCCACCTGAGGTGGGCCAGGCAGGCACTAGCCCCCTGGGAAAAACGAGGGGCAGGTGGTAGGTTTAAGAAAACAAAATTTAAAAGAACAAAGAGAGAGGTTTATATTATATATATATTATATTATATTACATATATTAAAAAAAATAGCATTGTTCTATTTAAGGTTAAATTTTAAATTACACCTCCCCCCCCTCGCGCCGCAC
Source organism: Platycarya strobilacea (assembly GCA_036898215.1). Lineage (NCBI taxonomy): Eukaryota > Viridiplantae > Streptophyta > Magnoliopsida > Fagales > Juglandaceae > Platycarya > Platycarya strobilacea. Next base: position 49,700,133 of record CM072546.1, read on the forward strand.
ACATCTTTCCTCTCTCTTTGTTTCACCTCATCGTCTCTTGTTGTCATTGCTGCTGCTCTCTCTCTCTCTCTCTCTCTCTCTTTCTCACACACACACACACTCACTCACTCACTCACTCGCTCACCCACCCATCGTGCGACAGCCCCGGTAGGCATTCGGGCAGGATCACCCACCTAGGCCTTGGGGGCCTTGGGAGCAGGGTGGTCAGCTGCCCACCCACTAGGGGCTGGTAGCAGGCCTAGGTCATGCGAGATAAGGCGAAGTGCCTTTTTATAATTTCATTACATTTTTATGATAGGGAAACTTGGAGATTACACAAATGCAAATTTTACACAAATCAACCCCAAAATGTTCCCATGTCATATGTATAAGGTAAATCATCAACTTAAAACTTAGACCTAGGCCCTTGCTACTTGAGCCAACTGCCAAGGGTTAAATAATTCCATTATTGCAAATAAGTAGGCTCTTGAAAATTCTGAGATTTTCCAAAATCAGATGTCAGGAACAAAAATTGAATACGAAAGAGATAAATAAGATGACAAGTGAAACCAAAAAATACCACACCCAGCATTTCAGAAGATAACTCTCAGAGGAGTTTGGAACAAAATCTCTTTCAAGGTGAAGCTAATTCTCAAATGAATTTGGAACAAAATCTCTTTTAAGGTGAAGGGGGAGGGAGAGAGATAGAATGAATAAACAAATCAATGATCACACCTTTCTCGGCATTGCTTTCCAATACGTCCAGGTAATGCTTCTGCAATGGTTGACCACTTCTTTGCCCCAAATCTATTAACTAACTCGATTATCATTTGATCTTCCTGTTTATAATGTTAACGAATCAGCCACTTATTCCATGGGATCACAAATGGCATCAGTTAAAAGTTAAAGAAGTGTCAACTATTCACTAGCCAGCAATTTGAAGGCAGGATTATAGACCAGTCTGACAGTTCCCAAAACAACATACCTCTTTAGACCATGGGCCTTTGACTAGTTCAGGATTTAAGACCTTCTGCCACCTGTGTAGACACTGCACATCTGTTCGATCTTTAAAATATGCCGCTGCATGTTAAAAATTAACGCATGAAAATGGATCTTTGCAGAACTTATTTACTGATCTACAAAATTTTTTTCTGGATCATAGGCTGAACTGAATTATCTCAAAACTTTATAAATCATTCAACCAGATTTGTCATGTCCATTGTTTACGTTTGATAAACATATTAGTTTTCAATTATATCCTGATTAATTAACATTAAGATAGATGTTGGAATGTTGCCCACGATGGTTTGTCACTTTCTTGAAACGTACCTATTTTTTTCCAACTCTTTCCTTTGTAATGTTCAACCGCCCTGCGCAGTACCTCGTCCTGCATGTAAGATACAAACCTCTGCCATAAGTTGTTCATCAAAGACAGAACGCATACCATCTAAGGCTCATCCGAAAAAATACCTCTTCTGCAGTCCATTTTCCCGTTGTGGAGCGTCTTGTAGGACCAGTAGTTCTCCTAAATTAACAGTAATTTTTGTACTCCATAAGAACACATATATCAAAAGGATGACGCATACTAATGTGTCAAATATGATTATGTATATTTACCCATGCCAAGGCCTCATGTGCTGAGAACCATCACTCTGTCCGCCAGAAGCAGTAATCGGAAACCGGGCTCGCTTGCAATTTGTCGTCCTCAACCTAGTCATCGTTCTTCCTCAACAAAAAAATGAACGCGCATGCTTCAATTAACTCTCGATGGCGACTCGGTCCACAGCAGGCCACCGCGAACATTATAACTCTATCCAGAAGGCTTCAGTATCCACAGACGCGGAGACCAGATAGACCCTAAAAGCAATCAAATCGATTCACAAAGAGAATGGAAACGAGTCTGTGCAATTTGCAGATCCTATTTAAGAGATATATGTTCTACTCTCTGGTGCGTACAAGGATCTGCAAATGCACTATCAATTCTGCACAGACCGAGCAAGAGAGAGAGGGGGAGTGCAACGGTCGAGAAGAATTTGAAAAGAATTGGGTCCCTGTGGTTTAAATATCGAGCAAGTCGTGGAAAATCAAGGCCCTGGGTAACGTATCTTAACGGCTCCCCACGGGAACGTATCAGTTTTAACTTTTGAAACTACTTCTATTTACAAATTACAATTATACTTATTTATTGAGAGAGACGATAAAACAACAGCTCCTTTATAATTCTTCCACAATTTTGAATAAAATAATATTTTTAATATATTCATTTTTATTTTTATTTTTATTTTTATTTGATGTATTGATTTTTTTAAAAATATTATTTCATTGATAAATTGTTAAATAATCTGGTTTGTCACTCTATCATTGCCCATTTATTAATAAAAACTTTTACTCATCATTTTCAAATCACACATCACATATAAATTTTTTTCTCTTATAATATATAAATGATAAATAGAAAATTTTAATTAATTTAAGAATAACAAAATAAAGATAAATGTGATGTGCGATATATGAAAATAATGAATAACAAAATTCTTTATTAATAATTAAATATATAACTATAATAAAAGTTTTTTTGAATCAATTAATAGAAAGGTTGACTAGATTTTCAAATCGATTAGCAACAGTGTTGGGTGGGCCCAGTACCCAACTTGTCCGACACATGGCTCAAGAAAAAAATGTTAATTTTGCCTCTTGTTTTAATTATTCATGTATTTTATTTTATTTTATTTTATTTATAATATTAAAAAGATTTAGTGTATTTGTTTTTTTTTTCTAAAGGATTTAAAAAAATAAAGTTGCACTAATAATAACTTTGAAGAAGTGAAATAATGAGATTGATTAGCATAACTCATCGCTTGGACCCTAGTAGAACTAGGCATGCAGGAAATTCCCCCACACTTTGAGTGCGAGTGCGAGTGCGAGTCTGGGTTGGGATTAAAATACTTTTTTTAATTTTGCGGGCATGAGGTGGGTACAACGAGGGTGGGTATCACACTCGTCACAGTATATATAGCTCTTAAAAAAGAATAAACCCGAAAACAAGCTCAATTGGTCTCTCCCAAAACTAGCCCTCCACCACAGTGCCCTCTCGTCATCCTAGTGTGTTACTAAATATAGACTTGCTTACACTCGATCACTTAGCCTAGGAGTGAACAAAATGATTGTCTTGCTGACCCGTCCGATATACTAATCCGCTACTGACTTGATAGACCGACCCAAAAGGCATGCAAACGGAAGCCCACCTTCCAATTCCCGTTTCCAACTCGTTTGGATTTCAAACAGAATTCTCGATAACCCGTTTGGTCCAAAGACTCATTTCTACCCCATTTTCATTTCTCTCACTCGATTCATATTTTTTCCTCTCTCGCCGACAACGATTGCCCATCTCTCTCACCAACGCCAATCGCTACCCTCTCTCACCAACGCAGATTCTTACTCTTTCTCGCTGACGCCGAACACTCCTCACATATTCCCAGGTTTGTTTTCTCGAATTTCCTCTCACTCTCATAGCAAACCATTACTCATTTTAGGATTATGATTTGATTTATTTTCTTATGTAAAGATTCAACTGTGTATATTTGTTCATCTGAGTGAAGATAAACTCATTATTTATCTTAGATTTGAGTTTTGTTTGTTTCATTTTTTAACTTCTCGTAGTGTATCTTAAATTTGGGCATTCATTCAAACCATTCCTAAGTTATTGAACTTTGGTTCTCGTTTTACATTTCTCTGTATTATTTCCTTTTTCTCTTCGCATTCTCGTAGGATTAAGACATTTTCAATTTCATAAATTGTTGGTTTGGATATTGATCTTGAATTTGGGTCAAGAAATAAGAAGGCAAATAAAAGAAAACCCCATTTTCAGCCTCGTACATTAAGAAAACAGGGGAACCATAGATATTAGTAGCATGGGTGTTCAATTGGATTCGGATCCGGATACCCGGCCATAACCAGATCCGGACCGGATCTCAAAAACTGGACAGTTATCCACCCGGATTGAATCCGGTTACAATGTAGATAAATAACCGGATCATATCCGGATACCTGGATTTTGTTATTTCTCTCTTAAAATCCGGATATCCAAATTTTAATAATCCGTATATCCAGATTTTACTTTCTTTTTTTTTTTTGTTAAAAAATAAGAGTTAAAATTAAAATATGGTATTTTAATCATAATCCAGATTCTTATGACCTCAAATTCTATGTATTTTAGTAGAAATACACATAAATACATAGCACGAACCTGTATAAAATATGGGCCAAAGTGAAACAAATGAACAGTTACTATTAGAACAAAAGAACAAAAAATTACAAAAAAAACAAAAGAAGACCTAACAACATTCTATTGTCTATATATGCTGCTCCAAGACCAAAAAGAATGATTTGACAGTCATTGGACTCCCAACAAAATCTTGCAATATCTAACAATGCAGCAAATAGATTCTCCACTCAAGTTCTCTTTTTACCAGCTTCAAGATCTCAATAATCTGCATAAATAAAATAGATTTGAAAAATTACACTAGCTTAAAATCCTAGACAATTCAATTAGAGGAGAGTCTAAGAGAAGCAATCAAGATAATGCAAATATATCTAGACTATAAGTTTACTACAAGTTTATTATATATTACACCCAATTTCTTATGCATGTTTTTAATGGGATTTGTCTTGTTTGAATACTAAAGTGGTTCTAATTAAAGAACAAATCACCAATACTATTTCATTCCGGCCTATTCCAATTCAATTGCTACTTATTCCGATCATAATTGTTGGACCCTTGTTTTCATGTTGACATGAAAATGAACGACAAGACAAAGCTCTGCTTCTTCTGCGTGGGTCTGTAAATGTAGAGAGAGAGGTACATGACCTTCCTGTTCTTATGCATTAAAGCCAAATCCCAATAGAAGAAAAACAGAGAATAAAGCAGCAGCAGAGGAAGAAGAACAAAGACAACAAACACCAAAGTTGTATGGTATTAAATTTACTGAAACTAATATCCTTTAACATCGTTAAAGCTACAAATGGAGGACCACGAATGGTAATTTATGTACAATGCAAAGGTAAATGTGGTAACCTCCACGCCTAAAGACTTTTTAGCTAATACGAAATAAAAAAAACCTCAATGATTTCTACATAGAAAATCTACAAAAAGTTTAAATTTTACAACCAGACCAAATAAAAAGACAAAACCCAGAACAGAAACATGCAAAAATCATATCCATGAAAAATTACAATCACAAACATCACAGACACAGAGAGAGATTGAAGAATCACAAACATGCGAAAATCACAAAATCGGCAATTTAATAAATCGAAACCCAGTTGTATTTAAAAGTCCAATTATTATTATTTTTCAATAATCTGTGCCCTGTAACCCAGAGAGAGAGAGAGATTAACATATCGTAGGGTTAAGAGTTGATATAGAGAGATTAACATACCGCCAGTTTAACAATCTAACAAAATAGAGAGAGAGAGAGAGAGAGAGAGATTACCAAGTAAAGATGGAGGCTAGGGTTCGCACTTCGCAGACTCAAATCGCACTTCACAAACTCAAATTGCACTATGCAAACTCAATCATACGGTGAACGTCGAGTTTGAGAGATGGAGGCTAGGGTTTGATTTCGTGAGGGTCGAGTTCGAGAGATAGGGGCTAGGGTTCGCAGACTCAAAGCACCCTTCCGATTTCAGTTTCGATTTCGAATTCAAAATCGTGTTTTACCGTTTACATTATAAGCGGTTACGGATAGCCGGATCAAATTCTGAATCCATAACCAGATCCGAGCGGTTATTATAATTGTAGTAACTGCCCGGATTTAATTAGGATGGATATCTGCCCGGATCATCCGGGTTTTCGGATTCCAAATCGAATCCGGGAAAAACCCAGATCCAGTTGAACACCCCTAATTAGTAGTACACACTCAAACTTTGTTCAATGAGTAGTACATTTCACTTTTTCTTACAACATCAAGAAATTCAAATACTATAAAGAAACTTAGAATTGTCACAAGCAAAGCATGTATTTTTTATAAAACATATAATTGAAGGTTAAAGTATCATGAGATATACCAGCCCAGCAGCACTAAGATTTTCTTTTCATTTTCCAAGCTATGTTGCTTCTCGCCTAAATGGGATACAGATTGAAAATGTTGATGGATGAATTATTCCACTTCTTGCATTGAAATGGCTGCCTCTCTATTTTCTCCCCTATGGTATCTAATATCAAAGTGGATTCTTCTTTGTGTATGTGATTGATGAAATTGGGTAGTTCCTTGGAATCATTTCAGTCCTCTTATTGTTAGATAATTTACTTTAGTTCATTTTTTTAATTGTTCATTTTGCTTAATTTATTTTTTATTTTTCTGGTTATATATATATCATCTAATGAAATTATTTTTTTTATTAGGTTTTCAACTTACTAATATTTTTTTATTTCTTATTTTTTATTTTTTTGCAGTTGAATCATATGGAATCTAGTGCTTTTATGTGTTCATCTAGGTCTGAATCAGTACCCATTCATTTAGATAGTACTCTACCTACAACTTCAGATAGCTCTCTCCAAGCAACTAGACATCCAATTCACCCTCCTATCCTAATAAGGAGCAGATCAGATATATGGTGACACTTTACGAGGAGTGATGAGGATTCCAATAAGCTCACAATTACATGCGATTATTGTAGTAAAGTTTTATTATGTCATCCTAGAAGATAAGGTACTTCATCCTTGAAGTACCATATTGAAAAATACAAAGTCTTGTATGCTGTTCTTGGGGCTAGAATGGATAACCCCCAATCAAAAGAAATTGGGGCTAGGAAGACGGGGGTGGATGGTACAACCAGTCCAAGTGTTGGACCTGCTAAGTACAATGAACAAATAATACGATTGACAATAGCAAAAATGATAATTAAGAATGAGCTACCATTTAATTTTGTAGAAAAAGAAGGTTTCAAAGACTTTATGGCCGTAATTGAGCCTAAATTTTAATCCCCACTTGTATTACTGTTATGCAAGATTGTATGAAAATTTATATGTTAGAAAAAGAGAAATTGAAGACCATATTTATGGAATCTAATTATAAGATTTGTATTACAACTGATATATGAACATCAGTTCAAAATCTTAACTATATGTATATAACTGCCAATTTTATTGATGAGAATTGAACATTGTATAAGAGAATAATCAATTTTAAGAAAGTTTCTAATCACAAAGGGATCACAATAGGAAAATAGATTGAGTCATCTATACTTGAATGAGACATAAAAAAGATTTTTATAATCATAATAGATAATGCATCCACTAACAATATAAGCATTGATTATTTAAGAAGAATTGCAAAATTTAGGGATTGTATGGTATTAGAAAAGAAGCTTACGCATATAAAATATTGTGCACATATTTTGAATCTCATCGTCAAAGATGGTTTGACATAAATTAATACATCAGTTGTGAAGATTCGTCATGCAGTTAAATATGTGAAGTCTTCATCTACAAGACTTGATAAGTTCAAGTCATGTGTAGAGAAACAAAATTTTCTTGGTGATGAACTTTTTTGTCTTAACGTTCCAACTAGGTGAAACTCAATATATCTAATGTTGAGTGCGACTCTAAAACATTATGCAGTGTTTAAGGTGCTACAAGAAGAAGATAGTGAGTTTATCCCATATTTACATGAGGTTAAATGTGAAGTATTAACTTTACAAGATTGGAAAACCATCAAGATTTTTGTACGATTTTTGAAAATTTTTTATGACATAAATTTGAGGGTTTCAGGCTCAGTTTATGCAACTTCAAATTTGTTTATAAGAGAAATATTTGCAATATATAACCATTTGAAAAAAAATTCAATGAGTGAGAGCAATATGCTGAAATCCATGTCGGAGAAGGTGATGTTGAAATATGACAAGTATTTGAGAGATTTAAGTCAATTGAACAAAATGTTAGTCATTGCAGTTATGCTTGATCCACAATACTGCAATGAACAACAAAGTGAGGATATGAACTTGTTGATTGGTTAAGGAGGATGCTTGAGCAAATGTATAAGAAATATTCAAAATCCAGTGTAGGTTCAAATAAGGGCCAATCAAGTGTAGGCATAGGTGAGACCCAAAGTAACATTTCTTGTGATGATAATGATTAAGGCTATTCAAAATAACCGCTTACCGATACCGACCATTTTTCCAACTCGATTCGACCCGAATTATCTGACTTGTTAAGGGTGAAATCGGAAACGGGTAATACCCGATAACCGATTGTAGAGTATGAAATCGGGACCTCTTCTTCTTCCTCCTGTCGAGATTGATTTCTAAAACAAGTGAAAAAAATTAAAATGATGGAGAAACGATGAAATCTTCTTCAAACGATGAAATCTATTTTCTCCTGTCGGGATCGATTTTTGAAACAAGTAAAAAAATTAAAATGATGAAAACGACGATGAAGGAGAGAAGTGAAGCTTGTGAAAAAAATTGACGATGTTGAGAACTGGAGTTGTTGAGAAAATTAATATTTGTGGGTGCTGTATGCAAGTAAATGAAATTTTGAAAAAAAGAAGAGAAGAGCATATAGAGATCAGGATATATCGGAGGGCTTACAAATTCTTGGTAACTACAAAAACAGATGTCCAAAGAAAAATATGACACCTAAAGGTTCGGATGAGTACAAAAGGAGCGGCAAAATCAATACACGGCCTCTACTTTTCTCTTTTATTAGATTAGCGCATACGACAAGAAAATGAGCCTATCGATAATCAGCCTATTGGTATTTCGGCTAAATGGAGCAAGTTGAAAATAGGTCAGGTCAAAAATTTCCTTATCGAGTCGAGCGGTTCGGCTGAATAGTCTTAATGATGATAAGAATATATTATATATGTATTTTCAACATAAATCATCAATGTGTGTGGAAGAGTCCAAAACAGAATTGAATAAGTATTTTATGGAGAGTGTTGAACGGATGACACCCAACTTTAATATTTTACTATGGTGGAAGATGAATTTAGCCAAATTTTCGATATTTGCCAAAAGAGCTCGAGATGTGAGCTATTTCCTGTATCTACTGTTGCTTCTGAGTCGTCATTTAGTGCTGGAAGTCATACTTAGACTCATTTCGTAGTTCATTGGCCCTAACAACAATTGAAACTCTATTTGCACACAAAACTGGTTGAAGGTTTCCTCTATTAATTATGACTCTCAAGATATAATAGAAGATGTTGCAAGTTACAAGTTAGAAACTAGTAAGATTCATATTTGAATAATATTTTATTTTAGATCTTTCAATTAATGATATGTTTAACATAATTTGTTGTTTCGTGTAAAGATAATTTTGTAAAATATTTTGAATGAGATCGATTGAAGATTACTCGAAAATTTGAAGTACTTGAAAACAGTATGTCAATAAAAACTAATATTATTACATTTTATTATTTGAAATTTCAGGTTCTTAATAAATTTATGTGGTTTTTTTATTTGTTTTAATTTTGAATTGTTTTTGGCATGTCAATGTGGATTTTGTGTAGATTCTATTTATACAAGGATGAGGACATCTTGGGCACTAATTTGGAGTTAGAGGAAGAAGTTTGGAGTTCTTTCATATTCTCATTAATATGACTTTTGAGACTGAGTCAATTATTTGTTTCATTTTGAGACAGTCATCTTGAAATTGTAGTCTTTTTTTTTTTTTGATAGGTGCCATTTCTTTTTCTTTGTTTGATGATTTGCATCTATATTATGGATTTATGATATTATCCACGATGCTCAATGGGACTTCAAGTCTTCAATGGTTTCATTCCTTGCTGGGGCTTGCTTACACTTTCTTGATTCAATAATGCTAGGTTGAATCTTTGATGCTCATGTATTCCAAATCCATTCTCCAGAAAATATGTTGCTAAATCATCCAAATTGTTCAACCATTTGTTATTTTGAATATTTTGAATCAACAACCAACAAGAAGTTATTCATTGTAACTAAATTACAAGAACTATGAGCAAAGAAGACGATCTACAAGCTGAAAAGGCACAAAGTACCAAGGTCAAAAAAGAAAAGGTTAACGAAATACCCAATCACCCGATAAGGCTATCGGGTCGGGTTAGCAGGTTAGCGACCGAACAGCTTAATGAGATGTCTTATATTGAGTCGGGTCGGAATAGTGGATATTGGGCTGGGTCAGCCGTTCACCCCTAACTCAGCCATTACTCAACCCTCCTGCTAGTTTAGACCTTACCCAACCCTCTCATTGTAGTTCGTCTTCCCCAAGTTCAGCAACCCCCTCCATTTGGTTTAGTTGAGGATAGACGGCAGAGAACACGGAGCTCGACCCTCTCATTCTCGACAATATAGACCTCAACGGTAGAGAACATAGACAAGATTCCATTCCCATGGAAACTTCGACACAACTGCGTTATGAAAATTTTGGGTTCGAGTCAAGTAACAAGGCATTGAGCAGTGAGTGACTTCAAGCTGGAAATCGCCCCATTGCAAAGTCTTATTGAGCAGTTAGTAATGTTCTTCCCCTAGTTGCTTAAATTTTAATTATATATGGGTAGATCTCCTTTTTTTTCTAGGCAAGTTTGATATATTAATTAAAAGATAAAATGGTACAAATTTGAGTGGGTGAGAGTCTCCTACAATTTTCTTAAAAAGAGACAAAAGAATCGCTCCCACCCATTCCCGTAAAGGGAAGACTGTTTGGAGACGATTTCGAAATTGTCTGATGAACAAACTTTTTAGCCTAAGACTTTTAGCCGCAATAAAGAGATGTGTACTACACCGTATTAGTTTAGACTGACTAATAAGAATTTCTATGTCTGCTTTTACTTGATCATTAGTTAAGAAAAACAAGAACATAACAAAACAATCCAAAACATAAGCAGATCGTCGGTGGGAGGATAACACTAGCTGTGGTCGCGCGTGTAGGACACACGCCACCACAGGAATGAAGCGGAGGGTCAAGTTATGAAGATCGGAGTCCTCTAATGCCAGCGGCCCCACACATGTCTCTAGAAATCTTCACAGGACGCATCGGCATATGAAGAGCTTGAGCGGTAGGAGTCGCGCGTGCGATGCACTCATTGAGCCGATGATGACAAAATCGCTGCGAAAAGGAAGATTGGCGACTTGGTAGGCAGGAAACATGGCGCGTATAGACTCAGGGGCATTGGAGAGCAAAATATCTGTTTGTGTCGAAATTGTAGAGAAAATACAATAGAAAGAGAAAACCAAAATGGTAAACAAAAATAACAACTACTGGTTAGAGACGGAAGGAGGTGGAGCAGAAGCCCTAGCTCCCCTCCACCTAGGGGAGGGAAAAATATTACAGCGATAGGAGATGTAATTGTGGTTACAGAGGAAACAATGCTCTTATGTGCTACTACTGCATGCTCCCGAGTCACCTCAGTTCATTTCAATTTTATGCGGGTAGATCTCATAAACAGCATTACTTGCTCAATCTGTTATATGAAATTGAAGCCAAACTAAGGACAAACTGCCTGCAACTTATGTCAGCCTTAGATAGTGGACGGCAATGCTTCAAAGGCATTCGACCTACTTCATTGTCCAATATAAATGGCATTATTCACAATATCTTTTTTTTAACCTTTACAGTCGCAAAACGACACCAAATGAATATAGAATTAGATACCCAATTGATCATTCCAACTCCAAATTATTAATTTATTATTATTTCAAGACATTTGCCTTTTCTTTTTTCTTTCCGAAGAAGAATCTCAACAGTCCTATCTATCATTTGAGCACATAATCAATACATAATTATCAGGGCCTCCCAATTAAGGGTTTTATTTTTTACAACAAAAGATGCTAGGAAAAAAGAAAAATCTTAAATCACTCTCAATTCATATATGTTTGTGTCAAAAAATTTAGTATTCGAATTTCTATAACAAAACAAAAATCCAATCAACTCTCACAATATAATAATAAATAAATAAACTAGGATTTTTTTTACGATTTTCCATTCCCAACATTCTTTCTTCAATTAAAACAAAAAAACACAAATTTAAATTTTGTAATATTTAAAATTACTTGTGGATAATATAGATCTCAATATAAAATAAGGAAAATGATACTTTGTCACTAATTTTGAAACTTCAATTTGAAAACTCATGTATTTATTTTATTTATTTAGTTTTTTTTACTTAATGATTAAAAAATTGATTATTAGTGTATTTATTTTATATATATTATATTATATATTTTAAAATGATAAAAAAATAAGAAAAAAATGAAAACATCAATTTTGCATAACGGTCACCTGAAGCGATAAGCTCCAAACAGCATGTTAGCATCGTCCATAAAATAAAACATTAAATATTATAAAAAATATATATTTTAGATAGGATCCCAATCAGTTTAGAACTATCTCAAACATCCCATCCCTTTACACTTGTACTAAAGAAAATGGGTAAATTTATTGGCTTAGCTTTCGAGTGAAAATTGTAGTTAAACTACTAAATTTCAAACAACGACTAGAACCATAAACTATTAATGTAAAGTGGTGAGGATTCTGAGTGCATTTATGATCGGCACCAAAAAATGAGAATAAAATGGCAATGCTGCAAGAGTCCCGTGACTGCATTTCAACACCTCTTCATTTAATTGGGTCGCTTTGCGAGTATCTACTCTATAGTCTATACCCCCCCGACCAAAGTACCCAAGTCCCAAGTGAGGTAAATTCAGCAATGAAAAATGTTAGGGATCTTTATTTGTTTCGATTTTGGGATTATTTATTTATTTATTTTACATAATTTTTATATAAATACTTTTAAATAATATTGTAATTTTTTATATTTTTAAAAAATATTTTAAGATGTGAAAAAAATTATGTAAATAAAAAAATAAAAACATTTACATAAAAGTCATGTAAAAAAAAATTAAAAAAAAAAATTTTAATTCTCACTTTTTTAGAAGATTTTGTAAGATAAGCCTGTATGGCTGTATCTAATATTATTTTTCATTTAAAAAAATTATTCTATGTTATCTTTATGCACGTTACGTCATTATAATTAAAAATGTCAGTGCATAGGAATACTGATATATATATATATATAGCTCTTATTGAGGTCTAGAATGCATAGAATATCTATGTTTACATTGTCCTAATGCTTGTTTGAACCTCTAATTATATGTTCACAATCGGTTTATCTATTGAGTAATTTAGTTTGTTTAATAAAGTGATAATTCTCTCTCATAAATGAATATGGGGGGAGAGTACATAACATATTAAGAAAGATACAAATGAAAGAGAGAATAAATTTGAATATTCAATAATTTCTAACAATAATCTTATATTCAATGACAAGAAGGCATTACCCCTTAAAAAGTCACACGCTTAATTCAAAGGGTATAAAGAGATGCACATTAAAAAACCTAAATGTAGTTTAAATCTTAAACCCATCTCTAAATCTACATTTTATTTTATAGATTTCGATGATTTAAATTGAATAAAGTCGTGCATACAAGTTAAGTTTAAATAGACTTTCATAAATTATATATTATAAGCAATTAAGCATTGCAATACGACAGTCTTTCTAACAAAAGAAATTCCTTTTATCTTAAATAACACTATTAATTACAAGGGACTAGCTGAACTAATAATTACATGAAAAAAGAAAATATAACGATTTCCCAATTTTGGGTGTATTACACCAAAATATCTAAAAAAAAGAATGGAGACCTTAATGGAAATATGAAAAGCAATAGTCGGTGTGCAGCTGTAAACTAACTGTTTGAAGTGAAAATAATAATAATAATAATAAAAATAATGTGAAAGAAGTGTGTAGGTGTACAACAATATAGTGATTGTTGTCAATCACCTTTGGAACTTAATCAATATAATATGATACATAATACCATTCTTTTTACGAACTTTTTATGTAATCATATTTTAAACCGAGAGTAGTGTGTTAAACCATGGTACTTTTATGGATTATTTTCTGAATAAAATACCTTTAATTTAAAATATGGTTAGATGATTGTTTAAAATTTTGGAAAAAAAATATTGTACTTATATTATTATTTTTAGATATAATTAAAAATAACATAAATTTATTAAATTTATTTTAAATTAAAAATAATTTTATAATTTAATATATTATATCAAATCATGTTATTATTTTATGATTAAAAGAGACAGTCCGGCAGATATAGTCAGACCCATATTACTCCCTCTATTTTAACTTATTAAAAACATGAATAAATAATTCATTAAGAATAAAACTATTGGGCTGGAGAGGTAGTTTGTCATTCCGTTGTCCCCATCTTCGCTTCCCCCGTCTTCTTGTTTTTGAAGAGGTTTTTTTTTGGCTTCTAATCACTCTGAAACACGCGTAGTGTCACAACCAAAATGCTCCCATTAATGAGGATAGAATCTCTTAACGATTTCCTTGTCCCTAAGCCCCAATAAACAAAGTACCAAGATCACCTAGCCTTAGAAAAAAATCTCTTTGCTTTGGGATAACAAAGTTGGAACACATCCACAAAGTCAATGCACCGACTGTTTTGCTCCTGCTCCGTGGATCTAATTTAAAGCCTCTCCCAGCCCACTTGCAGGTGAGCTTTCTTTTGAAAGCGGTTCTGGGTCTTGATCTGCTTTGCTTTTGTAACTATTCTCATCTGGGTTCTGTTTTCTGCTCTACTTATCTTTCTGTTAAGAGTTCGGTCTTGAATAGATGCTAAAGGAGAGATTTTGTTCGTCATTGCTTAGAAAGAACAGGTCGGGAAGCTATGCACGTATTCTTTGGGTAACTATTTATGACTTGTTTTCATGCATTCCCTCTCTCTCTCTCTCTCTCTCTCTCTGAATTTTTCTGACATATTTGGTTTTGATGCTGTTGCAGAAGAGTTAAATTGACCAATGCCCGGAAAGAACAACCTATGAACTCAGGTAAGTACGCTTCAAGGTTTAATGGGTTGATGAATCTTGCTTTCAATTTGTTAAGCACATCTTCAATTGCTATAATTTTCTTATTTTTATTTCAATTGTCAGATAGGGAAAACATCCACGCCTTCCATCTTTCAAGTCCTTTTCTTATCACTCCACTCCAAAATCCCCCATCCTGGCTCCTCTCTCTCTCTCTCTCTCTCTCTCTCTCTAAGATACATGGTTGATTAGCTTGTTAAGGATTAATAGGGATGAGAAAATAGTGTGAACAAGGAGGTGGGATTTCATGCATGGGACTTCCCCAGTATTTATTGTTTGAAAGTTTCAGGAGGAGAATGATTTATTCGTTCTTTTTAGAAATTGCTTTAATTTATTTTGGCTGGACCTTATTATTTGTTCCTCTGCTTTTTTCATCAGAACCGAACAAGTATATTTTTGTCTCTTACAGACAACATTGCAACCGATTGCTCAGAATATTCCGGACCATGTAAGTATCTGAGTATTTTATTAGGTTAGGTTAGGTTCTTAAAGTATTGGCTGCATTTGAATCTGTCAATGCAATTTTTTGGCGCAGAATATGCCTCAAGACAGTCTGAGATTAGCCTTGTATAGATCATTTGTCACATGTCATGATCCAAACGGATTTGTAGATTGTAAGACAATCAGAAGATCAAGAAAAAATTCTCAGGAAATGGACCACAAGATCGAAAGCCAAAGAACATCAAAGAACTCGAATACATCTATGGCATATAAGGCAGAGAAAGGGGAGGTGCTTTCTAAAGGGTTGAAAGAAGAAGTTCATGGTCCATCTTCCGGCTTTCAACTCATGGAGGTCTCGAGAGGAGCTCAGAAGCTAAACCAGACGATTGACTTGTGGTCTAAAGGAGGGAAATTTAATGGGCAGTCTAAAGTTATTGCAAAAGACTTGTTGAAAAGTTCTCTTGATCTGCAGGAGTCTCTAATCATGCTAGGAAAGTTGCAAGAAGCTTCAGATTACATGGTTCAGTTAAAAAAGAAGCAGAAGGAGAAGTCAGAAAGTAGAAGAATAGATGAAGTGGGAAATGAGAGAACATATTCTGGGCAATATGAGGATCAAAATACATCCATAGCATACAAGGCAGAGAAAGGGGAGATGCTCTCAAAGGGGTTGACAGAAGAAGTTCATAATCCATCTTCCTTTCAACTGGTGGAGGTCTCCAGAGGAGCTGAGAAGCTGACCCAGATGATTGACTCATGGTCCAAAGGAGCGACATTTGATGGGCACTCCAAAGATATTGCAAATGATTTGCTGAATGGAGCTCTTGATCTGCAGAAGTCTCTAACCATGCTAGGAAAGTTGCAGGAACCTTCAGATTATATGGCCAAGTTAAAAAAGCAGAATGAGAAGTCAGAAAGGAGAGGAATTAATGAAGTGGGGATTGAGAGTACATATTCTAGTCAACATGAGGATCATCTCAATCAAAAGCCACGACATTCTGTTGATGGCTCTTCCAGGAATCACATTGAGGAGCTTAGGAAAGTGATTGTTGATAGCCTTGCTAGGCAGAATCTGTTGCCAAACCCAATCTCTAAAGAAACAGATTTTCTTCACAAAGGTTTGGGCTCAGATTCAGAAACCCCTTCGACAAGCTCAAACAAGTCTTTGATGGTTCATGCAAGTGATATTGATTCTATTGACTCCTTTATTTCATCAACAGACCCACAGAGCAAGATAAAAGCCCCTAATTTGATTGCCAAGCTCATGGGTCTCGAAGAACTCCCTTCAAAATCAATGCGGGCCACTCTACAGAAACATTTCGAAAGTGAAAGAATTTCAAATCAGCAAAGGCCTATGTTTGACATCGATATGCCAATGGGAAGGAAGCCCATATATATGGCACAGAATGTGGATCCAGAGAAGAGGAATCTGAAGAAAATACTTGAAACTGTGCAATATAAAGGACTTCTGAAGAGCATTTCCGCCAGGGATCTTAAGCCTCATTCCTACAATTCCAGTTATTTCAATTCCGAACAAAGGTTGATTGATGAGAAACCCCCCATTGTTCTTATTAAGCCTACTCGTGTCCCTTGTCAATTGGAGAGTTACGACACACCAGTGCCTCAGGACAAAGAATCTTTGAACACTAAAGAGATTCTCCCAAACCTAAAAGTAAAAGAAGTGCTTCCTTCCAAAACTTGCAAAGAAGGGGCTTTGAGTTCCAAGAAAATTCGTTCCAAAATGGATGCAACAGAGACGCCATTCAAAATGCATAGCTTACAAGGAGCTAAGGATCATAAAGTAGTCAGGAAAACAGAAGAGAAAGAAGTCAAGCCTAAAGGAAAGTCTTCAAATAAGCTGAAAGCTTCTGGTCCTGCAGTTCGGGAAAGGCAGAAAAAAGAGTCAATTGACAAGGCAACTGGTAAGATTCATAAAGTTGCGGCTGCCAGCAAGGGACTATTGGGGATTGAAAATGTGAAAGCTAAAATTGTCCCAAGATCTGAAGTTCATGCCAAAGTGACATCTATAAAGCTGAAAAAGCCTGAAAATAGATCGAACCTTATAAACAACGAGGCTCCCAGGCAACCAAGTACTATCAAAAAGACCATCTCAAGACGCGCAACAAAAACCCTCATTTCTAATTCCTCTGATCAGAAAAAGAATCAGAAGCAGAAGACGAAGCCTGTCAGGGATCCTATAGAAGCTAAATCAATTGTAAGTCTTTCTCATAACAAAAAGTCTTATGATACAGCCCTAATGAATTTAATGAAACTTTTGTTTTTGTTGTAAAACCCACTGAAGATGATTCAGAAGTATGATAACTACAACCTAGTATTTAGTTTTTGGCAAGTTATTGGAACTTTGAATGAAGGAGAATTCTTGGTCTGTTAAAATTAATGCATTCTTCTTTGCAGATTGAAAATTCCGGATCCAAAGAAAATGACATGATGATCGATCTTACTAGTAAACACTGCTCTCCTCTGATGAGAACTAACACTGCTCTTGTGGATAAACTCCCCATGGAGGAGAAAAAGGAAGTCACTGAATCCCACTTTGAAGGTAACATACTATTGTATGATTGTGTTAGGTCAAAGTCTGATACCGAACTTCGGCCTTTTCATCCGGGTCAGATTTTACCCGGTCCAGTTTTGAATTTTTTTTTTTTAATAATTTTGAAATTTTTATTTAAAAGGTATAAGAAAATTCCAGATCCGGAATCTGGATTCCCAAATCCGAAACCCAGATAAACACCCATAACTGAACTACGGTGAATTGGTGAAATAAGTGGTGTGATTGCATATGAAGGCTGAGTTTTCAGTATGATAAGGCATCTGAACACACATGCATATAATATGGCATTTGCATTTATAAGGCATCTCACATGTCTCGATCATAGACATGGATGCATACACTCATGATTTCTGATTTGTAGTATTTATGGAAGTAGAACAGTCAAGATTTAAGAAAGCCTAACATAGCTTTGTCCAAGCTAGTAATACTTAGCCTTGAAAACATCTTGACACGTGTCTTTATGATACACATTAGAAACTGCAGAAAAAAATTGAGTAATACTGATCCGATATGTGAAATTGGTAATATATTTATTTCCATGGCTCAAGTATCTGCATGTTCTACCTCCAGAACTCAGGAAAAGAATCACACTACTGATTCAATTACGAACATTTCCCTTGAAAATTTGAATTTATGTGCTTTCATGTGCCCAATTTAGATGTTATGTAACTTTATTTTCTATTTTATTGTAGAGCATTGCAGTATTAGCGAGAGTTCTCTTTCTGAAGTCACACCATCAAGCCCCGAACAGGAAGGGGGTGATAAAACTACTGCAATGGAAGTTTACAATCATATCTTTCATAGTAGAACAGATATCAAAAGCTCTAAAACTGGAAGTAATCTGAGAGCATTGCTCTTGAGCAGTCCATCATTCCTCAGTCGTGTGGAGGAGCTTTTTGATCTCAATGGGAGTAGTTCTGCAATTTTACGAACACCTGACATCGATGATTCGATAGTAGCCAATCATAGACTCTATTTAGAATGTGCAAATGAACTCATTGAACGCAAAGGCATTCGAGTATCACAGGCAGTCCATCATTCGTTACCAATGCGTGTGGGCCAATTCAGAGCATGCATATCAATAGACAAGTTAGTGGAGGAAGTTTGTAATGGTGTTGAAAATCTGAGAAGCTACAGCAAGCTTACAGGTGGCAGTCTTTCATTAGACAGTCTTTTTGCAATGTTGGGGAGAGAGATAAACTGCAATGGAGTGGAAAATGGGATTTGGGAGTTGGGTTGGAGGCATAGAGTCTGTGTGGATTATGTAGAGCAGGTGGTAAATGAGATAGAGACGCTAGTTTTCAATGGATTGATTGAGGAGGTCCTTACATAGATTGCAAATCGGCATATTATAGATATTTGTTTGGATACATAGGTTTGAGAGGCCAATAACACTACAGCTTTTTGTATATACAATGATGCAATGCTGAATAGAAGACAGGAGAGCTGGAACTGTTAACCTTAGTGCCACAAGGCTATGATCATTTCCCGAATGTCTGGTTTGTAAGTAATCAATGATTATCTTCTAACAAATGAACCGTAACTTGTGCATTTGAAATTTGTATACATCGTTTTTCAATCTTTATATATTATATAGGCTGGAAGTCTTCCTCAAAATCAGCCATTAAACCTCCATCTGTCATGCCAAGATTTTACGATATGAAAGGACATGGAAGCAAAAGACAAAACTAGTTGTCTTGTTGTATAGCTTGGCACAATGCAATTGACTTCTGGTACTTTGCTGTATACAAGAGAGCTGCCCCATTGAAAGTGAAAAGCACAGAAGAAAACAACAATACATTCCTCCAGCACATGGCCACCATTATCATCATCTCGATTCATCATCGTCATGGATTTGAACTTTGACTAAAGAAAAGTAATATTCTAATATATGCCAGTTAAAATTTTGAAATAAATACCACGAAGATATTTGCAATCATCTTGCTAATTTTTTTTTTTTAAATATAAATTTACACATTTTTTAAAAAAAATTTGTCATATTTAATTATTTGTAGGAAGAAGAAAGTAGAAAGAAAGGAATAAAAAAAAAATATTCTACTTTTTTTTACTAGTGAATAGTAACCCTCCCAATTTAAAAAGTTTTTAAAAATTATTATTTACAAGTAAAAAAAAATTATTATTTTTCTCTACTTTTTTCTTTTTATTATTAATTAAATATGATCAAATTTTTAAAAAAAAAAATTAACAAAATCTTTGCTAGGACTCTTACATATGCAATTAAACAGATAACACAGTTCTAAACTAGTTCTTTTTTTAATCGAAGTTCCAAACTAATTCTAATAAAACTACGAAGAGGCATATTTGGAGCAGAGGCTGCATTCGGTACCCCAACATGAATATTGCTGCCCTGAGGATTCTCTCTCTCTCTCTCTCTCTCTCTCTCTCTCTCTCCATATATAAACATACATACATACATACATACATATAAATTTTAGGAAGAGGCTCCCTTGAAGATAAGGAAATTGAGGGTCTCCAGAGCAAAATACATGAAAGTCCCGGGTGTATGAGTGAAGAAACAGCCAAAGTTTGAACCCACCACACATTGCCATCCACTCCCATACATCTTATCAAACTCCTGAAAACACAAGAACCCATGAAATGAAGAACAATCAATAATCAATATCTAACCACAAAATGTATACAAAAAAATTTGAAGTTTTTTTAGCTTTAGGGTGCATAAGCAACCGATCGATAAGATACAAACATTGATGGGCAGTGAACAAGGAAGTTGTTTAATCCAAAAAGAAAGAGAATCATTCTTATACCCTCTTGATATGAGCAGCAATTGAGATGCAATCAATGACATCGTGGAGATCTAAGGCCTGAGAAGCACAAGCCATGGCTTGAATCTGCATCTTCTCTGGCATGTCTGTTTCCTTAATCCGAGCTTTTCCTTCCAACATCTTTTGGTTCTTCTTTTGGAATCCCAGAAATGATTCTCTCAAATACAATATGACTAGAATCTATGGCTGTGAATCTGGAGCACAGCTAAACAAGAAGCTTTCCTATCTACTCCAATATCAATGGTCACGGTCCAAAAGGACTGATTTATAAGCGTATGAGAACATTGAGGATGGCACGTCGCCCAACCTTTTTGTTCACTTGTTTGTCCGCATCTCCTACTTTACCTACCTTTTTTTCTTTTTCGTCCCATCACACATCACTTCTGAATCAGAACTGCAAATAATTTTCTTCTGATTATTACGCATCCCATGTTTTTCTCGATCATTTAAATTTTAATGCGATTAATGAAGCTCTATTAATCATATTAAAGAACAATAAATTTTGGCTGCAGCACAAATAAATTTTGGCTGCAGCTCTTTAACGACACACAGAAATGCAGTTTCTGTTTTTAAAAATTAAAAATTAAAAAATAAAAAATATTTGTTATGAGTGTGTGATATTGGATTGCAGCGTAACAGTACTCTATAAAATATATATATACATATCATTTAACATGTATTGGCGCATTTTTAATAGAATAGTTAAATTTATTTTTTAAAATTATATTTTTTGCATAATTTTTTAAAAAATTTAATTATATTTGATCAAAAATTACCAAAATAATTGTAGAAAAAGGTCAAAAAATATACTTTATTTTAAAAAATAATAGTAAAATTAAAATTTTCTCTACATTTACTATTTACTATTTACTTTTAAAATTTTAATTTTACTATTTATTTTTAAAAATAAAATATACTTTTTGACTTTATCTATAATTCTTTTAATAACTTTTGATCAAATATAATTAAAATTTTTGAAAAGTTATATAAAAAGTATAATTTAAAAAAAAAATAACTATTTCATTGTAAATGTTCTTAAAAAATTCTACTTTTTGTATAACTTATATATATAAAAAAAAATTAAATAAAAAATAAAAAAATAAAATCATACTTTATAATAGATGTACATACAATAAGTATACAAGATGTGAAGTTTTTCTCTAAAATATTTCTAAAAATTTATGTACTTCATTAAGCTCGATTAATCATGTTATTCTTAATGGCCATCGTTATTACTATTATTTTTTATAAAAAAAAATAAACAAAAGGAAACTTTGAAGTGCATAATGCTGACTTGGTACTTGGGAGACTATTTCTTTCCTGATGGATACTCATCGGTATGAATGCAAATGCAAAATTCAATATGGAAGATCTAAAGACAAATCCAATATAGATTTAGACTTTAGAGCCGTGGGGATTGTTTGTTGTAGGGGTAGACGACTGAATCTACACATAGTCTCTCTCTCTCTCTCTCTCTCTCTCTCTCGCTCTAGTTGACTTTGACTTTGGTTTTATTTTGTAAATTTTGTGTCGATAACCAAATTCTGTGTAACTTTCCCCCCCTTTTTTTGTTTGTTTGTTTGTTTTATTGTTTTTAAATTGATTTTAACAAACAAGGGGGCGAGTTGGTGGATACACCATCCGTCGCTTCCCATCCAACATTAATTTTAACGGATGATATCTTCAACGTCTTCAAGTGTGGTATAATGCAAGCAAAAAATAATATTTAAAATCTTTTTGAATGATAAGATGAGATGAAATAAATTAAAATAATTTAATAATAATATGAGATTGTTTAATTGAAATAAATTGAGATGTGATGAAATCGTTTAATCTCATTTTACCATCCAAATAAGACTCTAATATGCTGCCACTTCTCCCAAGGAACAATGTAGGAAGAGCACTATTATGTATAGGTATTTTCGTGCTACAATTTGTGCAGAAAGTTGATATAGAGATTTTTTTAGACTATTTCTTCACTTGTACATTAAGTGATTTTAAT
This sequence comes from Platycarya strobilacea, assembly GCA_036898215.1. Classification (NCBI taxonomy): domain Eukaryota; kingdom Viridiplantae; phylum Streptophyta; class Magnoliopsida; order Fagales; family Juglandaceae; genus Platycarya; species Platycarya strobilacea. Next base: position 49,722,851 of record CM072546.1, read on the forward strand.
AATGGACTCCACCTTCTATACCCATTAAAGTAAATGCATCTCTTATGTAAGAGTATGTGCGAAGATGTACACAAATTTACCCGCATCCAGCTTGCTTCATGTAGAAAAAAGGAGAGATCTATCCCAAGCTAAAGGCAACCAATATGGAGGATGACATGAATGCATAAAAGAAGGTGGAAAGGGAAGTGAAACACCTTCGTGCCACCCTAGTGTGGTGAGAGAAGCACACGGGATAAATTTCCCTACATGCCACTTTCTTTGATGTATATGTTTTTTTAAAATAGAAATACTTTAAGTGTGTTAACGTAAAGAGTAGCACTTCTAGCCGGATGAGTACTAAACTTTTTTCACCGATTAATAGGAACATGCCACGTAGGCATTTCATGGAAAAATGAAATGAAAGCTAATATTAAGTGATTTTAATATTAATTTGTCAATTGACTCCACCTTCTACACCCATTAAAATAAATGCATCTCTCATGTAAGAGTGTGCGAAGATGTATACAAATTCACCCACGCCCAGCTTGTTTCATGTAGAAAAAAGGAGAGATATATCCCAAACTAAAGGCGACTAACATGAAGGACGACATGAATGCACAAAAGGTGGTGGAAAGGTAAGTGAAACACCTTCGTGCCACGGCCACCCTAGTATGGTGAGAGAGGCACACGGGACAAGTTTCCCTACATGCCACTTTCTTTGATGTACATGTTTTTTTAAATTAGAAATGCTTTAGGTGTGTTAACACAAAGAGTAGCACTTCAAGCCGGATGAATACTTAACATTTTTCCACCGATCAATAGGAACATGCCACATAGGCATTCCATGGGAATATAAAATGAAGGCTAATGCACCGAATCACCTCTCTCATTTCTCCAAATGTGGCCCCTCATAAAATATAGTCTCAGCCACCAATTTTATTGCCCGCATGGCAATCCCTTTGTCCCAATACTTAAGACCCAGAAAATAGTCAAGTTCACCCTTGCACTTGTTGTTACTTGAATTTGCGGTCACTGAAATGACACCAATTGGGCGGTTGTCAAGGCAAATTACTCTAAACCATGGGTGTGGGATAGTCGTATCTTTGATAAAGCTGATACCATCTTCTTTGCCGGTATAGAATTTCTACGGCAAAAGCGTACAACTTTATCATCTAAAGCCCACCCCATGAAGTGGTCAATGTTAGAAATAACCAACGGCCGCAGAGTGATGTTGGTGAGATCATCCCCACCTTCTTTCCCTAGTGATCTACAACTGCAAGCACTTCCTTCCATTTTTGCTGCTTCGTTTCTATTATTTAGAAAGTAGGCAACAATGTCGAGTCTTTTTTGTCTACTACAAAGTGAACTGCAACAAGTTGCCCGGAATTATGGTTAAATACAAAAGCAAGGTTGGGGTCAGATTATATCCTTCATCACTAATTGTAAATATTTCATCCTATTTCAGGTTCGAGAGGGCTTTGGCTATGCTCGTAGAGGGCTAGGATCAAATGGGAGAGGGAGGGAGAGAGGAGAGAGGTGATTCGAGTTATTTATAGGACGTGATCTGATGCATGTTTCTATTGGCCGGTGCGAAAAAATATTTGGCACCCATCCGGACTGAAGTTTTTTCCTAACACAAATCCATTTCAAAAGGCTTATATAAAACAAGGGCATCCTTGTTGCACGTGCATTCCGAATGAGTGCCCGATGAATAATTCTTGGTACAAGCCAATAATCCAATCGGATAAACTACTCTGCTTGGTGGTTACTAGGTACATCGACTTGGATATAGGACAATCCGCCACCTTTTGTAATCTACAAAATCGAATTGATGTCCAAGGAGATTTAAACAAATACCCTCCTATGGAAATTACAGTAAAAGAAATCCAAATATGGCAACTATAAACCCCATTCTTTTCCCTTTCTTGGACAAGTATTAAGCCCCAAGTTCGAAATATGCTATATCTCCAAGCAAAGACTTGATGCTATATTTCAAGTAGGAACCAATTTTACATGAGGCGTATGAAATCTGCCACTTCAACGACCACTGATTGAAAATCTAATTCCAAGTGTAGCCTTATCAAAATATTGGTAATGTGATTACTCCAACTGAATATGAACCAAGGTACTAAAAAAAACAACTCCACTACATCTAAGATCTTCACTCCTAGCTTCTATTAGGCCTGCTTCTATCAACTGGCATAACACGTGAATCCAGAGTCGACAGGATCTGAGGCATTGACATGCCCCCGGACACAACAATTTCTGCAATTGAAGAGCAAATTATCACGTCAACCTAAACCAGATGGCGAGTGCAAATAAAGAACTTGGTCTGATAATATCCTTGGCATTGACCATAAAATAACAGCTAAAGAAAAAATATTACTCACCAATTCCTTCACGCACGGATAAACTTGGTCTGATAATATCTTTGGCATTGACCAGAAACATATCGCCAATGTAAAGATGATTTGTTGGAACATAGACACAGCATAGCTCCTCCTCTCCAGAATAGTTCTGCATCAATTTATTTACTTAAAAATCAGTATAAATGCTATATATTTCTGATAAGCATAGATCAACTTATGCTATAATTCCAAATTCACAATACTTTCACAGCTTTCAACTTGTAGAAGACATGGCCGATTTACATAAGCAACCAAGGACAAGTGACAATTTTTTGCAAGAAGAAATAAGTTTTCGATTGTGACCTATCCAAGGTCAACAATTGAAATAAGCACTACAAAATACACTTAAGAGACAAACTAATGGTTCAAAGATAGAGGAGTTTATAATTGTAAACCTTAGGGATTGGCCCAAGTGGTAAGGACCAAGGCTTGGACCCTTGGTAGTACGCTCCTTCAAATCTAAGGTTCGAACCCTTGGTGTAAACAATTTCTAGGGCCACATCCCATTGGCGAAAAGCCAATAATTTACCCATTCCATGTGATGGGAATGTGTTAGACTGGTCCAGGGTTTAGCTTGGTAAGAAGACAGTGTTTGCACAGTGTCTAGAATTCCTCACCATAAAAAGATAATTGCAAAAAATACAGTACTAAAACGGAAAACCAATTACTGCTTTAATTTGTGAACTTTCTATATCTGTGAGAATTGTTTATTTTAAAACTGTGAAGGTGAAACATTTAGGAAACATCCAATGAACAAAGTTTTGCCAAAAGACTATTGGGTCGCCTCCATCATGGGATAATGGGACATCAAAAAGAGAACAAAATACAGGCGATTCCCAACCCCAGTTCAGGAGACGATGTGTACACACTCATGTGTATTCATATAGAATAAATAAGGGTCAATCCTAGTCCACAATAGAAAATCATGCTACACTGAAGGTGGAGAGTAATAAATTCAAGCCAAGAGATTCAAGTCGTGTTTGAATAGTGAAATGAGATGAGATGAGATGCTTTATGAATAGTTATAAAATGGTTTGAGTTAATATGTTTAATGGACTTTTGGGAAAGGAGAGAAAATTTTGAATAAAAATATTATAAAGTAATATTATTAGAATATTATTTATTAATATTATTTTTGTCTTGGAATTTAAAAAAGTTGAATTGTTTTTATATTTTTATTTGGAAACTTGGGAAAGTAGTATTGATTAAATAAAAAAGTTGAAGATTTGAAATGAAAAAGATCTTGTGTTTGTGGTGTTTGGATATTAAGATGAGATGTGATGAAATTAGATGAGATAAGTTAGGAGGACTTCACTATCCAAACCAGTGAGGTACGAGCAGCATGCAATTGTGCTTTACTAGAGTAGAGCATCACGAACAACAACAATATTATAAGTATTGTATATCTTTGGCAACATCTGAAGCATGCAAGCAACAAATATATTATGCAAACACAAATATGAAGACAAATCGTGAAGAACAAGAGTGAAAAACACCTCCACCTATATATATTAAAAAAAGAAAAAGAAACGACAACAACAACAAGAACCACCACCACCCAAGCTGATTTGGCCTATTGAGTTTGCTTCTTTGGGTTGACTAGAACAGAGTCAAACCCTATGCACAACCCCCAAAGTTAATATAAAAGATAGCGAGTATGGCCACACACATTTATGAAAAGCATAGTACATTTGAGGTAATAATAATTCCACATGCTAATGATAAAGTTTAATAGAGGCAGTTCGATCACAATCATTTCAGAAATAAATGTTTTTCAGACCTGGAGGGTGACGGATGATGTAATGAACCCAAATGCATATTCACCAATACGGGGATGCCTTATTATGGCTACTTCCTTAAAGGCCTGTGTGTTTTGATCTGCAACCAAATAGATTAGGATAAAAATTGTCCCACTAAACTGATTTAATCAAAATACAAACAATAAAATGAGCACAAACCACACCTGGTGATATGGCAGAACTAATTTGCTTTGAAGCATTGTAGATATGACGAACAAATGGCATCCTTTTGATAAACCATTCACCAAGTGCAAGGACAGATGTACCCAACCATGATGACATGAACACCCCAACCAAAAAGATGAATGTTATAGAAGTTACAAACCCAAGACCTGCACAATTTTTTATATATAAGTAATTCACGAGAAGTATAAGACAAGTGAAAACTTCAATAGGATAATGAGGTTCAGATCATTATGGCAAAGATAAGCTGAACTCTTTTTTTTTTTTTACAACATAGAACATCACCAAGGCAGGGTCTGAACCCACCAAGGGGAGTAAACCCTAGTTATACAAGTCTTTGATCCCACCCACCAGAAGAAATATAGTATAAACCATAGAATGTTTTCAGATACTTGACAAAGGTGCTCAATGCATGAAACAAGACAGCCGCCTCACAACAAATGAGAGCAACTTTAGAAACCCCACAAAGTTGCATGTTCCTCTTAGTAAAGCTAGGGGCTAGCCACTTCTATGACGCCCTCAATCTCCACTTAGGATGGAACAAAGAGTTGGCGTGTTAGGAAATACCCCGTTCATGATAGTTAGTATGTAATGCATCCTAATATGCAACTAATAGTATGCAATAATCATAAGGAAAAAGAGTGACTACTAAAAACTTTGTGCCATAACAAACTAAACATCCCAACATATAATTTAACCATAGATAGCTTCTTACTTAAAAGTATTAGTAGATTAGATTATTCAATTTATTTGAATTAATTCTTATGTATTTTAGAAATATACTATACAGATGTACAGATATATCTAAAATACATAGGAATTAATTCAAATAAATCTAATCCACTAATAAAAAGAGGTTCAAATAGTAAGGCATAAGTCCAAACATAAATCTGGAAGATAAAATATCCTTATTACATTCAAGGTCCATAAAAAGATGACTCAAAATTTCTCTCTAATACGCTCCATGGTGAACAGGACCATCTCTAGGAACATTACAAAAATACCATCTTTCGGTCGGGGTCGGATTCGTTCTCAATCATCTGAAGCCAATGTTCATCACCATCATGTTCATCAAAAAGGTTGGTCCTAACACAACTTCTACACTTTAGGGGAGAATGGTGGTGGGACTACCGCAACGAGATTCCTTAAAATCTCAATAAGTTGAACAACTAACTTGCATAGATATAAGATGATTAATGATAAACATGAGATGCATACATGATATATAGAATAATTGTCTTTGTCTTCCATCCAAATTTGTCAACATCTTTATGAAAACTTTGATGCACATTTTCTAACAGAGAACATTTTGTACTTTATCTTTTCAAAACATAAAATTTCTTATTCGTTAGAGCCATCATTACATACGGGATCATCACAGATCCCCATTTTGCACCATGAGTTACTAGTGACCATAGCACAACTCAAGTTGATACTAAGGCCTTGTTTGTTCTCCCAACTTATCTCATCTCATCTCAATTTCATCATTACATTTTTTCAAATTGTCATACAAAATCAAATAAACAATTCACTTTTTTTAAATCCCAACACAATTATTTCAAATTTCAAAACAAAACAAATATTAAAAAAATATATTACAACAATATTTTATTCTTTTTTTAATTTTTATCTCATCTCATCTCTTTTCTAAAAACAAGCAAGGCCTAAGTCTTCAGAGCTGCGTACATATAACATTAAATGCATGGATCATAAACATTTCATAACATATGCATCTGCCATCCACCAACATTAGAAGCCATAATCGACTTCACCCTGGAATCCTTTAAACATGACTCAATCGAAATTCGTTGACTGTTCTTCATCAACCAAGAGATTATCACTCTATTATTAATCACTCCATTGAGAGCGAGCCTGACGCCGACTGAAATATGAAGTTAATAGTAATGTTTCTAGAGATGGTCCTATTCACCATGGAGCATATTAACGAGATGTTTTGAGTCACCTTTTTATGAGCCTTGTTAATAATAAGGAGACAAATTGCAGCAGTGTGGAAAATGGTCCCCAAATGCCTTATTTGGTGCATATGGAATGAAACAAATGATAGAATCTTCACAGATTGCAAACAGGCAAGGAGGAGCTCAAGAATTTCTGTAGTCACACTCTTCTCTTATGGACTATATCTATGAATTTTAATGGTCTTAGGCCTTGTTTGTTTTGGGAGATGAGATAAAATTAGATAAAAATTAAAAAAAGAATAAAATATTGTTATAATATATTTTTTTAATATTAGTTTTGTTTTGGGATTTGAAAAAGTTGTATTGGAATTTGAAAAAAGTGAATTGTTTATTTTATTTTGTATGGATTTTTGAAAAAGTGTAATAATAAGTTTGAGATGAGATAAGTTGGGAAAACAAACAACACCTTAGTCTAAATGATTTTCTAGAATCTTTTCCGTCTACTAACCAGGTGTCTCTCATGCATATTATGTACTAATTAATAAAATCTTCATACTTATCAGAAGAAGAAAAAAGGTTCCCAATCCCTTAACCTGCATATGACAGAGTAAATTATAACTAGAGGCTAGAGAAATAGAATTTACAGCTAGGTGTAGAAGCAGTATCTTTGTTTCCTCGCCAAACAGAACATATTAACAAAAACGATTTCCCGGGAAAAAGATTTGTTGCAATGAATGTTGATAACATGGCATTAAGTTCATATAATGAATTTTGAACTTTCAGAAAAAAGACAGGTAGTTTAAAAAAAAAAAACAAAACAAAACAAGACAGGTTATGTCTATATTAACATTTATAAAATAGTCTGTAAAATATAGCTACAACATGTGTTTAATCAACAGAAGCACGTAACAGCAATTGACAATCAAAATAACAAGAATCTCCCACTATCATAAAAGGGAAATGATTTCCTCAAAGTAGTCTTCATTCTGCAGAAGCAATGCAAGGCAAAAAAAAAGCCATGCACCTGAAAATGCTCCCTCAGAACTCAGAAGATCATTTCTCAGAAATCATTAATTAATGCATCTTAGACACATTACCAAGCTATGAATGGAAAAAAAAGATACCGATTTCACAGTAGCAATATACTTACCAAAGATATCAATTCCAAGATGAGCATAGATAGGAGAGAAAAAGCCATCAACAAAGTGAATAAACCACCATGTTATGTAGAAAGTAATTGCTATTGGAAGTAGGATGACACTGCAAAACAGCTAAAAGTAAGCAACTACCATAATAGAAAAAAGTACAATAAGCCCACATCTTAAAAGCAGAAAACATGCATAAAGTATGCCATGTGCATGTTGCTTTTATAACAGTTGGATGCCATATGACTGTTATAGCTTTTATAACAGTTATATGCCATATGACTAAACATAAATGATAAAAACAAGAACGCCATACCCATAGTTTTCCAAGTACAATTCTATGCAATGAAATCAAGTATCAGAGACTAAAAAGTCCAGAATTGTAAGTTCATCAAGTGGGATGGCAGTCTTATTTACTAAAGGAACAACTCCTTCAATACATACCATTATGAACAAGTAACACTAGGTTATTTTCATCAATAAAATTACTTCTTGCTTATCAAAAATAAAGCTCCAACACCCAAGAAGTCCTCCAAGTGGCATGACCAGGAAATGCCACATTTCGATATCTATCTACCAAAACATTTTTATTTCTGTTTCCAGATTAACCTCTCTTATGTAAGTCCCAGGGAAATTAACATGTTTTCAAATTTTCAACCCCTAGCGGTTGGCTCAAGTGGTAAAGGCCTTGGTTTTGGTGGTATGCTCCCTCCGAGGTCTGAGGTTTGAATCCTATTAGGTGCAAACAATCTCTAGGGGCTATACTAGGAGATCTTCCCCTTGAATTACCCGAGGTGCCCTTGTGGGAAACTCCTTAGGGCCTGTGCACCCCGAGGATTAATTGGGATGCTGTTCTCAGACATTTGGTGCCAATAAAAAAACATTTTCATTCAAAACGCTAATAGTGGCTGCTGCTGCTGCTTCCAGCACAGAAGTTTATTAGCATTGCCACTCTTTTAAAAGTCTTGCTTCTCATATATAAAACACAGATCATGAACCGCTTCTAAGAATCTATACAAGCACCCAAAATACTTATAAAATGCCAAACCAAGGTAAAGATCCACTTATATGAAAATGATAAAACTTCTAATGTCCCAAAGGGTGGGTACCATATGTATCTTTAAAAAGTAAAGAAAAGGTAAGTTGCTGTTTCTACAGTTTTAAAAGAGTTTTGAAGAGAAAATCATCTTGTACTACAACTCGTATGGTCCATCCATTGAGTAAACAAGGTAAGGTTAATTTTGCAACAATGTGCAGGAGTTATGGTTAGAGACCCTCTCTTCAAGAAATATATCCAAGTAGTTGTTCAGAATTAGATTTATTATTTAGATACCACCACGGTTTCTGCTAACCTATAGACTCCTAGACAACCCCTTTGAGGAAACACTAATAAGGTTAGAGATGAAATTCTGTGGTCAAGTCGAGATTAGAAGTGCAAGGGGAACAAGTACAAAAAGAATGCCACCCCTTCATAGTACAAAGCCAAAACATGACGCAACTTATCCAAACCATGAAACATGTGAGTAAAGGAAAGGTAGCAAATAGAATTCCCCTTAGTGAGGATTAGGTTCCTTGCAATCTCCTTGAGCTCATATATTAAGCAATCATTCTATGCAAAGAATATTAAGTTCCCGAGGAAAATTTCCGACGGATTTGATGTGTTTAGATGTGTGTTCATCTATGTTACTCTGCATAACTGAACAAATATAACGAGTGTTTAGAATCTTGATGAGAAATGATGAGGAGAAGGCAAGAATTGCGCACCATCCAGTCATGAACTTTTTCGAAGCCCAGCTCCTAATAACTTTGTAAAAGGTCTACACAGTGAAAACAGTGTATAGAAACTGTCAGTGGTATATAGGAACATGAAAATGGAGCCAATCAGAGCTCTATGATCAACACAAGCATATATATTTTTAGCCTCACAACTACAGCAAGGAATGTTAATTTGTGTAAGCCACAACGGGTAGACAAGACAGTTGAAATTAGTGAAGTAACATTCACAGTACTATGTTGAATTAGTAACGAACACACTAGAAGCCTAGGAACATAATTGTCTTGGTAAAAGCTATTTCAATCTAACACTCTATATTCGAGTATGAGCACGTGCTGCTGATACATTTTGAAAAGCAACGAATACTGCCAGCAATTGTCTGTAAGGTTTCCTGAAAGTCCCCTTATCAATTCCGTAACTTGCAGGGGGAATGAAATTATGAATAGTTCAAATGCCAAGAACGATAGAGTTTTTAAATAGAGAACTAGAGATACAACCTTAGGGTGTACAAGCCCAAGCCTGGTGCAGGCCTTTTGAAAAAAAGGGGACCCACCATAAAAGAGTTAATTTTTTCATATGAATCTCACTTCTATAAAAGGATTTATGCAGGTTTTGCACACCATATTCAAGTCTTTCAGATTCTAAAGAAGCTCGTTCTAATCAGATTTTTTTTCTTTTTTCGATCGATATAAAAACTACTCAGATATAAAAACCTAATTCCTTACAAACCTCGGAGATGAGTTGTTTAAACACCAGTCTTTCGGTCTTATCAGAATTAGCTGACAATTTGAGCAACCGAGTTGAAGTTTATAACTTGTTTTATTTATGAATGCAACATCTAAAGCATTAATATTAGTACCAAAATCCGCATAAAACGAAAGCATTATAAGAACAGGTGAACGGGGACAAAAAAGTAAGTTACAAAACCCCCACATAGCAAAAGACAAAAAACGGTTGAAGCACAATCCAAACGAGAATTTCAATTTTCCATCAGTTTTGTACGGAGCAAACAAAGATTAGAAAATCCCAACAGGAAGAGAAAAGAGGAGGAGATCACCTCCCGGCCAGCGTGGTGCGAAGAAGAGGGCTTGGAAGCGGAGGAGGAGGAGACGTCGCCGTCACCGGAGCTTGCCACCGGGATGAGAAGCTCTCGATCTCTCTCTCTGCTGGCCATGACGATCGCCGATTTCTCGTCTCCCATAAAAAGAAAAGCGACGCCGTTTAAGGAATTCAATAGAAAATTTAATAACGGCCTACGACGCCACCCCCAACGGTACAGTGCCGGTCACAGAGAGAGAGAGAGAGAGAGAGAGAGAGAGAGAGAGAGAAGACGAGGTTGCTGAAGAAGAATCAATGGACTAAAAATTCTCTCGTCCTATCCTGCAGAACTTTTTCAAAATTGGTAACTTCAGCTGAGGTCGGTTTGAGATTCGTAGGGAATAGGGATTGATAATAAAGAGAGTATTAACGTACTCATAACGTACTCAGCACTCTCATTAGGTTGGACATGGTTAGACTATACTTTTAGTTAATATAATTTTTATTTTGACTTTTAATCATTTTATTTATATAAAGTTTTATATTAGAATAATTATTTTTTTAAATATAATATTGTAATTAATTTTTAGTTTTGACTATTCTCATCAAATCTCTACATTAAATTATTTATTTATGAAGATATATAATAATAAATAATTAATAATTAAATCTTTTCTAATTATTTGTAATTATTAAATTAATTAATTTTATCATATTTGACTATTATATCTATTATATATTAATTAATAATCATATTTTAATTAAATTATAAATTTTAAAAAATAATTAGTAGTCATATTATATTTAAATTAAATTACTATTTTTTTACTATTTTATCTATTTTTGACTATTCTATCTATTTTTTATTATAGAAGATTTGCAATCAACTCATTGAATTAACATTATACTTTTAAGCAGAAGAGAGAGTAAAGTAAAAAATAGAAAAAAAAAAAAGAATAAAAGAAAATTTTGATAATTATATTTGATCAATTATATTTGACTTTTCTTTTGACTTTATTATTCATTTTAGCTAATATATTTAGCTTTTGACCAATTTAATGTGAGCTAAAATAATATTTATTGTCCAAATTCTTATTAGATTTAACTTTTAACCAATCTAATGAGAATGTTCTCAAAAATTGTTACCGTAATATACTTAAAATGTGACTTCTTCCTTATTTTATCATTCTATTTTATGAAGCGTTTATGTATTAAGCATATTTCAGAATCATAATTTTATAAATAGAAAAAATTAATAAAAAACCAATGACAATATAATAAATAATACAAAATACATAGTGAAAAATAAATTATAATAATAATAAAATAATAAATAATAATAAAGTACTATGAGAATACTCTACTATTTAAACTAGTCCTTAATGTGTCTTGTTTTAAACTATTTTCTATTTTATTTATAGATTTGTGAAAATAATAAAATGTTTCAATGATATGTGGTTACAAATGATATTAAAAGATGAAACATTTTATTTACAAATTACTGAAAAATACACTTTTTATGTCGTTGATAAAATCTTGGGTTATTTATCAAAAGAATTTAAAACTGAATTATCTTATAAATTAAATTGTATCGTGTCGACAATATAAAATATATGTATTGCAAGTAAAATTTACATCCCACATTTCATTTGTTTTGTTATTTTCAATTACACAAATTAATGTTACTTATTTTAAATAGTATCTTCAGGTTGGAAAGGAAATTCTTCTCAAAGCTGACATCCAAACCATTCTAACATATTGTATGATGGCAAAATATGGAGACTACTACAAATGCCATCATCACCATTTACTGTGATACTCGTAGCCAAATATTTTCCTACACATGCTTTTTATGTTTGGAAGAGTATTTGTTTAGCCTGATAGTTGTTTTATGGAACTGGAAGGCTTGTGATGGAGACTAGTTAATTGTAAACGTATTATGGATTTCAAGCTCAAGACCTGTTAGTTACTCTATTCAATCACCAACATCATTTTATAAGATGAGAATGCCAAGGTTGCAAAACTAATTATTTCAAGCTCTCAAGTCTCAACAGAGTGCGATAAGAATTTATTAAAGGAATTGTTTAGTGCATAGGAAGTTGACACGATCTCCAATATATGTCTTAGTCCTTTGGTTAGTGAAAATAGGTTGGCATGGAGATGTACAAATGATGATAGGTTTTTGGTAAAAAATGCTTACTATCTTCTTATCTTTATTTAAGGTTGTGTTTGGATATCGAGATAAGTTAAGTTGAGTTGAGTTAATTTGATTTATGTATGAATAATAATAAGTTGAGATGATTAAGTAAATTTTATAACATCTATATACATAAATTTAAAATATATTATGATGTTTATATGTATTTATAAAATAATATGAATTTATGAGACTCATTTTCACTGTAATTACAGTTTGACATGCTGCAAAGGATTTATTGAAACAACAAAAAATTTGCCCCCCACATTACACTGACTTGACTGTGGTTGAGAGAGAGATTTGACCGATGCATACGTAAATAATGATTACACTTGTCCGATTGCAAGTGGGGCCGAGCGGTTGGATTTGGGCCTCTTTTACATGAGTTTATACTTGCGCTGAGCTTGGGCTAAGAGATTTTACACGTGTTGAACTGAACTTGGGCTGAGTGTTGAATGTCAAACTTACTCTAAAAGTGAGATGAATTGAGTTGGGTTTTGCATCCAAACCCAGCTTAGAGTTATATGGTATAAATCAATGTGGTTTTTCTTAGGGTAGTAATAAAGAAAAATGTTGGATGAGTATGTGGCGATTAGATACATCGCATGCGGTTTAGACTTTTATGAGAAAGAGTTGCTACAACATCCTACTAACCAGACCAAACTTTAAGATGAAGAATATAGTGAGCAATGCACTTTGTCCTATTTGTGAGTTAGTAGAGGAATTTGTAGAACATGTTTTGTGAGTGTTGTTTTACAAATGATGTTTGGAGTATTTGTAATAAGAAACTTCACAAATGTAGACTGGGCCTCAAAATCATGGAAACTATGAGAGTTATGAGCAGGGGCAGATCTACTTGGGGACTAGGGGGGCCATGAACCCCCTTAAACTTTGAAAAAAAAATATAATATATATTAGTTTTTTTTATAATTTAATAAGGTAATGTTAATTTTAGCATATATTAGCCCCCTTCTAAAAAATTATGTTAACTTTCTTTATAAAATCATTTTAATTTTCTTTTGAAAACAAATTTCTAAAAAAAAATTAGTTGTCTATATTGAAAGAGAAATAACTAAGAGTTTTGATTTACATTTAATATTTAATTTTTTTGTTTATTTAAAAAGAGCGTAAATTACAATTTTGACATTCTATGTTTTTTTTGTTTAATATATGTATATGAGTATCTTTATTTTATTTCAATGATATATTCTTCTTGATATATCATATATACTTTTTAATACATAGATTATATTAAACGTATTTTATTTTTATAATAGATCTTACCATTAGATTGTTCTATATTGTAAAAAAAAATTATATAGAAATAAAACAAAAAACATCTTATGTATATTATTTTAGTTTTATTTGGCCCCTCCTAAAAGAAATTCCTAATTCATTAACCGAATGATTGTCATTTGAAGGTATTTATGCCTCGGATGAAACAAGCTTATTTATGACAAGAGAATAGTTTTTACTTGGATCCCGCCTGTATTAGAAAAAGATTTTTTTTATTTATTTATCTATTTTATTTATCATTTTTAAATATTTTAAAAAAATTTTAAAAATCACAATATCATATTAAATATGTTCTTAGTCATTAGATTAAAATATATATATATATATATATATAACCCTAAAACTACCGTCGAGATTTCCAGTCAGAAAATCTCGTCTGTAGCTTTAGGATTTCTCTTATGACAATATTTTTCAACATCCATCTAAACTATTTCTTATGGCTCACAATTACAATTCTTTAGAGGAGTATCAAACTATCAAATAGCCTTTAGCCACTTAGGTCTGGTTTGTTTTCTTAAATTATCTCATTTTATTTCAAATTTATTATTATATTTTTTTTAGATTTTTATATAAAATAAAAATAAACAATTCAATATTTTCAAATCTTAAAATAATTTTTTCAAATCTTAAACATAATTAATATTAAAAAAATATTTTATAATAATATTTTAATTCCTTTTTAATTTTTATATCATTTTATCTCATCTTATTTATAAAAATAAACCACACTAACTGTCTACAACAACAAATATCTGCCCTCATGTGTTGAACTTTATAAAGGTTAATTGGGACATAACTCTGGATAGTCACAGGCAGAAAATGGAAATTAGTATTATTTTAAAAATAAAAATAGAGATATTTTAGCTTTTAGCTTCTTAAGCAAATACTACAAAGTGACAATCCCAAACCACAAGTTTCTGAAACTTGCGGAGCTTTCATGACTATTTCTTTTTGTTTGGAGTTGAGTTAATTTTTTAAGGGGATGCAAAGAAAATATAATAACTCTTTACATAATCATATTTCTTTTTACATAATTACATTTCCATGTAAAATACGAAAACTGTTGAGAATGCTATTATTTATACTTCTCTTTTTTTTTCTTTTTCTTTTTTAATTTCGAGACGTAATTGTTTTTTTTTTTTTTTTGTTTCTTCTCTTGAGAAGTTACCCACGGCCATAAAACCAAACACCGATTTAAAGAAAGAATATTAGATTTTAGTTTTATTTTTTGATATTTTGAATTTTGAAAATAATTTTTATTTATATAATAAGAAATGATGTTTATAGTCTTAGGCCGCATAAGTTTCTTGCACTCTTTTATTTATTTATTTATTTATTTATTTTGAAATAAAGTTCCTTGCACTCTGATTTAAACAGGTGGTAGATCTTGTACCCATACAAAAATTAGTTTTTAATGATATACTCTTACTTTTTTTTCTAAGGAGTATGCAAAACTTATACGCTTTTGAATTATATCTAGCATTGTTTTACTACTCTTTCTAAGTGATTTCATGGACAGGACTCCGTATTGTAACGAGAAGAGTACATTAATTATACTAGGAGGTTGATACAAAAAATTCTTTTAACTCATATTATTTAATTTTTTTAATTATTATAATTTTTTTTAATTTTCACATAAATATAATAAATAATTTAATTTTTTCAAATCTCATAATAATAACAATAATAATAATAAATAATAATATTTTATTCAACTATTATTTTAACTCATATCATATTAACTCACTATACAAACCTCCCCTTAGAATATTTAAATATATTTATAAATAATAATAAAATTGTTTGATTTAAAAGTTTTTATTGGATTTGGGAATAAAGAGAAAAAAAGTTTATAAAATTAAATATATATATATATATATATATTTGAATATGATTTTTTAATAAAAAATGATATTTACAGTTGTGTAGGGCGCAAATTCCACGTATTTTTTTTTAAGTGAATAAATATATAACCCACATAAAAAAATAAATTTTAATAATAAATTCCATTTTTTTAAAATGATTGTACGACAGTTACGTACTTCACGATTATATGTAGTATAATATTTATTTTTATTATTTTTATTTAAAAGTTTAAAAAAGTAATATTGTATTTTATATTTTGTTCTATAATTTAAAAAGGTTGTAATAATTAAATAAAGATGAAATAAATAAGTTAAAATTTTAAAAATAAAACTGTTTTGTAATAATTAATATTTGAGTGATGCTTCCATCCTATTCCATCATATCCTACCTTACATCTCATTTCAATATATAAATAATACAAATACAAATACTTTTCAATTTCAAATATTCAACTTTTCATCTAATTACTATTTAATTATTATAACTTTTTCAAACTTTTAAACAAAACACAAATAATAATTCAATTTTTTCAAATTTCAACATAAATAATATTAAAAATATTCTAATAATATTTTAATTCTATGTTTTCTATTCAACTTTTTATCTCTTATTTTTCAAAACTACATAACTCAAATTAATAAAATCATTTCTAATATATCTTATCTCAACTTACTAACTTATTTTATATTAACTCGCTGTTCAAACCAAGCCTAAAGTCACCTTTGAAAATGATTCCCATTCCATCATATTTCATCTCATATTATTTCATCTTATTTATTTCTGAACAACACTCAAACACAAACTCTTTCATACTAGTCAATACAAAATTTTTAAAACTTTTTTTAAAAATAAAAATAATTTAACATTTTCAAATTTCAAATTTCAAAACATTAATAATATTACAAAAAAAAAACATTTTAACAAACTTTATAATATCTTTATTTACTTTTTTTTTCTCTCACGTTTCAAAACTCACAAACTATTTAGTTCTAATTATTTCAATAATATTCATAAATTATTTATTATATTAAAAAAAATTATTTACAGTCCTCACTTAAAAATTGTATGTGCAAATTCTTTGTTAAATAAAAAAAATCATTTTGACAATAATATTATTATAATTAAGTAATGCTAAATACAATTTTCATTTTAAAGATTGTAATATAATTCTAATATAAAAAAGTTTTAAAATTAAAATTATATATTTTTTAAAATAACATTATTTTTTCTTTTATTCTCATTTATTAATAAGATTGCATTACAATCATTTACTCAATAATGCAAAAAAAAAAAAATCTACTCAATTTTTATCCTAAATGGACATTTGGACACGGATCAAAGCACACCGTTTCGAAGGCGCATGTCAGTGCCAAGTTGCTAAAGGACCAAAAGCACCCCGCGAATTATAGCAGAATCGAAATTCGAAACAAAACCCTAGCAAAACGCAAACCCTAGAACATGGCCACACGCCGCTCTATAAGTAGCAGCAAACGGCACTCCGAGCTCTCAGTTATGGCGTCTGATGCGTTAGCTTCTGTTATCGGTCTCACAATTTTAAGATTCAATATTCAAAATTTTTTTCCCAAATATTTTTCGCTCTTTAAGATTCGTGTTTGAGAGCTCAGGGGACGATGATATTCTTTGTAACCTAAGGTCTCGTTCGTCGTAATTGGCTCAATGGGTATTGCGGCTTGCCAATCATCCTGATATATCACCATCATATTCTGAGGTCCTTACATGGCAAGAGAATCTTTATTTTCACCCCATTTTTTTCTAGTCGTTAGTAGTTTATTAATTTGATTTGGTTTAATTTTCGTTTTTGAGTTCTCAATCGCGTCGGCCGATGATTAAATATATATTTTTAAGACAAGCATATGTCTGAATCAATCTATGTCGATTAATCTAATCTTCTCTCTGAGGCCTGCTGTATGGTTCTAATTTTGGGTTTTGTTGGTTCTCGTTTCAAATGCATGAAGTTACTTAGTAGTTGCAGAGTAAAAGCTGATCCTTTTATTAGATTTGTTTATGTTGGTGGTTCAACTTTACAATTCTCTATTTGCCATCAACTAAATCTTAGCGTTGTTTAATTAAATTGCAGGCGATGATGAAACAAACGGTATTTGCACAACTTATGACAGTTCATGATTACATTAATACCTACTGCCTTCCTTCTGAGGCCTTGCATTTTTTTTTTTAAATTTGCAATTACTTCCTTTATTTTTCTTTGAATGAGGGTTGATTGATATGTTTCTTATTTTATGGATAGCATATGGGTCGTGTGATGAACAGTAGCATAGTTCAGATGATACTCTGTGATTATCACACTGCAAGTCTTTCGCTCCTATCTGATGACCCATTTCTGCATTACCCTTTATGTCTTTTTGCCAATGGGAAAAGTCCTTTAACTTTTCATTTTATACGGTAATTGTGAAAATAATTGTGTTTATCTGATACCTCCAATCCTATTGGATGTATAGGGATCATTGTTTTATTTGTGTACCCGTTTGTTTTGTTCTGGATGTGCTGTGGCTTGGCCAATGATTATTTAACAATTTAGACAAGCATATGACTGAATCATTTGCTGTTGACAAACTAATCTTCTCTATGAGGCCAAACTTCCCTGCACTCTTCCATTCCCTTGAAAACAACCCTGTTCTTGTTTTATATGGATTTGATGATGCACCATGCTCATCTGAGGGATTCTCTGCCTTTGTTTTGTATGGTTGACGTCGGTCTTATTCTGTACAGCATCTATAAAGCACTAACTAGGTATGGTTAATGTAGATGATTTCCTTAATCACGTTTTATAATGCTCTACTATTGCGTTATTCATAACAAAATGTTTGCTAATGCTGATTTTCTTCTTATTATATTAAATCTTATCATGTATTTCACAAGGACTGTGAGGATTTTTGTTAATGGTCTCGTTCGTCGTAATGGCAGGTTTGCCTTGCCGACCATCCTGATGTAATCTGAGTCCCATTTTAAACAATATGATTGTCAGCATATTTAGTTTTCTTTATAAATGATGTCGAGTTTTATTACAGTTGGGTCTTTTTCGTGATTAGAGATTCCTAGTTGACCCACTTAGGTTAACCTACTTTAGTGTATCTTGGTAATTCAGGAGCGTGTGGCTTGGAATACATGGTTTTTTCCCAAAGTTTTGTTATGAAACTTTTCTCGCTGATAACAATGGTTACTGCACCAGTATTGTTATGCTCCTATGCAGTCATTCTTCAGCCAAGTAATTCGTCTGCAGATGTTGCTTCGAAACACTTTCGGAAGACATTTCTTACTGCCATTTGCTATAACATGGGAGTGATTTCGGTTTTTGGAATATCGGTCACCTTTAGCTGTACATAAGTTTTTCAGCTCATACGGTCATGGTTCAATTGCCTGGGAATCTGCTTTCATCACTTGAGTTGGGTTCTTCTATATGCCATTGCAGTGTCCCAAGGGAGGAGACCGCGAGATGGCATGGCAATTGCAGCATACCAACTGTATTATTACTGTGGCAGTTGTAATCGTTACTCGAAATCAATTAAAGCATTGTGCTGGGTTTTGTAACATTATAATAATCTTTTATCTGTTATTTAAATTCTTTTAATTGCATCGATAATTATTGTCAGAATGTAGTTGGTCACTGAATTCTCGCTTCACTTGGAAATCAAAACATGCAGACGGTCGTTGGATCCCAAGCTGCAAATTAACTGCACAACTACATAATTAATCAATATTGTTATATACAGCGGTAGCATGACTTTATTATCGTTTAAAAATATCGTTTATTATAATTAATCAATATCGTTTTAAAAAAAATAGACTTTATTATTAAAAAAATTATTTGTTTCATGTGGGTATTATATTATATATATTTTTTAAAAATAATTATATAGTATTTATGTATTCACAATTACAAATATTATTTCAGTTTTTAAGGTTTGACTAATACAAATAGTTCAGGCTAGGTTTGGAAATCAAATTTTTTTAAATATTTATTATTATTATTATTATTTATAAACATTCTTAAACACCCGCGAAATCTAACTCTCATTTCGTACTTAAAAAATGGAAAAAGATAGGAAAAAAATAAAAAATGGGAAAAAGAAGTAAAAGACCTCACCACCGTGAATGGAATTAGAAAGAGAAGTCCACTATGTTAATACTCGTGTGTTGACAGTAAGATATGAGAGATATCTAAGCGAATATGGCACCGACGGGGACAGTCTAGTTGACCGTTACGCACGCCACTTGACAAAACGACATCGTCGCTGTGTATTCTGAGTCTGTTCCTGCCGACACTTGTTACCCGATCCCACAGGCTCGATTCCCAACACGACCGCTTTGTATCAAAATCTCTTCGACGCTTCGCCATTCCTTCCCTAATTAAAATACCTTTTTGCCTTTCACTCAACAGCATATTGTAGCAACACTGAGTTATCATAAGTAACACTCACTGCCATTTTCATCTCTCTTCTGCTCTTTCGAGAAGCCAATTCATTCCTACCCGCTTTCCGATTGATACTTTTCAATTTCATTTTGAAGAATTCTGCCCCCAAACCTTGAGAATTTCGTAATCATGATGCACGCCAAGTCTGATTCCGACATGACGAGTCTGGATCCGTCGTCGCCGAGGTCCCCAAAACGTGCCGTTTACTACGTGCAGAGCCCCTCCCGAGATTCCCACGATGGCGACAAATCTTCGTCCATGCAACCCACTCCGGTCTCCAACAGCCCCATGGAGAGCCCTTCCCACCCCTCTTACGGCCGCCACTCCCGCGCCTCCTCCGCCAGCCGATTCTCTGGAACTTTCCGCTCCGGCGATGGGCGTAAGGCCGGCCGGAAGCAAAACGACAAGAATTGGCCCCAGTGCGACGTGATCCAGGAGGAAGGGAACTGCGACGAGTTCTATGGGATTCGTAGAGGGTTTTCCAGACGTTGCCAGGCTATGATTGCATTGTTTGGGTTCTTCGTCATTTTCAGCTTGTTTTGTCTGATCCTTTGGGGTGCCAGTCGCCCTTACAAAGCTCGCGTCGGTGTCAAGGTATTCCAAAATGAGGAAAAAAAAAACGAGCTTTTTTTAGTCTTGAGTCTATTTTAATGTCAATTCTAATTCTCTCTGATGGGGAATGCTTTTTTGTTGCAGAGCTTGACTGTGCATAATTTCTATTTTGGGCAAGGATCAGACTCAACGGGGGTCCCGACCAAGTTGCTGACAGTAAATTGTTCAGTGAAGATGAGTGTTTACAACCCAGCTACATTTTTTGGCATTTATGTCAGCTCCGCTCCTGTCAATCTTATGTATTCAGAAATTGCAGTAGCAACTGGACAGGTAAGATTAAATTGACCACCCCTGTTGGATTTGGATTGATAAGTAGAATTAAGCCAAAACACGAACAATATGGCATTGCAATTGCAAATAGCACGTAATTGGAAACACTCTTCGAGTAAAACAGGATATATTGTTTGTGAAAGATCAATAAAACTTTTACACGTTGAAATACAGACGTGAATGCAATTTGCACCAGAATAAGAGGGTAATCTCACAATGGAAGTAACTAGGGGTGCTATCCGCAACTATGATACGGGGTAGCCTCCTCCCTGGCCCCCACCCGCATTGGGCGGGGGGCTGGGAGGTGGGGTTTTCACCCCTGAATTACCCCGCCCCTGCATCCCAGGGCGGACCAATTTCACATGATTTGGTTCAAACTCATGGACTTCAAAAGAAAAAAGATCTTAAAACTAACTTCACACAAGGGAAGTTGGAAACTTTGGAGACTCTTTTTTGTACCCAGTTTGGGTAGAAACTTGAGTGAGTGAAGAATTGTAAACTAATTTTTATATATGCATGCATTGTTTTAAGATATTTAATTGATCAGCTTATGTCGTTTCTGGGGACGTATTTTTGCAGTTGAAGAAATACTATCAACCAAGAAAGAGCCACCGGACAGTGATTGTGAACCTCCAAGGAAACAAGGTTCCTCTTTACGGGGCTGGGGGGAGCTTGGCTGCGTCTGAAAATAATGGAACAGTCCCAATGCTGCTAGACTTTGAAGTGAAATCACGAGGGAATGTGGTGGGAAGATTGGTGAGGTCTAAGCATCGCAGGCATGTCACTTGTTCCTTACTTATCGATTCTCATAACAACAAACCCACCAAACTGAAAGAAAATTCGTGCACATACGATTGAGTTATTTGGATGTTTTGTTGGAAGCTCTACAAACTACAAACAGCTCTGAAGGTGTAGTTTTATGTTATTGATTTCGTTGCTCCTAACCTAGAGAAGAAAACGCCTCAATTTGGCCCTTACCCTTACCATTAGGGCTAGATGTATGTGATGATATTGATTTGAAAAATAGCCAAGCGCCAAAAAAAAAAGACCCTATGTTGAAAAGGTCGCAGTTATCTATGAAGAGCTCATTATGCCTAATGTTAAGAGCAAGAACGAGTGAAGTTATTTGTTGACATTGTTGTTTTAATTTCTATATGGAACACTATGCAGCCGGAAAACAGCCTGATTTATTTTTATAGAATGGGATAAGATGAGATAAAAGTTAAAAAAAAAAATATTTGTTATAATATATTTTTGTAATATTAATTTTATTTTGAGATTTAAAAAAATTATTTTGGGATTTAAAAAAATTATTTTGAGATTTAAAAAGTTGAATTTTTTATTTTATTTTATATAAAAAATTTTAAAAAATGTAATTAATGAGTCTGATATGAGATGGGATGGTTTGAAAAAATAAATTAGGCCAATTGATAGGTCTTTAAGCAATTTTTATGTATTTTTAAAGAATAAATTTTTGTACATATTTTTTAGAGCCTGTTTGAATTTTGAGATGAGTTGTAAATAAGAGAGTTGAAATGAATTAAAATGAATTGTGAATAGTAAAAATGAATTTGAAAAATAAACCATGTGTTATAAAACTAAAAAGAAAACTACTACTATTGCAAGAGAAATATAAAAAAAACTCTCTGAAACTTTATTCCTTCTTTATATTTTCTTATAAATTTCATTACAACTGAAGCTCATATTTATAGGCGTTGAAATTACTATGCAAGTTACTATACAGATTTAAAATAATAGTGGTGGGATCATTCACATAATTTTAGTGGTGGGACAGGGGCGGCTGCCGACTCCTGCATTTCATAACACTCCCCCTTGAATGACCACCCATAAAGAATCTGTCTCGTTAAAACCTTGCCAAGGAAAAATCTAGTGGGAAGAAAAACCAATGGCGAAGGAAAAAGAGTACAGTCTTTTTATGTATCCACAAGTGTTTTAAGATTGCCTCATTAAAACCTTGCAAAGGAAAACCCAGTGGGATAAAATCTTAGCGAAGGAAAAAGAGTACAATCAGCACAAGTTTTCAAGACTTTTACTCCTCCTGGAAAGTGCATGACGATAGATTTTTGAGTCTTCACATTTTAATATTCTGCATAATTTTCTTGAATATCGCAGTTGGTGATGCTTTCGTGAATAAATCTGTCAGATTATCACTTGATCGTATCTTTGATATATCTTCCTTTGATTTGAAGAGATGATGGTTTGTCTTGTTCTTATTTCTATTTCTATAAGAACCGTCTTTAGTTTCATTTAGTACGCATCAAATATTCTTCTCATATCTATAATTCATCTGTATTTGTATTCTTATTTTACAAATTTTCAATGGCTCATCAATTTCCTTTTACTATTTCTCACGATCAACATATGAGATATCCTTCACTTCAATTACAAGTTGTTCCTGCATTTTCCGCAGGTGCCATGTTGCAGCAAGCAAATGATTTGGCTAATAAGTCAGATCGTGAATCTGTTTATGAGCTGGTGACTCTCGGCACCCGATACTCCTCCTCTATTGTTAGATTTTCCAACCGATTACAATTCAAAAATCGTGAGATTGAGGAGTTTAACGAGAAGGTTTCTGTACTTCAACGACTCGTTCAAGAGTCTGACAGAAAAATTGCAGACTTAAAGCAAGAAAATAAGGATCTAAAATCCTTACTTGCCTCTTCATTTCGATTGCCTAATCCTTTAGATAAGAATGGTATGTTGCTTTATGAAAAGCAAATGCATTTGAGAAATGAGGCTAAAAGTCTCAAATTTTTGTAACTCATCTATGAATTGAATAATAAGATCTTTTCTTTTCAAATGCATTCCTTGAATTTATAGCAACCCTTGTAATTTTTTCAAGAGTTCTAACAAGGTAAATCATCAACGTAAACTACAATAATGGCAAATCCGAATTTTGATAAAACACATGGACATATAGGATTATTCTTAAATCCTTCTTTCAATAGATACTTGTTGATTCAATTATACAACATGCGTTCGGATTGTTTTAACCCATATAAAGATGTTTGAAGGTTTATAAAGTACATACTCCTAAATGTACTTGAATTAGATGCTTCAAGTATCGTATATCTTTATATGTGTAATGATTTAATGATCCTTATAAATATGCAGGGACCACATTCATTAACTGCATATCTAATCCTTTTGTAATAACCAAATCGATTAAAAATATGAATGTGATTGCATTCATAACAAGAAAATATGTTTCTTCATAATTGCTCTCGGGTTTCTACAGGAAATCTTGTGCGACAAATTATACCACACAATTTCATTTCGCATTACGCTTTCGTATAAATACTCACTTATATTTGACAGATATTACACCTTTTGGTGTTTGGACAACAGGTCCAAATGCATCTCGCTTCACTAGCGAGTTTAATTCAGTTTTAATAACTGCTTTCCATTTTGGCCAATCATTTCTACGTCGACATTTTTCGACGATTTTTGGCTCACTTTCTTCATTACTTTTGGTAATATCAAGTGTTATCATATATGTTGTCGACAACAGTTTTATTTCTATCTATAAATTTTCCAGTACTCATGAAATGTATTGAGATCTCATTGTTCCTCTTCAGGGGAAAACATTTCATGAAACACCTCTACAGGAGGTTCCTCTTCAGGAGGTTTATACTCTTCAGGAGTTTTCTCTTCAGGAGTTATACTCTTCAGGAGTTACACTCTTCAGGAGTTACCTTTTCAGGAGGTTTCTTCTTCAGGAGGATTATATTTTATACAGAAAATACAGTCTCTTCATGAGTACCGATTTTTATTTTTCTTGTGCACCAATAGGTCTTCAACGCTTCAGGTGTATCTTAAACTCATTTATTGCTGTTTTAACAACTCGTCCTTCAGGGACTTCAATTCTTGCGTAAGCATTAACAGCAGTAATATATGATTTTACAACACCTTTAGTGTCAGTAAATACATCATGTAATTGATTTGCAACACTTTGCAGATAGATAATCCTCTAAACTTCTGGTTCACATTTATTTGTAAGAGGATCAAATTTAAACAGAGTTTTATTATTTCAAGCAATTTCTTGTCGTGCTTCAGGTACCGATATTTCATTATTTCAAAATATGATGAAATATTAATAAGCTTATATATAAAAGTTTAGTATAAGTAAATCAAGTGCTTGGCCGTACAACAGGTACGTGACTACTTGTTTAGTCATATTACATCTATGACAAACATTTTCATCTTTTTATGAAAAATTATTCTCAGGGTTTTTACCCTTCTCTGAGTTGGATCATTTCTGGTGATACAATATATTTTTATCATCTTTAGTGTTGTCGCTTTTGGGACCAACACTTTTATAATTTTTCTACCACGTCTACGCCCTTAATTCCTTTGAAAGGATGCACCGTTCACTTCTGGGAATTGTGTAAATTCGATATTATTAATAGGACGTAATTGGTGTAACAAAAACTTATTATTTAGCTCAATCACTGGAAGACAAAAAAAAGTTCAGAATATTTGTTGAACTTTCACTCTCGATATTGCTACTGCAGGAGCACATTTGAGGTATGAAAAATAATGTCTTCTTTTATATATCATCATCAGTGACATTTTTACTGCATAATTTTAATATTGAGCTGATTTTAAAGAGTGCAGAATATTCAATACCACTCTTAAAATCTTGCAACTTCAGGTACAATAAATCATAATAATCTTTTGAGAGGATTACATATTCTGGTGCTTATATCACTCTCTTAATTCATTTTACACAGTAAGATGATTTTTCATCATGAGATACACAGCATAGTCCTTCAGAGACACATAATTTTCTTCTATGATTGTATCTTTCAAGTTCATCATTATATCCAAATAGACCTCATCAAGGATCCTGGATAAATAACATTTTTCAGAAATGTCAATATTTGACATTTGATATTTATATTAAATGTCAATAAATTTAATATTGATAAAATAGTAATAAATCTCAATATTTGACATTATATTACAAAAATAAATTTGTGAATTTAAAAAATATATTCACATTATCATGAAAATAAAAATAAAATTTTATCAAGTAATATCAGCAATATTACCTTTAATATTTATCTCAAGGATTGCAAATAATATATTAAAAAACTTACTTAAAGTAGAAGACCACTAGCTTCAGTATCGGTAGAACCTCGTGCTGATAACGTGTTATAAAACTAAAAAGAAAACTACTACCATTACAAGAGAAATATAAAAAAAACTCTCTGAAACTTTTTTCCTTCTCTATATTTTCTTATGAATTTCATTACAACTGAAGCTCATATTTATAGGCGTTGAAATTACTATACAAGTTACTATACAAGTCACTATACAGATTTAAAATAATAGTGGTGGGATCATTCACATAATTTTAGTGATGGGACAGGGGCGGCTGCCGACTCCTACATTTTATAACACCATGTAAATTTTTGCACGGTATCTTATCAGCACGCAAAGAAGGCTTTCTTTGCCTCCAAAGTTCAAGCAATCTATAATAATTGAGTCTTATGCATATAAGTTTTGACTATCTTACCATCTTGTTGTTATGTAACTTGTAAGACATAATCATTACTTCGGTTATATTATTAATTGAGAATTAGATAGTCTCCTTTGTTTTTTAATAACTTGTGATTTTATTTTTGTAACAAAAAAAAAAAAAAGATAACAAGCTTATCCATGTTGACTCTTGACTTTAAATATGTTAACTCAGTTGCCTAAAGTCCTTTTCATTCAATAAATCTAATTATGCCTACGTTAATGAATTTGAAAGATGCTTATAAATAAAGAGAAGATTTTCAGAAAAAAAAAAAAAAGAGGAGAAATGCTCATCACAAAAAAAATTCAATAAGATAAACCTACAAAGTGACATAATTTAGTATGTTATGTTAGTTGTGTTCATCACTTGTGTTGATATGCAAAAGGATTTAACAATTACATTTAATGAGACTAGGGGTACATATCTCGATTCAATCAATTCAAATTTACATAATCTAAGATCGAGAATGAGGGCTTCTGGAAAAAAAAATAAAGCCCATCTTATAAAAACATTATCCTTCCTCATAAACAACAGACATGAGGAAATCTGCACAACGAAAGGTGATTTCCATGGAGGTGCCATCATGATTCCTGAGGCGGCTATTTCAGTTTTTCACTGGACTGCTCTCCTGCCTGTCTACAGCACAGCCAGCCCCAAGCACTGTGCTCCCAATCCTGTTTGGCGGCCAATACCTAAGTACTGATCTTCCTATTATATTCTTGGCTGGCAGGGGACCCCTATCCAAATTCCATTCACAAAACATGCAAGAAATAAGAAAATAGGATATGGGAAAGAAAATGATTTTTGTAACTGAGAAGTTTTTGGGATTAGATAATGTTACCAAGCGTGTGAATCGTAGCTATTATTACGGTTGTCACCCATCACAAAGACATAGTTTTCTGGTACACTCTGGAAGGCAAAGGCTAAATATTATTAGTTTTGAAATCAACAGTGCTTGCCAAGGTTTCACAGCCCATGGTTCAAAGGTTAAAAAAAACCACCAATTTCTGGCTCGGATGGTAATTTTCTTGTGGCATTTACTTGAGATTGGTTCGGATTTTCCGATGCTAGAGATATAATGGCAAATTGCTTCCCACTTCCTATCGATGAAAAGGGGAGGGGCTGAAGGAAAAACACGAAGGGATTGCTTTACTTACAATTGGTGTCATGTCATAAGAAGGTGGTTCAAGAATAAAATCTTCATTTCTCTCAACTCCATTAACTATAAGCTTCCCTTTACGAACCTGCGAGCAGACAATTACCAAAAGTTAGAGTCTAGCAATCAAGATATCAAAAGACAGCCGTGCTTGGTAACATGGACTCATTTACCATACCATAATTTCAGTACTAACAATTATTTCTAAGCTACAACTCCATGCACACGCACACAAGAAGAACGACATAACGTATAAAGAAAGGCTTAACGTCATGTGTATCTTTATGAACAAGAGTTTCAACAAGCAGACAAAAGCTAGTAGTTGTAAAAATTATGAAATAAAGTAGCAAACTACAGAATGTTAATCAGGAAAGTACTTATCTATTGATCTCACCTCCACTATATCGCCTTCCTTGGCAACAACTCGTTTAATAAAGACGTCATAATCGGTATATCCCACTTTTTGAAGGACTGGTGGACTTTTGAATATCACTATATCATTTGCACATGGCTTTCTGAAATAGTATGAGACCTGAGAATGCGGAGACATATACTTGTTATGTGCATATACTTCAAAATTAAATATCTCTTCAAACGGTCACAACACAGTGGTATTGGAATTATGAGCATTCAGGCTATAAGAGTTCGGATGAGGAGTCACTCACTTTTGGCAGTTCTAAGATTCCAATTGTAAACTGCATATTGATTAAAGTGTTTGAAATTAAGATTGAAGCTTACAAGTCAGCAGTCTCACCCCTATGCATAACCGAATAAAATTTTTGGCAGATAGCTTATGGGGTCAAAAACTTAAAAAGTTTGTCATATAACGAGATTCATGAATAGAGAATACCAAACCTTGTCTGGCAATTGGCATTCTTTTCTTTTACTTGCAATCACCTAGTAAAAGATCCCATAAAAATATTCTACACTTGAGTCTATTCTTTGCTACGCCTTCAAAAAGTATTCTGTCTCCCAAAACTCAACCCTCATACATCCCACCCTATTGTCACCTTCATCTATCATCACCTTAACTGTTCTCATTCTTCAAGAAGCTCAATGACCCACCATAAATATAAAACAAAGGGAATATTACCTTTGCTGTCAAATAGTTTTTTTTTTTATTGCAAAATGGATCAAGGTTCTCTCATGGATCAAGGCAACAATAAATGTTATAACGCCCAATTCACGTGTCTTTCTCCAAGGTTCAAGTTTGAGAAATAACTTGAGGGTATACTTTTCGGCCATCACGGGTTGTTTATTACTTTTCAGTTTTGGCACATTTAAAAACCCTTCTTCTCTTTAGCAATGGAGCCTATATATACATGACACAAAAGTAAGGCATAATTGTTGTCACCAAATTGTACAATTCAAACCTAAATAATAGACAAACATAAACATCCACTTAGATTCTCAAATAGCGACATTGCAATCAATGTCCGAACTTAAATAAGGTGATCACAACCCTGAATAGCATATTACCATCCAAATCTCATCAACATATATACAGTAAAAATTAAAAAACACAGAATACCAAAAAAAAAAAAAAAAACGAAGCTTCACCAAAATAACAACTGCACCTACCTTTTCTGCGACGATTCGATCTCCGACATCAAACGTAGGATACATAGACAACGAAGGAATGTACCTCGGCTCGGCTACGAAGGATCGGAAAGCCAACGATATAGCCAGCACCGCAAACAGCGTCTGCGCATCGTCGGAAGTGAAATTCAACCAATCTGGCAAAAGCCCAGAATCTCCACTCTTCTCCTTCTTCTTCTCCACCTGCTCATCATCTCCATCTTCACTACCGCCATCACCTCCTTCTCCCCCTCCGCCTTCTTCACTAGCAGACTCCAAAACAGCGTTGGAATCTTCCACAGCGTCCTTAGAAGCACAACACTTGAGAGTTTGGAAGTGGGTCACGTGGTTTTGGAGCTTAAATCCTCGGAAATTTGAGGTTATGGAAAGATAGATGCATTGGGCTTGTGTGGTGGGATAAGGAGCGGACAAAATCGGGTTGATGTTGAAGATCGGGAAAATAGGACTTATGGCGGGTTTGAGGAATGGGGTGGAGGGGTAATTACATTTTTGAACCGAAGCTAATGGATGGAGGACATGAAGACAGTGAAGAGAAAGCATCTCTCTTAACTCTCTTCCTGTCGAGAGCAATACAGTTTACAGTCTTGAAAGAGCTGAAAGTCGCAGATTTTGCATTTTACGGCTAACCTTATCATCGATTTCTTTGGTAAATGTCTTTCCACAATCCTCAGTCAAATGAATCAAATTCGAGGGAGGACCGATTAATGTTAATTTAAATATGAACCATCGAGTTTTTACTCAACTTCTAATTGTTTGAACACAGATTCACAAGCAGTTTATTTATTATTTGAGTTGAGTTCTAATTAACTTTAACAAAATAAATCATTTACAATAATCTTATATTCTTATCTACAAATTTAAAAATAAAAAATAAAAATTGAATTTTGTAACTATCTTTTATCCCACACTCATTAATGACTATATTCATAAAGATTTATGAAACTTATGAATAGTATTAAGAACATAATTTTCTCTTTATTTTTTTAAATGAATATATTTATTATAAAAATAAATAATATTATAAAAAGAATAAATATGAAGTTTTTCGAATTTCTGCGTGCTTATACGAGTTACGCCGAGTATTATATGAATTGTATGATTTAATAATTGATTATAGTCTTCTATTTACAAATATCTGATTTTTATAGGGGAAAATCAGGGCTAAACTCGAAGAATATCTTGTTCAAAGTTTAGCAGAAAGGGTGCATTCAAGTCGTTCACATAAACTACTGTTTTCATCACTTGAATGACACAAAAAAAGAAAAAAAAATGATAAACACAGTTATAATCGCCTTATTTACCAACTTATATAATACATTTAATGGTAACTATATACATGCTTGGAAGAAATGAACTTTGTCTTTGTCTTCATATACCTTCCTGGTACAACAATGGTTGGTGTCATGTGTTGCTCGTCAGAATATAGACACTACTCCACATGTATTTACACAAGGCCTGCATGTCCCGACCCGGCTCTGGAACTGCTTCCTACATATGATCATTGGTTGCACTCCAAATGCAAATCTACGAGCGAGATCCATGGAAATGGTCGAATGTCGCTTGCTCTCGGATGAAATCTCAGATCCTTTAATCACCAGTCTGCTTCTCATGTTAGCAACAGATGATCCATTCTGATTAGTTGCAACTACTTCAGGAATCTGCAGAAGATTAGAATAAGCAGCACTAACATTTTGTTTCTTATAAACTAATCCAGGTAAAGACTCTGGGACCTCACTCTTATGATTTTGTACATCTTCACAATCTTTCTCTAAGTAATTTAAGATTCTCATGGCTTCATTAACTAAGCCAATGGCACGCCAAGCCTGAGCAACAAGCTGGATAGTGGTCGTTTCAGGAACAACACCCTTGTCTTCCATGATTTGGAGAATGTCTTCTGCTTTCTGCGGTTGTTTTGCTTCTCCATACCCCCATATTAGAGTCTCAAATGTTTTCAAAGTAGGGGCGATTCCCATTTGACACATTTTTTCATAAATCCTTGTAGCGTGGTCCATTTTGCCTGCATTGCACCACCCGCTGATGATGGTAGTAAATATAACAACATTTGGATGCACACCAAAATTGCCCATTGAAGTCAGGAGGGCTTCTGCCTTCCCAGGCTCTCCAGTCCGCACAAAGCCTTTCGCAAGAATACTAAATGTATGAATGTCAGGCTCTATGCCAGCCTTTACCATGTCATTGAAGATCTCCTGGCATTTGTTCATGAGCCCGGTGGAGCTCCATGCATCCATCATGGTGCTAAATGTTACCACATCTGGTTTGACTCCAAATTCTTCCATCATTGTCAGTGCCTGTCCAATTTATTACTTTCTATGTAAATGCTCACATAGAAAGAGCGAGGAAACTAAATACATTCATAATGCTGGGAAAATTTTTCTCTATTTATTGTGATATAATTTCTCTCTTTCCAGGGGTTCCCATCATCTAACTTCCTCAGAGTGTAGCCTAAACATAAAGCTATTTAGCCCCAGGTCCTACCACAGGAGAACATATGTCTTAGTTATGGGGATGCCTTGTAGATCTTTACAAGCTCAGAGTGGTAAACATATGGCTTTTAATGATCCATATAAAAAAAAATTCTTTTTGTCCTTATGGCCAATCTTGCTCTTACTTTCATATCATAAACTCATAAGGTTTGTTAATCACTCAATCATATTAAATTTGACTACAACCTACAAATAACTTCCCTAATTCTTGGATCTACAGAGACAGAGTATAAATCTACCAAAAAGATGGAGAATATAACAATTGAAGGGATGCGGGAACTCACCTCATCAACTCCATCACTGTCTGCAATGTCTAGAAATCCTTTGATAAGTGAGTTGAAAACATAAAGATTTGGACTTACACCAAGATCCTTCATTCTGTACACAAACCTCAAGGCCTCTGTCATATTACCTTCTTTACAATACCCATCAATGATTATGCCACAAGTACGCTCATTAGGCCGCACTTTGTTTCTCTGCATCTCCAGTATCGTTCCTTCAGCCCTATCTGTCTCCCTATTCTGTGCATAAGCCCTTGCTAATGTGTTGTAGGTGACAACATCAGGTTGCACACCAGATTTCATCATTCTGTATACCACATTCCATGCTTCTGTAATATTCTTCTTGTTACACCAGGCTCTAACAATAATATTGTATGTCCTGTCATTGGGTTTAATGTTTTCTTCCTCTAACATTAGCTCAAGCAGTCTTGCAGATTCTTCAGGCTTACCAGCAATTCCATACCCCTTAATTAGGGCATTGAAAGTGCTGATTGTGGGCTTACATCCACTCTGTTTCATCCTCTGATAGATTTTCATGGCTTTCTCAACATTTTCGGATTCAGAGAAAGCATTGATCATGGCATTAAAGAATATTGAATCAGGCTTCAAACCATTCTTTTCCACTTTAGATATGAGAGAAGGAATGGACTTGAAACGCTTTTGAAGGGTCAAGGCAGCTACAAGAGTTGTATATGTTATAAGAGTTGGCCTGTGTCCCTCTTCTGCTATGCTCTTGAAAACGCTATGGGCTTCTTGAGGCTTCCTCCTTTCTATTAGAATACTCATCAATTTTGTTCTTGAACGAACTGTTTGGCAACTGTGTTTATCCAAGCAGATAGGGCAACTCAATTGAATTGGTGAATCTGACGTTGACACTGAATGTATTTTGTACTGCTTATGGAGATATGGCTCCTGAGAAGTTCAACAATGGTAAGAATGTGGAAGTCACTGTGGATAGATGCAAATAAATGAACAAGTTCATGTGGTCAGTACCTTTACTGGTGATGCTTCAATTTGTTTCTTCCCTGTGGTTGTTCCTTCTTGGTGCTTACCCATGATGAAAATATGGGTCTCTCCCAGCCAAAATATCTCAATAACTCTCTACCTGCTTCCAATAATTTGTTCTACTGCTTTCATGCCCTGGTCGGATCTGTATTCTTGCTATCATACAATATACATGAGGGCAGAAATTTTTTCCTGTCCCAGCTTTATTGTCTCTACGCATATGCTTAAAAAAGCGTCTTCTCCTAGGTGGAACCTAGAAAGATCAAAACAAAACATTAATAAACGTCTGACTAAGAGAATGAGTCATATGACCAGTAGCATTCCAGCATGTTTATATGTGCATATATTGATTGGATAATCATATGAACACAACTGTTTTCAAACCCATTTTACCTGACAATACCACTTCATTAAAATTATTCAAGTATTTCTTTTAGTTTTGAGTTTCCCACCTGATTTAAGTTTCAAATTCGTCTAACCGCCTTCCATATCACACAAATTTGTAGAAAGAGCAGTAAAAAATGTTATGTATGTAGCATTTCTTCACCAAATAGAACTAGGAAGACCAGGAACAAGTAACAACCCAAATTCTTCCACAGGATCAGTACTAGACGGAGAGAAGAATCATTGAGAAGAAACTCTTTTTATGCAATTATGGGTCATCTACTGGATAATATTGAATCAGCAGATCTAATCTCCTGCAAGAGATGAACAACATATGATGTGAAGTTTGATAATAAAATGAATCAACAGACTACATGACTACTCGTGAAACCCTTATGAGAGAATTCATTGGAAACAGTGGGCAAAGATTGTCTGCTCAGGTACCAAAATTTCAGATAGAGATGCCATTTCAGATGGAACCCATGGAGCCATTGCCCCACTCCTCTTCCACAAACTTCATGGGAGGCTGAACTAGTATTGTAATAATTGAAAGTTATATGTAAGACACAAAATTAGAAAAACTTGATCCCAGCCAACCTATCTGGAGCCACATCATTCAGTGGTGGATAAGTCGGATCCAGAATTCATCTTTGGAGGCCGAACTAGTATTATATCAACTACATCTCTCATAAAGTACATTGTGCTCTATAAAATACGGAAGGTAATAGAAACATAATTTAAGACACAAAGTATTCTCAATATACTTGTCAATTTAGGAATATTTGGAGTGCATTTATAGACACAATAAATACAGATAAAGGTTTTACCTATCTAGCCAAAAATATAAGATGTTCAGCATTGACAAGGAAATTTTATTCATAGAATTAACAATGAGGAATGTTGAAGAGAACTCGGGAAAATGGAGAAAACATATGAGTAGAAAAGAGAAGGTACAAGAGAAAAATAAAAAGTTCTAAGGGAGTCAAGGAAGAATAAAGAAAGATTACAAGCTTTCAATATTTTTCAAAATATATTTATAGTTGTTGAATTTTACAAAATTTTTAGGGACATACTTTTAAGTTTTAATAATAATAATAATTTTATTATTAAAAAAGAACTAGATTTTGAGTTTTAGTAAAAACCTAAATATAATTTTCTAATTTTCTTTTAAAATATGATAATGATATATATATATATATATATATTTGTAGTTCAGGGGCTATTTTAGTTTTCATCTAGGTGGAACTAGTTTTTTAAACAATGTTGGGGGCTCTCCAAACCGTTCATTAGTGAGACAAATCTTTCTGGAATTGTCAGGAACAGAAATACTCCAGCAAGAGGACATTGCAACAAAATCTCCAAGCAACAGGTACATCAAACTAAAAATTTACAGAACCAGAAGAACCGATTATGCTCTTTTCTATTCCTTTTTCTCTTCCCAGAACAATCATAAGATATCATGGAATCTGATATCTGAACACCTTGACCCTAATTGTTAATCATGATACATTCTTCCATATTCTTTACAAAATAACTTCTAAGCAACCAAATTTACAGAACTAGAAGACCCAATTATACACTTTCTGTGCAAAGTACCCTTACTAAATATGAATTGCAACATTAGTAGATATTAATATGTATAGCAACCCCAAACCAGAAACTAGATCTTTATGAACACAGACCCGCAAATGAACCGAAGAAGTAGAGTTTGGAGGAAGTACCTCCTCAGTCGGGCATCTGCGAGGCTTAGAGAGAGAGTAGCCAGAGAGAGATTTGCATGCGGCCCATATATAAAAGTAGCAATAGTAGAAGTTTGCATATTTCTGTAGTGTTGCGTTCCTTCCTTGTGTTGGTGCTGCGACAGCCAGTTATCCAGCACAGAATCTCATCCACAAATACTTATTCAGAATCTGAGATTTTGGATAATTTGCTGTGGCCGTGGACAGTTAGAAGAAAAAAATGTTTTTTTTTAAGTGAATAAATATAAAATTTATATAAAAAATATTTTTTAAATAATATATTTTATTTGTTTAAAAACGATCGTATAATATTTACAGAACGAAAATGATACTTATACAGTAATTTTACGGGTATCACTGCTCTCTACAGAATTTACGACAGTATGTATTATAATTATAAAAAAGAAAAAAGTAGATAATTTAAGGGTGCAGATTTTGCCACGCCAGCTTTTCTAAGGATGGTCAGTGTCTTTCCACAGATCAGATTTTGCGCGGCATTTTGGGTTGGGAGCTGGCCTTTGCTACACCTTTCAATTCTTCCAATGGCCGATTTCAGATTTTTCATTAATTTCTTTTTGTAAAATAATGATATTCCTAATAATAGATATGATGCATCACTAAATGATAAAAAATATATTTAATATTTTAATTATCTATCAATTATTTAATTCTACAACAAAAAAATATTAAGAGGATAATGGTTAAAAAGAACATGAATTAATGTATTTTTCTATTTTATGGCTTATTCTATAAGACTAATGCTAGTCTTCATCCAAGATCATGTCATCCTTAGTCCCACTTATTGATATGAAAAAATTTAAGTGAATCCATATATTAACTATTATCAATTATTTAATTCTACAACAAAAAATATTAAGAACATAACCAAAGCTCATAACAGAAATTTAAATCTGTATTTAATTTTGTTTGTTGTTCAGTTGCATGAATATCTCTAAATCTCAAATGCTTTCTCTCTGTGATCTTATGTCAAACACTTTGTAATCAATCTTAATCTATAAATACAACTGATTTCTACGACTGGTATCAATTGAACTAGCCTTTCAATTCTTGTTTCCAACTTGGTATCAAGAGCCGCTAGCTCATGTTATATATTTTTTTCGATCCCAAATGGCTTCCTCATCTGCAGTACCATCATTTACCATACCCAATATTACTTCTCTAGTGTCTGTCAAACTCGAGTGCCATAATTATTTGAACTGGACCACTCAATTTCTTTCAGTTCTGAGAGGTCATGATCTCTTGAGCATTGTTGATGGCTCTAAGATCTGCCCTTCTCAATTTTTGCTTGACTCTGATGGCAAAACCACATCTATTGTCAATCTAGCATATCAGGTTTGCCAAAAGAAAGATCAATTTATCTTGGCATGGTTGAATGCCACTCTCAGGGAGAAAGTTTTATCCGCTATCTATGGCCTCACTACTTCCAAACAAGTTTGGAATGCACTGGCTACCCGATTTGCCCCATAATCAAGGTTAAGAGTTTCTCATCTGAAATGCCAACTTCAAACATTTCAGCAAAGTAACAAATCTTGCTCTGATTATCTCCTCACAGCTAAGAGTTGGTCTAATCAACTCTCAGTTGTTGCCAAACTTGTTGATAAAGATGATTTAATATCTTATATTGTTGGAGGACTTAATCTTATTTTTACACCCTTCATAACCTCTCTAAACTTTGCTACCTGAGACCATCCTATTATCTTTGATACCTTTCAAGTTGAATTGCTCAACTATAAGCAACTTCTCGAGGCTCAAAACAAATCTTAACCTAATGACACTAATCAATTTGCCTTCTTTACCAATAAGAAACCACATTTTAGCAAGAAACCAAAATTTCCCAATCAAAAAAACCAATATCCCAGAGCTCCCCAAACCTCAAACACTCGTGTTGTTGCACCTAAACCATAACCCTTCAACTCCAATAACTTTCAAAGCAAATTTCCTCCTTATCAAATCTGTAACAAATAAAATCATCAAGCCCTTGATTGCTACCATTGCATGGACTTTACATATCAAGGAAGGCATCCACCTACTTAGTTGGCAACAATGGCAGCTCATACTCATGTTGGTGAAGAGACTGACCATATCACTTCTGATCTTGAGAATTTGACCCTGCAACAACAACCATACTAGGGCAAAGATCAAGTGACAGTGGGCAATGGAGAAGGTTTGCATATCACTAATACTAGTTCCTCAATGCTTTCCACCAATAAATCCAATTTTTTGCCAACCAATATTCTTTATTGTCCATTTGCATCTTCAAATCTATTATCCATTCAAAGATTCTGCCATGACAATGACTACCATTTTATACTCACTGCCATACACTTTGTTATGAAGGACATGCAGACCAAGGAAATCCTCTTCCAAGGGCTGAGTAAAGCTGGCTTGTATCCAATGTTCTTGTAGCACCCTCAACTCAACAACTCCATTCCAAAAGCTGCAATGCTCTCTTCCTTTACTACTCTACTAGGTGTCACAGCTATTCTACAAGTTTGACACTTGAGACTAGGATATCCCTCTAAAGCCACTGTCTCCAAATTAGTCAAGCAGTCCATGTTATCTCTTTTTGGTTCAATAAAGTCTAGGCAACTATGTAAGTCATGTCAAGTAGTTAAGAGTCATAAACTTCCTTTTGTTGAGTCCAATAACCGATCCTCTTCTCCTCTTGAGTTGATACACTCTGATGTATGTCCAATGTTACTTCAGTTGGTGGTTCTATATTCTATATTTTATTTATTGATGATTTCTCAAGGTTTACATGACTGTTTCCATTAAAATTAAAATCTGATGTGTTTAGCTGCTTTGTTAAGTTTAATATCTGGTGGAAAAACAATTCTCCAGCAATATCAAACCACTTTTAACTGATAATGGTGGAGAATATTTATCTGGTACCTTCAAAGACTATATTTCACAACAAGGCATCTTACATAAGCTCACATACCCACACACCTCGGAACGAAATGGGATCTCAAAAAGAAAACATAGATATATAACAGAAATTGGCCTCACCTTGTTATCTCAGTCCCATCTCCCATCCACCTATTGGGTAGATGTATTTCTCATTGCCACATACCTCATAAATAGACTCCCAACACCTGTCTTATCTTATCAGTCACCCTACTTTACCCTCCTCCACAAACAACCTGATTATTCCTTACTCAAAACCTTTGACTGCCTATGTTTCCCTCTGTTAAGAGCTTACACTCCATATAAACTCACATTCAAAAGCAAAAAGTGTGTGTTTATTGGTTATAGCACTAATATAAAAAAAAAAGATATAGGTGTCTTGATCCTTAAACCAAAAGAGTTTACATATCCAAACATGCTATCTTTGATGAGCTCAACTTTCTTGCACAGGATGCAGAAGATACAACAGCCAGCTTTACTCCCCTACAAGTGCATTCACTGAGTCTTCAATGTCCTTACATCAGGTACCTTTTCTACTTCTCAACTTTCTTTACCTGCTCCAACTGCAGCTTTTCTTGTTGCTGATATGCCATTAATTTCCTTTGATATAGCTACCTCATCCTTCACCCAACTTCCCCAAATTCTCCAAATTCCTTTAACTCAGAAATAACACCTGAGCCTTTCACCAATGACTTAATACCTTCCAACAATCCACTTCTTATGATTGGTCCTATTCCAAAAAACACCCTCCTTGCAACTAACAGCCTCACTCCAAAAATTACTCCTCCACCTCAACCACTTTCTACCTCAAAAATGGTAACTAGATCACAGTCTAACTCTTTGAAACCAAAACAATTCTAGATTATCATCTTTATTACTCCACCAAGCATCCTCTTCAAGCATTTTTCACCTCCTCTTTACCACTTGAACCAAATACCTACTCCCAAGCAATGAGGGACCAGCATTGGTTAGATGCAATGTTTGCTGAATACAATGCCTTAATGACCAACAAAACTTGGTCATATTGCCCGAGACCTCACCATAAAAAGGTAGTTAGAAACGAGTGGGTATTTAAAATAAAACAAAAATCTAATGGTACACTTGATAGGTACAAAGCAAGGTTGGTGGCTAAAGGCCTTGATCAAATTGATGACCTTGACTTTAATGAGACCTTTAGCCCTATGATTAAACCGGCCACAATCAGATTAGTTTTAGCTTTGGCCGTTAACTTTAACTGGTCCATCAGGCAGCTTAACATCTCAAATGCCTTTCTCCATAGTTATCTTGAGGAGGAGGTTTACATGGAGCAACCTAAAGGATTTGAAGACCCACCGTTTCCCAATCATGTATGTCTCTTGCATAAGTCAATATATGGCTTAAAACAAGCTCCTAAAGCTTTGTTCATGCAGCTCTCACAGGTATTGTTGGACCTTAGTTTTATTGCATCAACAGAGGATACCTCTCTCTTTATCTTTCATCAACAATGCATCTACTATTGATAGCCTCATCTCTAATCTCAAATCTGAGTTTGTTGTCAAAGACCTTGGTATTCTTTCATACTTCTTAGGTATTCAAGTTTCTCATACCGCTAATGGCCTGCACCTGAATCAAGGAAGCATGTTGTTGATCTCCAGCATAGATTAAAGATGGCTTGGGCTAAGCCAACACCTACTCCATGCATTACAGGTGGCAAACTCTCTAAATTCTCAAGTGATCCACTTGAAGATCCCATTGAATATCCCACCATGGTAGGAGCCCTTCAATATTTAAGATCAAATTGATCCTATAGTGTCAACCAATTATGCCAATTTCTTCATTTCCGGAGAACTACTCACCTCACAACTACCAAAAGAGTCTTGAGATACATCAAAGGCACCCCTCAATTTGGTCTCCAACTCAGCAAAGAATCCATCCAGCTTAGGCCCCGTTTGGATTCAGAGATGAGATGAGTTAAGATGAGTTTAGTTTATTTTTTAATATTATTATTATTTTGGAATTTGAAAAAGGTGTATTGAAATTTGAAAAATATATATTGAGTTTTGAAAAATGTGTATAGGAATTTGTGTTTTGTATAAAAAAAATTATAAAAGTGTAATGATGAAATGAGATGAGTTTTAAATTCAAACGGGACCTTAATGGCTTCTATGACTCGAATTTGACAGGTAGTCGAGATGAGAGAAGATTCACATCTGCTATTGCATCTATCTCGGCTCAAACTTAACTTTTTGGGTTGCTAAAAAGCAACCAATGGTGGCAAGGTCAAGCACTGAGGCAAAATATAGGTTTATGGCATATACTGTAGCCAAGTTGTATTGGTTAAGAATTTTCTTCAAAGAACTACACATTCCCTTAATCACTGCTCCTTATATTTGGATTGATAATACTGGTGCTTTAGCACTCTCTTCTAACCCAATTTTTCATGTCCGAACTAAGCATACTAAGGTAGATTATCACTTTATTCGTGAGAAGATTTACAACAAAGATATTCAAGCCAAGTACATATCCACTACTGCACAGCCTTCAGACATTTTTACCAAAGGACTTTCTTCATCTAGGTTTCACACACTTCAAGCCAAGTTTATGGTTAGTGATCTACCCATCAGCTTGAAGGGGGCAGTTACAGATAACTCTATTACAGATATGGAAGGCACGCAACATACTTTGAATTCAAATGAAGAGATAAGTAATCTTGTTTCAAGTGAAAAACATAACCGAATCTCCTAACAAAAATTTAAATTTGTACTTAATTTTATTTGTTATTCAGTTGCACAAATCACTCTGAATCTCAAATGTATCTCTCTATGATCTTATATCAAATACTTTGTAATCAATCTTAGTCTATAAATACAATTGACTTCCATGACTAGTATCAATTGAACCAGCATTTCAATTCTTGTTTCTAACTCTATAAATAATAAAATTAAAAATGATGAAAAGCATTTATCATTTATTAAAAAATAAATATCCACTTAAGTACTTGGCTAAGCTTGAAGATTTGGAATGGAAGAGTTACAGACACGTGAGATATTGAGGGCTACCCAATTTATTGACCAATTAATGCTGCACTAGAAATTCGTGTGGGTATCAATAAATGCAATCTAATTTACTTTATGTATTTAGCGCTCTTCCACTTCAAATATATTAGTTTGAGCAATAACTTGAGAGAATCTTTCTTCTACCCTCCATTTAAAATAGAGTTGTCAAGAAGTTATAAACAAAAAAGTAATACTATACAGCATTCTACACACTAAAGATTTTTAATTATAAAATAAAAGAAGATAAAAATGTAAAATTATATTTTTTTAATGGATGTGCAAAATATGCAGGCTTCTCTTTAAAACTTTTTAAAACAAAATTGCATCTCTATCGCTGTTCAAGAAAAATTAGAAATGAATATTGGAGATATAAATACATTATTTCATAACTCTTTTTAAAATCATCCTATGCTATAGCGCTTAAGAAATATTAATCATTATGTAGTTCTTCATCTAATATAAATTTCAAATTCTACATAAATGCATTCCATTTAAAAGAGACGCACGTACTGTGCTTGTATGCTTTATGTATCCACAAGTCATTTTCCTTTCTGTTTCTCTTTTAAGAAAGAGTAACTTTTAAAATATAAATATATTTAATTAATTTATAAAATTGCCAAATTACTTCATATCTTATATATGCGAAATAAACTTTATTTATTATAAATAGAAATTGAGAAGTACTTATTTTGAGATCAATGGATATTTCATATTACGATACTAAAAATGTTATGAGTTTATGAGCTTAAAAAATAAATTTAAAAACATTGTTAGTTTATACTATAAGATAGTAATAGGACAATGATACAATTTCTAGCATTAGTCCTTTTTTTATATCAATTTCTAGCATTAGTCTTATATACATTGTTTAAACTTTGCTGAAGACACTTGTGGGAAGTTATTCTTCATCTATTATCCAATAATGAAGATGACAAAAACTTGGGAATTGGTCAAAATGTATGGATTTGCCAATGGAGAACCACCATATAGACAATACATGAAAAATAAGAGGTGCACAGTAGACATCCTCGTTCCTGTACCCAAAAAACTCATTCTCTCTCTCTCTCTCTCTCTCTCTCTCTCTCTCTCTCTCTCTCTCTCTCTCTCTCTCTCTCTCTCTCTCTCTCTCTCTCTCTCTCTCTCTCTCTCTCTCTCTCTCTCTCTCTCTCTCGTACAATAAACACATACTTCAATCATTTCTCACAAAATATATTTTTATCGGAATACTCAACCACTCTCGTGACCACTCTAATCAAAAAATCAAAAACAAAAACAAAACACAAGTCATTATTTTTTTTTTCTAAAACTTTTTATGCAGAAATTTTTTCATCTTCGTCAAAATTTGGCCTCCATCTTGTTCTCTCTGAACTCACCTTTAAGTAATTGCTTGCAGCTTGCAGTGAAGTGAGCTTGAGAGAAAAATATAAAAGATAGAAAGAGGGG
This sequence comes from Platycarya strobilacea, assembly GCA_036898215.1. NCBI lineage: Eukaryota > Viridiplantae > Streptophyta > Magnoliopsida > Fagales > Juglandaceae > Platycarya > Platycarya strobilacea. The sequence continues at coordinate 49,765,403 of CM072546.1, forward strand.
AGATGTTCCAAAGGCTGGGAAGGTACTTGTAGTTTTCAATGAAATAAAAAGTTGGGATTTTTTATTTGAAAGTCAAAGTTATATATAATAAATGTTCTCCTTTAGTGATATTCTCAAGAGAATATATTCCTGTTTTCACCATAGCCCTGTCTCACCCAACCTTCATGCTTCTTCTTCAAATGCAATTTGAGATTTTCTTCTCTTTTCACTTCACTTGTCCCCTTTTATAGTTTTTCTTCAAAACCCAGCAACATTTCTCTCCAATTCCTTGTGAATTGCTTTCTAGAGAAAAACAGAAGGAAATAGAGAGTGCAAACAAAAGGATTGGGAGAGAGAGAAATAGGAGTCGGTGGGAGGGGTATGCAGCAAGTATCTCTTGTAGTGCAGAGAATGATGCCTTCATCTATCCCGTGCATGGCATGTCGTCATTGGTCTCTGATAATAAATCCTCGCAAGTGACACCAGCCCAAAGAGTTTTTACTTCAATCCCACATGAATAGTTTTTGACAGTGAGATGTTTCCATCTCATCTTAATATTCAAGTATTATAAATACAAATATTATTAAAATCACGTCACAATTTTTTATAAATTATCTTATTATTAGTCACAAACTATTTCAATTTATTTTATCTCGACTTAATATTTAAACCAGAACTTAATCTTTCATTTTTGATAAGCAGCTAGCTAAGCTTCCCAAGCATATCCTTCAATGTGTCCATGTGATGTAGATGGGACCAATGGGCTAGCTTGGGTCCCATTTCCATTGTTCATATCATTCTCAGCATTCTCTTGAACATGTAGTGCAAGTTGAAGGGCCCGTAACACATCTTTCATTGCTGGTTGTTCAATATCACGGTCACATATGCAATAATCTACGATCTCCCCGAACCTATGAAGACATTTAGAAGCAATCTCGCCCCTCAAACAAAAGCCAATGATCTCATCAAGGAACTATGGTAGCATTTTGTGGCCCATTGAACCAAGTTACTTGCTCTTTTAGCAGGTCTGGCATCAATGCTGGCCTAGCACACAATATCTCAAATAAAACAACTCCAAATGAGTACATGTCATATTTTTCTGTCAGCTTTTATCTATGATAGTACTTTGGGTCCACATACCCAAAACCACCCTTCACAAAGGTGTTGAAGTGGGATTAGGACATGCTCATGGGATCCAGTTTTGACAGACTGAAATATGAAACTTTAGCCGACAACCTCTCATACAGTAGTATGTTTGTAGGTTTCAAGTTGCCGTGAATTATTGTACCCTTCACACCTGTATGACTATGAAGGTAGTTCAATCCATGCGCCGCATCGATGCAAATATCATGAATATGTTGCTTCCATATAAGCATAGGGTTATCGGTTTCATAAAGATGAGAACAAAGTGCCCTTCGTGCCACGTACTCATACACAAGGATCATCTTGTCTTGATCATCATGTTTTGATCATCACAATATCCGATTAAAGCCACGAGATTAGCATGGCAAAGCTTGGAGAGCACGTGGATGTTAGTCCAAAACTCACGAGTCCCTTGCTTTGATAGTGGGTTTAGTTGTTTGATCGCAATTACGATGGAGTCACTATCAGTATACCCTTTGTAAATGTTTTTGAATCTTCCAGCTTCTATGACTAGCTGATGATCGAAGTTCTGCATGGCTGCTTTGATTTCCATGATTGAGAAGTAATAACAGAGATTCGATGGCAATGTTGAAATATTCTCGCATGTGGACCTCCACATCTTGGAAAATGGGACCCACAAGTATTTTGCCAAGCTCGTAACAAATTCATCCAACCTCCTCCTCTTCCTCCGTTTATAATGAGCTAAGAAACACATATAACTGAGTATTGCAAGCAAAGCATTGATGGAAAAGACAGTTGCCATCATAAATAGTGAGAGGCTATTTTTATGCCTCATCTTCTTCTCCAGTGCAGAGGATGTTAGACCCACCATCGACACTAAGTTACCGTCTGATTGGTTCAACTTGAATATCTCCACGCTGTTCAAGATTGCATCTATAAACTCTAGTCTTGCTTACACGCCTTTAGATCTGTAAGGATTAAGAGTGTAAGAAAAAATCGAAAAATCGGTAAACAGGATCCGACCAGTTCAAACTGGTGGAATCAGTCCGATTTTAGGTAGGTACCAGTTCGAAATTGGTTTTCATAATGTTAAAACAGGTAGGTACCAGTTTGGTTTCGATTCTAAATTTTTTAAATCCAATCCGGATCGGTTCAATATAATATATATTTTAAATTATTTTTTTAATATGATACATAATATAAAATATTTTTTTAATTATATATAATATGTTATACATTAGTATATAATATAAATTAGTTACAATTTATATTTTATGGCCTACTACTAATAGTATAATAGTATATTACTATTAGTAATATACTTTATGCTTATATATAAATTATTATACTAAATAATTACATATGAAATAATGATATATTAATACTAATACAATTTTTTTGAGCTAATACTAATACTATTAGTTATAAATATCAATGATATAATTATAAAAAAATTTAAACTCATTATAAATAATACTGATAGTCTAATAAATTAATATAGACTAATTTAAAATCAAAAAACCGGATTGAATCGGACTGGAATAGATAAAACCGGTATTATTGATTTTGGAGAGTAACTGGTGCGTAATTAATTTTAAAAAATAGAAAACTGATGGTACCAGTTTGATTTTAGATTTTATCCAAAATCGGACTGAACCGGACTGATTACACCCCTAATAAGGATGCAGTGCGAGCCATAAATCATGCTTAGCTTTGGTTTTTTTAGGAACCAACACGACACAGTCTTTGTGCACTGGAATTCCACTGCCACCACTTTGTTCAATCACATCCTCTTGATCTTTTGCTGTTTGGTTATAAATGAATATAGAAAACACTCGTCGATTTGTGAACATAACTTCAACTTGAGTCTCGCAGAAATGAAGCCTAGCCAAATAAAAGAACTCAACATCCACGAAAACAAAACACCCATGTGAGATTGTATTGCAAGTTCACATTAGCATTCTTACCCATTATATAGGAAGTAGTGTACACAATCTCCGGTGCTGTGTATGGTGGAGTATTGTCTACGGAGTTCTTAATTGAAACATTGGATAGGTGAGGCATGGTGCCAAGCGCCTTCCAAAGATGTAATCCTCATCTTGATCCCACGCTCGGAACATTCCAGTATCATTAATATTGGAAACAACCGCACCACCCACATTTAACCTATACAACGTCTTAAGAGCGAATGGATTAATTTGGAAATAAAAGGGTGTATTGTTTGGGCTGCCTACAAGGGTCACTGTGGATATGTCTTAATTATGAATTATATACAAGTTATTTGGCATGGAAACAACCTCGAGACCGTTGATGAAGGCATAAGAGCTTGGAGATGGTATGAAGGTTATGTCAAGGTTTTGATTGTTTTGCACATCAATAATGAATTCCTTGACACGATATCTCGTCGAAGGACTTGAAGTGGAGATGGACAGATAGGCGTTGAAGTTGCTTAAGAGAGTAAAGTTATTGGTGATGATAGAGAAAAAGGATTTGGTTATGTCGTGGTTGGAGTATGATGTAGGGTAGAAGTACAGACGGAGGAACTTTGGGCCGGACGTGACAGGGAAGGAATAGGTGAATTTTGACTGCCCATGATCAAATATACAAGTCGTTATTAGGGGACTTGGGAAAGGGAAGGGTCTTGTTCATAGGCTTTGGATGAAGATGAAGTGTTATGAATGTTGTGGGGGGAAAACTCGAAGTTGGAATCGCCTTCCCAGCATTGACCATCAAGTGAGGTAGAGTTGGAGAAGGAGACACAATTGAGGAGAAAATAATCTGTTGGAGTGTAAGGAGGTAGGGTTTTAAAGGTGGTGATGGGGAGGGAAGGGAAAAGATGGAGGATGGGTAGAGAGGTAGAGAGCGAAGATTATCATGGGTGTCGGTAGAAGTGCATATTGTCGTATTGATTGCCCTCTAATTCATAAGTAATATGTAACATTAATAGCATAACCCAGCCACTAGTGTGTAAAGTTGCTTATGACTTTTGACTGTGTGAGTCGCGACCAACAACTCTTTTGTAATATTATTATTTATATTTTTTATTTCTTTCTTGTATACTTTATTTGTACTCTTAAGTTTTCCATTGATTAGTTTTTTTACCTGGATAGGAAACGTGGAAGGCAAAAACGTAGTGAGGATGAAGAAATTATTGGAATAGGTTGTAATATATATTTAAAAGTTGAAAGAAGAAAGCTTGTGGAAAATGGTTGAGAATTGTGTGCAGGTCGAGATCTCGCTCGACTGTCGCTTGACATGTCGCTCGAGCGAAATTAAGGCCGAAATCTCGCTCAATTCTCGCTCGACGTGTCACTCGAGCAAGATACAGGTAGTGATTTCGCTCAAACTACGCTTGACGTAGCGCTCGAACGTGATACTGTTGGGATCCAAAAGTATACAACGTTTGAAGAAGGGATGCGTCTCAATCGAAGTGTTGTGTAATAATCATTACTCGCTCGACCCTTGCTCAACGTGTCGCTTGAGCGAGATACCAGTGATCTCACTCGATCCTTGCTTGACTTGTATCTCGAGCGAGGAGCAGACAGTGATCTTGCTCGACCTTCGCTCGAGTGAAAAACGGTTAAATTGCTAATAACGTGATTTTTCATAATAGTGTTGTGATAGTTCTGTTAAGTGACGAAAAATTTTTCATATTTTCTGTTTTTCATCCTCAATAGAAACTCAAGAAACTCCCCAAAATTACTATTTGTAGAGTTTAAAAGTTTTGTTGTATCCTGAATGCCATTTGCTAAAAATTTAATAGCAAACTCTTAGTGAGTAAGGACAAATATCGTCTTCAATATAATATTTTTATATCCCTCAAAATCTTATTATTTTCATATTCTATTTTCCATTTAAAACTCCCCAACCAAAATTATAGCCAAAAAAGGGGGCATCACTTGGGTTTTCGTGCATTTATAGTACTACTATTAGCTATGCTTTTATTCGCATGTGCTGCTTTTTTCAAGTTGTTACATATGATTCCATGCTCACATCTATGATTTTCATGTTCGGCTTCTTAACTTTCCTTCTACACAATTACTCCTACACTAGTGTGCTCAACTTTCCAATTGGTGACTTTGACCGTCTGGGCATGATTTAACAGCTTAAAATTATTATTTACATTTTTTCCTTTCTTGTTTAGTTTATTTGTATCTAGAGGCTAAATCTATGCTTAGATTTTAAGATTATTTCAACTCATTTCAAATTAATTATTAACAGAATTAATTATTTTTTCTATCTTTATAAAAAAAATTAAACTCATCTCAATTTATTTGATATATTCAAATACATATTTCAACCTATTTACATTTAAACAAATCTCATCGAGACTCACAAAATACTATTGTTAATGTCTTGCCAAACACCGGGGTTAAGTTTCAGCAACACGAGTAGAAATATTTCTACTTACAAACACAGAGATAAAGGTGGGCTTGGGAGTATTTGGGAAGCCTCTGATGTCAAAGTCTATACTTCTTTTTCTTGGAAGATGATAGGAGAAATTAGAGAGTTTCGAGAGAGTTATTCACACCCGAAATATGGTTTTTATATGAGATTTTAGGAGACATCATGTACCCTGTGTCAGGGGTCTACATCACGCCCACAATCACCCCAATCATGGCCTTTAATGCAGCATGGCGCATAAGGTGACATTATTAATGCGGCGTGGATCCACAGGTGGCATATTGATTGTGGGCAATGGATGCGATCACGTCTCATTTCCATATTTAGTGAAGAGAGGGTCGCTCGTGCTTTCCTTTCACTTGCTAACATATGTTTTTTAATGCTAGCAAGTGTTAGAATCGACACGTCCCATATGCTCCCCCTACTTGTTTCCTTCATGATACATTTCCTTTCTATTAACACAGTTTGTAGGCCGAATTTTGGTGATTCTTGAGCCGTAAGAGGGTAGGATCATTTATATATACATATGTTATTTTATTTTTAAGTTGTTGAGTAGAGAATACCATTTATATCGTTTAGATCATAATATTTAATTTTTAATTTTTAAAATTTAAAATTTATTTTTAAAATTTAAAATTTATTTTTAAAATTTAATTATTCAATATAATTATTTTATTATATATATTCTACTCACCGACTTTGTAATAGTTTATATATATATATATATTATATTTTGTTTGGTAGAAGTGAGGGGATAAGAGTAATGTTACATATAAACAATATTGCATACTCATATGCGCACATGTGCATTTTGATTAGTTACTTTCGTATTTTTCAATGTAAATTTAAGTGTTTTGTTAAGTTTATGTTTTTCACCTTAACATTTGTATACATATGGGTGCTCAATATTGCTTGTGTTTAGAATTTTCTGGGGGGATAATTGACAGTATATTTTGTCTTACGCGGAATAAAAATTAAAACAAAGAGAAAAAAAGAAAAACAGCAAAAATAAAATAAAAATAAAATAAAGAAAAAAAAGTGCAAAACTTCTCCAGTGTGGGTGAGTAGCAGAGTTTTATTCTTTAGTGAGAAAGACAATGCATGGCAGAGCTATCTCAAATCTTTTGTCTTTACCTCTCTCTTTCTCTTTTTTATTCCCATCGCCGCTAAACTTTGCGTCCTTGTAACCCCTTAATCTTTCATTTCTTCCAGCACTCCCACCTCATACAAAAAACAACTCCCCTCTTCATTCTCTTAGTTCTCTGCCACAGAACAATTCATAAATTTTAAAGGAAAATATTTTTCATTGTCTACGTCATCGTGGAGGACCAAAAACAAAGTAGGGGACTTTAAAAGATGAAATCCAAGACTTGTCCCTTTGGAATGTCAGCCTAAACGCAAACCTATTAAAGTAATTCATCGTGAGAAAAAATAGTCAAATTAGAGAATCCATAGTGCAGTTTACCCATCAAAATCCAATCCACAGCCTTTTTCTGAGTCACTACTAGAGTCTCATATGAAATTAGACTCCTCAAACACACATGGATTTATCCTTTAGAGTATAGGGACACAAGCCCATCATCATCCCATGCCAAATGAAACAAAAAAAGTGAGTGTTTTTTTTTTTTCATTTTCTTATCAATGTTCTCACTCCCTTCTTTCTCAAAACTCTCATCCTCACAGAATAAAGCACCAAGGAGCATTGGAGGGCTTTGTAGCCTTCCAAAATTCTTGCAAATCCATATTCTTTTGAGAAGAACGGGTTGAACCTCTACTCATTATACACTTAAAAGTTACTTGGACTCAAACCCATATCAATGCTCATCCTCCGCATATGTCTATGAGAAAGTGAGAGAGAGAGCGCCAATTGAAGTAAGCATAGAAAAGATTTTACTGATAAGCCTTTCACACCTGTCTTTTCATGTGCATTCTTTTTTCGATTTTAATATGACCTAGAGATCAGGCCTTGGAGAGGAGGGAGAGCACAAAGTGGAGAATATTCGATTCGGAGAATGAATGGGAGAAGAAAAGCCTCATGAAAAAGATGGGAAAAAACAAAAACAAAAGTGAAAATAAAAAGAGTGGTACTTAGAACAGAAAATAACTTTTGCATCTGCCAATAGCAATGCGCCATATAGGCGTTTTATGAAGAAATGCACTGGATCTGAGTGCACCATAATCGATCCTAGCCCAACACCCTTTCTCTCACATCCTCTCTCTTCTCTCACGTTTCTCCCCCTCTCTCACTCTCTTGGCGTATTCATCTCCTCGTGCCCTAGATAGCAGATCTCACCCAGCTCGACAATACCCAAGCAGGCGACTCCACCAACGCTAACGCTGACGTCCATTGGCGCAACCCAACCTGCAACGGAGCCCTAGCCTACTCCATTTCATCCAACGCGACGCAACCTACTCCACTTCGAATTGTTTTTTTATTTTTGGTATTCTCTTGAATTATCATCTTTTTTTGCCAATTACATGTTGATTTGTGTGTTAGGAAGCATTTTATTTTATGGATTATTGTCTGAACATGTTATGACTCCCTATTTTTTTATGTAATTTCTGGGAAATAGTTAGCGGTGTAAGAAGACTGAATCAGACCATATGGACTAGACCGGGTCGGATAAAATTTGGTCAGGTCCGGTCCATTTTTTGTATGAACCAAACATTTTTTATCCAGTTCCCGTCCATGGCATTTTTCCCCTGGACTGAACCGAATGACTTTTTTTTTTATATATATATAAATAATAGTATATAAATTATAATATTAAGATCAATATAGATTAAGAGTAGTAGTATAATATATTAATATATAATATATATTCTTATAATATTAACATATTATAATTTATAGTAGTTGACTAGTTGCAGTATAAAAATTATAATTTTAAATTTTTTTTAACTTTATATTTAGATTATTTTTTCTTTTACTAATTGTTTTAAAAGTAAATTTTTTTAAATATTATTTGGCTTAAATCTGTAATAAATACGTAAATTAGACTGAAAATAATTAAATTTGGGTTAAAAATTATGTTTCATTATTGCAAGATTTTGGATTAAATTTAATCCATTAAATCATATCAGGTGCCATTGGACCAGACTGGACCGTTTCTGGACCGAATTAAATTGAACCAGTATGAATCGAATAGGAGTTTAGTCTAGTCGAAGGTGGAAAATTTTTTGGACCGAATAGAATCGGTCCATATTTTTTCCAAATCAGACCATTTACACCCATAGTAGTAGTTGATTCGATGATGGTTGTTTGTGTAGAAATTGAGGTGAGTGTTTGTGAAAATAATACAAAAAATTTTAGAAAATGAGATCCGAAGCCTATCTACGTTCGCACTCCAAAATCACCACCTGACTCGTTGATGAAAAGGTTGTGAAAGAGGAAGTGAGAGAAGTGAGAGAAGTGAGAGAAGTGAGAGAAGAGAGAGAGAGAGAACGCGAGAGTCAGGGTGTTAGGCTAGGATCAATTCTGGTGCACTCACGTCTAGTGCCATACGTGACATGTTTTTATTGACGGGTGTAAAACCTATTTTCACACCAATTCTGTTTCAACATTTTTTTTTCAAATAAAAATGCATTTTTTGTTATTTGAAATGAAACGAACCGTTTAATTTGTTTCACATAGACAGTGGTACTCCACTCCAGCAATCCCATCCGACTACCATAAGAGTATTTATATATATATATACATATACATATAATATATATATGTATGTATTTTGCTTCATTTTGATGTCAATAGGAAATATATAGAATTTCTAGTTTAAAAAGACTTTTCTTCAGGTTCATATAAAGGGCTTTAAATTAATTTTCCAAATATGGTCCACTTCTAAAGCTAAAGTTGGTATATATACCTTTCACGGAGAAAATTGGATCATAATGCGATGGGGCCTGCAGATAGGATTCAGACTTCAGAGTACGTGGCAAACCACTTGATAATGGATTAAGTTTCCAAGTAAATAATAATATCAAACCGCAACACAATGTTATTTTAAAGAAAATAAATAATGTTATAAACGAACGTCGGCAGTCGTCCCTGTTACACCACTAAAAATTATGTGAATGATCCCACTATTATTATTTTAAAATCTGCATAATGATTTGCACAGTGACTTGTATAGTAACTTGCATAGTAATTTCAACGCCTATAAATATGGGTTTCAGTTGTAATGAAATTCATAAGAAAATATAAAGAAGTAAGAAAGTTTCAGAAAGTTTCTTTTACATTTCTCTTGCAATAGTAGTAGTTTTCTTTTTAGTTTTATAACACGTTATCAGCACGAGATTCTACCGATACTGAAACTAGTGGTCTTCTATTTCAAGTAAGTTTTTCAATATATTATTTGCAGTCCTTGAGATAAATATTAAAGGTGATATTTCTGAATATTACTTGATAAAATTTTATTTTTATTCTCATGATAATGTGAATATATTTCTTAAATTCACATATTTATTTTTGTAATATAATGTCAAATATTGAGATTTATTACTATTGACATTTCTGAAAAATGTTATTTATCCAGATCCTTGATGAGATCTATTAGGATATAATGATGAACTTGAAAGATACAATCATAGAAGAAAACCATGTGTCCCTGAAGGACCGTGCTGTGTATCTCATGATGAAAAATCATTTTACTGTGTGAAATAAATTAAGAGACTGATATAAGCACCAGAAGATGTAATCCTTTCAAAAGATCATTATGATTTATTGCAATTGAAGTTGCAAGATTTTAAGAGTGGTATTGAATATTCTGCACTCTTTAAAATCAGCTCAATATTAAAATTATACAGTGAAAATGTCATTGATGATGATATATAAAAGAAGACATTATTTTTTCATACCTCGAATGTGCTCCTGCAGTAGCAATATCGAGAGTGAAACTTCAACAAATATTCTGAATTTTTGTTTTGTCTTCCAGTGATTGAGCTAAATAATGAGTTTTTGTTACACCAGTTACGTCCTATTAATAATATCGAATTTACACAATTTCCAAAAGTGAACGGGAACTAAGGGCGTAGACGTGGTAGAAAAATTATAGAAGTGTTGGTCCCAAAAGCGACAACACTAACGATGATAAAAATATATCGTATCACCAGAAGTGATCAAACTCAGAGAAGGGTAAAGGCTCTCAGAATAATTCTTCATAAAAAGATGAAGATATTTATCATAGATGTAATATGACTAAACAGTAGTCACGTACCTGTTGTACGGCCAAACACTTGATTTACTTATACTAAGTTTTTATATATAAGCTTATTAATATTTCATCATGTTTTGAAATAATGAAATATCGGTGCCTGAAGCACGACAAGAAATTTCTTGAGATAATAAAGCCCTGTTTAAATTTGATCCTCTTACAAATAAATGTGAACCAGAAGTTCAGAGGATTATTTATCTGCAAAGTGTTGCAAATCAATTACATGATGTATTTACTGACACTAAAGGTGTTGTAAAATCATATATTACTGCTGTTAATGCTTAAGCAGGAATTGAAGTCCCTGAAGGACGAGTTGTTAAAACAGCAATAAATGAGTCTAAGATACACCTGAAGCGTTGAAAACCTATTGGTGCACAAGAAAAATAAAAATCGGTGCTCATGAAGAGACCGTATTTTCTGTATAAAATATAATCCTCCTGAAGAGGAAACCTCCTGAAGAGTATAACTCCTGAAGAGAAAACTCCTGAAGAGTATAAACCTCCTGAAGAGGAACCTACTGTAGAGGTGTTTCATGAAATGTTTTCCCCTGAAGAGGAACAATGAGATCTCAATACATTTCATGAGTACTGGAAAATTTATTGATAGAAATAAAACTGTTGTCGACAACATATATGATAACACTTGATATTACCAGAAGTAATGAAGAAAGTGAGCCAAAAATCGTCGAAGAATGTCGACGTAGAAATGATTGGCCAAAATGGAAAGCAGTTATTAAAACTGAATTAAACTCGCTAGTGAAGCGAGATGCATTTGGACCTGTTGTCCAAACACCAAAGGGTGTAATATTTGTCAGATATAAGTGAGTATTTATACGAAAGCGTAATGCGAAATGAAATTATGCGGTATAATTTATCGCCATATTTCCTTGGTATGAATGCAATCACATTCATATTTTTAATTGATTTGGTTATTACAAAATGATTATATATGCAGTTAATGAATGTGGTCACTGCATATTTATAAGCATCATTAGATTATTACGATACTTGAAACATCTAATCCAAGTACATTTAGGAGTATGTACTTTATAAAGTTTCAAAAATTTTTATATGAGTTAAAGCAATTCGGACGCATGTGGTGTAATTGAATCAACAAGTATCTATTGAAAGAAGGATTTAAAAATAATCCTATATGTCCATGTGTTTTATCAAAATTCAGATTTTCCATTATTACAGTTTACGTTGATGATTTACCTTGTTAGAACTCTTGAAAAGATCACAAGGATTGCTATAAATTCAAGGAATGCATTTGAAAAGGAAAGATCTTATTATTCAATTCATAGATGAGTTACAAGAATTTGAGACTTCTAACCTCATCTCTCAAATGCATTTGTTTTTCATAAAGCAACATACCATCCTTATCTAAAGGATTAGGCAATCGAAATGAAGAGGCAAGTAAGGATTTTAAATCCTTATTCTCCTGCTTTAAGTCTGTAATTTTTCTGTCAGACTCTTGAATGAGTCGTTGAAGTACAGAAACCTTCTCGTTAAGCTCCTCAATCTCACGATTTTTGGATTGTAATCGGTTGGAAAATCCAACAATAGAGGAGGAGTATCGGGTGCCGAGAGTCACCAGCTCATAAACAGCTTCACGATCTGACTTATTAGCCAGATCATTTGCTTGCTGCAACATTGCACCTGCGGAAGATGCAGAATCAACTTGTAATTGAGGTGAATGATACCTCATATGTTGATTGTGAGAAATAGCAAAAGGAAATTGATGAGCCATTGAAAATTTGTAAAATAAGAATACAAATACAGATGAATTATAGATATGAGAAAAAGATTTGATGCGTACTAAATGAAGCTAAAGACGATTCTTATAGAAATGGAAATAAGAACAAGACAAACCATCATCTCTTCAAATCTCACTTTACAAGATATGCTGGATGCATAATTTCAAAAGCCAGCGAGATTAATTACAGCTATCTCTATTTTCTTGTAAACGCTGAACATCTACCATTAGCTGCTGTTGTTGACTTTGTATCTGAGCTCTCTCTCGTTCTAGCTCTTCACTCGTGTTTTCAGGTCACGAGAATACCAGTTTACAAGTTTCTCCAGCTCCTTGTTTTCTTGTTTTAAATCTTTATTTTTTCTATCTTTAGTTGCAAGCGTTTGATGCAACTCAGATATTTGAGTTTTAAGATGATCAACCTCACTTGTTCTCGCCAGTAGCCTCTGAGACATGATTGTAAGAGATGCAGCATATTGAGCACTGAAATCGTGGAGCACTCAACTCAGAGATGCAGCTCCAATGTTATTTCCGCCGTATATAAACAAGTTCTCCCTAATAACGCCAAATGAGGGGGAGAAAATTTTAGATGAAAATATTATCACACTCTCTCTAATGCATTATTTAGTTGGAGATCGTGTTTGAATTCTTAACTTATTATATTTACTGAAATCATATTTGCTTATTACTTGAAACACTAACGCATATTATCAGGTGGAGTTTAAGTATTACTGCAGGTATCAGATTTCTATTAAGTCTGTCAATCAGATATTATTTTTCATCTTCACTCAGAAATTATTGCAATTCATGAAACAAGTCGAGAGTATATTTTTCTGAGATCAATGACTCAACATATCCAAGAAAAATGTGGTATTTTGATAGTTCAACAATTTTATACGAAGATAATGCTGCTTGTATCACTCAAATCAAATGAGGATATATCAAATATACGATCAAGTGATAATCTGGCAGATTTATTCACGAAGACATCACCAACTGCGACATTCAAGAAAATTGTGCAGAATATTAAAATGTGAAAACTCAAAAACTATTGTCATGCACTTTCCAGGGGGAGTAAAAGTCCTGAAGACTTGTGCTGATTGTACTCTTTTTCTTTCGCTAAGGTTTTATCCCATTGGGTTTTCCTTTGCAAGGTTTTAATGAGGCAATCTTAAAACACTTGTGGATACATAAAGAGACTGTACTCTTTTTCTTTCGCCATTGGTTTTTCTTCCCACTGGGTTTTTCTTTAGCAAAGTTTTAACGGGCAGATTCTTTATGGGTGGTCATTCAAGGGGGAGTGTTATAAACAAACGTCGGCAGCCGCCCCCCTGTCCCACTACTAAAAATTATGTGAATGATCCCACCACTATTATTTTAAAATCTGCATAGTGACTTGCATAGTAACTTGTATAGTAATTTCAACGCCTATAAATATGGGATTCAGTTGTAATGAAATTCATAAGAAAATATAGAGAAGGAAGAAAGTTTCAGAGAGTTTCTTTTACATTTCTCTTGCAATAGTAGTAGTTTTTTTTTTAGTTTTATAACATATTAATTTATAAATAAAAGCTAACAAAAGAAAGAACGAAAATTAATTGGGCTTTCAGCAGAATTTAGCTATAATTTTTTTTTTTACGTCCACCTTACTCGTTGGTACCAACATATTAAATTTAAGAGTTCTTCTATTCAACAATCTTACACTATACAGTATCACAAGTATTAAAAATAAAATTTGAAACAGGTATATTGTGTAGAAATATTGTTGAATAATTTCTTTTTTCAAAATTAAGTATATATTACTGTTTATGTGAGTGAGTGGATGTAGCTTCTCTCTAGCATATCTCATATAATAATAGATAGAAAAGTTAAAAGATAAAGACTTTTTTGGAATTTTGTCTGTCTTTTTTGTTTTTTCCTTCTTTTGCACTTTATAGCCCGAAGAAAGTTGGTTGATCATAATTGGGTTAGTGCTTAAATATTAATGGAGGAGAAATTACCTGATCAAACCATTCATATATTAATCAACAAATTAAAAGTGTTCTCTATGGTTTATCTTAATTCACCATTCCAAAACTTTAATCAACGTCATTATGATATTTTTATGAGTACTAAATGAGTCCATGCTAAAAATTTGTCAAGATAAAACAAAATTACATGTTTATTAGTGATATACACTATATATTACTGTTCATATGAGTGAGTGGATGTGACTTTTCTTACATATCTCATATAATAATAAATAAGAAAGTCAAAAGATAAAGACTTTTTTAAAATTTTGTGTCTTTTTTATTTTTTCCTTCTTTTTCACTTTATAGCCCGAAGAAAGTTGGTTGATCATAATTGGGTTAGTGCTTAAATATTAATGGAGGAGAAATTATCTGATCAAACCATTCATATATTAATCAACAAATTAAAAGTGTTCTCTATGGTTTATCTTAATTCACTATTCCAAAACTTTAATCAACGTCATTATGATATTTTTATGAGGACTAAATGAGTCCATGCTAAAAATTTGTCAAGATAAAACAAAATTACATGTTTATTACCATTAATAAGGGAAAAAAATATAATAAAAAACTCTTTTGAAATGACTGAATCACACAAAAATACATGATACATAGTATTATTCTATAAAAATAATATTTATAAAAAAATAATATTTACAGTCATGAATATATAAGTGCAGTGCAATTGTTTTAAAAAAAATATATATATACAATTTTATAAAAACAATTAATTTTTTAACAATGAATCATACTCTTTTTTAAAATGACAGTATGACACTTACAACTTCATAATAAGTATATGTATCATTAATCATATTTATAACTTGTCTAGGGAGCATGAAATATATATGCGGTCCAGTTAAGACCGGCTCAAGCATTATATCACTTAGGCTATTGTCTAAAACCTCATTTTGTGTAAAATCTCCAAAATTAAAAATAAATATATATTTTTAATAATTTTCTAAAGATATATCAAAATCGTTTCATTAATTAATTTTTATATCTTTTTAATGTGTTGCAATTGTCTAGATTTTTATATATTTTTTTTCTTTCTCTTCTTCTTAATTAGGTTTAAGCTCTTGTACACCTCTTGTGTATTTGGATTATGCCTATTTTTATTAATAAAAATGTTTATTTATAAAAAAAAAGTTGCATAATGCTAAAATTTAATATTTAATTCAATGGATGATTTATATTTTTAAATAATTTTTTCTATGATCTTGTTAAATTGAGATATAAAACTTACAATAAAATCTCATTTTAAATTGTTGTATTAAATATAAAGTTAAAAACTCTTATTTAAATATTTTAAATAAAACCTCATTTTTAAAAATTTAAAAATATTTAATATTTAATTATATTATAATTAAAATTAACTCACTTAAATTTAATTTACTTTAGACTGTGATTTGTATTGAGCCGCTCCTAATCAGTTGCATGCTTTTTCTGAGTTGAATGTTTCACAGTTTCAGCATGGGCAAAATTTATTGCCCTCTCGGCCATCATTTCACTCTCACATCATATCGGATTTTCTCTCTCTTTTCAATCTCTCTCTCATCATATCCTTTTCTCTCATCTCTTTCATTTTTATAAAGCTCTGTTTTATTTTTTTTAATAGGAAGAAGAGAAAAAAAAATCTACGTAATATGTGCTACTTGCTTTTGCCAAAGTGAATGGGCCTACCAATTAGACGTGGTAATTAAGTTGATAATGCTTAAAATATGTATATATATATATTTTTTTTGTGCTGTTAACTTTATGGAGTTGGAACAAAACGGAACGGAGCTGATCTACCTCTTCATCCTCTCTTATTCGTTTCTCAAGTTTTTTCACACGATCTCCATGCTCACCCACATGATCTTCTTGTTCGTCTTCTTAATTAGTTAATTTTCCTGCAGCTTCTATGTCATATTATCAAAGGAAAACTAGTTTTCTTTTGATACATATATCCATAGCTACTACGACAGTCATGGCTCAAGAACCAGCTGCTTTAATAACCAACGAGTCGTCATGGTCAAAGAAAACAATATCATCAATTGCCGTTGGAAGTATTGCGGGCTTCTTGGCCGTCGCAATTCTAGTGTGTTGCAAGCTGCTTCTTTGGAAACCGAGAGACAAGAACTGTGGATCTTACTATTCACTAACCAAGTCATGTTGGTGTTGGCCTGACAAAGGAAAGTCAACACGGGCAAAACCCTCATCACTGCCCGGAGAGCGATGCCGCCGATTCTCACTAGAAGAAATCACAACAGCAACCCACAACTTCCATGAAGAATTGATTGTTGGCGTTGGTGGCTTTGGGAAGGTATATAAGGGTCTCGTCGAAGAGAGTACATTGATCGTGGCGATCAAACGCTTGAACCCAGAATCAAAGCAAGGTCGCCAAGAGTTCTGGACGGAGATTGAGATGCTCTCGCAACTTCGCCATGTCCACCTCGTCTCTCTCATTGGTTACTGTAATGACGATGGCGAGATGATCCTCGTCTATGATTACATGGCTAATGGGACACTTCGAGACCACCTTTACGACACGAACAGGGATCCTCTCTCGTGGATACAAAGGCTCCACATTTGCATCGGAGCAGCCTCTGGTTTGAACTACCTGCATACCGGAGTGAAGCACCCCATCATCCACCGTGACGTAAAAACGACCAACATTTTGTTGGACGAGAACTGTGTAGCCAAGGTTTCGGATTTCGGGTTGTCCAAAGTGGGTCTGGAAAACGCGGCTGTGAGTACCATGGTCAAGGGCACGTTCGGGTACTTGGATCCGGATTACGCAAGACGTCGGCAACTGACACAAAAATCGGACGTATACTCGTTCGGCGTAGTGCTGCTTGAAGTATTATGTGCCCGAAAAGCACTGAACCCGAAACTGGAGGAGGAGGAGCAATGGAATTTGGCCAACTGGGCCAAGAAATGCATTGAGAAGGGGATCATGGGGGAGATCATAGATCCGAATCTGATGGGCAATATTGCTCCGGAGTGTTTCAAGGTGTACATAAATGTCGAAGAGAACTGCGTACGCGATCAGGGGATCCAACGGCCCACCATGAACGATGTTATGGAAAACCTCAAATTTGCACTGCAACTGCAGAAGGAAGCAGACATTGTGAAGAAGGAAGCCAACTCAGCCGACAAGGAAGCCTTTACGGCAGTGTTATCATTCGATGTTTCCGACATCACCGGAGCTCGTCTACACAATAACGTTTTCAGTGGACGTGTGTTGGAATCGGATAGTGGGACCTGGTTGATTAGTAATAATACAGGGGATGGATGACCTACGGCTACCCAAGTCGAATTGATACGAAGATTTGTTTACGGATAACAACATTGCAGAGGTATTTTCTTGGTTTGTCTGTGAAGCTTAGAGCATGAGTAATGTACTCAATAAGGTTAAATTTTAGCCACAGTTTAGTTAGTGTGTATAATAATTCATTATGATGAACTTAACAAATGAACAATAATTATAATCTAAGATCATTTCAATAGTCAAAATCTGGCCATCCTCTTAGACTGACTAAACTATTATTTTCAGACTGAATAATTCATCTTTCTGTTACCTCTGCTACTGCCTGCTGCAATCCAAACTTCAAAGTATTTAAAGTCTGATTTGGGTAACCGTAGTACTAGAGTACTACCAGTTCATGAATAATTAAGAGAGTGAACATTGAGATCTACCTCATCATGTGCAAGGTATAGGTTTGGTGTAATCCACAAAAAGGTTGTGGAGTGTTATTGTTAAATGATATTAATTATGGAAATTTAATCTGATCATTATAAAAAAAAAATCGTTAGAGAATTATATCCATTAGTAATAATATAAACGTTGAAAAATTAATGTGTACTTTTTTAATAATAAATGAATATTTAAATTATAATTAGAATTAAAATAAATTAAAAGGTTAAAATTAGTATTAATATGAACGAACATTATATATCTGTTATCGGCTTATAAAAAATTAGAGATCAATGGACCAGATGAATAGAAAATATAATCAGATAAAAGATTTAGAAATCGAAGGAGGTAAACTGGAAAAATGATCAAATTAGGCTAAATTGAAATCGAAGAAATCAAAAGTTTCAATTTCAATTCTTAAACTTTTAAATTTGATATGCATGGATTTGATTGTAAAATGTGTTTAAAATCAGGTCAAACCGAATCAATTATATCCCTATTATAAACATCCACTTACTCTGCAATGTGAAAAGATATTCTTATCTCCAGTGAAGCCTTACATTTTGATATCATTAGTATAAATAAATAAATAAAATTAATGGAAAAGAAGATTATTGATAGTTCTCTTTTCTCCCGACTATGCAAACTATCGTAGAGAAAATCTTAAGAGAAAATCGCCTTAGTGAAGGTAGAAACTTTGACTCCTTTCTTTCTTCGGTATAGTGTTTTTTCAATATGGTCAAATCAAGAGAAAGCAGTGTTTGACTTTTTTCAGTAGCTAGCAACCACCCCATGCCCCACCATAAAATTTCTAAGCCACCGATATATCAATTTGTTAAAGTTTTGTCAAAAAACACGGTGTGTAATCCACACTAGTGGATCATAGTCTGCACGTAGCTACCATGCGCCTTTCACACCGATAGCTCTTCTACGGCCACATGCAACGTTTTTAGGGTTAGCATTTTCGATAGTTTCAAGATCGACGGTCCAGTATACTTCTATGGTGGCGAATATTCTTCGCGTGCCTCTACAGCCTCATTACCTAGTGTTTTTCGTTTCTATTATGTGATTTTTCATTTGTGTTGTTTTTACATTTCATTGTTTTTGTTTCAATGTATTTTATTTTATTTTTGTGTTAGGTATCAATAAAAGGATTAAGTTATTTTACCTGTTAGTCTTATTCTTCTTTTAAAGGATACGAGTGATTTGTCTTTTTTTTCTTTTGAAGGGTGTGGATAGTTTGTCATTCTCCTCTTTTTGAAAGGTGATAATCAGTTTTTTCTATTTTTACATAGTATTATACTTTTAGATAAATCGAGATTAAAATATTAAAGAGTTTATAAAAATTAAAAAATGTCAAATTTACGTATAGGGAGTTTTTCGAATAGATGAGTAATTTGATTTATAATTTAGATTTTCTTTGTTTCTATTAATTACAACTGTAATTTTAGTTTGATAGAATGAAATGTAGTGTTTTTTTTTCATAATAAAAAATAAAAAATAAAATTGGAATGCCAACATCTTTATTAAAAAAAAATCACATTAATTTTTTTTATTGGAAAAACCACATTAGTTAATTTCATTAAACCGGCAGGATTGGAGAGGCAATTGCCAATAATCACGCTAGAAATTAATATTAGTCTAAATAAATACGAAAAATATAGATTAACATACCAATAATTAAGATAATATATTAGAACTTATGGAAAAGTTAATTTATGGGTTATTTATGTAGGAAGATGAGATGCTTTTAGGTAAAATAATAAAATATTATTTTTTAATTTCAGTATTTTAAAATATAAAAAAAGGAAATTAAAAATTAAAAATTAAAAATTATTTTTTATATTTTATATTTTATTTAAAATTTTATAATAATTATAATAATGAAATGACGTTTATCAACTTTTTTTGCCCCCTACCATTTCGCGAACGAGCAACTCATCGTCCGAGAGGTAAAAAAAAAAAAAAAAACTCATCGTCCGAGAGCCAAAACAAATTCCCACCACCTGAACTGAACGTAGGCATCAGATTCAACTGAACACTCTCTCCGATGTTGGAATATTCCCGCCGAATCAATAACCCTTCGTCGAGCTTTATGACGGTGTCGTCTCCGCCATGATCAGACGCCAAACCTCCGCTTTCACTTCCTTCTCACTCTCGTTCCTCTTCCTCCTCGTTTCTCTCTCTCTCCTCCCTTTCAAACCCTATCTTCTCCCGTCTCAACCGCTAACTCTAAGTTCCTCACAAACCAACTCAACTCTGCCCCAAACCCCTCCCCCTCGCAACAACTACATCGTCCGGTTTCTCCAGTACAAGCCAGCGGAGGAGCATCGGGATTATCTAGAGTCGAGCGTTCGATCCGACGGCTGGGAATGGATCGACCGGAAGAATCCGTCATCCAAATACCCGACCGATTTCGGGTTGGTTTCGATCCAGGAGATTGCGAGGGAGAGGGTGATTGGGGAGATTAGGAAATTGGGGCTGGTGAAAGATGTAAATGGGGACTTGACCTACAGGAGGGGTTTACTTGGGCAGAAGAGGAAGGATAAGGCTGGAGCTGGGGGTAGGGCCAGGATTGGCGCTTTTGTCGACGGGAAGAAGCGACCGGGGAAGATTTTTACGGCGATGTCGTTTAGCGAGGGCGATGGCGAGGGGGAGTATTATTCTGCGATTAGCAATTCTTCGATTAGGTGGGGACGCCACTTTTTGATGCAGGTAATTGTTTCTTTAACTTTATGATTTGGATTCTGTTTGGTTTGGGCCGGAGGCGGCGGGTCGAGGAAGGGGAAAGGATTGGAATCTGGGGAAGTTTTATGCTTTTTTGGATAATTTGGTTGCTTATAAGATATGATTCATATGAAGAGCCCCGCGTTTATTAGTCAGTGGAATTTAATATCGGTCAACTTCTTACCGATAGGGAGCATTTGTCAACTTCGTGCATGTCATTAATATATCTAGATTATAGGATGCTGGAAGCTTGTAATCGGAGAGTTTCTGTTCCTTTAAGCACAATCCATATCATATTTCCAAGGACACTCGCACACCTACTTATCAACAACAAAATAATTTCCGAAGACACACCTCTGAACTTTGAAACTTATGCTGCTTATGGATGCAAACAATTAAGAACGTGCTGATCCTTTTACATGTGTACTGAAAATTTCCTTTTAATTTTATGAACTTTGAGATACGGTTGGTAGAACAAGCTCTCAATTTCTGGATGTGTTTTTATGCTCTGAGGTTTATTTTATTGTTGCAGAAGTCTCAAGTTACTTCCTTGTTCGGAGCTGAAGTTCTGTGGTCAAAAGGTTATACTGGTGCAAAAGTCAAAATGGCCATCTTTGACACTGGCATTCGAGCTAATCATCCACATTTTCGTAATATCAAGGTAACACTGATTGAGAAAATGTCCTGGAGTGTGCTGTGTTTCTGTATTTTTATAGATTGGAACTTAAAATGTGCTTTTAAATGAGGCTTTAGTGGAGGAACCAACTATTAATATTGAGGTTATAATCAGGAGCGTACAAACTGGACCAATGAGGATACACTAAATGACAATCTTGGACATGGTACATTTGTTGCTGGTGTTATAGCTGGTGGAGATGCAGAGTGTCTTGGTTTTGCTCCAGACACAGAGATTTATGCTTTTCGTGTGTTTACTGATGCACAGGTAAAGCAAATTTGACAGGTGTTATGGCTTTCCCATTTAACTTGAAGTTGTATTTATGTGTCACTTTTTTTCCTCACTATGTGGTTTCACATTGGCATATTATGTGCAATCCTGCTTTGTAGTTAGTCCATAGGATTTATACTGCACAAATGGGTATGGATTTCTCTCTTGATGGTTCACTAAATTCATATCAGCTGGTTATTGAAAAGTTTGTATTTTGTTGATTATGTGTATTTGTATATATGTTAAATTATTATTATTTTTTGAACACTTGGATTTAGTCAAGAAAATTATTAAGATTATAATAAACTTTCATTCAGCCTATTGCAGGTATCATACACATCATGGTTCCTTGATGCGTTCAATTATGCCATGGCAACCAATATGGATGTACTCAATTTGAGTATAGGAGGACCTGATTACTTGGATCTCCCATTTGTAGAGAAGGTAAGATGCCATTGGCTTGATATAATTTGATATAACAGTATTTTTGAAAAGGGGGAAAGATATGTATCAGAATCATATCATCTGCATCACATAAAATAACCCTTTTTTGCAGCATACCTTTCCACCACATTGCTATTACCACTCAATTTCACAAATTATGATTTGGTTTGTATAAGTTAATGCCGTTGCCATCACGTTTTCCCTGTTTACATAGTTCCTCTGCTCTCTAGGTTTGGGAAATAACAGCGAATAACATAATTATGGTCTCAGCAATTGGAAATGATGGACCACTTTATGGTACTTTAAACAATCCAGCAGACCAAAGTGACGTCATCGGCGTTGGTGGCATTGACTACAATGACCACATAGCCTCATTTTCTTCACGTGGGATGAGTACTTGGGAGATTCCTCATGGGTATGATATTAACATTCATTTCATGGACTTTAATATTGACCACAGTATTACATTGTTACTTTTTCTGGAGTTAAAGTATTCTCACTCTCTCTCTCTCTCTCTTATAAGATAGAATTTTATTCAACAAATGTAATAGGCGAACCCATGTACATTGGAAGTATACAAAAGAAACACCTAATTACATTCTATAAAGAGGACATGAAAACAGAAAATCATGAGTTGAAACTCCATCAAGCCCTGCTGTGGAAAACCACTGCTCGGAAATATGGGTGTGATCGGAAATATCGTAGTGGAGGTATCATTTCCGATCTATAACCTCCCTCCACTACGATTCCCCTTCCAATGATACCTCCACAACCCCCAACAAGGCCTTGTTAAAGCCAATCAAATTACAAATCTCCAAACCACCATTTGAAATAGGAGGACAAACTCCATTCTAATTGACAAGGTGGAATTTTAGTCTCCTCATCCATTCCACCCCTAAAAAATGTACGAAATAATTTTTCAACCTGGTTTCCCACCTTTGCAGGCAAAAGAAATAAAGAAAGGTAAGAAGTTGGGAGATTGGAAAGAATACTTTTAATAGGACTAATTCTTCCCCCTTTTGGTAAGTATAACCGCTTCCAACTGCCAGCCTTTTCTCAATCTTCTCAACCACCCCATCCCAAATAGACTTAGCCTTGAATGACACCGCAAAGGAAGGTCAAGATATTTTATAGGTAGAGCAACTTTACACCCCAAAAAATCTGCCCAACAGTTGATATTCGACACCTCCCCCACTGGAATCATCTCCGACTTGCCCAAATTCACCTTAAGGCCTGATACAACTTCAAAACATAATAACACAACCTAAAGGCTTGAATATGCCCACGATCAACATCATAAAAAATGATGGTATAATCTGCAAAAAGATGAGAAAGTATGATAAAGCTATTGTAACATTCCACCCCCCCCCCCTCCCTTTTTCCTCCCCTTCCTTACAGCAGCCTCCACCATTCAACTCAAAGCTTCCATGATAATGACAAAAAGGAGGGAATAATGGACCCCCGTCTCAAACCATGAGAACTATGGAAAAAACCACAAGGATTTCCATTAACTAACACTGAAAAGTAGGGAAAAAACCACAAGAACTATATTTCTGTTTCTCTTTTTTTGTATTATGTGAGTGTCGTCTGGCATGGGCACTTGGAAGACTCCTTGTGGCTATACTTCACCATTGTCGCTAAATTTTTCCAGAGTTACATTGGTTTTTACTTGCTTTTGATCTAAAACGAAATATTGCTGCTTCTGTTTTTTTTTTTCTCCTTTCTTCATTGTTTGTCTATTTTTTGAGCAATACTAAAGTTATTTACTGAGTCTGATAAATCTATCTTAGGTTCTACTCTCTCTGTGGCCAAGGGGAAAGATATCATTCAAAGCTACAAAATTCAGTGTGTTATGTGTAAAGAACACTTTACATCACCATATTTTTTATGTCTAAAGACTGGGTTGTGTGTACCAAAACTTGTGCTCTTGAACTAAACCTTATACTTATGCCCTTGAGCCTAGCTCCCCATTTGCTGGATTTGCATGTAGATTGGTTTTCCTCTTCAATCTTATTTATGATTACTTAGCTGGGTTTGGAAACCAAAGTTTCCCAAACACTCTCAAACATTTTCTACCACTATTAACTATTTTATTATTACTTTTGACCTATTTTTATTTTACCCTTGGATTATTTAGTAACCTGACAGTTCCATCATCCATGCAAAGGATAGTTTGCCAATTATGCAAATCAAGTAAAATCTGTGAAACCTGTTTATGTACGTAGTGTTTGTTCTAGAGTTGTACATCTATTGTATCCAAACGTAATTGAAGGATTTAAGCTTTTGCTGCTCAGGCAAGTTGTTCAATTTTTTATGCAATGATAAAATAACTTAGTGAGGATCCTCTGCATATTAAAAGAACTTCAAGTCTTGTGCAGTTCAGTCACCCTCCAACTCCATCCATGCAGGGGGTCCACCTTTTACTGCATGGTGGCTGATAGAAAGGGCCTGTCTTGAAACTTAAGACTTTTTTTAAACTGGGGGAGTTGCATTGTCACTCCAATGATTCTTTCTGCCTGATTCTTTCTTCCAAGTAGGCGACTATGTGTACTTCCAAGTTGGACTGAACTGGTTGTAGACCAGTTCAGTCCTTGGTTTGTCTGTACTAGATAATCTGTGTCATTCCATTGAGGTTTTAAACCGATACTGATGGCTATTACCATATCTTATTTTTCCTTTGTTATCATGCTTCTTTAAACAACACTCGAATTTTGTACTTGGATCTGTAGTTTATTTTATCCCTGTACATGCTTGCTTTGTTATGCTTATGACTGTACAAAGCTTTAGCTCTGTTAAATTTGCATTTACAGTTATGGTCGTGTGAAGCCAGATGTCGTTGCCTATGGGAGAGAAATTATGGGTTCCAAGATCAGTACTGGTTGTAAAAGTTTATCGGGCACAAGTGTGGCAAGTCCTGTGGTTGCTGGTGTTGTATGCTTGCTTGTTAGTGTCATCCCTGAAAGCAGACAGAAAGACATTTTAAATCCGGCAAGCATGAAACAAGCATTGGTTGAGGGAGCTGCTAAGCTTTCAGGTCCCAATATGTATGAGCAGGGTGCAGGCCGAGTTGATCTGTAAGTTTCCTAGTTAGCAAGGCCCCTTGGTCTTATGTGAGATTTTGTTTCTTGGTTATCAGTTATTGCCATGATCAGTATATTTTAGTTGTTTTGCTGCAAGTTCTAAATTTGGAATTTATCAGGTTAGAATCATTTGAAATCCTTAAGAACTACCAACCACGGGCAAGCATCTTCCCTGGTGTTCTGGATTATACAGATTGTCCTTATTCCTGGCCTTTTTGTCGTCAACCACTCTATGCAGGTGCCATGCCTGTCATCTTTAATGCCACTATTTTGAATGGGATGGGTGTAATTGGCTATGTTGAAAGTCCACCAACATGGCACCCTTCCAATGAGGAAGGGAATCTGTTAAGCGTTCACTTTACTTATTCTGAGGTCATTTGGCCTTGGACTGGTTATTTAGCGCTTCACATGCAAATTAAGGAGGAAGGTTCCCAGTTTTCTGGAGAGATTGAGGGCAATGTAACTCTTCAGGTGTACAGTCCTCCAGCTCGAGGAGAGAATCGCCCTCGAATCAGTACATGTGTGCTTCACTTGAAGTTAAAAGTGGTCCCAACTCCAGCAAGGTCAAAACGTGTTTTATGGG
This sequence comes from Platycarya strobilacea, assembly GCA_036898215.1. Classification (NCBI taxonomy): domain Eukaryota; kingdom Viridiplantae; phylum Streptophyta; class Magnoliopsida; order Fagales; family Juglandaceae; genus Platycarya; species Platycarya strobilacea. The sequence continues at coordinate 49,791,320 of CM072546.1, forward strand.
ATCAGTTCCACAGTATTAAATATCCTCCTGGTTATATTCCAAGAGATTCTCTCGATGTTCGTAATGACATTCTTGACTGGCATGGAGATCACCTCCATACAAATTTTCACATTATGTTCAACATGTTGCGAGATGCTGGATATTTTGTTGAAACTCTTGGTTCTCCGCTTACATGCTTTGATGCTCGCCAGTACGGGACACTTCTGCTGGTAGATCTCGAAGATGAGTACTTTGAGGAGGAGATTGAAAAGCTGAGAGATGATGTTATTAGTACTGGGCTGGGGCTTGCTGTATTTGCTGAGTGGTATAATGTGGAAACAATGGTAAAAATGAGATTTTTTGATGATAATACACGCAGCTGGTGGACTCCAGTTACTGGAGGTGCAAATATTCCAGCACTTAATGATCTTTTGGCCCCATTTGGGATTGCTTTTGGAGATAAGATTCTTAATGGTGACTTTTCTATTGACGGTGAGCAGAGTCGATATGCATCTGGATCAGATATAGTGAGGTTTCCGGCAGGTGGTTTTGTGCACAGTTTCCCTTTCCTGGATAGCTCAGAGAGCGGGGCCACTCAAAATGTATTGTTGACTTCAGGCATGACCAAGGTGAGCAGTCAAGGGGGCTTTTTTATTTTTCGTTTTTTCCCCTCCATTGTTTCTGAAGAGTGAAAAACTTTTTAAAATTGGGGAAACTATGTTTTGCACTGGTGAACTACCACTGATCTCTTAATGCGTGCTTTAAATTGCACCTGCGATTAATATCTGAACTAGGGTGCAAATGTGTCTGCCTGTCTGTCTCTCTCTCTCTCACACACGCATGAACAGAGACATACACATTGCAAATTATTTTGTCAATTAATTTCTTAGAAAGCTGTATCAAATATAAAACAATGAATCTGAAATTTAAATTCAACTAACTCATTTATACTCCAATATAATTCTTCCATCATACAGGCATGAATTTTTATCTTCAGAAATATGTATATGGTCTGTGAAAATGTTCATCTCTTACTTATCCAAAAAAAAAAAAGGTCTGTGGAAATGCTAATATATGGGTCTATCAATTGCAGGCAGACTCTCCCATTCTTGGTCTTTTAGGTGTGGGTAATGGTCGGGTTGCAGTATATGGAGACTCTAATTGTTTGGACAGCAGCCACATGGTCACCAATTGTTATTGGCTTTTGAGAAAAATATTGGATTACACTAGCGGGAACATCAGAGATCCGGTGCTTTTCTCTGATTCAGTCAAACGAGATACACGCTTGCATGTTGAAGACATCCAATTACCGTTGCGCAGAACTGATGTTAATTTTTCTACTTATTCAGCTGTTGTGGGAAAGGAATTGATCTGCAGGAGTGACTCCAGATACGAAATTTGGGGGACTAAGGGCTACAATTTACAGGTTAGGGGAAGAAACAGAAAACTGCCTGGTTATCCTCTCATTGATTTGGGGAGAGGTTTAAACTCAACAGTAGACAGTTCCAATTTGAGGCATCCCAAGTTGCCTGTGAAAAATAAAGGTGATTCGGGAAGGGGATACTTGGACCTGATCTATGGGGATGAGGTAAGAAACAGAAACTTTGGGTGGATTTCTTCCTAACGGCTCTGTCCAACTTCCAACATGAAGTGTTATTTTTCCTTTCCTTTTTTCCTTTATATTTATTATTCCAATCTACTTTTGTATTATAACATCAATTAACCCATTTTCCTTCTTGCTTGCAGGCTGAGGCTCCAGTAACAATTGCTAGTCATTGGCTTGTTCCTGCTGTAGTTGCAGTAACTGGTTAGTGATCATTGAATTTTGATCTCTGAATTTTGATGCTTGTAGATATCTGTCGTTTTTCTAATGTTTTGCTGTTGTTTGTCAGGTCTTCTTTTGTTTTTGAGCTTTTGGCGAATTCGACAGAAGCGGCGCCGACGAAGGAAAGGACCTGGTTCTGGTCGTTTTGCCAATCTGTAGTAAGGAATGAAGTTTCTGCAGCTTGACCCTGTATCATTGTTATACTACCATAGAATTTCTTTGTAACATGTTACACATGTTCGAGATTTTTGTTTTTGGCATCACCACAGGAAGTTAGTTTTGTTTTCTCATAGGTTTGTAGTTTTATATTCTTTTCTAGGATGCTCATCAGTGGCACAAATTTTCAATATAGTGAAACATGCAATCACCGGTATCAGCCTGGTGGAAAGTTCTAACCTCTGTAGAGCAAAAATGTTATTAGTTGAAATTTCTGGCTAATGCTTTTCTTTTGCAAAGAGGAATCATGGTTCCTTGACATAAAGAATTCTAGAACAATTAGAAAAACGTGGGAAAATAAATAAGAAATAAAACTAAAAATTGCTTTTAAGGTTAGCATACGTATTGGAGCTGGTAGATTTTTCGTAGGTCATGTTATGGTTAATTATTAGTCAGGGAAAATGTATGCTTCTCTTCCAATTTATCAAAACATTTTACATTTTGCGGCACAAACTACAAATATTGATACATTGTCACAAAAAAAACCAACAAATAGATGTGGTACAGATGCAAGATGCCTTTTATTTAAAATTTGTCTTTTAAATCAAATTATGCCGCGGGTATGATGTGTGGTATTTACTCTTTAGGCCTTGGAATATAATTATTCTATATTTTTTCCTTGTTAATATGTGGCAGAATAAAGAGAGGTCCTCTTTTTTCTTAAATGCATTCGAGAGGAAGCTATGAAGGAAAACTTGCATTGCTCGGTGCTCCTACAACTTTATATTAAATGAATGGTAGCAGCTTTGTAAAATTGAAAGCCATTTTTACTGAAGTGGCATCCTTGCATTGGTTGAGTTGAAATGGATTGTAAAAGAGTTTGTAATTATAATTTATAGGGAAGTGCTACTTGTCCCTTTGATTTCCATCTCGATGAATTTCGTTTTGGGATGTTTTTTTCAATTATTTTTACATGATTTTTAAGTAAGTTTTTTTATTTTTATTTTTTTTTGCATGATTTTTTAACATCTTAAAATATTTTTTAAAAACAGAAAAAAATCATAATATTATTTAAAAACACTTACTTAAAAATCATGTAAAAAAAATAAAAAAAAAAAGACCCCAAAACGGGATCATTGAGATGAAAATCCAAGGGAAGAATAGCATTTCCCTAATTTATATTAGCACTCAACTGCAAAACTAGGTCTGCAAAAGTCCAGCATCTCTGGCAGATTTTTATATCAACTCTCACAATAGCTGAGGTTTGTTGGTCGGTGGGAAGGCTTTAAATTCACAGACCCAAACAATGCAGGCTCAATATTAGGAAGGTGTCCATGGATTTGATCTCTTGCCGGAAGGGGAAAAAAAAACAGAATTTTCTAGATAGTCACCAAGTGTTGCAAGTATCCTTTTTGTCGAAGTTTCTCTCTTTCCAATCATTATGGAGATTATAACAGGCCAGAAATTGAAAAGGAGCTTCAATTTTTTTAGTTTTGATCGAAATACTGCCTCTAGAATCGTATTAGTGCATCGATCTGGAAAATGGTTTGGGTGGAAGGCTTGATAAAAAGAATGCATACTCCTTTTTCTCTTAAGGGAAATCACATTTCCTTTGTTGATTGGATAGACTAATCAATATTCTGCGGAAGGATTGAGCTTTATGAATTAAGTTTATCGCCAATTGCAGAGATGGAGAGTCCCAATTCTAGGGTTTGGACGCAGGACAAAGTAGCTCAATGACCCAGAAATGGAAAAAGGGAATATAATTAATTTTTAATAGAGAAAAATTACTTGTCCTTTAACCATATTTCCCAGTAGAGGTGATGCATCAAAAGGAGAAGGGTTGATTGGGAGGCCTCCTCTTATCCTGATAAGCCTGCTCTTTGCACTATCATATTTAGATCTATTTTATAATAAAAATAGTTTTACATCTAACATATCACATCAAATCATGTCATGTCATTTAATAGATATACTTTTTTAGGATTTCATTATGGCTAAAATCAAACACGGCAGGTCCCCGGTTTTTGCTTGAAGAGATATTCCAAAGGGAGGGCCAGGGAAAGACGAGAAAACCTTAGCAGTCAGTAGGAACATTTGTTCTGTTTGCTGGCTTTTGTGCAATGAGAGTTCAGGTAAAGGCAAAAGAACAGTTCAATCTGTGCTCACCATGCAGCCGTGCACCTGACAGATGAAACATTCACCTCCCTTGGTGAGCTCATCACAAAACCCCACCATGGATTGCTCCATCTCCACTTCATCGTTCGGACTTCTCTTTCTTCAGATAAATTAGAGCCTACTTTGTACTCCACAAGAGTGATAGCAAAATTTGGTTTGAAGAACAAGAAGACGGTCTTCAATTGGCTAATGACATTAAAGTTCAGCTTAAAGCACCACACCCCAGTAAGCCGAGAATAAAAAAATCAAGTTATATAGATCAAAGGGATTGCAGAGGTAAGTACAGAAGGATTATATTCTAGAGACAGAATAGAGTAAAAAAGTTAAATATGAGAAAGAGAACAAGTAAAATATGGATAGCCATATCAAGTTCCCTACCCTCTAGTGGATTACTAATGTCATGGAACCTCTGAGAAACTCCCCTGAATTATTATTATTAGTGGGTGGCAACTGGGGAAGAGTTTCACAGTCGCCTATTTTCCTTGCTTGATTTATACAACTTGATTGGGATCTCTTCTAACATTCACAACCCGATGATCTTTGCTGCTGCCGACCAACCACATCAATGGTATCAGGGAGGTAGCTTCATCATCAACAGAGAACATTGAAAATTAGCACCCACCATGAACTTGCATGTATCATTATCAGATTCAGAAATGATAGTGTAAACTAGAAGTCAGGCGAGGGATTGAAAAATTTGGAAAACAAAAATGGCAGGATTTTATCTTAGGACACTCCTTCCAATTTCGGCAAACACGGTAATCTTAACAAAACTCTGTCGTAGATGGAACCAAGGCAGATTTTAAAACTTGCACATAGAATGTGGTAAAAGTGATAGGAAAGCCATATAACTATCAATCAGGAAAGTCAAAACTGATAATCACAAAAAAATAAAATAATGGCAGGTGCAAATTAGTTCTTACATTTCTTCTTCAGGTTCATTTTTTAGAGCATTTTTGGCTATACACTGGAAAGCAGCTTCTACATTGAAACCTTCTTTTGCAGAAGTTTCAAAATAGGGAATATTTCCCTTTGAGGCACACCATGCCTTTGCCTTCTTCTCAGATACCTGAAAGTTAGAATGAGAAGCGCATAATGTTAGAACACAGTTCAGGGAGAAAGGACAGAAAAACAAAAACATATCCAGAAAGCCAAACGTTGACTCGCTATACAGAAACCTCAAATTTAAACTTTTTACTTCAACGTGCAAAAATTGCTCAAACACAAAAGGTTTATTTCATCAGTTCCTTCCGCTCTCATGGTATAATAGAATATAACATGAGTTCCTGCCTGATCAACTTTGGATGACATATCCAATATAAAATGAGGAATCTGAGTGAGAAGAAAAGGAACTCATCTTACCACCCTACTATTGCCAGCATCAACATCTATCTTGTTCCCCAAAACAACAAATGGGAAGTTTTCTGGATCAGAAGGGCCGGCCTAAATATTAAATCCAGATCAGAAAGAATTCAATCATCAATACAATTGAAAATTGCATTGGTCAAATGCTGATGGATCAATAACTACCTGAATCAGAAACTCTTCCCTCCAGTTCTTGAGGTTATCAAATGATTTCATGACATTCACATCATAGACTAGAACACAACAGTCTGCCCCACGGTAAAATGCCACTCCAAGGCTTTGAAACCTTTCCTGCCCAGCAGTATCCCATATCTAAAAGTAAAAGGATCACAGATTGTCAGTCTAACACGAGAAGGAATCAGCTTACTGATCATAAGATAATATTGCTCAAAAGCCAAATTGATATCTGAGGTTTGGGATCATAAACCTGCAATGTAAAAAGCCTATCCTCAAACTGCACTTCTTTCGTCAAGAAATCTGCTCCAATTGTTGCTTTGTATTGATTACTGAACTTGCGATTAACAAATCTAATAATGAGTCTAAGGTAAATCACGACACAAAATTGCAACAACATGTGTGTTTGTGTGTGTGCTTGAATCCCAGTCCGTATGTGCATATGCAACCAGACCATATATTGCAAGTTAGAGGATACTGATTCATCAGAGAAGTCTTCCCGACCCTGCCAAAGTAAAAAACAAAAAACAAAATGTGCATTAGTAAAATTTCTCCAATACAATTAAAGAAACATAAACAATTAGTAGATGTTTGGTTGGTTAGAAAAGTGAAGGAAAGATTACATATTGAATACCATGTTTGCCATTTTCTTAGCAATCATCCAACAATTTGAACCATTGATAATTATTCGTCAATATTCAATCTCTCAGAGAGCACATTTTAAAAAATACTTCAATAAAAATCACTGGCATTTATTCCATTTACTACATCGTTGTATCCACCATCCAGAACAAAACCCAGGCTTAATTTGTAATCAAGAACCCAAGAAAGTAATGATCTACTTGCAGTTCCACCCAAAGCAACTAGTTGATTTCAATTACCAAAGAAAAAAAAAAGCAGTTCACTTTTCTAAGTAATCAAACAGAGGATCAAAAAAATGAGGCCCAAATTTTTTTAAGAAGAAAATCTCACCCGCTGTCACCGAGGATTATGACCTTCAGAAGCATACGCCTTCGAGAAGCCATAAATTGAAATGAAGAGGCCACGAAAATTTTCCACGAAAATTACGGTTTCCTTCTCTGTGAGTGAGGAGAACAAAGAAATACTGAAAACTTTGGAGTTCTTTACTAGATATGTATATTTCACAATATACAAGGTGAGGATTATGCTTTCCCGTCGAAACTAATCAAAAATAGACAGTCAGCAAAATCAGAGCATGACTTAGGAATCTAACACCTACCAGTCTCCCACCGCCAGTTCTGGTCAGACTCAGAGGTGCCACGAAAAACAGGATATTTTTTAGAAAAAATATTATAAAATTAAAAAGAAAACTACTACTATTGCAAGAGAAATATAAAAAAAAATTTCTAAAACTTTCTTCCTTCTCTATATTTTTTTATGAATTTCATTACAACTGAAACTCATATTTATAGGCGTTGAAGTTACTATGCAAGTTACTATGCAAGTCACTATACAGATTTTAAAATAATAGTGGTGGGGTCATTCACATAATTTAGTGGTGGGACAGGGGGCAGCGCCGTTTCGTTCGTTCATTTATAATTCATTACACTCCTTCTTGAATGACCACCCATAAAAAATCTGCCTCGTTAAAACCTTACCAAGAAAAAACTCAGTGAGAAGAAAAACCAATGGCGGAGGAAAAAGAGTACAGTCTTCTTATGTATCCACAAGTACTTTAAGATTGCCTCATTAAAACCTTGCAAAGGAAAATCCAATGGGATAAAACCTTAGCGAAGGAAAAAGAGTACAATCAGCACAAGTCTTCAAGACTTTTACTCCCCCTGGAAAGTGCATGAAAATAGTTTTTGAGCCTTTCACATTTTAATATTCTGCACAATTTTCTTGAATGTCGCAGTTAGTGATGTCTTCGTGAATAAATCTGCCAGATTATCACTTGATCGTATATTTGATATATCCTTCTTTGATTTGAGTGATACAAGCAGCATTATCTTCGTATAAAATTGTTGAGCTATCAAAATACCACACTTTTCTTGGATATGTTGAGTCATTGATCTCAGCCAAATATACTCTCGACTTGTTTCATGAATTGCAATAATCTCTAAGTGATTTGAAGATGAAAAATAATATCTGGTTGACAAACTTAATAGAAATCTGATATCTGCAGTAATACTTAAACTCCTCCTGATAATATGCGTTAGTGTTTCAAGTAATAAACAAATATGATTTCAGTATATATAACAAGTTAAGAATTCAAACACGATCTCCAACTAAATAATGCATTAGAGAGAGTATGATAATATTTTCATCTAAAATTTTCTCCCTCATTCTGCGTTATTAGGAAGAACTTGTTTATATACGGCGGAAATAATATTGGAAACCATCTATGTATGATAAAAGCTGTAAAAGTTTTGAGATTTAATATTATCGGTTCGGCGGAAAATCAAATCCGCTTGACATTGTGGACAAACGAGATCTTGAAGAGATTTGAAGGCTTCGGGTTGTTATTTAAATATAACCAATTTTACCATTGGTTTACTCCAGCAAAAAGATTTCGCATTCCTTATAGATTCAGTTGTTGTTCATCCAGAACGATATTATGTCTGATAGAAATTCTAATGTCCCAGATTTAAACCATGAACCTTTTATACCTCAATCACTTATATTTTCTCCTGAGGTTGTAAACACCATGATAGGAGCAGAGATATATCTATCTAGTAAATCTGATCCTGAAATTGTTGCAGCATCAAGAACTCTTAGTGCTCAATATGCTGCCTCTCTTACAACCATGTCTCAGAGGTTACTGGCGAGAACGAGTGAGGTTGATCATCTTAAAAATCAAATATCTGAGTTGCATCAAACGCTTGCAACTAAAGATAGAAAAAATAAAGATTTAAAACAAGAAAACAAGGAGCTGAAAAAACTTGTAGACTGGTATTCTCGTGACCTGAAAACACGAGTAGAAGAGTTGGAACGAGAGAGAGCTCAGATACAAAGTCAACAACAGCAGCTAACGGCAGAGGTTCAACGTTTACAAGAAAATAGGGATAGCTGTAATTAATCTCGCTGGCTTTTGAAATTATGCATCCAGCATATCTTGTAAAGTGAGATTTGAAGAGATGATGGTTTGTCTTGTTCTTATTTCCATTTCTATAAGAACCGTCTTTAGTTTCATGTAGTACGCATCAAATCTTCTTCTCATATCTATAATTCATCTGTATTTGTATTCTTATTCTACAAATTTCCAATGGCTCATCAATTTCCTTTTACTATTTCTCACAATCAACATATGAGGTATCCTTCACCTCAATTACAAGTTGATCCTGCATCTTCCGCAGGTGCAATGTTGCAACAAGCAAATGATCTGGCTAATAAGTCAGATCGTAAAGCTGTTTATGAGTTGGTGACTCTCGGTACCCGATACTCCTCCTCTATTGTTGGATTTTCCAACTGATTACAATCCAAAAATCGTTAGATTGAGGAGCTTAACGAGAAGGTTTCTGTACTTCAACGACTCGTTCAAGAGTCTGACAAAAAAATTGCAGACTTAAAGCAGGAGAATAAGGATTTAAAATCCTTACTTGCCTCTTCATTTCGACTGCCTAATCCTTTAGATAAGGATAGTATGTTGCTTTATGAAGAGTAAATGCATTTGAGAGATGAGGCTAGAAGTCTCAAATTCTTGTAACTCATATATGAATTGAATAATAAGATCTTTCCTTTTCAAATGCATTCCTTGAATTTATAGCAACCCTTGTAATCTTTTCAAGAGTTCTAACAAAGTAAATCATCAACGTAAACTGCAATAATGACGAATCCGGATTCTGATAAAACACATGAACATATAGGATTATTCTTAAATCCTTCTTTCAATAGATACTCGTTGATTCAATTATACAACATGTGTCCGGATTGCTTTAACCCATATAAAGATCTTTGAAACTTTATAAAGTACATACTCCTAAATGTACTTGGATTAGATGCTTCAAGTATCGTAATAATCTAATGATGCTTATAAATATGCAGTGACCACATTCATTAACTGCATATCTAATCCTTTTGTAATAACCAAATCAATTAAAAATATGAATGTGATTGCATTCATACCAAGGAAATATGTTTCCTCATAATTGCTCGGGTTTCTACTGGAAACCTTGTGCGACAAATTATACCGTATAATTTCATTTCGCATTACGCTTTCGTATAAATACTCACTTATATCTGACAAATATTACACCCTTTAGTATTTGGACAACAGGTCCAAATGCATCTCGCTTCACTAGCGAGTTTAATTCAGTTTTAATAACTGTTTTCTATTTTGGCCAATCATTTCTACGTCGACATTCTTCGACGATTTTTGGCTCACTTTTTTTATTACTTCTGGTAATATCAAGTGTTATCATATATGTTGTCGACAACAGTTTTATTTCTATCCATAGATTTTCCAGTACTCATGAAATGTATTGAGATCTCATTGTTCCTCTCCAGAAGAAAAACATTTCATGAAACACCTCTACAGGAGGTTCATCTTCAGGAGGTTTATACTCTTCAGGATTTTTCTCTTCAGGAGTTATACTCTTCAGGAGTTTTCTCTTCAGGAGTTACACTCTTCAGGAGTTACCTTTTCAGGAGGATTATATTTTATACAGAAAATACGGTCTCTTCATGAGTACCGATTTTTATTTTTCTTGTGCACCAATAGGTCTTCAACGCTTCAAGTGTATCTTAGACTCATTTATTGCTGTTTTAACAACTCGTCCTTCAAGAACTTCAATTCTTGCTTAAGCAGTAACAGCAGTAATATATGATTTTACAACACTTTTAGTGTCAGTAAATACATCATGTAATTGATTTGCAACACTTTGCAGATAAATAATCCTCTGAACTTCTGGTTCACATTTATTTGTAAGAGGATCAAATTTAAACAGGGTTTTATTATCCCAAGTAATTTCTTGTCGTGCTTCAGGCACCGATATTTCATTATTTCAAAATATGATGAAATATTAATAAGGTTATATATAAAAACTTAGTATAAGTAAATCAAGTGTTTGGCCATACAACAGGTACGTGACTACTGTTTAGTCATATTACATCTATGACAAACATCTTCATCTTTTTATGAAGAATTATTCTGAGGGCCTTTACCCTTCTCTGAGTTTGATCACTTTTGGTGATACGATATATTTTTATCATCTTTAGTGTTGTCGCTTTTGGGACCAACACTTCTATAATTTTTCTACCACGTCTACGCCCTTAATTCCCGTTCACTTCTGGGAATTGTGTAAATTCGATATCATTAATAGGACGTAACTGGTGTAACAAAAACTCATTATTTAGCTCAATCACTGGAAGACAAAACAAAAGTTCAGAATATTTGTTGAACTTTCACTCTCGATATTGCTACTGCAGGAGCACATTCGAGGTATGAAAAATAATGTTTTCTTTTATATATCATCATCAGTGACATTTTCACTGTATAATTTTAATATTGAGCTGATTTTAAAGAGTGCAGAATATTCAATACTACTCTTAAAATCTTGCAACTTCAGGTACAATAAATCATAATGATCTTTTGAGAGGATTACATCTTTTGGTGCTTATATCACTCTCTTAATTTATTTCACACAATAAGATGATTTTTCATCATGAGATACACAGCATGGTCCTTCAGGGACACATGGTTTTCTTCTATGATTGTATCTTTCAAGTTCATCATCATATCCAAATAGATCTCATCAAGGATCTGGATAAATAACATTTTTCAGAAATGTCAATAGTAATAAATCTCAATATTTGACATTATATTACAAAAATAAATCTGTGAATTTAATAAATATATTCACATTATCATGAGAATAAAAATAAAATTTTATCAAGTAATATTCAGCAATATTACCTTTAATATTTATCTCAAAGACTGCAAATAATATATTGAAAAACTTACTTGAAGTAGAAGACCACTAGCTTCAGTATCAGTAGAATCTCGTGCTGATAACGTGTTATAAAACTAAAAAGAAAACTACTACTATTGCAAGAGAAATATAAAAAAAACTCTCTGAAACTTTCTTTTTTCTCTATATTTTCTTATGAATTTCATTACAACTGAAACCCATATTTATAGGCGTTGAAGTTACTATGCAAGTCACTATGCAAGTCACTATGCAAATTTTAAAATAATAGTGGTGGGGTCATTCACATAATTTAGTGGTGGGACAGGGGGCGGCGCCGTTTCGTTCGTTCATTTATAATTCATAACACTAATTAGTATTTTATGTGTGTTTGATTAAATGATTAATATTTGAGCAATGCCACTATAAATAATAAAATTGTGCTCAATTAATCACATACAGCTCGAAGATTTGGAATTAATTTGCTAGATGTGTAAAGAAATAAAGGACTTATCTGATTTTCGTCGGTGGGAGAGGAAGTAGCTTCCTCCTCCGCTCTTCTTCCCTCTTTCCCCTATTTATTTGCATTGTCTATCAAAGTTTTTTTTGCTTTTTTTCTACTTTCTTCGATGCCAAAAAATAAAAATAAAAATAAAAATAAAAATAAAAATAAAAAATAAGTCTACAACTTTTCAGAAATTTCAAAGAGATATGCGCAACATAAGCAAATCTATAAGTCAAGAATTATTTGGAAGAAAATAGTAGTTTTGTGAAAATCATCCCATGTGATTCTCGCGCACTCAATATATTTGCGCTACGTGGGGCATACCGAAGATCGTTGGGAATCGCCGTCGGACCAACCTGAGTATCTCCCTCAAATCTATGTTTAGACAAAGAAATTGTCTCTTGAACGTTTATCTATAGAATGTATCAATTATAAGGATTATTAGACCAATCAGAAAAAGAAAGAGTGTACTGGTAGAGCTCTAAATGCATTATTTTGATTTATGATAACATATTCGATATAGTGATATTTTGGAATATATCCGATCATAGATATAAGTCTATTTGATGAACGAATGATGACATTTTTTTCTTAAAAAACGTGTCATTATATTAGAATTATTTGTGTAAGCACTTTTTAAAAATAGGCATAATATGATTGATTAGGTCACATGCCCATTCTTCAGGATTATATCATAATTCATCGACTTGACTATATGAGAATTTCTTTGAGGTTTTAGTTATGGGTATGGCGAGTGCCTATTATGTCCTAGAGGTAAACCCTAATGCTTCAAATGCTCCTATGGCTTATACAAAGTCATATGCTACACCACTAGGGACTTCAAATAAGGCAGAGATCTATTCAATCCCAATTACTACATATATATTTGAAATAATCTCAATTGAAGAATGGTAAACCTACATTTTTCTTCACTCTCTTGGAAGTTAGAGATCTTGAACTCCTCTTTAGTTTGCTTTAATTGCTAAGTTCTCTAATGTTAGACGTTCAATGGATGCCATCTATGGCCATACCCTATTGAAATGAAACCTTGCTCAACCTCTTATTGTGGGGCTTATTGACAACCACATGTATTGACCAGACTCTAATCAACAAAGTATCATGCTAAGAACTTCATAACCAAAGATGAATCTCTTATAGGGTCATTTCGTTTGAGAATCTTTTTGCTCCTCCTAATTTTTGTGTTCCATCTTATACAAAAGCTTGTGTTTCACACTGATTTACCCACCTTAACACATGCTTGACAAAAACTTATATTAAAGTGTGTACAAAATGGGTTTAACAATCAATCAAGAAAGTGTTATTAGGGTTTGGTGTGGCAAAAATTCATATACGAGAGATTTCCTAGTTTCTTCAAGCATTGTAGCCTATAGGTTGCATGGCCACAATATAATTGACTGTAAAAGACTTAATAATATGAAATTCCTCAAGCTGCCTTAACCCCATTATTGCCTAATGTTAGTTTGGGTTTCGAAACCCAACTAGTTTGGAAATCCTATTGCTTCCTTCTCTTAGATGAATACAATTAGAGATGTTGTTTTTACTCGACTTGTTTTTGTTCCTACTAATGCCCTAGGTATCCTACCTTTGAACTGAATTTTTTATGATTAAAGAGTCTCTTTCTAGTTACTCTAAAATAATTAGAAGATTCTCCTATGGTGAGGTTGTCTGGTGATGATAACTGGAGGAGATTAAGGTTGACTCTATTCTGCAATAGATGAGCATGTTAATGGCATCATGATGACCTAAACCTTTTTTTCCCTAAACATGCATATTATATGTGTATATATATATATATATGTATGTGTGTGTATATATATATATAACAAGAGTAATGCTACAAACAATTATGAAGTATGTAAACACTGTGTAAAAAGAAGATGATAAAATACTCAAATAATCATCACAATCAAACTAATACAATACAAGAAAAATAATAATAAAAAGAAGATAAATTTGAAGCCAAGAACTTGGCTCCCAACCATTCCTCACAAAGAAGAACTTGAAGTGGTATTGACTATGCAATATATGCACTAGTGTTAGAGAGCAGAGGTTCATCGGATTTGAAATATCCAAGCCTGCTAATTCTACTAGTGTCGTGCGTGGCAGCATAAAAATGAGTGTGGTGGCACATTAATCTCACGCTTTGTTTAAGTTGAACATGAGCCATAAGCAGTTGTGGAGCATTGTGGTGTAGTGCGCGACGATCATGAGCGGCTAGAAATCAGTAGATTAACCCAAGTCCATGTTATAAGTAGGAAAACAAGGAAAAAAAATGGTTAAAACATTTTTTAAAAGAGTCGGAAAGGAGGGAGTGAAAAGCCAAAGGTACGTGTCAGGATGGCAATTAGTGGATTATTAGGTGTTGGGTGAGAGAGAGAGAGGGGGAATTGATGACCTAAACCTAGATTCTTCTTTAGATATTTCTGAGTAATAATTAGTGAAGTTGATTCCGCACAGTTTTTTAATCAAAACTCTTTCATATGACCTTCCTTTTAGACGATCAAAGTATACTTGATCAAAGGATGGCCGATCAACAGGTTACGACATTTAAGGTTAAAATTGTAATTGAGATTTTTTTTATAAGTAAAATTAAATTAAATTAAATTAAATTAAATTTTATTTATTTATTTTTTATATTATATTTTTATTTAAAAATAATTCCTATTATTTGTCAAGTAAATTACTACTTAGAATTTTATACTACCTTTTCAACTAATATTTTTAATTAATAATGGCATATATAATTAGATTTAATTAATATATATATATACTTTTAACTATTTTTAAAAGCCTTCTTTAAGCAATTGTCTAATTGACTTAATGAAACAGCCGACCAATGCTCATACAAATGGAAGAGACTCGATTGAGCCTACAATCCTGTTTGGGCTTCAGAATTTCTCGCAGTCATCCTCTATCACTTCGAAAAAATATATTCTAGCCATTGCCCTTTGCTTCTTGAATACAAAGAAGTTTTGAGGTTTGGGTCAGGGGCGGAACCACTAATGTTTTTGGGGGCTACTGTTCTCAAACTTAAATAATAATAATAATAATAATAATAATAATAATAATTTAGTATATAAAAAAATAAATTTTAAATTAATTTTTTTAATATATTTAAAATTGTCCCCCCAATACTCAAATTTTTAAAATTTTTATTAAAATTTTTCTCCCAATATTTTTTTTTTCCTTTACTGGTTTTTAATTTCCTCATATCCTATCGAAAATAAGAACAATAATTTCATTTTTTTTTCTATTTGTAATGGTTTATAGTTTACAAACTATAAAAATCTTAAAAAAAATTACCTTATAAAATAATTTATAAATATATTTTTTATTTATATAATTTTAGGTCTACACATCACTCTCAAATACTAAATTCTAATTTCACTTTGGCCCTCTTCTTTTAGGTTTCAAAAATTGTGGACCAGACATCCTGATTTTATTGATTTCGGCTTGGCTAATTGGAGGCAAGTGGCCTGCACTTTTGTTGGCTCCAAGTATCGAGAAAAGCCACAATTATTTGTCTGTCTTTGCACAATGCTTTTGTTTCTTTCTAATAATCATAATTGCATTCAATTAAAATTGGAATCAAAGTAAACTCCTCGAAAAATATGAAATCTCAAACTTGATAAAAGATTATAATTCTAACAAAGAGTGGATTATTTAGCAAAAAAAAAAAAAAAAAACCCAGAAAAGTGAGGTATAAATGTAATGCTAGTTGGATTTAGACCCATCAAACTGAAATCGAACAACAAGAACATGGCAATTGCTTTCTTCCACGTGTCGACGAAGACAAGAGTATGATTTCATTTAGATTTGAAATTAAAACGATATTAAATGAAATGAGATGAGTTGAATTAAGATAAGTTATAAAAATAGAATAAAATATTATTATTATTATTTTAAAATTAAAAAAATTAAATTAAATTTTAAAAAATAAAATAAAATAAATAAAGACGAACTGAAATCATTTATGATCAAACGGAAGCATATGGCAGTTTATAGTGAGCCCACTGACCAACGGTCACAAACGGCCGAAAAAGAAGAGAGAGAAAAAGGGACGCCAATTTTGGCTTCATCATCGATGATCGTCAGCTCAATTGACAATTGCAGAAGCAATGAGCAACTAAACTCAGCAGTCAGCATCCTATTTTATTAATAAAAAAAACTGAGCATCTTTTTTAAGCATTTGCGTTCTGCGTGTAGGGTCCAGCTCAGCTCATGCTCAAAAGTAGGCCATTGGTTGGACCAACTGCAACGACTATTTTTCCCTCGAACAAAATTATTATATATAATTAAATTTTTTTTTTTAAATTTTCCATATTACTTAAAAAAAATAAATAATAATTTGTACAATTATAAATAAGCAAGATTCACTAACTCTCTTTAAAAATAAAAAATAAAAATAAAATACATATGGGATCATATAAAAATTCATTTTTAAATTTTCAAAATAGAATAAATAAACTTTGCTGAAAAGTCAAAGTACTATGAACTGGCGGCCATTATCTTTTTCTTATTTTTCACCCATTTTGGTCCCCCCTTTTTTTTTACAATAATAAGCATATGACGAAACACAATTGTTCTGACTTCCTGGCCTTATCAAGATCAAGCAAAATGTGGAGATTTGCTGGCTTCACGTGTCTCTTTTTCTAGTGCGTTTGCGCATATGCATGGGGGCTTGCATTTGTGACTGCCTCCAGGAAGTGACTCGCTTTCAAATTCAACCAACGAAAAATAAAAATAATTTTGGCTCCAAAACCTTTGTTTCTTTTCAAGCAAACCCCGCAGATAGGATTAGGAACCCATCCCCTTATCTAAAAAGCTGATTGCTTACCAAACAGATACGAAAAATACAAAAATACAGAAAACACTTACAGTGCTTGGCCATCCATCAGCTCCTCAACAACATCCCACCTAATTTTTTACTTTCCAATACAAGCAAAAACTGACAAGACAACGAATGGGGAGATGAGGCATTGAGCATATTTGAACAACAAATAAAAGAATCGAACAAGTTTTTATCTGTTATTTTCTCGTTTAAGCACTATTGATAAATACATTGTGAAAAAAACCGACGACTCGATAGAAAAAGGAAAATGTGTTAACTCATACAGAACATGTCATCCTGTGATCAACTTGAGAAAGTGTAAAAAAAATAATAATAATAATAATTTACATGAGAATGGAAGGGCATCGGTTGTCAAGACCTTCCACTGAAAACTTGGCTGCTTTTCTTCATCTTTCCCGCCTCCATTTCTCGGGTGGTTTGGCCTTGGCCTTCACTGCTAGAGCCAGAAGGGTACAAACCATATTCGCTGGTTGGTCCGCTGTACTCAGTACTAGCACCATACTCCTGGCTTCCCAATGCCATCTTCCTGAATTTCTTCATGTCCTCGTTGTATTGACTGGTGTCATAGTCGGAACTTTCATGAGAACTGTATGCAGTGCCGTGTGCAGGTCTGATTCCTTCATTAAGATCAGCTAGAGATGCATCTCCTTCCAAAGCACGAACAATCTGCATAATGCCGATTAATAATTACTGGTTAGAAGAAGCCTGTCATTTGTAATGAATAGCAAATACAAAGCTGGAATAGGCTCCTAATTTCCAAGTTAACCAAGCTACATATGCAAGATATTAAGTGCCCATACTTGTAGACCAACTTTCTAGTATGCCTATTCCAAAACAAAAACTATTTGTAGGTTTCAACAGATTTAATTGCTGCATTTGGTCAACTCAATCAATAGACTGTCTGGCAAGCAAATAACTAGGTCAATCAAAAATGAAAAAGATAAACTCTACCTGGCTCATTCGTGGGCGACGCCGGGCTGAATGACGCACACAAGCTGCAGCACAAGCAACCATGCTAGCCATCTCATTGGGTTCATAATCATGTCTAAGCCTTGGATCAACCAGAGCATCAAAGTTTCTCTCTTCAAGAGCTTGTGTGAGCAAAGGCCTTGCCTGTAATGCCAACAGAGATTTAGTTTTTATATCTGACATCCGATTTTGAAAACAATCATATTTGTCATTAGAAATAATAACTCCTCACTCACCCACTCTACTAAACTCTCCTCCATATGGGTTGTGTCAACAGGTCGGTGTCCAGTGATCAACTCCAAAAGCATGACCCCATAGGAGAAAACATCTGATTTGTCTGAAAGTTTTCCACTTGAAGCATATTCTGGAGCCAGATACCTGCCACAGAAGAGTATGTGACAATCAATCAGAAGACTGGACGGCAGAGCATCAAGCACAGTTCACCGTTCAGATGAAAATTATTTGGCAACACACCAATGCAGCAGGAATTCACATGGACCTTTCGGTTTCTAAAGTTGCATGCAGAAACAGCCTATATACTAGATCTGGGTGCACCGAGGCTTATTAATTTATAAAGAGGTTACAACAAACATAATTTTGGAAAAGAAGAAGCTACGATAATCCAAATCACACTAGATCATATAACCAAATACATTAACTATCAAAACCACAAAGGCAAGCAACAAGGATATGAAAAGAGTTGGTCTTACCCAAAAGTTCCCATCACTCGGGTGGAGACATGAGTATTGGCATCAGAAGTAAACTTGGCAAGTCCAAAATCTGCAACCTGAGCAACAGTATTTCCAAATTTGTTAAATCAGATCTCATGAGGTAAACAATAGAATTATTAAATTGCCAAATAGAGAAAAAGTTGGTTTCAAATAAACAAGATCAATAAGAATTTAATGGGCAGACCACTGCCAAAGTTTTAATAAAAAAAGGCAGAACTTCCATTTATGACAATGAAAAAGGTGAGGTTATAAGAAATCAGTATTGAAATTGATACCTTTGCCTCAAACTTGAAATCTAAAAGTATATTTGCTGCTTTGATATCCCGATGAATGATCTTGGGATGGCCTGCATGCATATAGTTTTACAATGTTAATCAAAGTTTAAACAAAATGTCAGCAACCCCAATGAAAGAGTGATTGCTCGAATATGAGAGAGCGAAAGAAAGAGAACTCACAATCCTCATGAAGATATGCAAGTCCTTTTGCAGATCCTAAAGCAATTTTAAGTCTGGTGGGCCAATCCATAGTAGGTCGTCCCTTCCCTGCAATACGAATCCTCTATCAAGATCTCAGCAACAGCATAACAATGAGCACCTCAATGCTTTGTAACACATGAAGCATCTACCAACTATTATTATTAGTAGTAAAAATGAGAAACAAACAATTGAGCCACAATCATGTAAAAACTTCAAAGAAAAAAACATCTAAATTTAGAGGAAACTGGGGAGCATCCCATTTAGTGCTTAACAAGAAAGCTCTACATATTAATTGCCAACAATAAGTGCTGAAGAAACAAACTTACCATGTAAGTGGAACTCTAACGTATTGTTCGTAACAAACTCATAAACAAGCAGTCTTTGGGACCCAGTGATACAGTAACCAACCAATGAAACCAGATGTTTGTGATGCACTCGGCTAATGATCTCAACCTCTGCCTGAAACTCACGCTCCCCCTGCCCGCTTCCAGCTTTCAACTGCTTAATAGCTACTTCCTTGCCATTTGGAAGAACTCCTCTATGCACATACCCAAATCCACCCTGTCCAAGGAGGTTGGCATCCGAAAAGCCATCCGTTGCCATTGCTAGTTCCTCATATGTAAAAGTGCTCTTTGAGAAACCTAATACCATTACTGGATGAGGTGGTGGAAGTGGATTTTCTGACCCTGAATAATTGGAGCCCGAACCTCCACTGCTGTTCAGGAAAGGTGGCGGCGGTGGGGACTTTGGTGTCATAACAGAACTAGTTGATGAGTGGGGTGGTCGTGAGGCAACTGCTGGTGGAGGAGAGGGTTTTGGAAACACCCCGACAACATGATCTGCAGGTGGGGGAGCATTGTGCTGTTGCCAATGCTGTGGTGCACCACCGTAAGGGCCATCTGGAAATTCCAACAGATACTAGAAATGAGCTAATTATATTTTTATGCTTTTTTATTGCAGTCAGGCTCTGGTCAAAATTAAGTTAATGAGTTCATTTTGCCATGTCCACAAGCTCCACAACTGAGAAATGTAATAGAAAACAACAGTAGCAGAAAGGCAGTGGTATTGCTTCAAATAGGCAGGTATTGTCATGGAAAGCAATAATCTAAAATAAAAATAAAAAACTGAAAAATGATGAACAAGAAAATCAACAATGCAAAATCATTTTGTTTGCTAGGCGATCGATTAGAAGCTTATCTTTTGGATGAGAAACATAATAAAACAGCTTGGAATGTCATGGCAGAAATATGTCCAACTAGACAACAAACACACATTAACCAGATCTTTATCAGACCCACATTAATAACACTTATGCACGTCAATGTATGACTACCTGGGAAAGGAAAACATTTTGCAGGCATGTGGCCAGATCCAATATCTTACGGTCAACAAAACTAAAAATAAAAAATAAACAAAACCTAATAAATAAAAAAACTTAAATGTGAGGTGAAAACCTATGAACCCGAATCGCAGAAGAAATCAAGAATACTTGGTCAAAACTAAAAACTCCCCCCCCCAAAAAAAAAAAAAAACCTTTCTCCGACTACCCAACGAAATCACAATGAGAAACACGCACACAAAAACTTAGAAATGATGGAGTTCAGTCAAAATGTAAAAAATCAAGAATGCAATCAATTTCAGATATGCAATTAACAAGAAATATTCTACTGCTTTTACTTTTGGGTCCAGTAGGTGGAGGCGGATAGTAGGCCTCCTCGTCACGGCGCCTCCTCTTCTTCTTCGTGCAACACACGCACAATATACTCAACACGATCAGAATCACCACGCCACCGATCGCTATCCCCACCACGAGCCCGGTTGATATACCATTCGACGAGGAGTCCGGCGAAGACGACGAATTCGTGGGCGGGGGCGGCGGGCTCCTAACAGTCGGGGTGTTACCAGAACCAGACGGAGTCGGCGGGCTCCGCGTCGCCGGGGGGGACGGAGTGCTCGACGGAGGAGGAGGTGAGGAAGCCGGTGTGCTCGGTGGTGGCGAGGAAGTAGGTGGAGAAGGAGGTGACGGAGATGCTGTCGGGGGAGTGGGAGAGGGTGTGGACGGTGGTGGAGTAGACGGCGTGGATGGTGGTGGGGCAGATGGAGTGGACGGAGGAGGAGCGGAGGGAGTAGCCGGCGGAGGAGCAGATGGAGTGGCGGGGGGAGGCGCGGAGGGAGTTGCCGGAGGAGGAGCGGAGGGAGTAGCCGGAGGAGGGGCAGAGGGAGTGGCCGGAGGTGGAGCGGAGGGAGTGGCGGGAGGAGGAGCAGAGGGAGTGGCCGGAGGTGGAGCGGAGGGAGTGGAAGGAGGCGGAGCAGAGGGAGTGGCAGGAGAGGCGCCGGGGGCCTGAGACATGGCTTATAAGAAAAGGAGGTATTTTCTCTCCACAGAGAGGGAGAGAGAGAGAATAAAGGTTGCGTAATATGAAATGGGGATGGAAAAGAGAAGGAGTCCTTTAATGGTAAGGGTGGGGCAAGGGCACATGGAGGAGGAAGAAGAGGGACGTTTGGAAGTTGGAACACAAAACACACACCTGACACCAGCTATGAACTGTTTGAGAGAAATGACCTCGTATTCGGCTGTGTTACTTTACGCACACCACACCACCTCAAACACACAATTCCTTCAAATTACTACAGCGTACCAAAGGGGGACAGACTGCAGATCAGAGCAGAGATGCGTGTGTCGTGTCGTATTGTCGTGTGTGTTTTGTCATTTGTGGGTCGGCGGGTCCCAACGCGTCTGTTCCGCGCTTCTCTCCGCTTGTTACTTTTACTCAGGCTTCGGTTGAATTTAGAAATACATGAAGTGGGATAAATTTTATTTACTTTTTAATATTATTATTATTTAAAATTTTAAAAAAATATATTAAAATTTAAAAAAGATGTATTAAAATTTAAAAATTATTTATAAAAATTTATATTTTATATAAAAAAATTATAAAATTATAATAATAAAATAAAGATGAATTAAAATGAATTGAAATGAATTTTAAATACAAATAAAACCTTAAGTTCGGAGTTCTTTTTTTTTTTTTTTTAAATTCGTTTGAATTTAGATATGAGATAAAATATGTTATGAATAATAATAAAATAATTAATTAAAATAAATTAAAATTTAAAATAAATAATTAAGATAAATTAAAAATACGAAATAAATTATAAATAATAAAATCTAATTTTAAAAACAAATCAGGCCTTAATCAAATTCCAAATCCTTTTTTTAGCCCTTTTGTGTTTTTTTCTTCATTCAACAACTAATTTTACTCTGCATTTTTTAGTTAATAATAATATTGAAATTATTTATTCTATCTAAGAATTATATAACAATCACTTAAAAAAGCACGTCGTCAATTGATTACAAATAAAAAATAATAAAAAATATTTTTTTATTTAATTATAAAAGATTATATAAAAATAAAATCTCCTTTTTATTTTTTGAGTTGGAGTCTCCCCTAAAACTTATATTACAAATATTCTACTTTGTATTCTTCTTCTTTATGTTTTTTTCTTTCTTGTAATATTGTAATTTTGTCTAGAAGTATCAAATCATGTCAACAGATTGTATTTGTGTTATGTCAAGACATATATATTATACTATATAGATCAACCCTAACATGATCCGTTAAGCTTATCGTATGAAAATTTAAAACCCTAACATGACCCGTTAATATAACGAGTCGTATCGTGTCAACCCGTTATGACTCATTAGCGAATATTACGAAATAAATTAACACGACAAAATATGATATGTTTCAACCTGTTTATATAAATGTATTGAATATGCTTGAAATTAACCTGTTTGATTTAATTAAATTTAACATAATTTTATATAAATATTAAAATCACAATATTTATAAAAAAATTATAATACTAATTACAAGTATGAATTGCAATTTAAATAAGAAAAATATCAAAATTAAGATTCCAACAATTTTATTTTTAAATATAAATGTATATTTGTAGTTATAACTTTCTTAACGTATTATCACGGATTAAAACAGGTTGATCTGCTATCAATTCGTTAAGCAATTGTATCGTAATAGGTCAACTCGTTTTGATCCGAAACCCATTAAGATTAAATTTTAATCCAATATTATCGTGTCGTGTTCGTATTAAATTAAAGGATCATGTAACATATTACAACTCCTAATTCTAACCCCTAAAAATAAAGAGAGTTTGTACCTAATTTTCTCTTCCCTTTTTCTATTCTCTGATAATCAAAGTTATTCTCCTATAAATATATCTGCATATCTGCACGATCTTGAAACGAGGCATCAGTCCAGTCAAAATATTCAAATCCCAATCAACAATTTAAGAAATATATCTATTAAAAAACACCATGAAATTGATTTCGTGCCTTAAAAAGTAAAACTCAGAAATCTAAATGATCCTATGATTTATGGTTCTTGATAAAACTAAGTGCACCTAATTCAATATTAGCCCCAACAAAGTCATTAAATTTTCAACCAAACGCCTAGAAACTTGAGGGTTTCTTTTCTTCGCATACACCCAACTGAAAAAAAAAATGGATCACTCAATTTCCCTTTACAATATATGAAAAACTTTATCTTCAAACTAGAGTGTAGAATATTAGCATAAATTGATTTAGAAAATAAATTTTGAATTCTAAATCTTATAAATCAAATTTTATCATTTAAATTGTGTAAATAGTTTGCGCCCTATATGTCGATTTTAAAATAGAATAACTCATAATATATATATATATATAAACCCTAAATTCTATATTCTTACCCAAAAGGAAAAATATATATAAAAAAAGAGAATGTTATCTTTGAATGTGTTAATTAATAGGGGCACCAATCATGAAAACTTTTACAAATGAAATTAAAGTCTAAGGCAACACGTGTTCAAATGAGAAAGTAGAATTCGAAGACTTAGTTATCCTAGTTAGGTCTAATTTGAATTTGAAATTGAAATGAAATGAGTTTAGATAAATTTTAAAATTAAAATAAATTATTATTATTATTATTTTAAAATTTAGAAAAGTTGAATTGAAATTTTTAAAAGGTTTATTGAAATTTTAAAAAATTGTATTAAAATATATATTTTATAAAAGAATTCAAAAAAATGTATATGAATTTAAAATAAATTGAAACGAATTTAACTCGTCTATGAATCCAAAAGAAACCTTAATATGTATTTTCATTTCTCTTGTATAACTATAAATACAATAAATAACTTTGTAATTAATTCATTCGATCAATTTATAATAGCAATTTATATTTATGTTCCTCTGTTTTCATCTATGCATTTAGGAAAGAGTTCGGTTTGGTTCGGTCGGTCCTGGAGGAGTTTATTGGACCGGACTGGACCTATTTGGTCCAAGGTTTTCCCACCCTAGACCAGACCGAAAACCCCTAGGATCAAATCAGACCGGTCCATTTTAGTCTGGTCCGATCCGGTCGATCTATTCGGTCCATTCCAAAATACATTATACTATTATAAATATATACATATATAATATACTAAATTTATACTATAAGTTTATAACTATTAATTCTTATAATATGTTAATAAATTAAATTAATACAATATATACTAAATTACTAATAT
This sequence comes from Platycarya strobilacea, assembly GCA_036898215.1. NCBI lineage: Eukaryota > Viridiplantae > Streptophyta > Magnoliopsida > Fagales > Juglandaceae > Platycarya > Platycarya strobilacea. The sequence goes on from CM072546.1 coordinate 49,815,989, forward strand.
AATATATTTAGTAAATTAGTTTTAATATATATATTATTATTCTTAATGTATAAATTAATTAAATAATATATAATATATTTAAAATATATATAAGATAAGTCCGATTCGATCTTGAATGGAAAAGATTCAGACTGGGATCGGGACTGAACTTACCCAGTCCAAAAATTTTAGACCGGGACAGATCACGATCAGTCTTAATTTGATTTAATCGAACACAAAATAACTGGTTCAGTCGATTTGAAACGGCCAATTCTCTCCCCCCTTTCTACATTCATTTCCTACACCAATTCGGCATTCATGTGAAACTTAATAATGTGAAAGAGAACTGTCCGAAAATTCTTCATCCAGAGAACTGTCAGACTTGGTAAAAATATGCCTACGTTTTATGTGATTGGTCAATTACGAAAAGGTCAAAGATGAGGTTTTTTTTTATTTATTATTATTTATCGGCGATGATGTAGCTTATATTTTGTATCGTAATTTCTTTTTTCAATTTTTAAAGGCCCATCCATCACAGGGACAGTGGCTGTTACTCTAAGTAAAGCAAAAATGAAAAATAAAAATAAAATAAGACGAGAGAGAGAGAGGAGAGAAAACAGCTGGATACCAACTTAACACCCACAAACAGACGTGACATGTTATCCATTCCGAAGAAATAGTGAGGCTCAACTTGTAATATTTTAAATACAAAATTGGAAGTATATAATATATAATTTTAATATAATAATATATTATAATTTTAGGCGGAAATGTTTTGTGCTCCGGCGTTACGCCCTTTGAGCCCCCTTAAAAGTTTTTAAAATAAAAAAAATAAAAAAAAAATAAAAAATAAATAAAACTAAATATATTTTATTTTCATATATTTTTTTATTATTTTTATAAAAAAAAAATAAATTATAAAAAATATAAAAATATTTTACACTAAAGGAATGCAAAAGAGTCCCAACACTGAGTCCCATATCATGGCCTAATTTTAGGAGGTTAAATTATGTTTAAGAGTAGTTTTGAGTCTTTTGACATCCGCATATGGCACAGATTGAAGGAGATTCTCTAGTTACTATCCAAGCTATGCAGGAAGCATCTTCCATTCAGGATTGGCAGATTTCTCCTTTAATAGCAGATATACAGAAACACCTTCTCTCCTTTAATGTGTGGAAGGTGGAAAAAATTCATCTATCTAACAATCTATGTGCGCATTCTCTAGCGCAGTGGGCAGCCACGTTGCAGGCCTTTAGGATTTAGGAATATTCCTTCTCCTTCTTTATTTCTTTCTTCTTCTTTTTTTTTTTTTTCGTTCTTTTTTCCCTTCCGATAAGGGAGAAAAGAGAAAAGACCAAAATTATGAGGACCTAAAGCAAAGCTTTTTGAGAAAAATCCATGGCATGGCAGGCAAGGAATGATTTTCTATTAGAATAGTCAAAACTCAAAGTTTTTTTCATCACTGTCAAGACAATGATCTCTCCCTTCTATAAAACGAAGCAAAGCGCATAGTCCTAAAGTGAAGAGAGCTCGGTAAACACACACAATCACGATGGAGGACATGGCATAAATGCCATCGCTAAGGGTAATAGTAATGGATTTATTATATATATATTTTTAATTATATACTTTTATATACTTTTTAAAAAAATTTCGTCAAAAAAAAAAGAAAAAAGTGGAGAAAGGAAATTTTTTTATTAAATTTGGAGAGTTTTAAAAGATTAATATTTACAAATAAAAAAATATTCCTCTCTTTCTACCTTTTTCTTCCTGTTATTAATCAAATTTGACGAAATTATTTTAGAAAGTGTATAAAGTGTATAATTTAAAAGAAAATTATAATAAGTCCATTACTAATGCTCTAATCATTTCATAAACTAACAAGCTAGAGTCACCAAGCAGTATTACCATTATTCAATTTATCGAAAAAAAAATGTTATAGTCACAAAATATATATAAAAATAATTTTACAGTCCAATATAATTGAAAATGATTTTTTATATTTATTTTACAATTAAAATAATTTTTTAATCTGACTAATTCTATAAAATTATATCAATTTGTAGAATTATTTTTATATAATTTATTCATTTCAAAAGATAAAAATATATTCTTTATTTTCATTTGAATTTGACAACAAAACAAAAAAGGACAGCATGTTATGTAGACTTGGTAAAAGATCAACAACACCCAACACATGTTTTGTCTAAACATAAGAAGCTTCCTCTTTGAATTTCTTTGCCCTTGAATCAGACATCATATGCTTTCATTTGTATACTCGCTATCAAAGACCAGCTTGCACAGTCCATGCTGCTAATGATATTAACTTAAAGTCGGTTTTTCTTAAGAAGATTACACATTGTCAACCTCCAACTAAATTACTAATAATGCATTGCATCTTTAAATTATTACAAATTTATAATACCAAATTCTTAAATCTAATTTAATTGCAAAGATGTATCATATTATCTATCTTGAGAAATGATATTTATAGTTACAGAGTGCTCAAACGTTACATACTTCTTTTAAAATAATTAATATGAAATGTATATAAAAGAATTAAATTTTTAATAGTGGACCCAATTATTTTTTTTAAATGCATAGTATTTGTACAACTCAACTGTATTTAGTATTATTTATATGCTTTTAGTCATTTTTGGTCAGACAGATATGCTAAAAACATTATATGCTGAAAACATTATAATAATATAAACATGAAGGATGAGAGAAGGGAAGGGGGGAGGAGCTGCCGGCATGCAATTATATAAAACAGAAGTCCTAGCTGCTTAGCCGCCCATATGCCGGCGGGAAGTCATATATTCAGACGTGTGAGGCGGCAGGCAGTTTAGAACATGGGCATACACATCTGACTTGAATATGTTTATGGCAAAGTTTGACATTTCTAACATTTTGCAAATTTGAACCAATTGGAAAAAGATATTCTTCGCCGGGCGATAATAAATTAAAATAAATATTATAGAAACCATTTTATATATTTATTTTTTGTTTGAGAATCTTAATTTTTGGAAAAGACATTAAAAAGACCTCCATCCGATAATAATAATAATATATCAATTGAGCTAAAGTCTACCAATTTAAATAACCAATTATACAGTTTTTATGCATATACTCTCTATATATGAAACTAAAAAATCTTGTAAATATTAATGTAATTTTTTTTAAGAGAAAAGCTGTGGTCCCGATTGAACCTCCACCATTGCAGTTCCCGCCGTCTCCGGCGGCGGTGGGCGACACCGCCCACCCCATCGAGATCGGAGGGAATTGACGACCTCACCCTTGCGACGGCGAGTTCCAACAATCTCTGGTGTGCTTCCGGATTGACCCTTCGATTTTGATGAGGTGGGCGGTGTTGCCACCAACTGACGGCAACGTCGTGGGCTGGATGAGTCCGAAATTTTTTAAAAAATTTATCTTTATTTTATTTTTTATTAGGTTTTCTTTATTTTATTATTTTAGTGTATTTTTTATTGTATTTTTTAAGTTTTATTTTATTTTTTAATATTTTTTATTATATTTTTTAATATTTTTATATTAATTATAAAAATTTAAAGAGTAAAATGAGTTGGTTACAATACGTTAGAATGCAGTTCGATTACATTCCAACATCTCCCTTTTTAAAATGGGTCGGTGAGGTAGGAATTCTGATATTTTTTTATAATTAAATAAAGTTCCGAGATAAAATATATTAATGGCATATTTGTTGAATTTGAAAGATCAGATTAGGGGTGGGATCGGGGAGGGGCAAGTGAAGATTCACATCACATGGCAAAATTATTATATGTATCATTTTCCGCATAACTAGGGGCATGACAATCGGGTCTGAGCCAAATATACCATTTTCTTTTCTTTTTTTTTACCAAAAACATACCAATTAAAACACCTAAATAATTTATATTCTTCCACCTTCTCTTGGAATGCGTAACTAATGATTTTGCTGTAGGACAAAGAGACCAAACCGCGTCAAACACCCTCTAAATTGTCACATGCTTGTTTTTTGTCTTTTTTTTTGGAGGAAGGCATGGGCTTGGCTTTGTAACGAGTTCAAAATATTCTATTATTTATTATTCAATTATTATTATTTATTATTTTACAGCAGTCCATGTTTGTAAATTGTAAACCTAATAATAATTATAGATATTGCTTTAGGGGAGGATAGGTCTTTTGACAAATGATACTTTACTCTTGGTCAAAATTTTTTAAATGGTTAATTACATTTTATCTTTTTTAACTTTTACCTAATTTATAATATATTTTCTGAATTAAAAAGTTTAATAATTAACTTTATCAATTTTTAATTTTTCACAATGTCCCACATCCATTTATCAATTGCGTCAAAACAAACAAAAATTGATTACATGTGCGTCTCACAAGCATAAATGTGTCGAATTGGCCAAAAATCCCATCATTTCATTATTTCTAAACAACGAACCGTCTCATATTTGGAAGAACATCATTTGAGATGCAAGTGCAATCAATTTTTATTTGTTTTGATAAAATTGATAAACAGAAGGGGTACATTGTGAAAAGTTAAAAATTAGTGAGATCAATTAATAAAATTTTTAGTTCAAATAACACATTATAAATTGGTTGAAAATTAGAAGGGATAAAATATAATTGACGCTTCTTTTAAATATCTATACATATGTATAATTAAATTTTAGAGTTTCTAATGGACGACAGAGGCTAAAATGTCGAATCATAATATTTATGAATTATTTAAGATTCTTTTTTTTTTCTTTATCAGACATAAATAATAAATTCATAATAGTTATTGAATATTTAATATTGTCCAGGAATATTTATCGCAATAAAATATTGAAAATTCATTTTCTGTAACTGTTCTTTTTATTTTTAGATTATTATAATGACACAAGAGGTGGTCTCTTCTACAACGATTTACAAATATAAAAAATAACTTCTATAAAATTAGAGTACCTTATAACACTATTTTTATCGTAAAAAGTATTATCTAATAAAAGTTAATAAATATGCACGAAGAATAATATATCATTTTTTTTAGAACAAGAACAATATATCATTAAGCAAACATGTAGGCACATGATCTAGAAAAACAGAAAACGTGTAATATCGGATCCTAAACTGTTTTAAAGGAAATAAAATCATCAAATATCGAGTTTGGCTCGAAGTTTTTAGAAATTCTCCTTTCAATATAAACAATTAAAATTAATCCTTTATTTTGTTGTGCATTCTTATTTTATCCCTATAAAAAAAATATGTTTTTGTGGTCAACTAATTATGATTAAAAAAATTATTTATGATCAATTTTGACGTTAAATAATTATTTAATTAACCGAATACAAATAAATAATTTTCTTATAGTGTATATGCCTTCAATTTTTACATCACTGTCGATCCACAAAATAATCCTGTAGCGGAAGAAAATTTTTAGAATTTTGATGATTAGGCATATTAGCATCAAAATATGATCTCAACTTTGAAATATTGCATTAATTTTCTTCATTGTAGAAATATGAAAAGATGATAATATTTGACCATAAGTCTAAATGCAATTTCAATGTCAAAAGATTAATAAACTTTTATCTAAAAATGGGGAAAACCCGAGAGTGACGGGTATAACCATTCACTTCTGTTACTTGTATTAAAAGAAAAAGGTAGGCCTCATTTTCCCATCTCATGTTCTCGTTCCTGCGGTGAATGCGGAACTTGATAGGAGAAAAGGTTTGGAATTTTCAGCTATTCCAAATTCCATTAGAAATTGCTTTTTGAAATGACAAAACTGACTAATCTTTCTTTTGAGAATTAGCTTTTGTACATGTTTTTAAGAGAAATGCTATTATTCTGTCTTATTTTATTCATTCATATAATAATTATTTTATTTTATTTCATCTCATCATTATAATTTTTTAAATTTTCTTATAAAATATATAAAATAATTTAAATTTTTTTAAATCTCAAAATAACAATCTTATTAAAAAATAATATTCTAATAATATTTTATTCAACTTTTAACTTTAATCTCAATTTAACTCAATATCCAAAAAATAACTAAAAAAAAAGAAAAAAAGAAAAAGAAATAACATGGTACTTTTATTGGATAAAATAATCAACCATTACAATATTTCTCCTTCAATACTAAAGGAATTATTTGCATACGCCCATCATCAATCCCACACCCTTTCATTAGAAATTGAAATATCAACATAACATATGAGCAAAACATTGTTTGCCTCTCTATAAGTGAAACAAATGCTCCAGTTGTGTCAATCACAATATCATAATTTGCATTAATTTCCTCCCGACTATGTGTACCTACTACTACCACCTTGGAGTAACCTTCTAACAGTAACACCACATTAGATATTCCTAGTTCTTAACACAGAGTTGCAGCTATTCTAAGTGCATATGCTTCAACTCTATCAGGTTTCACAAAGAGGTTAATATTTAGACATAGATAGGCTATAAGTTTACCTTCACTATTTCTGATCACAACTCTAATTCCCCCTTAGTAATTTTTGTTGTCCACTACAGCATCCCAATCAACTTTAAACTTCAGCTCAGCTGTATTTTCCAGTTAGTTTGTTGTCCCCATAAACCTCTCGAATGACTCCTTCCATTTTTGGTACTCTGTGCCAAGGTAAAATCTTCTAGACCTTGTTTTGCTGACTAGAATAACTGTCTTGGGTGTTCAAATTTGTTTTTAAACAACAGGAAATGCCTTCTAAACCAGATCCTCCTCATTATACAAGCTACTACCTACGGGGATACCGGAGGTGAATTAGATTCTATGTCCTTACTGTTTAATCTATCATTTAACCTCTTCTATAGCTCCAAGAAGTGGACCTCTATACTGGACCAATTTTTAACTGGGTTGTTGGTTTCACCCCAGACATCATTTACTGTAGGGCAACTCCAAAGTGCATAAACTGTAGTTTCAGTTTCTCTCCCACATACTGGACATAAGTCTATTCTGTAGTCTTTTTCTTTAACAGATTTTTCTCTAGTTGAGAGAGTATATCATGTGCTGCCTTCCATAGAAATTGCTTCACTATATTTTGCACTCTTAAGTCTCCATATCAACTCCCATTCACTTCTTTTCTCTATTGCATCAGGAGATTCACCCATTTTTGATCTTATTCTAGTTGTTGTAGGTGTAGGTCATCTTTATTTAAACCGCTCAAGGGATTCTTTTAACCAATGCAGCTTCATCTTTGCAAAATACTTCATCCACCAAATTCTCCTTCCACTTACTACACCCCTCCTCAATTAGCTCACTTACGTTGGGGTCAATATCTAGATTTTTAACCGGTGATTGAACTCTGTAAGATATTGGTGTTGGCATCCACCAATGAGAAATAAGTATGTCCCTAAAGAGCTCAAACCTTCGGCACAAATAATAAATAATTATGAGAGATAGAATCCCCTTGCCTTATGCCTCTTTTAAGCTTAATGGTCTCACCAGACTGCCTATTAATGAGAACCGAGTATATCATTAAAGTAACACAATCCATAACTAGTTTTATCCACCTCTTTCCAAATCCAAGCTTTTTCATTATTTCTTTCAAGAATCTCTACTCAATTATGTTATATGCTTTTGACATATCCAATTTGAGAGCTGTGCTTCCTTCATTGCCTTTCTTTTTAGTCTTCATAGTGTGCAAATCTTTATAAGCGATCATATCACATTATCAGTGATGAGTCTTCCATATATAAATACACTTTGGTTGTTGGATATAATGGAGGGCACTATGTGTGTCAACCGTTTGCTAGCACTTTTGATACAAGCTTATAAAATACATTACATAAACTTATTGGTAAAAAGGGTTATTCACTTTTGGAACTAAAGCAATATATGTGAAATTAATACATTGGTCTAAGTTCCCCTAATTTAGGAAGTTTAAGATAGCTTGGCATACCTGCTTTTCCACTGTGTTCTAATAGTTTTATAAAAACATGCTCCAAACCCATCAGGACCTTGGACTTCAGCGGTGCCATCTGCTGCAGGGCTACCTCCACCACTTCCCTTGTAAATTCCTTTTGCTGCTCCATATTCACGTCACTGTGACTGGTCACTTTCTGTTCTAAGGGGCAAGACATTCTGCTATGGCCTCTTGAGTTGGGTTTGATGATCTCCGGAAATACTGATTAAAAGCTGCTTCAATCCCCATTCTCAATCTTTCTTCCTTCTTGGTCTTTAACGAGCAGATCGGTTGTGATGAGCCATAAATGACCTTTTATGACAAAAATATATTATTTACAAAATTTATGAATTTCTCTTAATACTTCAACCAATGACTTTGGATTTATATAATGTTGACTCTCGGTTTGTTTATTCAACACAAGCTTGGGTTATTTTTGAACAAAATAGCATTCATCATCTTTTTATCCATCATCATTCCAGCATACAAGTCTTCTCCGCTAAATCCACCTGGCCGGTAGAAGCTAATGTGTGAATTTTCCCCATTATCCCGGGCAAGCGGGCAGGGGGAAAATCCTATAACATATTATGCATTTGGATTTCATTTGTTTTGAATTTCGATTTGTTTGATTTGGGCTGAGATTTTTTTTTCCCTCTTATTCCCACTATTTATCTTTATTTAGTTGATTTTTGTTGTGAGTTTCGATTTTTGCTATTCATCTTGCTGGGTTCGATTTTGCTTGCCTGAAGATTATTGTCAGATATGCTGAATGTCAAAGCATGTGCAAAGATGTTGAAAGGGAACTTCATTATGAACTCATAGAAACATTACATGCATACAAGAATTCCATACATTGGAATGCTTCATCAATGAATTATCTGTCTGTTTCTGTCCACACAACCCAACCTTTACTGGAATCTTTGTATCTGGGTGGTCAAATTTTTCGAATCAATGTATAACTAAACTCCTAATTGTTAAGGAAGTTTGAAGAAGATGCAGGGTATAACGACCACTAATTGGCTGCCATTTCTGTTCACTTACCTTGTGATCTTTATGCAGGTACAGCACTAGGTCACATCTTTCCCCAAGAGCATTGGCCTGATCTAAATGTATTCCTGATTCTTTCAGGTTTTAATTCTACCAGGAACTCACGTCCCATGAAATGTGCTGCCACTGGTAGAAAGGATAATGAAGGCACAAACTACTGAAAGTGAGAAAACTGACACCCAAGTGTTCTCTGTGTACATCTCCATGGCATCTGTAAAAGAAAATCGAGTGCGGTTTTCAGCCCAGTTCCGGAGGCGATCTGCTTCTGCTGCATATAATGCCCTTCCCTGCAATATATGCCAAAATCAGCTTAACAGAAACAATATGTAACAAGTTGATGCTCCTCACTACAGGTTGGCCATTATTTTCAAACTAATAGGCCATTTGACAATATTCAGCCAAAAGTCCAATAAGTTTAATAGGATATTCCCCAGCTTAATATGAGTGAATTCCAACTTAAACCCGATTATGAGGCGAGGTATAACTAAAGCATGAATTCTGATGCCTCCATGATCAAATTATTTCACCATTTGATTTTGAAGTATTGAAATATATATATATATATATATATATATAACCGTATATAGATCCATGTCATATGCCTGCGCCATGCCATGTCCATACTTGTTTTAGAACTGCAATTTTTACCTTTATAGATCTACTTAATTATAAGTATCCCAATGCCTGACAGTATCCAAACAGGAAATCAAGGCCCCGAGTTCTGAACTAGATTGCATTTATCAAGAGAGAATACGCTAATGAAGCAAAATCAGAAAACTAGAAGTTAGAAATAAGATAGGGGTTACACAGTATGTCATTATAATTCTTTACCGGCCTGAACTTGGCATCACCAGTTTTGCTCGCAATGAATGCCATGTATAAGGAGCGAATTAGGCAAAAATGAAAAATATGAATTGCACTGGTCCACCATCATCTATTTGGATTTAGGGGAATCAATGTAGTAAGTTTATAGTTATCACACACACATTCAATCATTAGGAATATAAAGATTAATGTTTTTTCACTGCATGGATGATGGAACTTTCTAAGAAAATCCTCTGAATGTCACAGAAAACTCATAGTCAGGCTGGCTCAAGCGTGTGTAAAATAATTCCAGCAAAAACATTGAAGATTACCTGTGCATCAAACCAGCGATCTCGTCGAAGCCATGCAGTGACTAAAGCAAGCAAAATCCTAGGAGGGGTCAAGTAATTGATTGCCTTCCCTGTACCCTTTACAACCCGCATCCTTGGAACTAAAGTTCTAGCAACTGTTTCGGGATGCTCACAGATAATGTTAAACATTTGCTTATTTTGTACACTGGAGCCACTGCAAACCATAGAAGAAGACATAGACAATGTAGATGAAGTTAGCCCAATAGCTATAGATAGAAAAACGGATGAAACTGACTGATATATCAAAAAGAAAAACAGATGAAACCTTCAAACCTAAACGTGAAAATAGAAGAAGACATAGACAATGTAGATGAAGTTCGCCCAATAGCTATAGATAGAAAAACGGATGAAACTGACTGATATATCAAAAAGAAAAACAGATGAAACCTTCAAACCTAAACGTGAAAATACAGTTTATTAAGAAAACAGATGGGGGTAAAAAAAAAAAAACGGTTGAGGCCCATTAAGTTGGCATTAGAGAGGAAACTGAAAGGAATTATAAGCATTGCAAAAGACGGAAGGTTCCTGTGCACCTCAAGAGCAGATCTGTAAGGACCATGCCTGGAGATGCAGTGTGCACCCCAACTTTCGATCGCTTGCACTCTTTTAAGAGAGATGCTTGAAGTTGCCGAAGTCCACACTTTGTTGAGCCATAGCTGCAAGTCAAAGGATATACGTTAATCAATACCATCAACCACGAAATAGTTCAACTTCCATTAGTCATTGAATAATAATTTGCCCAAACCTTAAGAAAAAATAATTTTCCAAAACCATTTTTAAAAAGTTATCCACCCCTGTTCAGTACAAAAAAAAAAGTGGTTGAGTTCCCACGGTAACTAAAAATGAAAGAACTTACACAGCTGTGAGAGGGGTACTAGATCCCCCAGAACCTGCACCATCCAGGTTAAATATGTGCCCCCCCTTATACTGGTTCTTCATCACCTGCATGGCCTCTCGTGTGCAAAGCAGAGAGCCAACCAGGTTTGTTGAGACAATCTAGCGTGAAGTGGACACATGAAAGGCAAATCAATTCAAACTCTAAGGTAAGACCATCCTTTACGAGGGTGGTAAACAATCACGAAGAGTCAGCAGGATTATTAGGCAAAACAACTAAAAGCTGAATAACAGTTTGAACCATATCATTCAAAGGCATGAATACATCATCCATGCCTTCTTCCACTCACACACACATGCATATGCGCTTCCCCCAAACAAGATACCTCGATATTAAGTTATTGTACAGCAATTTGAACCTCGTTTAATAAAAAGTAGCATTCAAATAACCAAAACTAGCCATGTCTAGAATCAGTCATATATGAAACAGTTGGTGATTTGATATAACAACTGCCATAACTTCCAAAACAAAGAGCTTACAAGGTTTTTGAGAAGATATCCTGTTTACCCAAACTGTACCTAAGCGCACACACAGGAGAAACTTCTCAAATACCAGATCTATCAAAACAAGTTGATAACTGTTTGATATGTCAATGAATACCTGTCTAATATCTTCATCAGAAAACTGCAGCAATGGTCTAAAACCCTTATTCATTCCAGCATTGTTTATCTGTCAAACTGGAACATCTTAGTAATTGATATAACATTTATAACATGCCACATTACATCGCATACAAGGATCTCACTTTTTACGGTATCTTAACCAGGAATACACAGGAATATGACTGATGAAGACAAGAATAAAAGATTACTAGTCCAAATCATCCTTGCCAATCCCACAAAATGATTGTACCTTGTCCAAATAAGATATTGCCATTCAATTTCCTGGCTTCTCATTACTGCAGTTTGTAGTTAAATTAAAATCCAAAGCATTATTTCATCTGACTCTTTATCTCATTCAAGTCCAACCAACATGATAATTAGAGGAGACAATGTTTAGCTTTTTAATTTTTGAATCAGAAATGGCCATCTAACTATCTAGAATCATGACTATAATACGGCAATTTTTTATGACAAGGAACCCCAAAGACTGCAAATGCAACATATCTTTTACCTGGTTAAAACACAAACCAATGTAAGGTGCATACATCACACAGATCAGGTATAAACATCACCAATGGGACACTTCCCTTAGAATTTGTTTGCACCCAAGGGTTCGAACCTTAGACCAAAGGGGAGCATACCCCAAAGAACAAGGCCCTTACCACTTGAGCCAACCCCTAGGGATTAATAAGTTTCAATTCTTTCAAGGTTTGAACATATAAGATTATGCAAAGGAACAATAAGATAAAAGAATTCTTGAAAACACGAATGAAAATGCATAATCCCAAAAAATGCAACTGTCACATACCGTTTTCAGTAATAACAGCAACTGGAGACTGGCTAGCAACAAGCATCAATTGAAAAAGTCAGACACTCACCCAGATGTTGATAGAGCCAAGTTCATGGACAGCAAAATTTGCCAGTTTCTGTACATCATCAGGTGCACAAACATTACATGGAATGCCCACCACTTTTGCTTGTCGCAGCTTTCTCCTGGATGAGTCACCTGCCTTGGTCATACATTCCTTTAGGTTATCTTCGAGTTCTTTGACAGTCATATCTACAGACTCAGGGCTGCCTTCAAAAGATCCATCAATGGAAGGGACTTTTATGAGTGATAACTATCTTAAAATTATAGGCGACATTAGAGAACTAAACCAATATCCTAATTCTGAATACCACCTGCGAGATGCAACAACCACGCGATCTCCAGAAAGAAGAAATTCACGAGCAAGAGCTTTTCCCAGTCCCCTTGTGCTGTACCATATATTTAAAACATGCATAACATAGAATCGTCACATTTTCATAGTGATAAGCAACTAGCAGTCCACTAAACAAATTGTGATTACACCCTAGTAATTGGTCCCAAGTCACAGACAGGACAGCATGAATTGGAAGAAAGAAAACCCACACATGCTGTTATTAAGCTTCAACATTAGATGACATATAATACAACTTTCGATACTCTTGTAACTAATTCAGAAGTATATACATTGATGGACCTTCATGATAATATGGAATTACAGAGAGGTAGATATCACCTTCCAGTTATGACAACATTACGTGGACCAGCTCGACAATGTTCCTCTAAAACCATATTTGCTCCTATCATGGTTCCAATAATAATTCCTCCAAGCCAGCTATACCAAACCAAAGTGTCCATCTGACTATCTCCACCTTCACAAAATCGCATACCATTGAGTTCTTGTATATGGAGTATCTACTTGTGCTCTTTCTTAAGACAAATATAAATGACTAAATCTACATATTCCCATTAACTTAAACTTTTGAGACAATGGGTAATTTCACATAGTATCAAAGCAAAAATCCTAAATTCAAACCTTGACTTTACACTACACTTCATTAATTCAATATTCCACGTGTTGGGCCCATTTATTAAGGTTTTGGGAGTATTAAGACAAATATTAATAATTAAGTCTATCTCCTCCTATCAGTCTAAGATAATTTCACAGGTAGCAATATGTGTTTTTGGATTATGTCAAGTCATAAACATTCGACTATATAGGTCAATCTGAATCTGACCTATTAAGTTAAAAGTGTCAAACTTTTAACCCTAACTCAACTCAATTAGATAACGGATTGTTCGTATCACCCATTTAATAATTAATTAAAAATTAGGTCAACATGACCCGACTCATTTAAATCCGTTTCATGTAAATGGATTGAACTAACAGGCATAACTCATATGACCTTATTAACATAATTCACATAAAAGTTAAAATCTAAATTTACTAGTAGATACACAATATCTTAAAATATATAATGTATCATTCTTTTAAAAAATATGAGCATAGGTCTAGAATTACAATTCCAACAATAAAAACATAAGTATCTTGAGAAATACCAATATCACAACTTACAATAATGAAATTGTAATTTTGAAATAAAATCTAGAAGGGTCAAAACAAATTGACCTATTTATAAATCGTGTTTTAATGGGTTAACCCGTTTTAATCCGAACGTGTTAATATCACACCCAAATATGCTAATTTTATGTCGTGTTCATGTTGGGTTCACATGTTGTATTACATATTGTCACCCCTGATTTTACACTCTTAACTTATATTAACTAGTCTGCACAATAAGCGGCTGATTTCACATACTTTTTCAACTGCTAAATGTGAAAGATTAAATACCGAGAAAAGAAGACAAAATTATACAGGAAAGAAGTGCAAGTGTCTTAAATCTTTAAAATTTAAAATTGCATAATATTTATTAACATGATCTTTATTAATTAAAACTTGAATTACCAAAATTATGAACATTTAAAATTAAAAAATGGATGACATGGCTCAACGAGAGTAACACACTTGTTTTGAAATTTATATATGCTATAGATGTGTGCATTCTTGCTCAGAGTGCAAGTTCGCTAACCTGACAACAGAAATCCAATTTCAAGTATCACTCCCGTGCTCATCATGGTTACAATATATCTTCCAATTTGGATGGCAATCTATGAGAGAGAGAGAGAGAGAGAGAGAGAGAGAGAGTCATGTTAAAGTTGAACATATAATCCCCAATCGGGGGAAATTACATTCAAGTTAACCAGAAAACAAAATCACTAATTGACTAAACACCAAAAAAATAAAGGCAACCAAACCAGCCGCCCTCAGAAAATTTTGCATACCCTTAATTTTTAGCAGCCGATATGATTTCAATTTTCGAACTTCACATTTACGTCGTGATTGCTACTTAAAATTATTTGGCTCAGACAACTATGGATTATGGGCAAGATCTTTCGAATGAGGCAACAATACTTTGCACACCTTTCGATTTCCTGAATTGGTAACTTAACAAATTTACGAAATTTAATTTGGGACGGGAGAACAAAGAAATAATGGCATCCTATTCTTATGATTTTGACGTTTGTTTCCCAATAATGGAAAGTTTAACTCCAGAAGTCGAACCTCCAGCTATTCTGGCCTGAACTAAGTAAAGATTTGGGAAAATTCATGAATTATAATTTGGAAAATAGAAACACTGTTTCCATTCTAATGCTTCTTATGTTCCAAAAAGTCGTAAATTTGGTCAATTTAACATTCCATCTCACCAAATAAGGGAAGAATATTAAACATGATAGGGAAGAATATTCCATCTCACCGAAGAAAACACCTTCTCCACCTTGGCCACAGACCTGTCATACTCGTCCCCTTGAGCCAATCTAAAACCACCCAAAATTGTAGTCATCAAAGATTTCCAAAACCCACATCCGCTTTCGAGCCTAACCTCACTTCCCTTTAAATTCGGAGCCTTTCTCGCTCTTTGCACAACTCCCTTTTTCTCTGCAACTTCTCCCTCCTCACTCATAAACGACCGACACTGTTTCAAACACAAACCATTACCACGACCGGGTCTTCCCAACCGGAATAGGCATAAACTTGGTCCGGGAACGACTGGCCGGCCGGTACTGCGGTCGTTCTTGAAGCAGTGCTCGAAGCTTCGTGGGAAAATGCGAAGCCTAGTTGCTGTAGCCATGGCTATTCTAAGCTGAGAGAGTATCCTGATAATTCACCGTTCCAATATTTATGGATGTGGCTTTGATTGTCACGTACATTGGAATTTAAGATATTTCTTAAATAAATAAGTGCATATTTTAGATTATGATAAAAAATATCATTTTTAATTTAAAATTTAAAATTTAAAGTTTAATATAATAAATTTTATTACTAAAAAATTATTTATTGTTTATAATTTATATGTCTAAAATATTTTTAAAATTAATTATAGTAATTTTTTAAAAATATATAATTATCTATAAAAAATTTTTGATAAAAATTTTAATTTTATATTTATTAAAAAAATTGATTTTTAATTTTTTTAATTGATTAAAGCATTTTTAATAAAATTATCTAAATATTTTTTTTAAATGCTTTTAACTAATTAAAAATATTTTTAAAATTTTAAAACGTAATCTTAAATATATTCTAAATAAAATAAAAAGTGGGTAAAAATAAAAAATTGTACCAGACTATCTGAGTGAAAGAGAAGAGGGGGGGGGGGGGGGGGAAGGGAGGGAGGGAGGGGAACGTGACGACCACACGTTGAAGCAACCTCATCTTCATGGGTAGCCAGGACACGTGGCGTTCTGGGTCTGTATCGCTTTTTGTTTGGTTAAGGTAGGGAAATTGGACGGTTGTTTTACGCAAAATGTCATCAATGATCGAACACGCTAACATCATGCATGGGGTGGCGCTTTAGCATAGTCACATTGTTTGTTGAGTGACTACGCCCCCACAATATATTTAGTAACTATCTTTATTTTTTTAAAATTAAATATATTTCTTATTGAATAATATCATTTTTATAGAACAATGCTGGGGAGTAGCTACACTCAGGGCACTCTCCCTCACATAAATAGTGTCATCACTGTTCATGACACTATTCATGTGAGGGGGAGTGCACTGAGTGTGACTTCTCCCCCTCATTTTTCTTTCAAATAATAGAGTTGTCCAGAGTCATCAATCATAGTACTTAACATAAAGTGTCAATGCATGAGTGATCCTACACATTAATCCAAAAAATAATATATTTAAGAAACAATAAATATTATCCATATATCAATTTAGAAAATACAAATGATGCATGTCTACAGATACATTTGATTTTGTTTGGTTGACATCTCACTTGTAGATATATTCTCGTTTGCTTTTACATAAGAAATAAGATAAGGTAAGTTGAAATTAAAATTTTATATTGAATAAAATATTAGCAAAATATATATTTTTATATTAATATTTTTAGAATTTGAAAAAATAAAATTATTTAATTTAATTTTATGTAAAAATTTAAGAACATATAATGATTAAATGAGTTGAGAGAAACTGTAAGAACAAATGAGACGCATTTGATTTTTTGGTAGTACTAATAAGTCTTGGACTTGTTTGAAAATATAATTATTTTTAGGTATATTCAAATATATTCAGATATTTCATTTAAACATCACTCAAATGTAAAAAATAATTTATATTAGATTTTTAACTGTTTTATCTAATCATTATCTTATTATTACAATTTTTTTATGCTCTTAAAAAAAACACAAAATCCTATACATAATTCCCAAACTTTCAAACAGAAATTACATTCAAACAATTTTTTAATTTTATAATATTTTTACTCAACTTCCTCTCTCATTTTCTAAAATTTAATAAAATATCTTAATTTAAACTATTTAATTACTATTAATAAATTATTTTACTATTATTTATAGTTATGAAATATTTTTAATATCCAAACGAGCCAAGCTGTCTCTGATCCTTTTGTCCAAAGGGTTGTTTTGGTAAGCTTTGGGTTTTAAGTTGTGTACTTCGAGCAAATTTTTTATTTAGTCAGAAGTTTGGCTTCATTTTATTCAATGTATTTATAGCCTTGAAATATTTGGTTCAAAAATAATTATAAAAACTAATTTATAAATTAATATGATTTGATATGGTATATAAAATTAAACTTTTTTTTTAAAATGTAATTTTAGGTGCGATATCAATATGTCAGCTTTAATTTTGGAATTCTTTTTATAGATCCCACGCTTCTCAATTTATACTTGTTTTTTGCATGAAGGAAACGAATCTGAGAGAATTTTATTTGGTGCACACAAGGAAGAAGGAAAAATGATGTTTCATTTGATCAAGAACATCTAATTAACTAGTTAGTTAAATTGAATTTCCCAATATATAATGGCTTTAAAGATCTCACAACATGGCTTCATTGCGTCGAGACGTTTTTCGAGTTCAAATAACGGAGGAGCATGATGAGAAAATAGATGTCCAAGCTCTCTTTTGTGCTTTGGTTTTATTTTTTGGCTTTGTATTTCATTAAATAAAAAAATCCTTTATTCAATTGGATGTTAGTTTCACTATAATGTCATTTCTTTGATTTTATATTTCGATTATATGTTATTAAAGATGTTGATATAATAAGCTACTTGAAAGAGTAATATTATAAACTAATTCTTTTATATTTCTCTCATGTAGGCGATTCCTAACGAAGGCTTCTAAGGACTATCTCTCTATTTTTGAGTGGGGGTTGGTCGAATCTTAGGCTCGACCACTTTTCCCTTGCCTTTTACTTTTTCAACCTAGTATCAATTTTTCTTTGTCTAGTTTTAGTCCGCTTTATGTTTAATAGTGTAGTCGAACCACTTCTCGCTGATCTTCTGCCAATTGGCACTCATAACCCAACACACACCGCCTCCACACCTTTACAGGGCCGATCTATAAGTCCAGGGGAAACTTTACATTTTCAATGGCGCTTCCTACATGAGCGGCCTCGGCCAAGCCAGTGGCTTACGTGCAACAACTTCCTAGAGCAAATTTGAGGGCAACGCACAGCTCTAATGGCCTCAAATTTGTCGGATCTAGCTGTTGGTTCTTCATTTCCAGTGACGCATGTTATACAGGCGTCACTATCTCGACAGTTGGATCTCCACCGCCAACCAGACATAGTTGTGATTTTTCTTCATATCTTACCGTTTTCCCTAATCAAAATTCAAGTGAAAATGGATGTGAAAATTCCTATCGATCAACTTAAACTAATACGGTATATCGCATACCTCACCGAAAGTCGTAGCCTAAAATCGTCTCCAAAAGGTCCAACCCTTTTTTGAAAATTGGGCGGGAGCTATTCATTTTGCTCCGATTTTTCCCTCTTTCTGGAAGCCATTCATCTATTTTTTCTTTTTTAATGTTACATTGTGTGTTAGCTTTTTGAGAAGATTGTAAGGGATTCTCACCTCACTTGAACTTGTATATTGTAATCCGTTAGTTTTATCCAATAAACTTAACTTGCCAAAAAAAAAAAATACTTGAAAGAGTAATATTATTCATCATCTATTTTTTATCATCTTCTTATTATTCCATGATGTGATACTAAATAATTAGAGACTATTTATTTTATTTTATTTGTAAACTTATTATTTAATGGCACATTATGAGATGATGAGGAGATAATGAGTGATTTAAAAAAAAAAGATAAAATGTAACATTTCTATCCTCATAATCAATTATTGAATGCACAATTGGGATCAATATGCTTGGATAGGTCTTCACTCTGCCCTAAGATTACTTAAGGAGGGTCTCTCATGGACAATTAGGAATGGTAAACATGGGTACAAGGTTGTACCTCTAGTTTGATATACTCTCTAGCACGTGGCTTTATATGAATTAAAAATCTTGCATGGAATATTTAATTGATGAGAATATAGGGTGGTGGAATATGCCACTCGTGCAAATTTATTTTTATTTTTATTTTTAATTTTAATTTATTTTTTACAGCAATTGAATGAGGTTAAGTTAGTCTGAGCAAGGAGTCGTTCTAGTCACATGCGAGAATACACAATCTTATACGTTATTAATGTAGATGATGTACACGATTTAATTTGCAAGATTCAAATATATAAGAATCTTTTATAAATTAAATCTTGTAACATCAATCGTATGAAGTATATGTACTCCACACTGGCTTATGAATATAATTATTTTATTAGCAAAATACATGACTCTTGAGTTACTGTCTATTAGTATTTTGGTTGAGGATTATCCTAATTATTGTATTCAACAAATTGTTGGAGGTGAATGTACTCTCAATTTAGAAACAAAACATACCGTAGTCCCAAATGATAGGATAGATTTAATAGGAATAAACAATAATTTGAGATTTAAATTATTTGATTTATAAGATTTAAATTTATAAATTTTTTTAATAAATCAAATACTGCAACAACAAAAGTATGCAGTGTATGTACTCCACAGGACCACAATGGTCTATGAATAGTTTTTTCTTTTTTTATTAGCAAAATTTACTCTTTAAATATTTTCTATTAGTGTTTTGGTTAAAGGTTAATTTCAACTACATCAAATAATCTTTTAAATTGATCAAGACTCCTTATATACTTTTTACAATTAATATTTTATAGTTAAAGTGAGATTTATTTTTGAGTTTCGGCTCGATCTAGTTCATTTTCTTGTTTTATAAGTTACGTAAGCCCAAATATTTAGATTAGGCCAAAAGCCCAAACCTTGATCATCCAAAACCCAGCCCATTAGATCATGTATCCGACCCCACAGCATGCACATTCGTTTTTCAGTGCATGCACGGCCATCCGTTTCCTTCGCATGCACGTTGGTCCCATAGGATTTTCGGCAATGCGATACAGTCAGTCGTTTTCATTAATCAGATCATGCACGAGTAGTTCTACATGAAGTCAAATTTTTTAGAGTCCATTGATGTGGCGTTTCTTTTACATGACATTTATCTCTCCTTAGTAATTTTTTCAACTCCATTTTTCATATTTTCTTTAAAAAAATAAAATTGTTCATTTATCGCTTGACATGGTGTGTTGCCACATCAACCGACTTTCATTCGACTCTAAAAAATCCAACTTTATATAAAATTATTGATGCATATACTATCAATGATATGAGTCTCATGATTAGAGTACCTTTGCATCCTCATAAGCATAATTTGTTTTATATTTTTTTATAATTTTTTTTCCACATAAATGATAAAATTGGATGTGTAGATAAAATATATTTGATTTTTCTTTTCTTTTTTCATTTTTTTAATTAAATAAGCCTATGATACCACAAAGGGAATCCAACCGTGAGACTCCAAATCATTTCTCTTTGTGAGGGGAAAGGAAAGTCAATAGTCCAAACCTCATTTATTAACTAGGTGTTAAAAGGGAACCAAAGTATATGAGGGATAGAAAATGTGAGACTGGCAAGTGATGAGACAACAGTAAGGGTATAGGGCAATATACAAGCATGAGGGGGATGGATAAGAAGCAAATAACGAAAAATATGAAGGAAAGTAGATTGACACATGCAACTAAAGTGCAGTATAAAAAGGCCTCGGATAGATGAAAGAAATCATTCACTCTCTCGACAACCCAGCCTCCCCTTCAGCCCTCTTCATCTTCTCAAAGGAACTCAAGAGCTCCAACTAGTGTATTTCTTCCATAGATACGTGTATATTTTTTCCTGTATAGAGTGAGTCATGAGAGACTGTAAAAATATTTATTATAGTAGATTCCCTTCTCCAGACTCCTGTGGACGTAGACCTTACGTTGAATTACGTAATTATTGCGTCTATCTCTATTTATTTATCTATTATCCACGTACATACAACCGTACTAGAATCTTGTCGGAGGCTCCAAATGATACCGAACGAAACTCAAGCCACACCAGTCTATTGGCCGATTTTTATGGCTTCAAAAGTGATACCGTCTATGGGATGTGAATATTTTTTAAGCTGGGGGTGAGAAAAGAATATTTCTCGACACACTGAATAAATCACCAAATATGCAAATAGTGTTCACTCCCTCGCCCCTACCATTCAAGTATTTTCAATCCTTGATTATTACAATCATAAGATATGCAAAGGAAAGGAGGAGAGATCTCGCCACTTTCCTGTATAAGAATAATTTTATAGTAGTTCTTTCGGTCAAACGTCTGCACTTTTGTACAGGTGGGTTAAGTGTGCATGGTACTATTATTGTTGAACCCAGGGTTTCAAATTTCGTGTAATTATAAATTTACACATGAATTTTAATGATAATAAATGAATTCAAAGAATAAATGAGTCTCAAGCTCAAGTTGTCCATACAATAGAATCAAGCACATCAAGAAACTAAGCATGAGTAAGAATGGAACAAGTTCACATTAAAGTCATAGAGTAATATTGTAAATCTTTTAAAAATTCGAAATTAGAATTAAGACTCAAAATTAATATTTTATCATAAAGTATTAAAATACATTTTCCACATGTGCATGAATATTTTGAAAATTAAAAATTTTGAAAGATGATTGATTGTCATCTTTCACAAGTGCATGACATGATTAAAGGTTTGAACTTTGAAATATTAAGATGATTGATTGTCATCTTTCACATGTGCATGTTTTATTTGAATATTTTCAAAAGTGATGGATATTTTTCTTGACTTATGCAAAAGGTATATGTCTTTATTTGAAAATTTTGAAAAATAAAGTGTGCTCCTTTTGTCATATGCAAAAAGTAAAAAATTAGATTTGAAATTTTTGAAAAGTAAAGTGTGCTCCTTTTGTCACATGCAAAAAGTAAAAAGATTATGTTTGAAATTTTTGAAAAGTGAATGATGATGTCTTTGACATGAGAATTTTTTCAAATTTGAAATTGAAAACTCATTTGCCTATAAATAACTCACTTGAGTTTTGCAAAAATCACAACAAGAGCTTACACATATATTGTTAAATTTTGCATCATTTTTTTAAAACTCTCATTCTCTATTTTCTAAAATTTTGATCCTTAATTCTTATTCTTTTTAAGAGAAATATAGGTTGAGCTGTATTGTTTCTATCTCACTCATTGAAGAGTGTACTTTGATAATCTATCCACTATCAACTCTTATATTTGTAAGAGGGTGTGTATAACTTTTGTGTGTGTAGAAGGTGTTCTACATGGAAAATAGTTAAATCACCAAGTGTGAGGTGATTGGAAGTGTAGAGGGTGTTCTACACGGATTCTTTGGAGCGGTGCTGCTCAAAAGTGTAATAGGTTTCTATTTCCACCTGAAAGAAATAGAATAGTGAATTCGGGGATTCTCAAAGGGTAGCTTGAGGCGAGAACGTAGGCAGTGGGGCCGAACTTCGTTAACATACTGAGTTTGCTTCTTTCTTACCCTTACTCTTTATATTTATTGCTATTTCATATTTTGTTTATATTTTATATTGTATGTTTAATTTATAATTGTTATTTTTTTAAATATAACTCAATTCACCCCCCTCTTGTGTTAGTCATTTGGGCAATAATTGGTATCAGAGCTAGAGTTATGTTATAAGATTAACTATCTTTTGAGTTAAGATCTTATGGCTAACATTGCAGCTTCATTTGGTGAAGGTCAATCTAGTAGTCGACCTCCACTCTTTTGCGGAAACAATTACTCATTCTGGAAAGTTAGAATGAGAATATTCCTTCAGGCTCAAGGTCAAGAAATCTGAAAATGTATTGTAAATGGATCTTATATTCCAACAAAAGTGGTTGATGGAATAAATGTCAAAAAGGAAGAAGAAGAGTTTGATCGTGAAGACGATAGACTTTATACTTTGAATTTAACTGCTATGAATTTATTATATAATGCTCTCAATGGTAATGAGTTTAATAGAGTAATGATTTGCGCTACAGCAAAAAAAATTTGGAATAACTTGGAAGTTACTTATGAAGGAACTTCTCAAGTGAAGGAATTAAAAATTTATATTCTTAATCATGAATATGAAATATTTAAGATGAATGATGATGAATCTATTTCTAGTATGCACATTCGTTTTACTAACATCATAAACAGCTTGACAGCTCTTGGCAAAGTTTATTCCAGAGTGGAGATAGTAAGAAAAATTCTTAACTCTCTACCAAAACGTTGGAAATCAAAAGTGACAGCGATTCTTGAAGCTAGAGACCTTAAGAAACTCGAAGTGAATGAACTCATCGAGTCACTTATCACCCATGAGTACACATTGAAAAGAGGAGAAGAAGAAGAAAAGCCAAAGAAGATCTTGGCACTTAAACCTGTTTCACATAAAAAAGAAAGTGATGAAGATGAGGAAAATGACGACAAAAATAAAGAAGTTGCGATGATAACAAGAAGAATTCAGAGGTTCTTAAAGAAAAATAAAACTCCTCCAAGGAAATCCTTCAAAAAGTTTTTCAAGAAAGATTCAGGTAAAAATAACACTTTAATTTGTTATAAATGCAATAAACCTGGTCATATCAAGTCAGATTGTCTTCTGCTAAAGAAAGATCGAAACAAAGGCAAAAAAACAATGAAAGTTATATGGGATGATGATTCAAGTAACTCAGATAGTGAAATAAGCAATGGAGAATAAGCAAATCTTTGTCTTATGGTTAAAAATGACATTGAGGCAACAAATCTTGATAATATTGAAGATCTTTCATATGAAGAATTGCAAAATATTTTAGAAGAGGTATATGAGGAATTTGAAAAATTGAGTATCAAGTATACTGCTTTGAAAAAGAAAAATTCTTTTTTAACAAATGAAATTGATATTTAAAAAAAAAGTATTGTTTTGAAAGATGAAACTCTTGAGTTGAAGAAAAAGAAAATTGATTTAGAAAATATTATTGAAAACTTTACGAATGGAAAAAGAAATTAAAAAAAATTTCTTGGTAGTCAGAGATGTGTTTTTGACAAGGCAGGCTTGGGATATATGCCAAAACAAAAATACAAATCTTATAAAAATTTCTTTAATAATCCTTCTACATCAAAATCCAATATTCAAAATTCTTTTCATAAAAATAATTTTGTTAAAAAATGATACTATTATAATCACTCAAGTTCTTCATATATGTCACATGCTATTTGTAATTTTTGTAATAGAAATGGTCATAATTATCATACTTATCCTATTAGAAGAAAACATACAATGACTATTAGGGCCATATGGGTACCTAAAAATCTTGTTTTTTCTACTAATAAATAAAAGACCCAAAGAACTTGGGTACCAAGAAAAATCATTTTAATTGTTGTTATAGGTGTGCATGAAGTCATCCACAAATAAAAATAAATGGTTTTTAGATAGTGGATATTCAAGACATATGACGGGAGATAAGACTAAGTTCTTTGATCTTAGATCTAAAGAAGAAGGACACGTGACATTTGGAGACAACTCGAAAGGAAAGATCGTGGGGATATGTAAAATTGGTAATGGGTTTTCTCTCATAATTGAAGATGTTCTACTTGTTAAAGGTCTAAAATATAATCTTTTGAGCATAAGTCAATTATGTGATAAAAGATTTACAATTACTTTCAAAATGGATAAGTGCATTATTTTGAATGATCATGATTGTAATATTTGTTTTATTACTTTTAGAAGCAACAATGTTTATACAATCGATTTTGAATAAATTACCTCACAAGATGCTATTTGTTTTTCAACTCAAAATGAAACTAATTGGTTATGAGATAGAAGACAGGGCATGCCAACATGGAACTTTTTTCCAAACTTTCAAAAAAAGATTTTGTAAGAGGTTTACCAAAGGAAAATTTTCTTAAAGACAAAATTTGTGATGCATGCCAATTTGGTAAACAAATAAAAACTTCTTTTAAAACCAAGAAATATATTTCCACTACTAGACCACTACAACTGATACACATGGATCTTTTTGGACCAAATAGAGTTGCAAGTTTAGGAGGAAAATATTATGCATTTGTTATTGTTGATGATTTCTCTAGATATACTTGGGTTATCTTTCTTGCTCATAAAGATGAGACACATAATGCCTTTATCAAGTTATGCAAGAGAATTCAAAATGAAAATGGTTATATTATTTCAAGTATCCGAAATAATAGAGGAAAAGAGTCTGTTAATAAAAATATTGAAACATTTTGTGATGAAAATGGTTTTGTGTATAATTTTTCTGCTTCTCGAACTCCTTAACAAAATAGGGTAGTAGAGAGAAAAAAATAGATCTCTTCAAGAGATGGCAAGAACAATGCTCAATGAGAACAACTTGCCTAATTATTTTTGGGCTGAAGCGGTAAGTATTGTATGTTATGTTATAAATAGAGTTATGCTAAGGTCCAAATTAGATAAAACCCCTTATGAGCTTTGGAATGAGAAAAAGTCCAACATTGGTCACTTTCATGTATTTAGATACAAATGTTTTATTTTAAATGACAGGAATAATTTAGGCAAGTTTGATGCAAAATCTGATGAATGTATCTTTTTCGGGTATTCTATTAATAGTAAAGCTTATAGAGTATTCAATAAAAAAAATTTGACTGTACAAGAATCTATGCATGTAGTATTTGATGAATCTAATTCTCTACTCTCTAAGAAATTCATTGATGAAGAAAAGGATGTATAAATAATACGAAAAGTCTCAATCTCAATAAAGAAAATACAATAAAGGAAGTCCAATATGGAGACATCAGGAAAGATCATCAAATACAAGATGTAACCAAACAGTGGAAATTTGTGAAAGATCATCCAGTGGAACAAATTTTGGGAGAACCTTTATGAGGTGTAAGCACTCGATCATCTGTTAGAAATATTTGCAATCATACTGTTTTTCTATCTCAGATTGAACCTAAAAATATTGATGAAACACTTCTTGATGAATCTTGGATTATAACTATGCAAGAAGAACTTAATCAATTTGAAAAAAATGATATTTGGATACTTGTTCCTAAACCCAAAAATCATACTATTATTGGAACAAAATGGGTTTTTAGAAATAAGAAAGATAAGTCCGGAGTCATTACTAGAAATAAGGCTCGACTTGTAGCCCAAGATTTCAATCCAGAAGAAGGAATCGATTATGATGAGATATATGCACCAGTCGCAAGATTAGAAATTATTCGAATGCTACTTGCATATGCTTGTTATAAAGATTTCAAACTTTTTCAAATGGATGTTAAAAGTGCTTTCTTAAACGGTTTTATAAATGAAGAGGTATATGTTGAACAACCTCTAGGTTTTGAAAATCATATTTCTCCAAATCATGTTTTCAAACTCACAAAAGTACTATATGGACTCAAACAAACTCCTAGAGCGTGGTACGAGAGACTCAGTGGTTTCTTAATTGAAAAAGGCTTTTCAAGAGGAAAAATTGATACAACTCTTTTCATTAAATACAAAAATGATGATATTCTTTTGATTCAGATTTATGTTAATGATATAATATTCGGTGCTACTAATGAAAATATGTGTCAAGTTTTTGCTAAAACTATGCAGGAAGAATTTGAAATAAACATGATGGGAATGCTTACATTCTTTTTCGGATTGCAAATTAAGCAAGCAAAAAGTGGGACATTTATCAATCAATCAAAATATATTAAGGAATTGCTGAAAAAGTTTGGGATGGAAGGTGCTAAGGAGACTGGAACACTAATGAGCCCATCTACTAAACTTGATAAAGATGAATCCAGTAAACCAGTTGACTCGAAGGTATATCGAGGTATGATTGGTAGCTTATTATATTTGACAGCCAGTAGACCAGATATTATATTTAGTGTGTGCTTATGTACACGCTTTCAATCATCTCCAAAAGAATCACATTTAATTGCAGTTAAGCGCATTCTTAGATATCTTAGTGGTATAATTAACTTAGGGTTATGATACCCTAAGTACACATCTTTTGATCTAATCAGCTACACAGATGCAGATTATGCTGGCTGTAAAATAGATCGAAAAAACATTAGTAGAGCATGTCACTTCTTAAGTCAAGCACTAGTTTTCTGGTTTAGTAAAAAACAAAATTCTGTTGCACTATCTACTACTAAGGCAGAATATGTTGCTGCGGGTAGTTGTTGTGCTCAAGTTCTTTACATGAAGCAACAACTTGAAGATTTTAAACTCATGTATAATCACATTCTAATCAAATGTGATAATACAAGTGCTATAAAACTTTCAAAAAACCTAATACAACATTCTAGAACTAAGCATATTGAAATAAGATATCATTTTCTTCGAAATCATGTGCAGAAAGGTGATATAGTACTAGAGTTCATAAACACACACGATCAGTTAGCAGATATATTCACAAAACCTTTACCAGAAGATAGATTATGTATGATTAGAAGAGAAATAGGTATGATGCATGTTATGAATATTTCTTAAAAGATAGATCAGAGTTCATAAAAATATAGAGATATTTTTTAAATACTTTTACATAAACTTGATGTTCTTAACCTCATGTTTGAGACGCTCATTCTCTTCATACAATATCATGTCATCCCTATTCATGGGAATTGGCAAGTGGAATGAAGAATCCAATAGATATTTCAATTGTTTATTCTTCTGCCGAATGATTCCTTTTCTTGTGTGAGACTCTTAAACAATTCGTTGAAGTACGAAAATTTGTTCTTTAAGCTTTTCAACCTCATGGTTTTTGACTTGTAGCCGCTGGGAAAAAGCAATAATAGAGGATGAGTAGCGAGTCCCAAGACTCACCAAGTCGTAGATAGTATCGGAGTCTGACTTATTAGCCAAACTATTATTTTCTTGCTGCAATATAGCACTAATGGTAGCTGCAGAAAGGACATGAGATTGAGGTGAAGAATAAGCCATTGAGAAAAGAATTGAAAACTTAAAGCGAGAATGTTGAAGGAATGCAGATGAGTTATAGAGATAAGAATAAGATTTGATGCAAATCGGATGAATTTTAAAACTGATTTTATAGAGATAGCATAAAGAACAAGACAAACTATTGTCTCTTCAAATTTTATTTAGTCAAAAGAAATATAAGATATGCTGGACATACATTGTCAAAAGTTTTCTTACTAAGCCAGCGAGATTAACAATAGATTGTCCCTATTTTTCTAGTAAACGATGAACATTTGCTGTTATCTGCCGATGTTGACCTTGTATCTGAATCCTTTCTCGTTTCAGTTCCTCTATTTGTGATTGTAGATCATGAGCATACCAATCTGTAAATTTTTTCAATTCTTTGTTTTCTTGTTTTAACCTTTTATTCTCTCTATCCTTATTAGCAAACTTTTGTCGTAACTCAGATATTTGGATGTTAAGATGATCAATCTCACTCACCCTCGCCATTAACCTCTGAGACATGATCGTAATAAAGGTAACATATTGACTACTGAGAATTTTTTATTTTGCAATAATCTCAGAATCAGCCCTACTAGAAAAACGGTTCTCTGCTCCTATCATGGTATTGACGGCCTCAGGAGAGAAGATTGATGGTTGATGTGTCAAAGGTTCCTGATTCAAATCTGGAACATTAGTGGAAGAGAATTGTTCGGCCATTCTATCATTATGGAAAAACAGAACTCAGGTCAAGAAGCGATATTTTTTTTTAGTATCCGATAGGTGAAAATGATCATTTTTTTATAGAAACTCAGAGCCTTCAATCTCGTTTGTCAACAACTTCAGGCGATTGTTTAAATTTTCAGCCGTACTAAATTCATAGAGTTAGGCCTCGAGACTTTACAGCACTTGTCGGGTCACGAATGTCTCTCTTTTTCAACTATCTAGAGTGTCTATTAACACACCATTTTCTTCAGTCTTTTTACTTGCTGCCGATCCTTTTTAATGATGGCAAAAGGAGGAGAAGTTTTAGACTAGAACATTAACATCGTTTAAATTGCTAAACTTGTTGTATATGCTTGGAAATATATTTATATTTTTACTTGAAAAACTAAAACATATTCTCAGGGAGAGTTTAAGTATTAACACAGGTTTCAGGTTCTATCAAGTATTTGTCATCATAAAAAAGGGGGAGATTGTTGAACCTAGGGTTTCAAGTTTCGTGTAATTATTAATCTACACATGGATTTTGATGATAGCAAATGAATTCAAAGAATAAAGGAGTTTTAAACTCAAGTTGTCCACACAATAGAATCAAGCACATCAAGCAACCAAGCATGAGCAATAAGGGAACAAATTCACATTAAAGTCATAGAGTAATGTTGTAAATCTCTTAAAAATTCGAAATTAGAATTAAGTTTCAAAATTAATATTTTATCCTAAAGCATTAAAATACATTTTCCACATGTGCATGAATATTTTGAAAATTAAAATTTTTGAAAGATGATTGATTGTCATCTTTCACATGTATATGACATGATTAAAAGTTTGAACTTTAAAAATATTAAGATGATTGATTGTCATCTTTTACATGTATATGTTTTATTTGAATATTTTCAAAAGTGATGGATGCTTTTCTTGACTTATGCAAAAGGTAAATGTCTTTGTTTAAAAATTTTGAGAAGTAAAGTGTACTCCTTTTGTCATATGCAAAAAGTAAAAGATTAGATTTGAAATTTTTGAAAAGTAAAGTGTGCTCCTTTTGTCACATGCAAAAAGTAAAAATATTAGATTTGAAATTTTTGAAAAGTGAATGATGATGTCTTTGACATGAGAATTTTTTCAAATTTGAAATTGAAAACTCATTTGCTTATAAATAGCTCACTTGAGTTTTGCAAAAATCACAATAAGAGCTTACACATCTATTGTTAAGTTTTTCATCATTTTTTCAAAACTCTCATTCTCTATTTTCTAAAGTTTTGAACCTTAATTCTTATTCTTTTTAAGAGAGATATAGGTTGAACTGTATTGTTTCTATCTCACTCATTGAGGAGTGTACTTTGATAGTCTACCCACTATCAACTCTTGTATTTGTAAGAGGGTGTGTATAACTCTTGTGTATGTAGAAAGTGTTCTACACGGGAAATAGTTAAATTACCAAGTGTGAGGTTATTGGAAGTGTAGAGGGTGTTCTACACAGATTCTTTGGAGCGGTGCTGCTCAAAAGTGTAATAGGTTTCTATCTCCACCTGAAGGAGATTGAATAGTAAATTCGGGGATTCTCAAGGGATAGCTTGAGGCGAGAACGTAGGCAGTGGAGCCGAATCTCGTTAACATACAGAATTTGCTTCTCTCTTACCCTTACTCTTTATATTTATTGCTATTTCATATTTTGTTTATATTTTATATCGTATATTTGATTTATAATTGTTATTTTTTTAAATACAATTCAATTCACCTTCCTCTTGTGTTAGTCATCTGGACAACAATTATTTTTCTTTTAACAATATAAAGACAGGGCTTTCCCATTGTAGAATGTGCACATATCATTTGTGTACACAGAACATGTGAACAGTATAATTACGGAAAGGAAGGCACATTGGACAAGCGCATATACCCACATTAGCACAAAAGCAAAATGGCGAGTAAAAATGCTGGATGCACGCCCAAAGTGCATAAGGAGCTTGGGATTGTGCACTGTTCCATGCTCGCTCGAGAAGAGTCAAGGCTCACAGCACCATGCCGGGAGCTAGGGCTACCCATCGGCGGTCACCACTATGATCGTCAGGAATTTCTGCCTCTGGCAAAGTGGACTCCGATCGTCCATGTTGCCGGAGGCAACCCCTTGGCTCGCAACACCCATATGACAGGATGGTGCGAGCCCAGAGCCACCATGCCCCAGTTGGGTTGCCGGCGACCACCAAGGGGATTGCCAACGCTCTCTGTCACTGAAAATCCCGCCTCAGGCGAACAACCCTGCCGGGAACACTTCCACTGCAAATCACAACTTAATGCACTGATTCAAAACCATGCCCAGCTCCTCCATTCCACAGACGGACTGCCCGCCACCACTAGCGATGCTGTTGGTCTTGTCTGCCCCTGCTGGGGCCTTGCCAGTCCATCTGAGTGCTTGGTTGCCAAGTTCTACAAGCGGGAGACAGCACGCCCAATGCACCCAAGGTGTGTCTTGGGTCCGCTCTTAAGACCTGCCGGAGGCGATGTCCAATGACCCAGTACTTGGGACCCATTCCCGGCCCTAGGACACCTCTTAGGACATCACCACATAGGAAACCTCACACTCATAACTCACCCTTTGAATGCTCGCCCACTCGAGAAAATCACTCAAGACTCGCCAACAGTGACACTCCCTCGCCTCATGCCACACTCTCTCGCCACACACACGGAAGAGCAACTCACACACCCCCTCAATGGCTTGCACTCGCCCACTCGCCAACAGTGTCTTACACTCGTCCACTCGCCACTCATTTTACGGGAAACATGGGCTTGCCACCACTTAGGAATCCCTCCCAATCACTCACCTCACTCACGGATGCATACTAGCTCACCACCTTCACCATACACACATAGAAATGTATCTCACTGCTAGCCGTCGCACATGGACTTGGAACTCGCCCCTTGCACACACTCGGGACCCTAGCTCGGGAATACACAAACTCACCTCAGTGACTTATAAACAGCATGCATCTCCTGCTTGGGACTTGCCGACCAAGTCTCTCCCGTTTGGGACTTGTCTACTTCCCTCTTTTTATTTGTTTGGATAAATTACTCACCATCTCAGATCACATGAACTAAAATTTGACAACACAATAAGCTCTGGTATAGCAACCACAAGTTTGCAAAAGTCTCCATGTTTCTCTGTGTTTAAGGTCTCTCCCTCTCTCTCTCTCTCTCCTGCCCAAACTGGTAGCAACAAAAGCTTGTTCAAAGGGACGCAAATAGAAACTTTGAATTACAGGTTGTGTCGTGTGTTTTTCTAAAAAACTTGTTTATAGAAACTTGAAATTATAGGTTGTGTTGGGTGTTATTAGAAACTTGTTTTTCTAATAAATTTGTTTTTCCCAACCAGTTTTCTTAGGCGTTTTTCTAAAAAACTTGGAATTGCAAATTGTGTTGTAAGATCTAACCGAGGTTACAGAACTATGAAAAATAATGTTAAAAAATTTGAACTACAAAACAAGAACTATAATGATTTTTTGATACATTTCTGATCAATAGAAATGGGTATACCTGTCAGTTGCAACGGCTTAAAATCTTCGGTTGGTATTACTCACAGCATGTGAATTTGTTTTTTTACTAATAAAATCATTTTTCTGTAGCATGAAGCGACGACACATCTTTTGTAACGACACGAGCTCCGTGCTCTCGTCACACATGCGGGACGCTAACAAATCGTAGGGTCGAGTCTAGGGCTCTTGCCTGCTCCTAAACCCTTGCACGCCAATTCGTCATGGGGTCGAGGCACTAGAACTAGAGCCCTAGCCAAGCATACTTGTAAATCCTTTCTTTATATCTATCGCCAGGATGCCAGTGAATCACATGGTCGAGTCGAGGGTCCTTGCCCATTCGTAAACTCTCATACGCCAATCTGCCTGCCAAGATGCCGTTGAATCGCGGGGTTGAGTCGAGGGCCTTTGCCAGCTCGTAAATCCTCGCATGCCGACTCGCCTACCAACACATCTTCATCGCCAGCTCTGAGCGCCATCGGATTATATTATTTTCATTACCTCTAGCCTGAGAAACGAACCGCCGCCACCTTAGAGTTCGAGGTACCAAATACATGAAAAGAAGACAATGACAGAATGAAACAAAGCCACCAAACAACCATTCGTAGTCGAGCCCATCTCCCGCTACCTTTGAGCTCCGCACTCCCACGTTTGAGGTCGAGCCCATTTCCTACTCAACCAAGCCCTACGCTTGTAGTCTATGCCATCAAATGTTTTGGAATTTCAGCACATTACAACATTCTCTTAATTATTTATTTGTCGCATATTTTTATCTCTTTCGCAGCTTGGGCTCAGAAGTTGAAATACTACATTCTCAGAGTTCAGATGCCAGATGTTTCGAAATTTCCACTAAAATACATTTATAAAAATTCGCGAGGTAAATAAAAGCAAGGAAGAAGAAGAGATATCAAAAGGGAACATTTCATGAAAATTTTCGCCAAAGTACTTTTGCTGAGAATTTGCAAGGTATTGTAAGGGGAAGGAAAGTCAACAGCCCAAACCTCATTTATTAACTATGGGCCAAAAGGAAACCAAAGCACATAGGGGGTGGGGTAGGAAATGTGAGATTGATAGGTGATAAGACAAAAGTAAGGGTATAGGACAGTGTGTAGGCAGGAGGAGGGTGGATAAGAAGCAAATAACAGGAAACATGAAAGAAAGTAAATTGACACACGCAACCAAAGTGCAGTATAAAATGGCCTCAAACAGATGAAAGAAAGCATTCACGCTCTTGACAACCAAGCCTCCCCTTTAGCTTTCTTCGTCTTCTCAGAGGAAGTCAAGAGCTCCAACTAGTATATTTCCTCTATAGATACATTTATACTTTTTACAGTACAGAGTGATCCATGAGAGATTATAAAAATATTTATTATAGTAGATTAAATCCTTATAGACTTAGACCTTATGTCGAACCACATAAATATTACGTCTATCTTTATTTATTTATCTACTATCCACGTACGTATAGTCGCATAAGAGTCTTGTCGTGAGCCCCAAACGATACCGAACGAAACTCAACTTGCACTATTGGGCTGAGAATGATGTTTTCTTTTAACCCATTCTTTTGGCCGATATTTATGGCTTCAACACTCTTTATAAACATGCTTTTGTCTGTCCTGCAAGAAACAACTTCAAGCTACTGCAAACCACATTTAGCATCACATTGAGTCATAGTAAACCTTCTTCCTTTAGATTCACCTTGTCGAAACTCCCTTCCTCCCAGCTCAAAGCTCACTACACGGAACCAGCAAAGGAATAAAATTTACATCGTAGTAACAGTTACAGCCATTCAAACCACCCACGCAGCAAACGGCCAACATTTTTCAGCCCTACGTCGCAACTTGAGAGAACCTAGTTAGCTAGTGTACTAAGACCATCTCACACGAAAGTCGACCAAGTCACCCTTGCGCCTCCATAACCTGGTAAGCTCATGCCATGTTGCATCTCCTCCTCTCTTTATATTTCGCACCGCTCTCGGACTCTCTCTCCATTACCTCTCCCTCTCATCACTTTGTCCCTCTCTCACTCACTCTCTCTCTTGTTTCGCATCACTACTTAGAGAAAACCCAACCACGCCGCTGCCGAGAGCCACCCAGAGCCGCTGTTCGCACTTAGCCTCCTCTCTTGATAAGTTTGTCGCAAGCCATCCCCTCCCCCACAAGCACCTTTTTTCTCAGCCTTTTATTTTCTCTATGGTGCTCAATTCAGAGTGGACTGTTGGTGGGCTGACTTCTGTATCTGGGCCGGACTTGAGGTTAATCAGAGATGTATTTCTAAATTAGGTCTGAGTTTAATATTAGACTTGCTTGTGGGCCGTGTTTTAAGTATTTAAGCCATTACGACATGTTTTTCTCGAAATTTAGTAATGTTTAGCACTTAGTTTAGATACCGAATTGTGTAGTGAGATTCGGAAAACAACATTAAGAAGTAAATAGAATAATCATATCTTTACATGCATATATGGTAAAAGATATTTTTTATAAAAAAATATTATGCACGTATGTCCTTCATTAGAAGTCCCTTTTCACCTACCTAATTTTTGATAAAATTATAGAAAGTCATGCATGATTTTATGTGAAATTTATGCATTAAAATATTTATAAAATATCATAATTTTATGTATTTAAAATATTTATAAAAAATCATGATTTTATGTGAATACTAAGCATACCATAATGTACGAAAAATTATAAATTTATATTAGAAGTCATGCATCACGATATTTATGGAAGAATATGATATTTTTTTTTAAATGAGAGGTAATTATATAAAAATAGAAATATTTTATAATGAAGTGGCACAATTACATTACTTGATTTGAAATAAATAGTAAAAATAATTATAAACGAATTTTAATTATATCATTATCCTTTAAAAACACTAGTAGAATTCAATATGTAGGCAGTAGGAGTAAACAACAATGTGAAATAGCGTTTTCGAAACAACGGAAAAAAAACCTCTACCAAACATCTAGGATAACTAAAAAGGTGTTTCAAATTCCTACAAGACCATTTTTCTTTCATCCTTTTCCTTTTCAAATATTTTTACTATGATGATTAAAAAACTTATAACAATAAGAGAAAATCTTTAAACCCGTGCCTCCAATCACCTTTACTTATATGAGATCACTAATATAATGCCACATAAAAATTATTATTTTAAAATTAAAAGCCGCGCTATAGAGAATTAATTTCTCTTTTGAAACATCTCTCTCTTCTTCCTCTTCCTCTTCCTCTTATAAAAATTAAGTCTGGTTTAGATTAGAAGATAAGATAAGTTAAGATAAGTTAAATTTTTTTTAATATTATTATTATTTTAGAATTTGAAAAAGTTAAATTGAAATTTAAAAAATATGTATTGAAATTTGAAAAAATTATATTGAGATTTATATTTTGTATGAAAATTAAAAAAAAAAATGTAATGATAAATTTGAGATGAGTTGAGACGAACTCGTCTCATCTACGAATCCAGACCGGCCCCTCCATGTTTCTCTGTTTTTAAGGTCTCTCTCTCTCCCAAGTCTCTCCATATTTTTCTGTGTTTAAGGTCTCTTTCTCTCTCCCGCCCAAGCTTAGTAATGGTAGCAACAAAAGCTTGTTCAATGGGACGAAAATAGAAACTTGAAATTACAAGTTGTGTTGTGTGTTTTTCTAAAAAACTTGTTTATAGAAACTTGAAATTATAGGTTGTGTTGAGTGTTTTTAGAAACTTGTTTTTCTAATAAACTTATTTTTTCCAACTAGTTTTCTTAGGCATTTTTTCGAAAAACTTGAAATTGCAGGTTGTGTTGTAAGATCTAACAGAGGTTATAGAGCTATGAAAAATAATGTTAAAAAATTTGAATTGCAAAACAAGGACTATGTTGATTTTTTGGTACATTTTTTATCAATAGAAATGGGTATACAGGTTGATAAAGAAATGGATGAACTCTATGAGTGTTTTCATGATTTGGGACTCACCTCTAGGTTGATAAATATGTCAAGGAAAAGAGGGAAAATGGGTCACCATTTAGGAGGTAGAAGAGGGAAGAAAGGGGTTCGAGAGAGATTCGGTAAAGCAGATCTCCTACGATGTGCCCCAATTTTTTTTTTCACTTTTTTTGATGTGGCAATCTATGATTTGCTTTCAACAATAAAGACTTATAAGATGTCTCCGTTCCAAAGCGTTTCTCTAACAATAATATTTGAGAATATCTGGGGATCAGTCCGTCCGATCCCTTGAAAAAGGGATGCTGGCAACTCCGATGGCGGTGGGCGATATCACTCATACCATCATGACTGCCGGCCTCAGGCGACCCCACCCCCTACGACGGCGACCCCTGACGACCTAATAGGGATCTCGGTCAAGTCCCGATCACCTAAGAGGTCCTGCTTGTATTGTTGTTCCCTCAAATGACTGAGATAGACTCCAATGCTTGGGTAAGTGGATGAGGGAAATGGTTAAATGAGGTTAAGATCTAGTGGAATTCAAGGTCAAGTGTTTGGGCCAATTGGCTATGCCTTGTGCAATAGGGTGCATGGTTAGGGATGACTTGGCTTGGGCGAGATTGCACTTGGTTTGGTAATTGAGTGGCCGAATGGGGTTAGGGCAAAGTTAGGGTTTTCGGCCAAGATGGTTAGGGTTAGGTGGCTAGGGTTTTGTATGTTTTGAATAATTCCTAAAATATAGGAATTTGGTTTTGGCAAGATGAGTGGGCGGCAATGGGTCTAGGGTTATGGCTGAATATGTGAGGCTAATTTGGGGGAATGATTTGTTTAAATCAAGCCTTGATTAATTGACCAATCAAATAAGGGATTGAGATATGATTTGATGATGTGGCATTAGGGTTTCGACAATGGCAAAAGGGGTGATGGTCTAGGAAAGTGGAGTATTTGATTTGAATTGGTTTGAATTTGGAAGGTTTGAGTGGCCGGTTGGTGGGGCTGGTATGGACGACTTTTGGGGCTATTTTTGGATAGGATATGATTTGATTTGGTTGAAAATATTTAGGAGAGGATGAGAATTGATGGCCGGCTAGGGTTTGTAGGGGTGATGGGTGAGATGGTCAAAATGGAATGCTAGGGTTTTATGGCTTATAGCCGTGTGGCTAGGGCTAGGGTTTTGGTGGCTTTGCCATGGGTTGCTTGAGCCAAGGGAAACACTAAATTAATCAAGTGATTAACCAAATGAATATTGAACACTCGACAATGCAAGAACACGCCAACCCCCTTCAAGGCTTCAAGGGTTCGGCAATCACAAATCCTTCACACTTCAACACTCACTCATACTCACACTCACACTCACATTCACACTCAACAAACTTGAGCAATCCGAAACTCACAAGGGTTGTGGGTTTCGAAATCCTCTAGGGAAGATACACAATATTCTCAAATCTACAAGTAGTGTGGATTCGGCCTCACCAACTTACTCACTCAACAATCAATTGAACAAACTCTCAAGAGCACAAGAACACACACTCAAACTCAATAAGAACACCAAACCCGAAACTCAATTATTGAATAACCTCAAAACTTTTATTAATGAACTTGAAAATAAAAGATAGATGTGGATCAACTGATTCACGAATTGCACGGATGATCCTTTTCAAAAGGGATTCAAGAATTGCACTCTTAAGAAGCCCAAGTGCTAAGCACCGAATTCTCCAAACCATAAAATGCGGCCGGCCTAATTCTTTTTAAAGAGAAAAGTCTAAAATTCAATTGTCCAAAGATAATAAAAATGAGATATAGAAATCCTATTTAAAGTGTCTTACAACTTGGAAACCCTTAATAGGTCCCTTAGTAAAAAGAAATAATTACTAAACTATCCAATGCAATTAAGTAAATAAAATAATATAAAAATAAAGGGATAGGCGCCACTTGCATAGTGTTGGCTGTGGGGTGCATGTGCTCCATGGTTGGCTAGTGTGATGCAATTTCCACGGTCAGGCTTGTCTCGTGTTGTCTGGCTGTATGGCATCTGGTGGTGCGTGGGGCATGGTGCTGTGCAGGGCCAACTGATGGTGCTCATGGCAGTGTGCCATGCATGGTCCAGGTGGTAGGCATAGGGTCAAGTCATGTCGCTCTAAGATGACCCAGTTAGATTGCTTGGACGGTGGTCCTGCATGGCTTAAGCTGATGAGCATGCATGGCTCAAGCTGGCGGTCTGGGCGCTAACTGCATGGCACGGGTTGGGGCAGCGCGCTGAATGGTATGCTACTAGCCTGTTCTGCAAGGCGCGGACTGGTGCCGTACGCTGGATGACGTGCCTGTGAAGATACGCCACTAACCTGGCTAGGTGGTGTTGTGGTGCGCAGTGATGTACGCATAGTGGGGCGCAGGTGCACACGCATGCGTGCACGCAGATGAATGCGTTGTGGGGCGTGCCTATGCTCACGCTGGGCTGTGCGCATACACTGTGCATGGCCAATAGCCTCGCTGGGCGCGTGTTGCATGTTAAGACCTAAGGCAAGGCATGCGTGCAGGCTAGCCAAGGGATTGTCTTGGCTCCCCAAGGGTTGTGTCGAGGCATGATCCTGAGCAACTCTCTTAGGGGTTCTGACACAATCTCCGGTGTGCTCCATGCAGCCTGAAACCTATTTCAGGTCCACCGGAGATTGCCGATAGTCGCTATCGTAGGGGTGAGGTCGCCTGAAGCTAGCAGTCACGATGGTATAGGCGGTGTCGTCCACAGCCACCGGCGCCGGCTCAGCCTGAGTTGAGACCGAACACCATTTTAAATCATGTTTATTTTATTTTTTTATTATGTTTTTTATTGTATTTTTTATTGTGTTTTTAAAATTTTATTTGTTATTATATTTTTTAGAATTTTTTATTGTGTTTTTATTATAGGACTATTTTTAATAGAGGTCGGACGGATCGATTCCCTAACGTCTCCCATAATATTTACTTATTTTTCACCATTGATCTCTCCCTCTCTTAGCACCCTGGTCAGTGCCAAAATGCTTTCTTGAATTCTTGGATTTTAGATAAAGTTTTTTCTTTAAATGGATTATGAGCCAAAATTTTTATTTTTTCACATAGCGATTTTAATTATTCATTTTTTATTTTATATACATATTTTTAAAATTTTAGGCTTTCCATCTTAGTTAAAATTTTTTTTGATTAGATGGAAAACCAGAAACTTGTAGGACAAGTTAGATTATTGTAGCGTTTAAATTGAGGCCCAATTTATTTATGAGATTCCAACCTATGATATTTTTTGAAGAGGAATCTTGGACTGAATCTCCTTTTGCAGCCCCTACCATTTTCGACGATGGTGGACGACACCGTCTAGTCCATCAAGACAGGAGGGGGCCAGCGATTCCGCCCTTGTGACGGCGAGTCCCAGCAACCTCCGGTATGTCCCTGATAGCTTTAAACTCGAAAATAGGTCCCACTACCACCGGCGGCAGTGGGGCTAAGTTGAGGTCGAATTCCCTTAAAAATTCATATTCATTTTATTTTTTTATTGTATTTTTTATTATGTTTTTTATTATATTTTATTATTTTATTGTGTTTTCTAAATTTTATTTTTTTATTGTATTTTTTAATATTTTTTATTATATTTTTATATAAATTATAAAGGTGTAAGAAATTTAAGAGGTGGACTGAAAAAATGCTGTTACGCAGTCCAGCATCATTTTTTTTAGAAATGTTTGGTAAGTGAATCGACCGATTGATGGGGTTTTTTTTTTTTTTGGTTGGTAAATTTTATAATTTCCTAATGATAAGTATGTGAATATTATTAAGTTTATCTACTTTTTTTTTTATAAAAAGAAAAAAGATTTAAAGATGTTAATTTTTTTTTTCAAAGAAATAAAAGCTAAAAAAAGAATTTTTTTAAAACGTACTAATCGGTTGGATTTGTAGATAAAGTAATCGGTCCCTATATCAGTTGTTTATTTTCAAAAGTTTGTTGCGATCACCACAAATGCACGTCGTTCCGCTCCATATTTTTCTCCAGGTTTTCAACTACCTTACCTCTGTATATAGATGTACAAGATACACGTCTCTTCTGCAAATAGTGTTACTGCCGCCAGCCATCCCAAGCCACCTGCCAGTCTGGTCAGTCAACCCAACTCCACGGCAACCACTTGCATGAAGTGCGACAGCCCCTGTTTTTGACTCCCGAAACAGAGCAGCCCCACACTCCTTCTCTTTATCCATACTTCACCTCAGCCACACCCCCACGACGGAAACAAGTGGGAGCCACCAAGAAAGTACCACCCAGGTCCGCTGTCTCCCGCACGGTAAACCGCTGTCATCTCCTATCCGTTTCCATTACGTCTCCGTTCTCTCTCTCTTTCTCTCATAACTTTCTCTCTCTCAGTGCACAACCGCCCAGCCACTTGCCGCCGGTCAAGGCTTCTCTCGGTAAGTTCTCCGCTGCCCTCCGCCCACATCGATGTTGCATTGTGTCAAATATGGTAGAAGCGGGTGTGTATAAGTTGCATCTGAAAGTGATCTTACATATATGGTAGATGGGATCCAAAAAATTCAGTTTTTTAATAGTGATTCTACTCGATTATTTGATATTTACCCACCCACGATTTTACTAGAATTTCTCTTATAAATATACCTTACGTAATAATTTTTTTATTCTTTTCTTTTTTTGGGGTCTCAGTTGATCTCAAAAAATGATTTAATATTTTGTGTGAATTTTTTTTTTTATTACTAAACAAATTTTATTTTACAGAAAAGCTTTATATTATTATATGTGATTTTTCATCTCACTTTATATTAGTTCACTTTCTTTCTTCTTTCTTCTTTTATTTATTTATAGAAAATAGCTAAAGTTTTGATTTGTTAAATAAACTGGTATTTTGGTTGATATTAGATTAAGTATATTCAATGGAGATCGAGAACTGGAGGAGTGAGAGTATTTTAAGGTTAAAGGTTTTGTTGTATAAAATAGGTTAATTTAAGATTTCAAGCTTAAATATTGAAATACGTGTTGATTGGAAATATATAAAAAATTATTTTTTAAGTGACGAATAATTTTGTTGGGCACTATTGAAAAGGTTTTTTTTTTTTTTTTTTAAATTACGAAATTCAGATAGTAACATTGCTGATCGTAGATGAATAAATGTCTAAGAGTATAAGTCAGTAGAATTTTGTTCAATAAATTTATTATTTTATATGCATTTGAGTATTCTCAGAGGTGGATATTTGGAAGTTTTTACAGAGATTTATGGAATATATATAAATTTATTATATATTTTAAAAATAATTTTTAAGTATTAAGGGTTACCTCTTCCAATCTCAAAAAAAGCATGTCATGATTCCGTTCATACGAGGGAAGTTGTTTAAATGAAGACGATGGTAGGGGCAATTGGGGAGGTGGTCGGGATTCAAAGTTTAAAATAATTTGATTTTGAATGAATAACAGAAATCATGGTATTCTCGAAAAATAATTTTATTTTGAATAATTTTATTTTAAAATAATTTTATTTTGAATGAATAACAGAAATCATGGTGATAGTATGGGTGTTATTTTTTATTTATTTTCGAAAATAAATTGAGCATTTGCAGGCTCAAAAATTGTAGATTCAGAATTCAAGCCAAGAAACAAGAAAAACTATGGCTGACCATAAACAGCAGGAGGCAGTCTGCGTAACCGGAGCCAACGGGTTCATTGGATCATGGCTGGTCAAAACCCTCCTCGACTCTGGATACTCCTCCATCCACGCCTCCATTTTCCCCGGCTCCGATCCCTCCCACCTCTTCGCTCTTCCCGGCGCTAAAGACCGCCTGGTGGTGTACGAGGCTGACATCTTGGATCTGGATTCAGTATGCAAGGCCATTGATGGTTGTAAGGGTGTTTTCCACGTTGCATCGCCGTGCACGCTGGAGGATCCAAAGGATCCGGAGAAGGAACTAGTTATGCCAGCTGTGCAGGGCACTCTCAATGTGTTGGAAGCTGCTCTGAGGTCCAAGGTGAGGCGCGTGGTCCTCACTTCTTCCATTTCTGCGCTGGTTCCCAACCCTAACTGGCCCCCGCACAAAACCTTCGACGAGTCCTCCTGGACCGACCTCGATTACTGCAAATCTCGCCAGGTTTGCTCAAAAATCACACCTTTTCGATATGCATTAGTTAAACGGAGTTTCTAAATTTGTGATGCATTCCTTGTGTCTTGGGTTTTTGGCAGAAATGGTATCCAGTGTCGAAGACATTGGCGGAGAAAGCAGCTTGGGAATTTGCTGAGAAACACGGAATGGACGTTGTAGCCATCCATCCGGCTACATGTCTTGGCCCACTCTTGCAACCTGGTTTGAATGCGAGTTGTGCAGTATTGCTGAACTTGCTACAGGGATCGCAAGATACTCAAGAATATCACTGGCTGGGGGCTGTGCATGTTCGAGATGTAGCCAAGGCGCAAATTTTGCTCCTCGAGACTCCTTCTGCTTCCGGCAGATATCTGTGTACCAGTGGTATCTATCAGTTTGGTGATTTTGCTGAAAGAGTCTCTAAAATTTTCCCCGAGTATCCTGTTCACAGGTTAGTAGCTTAAACCAGAATTCCCTCGATTCAGGTATTATGACTTTGCAAAATTGATATGTGCAGGCTAATCATACGGCCAATCCATGTCTATAAATGAAAAACTTTGGTATATTAAATATGAGATTTGAAAATTGCAGACAGATCCAAAAATACAGCTAATATGAAGTGAACTAAGAACATGATTTGAAAATTGCAGACAGATCCAAAAATACAGCTAAAATGAAGTGAACTAAGAACATTCCATTGACATAGACTTAAACAAGCATTCGCAATCTACGGAGTAAAAAAAAAAATATAAAGCAATTATTAATTCACAAAAATATTTTGTTGATAAATCGACAAATTTGTTCAAAAGAAAAAAATACTAGGATGCTCAGCCACCACCTGAAATATACCAATGGAAGTATTTTGTTACAACCAATTTAGATAAAGCTTTGTAGAAACTGGATCTGGCTTTCAACACTAAAAGTGATCAACTCAATCTCTTCACTCACAAATGAAGCCATCCACTCCAAGGAATCTCTCATAGCTCCGACGAACGCACCGATAATATCTAATCTCGGGATGATCAATAGCACATGTGCCGATGATTAGTGTTTAAGAACAACAATAATAAGAAAAATCCCAGGTTTTAAAGCACAAGAAAGCCTGAGATTTTTTCCACTCTTCAATAGCAAGGAATCTTGCAATTATGGTCTCATGAACATGATTTGATCCCTTCTTCTTGCAATTATATTCCATTATTGCCAGTATTTGGGGCTTCTATATGAGCTATAATTTGGATGTTTTTGGATGCGCTTTATGATATGAAAACCTTTTGTATGGTTCTTATAAGGGGAGTTCATTGAGTTGAAGATTGTCTTTAGATTCAAGTGATTGCAGATTATATGATATTCCTTTGCATGTGAATATAATTAATGTACTACATATGCTGAATTATGCTTGCTTGTTTTTTAGTAGAAGTAGATACAGGTTGGTCAATCCTATCTGTTAATCAATGGTTG
Source organism: Platycarya strobilacea (assembly GCA_036898215.1). Lineage (NCBI taxonomy): Eukaryota > Viridiplantae > Streptophyta > Magnoliopsida > Fagales > Juglandaceae > Platycarya > Platycarya strobilacea. The sequence continues at coordinate 49,859,889 of CM072546.1, forward strand.
ACAAATATAATGGCCCTAAATAAATAATTATGCTTAGATCTATCTCACATGCATATAGCAAGGATATCACAGTTTTCACTTGATTTAATGATCCAACACTTGACTCACAGACACCATGAATCATGCTCGAAGTGTCGATGTCACAGATGTATCGAAAACTTTCTGTACCAAGTTTAGGTCAACTCAGATTTGGACCAAGTTTTAACATTGAATATGCCAACCTAATAATTTTTACATAGAAGACTGAAGGAGAGTGGTAACGAATATGAATCTGTCCATTCGAAGCCTGAATCAAGAACCCATGTACCATACAAACTTCTAACCATGAATAAAGTGAGGCATCTTCTTTCAAGCACAACAAAATCTTGTAGAAAGACATTCTGTATTCCATGGTGATCATAATTCATATTGCAAGAATCGGCAAAGTGATTAACCTGCATGAGTGTATTGATAACCAAGAATGAAGTTTTATCTTGTCATTTATTCAACTCACATCAATTGATATCTCTTATTGTTGTTGCATCTCCACTTGCTCTCAAGAACAGAACACAAGTTATCAAACTCGTCATCCATCTTTATCACCCATTTTGACCTTTCAGTCTTCCACTTGGACTAGAAAGTATCATTTTTTGTATTTTTGTAATTTTAAGAAGTTTTAAATATGAAATTGCCTAGGCCTGCATAACTGTCCCCATTTGGGGAAGGTATGTAGCATTGCCTTTTTTTTTTTTTATAGGAAAATTTATGGTTCCATGTGGCGAAAGTTCCTAACTTGATTTAGCTACAGGTTTACTGGGGAAACTCAGCCAGGGCTGACGGCATGCGAAGATGCAGCGAAGAGATTAATCGATATGGGTCTGGTCTTCGCTCCTGTTGAAGATGCTGTTCGGGACGTGGTGGGGAGCCTCAAAGCTAAAGGCTTCCTGCCCCAACCAAATGCCTGAGTATTAGGCTATTTCGTTATTATTATTTTTAATTTTAGTATATGACGAGAAGATTTTCTTGTTTCATTGTTTTATCTACTAGTTGGACTCTATTAGTGGCAAAGGTTGCAATAAAGTTGTTTATTTTTATTTTCTAGAAGTGATCCAATTACTTTCAGCATCTTGTTTCTCTTTGGTTTCCATTAGATTTAACATAAAATCGTTTTCTCACAGTAATGTGTTACTATATTTAACATAAAAATTGTAACGTTCCGAACTTAAATTCGGGATTTATTTATTTTCTTATATATTTATTTTCTTATTCTTTTATATATTTACTTATATTTTCTCTTACTTAATTATTTAATTATTTATCTATTCTTTAAATTAATTATTAGATTATTTTACAATTTTAAATATTGGTATTTCACCTCTGCCACTAGTAGTAGTTTTCCAATATGTTTGAGATGGTAGACTCTTTTTAGGACTTGTAACCGATCTATCTACAAAATTCATAGTGCCCTTCTAGATTTTTCGAATATTTTGTATCCCCACAAATCGGTAGACACCTTAAATCGAGTTCCTATTAAACGAAAACTGGTAACTCATTTATGTTCTGTGGTTTAGCTTTTCGGATACATACATAATCAAATTTTCAACTTCAAACCAATCCAATCAAAATTCAAATTCTGAAAATCTAACTAAAAATCTTCACATAACCTGTTGAACTCAAGATTTTAAGTTTCGTGTAAATTTACACATGGATTTTGATGATAACAAATGAATTCAAAGAATAAAGGAGTCTCAAACTCAAGTTGTCCACACAATAGAATCAAGTACATCAAGGAAGCAAGCATGAGCAAGAAGGGAACAAGTTCACATTAAAATCATAAAGTAATTTTGTAAATCTCTTAAAAATTCGAAATTAGGATTAAGGCTCAAAATTAATATTTTATCATAAAGTATTAAAATATATTTTCCACATGTACATGAATATTTTGAAAATTAAATTTGAAAATTTTGAAAGATGATTGATTGTCATCTTTCACATGTGCATGACATGATTAAATATTTGAATTTTGAAAATTTTGAAAGATGATTGATTGTCATCTTTCACATGTGCATGACATGATTAAAGGTTTGAATTTTGAAAATATTAAGATGATTGATTGTCATTTTTCACATGTGCATGTTTTATTTGAATATTTTCAAAAGTGATAGATGTTTTTCTTGACTTATGCAAAAGGTAGATATCTTTGTTTGAAAACTTTGAAAAGTAAAGTGTGCTCCTTTTGTCATATGCAAAAAGTAAAAGATTAGATTTAAAATTTTTAAAAAGTAAAGTGTGCTCCTTTTGTCACATGCAAAAAGTAAAAAGATTTGATTTGAAATTTTTGAAAAGTGAATGATGATGTCTTTGACATGTGAATCTTTTTAAATTTGAATATGAAATCTCATATGCCTATAAATAGATCATTTGAGAGCTTCACATTTACAACACCAAGAGCATACAACATTCATTCAAAACTTTCATTCTCTCTTCTCTAAGTATTGAGCCTTAACCCTTGTTCATTTTGAGAGATATAGTTTGCGCTGTATTGTTTCTATCTCACTCATTGAGGAGTGTATTTTGATAGTCTACCCACTATCAACTCTTGTATTTGTAAGAGGGTGCGTATAACCCTTGTGTGTGTAGAATGTGTTCTACACGAGGAATAGTTAAATCACCAAGTGTAAGGTAATTGGAAGTGTAGAAGGTGTTCTACACGGAGAATAGTTAAATCACCAAGTGTGAGGTGATTGGAAGTGTAGAGGGTGTTCTACACGGATTCTTTGGAGCGGTGCTGCTCAAAGGTGTAATAGGTTTTTATCTCCACCTAAAGGAGATTGAATAGTGGATTTGGGGATCCTCAAGGGGTAGCTTGAGGCGAGGAAGTAGGCAGTGGGGCCGAACCTCGTTAATATACTGAGTTTGCTTCTCTCTTACCCTTACTCTTTATATTTATTGTTGTTTCATACTTTTTTTATATTTTATATTATATATTTGATTTATAATTGTTATTTTTTTAAATACAACTCAATTCACCCCCCCTCTTGTGTTAGTCATCTGGCAACAATTGGTATCAGAGCTAGAGCTCTATTATAAGATTAACTATCTTTTGAGTTAAGATCTTATGGCTAATAATGCAGCTTCATTTGGTGAAGGTCAATCCAGCAGTCGGCCTCCACTCTTTTGCGGAGACAATTACTCATTCTGGAAAGTTAGAATGAGAATATTCCTTCAGGCTCAAGGTCGAGAAATCTGGAAATGCATTGTAAATGGACCTTATATTCCAACAAAAGTGATTGATGGAGTAAAGGTCAAAAAGGAAGAAGAAGAGTTTGATCGTGAAGACGATAGACTTTATACTTTGAATTTAACTGCTATGAATTTATTATATAATGCTTTTAATGGTAATGAGTTTAATAGAGTAATGACTTGCACTACAGTAAAAGAAATTTGGGATAACTTGGAAGTTACTTATGAAGGAATTTCTCAAGTCAAGGAATCAAAAATTTATATTCTTACTCATGAATATGAAATGTTTAAGATGAATGATGATGAATCTATTTCTAGTATGCACACTCGTTTTACTAACATCATAAACAGCTTGACAGCTATTGGCAAATTTTATTCCAAAGTGGAGATAGTAAGAAAAATTCTCAACTCTCTACCAAAACGTTGGGAGTCAAAAGTGACAGCGATTCTTGAAACTAGAGACCTCAAGAAGCTCGAAGTGAATGAACTCATCGGATCACTTATCACTCATGAGTACACATTGAAAAGAGGAGAAGAAGAAGGAAAGCCAAAGAAGAGCTTGGCACTTAAAGCTGTTCCACATGAAAGTGAAAGTGATGACGATGAGGAAAATGACGACAAAGATGAAGAAGTTGCGATGATAACAAGAAGAATTCAGAGGTTCTTAAAGAAAAATAAAACTCCTCCAAGGAAATCCTTCAAAAAGTTTTCCAAAAAAGATTCAGGTAAAAATGACACTTTAATTTGTTATAAATGCAATAAACCTGGTCATATCAAGTCAGATTGTCCTTTGCTAAAGAAAAATCGAAACAAAGGCAAAAAAGCAATGAAAGTTACATGGGATGATGATTCAAGTAACTCAGATAGTGAAACAAGCAATGGAGAATCAGCAAATCTTTGTCTTATGGCTAAAGATGACATTGAGGTAAAAAATCTTGATAATATTGAAGATCCTTCATATGAAAAATTGCAAAATGTTTTAGAAGAGGTATATGAGGAATTTGAAAAATTGGGTATCAAGTATACTGTTTTGAAAAAGAAAAATTCTTTTTTAACAAACGAAATTGATATTTTAAGAAAAGAAAATATTGTTTTGAAAGATAAAAATCTTGAATTGAAGAAAAAGAAAACTGATTTAGAAAATATTATTGAAAACTTTACGAATGGAAAAAGAAATTTTGAAAAACTTATTGGTAGTCAAAGATGTGTTTTTAACAAGGCAGACTTGGGATATATGCCAAAAAAAAAAAATACAAACCTTATAAAAACTTCTTTGATAATCCTTCTACATCAAAGTCCAATATTCAAAATTCTTTTCATAAAAATAATTTTGTTAAAAAAGGATACTATTATAATCACTCAAGTTCTTCATATATGTCACATGCTATTTGCAATTTTTGTAATAGAAATGGTCATAATTATTTTGCTTGTCCTATTAGAAGAAAACATACAATGACTATTAGGACCATATGGGTACCTAAACATCTTGTTTCTTCTAATACTAATAAATAAAGGATCCAAAGAACTTGGGTACCAAGAGTTGTTTTTAATTATTTTTGTAGGTATGCATGAAGTATTCTACATGTAAAAATAAATGATTTTTAGATAGTGGATGTTCAAGACATATGTCGAGAGATAAGACTAAGTTTTTTGATCTTAGATCTAAAGAAGAAGGACACGTGACATTTGGAGACAACTTGAAAGAGAAGATTGTGGGAATAGGTAAAATATGTTGAGCAACCTCCAGGTTTTGAAAATCATATTTCTCCAAATCATGTTTTCAAACTCACAAAAGCACTATATGGACTCAAATAAATTCCTAGAGCGTGGTACGAGAGACTTAGTGGTTTCTTGATTGAAAAAGACTTTTCAAGAGGAAAAATTGATACAAATCTTTTCATTAAATACGAAAATGATGATATAATATTCGGTGCTACTAATGAAAATATGTGCCAAGTTTTTGCTAAGACTATGCAGGAAGAATTTGAAATGAGCATGATGAGAGAGCTTATATTCTTTCTTGGATTGCAAATTAAGTAAGTAAAAAGTGGGACATTCATCAATCAAAATATATTAAGGAATTGTTGAAGAAGTTTGGGATGGAAGGTGCGAAGGAAACTAGAACACCAATGAGCCCATCTACTAAACTTGATAAAAATGAATCCGGTAAACCAATTGACTCAAAGGTATATCGAGGTATGATTGATAACTTATTATATTTGACAGCCAGTAGACTAGATATTATGTTTAGTGTGTGCTTATGTGCACGCTTTCAATCATCTCCAAAAGAATCACATTTAATTGCAGTCAAACGGATTTTTAGATATTTTGCCAGTACCATTGACTTAGAGTTATGGTATCCTAAACACACTTCTTTCGATTTTATTAGTTATTCAGGTACCGATTATACTGGTTGCAAAGATGATCGAAAAAGTTTTAGTAGAACATGTCATTTCTTAGGTCATGCACTTGTTTCATGATTTAGTAAAAAGAAAATTCTGTTGCATTATCTATTACTGAGGCAGAGTATGTTGCTGTAGGCAGTTGTTGTGCTCAAGTTCTTTACATGAAGCAACAACTTGAGGATTTTAAACTTATGTACAATCACATTCCAATCAAATGTGATAATACAAGTGCTATAAATCTTTCAAAGAATCCAATACAACATTCTCGAACCAAACATATTGAAATTAGATATCATTTTCTTAGAGATCATGTGCAGAAGAGCGATATTGTATTAGAATTCACTAGTACACATGATCAATTGGCAGAAATTTTCACAAAACCCCTACCAGAAGATAAACTATGCATGATTAGAAGATAAATAGGAATTATGCATGCCATGAATATCTGCTAGATACTTTTATTCCATTATCTCAAATGACCTATAGAAATTTGAGACGTTTAGCCTCATCATTCAAATGCATTTGCTCCTCATAAATCATCATGTCATCCTTGTCTAAAGGATTAGGCAATCGAAATGCAGAGGCAAGTAAGGATTTTAAATCCTTATTCTGTTGTTTTAAGTCTACTATTTTTTTGTTAGACTCTTGAACAAGTCGTTGAATAATATCGATCTTCTCATTAAACTTCTTTATCTCGCGGGTTTTGGACTGCAACCGAGCGGAAAAAGCAACAATGGAAGATGAGTATCGAGTCCCGAGACCCACAAGCTCGTAAATGGCATCATGATCTGATTTATTAGCCAAATCAGTGTCTTGCTGCTTCATGGCACTTACGACAGATGCAGAAATAGATTGATCACGAGAAGCACTGAAGGAGAATTGATGAGCCATTAAGATTTTGTAAAGTGAGAATGAAGATGAACTACAACAATGAAAAGAAGATTTGATGCGGATTAGATAAAGTTAAGGATTGCTTTTATAAAGATAGAAATAAGTAGAAGACAAACTGTCATCTCTTCAAATCTTATTTAGTCAAACTTACAAGATATGCCGGATGCATATTGTCAAAAGTTACCGAACTAAGCTAGCGAGATTAATTATAATTGTTTCTATTTCTCTCGTGAAACGCTGCCATTATCTGCTGATGTTGACTCTGTGTTTGAACTTTTACTCTTTCCGATTCCTCTATTTGAAGTTTCACAACACGAGCTAATTCCGTCAAATCTTTATATTCTTGCTTTAACCTCTTATTCTTTCTGCCTTTATTTGCAAGCTTTTGATGTAGAACAGATATTTGATTGTTAAGTCGATCAACCTCATTTGCCCTCGCTAGTAATCTCCGAGACATGGTCGTAACAGAGGCAGCATATTGAGCACTGAGAATTCTTGATACTGCAACAACCTCAGAATCAGTTCTATTTGAAAAATGCATTTCTGCTTCTATCATGGTGTTGACAACCTCATGAGATAAAATGACTGGTTGAGACGGTTCCTGATTAAAATCTGGAAGATTATCAGACGAAATTTTTCCGCCATTCTATCGTTTTGAATAAACAGAAACTGGATCAATGAATGGGGTGAAAATTTATTTGAGTATCCGATAGGTGAAAACGGTCTTTTAAACAACAACTTTCAAATCTTGATAATATTTAATTTTTCAACAATATTACGCGGATTTAAATCTGCTTTCGCACCGACTGCTAGAGCTAGGTCTCAAACCTTTGCAGGTTTTGTCAGACACGCGTGGCTCCGCACAGAATTGCCAGAGTCAAACTTCCAACATTTGTAGGTTTTGTCAGACATGCATGGCTCCGCACCGCATTGCCAGAGCTAGGCCTGCAGCTTTTGCTGTCTTTGTCGGACACGAATAATTTTAATTATTCAACTTCAAATCTCTGGAGCATCTAATTCGTCAATAACATCAAGCGGATTTAAATCTTCTTCCGCACCGAGATGATAAAATTCGACTTCAACGTTTGCAGGTTTTGTCAGACACGGGTGGTTCTAACTTCTACAGTCTCTACCAACGCAGCGTTTTATTTGTCTATTGGTTATTGTAGGAATATATCTTATTGAGCTAATTATGATTCCTTTTTAATGATGCCAAAAGGGGGAGAAGTTTTAGACTAGAACATTAACATTGTTTAAATTGCTAAACTTGTTACATATGCTTGGAATTATATTCATATTTTCGTTTGAAAAACTAACGTACATTCTTAGGGGGAGCTTAAGTATTCATACAGGTTTCAAGTTCTATCAAGCATTTGTCATCATCAAAAAGGGGGAGATTGTTGAACTCAAGATTTCAAGTTTCGTGTAAATCTACACATGAATTTTGATGATAACAAATGAATTCAAAGAATAAAGGAGTCTCAAACTCAAGTTGTCCACACAATAGACTCAAGCACATCAAGGAAGCAAGCATGAGCAAGAAGGGAACAAGTTCATATTAAAATCATAAAATAATTTTGTAAATCTCTTAAAAATTCGAAATTATGATTAAGGCTCAAAATTAATATTTTATCATAAAACATTAAAATATATTTTCTACATGTGCATGAATATTTTGAAAATTAAATTTGAAAATTTTGAAAGATGATTGATTGTCATCTTTCACATGTGCATGACATGATTAAATGTTTGAATTTTGAAAATATTAAGATGATTGATTGTCATCTTTCACATGTGCATGTTTTATTTGAATATTTTCAAAAGTGATGGATGCTTTTCTTGACTTATACAAAATGTAGATATCTTTGTTTGAAAACTTTGAAAAGTAAAGTGTGCTCCTTTTGTCATATGCAAAAAGTAAAAGATTAGATTTGAAATTTTTGAAAAGTAAAGTGTGTTCCTTTTGTCACATGCAAAAAGTAAAAAGATAAAAGTGAATGATGATATCTTTGACATGTGAATCTTTTTAAATTTGAATATGAAGTCTCATATGCCTATAAATAGATCATTTGAGAGCTTCATATTTACAACACTAAGAGCATACAACATTCATTCAAAACTTTCATTCTCTCTTCTCTAAGCATTGAGCCTTAACCCTTGTTCATTTTGAGAGATATAGTTTACGCTGTATTATTTCTATCTCACTCATTGAGGAGTGTATTTTGATAGTTTACCCACTATCAACTCTTGTATTTGTAAGAGGGTGCGTATAACCCTTGTGTGTGTAGAATGTGTTTACACGGGGAATAGTTAAATCACCAAGTGTAAGGTGATTGGAAGTGTAGAAGGTATTCTACACGGAGAATAGTTAAATCACCAAGTGTGAGGTGATTGGAAGTGTAGAGGGTGTTCTACACGGATTCTTTGGAGCGGTACTGCTCAAAGGTGTAATAGGTTTTTATTTCCACCTAAAAGAGATTGAATAGTGGATTTGGGGATCCTCAAGGGGTAGTTTGAGGCGAGGACGTAGGCAGTGGGGCCGAACCTCGTTAACATACTGAGTTTGCTTCTCTCTTACCCTTACTCTTTATATTTATTGTTGTTTCATATTTTTTTTATATTTTATATTATATATTTGATTTATAATTGTTATTTTTTTAAATATAACTCAATTCACCCCCCTCTTGTGTTAGTCATCTGGGCAACATAACCTATCACATTTCATCTATGAATTATCACTAAATTCCTAGTTTAAAAACATGCAAAAAAAAAAAAAAACTGCAAAACCATATTCTGTTCTCGACAAACCGACGTGCCAAACCTCCAGCCACTGCCGACCATCTCTGGGCCACTGAACAACCTCTAGCCACCACAGAAAACACCGGCTAGCCTACTTTGAGGAGCCTCACTCTTTTCCGGTAAATTTTCGGCGAGAACACCCATCCCTCTCTCTGTTTCGTTTCCGTCCAGACCCACCGAAATCTCTTAAATCTCCAGTTCATCCCGCCAGCCACCACATCTGACAACACCGTGAGCCTCGGTCAACCACCCAAAATTGCCGCACTCATTTATCCTCTTGGTAAGCACTCGCGCGAACCCCTCCCTTCTCTCTGTTTCCTTTCCTTTCGTTCTGTTGTCTTCGCAAGCCCCAGTTTTATGCTTTAATTTTGCTGCTTCATGCTATAGTCAACTGAATCTATCACAAACATGGGCTAATAATTCACAAAGGCCTGGATCTTGGGCCTTAAATCGTGCGGGCCATCCAAATATTTTTGGGCCTAAATTGCTTAATTTTAAAAAGGGATTGACTAGTTATTTCAAAAAACTAAGATTTTATTTTTAATATACACTTTTATGTTACTCGATTTGTCCAATTAATTAGATTTTAATAATATTACTTATTTACTTTAAATATAATATTAGGAGATTAGATGACCAACTTTTATTAGAGATTTGTATAAGTAATATTTAAATAAGTTAATAATTATTAAATTTTCTCCTTATATATGATGTGTAAATTAAGATTTTAAGAAGTAGTCTATAATGAACCTCATATTTTATGGTTATTATACAAAGTAAATACTTACCTCAACTATAATTAAATAACAAATATTGGTTATTAAAATATTGTTTTAGAAAAACCTTTCGATTTTTATGATATGATGTTCAAAATAAAATATTTATTAGTTTTAGGATATGTGTTATTAGTCAATATGTTTTATTTTTAATTTAATAGAATAGTACGACATGTTTTTTTAGAAGTTAGTAATGGTTCGTAATTCATATAGGTAACGAGCTAAAAAGTGAGTTTCAGGAAGCAGCGCATCCAGGTAAGTAAATTTGATCATAAAATTAGGATCCTTACATTAATTTATATTATTAGTAAAATCATTTCTTTAATAGCCTTTTTCAAATACCTCTCACGTCATGCAAGCATGTCATTCAGTACAGCATACAATCATGTCATCAGTATCATGTTTAGACTTAGTGAATTATAATTATTTATGATAGTATATATTATGCATATCATGTCACATAAGTCACATAAGTTTAGTTAGGTTCAAGTATAATACTAATTCAGATAAGAAATCATTTAAGCAGTCTTCTAGTTAAATTAGTCAGTTAAAACAGTTCCGCTAGTTTCAATTCAGTAAATCAGTTATTTAGATGGCCATCATATGCATAGTACCAATGCATATCAGATTAGGGTGGATGTGCAAGCCACGGACTTAAGCATGGTCTACCATAGTACGCTAGAGTACTATCAGCGGTTCCCCTTATTGTAGCGGGACGTGCACAACCTTGCACACATGGTTAAGTGTGTTGGCCAATCAGTTTAGTTAGATCTGTTCAGCTAAACTAGTATAGCCAAATCAGATAATTTAAATCAATTCAGGTAGTCAGTTTAGATCAGTCAAATCTATTAGTTAATTCAGACCAGTCACTTAAGTCAGTTAGTCAGTCAAGTCAGTCATGCATGGCATCAGCATTAACATGTACAATTATATTTCAGAATTCAGCATAAGTTTTATGAAAATTTCTTATAATATTATCTTACGTTGTGATTGATTTATTTACTAAGTTATCGACTCATTTCAGTTTATTTCCTGTTTTAAAACCACCTAAGTGATGAAGATGACCAGCGCGAGCAGACAAACCAGGAGTAATTTGAGTAGCTATTTAAAATCTTTAAGTTTTATTAAAAATAAGTGTATTTATGAAACAAGTTTAATTTTAATTATTTCAGTTAAGTTTATGTTTTCTAGCAAATAAGTGTCTTATAACACAAGCTACTTTCAGTTATGTCTAGTTAAGGTCGCAAAAGATATTTTTATTATAACTTCGCTTTTGGAATAAATGTTATTTATTTTCTATTATTAAAATCAATAATTTTTTTTTCGGGTTAAATGTTTTAGAAAAAATTAAGTGACATTTCCTAGCCGACGAGAAGGGGTGTTACAAAAATTAAATAAAATATTATTATAATATAATTTTTATTTTAAAATTAAAAAAATAAATTATTTAATATATATTATTTAAAAATTTTAAAAAATTATAATAATTAAATGAAAGGAAATGAAATAATTTTTCAGTTTTACCTAACAAATTAGGTCTTTAGTACCTTGCAAGCAACCGTATATGCGAGGATCAAACAATCGGATGATGGTCAAATGAATGATGGATAATATTTTGCAATTCAATAATTATAGATCTAAGTGATTTATTAGAATTAATTAACCCAACAGGTAATATTTTGGATTGGACATATCATCTCATGAACCAAATAGATTGTTGGAAGGCTAATTTAGAGCCCAAAATGCATGATGCATACCAAAAATAGGTTTGGATTATCTAAAGTTTTTATCCAAAATTTACCTACAATATTTATAATTATTAATTACCATGAATTTTTGGAAAAGTATTAAATATTTAATAATTTTGATAACTCTTAATTTATTAATTTATTTTTTTAATCAATTGAGATGAATTTATTTTTTTCTTCGTCAAGCCTGTTTGCCGCGGCACACAGGCTGTTGCCCATATTTTTGGTATGTTCAGACATCTAAATCCCCAAAATGATAATCAAAGGCTGTTGGCAGGCTGGCAACAGCCAGAGTTGAGGCATACAACGGGCATTTAAATCAGCTAAAAAGAGATTAACCAGAATTTACAGATCCCTGTTAAAACAGTTTGGAGGCGGGTTCGAGTTTGAGCACCGGCTTCATCTCCTTGCTGACCCAACCAAAGTCTTCGGCCATTGCCACACATCAGCCTCTGTAGTTTCAATCTCTCTGTCTCTCTCTCGTTGCCATTATCTCTGTTTTTTGTGTTCTTCTGGAGAGAGACGGAGTCCCGATTCATAGGCATGCAGAGGCCACAGAACCAACGGTCAAGATCTGCCAAACCAACCACTATTCATGGCTACGCTCAGTCCGGTGACCTTCTTGGATTTCAGAGGCTACTCCGGGACAATCCGTCTCTTATCAACGACAGAAACCCCGTCGTAAGATCCCATTCTCTCTCTTTATAAGTTTTTCGTTTGGCTTCAAAATCGCAATTCTTTTTTGTACTTTCAATTTGAGGACTTTTTTTCCCTCCCGAGAAAAGGGCGCGAATTGTGTCCTGAAAATCGAACGAATTGAACGCATTTGAACCCTATATGCTCGACTACCATATACTTTTGATCCGGGGGGAATGAATTTTGGTGGGTAAGGGATGTTGTATTAGTTTCTCGAGGGAATTCATACCTTCATTGCCTAAGGCCAGAATTTTGTTTTTCTTCCTTAAACCTGTTAGTGTGCATCGAGTGTGTTGGGCAGATCGGTGCAGATTTGTGGTTCAGTTTGGAGAGGAAACAGGCACAAAATTGATGTTTTTATTGATATCGAGAATGGAAATGGAAATAGATCTATTTGGGCGAATGAAGTTCATGTTAGTGTGCATTAAGGGTTGCATTGAACCTTCATTTTTGTTACATAATTCAATCTTGTCATTTTTTCTTACCGTGCATTGGACATAGAGGGTCTCGTTAAATAAATTTACTAGAGTTTCATAATGCGTGTAATGCGACGATTGCATATACTAGAGAATCTGTCAATGCTGAATAGGGTCTCAAGGCATAAAAATGAGTTTTAGAATAGTTAGGATGAACATAGAACAGACGGGTAATAACTTCAGCAAACGTTGGAGTGGAAACAATGTATTGTAGGCAGTAATGTTGTTGGTAAAAAAGATTAAAGTGCATAGCGTTTACTTTTGTTGAAGAAATCAGGTCTGCTTATGATATATGCTTCTATTTTAAAGAATTGAAGAAATCAGGTCTGCTTTTTATTGTGTTCGTTGATGCAATCTGGAATCTGCATCTTATATGAAGTTGTTTATTCTTCTATTTAATACATCCCTTTTGTTTGCTTGATTTCAGATGGCACAGACGCCACTTCACGTTTCTGCTGGTTATAACAGGGCCGAGATAGTCAAATTTCTTCTTGATTGGCAAGGGACAGAGAAGGTTGAGTTGGAAGCCAAGAACATGGTAAGTATTAATGTAATTGGTTTTTTTTTTTTGGAAAAAGTGCATATTACAATGATGCTTGGGATTTTTATTAAGCCTATGCTCACGACTTATTGATCTTGTTATTGATTCCTGAGTGTCAAATTGTTGTGCTTTGCAGTATGGAGAAACTCCTTTGCACATGGCAGCTAAGAATGGGTGCAATGATGCTGCACGGTTGCTTCTTGGTCATGGTGCTATTATTGAAGCCAAAGCAAATGTGCTTTTTCTTATTACCTTATGATCTATTTTTTGAAGAGTTCAAATTAAAAGTGGGATTTGGATTTCTAATGGTAAACTCTATATTGTGCTGCCTTATTAATGCAGAATGGAATGACACCATTACATCTTGCTGTTTGGTACTCCCTTCGAGCTGAAGACTGCTCGACTGTCAATACATTGCTCGAGTACAATGCTGATTGTAGTGCTAAGGATAATGTACGGTGGATTGCAATTGCTTGCCATGATTTTGGCTTAGTAAAGATTCTCCCTTTGTACATAATCGTAGTTGGTGTAACATTTGAATTGCAGGAGGGCATGACTCCTCTAAATCATCTCTCACCAGGCCCAGGAAGTGAAAAGTTGCGGGAACTATTGAACTGGCATCTTGAAGAGCAGCGGAAGAGAAGAGCGATCGAAGCATGCAGTGAAACTAAAGCTAAGATGGATGAGCTTGAAAATGAAATATCAAATGTTGTAGGTTTGCATGAGCTTAAGTTACAATTACGGAAATGGGCAAGGGGGATGCTTTTGGATGAGAGGCGTAGAGCCCTTGGGCTCAAAGTTGGCACCAGAAGAACCCCACATATGGCATTCCTTGGCAATCCTGGAACAGGTAGTTGCTGGCAAGATTGTTTATCTCATAATGATGTTTCTTTATTTTCCTTCAACACTGAAATTCCTGTTTGTATTGCGATGGTACTGGCTCTCTGAGTTTGGAACACAATCTTATTTTAAATCAACAACATCGTAACAAAAAGACCATGTTACTCTAGGCATCTTGTTTTTGTTGAAGGAAATTCAGACCATGTCAGAAAACAAGGTAGACTTCTTAAGTTGGCTTATTAAAAGGCTCATCCAAATTTCAAACACTTAAAGTCGACTCAGTTCTCCACCATTCCCTCCCCTTCCCCCTACTACTACTATATCTGAACATATCACCTGCTTGTCACTTGTTTTATAAACTTGTAGAGCAAGATGATTAGTATTATCTTCAACAGGTAAGACTATGGTAGCTCGAATCCTAGGAAGGTTACTGCATATGGTGGGGATTCTACCAACCGACAGGGTAACAGAAGTACAACGGACTGATTTGGTTGGAGAATTTGTTGGTCATACTGGGCCAAAAACTAGGAGAAAGGTACACCACTGGGCTCTCTGAATTATGCTCTTAGAATCTCTCTCTCTCTCTCTCTCTGTAGAGACAAGTTTGATTGCTTTACTGTAACAAACTAAGTACAGAAAACTGTACACAGATTAAAGAAGCAGAAGGAGGAATTCTTTTTGTGGATGAGGCATATCGACTGATACCCATGCAGAAGGCAGATGATAAGGACTACGGATTGGAAGCTTTAGAAGAGATTATGTCTGTCATGGACAGTGGAAAAGTTGTTGTCATATTTGCTGGGTATAGTGAACCAATGAAGCGTGTAATTGCATCTAATGAAGGCTTCTGCAGACGGGTGACCAAGTTTTTCAATTTTAATGACTTCAGTTCAGAAGAACTAGCCAAGATTCTCCATATCAAGATGAACAATCAAGCAGACAACGGGTTGTTGTATGGATTTAAGTTACACCCATCTTGCACTGAAGAAGCTGTGGCAGCATTGATACAGAGAGAAACAACAGAAAAGCAGCGGAAGGAGATGAATGGTGGTTTGGTGGATCCAATGCTAGTCAATGCTAGAGAGCATTTGGACCTCAGGTTAAGTTTCGACTGTATAGACACTGATGAACTTTGCACCCTTACCATAAAGGATTTAGAAGCTGGTCTGCGGCTGTTATCGCAATGATGAGGGGAAGGGATGAATTTAGTCTTGAAAAACTCGGTAACCGCTCTTTTTGCCGGCATGGTCAGATCATTTCACATAGAATTTCGAAGATTTATATATCCTCCTTTACCACTTTGAAGATGAGTTTCAATTACAGTCAAGTACTCGGAAGCAGGCATGAGTGGTATGGATAGCTGGCTGGCTGGCCTATATTCAAACGAGTTGTTTACTAGTACCCTTTATAATCTTTTTAATTGGAACCTTCACACACTCAAGATCTTCTGGCTGGGGTTCTGTTACATTACATTCATTTATTGATTTACTGATTACCATTGATCAATAACTTTCTCTTATGAGATTTTCTTTCTATCATTTGATGGATAGTTAATTCTCCAAGTTTGAATTTGCATTGTTCTTTTCTTCATTCATATGAATAATAAGAAACCGCAAGGTTGCATGAGCTTATTCACTTGTCTTCTATTCCTTAATTTTCACAATTTTTCTCTCTACATATCCGGGTTTATTTTCAGTTGTTGGAAAATGATCTTCTCCATTTAATTTGAGATGAATAGTATTTGTATAGTGTAAAAAAACCCAGAAATACTTTATTAATTTGCTGGGTTAAACTTAATTCCATTGAAACAAGTAACCCAGAAAATAAAATAAGTAATGAGAACCTAAATTTAGGCATGAGTGTTATTAGAATAATGCTAGAATGTACACCAAGTTTGACACACTTTTAGACACTTCTTATATTTAATTTTTATTTATTTATTTAATGATTAAGGAAGTGATTATTAGTGGATTGATATTTTTTTTCATATTTTAAAATGAGTAGTGAGAACCTAAATTTAGGCATGAGTGTTATTAGAATAATGCTAGAATGTTCACCAAGTTTGACACACTTTTAGACACTTCCTATATTTAATTTTTTTTATTTATTTAATGATTAAGGAAGTGATTATTAGTGGATTGATATTTTTTTTCATATTTTTTAAAAATATTTTAAAATGATAAAAAAATGATGATAAGAAAATAAGAAAATTATTTTTTGTTATTTTTATTTTCATATTTTTTTAATATATTTAAATATTTTTAAAAAAATATGAAAAAAATATCAATACACTAATAATCACTTCCTGAATCATTAAGTAAAATAAAAAATTAAAAAAAAAATTAAATGCAAGAGATGTCAAACTTGGTGGGTATTATAGCATTACCCGTGTTATTATGAGGCATAATCATATCATATAGCATAAAATCATGTAAAGGATCTAAATATATAATCAATTATTCTTCGCCTTCAGATATTATATATATAAGCTCAAGTTGGAAAACTTTGCAATATTACTATCCAACAGAGATTCAATTCTTCCACATGCACATATAAATAGACAGATGCCCTTTCAAAAATTTATAAATAAATAAACAGAGGCATATTTGAAGACATCAACTTTTTACCAGGATAATATGACCATTTATAAATAGGAAAATTCTTTAACCACAGAGGGAGTTTCATAAAAGCAAATATACAAATAGTAGATTAGTTTGTAAAATTATTTTTTATTATAAAATAAACTTAAGAGCATTTTCATTGGATTGTTTAACGTTAAAGTATACTTTTATCTAATCTAAGAGCATCCCAATTGGAGTCATCGAAACATTCTTTTAAACTTGTACTTTTTGCACATATATTTAAAAAATCTAATCATATTTGATCAATAGTAGGGAGAAAAGTTGGGTGAAAATGTCAAAAAAATACTTTTTGTCTTGAAAAGTGAATAATAAATTCAAAATTTAATTCAAAATAGCAAATTTTGATGATTCTATCCAGCATGCTCTAATCCCCATTTTAACTTTTGGCCATTCTATTCACGTAAGTCTTCATATTGGAATGACAATTTTTTTAAAATATAACAATAAAATAATATAACTAATTTTTGGCTTTGGTTATTTATATCAAATTTTCACATTGGATTGTCCATTTATAAAAATACATAATAATGAGTAATTAATAATTAATTATTTTTAATTAATTACAATTATTAAATTAATTAATTTTATCATATTTGAGTATTCTATCTATTATATTTTAATTAATAATCATATTTTAATTAAATTATGTGTTTAAAAAAAATAATTAGTAATTCTATTATATTTAAATTAAATTACTAATTGATCGGATGCATCTTTTTTAATTAGTTGCAATTACTAATCGATATTGTGGATGGTTATGACGTTGCACCTAGGTATACCAATAGTTATTTGTATTATTATATCTTGCAATATTGTTCTTTAATACATGATGATAGATTCATTTTCATACTAATTAACGCATGCAGTGAATCATTAATAAATATAAACTAGGTGAAATTTGCCAAACAATGATATTACTATATAACTTTCATTCCCAATATTAATGTCTTTAATTTGCCGATCGAGAGCCTAACTAGCTATCACATTTGGTCTGCATTGAATGTATAAGCAAATGAATAGATATTGCACTTTATTAATATTTTATCTCAAGATTTTAGAAATGAAAAGTTTTATTCATTTTCGTTTTTATAATTTTGTTTCTGTCATTAATCCTAATTACCACGCGCGCGACATCAAATTATTAGCTCATAAATAAAAGATAATAATTATTCTCCAATAATTTAATACTATATTAAAAGAATGGTGAAAATATGATATTAGTACGTGTTAAATGGATGATAAATAGTAAATATCTAAATCTAACAAGCTGTCACCAAGACAGAGTCCAGCAGTACATGCAAGCTTGTAAGTATCAAACTGTTGATTTGAACACTAAACGCGCGCCTATGGTTCTATATTTGCTTGAAACGATTCCACTTTTAAAGTAAATTGGACAGAAGGCACCCAAAAAAAAAAAAAAAGTGAATATATCATTCTTATGCAAGCTGAAAATCTAGATCTTAACAAATAATGTGTCTTGATGTGGTACATTAGATTATATATAAAAAGTATACATTTTAATATAAAACAGATATGACATATTGCATTAAGTTACTAACCACATTAATATTGTGTAATTTTATTTCTGTAGGCTGATATATATATATATATAATTTATCATGTAGATATCTAGCATTTCTCTTGCGAAAAACCCATAAAAAAAGATCAGGAAAAGATCATAAAAAAGAAACTATAAGAACAAGGATCATGACATGAGTGGTGGAGGACAAATACAGATGTGGCCTGTCACGGGCTTGAACATATATATTGCTGATGCTTGCAGCTTAGACACTCTAGAAAAATCCAATAACCTATAGCTAGCTACAATATTCTACATGCATGCACGACATTCTAATGGTACAACCCACTTTTTCATGACTGCCGGCCTGTTCAATGACTTTTACCAAATTACACCATATAAGTATACTGCACATATATATATAGCCTCATGCATACCACAAACCTGAACCATGTGCCGTTTGCCTGACCTAATTTTTGAAACTCCATGTATAAAGCCAAATTACTAATTAGTTTACTCATGTCCAAATTATCTGCAATATTTCTTGAAGAAAATGCATGGTTTTTAATTGATTTGCTGATCTTATAATATTTGATTAAGGTTGTAAGATTTCATGATACAGACAAAATAAACGACAACCCCACATGAAAAGTGAAATTATATAAACAAACCGACCATAACCAAAAGTCATAATTCAAATGTCAAAATACTTACTGCGCAGTTGTTCTCTCTGTTCCTTTCTTTAAGAAAGGCAGTTGGAAATGGCTGAAATTTTGCAGAGCTTTTGAATATATATATATGTGTGTGTGTGTATACATATAAATAAGTAATAACGATGCATCAAAGCAAGAAAAGGAGGTATAGGAAATCTATGCTACAATGTAGGTCTTCTTGTCATTAAGCTAACTTCGACTTCAAAAGCTGAATTAAACTGTCTGTTAGCTCTTGGTAGGTCATTTTGTAGAAAAGGGCAAAAGCTGCATCCTTTGGTTTGTTTTGTTGTTGTTGGAAGCTTCTATGACTATGAGATGCTCCATACATAATGTGTGTGTGAGAGAGAGAGAGAGAGGGAGACAGGGAGAGAGAGAAGCTGTTGACATCATGTTTATTTCTAATGTTGATGAAGCTTTGCGTTTTCTTTTGGGAAGTGAAATGGAAGACTCATCAGTACTACTTAAAGATTCAACCTTATGATGCAGCCAAAGGGTTAGATCCTCTAGACTTTGTTTTCAAACCTGTGGACTAGTTAAAGCAGACAGGAGCATATGGACAAAATGTGTATGTAAATTCAATACATGCAGATCATCTAAATATATATGACAATGACAATATAAAATTTGCCCATATCAAACATGGAAAAGCGACACTATTGCCACTGTTTACCTTATTTGTCATCGACCATGCCAATATGAGTCTCGCATTTCAAAGTTCTCTCTCTCTCTCTCTCTCTCTCTCTCGTGTTTGTAATATATGATTTCTGGTATAGTACAAACGTACGTGCATGTTGATCAAAGAATACTAGTATCTGATCAGTTTCGACGCAGCGCAGCGTTAGGTCAATAAACAGTCTTTTCCCCTTTTTTAGTTTGGTTTCACAAGGACACGATAAATTGAGAACAATAAAACCAAATAGCATTTTCATAAAAAAAAAAATTGACAGAGGAGGCCAATCCTATATTTAGCAAATTAATAATAAGACTTGCTAATATCTAGTGATTCTTGGCCTCTTAAAATTTTGGGACTTGTGTCAAATCGTGTTAAGAATCGTGTTTGTATCGTGTTAAGACATATATATTATACTATATAGATCAATCCTAATCTGACCCATTAAACTTATCATATCTAGATCTTAAATCTTAACATGACCCGTTAACATAATGAGTAGTGTTATGTCAATCCGTTTTGACCCATTAGTGAACATTATAAAACAAATTAACACGACACAATACGACTCGTTTTAATCTGCTTATGTAAATAGGTTGGATAAGCCCAAAATTAACTTGTTTGACCTGATTAAATTTAATATAATTTAATATAAATTAAAATTACAATATCTATAAAGTTATAAAACTAACTACAATTTCAAAATTACAATTCAAATAATAAAAATATCAAAATTAGATTACTAACAATTTTACTTTTAAATATCGAAGTATAATTATAGTTTTAATTTTTTTAATATGTCATAAAGTATTATAACAGGTCAAAACGGTTTGACCTGTTATTAACCTATTAAGCAATCGTGTTTTAACGGGTTAATCCATTTTGACCCAACCTGTTAAGACTAAATACTAATCCGCTATTATCGTGTCATACTCATGTTGGATTAACGGATCGTGTAGTATATTGTCACATTTACTAAAATCTATAAAAAAACGCTTGAATTCTCGTGTGCACTAACAATATATAGTACATATATTCAAACATCATGAATTCAAATGTGAAGTACTCCTCACAAGTTCTAAATTTGTAATCATTTTTAGTTATTCTTTTCTCTTTGAAAGATATTTTTATTACAAGAAAATTGCTTATTTATTATCAGTTATTTTTAGCAAAATGACTATTTCCAATCAAAATGGATCGTAAATAATTTTTTAGTTGTAAATGATTGATCACAAAAACCTAAAGGTGCGAGTTTAAACACATTTTTAAATATTTCTATTCTAACGCATTATATGTATGAGGTACGTGTATATACAGTACGTATATGTCGTAGGGAATTTTAGGTTTCCATAACCAAATACTCCAATATTTTTTTTTCTTGATAGAGTACAAATATTAACTTCAAATTTAAGTTTGACCCCAATTTAGTTCCCAAAATCGAACCTTAAGTTAAATTGCTAGTTTTATAACTAATTACAGTCCATTAATTAAATAATTAAATAGAGTAACAACCATTGCGAAAGGTTGATTTATGAGAAGGAATCCAAGTACGAAAACTATGATCCTATTCACGTTTGGCCTCATTTGATGAAAATCCCATTAATGGAAATCACATCATTTATGGTATTACAAAAATTTATTTTTGTATACATTTTTATGCACTTCATTAATATAATTGAGTACTGCATCATTTTCTTAATATAAAATATCTTTTTTAGTCAGTCATATCAATGAAATGCTCAAAAAATATGCAAAAATATAATTATATGTATAAGCAGAATCATCATCCTCTCACCGTTCTTTTTTGCAATGCTATTAAATGATTGTAAAACTATTTAATATTAATTGCTTATCATCTAATCATTGGATGTCAAATAAGAAGTTGATGATAGAATGTTGATAATTAAGAAGATGTGGATAAGATTTTGCATAAATCAATAAATAGATCATAACTTCATCTTCATAAGATTTTGCAACGAAAATATAAACATGACATGAATAGTTTACATGTGGTCTGGACATTTCTCTATGAGTGATGCTAGAGTGAATCCACACTCAGCACACTCACCCTCACAGTGCACTGTTCATGCACTCACCCTCACAGTGCACTGTTCACATGAACAGTGCACTGTAAGGGTGAGTGTGCTGAGTGTGGATTCACTCAATATTTTTCCTTTCTCTATAGGCTGATGGTACTTACTGTCGTACTTATCCCTCTTTTCAAACAAACAAAAAAATCAATATTACCGTCAGTTAGTGTAGAAATATATCACTTGTTATGAAATTCTTTACAATTATGGAAAAAAAAAATCCAAACTATTTTTTGTTAATTGATATGTCAATTTTCTACGTAACGATTATGTAGACGTAGTTGATGTACATGAGTTAAGATATTACCATTCTTAATACATATTCATAATATTAATTTAGCATGTACGGTAATTATATAGATTTATTCTCTATCATATTTAATTTATTGTATAAATCAACAAGATATATATTATTATTTCTCTACCCTCATTCCCCTATAAATTGGACTATATATGTTAAAGTACTACTATTCAGAATAACAAATATATATATATATATTTATATATATTCCTTAAAGTCTCTCTATATCCTTCCTTCTCCATCTCTTTTCTATTTTATTTTATTTTCAACATTAATAAATAGACATGTAAATATACTTTAATTTTCAACATAATTCAAGTAATTCTACCACATGTTTATAAATTATAAAAATTTCTTTTTTAAGAAATTATTGTATTTCATTCCAATAAATTAAGATTATAACTGTGATCTGATAAAATAGGGTGAACCTAGATTACAAGTAAAAACTAATCAAACTAATTGAAGCACCTAGGGGGCATATACAATTTTTTTTTTTTTTTGGTAAATATTGTCTAAACCTCTATATGCTTTCAAAGTGCGAATACTATCATACATTTCTATCTTAGTTCGTTGGAGAGTATGACACTCTATAAAATTAGAGTATAAACCAAATCCCAACCACCATTATCCTTCAAAGGAGGAGTGGAAAATCAACCCACTATCCTTCAAAAGAGGAGTGTAAATCAACCCCTCCATCTTCCAAAAGATGAGCAAATCAATCAAAGAAAATTGTCTTTTTTTTTTCAATACTATCTAAAGCAGATATAGACAACCACAAAACAAAAAGAAACAACAGAATATAAGAACACAAGAAACGACTGTAGTGGCATGTGTAGTACAAGTGCCAGGTCGGATAGAAGACCATGAAGTTGTGGTGCCTGAAAAAGTTGTGCGTGATAGTAATAAAAGCGTCTGGGTGGAGGTACGTGGATTACACACGCACTGCAACAACCCGCGCGTATGGCGAGTTCTTCGATCGGTTGATAGATCGGCAAGAGACGAAGCCTCTAGTGGAGCGCGTGATCGACATAGGCCATCGAAAAACACCAAAACTTGCTCCCATGCCTGAAATGAAAAAAAAAAAACCCACACACACAACGGAAAGGTCAGGGAGGGAGGGACCCTCTGTGCGACAATTGCTTCGCTCGAAGAATAGTGGTTACTCTTTTCACCCAAAATTGTTGAAGAAGAATAGGTTGCGAGCGGTTTTTATCAAGTCTATGAATTACAACAATTAACTCCAAACAAAGTATACTTTTTTGGCATGCATATAAGGGCAAGTGGTATGCAATGCACATTTATTTAAAGTAGACTAGATATTTGTAGTCATGGAGTACATATGAAGAGTCGTGCAATTCTTTTTTTGAAAAAAATAAATATGAGATTTACATAAAAAAAAGTTCAATTTTTAATACTAAAAAAATGAATAAATTGCACAGCACTTACGTGATACACGACTAATGTTTGTAGCATTATTAGCCAAAAATACAAAAAACAGGCTATTGCAAATTCAGTCCACACTATGTACAAACCATGTTAATTATTAATTAATTTACATGCATGTTCCATTGTATCATTATATTAAGATAAATTATATTTGCAGTATGAGAATGTCTTAAATATTATGCATTCTATTTTTTTTAAAAATGACACTACAACAGCATCAGCTTATTGTTCTAGAAATTTTGCCACAAAAAAATCAATTTCATCGTGCTAATACTATTTGGCATCCTAACTCGATCGCCATTAGGTGGTCACTATTAATAGCTCTCAAAATGTTTATTACATCGAAACAAAAAAAAGTTGTCACAAAAAGAGCATTCTTACGTTTAAATATATTTGACGCAATTGTTGATTTATCTTGTGAGAAAATAGCTAGTCATTGGTAAAAAAAAAATACATTCACATAAAAAATTATGTGTTGCAAAATAGGTACACGCAGTCCGCAAAAGAACTAATTCCGTGCTCTTTTTAAAGTCACAATAAGTGGAACTTTTGTGTCGATTAAGCTCATTACAATAAATATATTTAGGAAACGCATTAGATGTATTTTTTGGTAGATATTTTCTGTCTAGATGTTTTTGTGTCACAAAAAGTGTGGTTCTCTGTTAAGGACGTATTCTGCAGTCTTGTTTACCGAATCCCGTACGATAGTAACCTGCAAAACAAGAACAAGGAGGATCGGGGTCCGGGACCGCTCCGACGATCAAGTTAGTGTATGGGAGAAAATATACGATAGAGGGAGTAAGAGAATCTGTGAGTGTACCGTCTTTTCGTCGTTGGTCTGGTGTTATTTATAGGTGTTCCTTTGGGAGGAGGGTCTGTGTGACGAAAGTGCCGGAAATCGGGACATCACTCGATCGTCATCCTCGATAGGAAAGCCTGGTCTGATTCGGTCGGTCTCATCGCATTAATTGAGTGTCCCTTCATTTAATGCTCAATTAGACCTTTTAGGAAAGGGAAATTAAATGCTGCTGTATCTTTCGTCAATATAGTAATTAATGATGTATGTTTGTAGAGTCTTCGCATTTAAGAGGCGAGATCTGTAGATCGGCGATTGTCTGTCGTTCATAAATGCGGGAGTGATCAGGGGAGATCTATAGATCGGCGGTTGTCTGTCGTTCATAAATGCGGGAGTGATCTTGATGTGAGACGGGTCCAGGAGATATATTAGTACGTGAGCCGTCGTTCTGTCCTTGGCGTGTCCTCGAAACTGATTTAATTTCCTTCTGCTCGAGTCGGGATAACCAAGGGACTTAGCTCGTTCCCGGTTTCGGTCTCCCTAGTTGAATTCGGACGCCGCATGGTGGTGGGTACGGATCACGGGCCTTGGGCCTGATAACCTTCTTTGGGCTCGAATCTGGACGGGTTGGACACCCTTTCACATAAAGCTTATGATTTTTGTGACGAAAATACCCTGCAAAATAGAATTAATATTTTGTTTATTGTGGCAGGTTAATTACCAATTGTGACCATACTGTATTATCAAAACAAATGGAAACATGCTTTTGGTCCTTTCAAGTTTGGTTGTGTCAAGGTTAATTATGTTTTGCGACCGTGTTGTATTGTTGGAACAATTGAAATCTGCTTTTGGTGATCCTTTAAATCTTTATTGTGGTAATATTAATTACATTTGTGATCGTGCTTTATTGTCAAAAAAATTGTAAATCAGAATAAGCTCCCAGCAAGCAAGTTAATTGTGTCCATATATTAGTGATGAAAATCGTTTTGTACCATCATATGTTAGTGTTCGTGTCTAGACTTACGATCTCCCAAATACTCTTAAGTACCCATTTATAATTTTTGGTAGGTGTTTTTGTTTTTTTATTCTTTTTAAAATTTTAATTTTTTGTGGAATCAAGTACTCACGTCCTTGATTTTCGCCTACCCATTGACACCATAATGAGAATCATAAAACAATTATATTTTTGGACCCTTGAGTTGCGTCTTACAACAGTATCGTAATAAATTCCAGGCATATATATAGGATCAATTTAATGGTGCTTATAAAAGGGATACTCATAATACTATATATAGATCATACCAAATCATATGCACATTAGTTAAAGCCATGTCACCATACATACCACATTGTCATATCTACTCATGTTCTAGAGACAACCATTCGCTTATAAGTCTAAATCTATACACATATGGGGAGACAACTTGCATCATACTACTACGTAGTGACAAAATGCCAGTTACAACAAGATGAGTCATATCATTTTCCATGACCATTATATTGTTCATTTCACATTTATAATGGTGAGTGACAAATACCATGACATTTTTCCATCCAAACAATATTCCTAAGAAACACTCCAGTCGAGTATTTTTGAAGGTTGAGTTGCTTCCAATCCATCCTCCACAGTCTCGAACTCCATGCAAACTATCAATGATTTCCTGCATCCATTCCAGAAACTATGATTTTGTAACTGTTCTTCAAATCTATAATCAAACCAATCGCTGTGAACTGAAATAGTTGACGTAATAAGCCTACATATATTGAATAACAAACATCACCATTATCCCACGTACACATCAAATGACAATCTTAAATTGAGCACATCTATTAACACCCACTAGTTCACATGCATGATAAAAATAAATAGATCATTGGCATCACCTTTTTGATTGGTGCCTATTGTTTCCATTAGCAAAATAACATGAAATAATTATTGTAAATGAATGACAGTTTTACAAGCTAATTATTTCGTTTTGTTATTTACATGCAAACTATCATGAAAAATCAGAACATGTCCATGTGCTGCAGGCCATCTAGTCATTCTCTAATCAATCTTTTGGCATGAACCAACATCATGCAAAATAATAGGAACAATTGTCAGCTCACAACAAAAGAAAATTGAAATATTGTTTACCTGTCCGGTACAAACAAATCAGGTGGCCTCAAAGTACGTATATATGTGTTTTACATTTGTTGATGCATCCACTTTCTCAAAATGAACAAGTTCAATGAAAAAATAAAGTCTCACACATATATATATATATATATATTTTTTTTTTTTAAAAAAAGTGGATAAATCTAGAATCCAGTACATGGAAAAATTATTTTCTAATATTGTACCTCACTTTTTCTCAAAATAAGCATGCAAAACTTGCATATTTTAAAATTGTATCTACTATCTAGCATTACTCTTATATTAATATATATAAATACATACATACATACATATATATATATAAGGTCAATTATTCAAATCATCTTTATGAGTACTCTTTTTTAGAACCCAACAACCAGCTTTTAACCAATTTGAATTTGAAAAACTGATCAAGAATGAAGTATTTCAACCCAGCTATATACGGTACTAGCTATATATAGTACTTTAGTTTATTAATTACTCGATCGATCGATCGGTCCCCTACTAAGCATGTAATAATGTATATAGCTATCACTTTATTATATACATATATATGTACATCGTACGTACTAACGCTGCATTGCAGTAGACAGAAGAAACTAAATTAAAAGACAAGCTAGGTGGCATTCAGTGGCTAGCTAGCTAGCTAGCTATTCATAATGTATAATATATTGTTCGATATCCTTCGAATCTGCAAATACTTCATTGCATCGATCGTTAAACAGATCAAATTTCATGGAGCTTATGAATTATGATTGTTTCGCCGCCCCGAATGATATATTTTAATTAGACTGATCATGAACAAACGTTCAACAAATATGAATATATATATTTATATATTTATATATCCTGTTTAAATATAAGAAATGTTTTAATTTTATCTCATCATTATAATTTTTTAAAAAAATTTATATACAAAATATAATAAATAATATAATTTTTTTAAAATCTCAAAATAATAATAATAAAATTTCAAAATAATAATTTAATAATAATTTATTTAATTTTTAATTTTTATTTCAGCTCATGAACCTATCTCAACTTACCATCTAAACGGCAAATGTACTCTAAAACATACAACGTCAAGACAGGCAGTACTTCCATATATATATATATAAATTAATTATGACCTAGCTATACATTTATTGAGAAATACTATATTAATTGTTGTCATAATAAATTCATTAATTGAAGTTTCGAAGATCCAGCTCCAACTAGCTAGCTCGACCGTTAACACATTATTAATTAATTAGTAACACAATTTAATTTAATTAGGTTTTAATTTTTATATCAAACCAATTGATTGCTAATATACCGCAAATAATCATTAATTTATGGGATCACGGTTGGTGATTCACCTTTTAATACCTTTTTGAATTCGATAATTAATTAGCCAGAACGTGAAGTGTATAATAAGAATTTGTCGATTTTGATATAATTTAAAATGCAAAATGTAAAACTTACAACAACTAATTTAGAATACATAATATATATATATATATATTTTGTATTATTCATTTTATACGTTTAGAATATAATAACTAATTTAATTTATCTCTTCTCGTAATAAGTTTAAATGATTGTTTTACTTGATGAACATCTTTAATGTTTAAGCCTTAAGATCACAAGTATGATCATGGGGTTGTGGGAAATTCTTCTCTCATTCTGATCTCTCGATTAAAGAGTGGAAGATGTGGAGTGTTTTTAGTCGGCTTACGGTTTACGGTCGTAATTAGGGTGGTGCTTCCTGTTCGAGTGCTTTGGATTTAGGATGCCACAGCATTGTTAATAAACTAGCCATTATCAAGTTTAAATTTTAGCTAGAATTTTAATTTTTGGCTATAGAATTAACTTTTGACTAGGTGAATCTGCATTCGTGAATTAGTCAGTTAAAGTCAAAAAAGTAATATAATATTATATATTTTAATAATATTTTATATTTTGTAAATGCATTTTATATATTAACTAATATTTTAATTTTTACTTAGAATTATCGTTTTCCAACTATAGAATAAAATAAGAATAAAATACACTTCATAGGAGATCAAGGGAGATAAAATAGGAATAGTAGTTACTTATCAAATTTGACTTTGCTTTTTCCATTATTGTAATTCAAAGTTTTGAGTTATATAGAGTAGTTTGGCTAGTCCAATGTAGCTAATTTTGAGAAAATTTAATCAAAATTTGGACTGTAAGTCCAATGCGGCCAATACTATTAATCATGTATGGATAGTTTGGAAGAGAAGTGGGAACACTACAACAAATAAGGCATTTTGCAGCGATTGAAATTCGCTGCAAAAAACTTTTAATCGTCACAAAAAATCTTAAAATCGCCGAAAAACTCATTTGCCGCGTTTTGAAGATCACGGATTAACCGTAGCTATTTGGTCGTGACATAAGTTTAGATTCTGGTTATAGTTGTTCCTCCGCAAATGTGGTTTTTTGCCGCGAGTTTAGTTCGTGGCAAATAGTATCAGAATTTAAAAAGAAAAATAATCGGCTAATAAAAAGTCGAAAATGGCCACATACAAAATTTTAAAAAATGTATATATGCAATTAAACAGAATAACGAAATTTTATTACACAAATTTTTACATCAACATAAAATACAAAATTTACAAATATTAGCATCTCACTCCTCTTAGAAATATTGAAGATGTATAAAACAAAATATATGAGAAAAATAGAACAAAAACTAAAATACTAATCTAAAACTAAATGTATTCTCCTCATCAGTTTTGAAGAAAGCTCAACACAATCAAAGAGGCACACATATAATAGTCATAAATATAGAATTTCCATTGAAATTATATAGAAAGCAGTAAAACTATAGTTACTCACATGGTGCGTGGCTAAAACTTGCAAATCAATATATCAGAATCCAACCCCACCAAACAAGTCACCTGAAAAATGTAAATAAGAATAGTTAAAATCAATGTAAAAAAGAAAGTAAGTCTGAAAAAAGTATCAAAGAGATGGACTATTGTGGGATTTACTTTTTGTTATAACTAATTGTCTCATAGTCTATAATTAGTATTTTCTAGCCATTTGAAGGGAGAAGTTCAGACATCCTACTACCAAGATATGAAGTGTTTGTTTATGTTTTCATTTTGGTTCTGTTAGTATTGGGTTAGGCCTGTACTAAAAAGATGGTCATGTACCCAATTCAGATTTTTTCTGTTTGGTTTATAATACAACCAAAATAGATGCACATCCAAACACATAAGTCTTTGAACATGTACATTTAGACTCTCATGCACACACATGCATGAAAAGTAGAACTTACACCACTGAGCAATAGTTTCTCCACTGTCCACATGAACAACATCCCTAGCATTAACATTAGATACTCATGAATGCTGCTAAACAACAAAATAAACCTGCACAATAGATAAACAGATATATTAACAGATTGATTTTCAGATAAACCTTTTATAGATAAACAAATATATTAATCTTAGATAACATTTGATTAACATTAGATAATCAATCATTTTGTGAGCATGAAAGCCATTGTTGTCCAGATGACTAACACAAGAATGGGAGTGAATTGAGTTATATTAAAATTAATACTTATAAACCAAATATATAATATAAAATATAAACAGAATATGAAATAGTAGAAAATATAAAGAGTAAGAGCAAGAAGAAGCAAACTCAGTATTTTAACGAGGTTCAACCTTACTGTCTATGTTCTCGCTTCAAGCTACTCATTGAGAATTCTAAATTCACTATTTAATCTCCTTCAGGTGGAGATAGAAACCTATTACACTTTGAGCAACACTGCTACAAAGAATCTGTATAGAACACCCTTTACACTTGTAATCACCTCACACTTGGTGATTCAACTATTCATTTTGTAGAATACTTTTTACACATACAAGAGTTATATGCACCCTCTTACAAATACAAAAGTTGATAGTGGGTAGGTTATCAGAATACACTCCTCAATGAGTGAGATAAAAATAATACAGTGTAACCTATATATCTCTCACAATGAATATATAAAATTACTCTATGAATTTCATTTATAGACTTGTTCTTCTTTTTACTCATACTTGATTTCTTAATGTGCTTAATTCTCTTCATGCATAGATAATTTGAATTTGAGTTTTGAATTTATTTGTTATCATTAAAATCTATACGTAAATATGAGACTTAAAATCTTGAATTCTACAATCACTTTTAAAAAATAAATTATATGTGCAATTAGAAACAGGAAACATATATATTAAGTTAGAAACAACATGAAAGTGAAAGCTCTTTTGCCATTAACTCAAATTTTGATGTAGCAACATGTGCAAGCCCAAAGGTCAAAACTGCATAAAGAATCCTGACAACCATATGCAAACATCATTGCACACGTGAAAACAACATAAAATCAAATGTGAAATATCACATTCATATTAACTACCCCAAAATGCATCAATAAACTTAAAAAGATATAAGTGTACAATAACTAAGTCAACAGTGGATCAACAAATAAATACTTTGCAAATTTGCCAAAAAAAAAGAAAAATCCTGCTGCATGTTCATCATGTATGGTACAATAACTAAGTCAGTCCAATCAAATCAGTTCATCGAATAAATGACAATTAAACTGCATGCATGAAAAAACTCAAAAAGAAAAAAAGAGACAATAAAGAAATCTAAAAAACAGAGTTTAAGAATAGTTAAATGAAAAAGAAAAGGCTCAAAGCTTCTAAAGCCGTGCATTTCGAAGAAAATTTCACCAATAATTAATAAATTAAAATCTTATTCATACAAAACTCAGTAGGACAACACTCAGGATCTTTGATACTAAAGAAAAATGCCCCTATATAACCTACAACACTTCGACTCAGCTGCAATGAAACTAAAACATAACTTCTCATTCATTTCAATCAGATACATCAACGTCCATGCCATATTAGACCAAGAAATAGAACAGAATACATGAGAAACAAAATGGAGCAAATTTTCATATTTAAATAGGCAACCTTTTTTGATTAATAATTTAAATCGGGAACCTAACAACAAAAAGATTCACAACCTTTGAGAAACAAGAAATCATGAGAAACAAGAAATCATGAGGGTATATGAAGTTGCATATGCTGTAATACAGCATTTAGACATTTCTCTCCAAACTCTCCTTGCCTCAAATACATCTAGAGATACATTATACCATGCATTAAAAACAAGGGCAAATAGGAGCAAATGCTTTCAAAGCAACTAATGATTTCATGACCTTAAATCATAAACAATAATCAACCATTATACCGACAAACGCATAAATATAACACATAAATGTACACGATTTAAAAAATAACAATTCGTTAATAACAAAATTGAGAGAAATATAGTAAAAGAAGACTCTTAAATTATAACAATAATCAACCATTGTCATAAAAATCATCATCACAATCAATAACAGAAATCTAGAACCAAAAATAAACCATATAATCAAAATTCCTAAAACATAAACATTTGCGTACACAAAATGAATCAAGAGGCATTCTAAGTATTCCTAAAGCAATAAAAACTAAAATCCCTCAAAAATAAAAACAAGAATAAAATAAAATGATAAGTGTGCCAATGCCAGTCGATTTCTACACATAACAAACCTTAATCTTCTATTTTCATGAAAATCTAATAGAAACAAATCCTCAATCATGTTAAAGCATACCGATAAACACACAAATTTCTGAAAACAAACATGAAAGGATAAGCTAATGAGAGAGAGAGAGGAATGGATAGAGAGAGAAAGAGCAATGAATGGAGAACAAACGAACAAATAGACTACAGATTGCGAGAGAACAAACGAACCCTATATTGAAACAAAAGACCAAAACTAGAGAGAGAGATGAACAGAGAGCGGGAACCAACAACGAATAGAGAGAGAAAGACACATACTCACTTGCTAGAAAAGGTGGCGATGACGTGGTAGCGGGACGGCGTTGGTAGGGTAGCAGTCCGTGTGAGAGAGAGAGAGATTTCATATTAGAGATTTTGAAGTTCAAAGGTTGGTAGCTGTCGAGCACAGGGGGTATATGAGTGTTTATAATTTGTTAAATATACTTTTGTTTAACGGCGCATAGTTCGCCATAATAAATCCAAAATTAAAAACGCCTCAATAGAGTCATAACACAACACATCGTCCATTAGTGCGCAACGTTACTAAAAGTGCGGCTACGACCTATGTATTCTTGTCAATTTTTATTACGGCAGTAGAAAAAATGTTGCAAAAAATCTTTTACTTGTAAAATATGCCGTAGTACTACGAGTAACAGTTGCTGCCAAACCCACTAGAAAGAAATTAAACAAATTATACATGCCGTTCTGTTTCTTGTCGCAAATTCTATAATGAAAAGAAGACAGAGTTCACGATGTGCCGCCAACTCCCCTCGCCACAAAGAAAAAGACAGCAAATGCTCTTATATTTTGTAGTGAGTTAAGGCTAACATATATAGGAAGAAGATAAGCAAATTCATGAAGTAGATCATGTTGACAATTTGATTGATATCACTTATATAAATAAAAGGTGAAAGGACTGATCAAGGAGCATAGTGGGCAAGGTCACCACAAATCATCTGATAAGCAAGAAATTAAGTGATAAAGTCAACTATGGCAAAAATTTGCATGGGGGGTGAACAAGCTAGCATTTTCAATTCCAAGATATTAGCCCTAACCTCTATGTGATTACGTTTGAGACTGAAGCTTATAAGTAAATAATTTTGGAAGTGAGACAATAAACAGCTAGCAATGAAGATTTTATCACAAGAGTAGGGATGTTCGGTGTATGATACTTGGTTAATGATTAAAGAATGGTGAAGGTGATATTCAACTACAAAGAAGCAAATGATCCAACTCATCTACTAGCATATTAATGAGAAGAGGGACTTATATAGATTATGCATATATACTGTCATTAGGGATATCAAATTATGTTAATGGATCGTATTCGTGTCGTGTCAATATATGTATATTATACTATATAGGTTAATCATAATCCAACCCGTTAAACTTATCGTGTCAAAATTTCAAGTTTTAATACGATCTATTAACATAACGTGTCGTGTCAATCCGTTAGAATCCATTAGTGAATATTATAAAATAAATTAACATGACAAAATATGATACATTTCAGCCTGTTTATGAAAATATGTTGAATATGTCTGAAATTAACCTGTTTGACTTAATTAAACTCAGAATAATTTTATATAAATGTTAAAATCACAATATCTATAAAAATTATAATACTAACTATAAGTATGAATTATAATTTAAATAATAAAAATATCGAAATTAAATTAAGATTATAACAATTTTATTTTTAAATATAAGGGTATACTTATAATTTTAACTTTTTTAACGTGTTATAATGTGTCATAGCGATTCAAAACAAGTTGACCCACTATCAACCCGTTAAGCAATCGTGTTGTAACGAGTTAAATTGTTTTGACCCGAATCCATTAAAATTAAATCCTAACTCGTTATTATTGTATCGTATTTATATTGAATTAACGAGTCGTATAATATATTATCACCCCTAACTATCATAAAGAAACAATCTTGTAATGACTAAGATATACATTCGTATTGTAATAAATATTATTGTATTTTATCTTTTCAATCTGTGTACTTAGTATGCTCTTAGTATAATTTTTACTTTTATATTTTTTTTAATTTTTATTTCAAACAATATTTTTTAAACATGTTTAACTATTTTTTTAAAAACAAATAATAACAATAAACTAATACTTACTTTTTTAATCATTAAACATCTTTTTTTTTTTTTTTTTAAAGATGAGGTTACAAAATAAAACAAGTAGTATAAGTTATTTTGTATATCATTTAGAAAGCTACTAAAAATACAAAGTAATTAACATAAATAAAAATTCACAAATTCAATGATTTTTTAGTATTTATTAGAATTATTTATAATAAAAATAATTTTATAATTATATGTTTCATATTAAATTATATTAATTTATAAATTAATTTTTATGAAATTTGTTAAAATATTTAAATAATTTTATAATCTTATATAATTTATGGCTCTTGACTGAAAAAATAGATAAATAATAGTTTTGACAAATTTAAAGAATAGGACGAAAGCAGCGCGAGCAAAAGTCACTCTAGCCTTTTAAAATAGAATAATGATACACTTAAATAATTCCGCTTTCTTATGATTTAAAGAACATCTACTAGTTTCGATTTTCTCATGCATCATCTTTCTCGATATCATTATCCTCTCCTCATAATAATACCGCCGTCTCTCTTCCGAGGTCTCTTCTGGCCCAAGCAAAGCCTCTCTCATGGAAAACCGGTTCAAGCTGCGAATCTCTCGCTTGTTCCGAGCCTCATTCGGCTCTTGCCGGTCTCGAAACCTCTCCGACGTTGTCGAAAAAGCCGTCTTTGTCCCACAAAACCACCAAAACTTCCACATGATCGAGCCCACCTTCTCCCCAAAGCATCGAGCCTTTCCCTCCATTTGCAGACCCAAACCTTCCCAAACCCCAGAAATCATCCACAACAGCTGCATAATACCTACCAGAGAGTTTCTCTACAGAAGGAAAGTCTCTGAGCCATTTTCGCCTTTCACATCGGCCATTAACCCCGCTGGACGAACCTGCCCTCCCGCGTCTCCAATCTCTCCCTTGAATCCGTTTTTCCAGTTCGGAGATGTCAAGTTTAAGCAGAACAAGAAAAGCACTGATAGGAGCAAGAAAAAGAAGAAAAAGAAGACGACCCAGGTGAAGAACAAGCATACAGAAGCCTTTCCCTTTAGCTCTTTTTCGCAGGAGGATATGAGTTTTGGTGGGTGGTGGTATAGCAGCGAAGACGACGAAGATGAAAGAGAGGACGAGACCGACACTCTTTTCTCTTCCAAGAGCCTCTCTACCGATTCATCCGAGTCTCGGCGACGTCGTTCTCGCCGGAAACGGCACGGGGCTCCACGGACTGCTCGGACTTCTGCTGGGCTGGGTCTAATGCCAATGCAGGCCGGGAAAGTAAAGGGTAGCTTTGCTGTGGTGAAGAGGTCCAGCGATCCGTACAACGATTTCAGGACGTCAATGGTGGAAATGATCGTTGAGAAGCAGATGTTTGCGGCCAAAGATTTGGAGCAACTCTTGCATTGTTTCCTGTCTCTGAATTCGAACCATCATCATAAGATCATTGTGGAGGTGTTCACTGAGATATGCGAGGCTCTGTTTTGTAATTGGAATTGAAGAAAACTGTCTCTGTTTTCTGCGAATGCTTACTCTTTCTAGGAAGAATGTTAGCCAGAAAACTAACTTCATTAATGGATAATCCTCCATTTTGTTTAATTCTCTTGATCAAGCTTTTACTGCCAATCTTTTCATGATTTCAATGTAGCCAACATTTTACAGAGATCAGTACTGGGATTTTCTTGTTTCAGTCTGTGATTCTACAGCAAAACAACTGTGTTTGAAAAGACGAAGAATGTGGCCAAAATTAGAAGATCAGGACTTTTCGTGAATAGTTGTTGATGCTTTATGGCCTTTTCTCGATTATTTTCAGGTAAAAAGGGCAATGAGAAGACAAAACCACGGGTGTTTCATGTTTCTTAACCTTTATGGATGGGGCCTGGACTTTTCAACATAGAACTTGAAAAGTTGTGGATGTGAACGATTGTTTGCTTGATTTGAAAAGAAATGCGCTCCGAAAAACATAAAAAGGCTGTCTCAAATTCTTGCCTGGTTGACTTGAATCACTTGCGAAAAAGATAAGCTCGATCTTTCTCCTTTTTACTGCTTGAAAGCCAAAAAATAAAAAATAAAAAGGCCTCTTTTTACTTCTTGGACTTTAAGAAAACCAGCTTTACCTTTTTTCCCTTTGAAAATAACTGGTATGAGCTAGGATTTAGAACATTTGAAATCACACATATATTATTGGACATCAATATCATCCCCCCCACCCCCCAAAACAATATTCTTGTATAAGCTAACAGAAAAGGGAAAGTTTCTAATGCTACATATTCAAACATCCTAGGTAGATTAATAATATATTCCACTAGGTCTACATATGTCGCCAAAAATTGACAAAAAAATTGGTGTTTTATATCTGTTAGTTTAATTAGCTCATAAAAGACCAAAAAATGGTCAGATCTCCTTGTTGGCAAGGCAATTTAGCCATGATTGGCACGACATCTATTGACAAAATTAAAACAATAATTTAGGAAGTTTTCTAAATTGCTGGTAGATAAAAGACATAAGTTATATGATGAAGAGTTAGGTACATGCAGATTTGTTGTGTTGTTAAACCATTTCAATTTAATAATACAATAATCCATTTGTCTCCATTATATGGATTATGGGTGGAAAAAACAGTACAAACCAAACATATATAGCCACATGTACCCTAAAATCGAACAGAGTTAAATTCTTATAGCATTGTGTCCTGTTGTCCTTGAGCCTTTTGTGTTTTAAATAAAACTCAACTCTTACAGCATTATGTCCTGTTGTCCTTGAGCCGTTTGTATTTCAAATAAAACCCAACCAACAAGTTTACAAGGGAGTATTTCTCATTAAAAAAAAAAAGACGCATTTTTATCGGGTCTCATTGGACAGTACTAGCTTTGATACACTAAAAAAGCATCAATGGTGGGCTGGCAATGGCATGCCTCAGGTTTTTGTTTGAGCTTTTATATTAGAAAGAAGAAAAAGAAAAGATGGGTTGGTACCGAAGAGGTATAAGGAATGAGGCACGAGCCCCCATTAAACAAAACAAAAAAGCTTTTGAAACTGGAACGTCGTAGATGCATGAAAAGTCATTTTCGAAGAATTGATGAGAAAAGGCAGAATGGAATGAGAAAATATGGGAAGGTAAAAATTAATGTTGAGGGATGGATTTACAGAGATAGAAAACCTCTTCCCCTTTGTAGGGGACCATGTCTGAGATTGATAGCTGTTTTACACTGCATGTGTAAAAGGAATGGATGGAAAAGATCAAAGGAAATTCAAAAAAAAAAAAAAAAAAAAAAAGAAAGAAAGAGTAGATGGATTAAATAAATTTTGGGTGTCTCGCTTCTCTGTGTTGGGTGGGTGCAGTGAGCTTTCTGTAGCAAATCTGGGAAGTCACTTTTGAGCAAATGACAAAATGTGAAGCAAATTTGTTGTTGGCTGCATTCCAGATATAGGATGATGCAAATTAAAGAATGTCTGTTTATGGCAGTTCTATTAAATTGTTTTGCTCGGTTTCTTGTCTATTGGGTTTGCATTCTGATTAATGTTCACCATTCTGGGTTCTCGGGCTCTCTCTCTCTCTCTCACTCATTTACACAGTACTATAGAACAACAAATAAGGAATGAAACAGGTGCAATTAGCGGTGAGTGATCAGGTTTGCATTGTCCAACAAAGGACCAACACGGTTCATTAAATTTATTCCTCCTTTCGGCCTCGGCTGGGCCAATTGATTTGGTGCATCCTGAGCTGCCTTGAACAGCAAAACTAGAAAGGGTGAAAATATATGGAGGTTTGGGCATTTGGTTTAGCCCAAAGATAGCATGCACCCATCAAGCGGAACGCCAATTGTGTTGAGTTATGTCCCAATACATTGGGCCTCGCTTCATTATTCTTGTAAAGTTAAGGGTCGAGAACCGTACTGAGAGCAGCCGCTAGGTCACAGTCTTACTGTCTAGGTGACGTGGACAGGTTCCAACTCTAGAACGAGTGGACTAATGCCATTGGTAGGAGTTGATAGTGTAGCACAACTGTCTCAGTCGGGTAGGCCAATAGCCGTTCTTTAGTCATCATCACCAGTCGAATATCATCACTTTGGGTACAGAGTACTGTTGCGATCGTGTATTAGGTTTATAACTTCCCCAGCCTAGCCAGCTTTAAACGGCAGCTAAGAGCAAGATCATGTATATTGACATTAACACTCTGATTAAGATTCTTCTTCTGCCAATCAATTCTCTAATAAAAAAGATGCGACATGTTTAAGACATAAAAAGGGCACTCCAAATCGTATTTGGTACATTATTTTGGTCCTTAAACTGTACTACTTTATATTCATTTCTGAAAGCTTTTCATTGCCCAAAAAGGATATCTTAATTTTGACACTTCCCTCAAAAGGTTTTACTGATCATATATATTGTTATAAAAGAGAGGATCGATTGTCATCAAGTAACTTGATATTACACTCTCGAATGGAAAAATATAAATGGGATGAGAGATTTCTTTTCATTTAGTCATTCCTTCCAAAACCAAAACCGTAAATAAATATGGGACCCATGTTGGGACTCTTTTGCGTCGGGCCTATGGAATTTTTTAAATTAAAAAAAAAATCACATATATTTTATTTACATACATTATCTTATTATTTTTATAAAAAAAAAAATTAAAAAAATGTAAAAAAATTTTACAATACAAGAGCCCCAACGCCGAGACCCATAACATTGCCCTTCCAAAAATATGGGCCGGAAAGCCCTAGCTACCTGCATGCTGCTTTCGCAAAAAAATGAAGAAAAGAAAACTCTCCGACGGTTTGACCGTTAAAAATGATATAAAGAAAATCCTAGTATTTTTTCTAAATTCATAATCTAGAAATCTTTCTCAATCCCTCAAAAGAATTTGGGAATGAATACATACATACATATATATATATATACCCCCTTGGAATCCAAAAAAAAATTATAAAAAATTGGATAATATCTTTAATTTTTTCTCATACTAATAATGGTTGATAACATACTTATAAATTAACATCTTAAATATATAATTATAATCTATATAGAAATCAATCGATATCAATTCGGAAACCTACTTTTAAAAATATGCGTGGTTTTGCAACTTATAATAGTACTCATGTAGATGAAAACTAACCTTATGTAGATTTAACAATATTGTAGAAACATACAAGCCAGACATATATATTTTTTAAATAAAAACCCTCTAACATGTCTAGCTTAGTACTTAATCTATCTGACCACATTAGTACACTCATGTCGTGGATTGGCTGTGGACCACATTAATGTTTGAATCTGATCTGTCAATATCAGATATGTTCAACGTTTGAAAAAGAAGCAAGCTGGATCGAAAAGACAATATTATTGTACTGTCTTGTAGAACATGAAGAGGCACGACTATATTAGATGAGAACCATATATATACTTTTACTTTTTATCTTGTAATTATGATTAAAAACTATATTCAGGAAAACTAAATTCAGGAAAACTATAAATCTAATTCATGTCTCATATCAATATGATTAAAGAAAATATAATCCATTCAGGAAAATTATTACCATTACAAAAAATCATTATTGCAGTAACATTGGCAAAATATATGACCCATATCTTAAACTTTTCTTTTTGGATCGTTTTGATAATTTAAAGAGTTATGGCCCGTTTTGGATATAAAGGTGAAATGAATCTATTTCAATTTATCATAATTTATTTTAATCAATAACTTTAGATAAATACTTTAATCATAAAGAGATCTCATAAAATAAATCATACAAATTAATGTGATTTCATTTGGTTCGTCAAATTATAAAATTATTTTAATTTTAAAATAGATCTAACAGATTATATGAAACTACGTCAGTTTAAAAAATTGATTTTGTAAAATTTTTTTATAATTATAACAGTCCTCATAATTTTATTATTATTTACAAATCATTTCAAACAATCTTATCTCATCTCGCTTCACCATCTAAACGAACCTTAATGATCAGTTGTGCACTACCCTTGAAACAGATTAAACAATGAGTATTTTGGTTGAGGAAAAAAAAAAGGTAAACATGTTCTATAAAAGGTTGATACAAAATAAATTAATAGGAGAAAGAGATCACTTTCAATGGGACAGCGATCATTGACAGTACTACTGGGATATTATAATTCAGTGATTAATTAGAATTTTATACAAAGTATTTGTTTTATATGTACCTGCATACGTTACATTCACTTTTGTTTCAATCAGCACGGAAGAATTTATAAGTTTGAAAAAGAAGAACAAGACCAAGTCCAGCCATTCCGTGATTAACGGGATGGTAATCCCACGTGTAAGTACAAATATTACTCAATTTCTTATATATATAGATATATATATATATATATATATATATATCAATTTGAGCATTATTCCGATTGAACGGATTTAATTAATTAATAATATTGTGCGCAGACACTAGTACTTGATAAAGTAGATTATACATCATCTACCGAGTATGATTTAATATTCTCTTTTCAATTATAAGATTTGATTTATTAAATTCAATTTTTAAAATTCATCTTTAAAATCAAATTATGTCATATAATTATATATTTTCTTTTGCAGGAATAATGATATATAATTGGATGGATTTTTTTTTTTTTTTTTCTGCAAATTACAACTACCGATCTATGATTCAGTAATATTAATTCTCTTCTTCATCCTTTCTAACTTCAAATTACAGCCATGACAGATATATAGATCGAAGGGGAAAAAGGCCAACTACCTGCAATATTATGTAAATAAACATGCAACATTAAATCCAATCAATCAAAACGTCAAAACGAATTGCAGATTACTTAGTTATAAGCCAACCGCGCGCTAGAGATGATGATGATCTGCAATCGAGCGAGCAAGCGAGAGGGAAAGGCTCAATTCAACTACCACCATGGGACGCACCCGCTCCTTTCATTCACCTAAAGGTGCTACACACCAACTCCACCATTATATTAAAAGTAAAAGCAACGTCGAAACTATCTTTATTTCTTTATTTGTTATATATTGTATATAGATTGTAAATGGGGCTCAATTCACACGCTTTCTTCTATACTTGACACCTTCATGAGTGAGATGAGTGAGAAATCAGAGAGAAAAAAAGGAGTGGGGACCCATTTGGGAAGCAAGAAGAAAACATAGAGACAAGAAAGGAGCGTGTGAGGACAAAGAGAAAAACAAAGTGGGGATGATGCAAATGAGAGCAAGAAATTGAAGGAAAAAGCTCGTTTTCCTAGAGAAAGTTAAGCAAACTTTCACCGGCTCCTCCATTTCCTTTTGCCTGTATAAAGAAACCTTCATACAGAAGATCATCATCAACAAGAAGCCAAGCAAAATATCGATATTTGTGATCTGCTTCTCTTTGCAGAGATTAATATTGGTAGAATCAACCAACAAACATCCATCTTTATCTACCTATATTATTATCACCAATAATGCTGCTACGAAACTCCATTTCCAACACCAAGAAGTTCTTCCAGAAAACCCTACAAAGCTTTAAATCTTTGTTTTCCGAAGGCTACCAAAAACTTCCCAAAACCCCTTCCTTTCATCCCTTTTCGAGCGCAGACATGAATGTCCAGCCTAGTTACAAAGACTTGGACAAGTTCTACACCGACCAATGGGAGTCATCAGATAAAGACATAAAGATAATGTCAAAGAAGGGATCAATTATCCAGAAGCAAGGTACTATAGCGCCATCATCAACTCAACATGAAGAAAAAGAGGTTTACGGTGGGGGGGGCTTCTTGAAGTTTTCTCAAGCAACTCCAGTGAAGAAGAATCATGTAGAAAGGAGATCATCAGAAGAATATGATCATCATCATCATCATAACCATCATGAAGATGATCAGATAATTAAAAGCGTACCGTACCAAAGGAGGAGACAAGAAGATTCTTGTTCTAAAGGTATGATGATGATGAGAGAGGGCGGGATCAGGAGTTGCTTGGTGGCACAAAAGCTAAAGGAGATGGAGACGTTGGATATGGGGAATGTGGATCATTTGTTGGACATAGAAGAGGTTCTTCATTACTATTCTCGTCTCACTTGCCCCGCCTACCTCGATATAGTTGACAAGTTTTTCTTGGATATTTACGAGGAATTCTTTGGTGCTACAACCATAGCTTTAACGCCAGCACCCAGCATCAATTCAAGGCTGAGGCAACGACGATCAGTCATGATGATCAGGTCCTAGAATTTCTCTTTCTTGGAGAAATTTGGAGAATATTTGAAGGAAAAATATCAGAGAAAACTTGGAGAAATATAACCGATCGATCAAGATCGACCTGTTGTCTGGAATTCTTTTCTTTGCACAGCTTTGTGAATTCATTTTTATTTTCATTTTTGATTCAAACCGATGATCTTGTCTTGATCTTAGATTGATTATTCTCTTTAATTTGCTCATGATAGTCTTGTGTCCGCGTATTGTCGAAAATAGTTTGGGTGTTTCTAAAGATTATTTAATTTTCTTTAATTCCATTATTATTAATGCATTGACGTGCAATGAAGGGGTCGCGCGACTTTAATTTCGATAATTGTTTTTTTGGAACATCTGATACGACGTTACTATTTTTTTTTTCTAAGCAAGGTGGAAATATTATAATTAAAGAATATTGAAATACATAAGTAAGGGATCATAGGGAGATCTGGACACATTAGAAGGTAATAATTATAAAAAGGATATTGAATAACATGCATATTTATTTTGATAATTTTAGATGACCCAATATAAATATATACCAAAAGAAAATTGGTCTGTTATAATATTTTTATAGCAGTCAAATAAATTATTTGAGACATAAAAATGTCACAACTACATATTTGATTGTTATAAAAATGTCACAACAGCCTAATTTTTTTGTTGTGATATAATCATTATTAAAAATACATATAAAACTAGTGTAATCATTATTTTTTTAATTAATAATATTCTTTTTGGGTTACTACTTAGCTATTAATTTCTTACAATTTTTTAATTAGAATATTTTTTACAATTTGGAGAGAAATGGACTACAGACATGCATGTAAATATTTTTATAATACGTACGTACTGAGTTGATCCGTATATATATTATATACCTGCAATGTGCAAAAGCAGCTTACTTTCGAGGGCCGTAAGAATCTAAGATCATCATGCATGTTCGGAGTTTACCTAAGTGTGGCATGCGACAGGAAGAAATACACAATCATTCATGAATATGATCATGATGTAGGTCAAACAGGACCTAACGCGTTTCACATGCACTGTACATTATCGTCTCCCATTTTTAGTTATTTATTTAAAGGTTCTTTTTAATTAATAAAGGTTTAATTTGAAATGAAGGTAAAAGTTAGTGTTGTATATTAATTTTCTGTTTTCGTTTTTAATTTTTGATCGTTAATTTGAACATGTAGCTAGCGCGTGTAATAGCTAGTTTTGATAGTTTAGAATGCAGAATGTGAAACCAAAGAAATTTGAAAATGGAAAATGGCAAGTACTGCACTTATTCATTTTTTAGATTATTTTCAAATATTGGAGAAATTGGGAAAATAAAGGTTTTTTTTTTATGGAAAAAATAAAAGGTTTTTTACAACAGTGAAATGTAGAGACAAAGTTTAGCAGGTTGATTTTCTCAAGTTTAATGGGCTGAAACTGCACTTATTCATTTTTTAGATTATTTTCAAATATTGGAGAAATTGGGAAAATAAAAGGTTTTTTTTTTTTTTATGGAAAAAATAAAAGGTTTTTTACAACAGTGAAATGTAGAGACAAAGTTTAGCAGGTTGATTTTCTCAAGTTTAATGGGCTGAAACTGCTCAAGGCCGGGCCGGGGCCAGCAAGCGTTACATCAGACAGAGATCAATCGAATTTGTTCAGGCTGACAACGAAAGTGGGCATTTTCTTTTTGGTAGGCTTCTAACAAATGGGACAAGATAACATTAATGCCAAGGCCAGATCCACTGCGCTTTCACAAGTATTACTGATCGTATCATACCAATCAGAAGAATGGACTTGAAATATAAGACAAACTTCATGGAGACAAAACTATCACTTTGCAAATTTGAAGTTATAAAAAAGAGGATGGATTGTTTGGGATGCTTTCTTATGGAGTAGGGAAGTGGGGATTCGATAGAGATTGTGAATTTTTCCGGCCATCACCACATTAATGCAAAAATCTTACATGAGAGGAATAATGTACTATCGTTATTAGCAGGCTTCTAGGGCCATGACCCCGAGGTGAGTAAAAGAAGAGCAACTTGGAATGTTCAATCATTGTTAAAACTATCTATAGACCAATCTTAGTGTGTGACTGGTGACTTTAATAAAATTGCAACTCAAGCTAAGATTGAGAAAGTGGGAGATTTCAATTTTATAACATATATGACCTGGG
The DNA here is from genome assembly GCA_036898215.1 of Platycarya strobilacea. Lineage (NCBI taxonomy): Eukaryota > Viridiplantae > Streptophyta > Magnoliopsida > Fagales > Juglandaceae > Platycarya > Platycarya strobilacea. The sequence goes on from CM072546.1 coordinate 49,904,681, forward strand.
TTGGAAGGAGAATAGTTAGGTTTGGATGTTGAGAAGTATTGATAAGAGTCGGGAATAGTAGTAAAAAGTATGTGAAAAATAATAATAAAATATTAAATAGTAATGAAAAAATAATGAATAGTAATAAAAGTACGTGAAAAATAATAATAAAGTAATAAATAATAATAAAGTATTTTAAGAATGTTTGAGAATATCTTATATGCTAAATGTAATATAAGTATGCATGGAGCAATAGGCATACATATGAAACCTTACAAAAGAGAGGTTATTAGATAGAGCTGCTACTAATACCCAATAATCAAATTAATTTATTCAGAAACAGAGAGGTAGAAGTCTTGGTAGCTAGACAATTTGATCATAGGCCTCTTCTACTAGCTGAGGCAAGTGAGGAGAATCAAGTAGTGCAAAACATAAATAGGATTTTCATGAGGCTTGACGCCGATCGAATGGGTTATGGATGAGGAAGGAGGGACGACATTAATGATAAAAAGAGGCTTAGGCTAGAAATGCCGTAGAACAAAATTCTTTAGGAATTGTCTGGTGTACTTTAATATAAATCCTTGAGTTGAATAGATCTGGGCGGTAAAAAAAAAAAAAAAATACGAAAGTTTCAAACTTGATCTGTTTCATTATTTTATAGTTGTCCCATGTTCAAGGCTATGCAATGGGTTGTGTAAACAATGTCAATTAATTTGTTATGGTCAAGAATTTGAGAGGATTTTGTAATCAGGATTTTTTTTTTCATAACTTTTATATTAATCTACTTGATTTATATGACTATTTTTTGCTGGGTGAAGGCAATATATGGTTGTATATATATATATATAGTTTTACATAAAAATATTTGTTGGAAGACCAGTGATTCAGTTTGCTACAATTGACACCTTTGTTCAGAAACCTCACTTCCGCTAATTTCATAGGAGAGTTTTTGCGGCCAACTTTGTCGCCACAACTAATTTTGTGTGACGCTTTTAACTGTGACAAAGGATTATTTGCGACTAATTTTTTAATAACAAATCATTGGTTTAACTGAATAACAAAATAAAATAGATAGGCTATTCTCTTCATCTAGTCTCTGGTTGACAGATTTTCTCAATTTGAACACTTTCAAATGCCAATGATAGATTCCGTCCTAAAATACCTTTTGAGATAGACTTTTTGAGATAAATTAGAAATCAAAAATTAATCTTATCTCAAAAAATTGTTAAAGAAGAAATCTAAACTTTTTAAGATGAGAATTTTCGTCCTTAGAAGGTAAATTTGTTGTAGTAGTTTTTGTTAATATGTTTCCAAGCAAAATACACTACAAGAAAAAGGGGAGCGATAACCAATTTGATGCAACTAAAATGACTGTTTTTGTTGAAAATAATTTTTTTATGACGTTCTTTCTTACTTTTTGTGATGAATTTTTATGCCGCAAAAAATTTATTTTTTTGTAGTAGTACTTTTCTTTTAGAAAAAAAAAAGGTGCTTTCTTAATGATGTCCATGCACTTACTGGTTTTGGCCGCTTGAGGTGGTCCTGATGGCATCCATCACGTACGCGGAAGTAGTTTTGTAGGTATATGGTTTAAAGATGATCATCATGTCCACTTGGGTGAGCCTTTAATTAATGTATTGGTGGCTATGTCCTTTATTAGGAAACAGTTCAGCCTTTACCCGTGTTTGGAAATTGGCCCTTGATTCTTTTGGTGTTAGAACTTTGTCTTTTATGATTTGTCTTTGCATATATATCTACGCAGGCAACTTAATTAGATATATATATATATATACACACATATATACCAAAATAACAGGGAATCCAAAATGTGTTTGGGATCGATCTTGTATACGTTCTTTCTTGGAATTGGCCCGATTTGAAGGCAGAGAAGATTCCCTTAGTACTATATTTGAGAGATCCCAAAAAGATCATGGTGCGGAATATTGCGCCATGCACTCGAAAGTTGACCTAGTAAGTTTTGTAGTACTCTGATCGATCTCCTTCCTTTAAACAATTATAGAAAGCTCTCTAGACATGATCTTCTTTTGCAACCAATGGTGGAGATAAGGAGCTACCTTTTAAGACATTGCTGTCGTTCTCAATTTACTGATCTTTGGGATATCAGCTAGCTAAGGGAAGTGAGAGGGAATATTTTCTAGAGGATCTTTGCTTTAACTTCAACTCTACCTGACCAACCATGGTGGAAGTTAGAGCTATATATATACACATGAAACACACACACACACACAGAGATCATAGAAAACATACATGGGAATGAAGGATCATGATGCATGTTACAATCACTGAGATCAGTGGGCACCGAATATTTTGTAATTTTTTTTAAAACATTTTTTAAAAACCCCCTTGAACATTGAATATAAATTATATGTGATCAAAGAAATTGGTTTTACTGCAGTTAATTTGTTTAATTATTTTCGGCACTTATTTGACATTATCTATTAACTAGTCATGAATCTCTTGTTCTAAGAAATTAGAAGGATATATAAATAGATGATGAAAGTGTAGTATATAACGTCGTCATTAATCACGACTTAAAACTTGAAATAATCTATTTCGATCCTTAATTTCTCTTGAAATAATTAATGGGTTTAGACTCTGAAAAAGGGAAGATCATGATCGACGTCCAATGTGCTTAGTTAGCTAGCTAGCCGGCTAGCTAGCCCAATCCTATAGTAAATAATGCATATATATATATATATATAAAATCTCGATCCCCGGCCGAGACAGAAAAAGAAATTAAAGTACTGCAACTTAATTCACACCCCACGACCTGTTCAATTTCGGAATTCCATAACATGTGGAGTGCGCTAGCTAGGGACGGTTTAATGATTGAAGAAGACAATTAATTCACAAGTGGTGGTCCATTGCTGTGTCCATCTCAACATTCCTTTCCCCTCTCTCTCTCTCTCTCTCTCTCTCTCTCTCTCCGCTCAGTCTCTTCCCTAATGCTTCTGACGACTCGTCGTCATGTTCCTGTCACTCCCTTCGCGCGCCTGCATGTCTTGCCCTTTTCACTACGTAATAAAGTGAAGTCAGAGAGATTGGGATTCATTTTACCACGTTCTCACCTCCTGCTCCGGCTTGCTGGGAATCGTTCTAATATAAGCAAATATCTGTTTGTTTGGGACCGCAGCAAGTGCCAAAAGGACTGTGTAAAGCATGTAAAAAGGAGTTGTTGAAAGGAGAGATATTTACAAGTTGATCATGCAGCTAGCAATACCTCTAGCTAGCTAGTAATTAAAGTGATCATCAATCGTTGTTATACTTAAAAGAAAAGAGAGAAAAATAACCAAGATGCTGTTCTAGATCTTACAAGATCTACTTTCCAAATTTCCAATGGCTTATATATAATATTGGTTCTCTTTTAAAAATGATCAATTAGATCATGATCAAATATTGTTGCATACCTTTAATCTGATTTCAAAGGAGATCAACATCACAAGAACAACCAAAAATAGCTATCAGCATCAGTATATGGCCAAATATAGTAATTTAAATTATTTTTTAAAGTACTACTGCATCTGACATTAATGATACTGGCAGATTAACCATATCAAATGCTTTTGATCAGGCTTTGGCAGCGAATTGAAGTAATGCTCTCTGGGTCGACGAGATATCATGATATATAATCATGATACTCCACTCATATTTTGTACGTTTTTAGACTGTATATATATATATACAATGGGCACATGAACAGATATTCCGAACTAATTGTTAGAGCTCATATATGTGTTTATAAACTAGAGGAACAATAATTAATGAAGGAAGGCAACCACACTTTTTATTGAATTTTGAAAGAAGTACACAAAAAACCAATAGATCATCAGACGTTGTATGTTTCTATTGGAGCTTTCTATCTCTCAATTTTGTTTTCTTGTTCTTATTTTCTCTCTCTCTCTCTCTCTCTCTCTCTCTCTCTATCTATCTATCTATCTATATATCTGATTTTTCTTCTCTCAAAATAATGTTACCGATGCATGCACACACACACACATATATATATATATGCTGATCTAGTATTTATAGGCAAACTTGTGAAAAGTGCAGCCGCTAAATGATCAGTATACAAATTCAAATTGAATTCTTTTGCCGTTTATTGAGCTAGCTGGTATTCAAATCCCAATTAAACTCTTCTAGTCTTTAACGTCGTCTAGTCCTGGATACAGGCCGTTCCAAACTCAAGCACCGCGCGCTTTCTTCATGTGTAAGTTACTTCAAGGCTAGTTAAGTAGATCTTTGGCAGTAAAATTAATTACTTTATGACCAAGTAGATAAATACGGCTAAGTAGACTTTGTAGAACGTCATTCTTGAATCAAGTTTAATTTCCAGCACTAATGGCATTAATATACGCTCCAAAAATTAAGAAATTAATGCAGAATTTGAACTATGATCATTCAGACCGAAAGGGTGTCCAACTCACCCAGAACCCGATCCCACAAGGTTATCAGGCCCAAGGCCCGTTATCTGCACCTACTACCACACAACGTCCGAATTGAACTAGGGAAACTGAAACCGGGGACAGTCTAAGTCCCTGGTCATCCCGATCTCGACTGAATGAGCTCAAATCGGTTTCGAGGACACTCTAAGGTCAGAACGACGGTTCACGTGCTGATATGTCTCCTGGATCCACCTCACATCAAGATCACTCCCGCATTTATGAACGACAGACAATCGCCGGCCTACAGACCCCCCCTCTTAAATGCGGAGACACTATAAATGCACATCATTAATTGCAAGATTGGCAGAAGACATGGCGGCATTTAATGATCCTTTCCAAAAGGGTCTAATTGAGCATTAAATGAAGGGATATTCAATTAATGCGATGAGACCGACCCAGTCGGATCAGTATTTTCCCCTATCGAGGATGACGAACGAATGATGTCCCAATTTCCAGCTCTTTCATCACAGGAATCCTCCCTCAAAGGGAACACCTATAAATAACACCAGACAAAAGACGAAAGGGGGTACATTCTCGATTCTCTCAAGAAAATCTCCATATATCTTCTCCCCAAAAACTAACTTGAGCGTCGGAGCGGTCTCGGACCCCGATCCCTTTTTGTTCTCGTTTTGCAGGTTACGGTCGGTCGGGAGGGACTTGATAAACCAGACTGCGGAATACGTCCTTAACACAGACAGTTCTTTTTTTACCACAAACTGGATAAATGCATGCCGTAAATATTATATGATCAATCCGACGCTCCAAAATCCGTTTGCATGAGTAGGAATTAAATAAGCATGCGCTAGCTCATGGGGTGGCGACATGTAATGACGCTGTGGCTATCACGTGCAGTCTGGACCATATTACGTTGTATTTGTGGGGCTGCAAAAGGTTGTTGAGGCGACATTGAAACCTCATGGAATTACAACTTCAGATCGACGTCGTGCACTGCAAGAAACTTAGTTATAAGAACATTTTTTTTTCTAGAACTAGCTGCCGTGACTAATTAATATCCACTGTTGACGCAAACGGGCATCCTAGCAAATAAAAATCAGGTTTGCCATAGATTATCATGCGTCCATTGATTATTTGTGGTAAAAACCACTTTTTACGACGAGTTCATGCCGCGATAAATAGTTTTGCCCACGAAATGGCACAAAACTCGTCGTTTAGATCATTAGCCGCATACTAATAAAGGGTTTGTGCGATATTTTCATGTCTCAAGAACCCTGCTCTTCGAACATTTGTGAACAACCCCCCACCAAAAATCAAATATTCAATTGAAAATCCTAACTCCCAAATTTGACTCCAGTGTCATGTTGATCTCCGTCTGTCAAGATCATTCATTTCCCCAACAAAAATTCGACCATTTGTGGGTTCTTTTGAACCTAATATGCTAGCTTGAGGTCAGTATCTATTGTTTTCCTTTAAAATCCTTTTGCCCGTATTATTTTGATTTGGGATGCATGCCGAAGTTCGTGATTTCTATTTTGATTTGTGTTCCTCTCCCTCACGCTTAGTTTACCTCTTAGATCTATGGTACTATTGCAACCATGTCCGTGTGTGTATTCTGTTCTTTTACTCTAGTTCTTTATTTATTGTTGTTGTATTTGTGAAATCTGTTGGGGAAATTTCGTAACCATACTTTTCAAGACTCAAATATAGTGAGGTTGTAACCAAAAGGAACTTGAGTTTGTAACATAAAACTAATGGGTGTTTTCCTTAATAATATTGTGGTTAGCCGGCTAGCCAAGATGGAATTTCCTCAGGGATTATTGGATGAATATATATATATATATATATATTAATGTGATATATGGTTAATTTGGAGCAAGTGATGATCGATCACGGTCGTGATGGTTGTTTTAATAATTACCTGGCTGGCTAAGTAATAAAGTTTCTTAATTTCGAAACTAATCGTAAGAATTATATTCAAATATGGTTGTTTTAATATTATGCACTAATTTAAAGCAATCATTGACGTTTAGTTATTAGTTATTTGTTGAACATGAGGACAATAATGACATACGTATGTTGCTTAATAAAATGATATTTTTTATTGTAATTAAAATGTCACAAATGCTTATTTTTCTTTTAGTCAGCTAGCTTTCGTATCAAGTACCTCTTGAAAGTTTTAAGGTATTGGTTTTTCATAGATTCATCATCTACATGCAATTAATAATGATAATCTATGTAGACTTATTCTCAACTCCTGATCCTCCATTCACTTATAAGCCACTTAATATTTATTATTTATATTCTTCTATTAGATTTTTTTTTGTTTGTTACTTATATATAGTAATCGATAATATCCTAGCTAGCCTTACTGGCCCTTTCCTCATGTTTTGCTTATTTTGTTGTGAACATGTTAATTGTGGCCTTTTCGCTAATACATACAGGAGGAATATATATATATATATATATATATATAAGCCCACATTAATTTTGTCTAGTACCAGAAATTATTTGGACCACGCGCCTCTATTATTAATGCATGACTCTGCAAATGGATCATATGGCTATCTTTAATCCTTCCATACTTGCATTATATGTTATTAAGTATCTATATATTGGTTCTCAAGTTTAACGCCTTCACATGCCAAAGCTTTTCGCTATAAAAGAGACGTAAGACATTGTTAACTTTTTTTTTTAATTAACTGATGATTGTAATTAAGCTTATTTTGTAAATATATATAGAGGCCATATGTGCGACTATACATCTCTTGAAATTTGAAATGCCAGGTGAAATCAACCCCACTTTATTCAATTAATAAATGTTGCTATATATATATATAAATTCTTCGATTGATTTATTGAAGTTGTTGACTACTTTTACACAATCAAGCTCATGGCCTACATACAAATTAAATTATTTTGTCCATGAAAAAAGTCATATCTCTAGTGATCTCTTTCACTTGACATTTGAACTTTCAAGCCTACCAATTATCGCCCCGTCCCCAACAATCTGTCAAATCTAACTTTCTTTGGGGTTTTTTAAAAAACAAGTCTTCTTGGTTTGTTTTATTCCATTTTTGCATATTTCTATAATTTATTAATATCATTGGGGCATTGATATATATTGTCTTTTTACATTCTGCGTATAAATATTGAGGTTTACTGATGCTAACATGGCCTACTGGACTGGGCCAATTGATCTAGCCATTCTAACAAGGTGTCCTTTGACCAAACAACATGTCTTGGTTAAGACTCCAGTACTAATACTTTGGTTGTCTTCATTTTGTAAATGAATAATTCTAACTTTGTGGCCTACTAAATCCGTCCATTTGACTAATATCTAAGGCTACATTTAGTGTTTCGCTAGTTACAATATTCAAGCCGCGTGTCTTAAACTCAATGTTACCCAAATGAACTTATTTTTTTGTTAGCCAAATGGATAAAGGCTAGATGCATATCAAAGATAGGGTGCAGTCGAGTGATTACGCTGCTAGGGTTAAGGAATTCTTAGAAATGACAAAGGCACACACACAAGCTGTAGATCGCATTAGATGTCCATGTAAGAGATGTCGAAATAGAACTTTCCAACCTCATTCTATGGTTAAGGATCATATTCATCAGATGGATAGATACAACATATATAGATTGGATATTCCATGGTGAGAAGGAATATTTCTCCAACGCCACTTCCTCAGATGAAGAAGGTCCTGAGGACATTTCCAACAATGATTGCATTGATGATGTCGATGATATGATAGATGACATCTGTGCTGAGGCCTTCATGGACAATGAATATAGCACATATGGTGATGAAGCACGGTTCAACAAAGGGGAAACCTCTAATGTTCCAGTTGACCTCAGTTTCGAGGAGTTACTAGCCGACACAAAGTCTCAACTACATCCAAACTGTCAAGCTTTCTCAGAGGCGTCATTCATAGTCAAACTGCTTCATCTTAAGACAGTTGGCGGTTGGACTGTTAAGTCTTTTGACATAGTCATAAGGCTCTTGCAAGCTGCCTTCCTGGATTCATTATTGCCAGCATCGTATACCGAGGCGAGCCGCTTACAATCTAAGTTGGGCTTCACATACACAAAGATACACGTGTGCTCTAATGACTACGTCCTTTTTTGGAAGAAAAATTCTAGCAAGGATGAGTGCCCAAAATGCCAAGCATCTAGGTGGGTTTTAACATCATGAACTGCACATTGGCTCCCACAAAAGATCTTTCGATATTTTCTCCTGAAGCCTTGGCTACAAAGGTTGTACATGTCAAAGAAAAGTGCCAAAGCCATGTGATGGCATGTAGATGACCGTGTTGATGATCCAAGTATCATGATACATCCTACTGATTCGTCTGTGTGGAAAAACCTTGACGCCAAACATGACTGGTTTGCTGCCGATCCTCGTAATGTCAGACTTGGTCTAACAAGTAATGGGTTCAACCCATTCAACAATATGGTGATGAAGCAGGGTCGCACGAGGAGGCGCTAGCAGGGGGAATGGATATGGTTGAGAAGTCGGTATGGAATGGTTGTGCGCATATAGGAACAACGGGCCATTCAAGGTAATAACATTACAATTCTATACATCCATGACACAAGAATAGTAATTGGTATTTATCACATACGATTACAATAATGAATTGATCCTATGTTCCTCAATGTTTTAGAAGCAAGCTCATAGGAATGCAAGCAACAGGAAAAAGTAGGTTGTTAGACACACTGGTGGAAGAAAATCATTCGTACATATCATGAAAGAGAAGGTACTAGCCAAGATTTGTGTTTTTGTATTATTCAAAATACTCTCGATTTGGATGGTGAATTAGATCAGTGTTGCATGAAAATACTTCCTTGAATTTATTCACTTGGGCATAGCATATACTTATTTATTAGTTTTTTTCGCAGCCCACCTAGTGTTAATAATTAAGCACTTTTATGGTCAGGGCGAGGATGTGGAAAACATGATTGCTCTCTATAAGGAGACACATTGGTCTAGGAAGAAAGGTAATTTCGGTAATGCGGCATCTGAACACAATTACGTGAGTTTAATTTCGGTTTATTAGCTTTGTTCAATTTTATGATTATGAACATAATATATCAATTTGAATGCCCCTTGGCTATTTGTTTTTTAGAACCTTATGCTAGATCGGATGAATGAGATGGAGACACCGGAGGACCATAATGAGGCTGCTGCCTCTGTTTTCAAAGAGACTTTAGGGTTAGGATTCAAAGCGGGATATGCTCAAGGATTAGGATATGCAGTGATCCATGAGCTATCTCCTTCGATGCAAAGAAACAAGGCTTTCGTACATATAGCTGAAGAGAATGAAAGGAACAAGGCATTCGCTGATGCCTATAAAACACAGATGAAAAAATCTTAGGCGATATGGATGCAATGCGAAAGGACTTTTCTGATCATAACAAACAAGTCAACAAAACTAATCAACAACTTGGAAGAAATAGGGAGTCGCAAAAAGAGACTCCCAAAGAGGTTTAGACACAAGTAAGAATGTTGAATCGTTTTTTGTTGAAGGGGAGTATCATACATTTTGGCATTACAATATTATTTTCTTTTGGTATACAAGTGGAATGTCCTTATATTATTTTGTACAGTATTGCTAGGGATCTCCGCTCCAACCATGCGGTTGACGTGGCTCTGCAACGTCAACCGCATAATTTTATTATTAAAAAAAATAAAAATAAAGATAAAAATAAAAATAGAAATAAGAAAGAAGGAGAGGAAAATGTGCATAAGGAAACACACATTTAGCTTGCTGTGGAAGGAAACACAGATAGAACAAACGAAAGGGAGGGAGGGAAAGCTCACGAAACCCATTTGTGTTTGGTCTTCCTGTTCTGTTGTTATACGTGGTTGTCGTGAGTGGTCGCCGTCTCTGGTCGCTGTTGCCATCTCAGTGTTGGTTTCGTCGATTGGTTTTTGCTTCCATCTTTTGGTTTTTCTTCTATTTTTATATTTTTGCATCTACTTGATGTTTCTATACCAAGGTTCTTTTTCACAAGGTGTCGCTGTGAACATTATGAAATTGCTCTTCCATAGCTACATTTATAACCTTATTATTTGCTTTATTTTGGGATGTTACTTCAGTTGTATATGTTGGTATAGAAACATCAATTGTATAGTCCTATGTCATTATCTTCTATTTGTTTGAGATTTCTTGTTTGCATTTGTGCCAAATTCATGTTGTGGGAAACTCTTATGTTTGGATCCTATTGTCAATGTTTGATTTTATAGGAAGTGGCTATGAAGAGGTTCCTAGACCAGGATATTTATGGTCAATCACTTGAGGAATTCATAAGTGAGGTACAATTTGCTTTTTTCCTTTTAAATATTTCTTTGCATATATAGTTGTTTGGTTCTTAGCTCCGGTTACACAAGAAATTAAGTCAGTTTCATTTGTTTCAAATGCTTTGTGCTTGAACTTTAATTGATATGATTTTTCAGCTTTACAAGGCTAGCAAGATGTCACTTCAAGAAATTGAAACAAATGACTTACATATGATTTATTACCATTCTCGACCCCTCACATTAACTGAGGCGAATATATTATTATGTGGTCTTTTCAGTGAAAAGCCTGCTTGTGCCGTCAAAACTTTCCATGCCCTCATTACCTTATCTTTAGTTAATTTTTTTTCGTCAAAGTGCTAAAACCCAACGATCAAAGGCTCGATCCTTGGCAGATTCATGTATTGAACTCGTATCATCCTATACAGTATGGACAACCAATATCCAAGTGACATACAAGTGATGGTAACATGTTATGATTTTTTTTGTAGACTATTTTCTTTGCATCCATAAAAAGAACTACTTCTTAGCAGGGGTCTAATTAAAGACTTTTTGAATTTTTTGCAGAATGCTGGCACAAACAAGATATTCGATTCAGAGGATAATAAACCTGATGATGGGAAAACTAAAGGTACTTGTGCATCTCTTATAGTTGAAGAAAGTACTCAAGATAGACCACTTCCTAGGGAAATCGAAGATGTCAGTGCCAGGACATCTCAAAATATGCAATTGGATGATGATATGATTATGGAGCCTGTTACCCAGATGACTAACACAAGAGGGGGGGTGAATTGAGTTGTATTTAAAAAATTAACAATTATAAATCAAATATATAATATAAAATATAAACAAAATATGAAACAATAATAAATATAAAGAGTAAGGGTAAGAGAGAAGCAAACTCAGTATGTTAACGAGGTTCGGCCCCACTGCCTACGTCCTCGCCTCAAGCTACCTCTTGAGGATCCCCAAATCTACTATTCAATCTCCTTTAGGTAGAGATAGAAACCTATTACACCTTTGAGCAGTACCGCTTCAAAGAATCCGTGTAGAACACCCTCTACACTTCCAATCACCTTACACTTGGTGATTTAACTTTTCCCCGTGTAGAACACCTTCTACACTTCCAATCACCTCACACTTGGTGATTTAACTATTTCCCGTGTAGAACACCTTCTACACACACAAGGGTTATACACACCCTTTTACAAATACAAGAGTTGATAATAGGTAAACTATCAAAGTACACTCCTCAATGAGTGAGATAGAAACAATACAACGCAACCTATATCTCTCTTAACAAGAACAAGAATTAAGGCTCAAAACTTTAGAAAAGAGAGAATGAGAGCTTTGAAGAAATGATGCAAAACTTAGCAATAGATGTGTAAGCTCTTGTTGTGAATTTTACAAAACTTAAGTGAGCTATTTATAGGCAAATGACTTTTCAATTTCAAATTTGAAAAGATTCCCATATCAAAAACATCATCATTTACTTTTCAAAAATTTCAAATCTAATATTTTTACTTTTTGCATGTGACAAAAGGAGCACACTTTGCTTTTCAAAAATTTCAAACATAATCTTTTACTTTTTGCATATAACAAAAGGAGCACATTTTACTTTTCAAAATTTTCAAATAAAGATATCTACCTTTTGCATAAGTCAAGAAAAGCATCCACCACTTTTGAAAATATTCAAATAAAACATGCACATGTGAAAGATGACAATCAATCATCTTAATATTTTCAAAGTTCAAATATTTAATCATGTCATGCACATGTGAAAGATGACAATCAATCATCTTAATATTTTCAAAATTCAAACCTTTAATCATGTCATGCACATGTGAAAGATGACAATCAATCATCTTTCAAAATTTTCAAATTTAATTTTCAAAATATCATGCACATGTGGAAAATGTATTTTAATGCTTTATGATAAAATATTAATTTTGAGCCTTAATCCTAATTTTGAATTTTTAAGAGATTTACAACATTACTCTATGATTTTAATGTGAACTTGTTCCCTTCTTGCTCATGCTTGCTTCCTTGATGTGCTTGATTATATTGTGTGGACAACTTGAGCTTGAGACTCCTTTATTCTTTGGATTCATTTGTTATCATCAAAATCCATTTGTAGATTCACATGAAATTTGAAACCTTGGGTTCAACAATCTCCCCCTTTTTGATGATGACAAATGCTTGATAGAACCTGAATCCTGTATTAATACTTAAGCTCTGCCTGAGAATGTGCGTTAGTTTTTCAAGCAAAAATATAAATATAATTCCAAGTATATATAACAAGTTTAGCAATTTAAACAATGTTAATGTTCTAGTCTAAAACTTCTCCCCCTTTTGGCATCATTAAAAAGGAATTATAATTAGATCAATAAGATATATTCCTGCAATAACTAATAGATAAATAAAACGCTGCGTTAGTAGAGACTGTAGAGAATTCGGTGCGTAGCCACACGTGTTCGACAAAACGTGCAAAGGCTGGAGGCCTAGTTCCGGTAATTCGGTGCGGAAGGAGATTTTGTAAAGAGCTGAATAATTGAAACCACCCGTGCCCGACAAAACCTGCAAAGGCTGGAGGCGTAGCTCTGGCAATTCGGTGCAGAGATTTGATCCGCTTGATGTTGTTGAAAAATGAGATATTATCATGATTTGTAAGTTTGTCTTGTTCTTATTTCCGTTTCTATAAGAGCAATCATTAGCTTTATCTATTTCGCATCAAGCTTTCTTCTCATCTTTGCAATTTGCTTGCATTCTCATTCTACAATTTTTCAATGGCTCGTAGAATTCCCTTCAGTGCTTCTCTTGATCAAGATTTGAGGTATCTTTCACCTTAGTCTCAATCTATTTCTGCATCTGTCGTGGGTGCCATGAAGCAACAAGAGACTGATTTAGCTAATAAATCAAATCATGATGTCATTTACGAGCTTGTGGGTCTCGGAACTCGATACTCATTATCTATCGTTGCGTTTTCTGCTCGGTTTCAGTCTAAAACTCGCGAAATTGAGAAGCTTAACGAGACTGTATCTGTACTTCAACGACTTGTTTATGAGTCAAACAAAAAAATAGTAGAATTAAAGCAACAGAATAAGGATTTGAAATCCTTGCTTACCTCTTCATTTCGATTGCCTAATCCTTTAGACAAGGATGACATGATGATTTATGAGGAGCAAATGCATTTGAATGATGAGGCTAAACGTCTCAAGTTTCTGTAGGTCATTTAAGATAATGAAATAAAAGTATCTAGCAGATATCCATAGCATGCATCATTCATATTTCTCTTCTAATCATGCATAGTCTATCTTCTGGTAGGGGTTTTGTGAAAATGTCTGCCAATTGATCATGTGTACTAGTGAATTCTAATACAATATCGCCCTTTTGCACATGATCTCTAAGAAAATGATATCTAATTTCAATATGTTTGGTCCGAGAATGTTGTATTGGATTTTTTAAAAGATTTATAGGACTTGTATTATCACGTTTGATTGGATTGTGATTGTACATAAGTTTAAAATCCTCAAGTTGTTGCTTCATGTAAAGAACTTGAGCACAACAATTACTCGCAACAACATATTCTGCCTTAGCAGTAGATAGTGCAACAGAATTTTGTTTTTTACTAAACCAAGAAACTAGTGCACGACCTAAGAAGTGACATGCTCCACTAGTACTTTTTCGATCTATTTTACAGCCAGCATAATCTGCATCTGTGTAGCTGATTAGATCGAAAGATATGTGCTTAGGGTACCATAACCCTAAGTTAATTGTACCACTAAGATATCTAAGAATGCGCTTAACTGCAATTAAATGTGATTCTTTTGGAGATGATTGAAAGCGTGCACATAAGCACACACTAAACATAATATCTGGTCTACTGGCTGTCAAATATAATAAGTTACCAATCATACCTCGATATACCTTCGAGTCAACTAGTTTACCGGTTTCATCTTTATCAAGTTTAGTGGATGGACTCATTGGTGTTCCAGTTTCCTTAGCACCTTCCATCCCAAATTTCTTCAGCAATTCCTTAATATATTTCGATTGATTGATGAATGTCCCACTTTTTGCTTGCTTAATTTGCAATCCGAGAAAGAATGTAAGCTCTCTCATCATGCTCATTTCAAATTCTTCCTGCATAGTCTTAGCAAAAACTTGACACATATTTTCATTAGTAGCACCGAATATTATATCATCAACATAAATCTGAATCAAAATAATATCATCATTTTCGTATTTAATGAAAAGAGTTGTATCAATTTTTCCTCTTGAAAAGCCTTTTTTAATCAAGAAACCACTAAATCTCTCGTACCACGCTCTAGGAGCTTGTTTGAGTCCATATAGTACTTTTGTGAGTTTGAAAACATGATTTGGAAAAATATGATTTTCAAAACCTAGAGGTTGCTCAACATATACATCTTCATTTATAAAACCGTTTAAGAAAGCACTTTTAACATCCATTTGAAAAAGTTTGAAATTTTTATAACAAGCATATGCAAGTAGCATTCGAATAGCTTCTAATCTTGTGACTGGTGCATATGTCTCATCATAATCGATTCCTTCTTCTTGATTGAAACCTTGGGCTACAAGTCAAGCCTTATTTCTAGTAATGACTCCGGACTCATCTTTCTTGTTTCTAAAAACTCATTTTGTTCCAATAATAGTATGATTTTTTGGTCTAGGAACTAGTGTCCAAACATCATTTCTTTCAAATTGATTAAGCTCTTCTTGCATAGTTAGAATCCAAGATTCATCAAGATGTGCTTCATCAATATTTTTAGGTTCAATCTGAGATAGAAAAGCAGTATGATTGCAAATATTTCTAAGAGATGATCGAGTGCTTACACCTCGTGAAGGTTCCCCCAGAATTTGTTCCACTGGATGATCTTTCACAAATTTCCACTGTTTGGTTGCATCTTGTATTAAATTTTGATGATCTTTCCTGATATCTCCATGTTGGACTTCCTCTATTGTGTTCTCTTTGTTGAGATTGAGACTTTCCGTATTATTTATACCTCTTGTTTTTTCATCAATAGATTTCTTGGAGAGTAGAGAATTAGATTCATCAAATCCTACATGCATAGATTCTTGTACAGTCAAAGTCTTTTTATTGAATACTCTATAAGCTTTACTATTAGTAGAATACCCGAGAAAGATACCTTCATCAGATTTTGCATCAAACTTGCCTAAATTATCTCTGTCATTTAAAATAAAACATTTGCATCCAAATACATGAAAGTAACAAATGTTGGGCTTTTTCTCATTCCAAAGCTCATAGGAGGTTTTATCTAATTTAGACCTTAGCATAACTCTATTTATAACATAACATGCAGTACTTACCGCTTCAGCCCAAAAATAACTAGGCAAGTTGTTCTCATTGAGCATTGTTCTTGCTATCTCTTGAAGAGATCTATTTTTCCTTTCTACTACCCCATTTTGTTGAGGAGTTCGAGGAGCAGAAAAATTATGCACAAAACCATTTTCATCACAAAATGTTTCAATATTTTTATTAACAAACTCTTTTCCCCTATCACTTCGAATACTTGAAATAGTATAACCCTTTTCATTTTAAATTCTCTTGCATAACTTGGTAAAAGCATTATGTGCCTCATCTTTATGAGTAAGAAAGATGACCCAAGTATATCTAGAGAAGTCATCAACAACAACAAATGCATAATATTTTCCTCCTAAACTTGCAACTCTATTTGGTCCAAAAAGATCCATGTATATCAGTTGCAGTGGTCTAGTAGTGGAAATATGTTTCTTGATTTTAAAAGAAGTTTTTGTTTGTTTACCAAATTGGCATGCATCACAAATTTTGTCTTTAAGAAAATTTACTTTTGGTAAACCTCTCACAAGATCATTTTTTGAAAGTTTGGAAATAAGTTCCATATTGGCATGACCTAGTCTTCTATGCCATAACCAATTAGTTTCATTTTGAGCTGAAAAACAAATCGCATCTTGTAAAGTAATTTCTTCAAAATCAATTGTATAAACATTGTTACTTCTAAAAGCAATAAAACAAATATTACAATCATAATCATTCAATATAATGCACTTATCCATTTTGAAAGTAACTGTAAATCCTTTATCACATAATTGACTTATGCTTAAAAGATTATGTTTTAAACCTTCAACAAGTAGAACATCTTCAATTATAAGAGAAGACTCATTACCAATTTTACTTATTCCCACGATCTTCCCTTTCGAGTTGTCTCCAAATGTCACGTGTCCTTCTTCTTTAGATCTAAGATCAAAGAACTTAGTCTTGTCAACCGTCATGTGTCTTGAACATCCACTATCTAAAAACCATTTATTTTTGTTCGTGGAAGACATCATGCACACCTATAAAAACAATTAAAATGATTTTTCTTGGTACCCAAGTTCTTTGGGTCCTTTATTTATTAGTATTAGAAGAAATAAGATTTTTAGGTACCCATATAGTCCTAATAGTCATTGTATGTTTTCTTCTAATAGGACAAGCAAAATAATTATGACCATTTCTATTACAAAAATTACAAATAGCATGTGACATATATGAAAAACTTGAGTGATTATAATAGTATCCTTTTTTAACAAAATTATTTTTATGAAAAGAATTTTGAATATTGGATTTTGATTTAGAAGGATTATCAAAGAAGTTTTTATAAGGTTTGTATTTTTGTTTTGGCATATATCCCAAGCCTGCCTTATTAAAAACACATCTTTGACTACCAAGAAGTTTTTTAAAATTTCTTTTTCCATTCGTAAATTTTTCAATAATATTTTCTAAATCAGTTTTCTTTTTCTTCAACTCAAAATTTTCATCTTTCAAAACAATACTTTCTTTTCTTAAAATATCAATTTCGTTTGTTAAAGAAGAATTTTTCTTTTTCAAAACAGTATACTTGATACCCAATTTTTCAAATTCCTCATATACCTCTTCTAAAACATTTTGCAATTCTTCATATGAAGGATCTTCAATATTATCAAGATTTGTTACCTCAATGTCATCTTTAGCCATAAGACAAAGATTTGTTGATTCTCCATTGCTTGGTTCACTATCTGAGCTACTTGAATCATCATCCCATGTAGCTTTCATTGCTTTTTTGACTTTGTTTCGATCTTTCTTTAGCAGAGGACAATCTGACTTGATATGACCAGGTTTATTGCATTTATAACAAATTAAAGTGTCATTTTTACCTGAATCTTTCTTGGAAAACTTTTTGAAAGATTTCCTTGGAGGAGTTTTATTTTTCTTTAAGAACCTCTGAATTCTTCTTGTTATCATCGCAACTTCTTCATCTTTGTCGTCATTTTCCTCATCTTCATCACTTTCACTTTCATGTGGAACATCTTTAAGTTCCAAGCTCTTCTTTGACTTTCCTTCTTCTTCTTCTCTTTTCAATGTGTACTCATGGGTGATAAGTGACCCGATGAGTTCATTTACTTCGAGTTTCTTGAGGTCTCTAGTTTCAAGAATCGCTGTCACTTTTGATTCCCAACGTTTTGGTAGAGAGTTGAGAATTTTTCTTACTATATCCACTTTGGAATAAACTTTGCCAAGAGCTGTCAAGCTGTTTATGATGTTAGTAAAACGAGTGTACATACTAGAAATAGATTCATCATCATTCATCTTAAACATTTCATATTCATGAGTAAGAATATAAATTTTTGATTCCTTGACTTGAGAAGTTCCTTCATAAGTAACTTCCAAGTTATCCCAAATTTCCTTTGCTATAACACAAGTCATTACTCTATTAAATTCATTACCATTGAGAGCATTATATAATAAATTCATAGCAGTTAAATTCAAAGTATAAAGTCTATCGTCTTCACGATCAAACTCTTCTTCTTCCTTTTTGACCTTTACTCCATCAATCACTTTTGTTGGAATATAAGGTCTATTTACAATACATTTCCAGATTTCTCGACCTTGAGCCTGAAGGAATATTCTCATTCTAACTTTCCAGAATGAGTAATTGTCTCCACAAAAGAGTGGAGGCCGACTGCTGGATTGACCTTCACCAAATGAAGCTGCAATGTTAGCCATAAGATCTTAACTCAAAAGATAGTTAATCTTATAATAGAGCTCTAGCTTTGATACCAATTGTTATTGACCATAGGCCGCACCTATGTCACCTAACAACTGTACCTACTAGACTAGCCGGTCACCATCTCTACCGGTGCACCGTCACTCATGGTCGGAGAGTCTTGCTTCGGTGACACAGTCACAAGCGAGAGTTCCCATGAGTGATCTGCCTGTATGAACAGTACAGGTCAACTAGCTCTGATACCAATTTTTACTGACCATAGGCCGCACCTATGTCACCTAACAACTGTACCTACCAGACTAGCCGGTCACCGTCTCTACTGGTGCACCGTCACCCATGGTCGGAGAGTCTTGCTTCGGTGACATAGTCACAAGCGAGAGATCCCATGAGTGATCTGCCTGTATGAACAGTACAGGTCAACTAGCTCTGATACCAATTGTTACCCAGATGACTAACACAAGAGGGGGGGTGAATTGAGTTGTATTTAAAAAATTAACAATTATAAATCAAATATATAATATAAAATATAAACAAAATATGAAACAATAATAAATATAAAGAGTAAGGGTAAGAGAGAAGCAAACTCAGTATGTTAACGAGGTTCAGCCCCACTGCCTACGTCCTCGCCTCAAGTTACCTCTTGAGGATCCCCAAATCCACTATTCAATCTCCTTTAGGTGGAGATAGAAACCTATTACACCTTTGAGCAGCACCGCTCCAAAGAATCCGTGTAGAACACCCTCTACACTTCCAATCACCTTACACTTGGTGATTTAACTTTTCTCCGTGTAGAACACCTTCTACACTTCCAATCACCTCACACTTGGTGATTTAACTATTTCCCGTGTAGAACACCTTCTACACACACAAGGGTTATACACACCCTTTTACAAATACAAGAGTTGATAGTAGGTAGACTATCAAAGTACACTCCTCAATGAGTGAGATAGAAACAATACAGCGCAACCTATATCTCTCTCAACAAGAACAAGAATTAAGGCTCAAAACTTTAGAAAAGAGAGAATGAGAGTTTTGAAGAAATGATGCAAAACTTAACAATAGATATGTAAGCTCTTGTTGTGAATTTTGTAAAACTCAAGTGAGCTATTTATAGGCAAATGATTTTTCAATTTCAAATTTGAAAATATTCCCATATCAAAAACATCATCATTTACTTTTCAAAAATTTCAAATCTAATATTTTTACTTTTTGCATGTGACAAAAGGAGCACACTTTACTTTTCAAAAATTTCAAACATAATCTTTTACTTTTTGCATATAACAAAAGGAGTACACTTTACTTTTCAAAATTTTCAAATAAAGATATCTACCTTTTGCATAAGTCAAGAAAAGCATCCACCACTTTTGAAAATATTCAAATAAAACATGCACATGTGAAAGATGACAATCAATCATCTTAATATTTTCAAAGTTCAAACATTTAATCATGTCATGCACATGTGAAAGATGACAATCAATCATCTTAATATTTTCAAAATTCAAACCTTTAATCATGTCATGCACATGTGAAAGATGACAATCAATCATCTTTCAAAATTTTCAAAGTTCAAACCTTTAATCATGTCATGCACATGTGAAAGATGACAATCAATCATCTTTCAAAATTTTCAAATTTAATTTTCAAAATATCATGCACATGTGGAAAATGTATTTTAATGTTTTATGATAAAATATTAATTTTGAGCCTTAATCCTAATTTTGAATTTTTAAGAGATTTACAACATTACTCTATGATTTTAATGTGAACTTGTTCCCTTCTTGCTCATGCTTGCTTCCTTGATGTGCTTGATTAAATTGTGTGGACAACTTGAGCTTGAGACTCCTTTATTCTTTGGATTCATTTGTTATCATCAAAATCCATTTGTAGATTTACATGAAATTTGAAACCTTGGGTTCAACAGAGCCGAAGTCGGGGATGAAGTTTGATTCCTTTGAAGATTTATTGACTTATTACAAGGAATATGGTAAGAAATGTGGTTTTAGGGTGATGACAAAACAGATAGGAAGGAAAGAAGATGAAAATCACATAGTTAGATAAGTCACCCTCATATGTACCCGCAATGGGAAGGCCATAAACAGGACGACGAATGTTGCCAACCCATGTCCGACCGGAAAGACGGAATGTAAGGCAAGAATTAATGTCCTAAGGCAAGATGGAAATTTTCGGTTGATTACAGTACACAATATCCATAACCATGGCCTCAGTCTAAGAAAATCTTATTTTTTTCAATATAATAGAGAAGTCAGTGATGCTGTAAAAAGGGTCCTAGATACAAATGATCCGGTGGGCATCCAACCGAGTAAAAACTACAAATTTATTATTGTTGATTCGGGTGGATACGAGCAGGTGACATTTACATAAAAGGATTGTCGTAACTATATTGACAAGGCAAAGCGTCTATGACTTGGAGCATGTGGTGCTGGAGTGCTTAAAGAGTACTTTTTACAGATGAAATCTAAAATTCTGGCTTCTTTTACATGATGGATATAGATGATGATGAGGTGTTAAAGAATGTCTTTTAGGTGGATCCCCGTAGTAGAGCAACCTACAAATATTTCAGTGATGTGGTCACATTTAACACACATACCTGACGAATCGATATAATATGTCATTTGCACCATTTGTTGGTGTCAACCATCATGGCCAGTCAATTCGATTGGGAGCATATTTGATTTCTAGTGAGGATACCGAGATTTTTGTATGGTTATTTGAGACCTGGTTGAAGTGTATGGATGGTGTCGCTCCAAAGGCTATAATCACTGACCATGATAGAGCGATGAAAAATGCAATCGCCATTGTTTTCCTAGAAGCCCGGCATAGACTTTGTCTTTGGCACAAACTGAAAAAAGTCTCCAAGAAACTTGGCTCATATGGTTCTTACAAAGCTGGGATGAAGAATCAATTAATGAAATGTGTGTATGACACCCAACATGTTGAAGAGTTCGAGAAATGTTGGGCTCAATTGATTACCACTTACAACTTGAGTGACAATACGTGGTTGCAAAGCCTATACGATGTTCATTCACATTTGGTACCGGCATATTTGAAGGATTCGTTTTGGGTTGGAATGAGTACAACCCATTAGAACGAGAGTATGAATGCATATTTTGACGGTTATGTTCATTCTAGGACAAACTTGAAGGAATTCGTGGATCAATTTGATATTGCGTTGAAAAGAAAATTTGAGAATGAAAATCTTGCAGACTTCCATTCATTTAATGCCACAATTCCCTACATATCTAGATCTCTCATTGAGAAGAAGTTTTAGGCTCTGTACCCAAATGTAAAGTTCAAGGAAATTCAACAGTAGGTTACCGGCATTATCGTTATGAATCCTAAGTTACATAAAGAGGATAGTGCAGTAAAGACGTATCTGGTAAAAAATGTGGTCACATCAGAACAGTACACTAAACCTATTACATATTTTGTGGACTGCAGTGAGAAGGATATAGTTGCAAAGCGCTCCTGTGAATTATTTGAGATGAGGGAGATATTGTGTCGTCACATTTTGGCCAAATTCCAATGAAATGATATTACCAATTTTCCAGATATGTACATTTTAGATTGATGGAGGAATGATATTAAAAGGCAATACACGTTAATCCACAATACATGTGATGCAGGGGAGCAACAAGAAGAGTTTACTAGGTACTCAAGTCTATTGCCTATCACGATGCAATTGATTGAGTATACAGCATATTCAAGAGAGGATATTGAGGATGCACGAGTTAAGATATATGCAATGTAGCATCCCACTCCGGCGCCAAACAAACTTATAAAATTATTGGTTTTAAATGCATTTATAGTCCATTTGAATATTTTGAAAATTTAGATTTCGGAATGAGGTTATTTAGTTTTTATTTTTTTAACAGATTACTCCAACTCCCAATCCCATGCAAGTTTCCAAATCCCACACCACTACTTTCACGATAGCAGTTCGCACGTTCAGTTATTTCCTCTTTCATCTCTACGATTTTTTTTTTTTTGGTTTGCCATTCATCTATGTATACCTCCTGTTAGCTGCACTCTCATGCATCTATCAACAATCCTCAACCTAGACTAGGTTGCCACCGCACCACTTTCAAGTAGCCACCAAACAGCCACTGTGTAAAGCCATGGCAGTACCAGCGCCACACCACTGGCCCACCCCTCAAGGTCATCATTCCCACCACGGATAACACCCACCATGAGTCCTATGCCTTTTGGTTAACACCCAAAGAATACCACCCTTGTTTTACATCACCAAAACAGAGCACCTACCAACTTGTGTAGCAACTGGGCGAGTCTGCCCATCTCCGTGCATTTCAGCCCCATCGTTACCAGCCACTGGATCTCTCCCCACCACCCGAAGTCTCAGCCACCCCAAGCGGTGTCCACTCGTCAAGCGATACCCGACCAAAGTGACTCTGTTTTTGGCTCCCTGAAACAGAGCATCAACAGCCTAGTACCATTTTATTCGGAGCTACCTACTAGTGGCAGCCCCTCCATATCGCCATCCTAACACCTTCACAGAACCACCACTATCCATCACCGAAATTGGGAGCCTCTATTTTTAGCAACTGAAAACAGAGTAGTCCCATGCTCCTGCCTCCGTTCACACTTCATCTCAGCCACATACCTCACGCCGGAACAAGAGGAAAACACTTAGATGCAGCCGAATGTGCCACCCTTGTCCGCCGTATCCCTTCCGGTAAGCCACTTCGATTCTCCCCAACGACTTCACGACCTTTCCGTTTTATCATCACATGGATTCTCTATCAATTATCTCTCTTTGTATTTCACAGTACTCCATGATCGAGATAGCCGCCTGCCACCAAGCACGGTCGCGACTCCTTCATCTCACGGTGGGCATGATCCCTTTGCCAAATGGTCTTGAACTAGAAGCTAAACTTTCAAATCCCAGCTTTCCTTTTTTCGTGTTTCTGCCATGCACCTTATATCGGTTTTTACTAAAACACCCAAATTTTAAGTTGGTTTTTACATTAAGTATGATTCGGTTTTGCTCAAAAGTCTTATCCTTTTTATGTATAACCAATAAAAAAAAAATAGAGCTTTGAACTATATTATTATAGCAATAATATATTGTTTTAAAAACATAAATTTCTTAATCAACAATAAGGATAAAACCTTATTTTTGAAACTCTCTAAAAAGAAAGCGACTAAGTCTTTTCTTTCTAACTTTCATAGATTTTGTGGTGGTTATGTTAAATTATACTTTATGGAGTTGAATATATATGTTTTTTTTAGGTTGTCCTCGGGCTTGAAGTATTTTAGGATTTTTGAGGATTTTAAATAAATTGAAGGCATTTTGAGAGATTTGATGTTTAGAGTTTCGAGGTATTTATATGTTAAGAAAATATTTTAGATTTTATATCTTAGATTCTATTTATGAAGGTTGTGATTAGTTGAGATTTATGGAGGTTAAATGATTACTTTATAGGTGTCGATTATTATTTGTTCAACGCTGTTCGGAGAATTTCTGAAAAGCTAAGAAGTCTAGGTAATCGGGGTTCCTATGCTTGGCTTTACATCAACTCTGAAATCGAGGTTGACTTTTTGAAAATTTGCATGATTTTGTTATAAATGAGAACTTGGAAAAAATAATTTCGGTCAATTATTTGCATTACTCATGAAATCTATATGAAAAAGAGAAAAATGTTTATATCATGTATAGTGTAAACATGAGCAATATGGACATGTTTTTGAAATGCATAAAAGAGAAAGTATGAAAATGATATTTTATTTATGTAATGTGAAATGTTTAGAGTATTTAAAAATGATATGGGCAAGTTTGGTACATGATTTGATATGACATGACATGATATGATATGGATATGAAACTTTTGACATTCTTATCTGTTTAATCTGCTTTGGAATATGGTTCTAATATGGTGATATTGATTCACGTGATATGGTTGGTACCACCATGATATGATATGATATGAGTGAAACTACTTTGGAAACAAAGTAGTTATGTATGTGTTTCTTTCCTGTGTACACACTTGGGGCTCCGTGAACGAATAAGGGAAAGTCTCACAATATGATATTACCTGGTTTGGCCACCAGGGATAGCACAGCCCTACCACGAGGGTTAAATATGGTACATGTTCTAATATGATGATAAGATGAGATGTACAGTTACTTGTGCCAAAGCGTTTTTGATAATAAATAGTAATTTTCTAAATGTAAAATGATCGAAAATTCACTCTATTTTATTGATAATATTTTAGAAATCTATATATGAAAATAAAAGGATTTATGGTTCATGCATATGAAGTTTCTTTTGAAAATGCTCATGTTTGCACTCTTGTATATGTCCTCTACTTATTGAGTTGCGGTGAAACTCACCCCTTATTTCTGAATATTTTTCAGATGAATTTGAATATTTCAGTGGAGGATCAGATTATGAAGCATTGGGTGAGATGATTTTAGGAATGATAGATTAATCATAAAGAGTTTAAATGAGTATTGACAAGATTTAGTAATGAAGTATTATTGTATTTTTGTAGCGTAGTATTTATAGAATTGATGATATTGAAGAGCGTGATTTTGGAATAAAGTTTTATATAATATTGGGGAATTTTAAGTCATAAATTATTATGTTGAAATGTGAGTTCTGTAATAGGAAGTAACTCTCCGACCCCTGCGGGACCGGGGCGTTACATGCAATGATTGGGTTGTACCGTACTAACCAAGAACCCTATCGATGACTTAAACAGGGACCAACGTTGATGGTACGGCAATGGACAATATGGGCGGCGATTCTAGGCAAGTACGGAGTCCACATGTTATTCAAGAGAAAAACAAACCCCCATCTCTAAGGAGAGCATCAAGGATGGAGTTGGACATACGGAAAGCTAAAACAAAAAAGAAAAAAATAATAACAAAGGGGAATCGCAAATAGATAAACTTGTTTGAATATGAGTCTTTTATTTATATTTTCAAATGAAAGAATGATGTAATGTATTGTGTATGAATTATTTAATAGAGAGATGGAGAAGATAGAGGAGATACACCCATCATGGATAGTGTTATAAATTTATTTGGCCCTTCAAAGATAGATGATTCTAATGTTGGATACATGCAGGTACAGTGGGTAACATCCAAGACCCCCGTAGTACCTTTTTTTTTAATTTTTATTTCATTCAACATTTTTTTTAAAATTTCATTCAACATTTTTTTAAATTTTATTTTTATTATGGAGTTGTGTTGTTATGTTTGGTTCCCCGAAGGATGTTTTAGGAAGTGCGACTTTAGACAGCGCTGGAACACATACCCAAGAAATGGTTATACAGAGTTAAGAAAGCGTAAGTGGATCTTATATTTTTCTCCAAGTTTAACATTGGCCACGAATGTAGTTTCGATATTTAATTCATTTTATTATTTACAGATGCAATTCGGACTTGATGGATCACAACCGTTGCAGATGACCCTCGTTTGATGGATGGGTTCATAGGGATATTTTTTTAGGCAACTGTTGTCACTTTAATGTATTTAATGGATATTTTGAATGTAACATCTTTTTTTGTGGATTGAATATGGTTGGAGCTCTTTTTGTTATGGATTGGATATAGGGTGGAATATAAAAGGATGCATGTGAATGTAAATGTGGATGAATGAAATAAAATGGAATTGGATATAGGATGCATGTGAATTGTATTTAATGGAATTGTTATGGATTGGTACCTTTTGTGTGCATGTGAATATAAAAGTGGATGAATGAAATGAAATTGTCCACTTTAATGTTAATAAGTACCTTTTGTGTGTAAATGTGGATGAATGTATATAGGTACACTTTGTGTGTAAATGTGGTTGACTTATTTAATAGGTACCTTTTGTGTGGATGTGTGCACTTTAATGTATAGAATTGTCCACTTTAATGTTAAAAGTGGCTGTTAATAGCTAGAATTTCTGTTTATGTTTCTTCAAATCGATTTATGTTCTAGGCCTACAAATATATTCGGTTTGCATCCCATAAGCTATATGTAGAGGTTTGTTTTACATCTTTCTAATGATATCAAACAGGTTTCTTTTATAATGGCCAACCATCTAAGTTAGCATGAATTATAGATTTCATCAAAATTCATACCGTCCATACTGTTTATAAAATAACATTACATACATTGAGGATCCATTCCAATTTCATACAGTCCACCATTTCACAAAATAAATTCTAAATGCTTATTGCCTAATACAAATGTACAAGTCGAATGCCTAAACATAGAACTACTAACAACAATTCCAAATCATCTAAATAATATAATGTATGTATAAATGCAAAACAACAATAAATTTGATGTAGGCAGCCTAAACATTTTATTTTAACTTCTTGCGCTTTAATCTCCAACTCCTTTTGTATAACCTCATTGTGTTTATTGAATAGAACCATCTATTCCGTTTTGGTCTGATCCACTATTTTATGCATCTCAAGTTGATTCTTTTCAAAAACTCTCAGATCTTCTTGACTTCTTTCTCTTTCTTTACTAGTTCATTTGTTCTTTCTCAAAGTTGGAGCTCAGTCACTTCATTATTATCCACCCATTTGAAAAACTTGCAATATGGTAATCTCTGCTTATTTCAGGCATATATTAAAAATGTATGAAATGTATATCATATTAATCACTATATATAAAAAAATGTTTTTGGCAACAAATAATGACGAGGTAAGTTACCTCTTTGTTGTACTTTGGACACCCTAAGAAGGGTTGTCTAGGATTTTTTTATAGTAGTGGAGTACTTAAGTATGGCTTCTAGCTGGCAAAAACACAATATTTGATCTAAAGGACGTTTGCCACGTGATGAAGAAGATGTTGATGATGATAATGATGACGACATTTCAAGACTACAAATAAAAAGAAAATCTCTTCATCCATGTACGGGAAACCAAATTAAAAGCACTAAAGAATATATTATCAACTATAGTGATAACTATAATCTCTTCATTTGCCTTGCATGCTTTGGATGAACATAATGATAACTATAATAACAACTTATAAGCAACTATAGTTCGCCTCAAAAAAAGAGATAATCACTTGCATCCATTATAAAGTAAGCCACTGCCATGGTTTTGTTGGTGGGGAACACAGTTGCAACAAGCAGAGAAAATTCAAGTAAGCCACT
Source organism: Platycarya strobilacea (assembly GCA_036898215.1). NCBI lineage: Eukaryota > Viridiplantae > Streptophyta > Magnoliopsida > Fagales > Juglandaceae > Platycarya > Platycarya strobilacea. Next base: position 49,932,562 of record CM072546.1, read on the forward strand.
CAAGCTAACTTTATCGTGTAATTTCAAGCACAACGTAAGGCAAAGCTCACAAAATTTCATAAAACTAAGCTCATAAATTAACATGCTAAAACTAAGCTCACAAGGTTTTTCGACACTTTTAGCCGTGTAACTTCCAGCACAAAGGAAAATTCCAACAAAACCCAACATGTAAATTACCCACTTTTAGCCAAAGCATAGATCTTAATTCTTATACCAAAACAAATTTTCCTCCTACCATCCATCCATTAATCGATAAGTCGAGTGGGATAAACGACCATACCAGAGAAGAGACGAAGCTCACGGAGAGCGGAGTTTTCGTGCACTGCGAGAGTAGGCTTCACCGCGTTGCCAAGGCTGCAAGAGGGGATATCGTGCATTACGAATCACTGAGAGGAGGCTTCCATTTCTCTAGAGGAGTTTCTTCGATGGATTTGAAACCCTAAAGGGGATGAGGGGGGAGCTTCGTGGAGAAGAAATTAGACCGCACGAAAGGGATAGGGAAGGAAAGGGATACCTACGCCGGCGTGAGAGCAGGGGGGGAATGGAAACCCTAAGGAACGGAAATTTGAGAGACGAAGGGAACCAAATGCAGAGAGGAAAGGGAATCCTGGGAAAGCGAGGTAAGAGGCGGGTTTGTATTGTTTTAAAATCTAGGAACCAAATGACGTCGTATCCCATCCACGTAGGATGTGTAGTTGCTACGGGATTATTACCCCGGTGCTACAAAGAATTTTCCTATTTTGTATCTATTTGACATGCTGTAGATATAAGATATTGCCTTAGGAAGGTAGAAATAGTATGGGTCGTTTTGTGATGTAGAAGCACTCTCCACCAATATTTTTTGCTAAGTGGTTGACTGCATCCTGAGTAACTAATCATGATTAGATGGGCATTTGAACAGTCGAGTGATTTTTAATTGAAAGAAATGGATCGGAAACTGGAATGGGTAAGCTAGTCCCTTTGTATAACATATGTAATGTAATTTTCGTAATTGCTGTTTTGATTTCCCTCATTTGATAAATGAGTTTACATTTGTTGTTAGGGAAAGAAAATGTAGTAATGGTGTCGAGTTGCTGCAGACAATCTCAGAATGTTCTTCAAGTTCAGAGGCACATTGCTAGGAGCAAACTGTCTCATCATGATAAAGACTACAGACATAAAAATGGGCATAATATTCCATGATACATTCACAGTTTCTTTAGTAGATAGTACTAATGAATAGACATTTTTTATGTTGCTTATTTAAATAGCATGTCAGTGGGGGCTACATATGCCAATATGTAGATTGTTTTGTTGTTTGTTTGGTTTTGTGGGAAGTACTATTCATGTTAAAGGACACGGGCATTTGATGTGGCTGGGAGATCATATTGCATCCGGTACCAATAATCTGGGTCTCAATAATCTGGTCTTAATTATATGTTTACAATTTGCAAACCATAATGGTGTTGTTTGGAAAATTATGGCCCAATACTAATTAATTGAATAAATTAGTGTTGTTTACATTCAAGAATTATATTGTTTACTTCACTGTTTTGAGTTGTGAAAATGCTTTTATCAGAAGATTGTATAGGTTTTTACTGGTATATTGAGTGGTTGTATTAGCTACTTGAGTTGTAAAAGACAAGTCATTCCTAATGGGCCAGGTTTTGACTATATTAACTGAACTATATATGTATCCCACCAATAAGGAGTAGCAATATATAATTAGAATACGGATACATAGAATTGTAGCAAAACCTGACAAGCATAAAGTATTTACACTAATATACTTTTGCATATAGCTTACCCAAAGAAAAGATACTTTTTACATTTGATTTACCTATGTAATTTCTTTGTTTCCATCTAGTTTGGTTGTATAGTTAACATTTATATCGTATGCTAAGATGCTTTTACAATCTGCTTTTATACATGAATTATTTTGTTTATCTCATTAAAACCCTCATTTCTACATTTTATCCATTTATCATTGTGGCAGCCATCTTGAAGTCTCAAAATCCCCCTAGAACGCCTTATACAAATGGACCCAGTTATGGACAATCTCCCTCATGATTATGAGCATGTGTTGAAGAGATCAACTGTTATTTATTCTTATGTAGGGTTCAGACCTCTTGATTTATGGTTTATGTTGTTTATCCAAAATATGTTGCAAGTGCTTTTTTCATGTAGAAGCCAGTGAATGTTGGGACCACTCTTCTATGGTGTCCATATATATTTATGAATCCAGTTTTTGGTCTCAATCCATTCTTTCCAACCTTTGCAGTGGTGACAAAGCAGTTTAACTAAAAGAAGAGCTTCAATCCTATGGACATACATGAAATGAAAAGGAAGATCAGTTACAACTCCCATTCTAAGGCCCATGGTCATTTTCAAAAAGCAACCTTTTTGCTCTTGGAGGTTTCAGAACATGGCTAGATGAACCATTTACCACATTTCAGTTTTATATAGACAACTGCCCCTCTTAACATTCTTGGACAATGTCATATTCCATGTTAAATGGACCATGTCCATATACATTTATTATATAACTGGATGTACGTATGACTAACTACTTGCATATATATATATATATATATATATATGGATGAGTACTTGCATTAGATTATCATATTGGGTCTATACATTAAAGATTGGAATGTGGAGAAATTTAGTTAGAAAATTACATGGGTAGATTAAAATATATATGTTTTTGAATTGTGGACTGCAATAGAGCAATATGGACTATGGTCTGTGAGCATGCAAATTAAAATTTATGGTTACCACAAGAACCTATTGTTGTTGTAATTTGATAATTGATAGTATCAGATATCAATTGGTCCTAAAATGGTTATCCACACGAAAACATTTTCTGGCAAATATTTATCCCCACGATACCTATTGTCAACATACATCAGCTATGCAATGTTCGACATTGCTTTTAGCAACAATTTTGAATCGGGTGCATTGTGCATTTGATGTGGTTTGAGTTTGTGGTAAATAATACACTATTATCGACGACACCTTTATGATTTTAGGGATGAACATTTTCATATGAAAAAAGTATTGCTAAGGGCTGACATTCGTGGTAAAACATTTGTTGCTACAAACGTTTATTATTTGTTTGGTTGTAAATAATGATTCCCCGTTAATCTATTGTGTGGACAAAAGTTATTAGCCGCATACTGGTTTTTTTCTCCAATAGGCATCTCCCTGCACGACAGACAATGTCATTGTAGGATTTTTTTCCATTACCAATATGGCTTTTAACTACGGACCTATTGGTGGTAATAAGTTATCATTTGTCACGAAAATGTTAACTCATGGTGAATAATAATATTTGCGGCGGACTATATGCCACGAGCAGCCAACGACTAGAATTGGTGGGAAAAAACCAATACTCGCAAAAGACATGCTTTTTGCCACAAGAACCCCTCTTGACAAATTGCCAATATATCTTGTAATAGTACTATCCCCCAAAGGCCTAGAGTGCGATCACTTCAAACGAAACGTTAATAGATATAAGAGAAAATGGGATAAGTCATCTTCCTTGATGTTTCTGGGGTATTATCGAACTTTTGGCGATTAAAACCCTACATAAAATGTATACTTGCAGTTAGCTTGTCATGGACTAGATCGATCAAACAATTAATTGTACCATTATATTTCAGCTTTCTTTTTTCGTGTATCCATTTAACCTTTTGATCTTTGTGAAAAGATCTATATAAACGAGCAACATATTAATTAAACACACACATATAAATATATATATATATATATATGTATATACATATAGCAGAAGCAGAAGAAGAATATCAAAATTAGTTGGAAATAAGGACAAGGAATTGAGGGGCTATATTTATTACAAGAGGCATTAATCACGGGATATCTGATGGCTGGTCAGGCAATTATTAGTAGGCCACCAATGCTGCTCCTAAGTGGGATTTCAGAAGTTGAAATTTCTTGATGTTGATACTCTCTCTCTCCAGATGCGGTCTTTGTATATTCTGAGGCCAAAGATTCGATTTTCATTGACCAAATGCATGCTCATAAACTCCCATCCGGTCGGAATAAATCCCACCAAAATTAAAGAAAATCTCTAGCCTCAAAGTAACAGTACTTCCAAGCAGTACTATTGTAACTATGTTCAATGTCCATTTGTAATGTACACCAATCATATTGTTTAATATCTATATATATATATAGATATTACAAAAAAAAAATGAACATTTATATGAAGAGTTATTTACAACGAAAATATATAGCTGTTGATAAAGATAAGAATAAACTTATTTTAACATAAAATAATCATTTTAATCACAGATGATAACTGACAATAAATAATCAAGTTTCGATATATATATATAATATTATAAAGTAAGGATCTCTTTTCATTAGTCTAGAAGAACTTGTTTGTCTGGTTGGGCTAAAATACAGGCTTACCACATTCCATTTTCACATTTTCCGAAGCACTTAGCTAATTTGACATAGACGGTTGGGAATGAATAACAAAACCCTATACATTGACACAATTTTTCATAAATACATCAGACCCCATTTAGTGTTGACAGCTAGGCCGGTTGAAGCTGTGGTGGAGAGTGTATGGATTTCCAATAAACAATATTGGTGGTCCGAGTTACTGATGAAGATATATGTATATGTAGTACAGAAAAGATCCACGTGATCGATTAAGGCAATGATGAGAAAATTAAGAATTGATGCAATCGTTGTATCATTCAAAATATTTGAAAACCAAATTATTATATGGAATTAATTAATATATAGATCAGAACCTGAGGGGCCCCTTCATGATCTTCATATATGCATGGGACCTTTACAACCAAAAAGGAATTTCTCTCCGTTCTTTTTGTTACTTTTGAATAGAATTTTCTTTTGTTTTCCACAGGATAAGCTATATATGCATTAATGGTCCCTGCTCGATCCCTAGCTGTCTAGCTCTAAGTTCCCTTCAAGGTTGAATAAATATCTCTTTTCATCTGATAGTTTGGTAGTACTAAAAACAAGTTAAAAAGTTGTTCACATGAAACTCCAAAGCATGACAGTTACATTAATATTATGGCTTTTGGAGAAGTACCAACAATTAGCACAAGGTTCAAATTGATGGAAACTTCATATTTGTACTATACACAAATGAAATAGTATAATTTATATTCCAAGATCACCCTACTACCGGCCAACACTAAACATTTAAGGGCAAAACTACATGATTAAAACTCTGATCTATACATGCAGCATGCAGCATGCAGCTGATCTGTTAATAATATTGTCAGATTTTCAATTCTTCAAACTATTTTATAGAAATGATGAAATTGTCTCACCACCCGATCTCCCAACTTCTCACTGATCTCGATCTTCTTCCCAATTAAGATCGGTCTAGTGCAAATGGAAGCTCATGAGAACTGATAATTATATCCTACTTTTGCTTTTGATCTGACCTTACTTTCCCTCTAAACAAATGGGGGACCGTTCTTGGAACAAACCATCTTGTTGATCAGGGTTTCAATGGAATTAAGTCCATTAAACCATGATGTCTCTGATCTCCTTCTCAATCAGTTCAAAATTGTGGTGGTGGTGGTGGTGGTGGTGCACGAGGAATGGCCGCAAGATGGGTGGCCTCAGCTTTCCAGCGGAGCTCTATATCTTCTCCAATTTTTCTGGCATCGAAAGACGTGCCAAGCAGGCCACGTTTGGTAAAGCCCACAGCGTACAGCCCACATCCGCCTTTCCATCCATTCGGGAATGATTCCCGAGGTAACCCATCTATCTCGGAAAACATCTCACTCTCCTGATCATGATAACAACATTTCAAAAGCTCTTTACATTCCTTCACTCTTACATACGAACATGGGATCAAATAGTAATAAATTAAGCATATTCTATTTACCTTTAACCAAGATGGTACATTACTTTTGTAACCCGTGGCTAGAATGACAGCATCGAAATTTTCTACTTTCCCATCAACAAACTCCACAGCATGGTGCCTGAATCGCTTTATTGCTTTGAATACCTACACATCGGAGAGGTAAATTTACTTTTCATATATTGTTATAATAGCATATGTAGTAGGAAACTAAATGTCTGTTTAAGAAGTAGGAACTCAATTAACCTTAATTTGTCCAGTTTTGATCTTAGCAAGTGTTCCAACATCCAAGACAGGTGTTTTACCAGTCTTGTTCTTGAGCTCAAGAGGGCCAAGCTTTGGGCGATGTAGACCAATTTGAGCAGTGTCCCCTAGCATCAAGTGTGACATCAGAAGTAAGAATTGATCCACAAGGCGCATGGGGAGCCACTTGAGCAACCACATGGACAATCCGAAAGTTGATCTTCCCAACACCTCTTGGGGCAAAACATGCACCTGCAACAGGATTTACAAAAAAAGATTTTAGATTATTAAAAGCATAGAAAAAGGGCTAATACATATATATATATATATATATATATATATGAAGGTGGCGTGAGGCCTCTTATGAATCCCAAAAGTTCGATTTCAATTTGTCATTTTTCCAAACCTAGAATTCTGCAACGGTGACATTCACCGCGCTCGGCATCTTTTTATAGAGAGGATTTTATGCAAAAGAAAGTACACTAGGCTGATCAATGCCATGAGAATTTGGGCAGCTGATCATTGTTGCGCGCGCGCGCGTGCCAACAAGTTCCAAGAAAGTTATAAAAGAATGACATCTTCTCCTGAAAAGTTACTTCTTATCTAATTGCTATAATATCTCGACAGACTTTCGTTTGTAGTTTCTTTTCTGTTTTTTTCCCGAGTTCAACATACTTTCCTTTGCTTTGGAAAATACCCAGTCCAAATTAAGCCAACACGAGCTATAAATCGTTGTTTTCCGTAATTTATCTCAATTTTCAAACTGTATCATGCTTGATGACAAATATAGGCTAATATTTCATCATATAGGGTTCAGCTTGAAGTATCAAAAGCAATGAGAAGAAACAGTACTGCGGGAAGTTTTTGTTGAAAAAAATACCGAATTTATCTGTTTAATCGTAACTTTGAGACGTAAGATTCTTTATATGGAAGAATTAATAAAAATTCTATGGTGCTTAATTTCCTGACAGTTAATTTTGATGTTGCCTGTTTAACTGCTAAGTATAGAAGTAAAGAAGAGAACTAGACGATTTTAGAAATTTAGAAGTACATATGCTCACCGAATCTCTAACCACAAGGGAAGGTCGAGCACTGAAGTTGCAGAGATCCAAGCACACCTCCATGCCTGAGTTCCCACATCCAACCACCAGAACGCTGTTTCCACTAAACATATCCCCACTCTTGTACGCGCTCGTGTGCAAAATAGGCCCACCGAATTCATTCATGCCCTCAATTTGCGGCATAATATTCTCGGCATTCTCTCCTGTTGCAACTATCAGCCATTTGCACGCGTACTCTTCTTCTTCGCTTTTCAAGCCTGTGGTCCTGACCCTCCAAAATGACCCAAGTTGTTCAAACTCTGCGCTAACCACTGTTTTGTTGAACACAGGCTTTATGTTAAAACGGTCTGCGTAGGCATTCAAATAGGACACAAACTGTTGTTTAGTTGGATAGGTGGGGAAATTCTTTGGGAATGGCATGAGTGGAAGCTCACAGAATTGCTTTGGAAGATGAAGACGGAGACGATCATATGTCTTATGCTGCCATAAGGAAGCTAGGCAATCAGCTCTCTCGAGGATTAAGCTTGGAACACCTCTTTGATTAAGACAAGCAGCCGTGGCTAAACCTGAAGGGCCAGCCCCAACTATGACTGGCCCTGGCACCCATATACACCTTGCTTTAGCCGCCGTTTTCTCGTCAAGATGATCATGGAGTCGCTTGCCTTCCAATTCTTTTAAGTAGTCCATGATAAACAGATGGTGAGAAAAGCGAAAGGAACAAAAAAAAAAAAAAAAAGTAAAAAAAAGAATCAAACTTAATCTGCTAATTCAGAGCTTAAGAATAAGAAGAAAACGGAGGATGATATCGATCGATATGTGAGAAACAGATTCCAGTTTTGTTTTTTTTCACATGGAAGCTGAGAACTGGAGTTGGGATTTCTTGGAATTCTGGAAATATGGGATCATGATCAGGGTCTTACCCTCTCTTACGAAATGTGGGTTTGATGATCTTTTGGTTTTATTCAGTGGAGGAGGAAATGGAAAGTGAGGGTGAAGAACATGAGGAAGCGCTTTTGCTTAGAGCCAGAATGTAAGAAGAATAGAGATCGGTCATGATGATTTCACTATGCAGTATAGTAGGCTTCTGAGCTTCCATGTATATAACGGTGGCTCGTGGTATTTAAGTTATAATTTTCTTTTTAAAGAACAACTTAAATTAGTTCATATGTAAGCTAGAAGAGAACAAGGTTAGAAAACTTTACCTGGATTTTCAGGCAAGACATAAAAAAAACCTAGAAAGTTTGCTTGGCAAAGTCGGATATATTTGGGGTCCGCATGATCATGCGCTTTAAGGCATGCCTAGTTGTGTGATTATAGTAGCTAGTGACATTATTTTTATGTGACGGCCAAAGCTTAAAAGAAAGTTTGCTGCAAAATGAATATATATTTATACTACTGTTCATTAATTAGTCATGTAAATTAGCGTGATGAAGTATTTTAATTAATAATTTCACGTTATAATATTGGCGATCAAGTGAAATGATGAAAACATCTATCATGTAAAGAGAGGAGGACATTAATCTTGAGGTTATATATTGATGGCATGCAGTGTACTAGTGGTAGCTTCAATAACATGGGAAATCTTGAGGATATTGTAAATTTGTAATTAGGGTGATTTGCAGTCATGAGGTTTTGTAGGCTCAAACTAACTGGATAACGAGCCCCGGCCCTAGCAAGAAAAGACACTATTGATTTGTCCTTTCACAAGCAACCCCCTTTGAAGCCTTTCCATGACTACTCATCATGCATGGTGCCGTTTTTGACAATACTACTGCAGAAATTTGATTAGATTCGCTAGCTTGTTAGATGATTGATATGCTCTGGCGACCAATGTTTGATTAAGACATACAGATAAGAGGACTTGGAAAAATTGTAATCATCACCTGATCTCATATTGAATCATCATCTATTCCTCATTAATCTGATCTAATTACCTAACAATATCAAATAATTATTGGATGATCATAAGTTAGTAGTATTATTCCTAACTTTACACAAGTATATTAAAATCTTTTGATATCTAACCGCCCCCTTAAGGTGGCCTGGATAGTGAAAATATTTTATCACATCTCATCTGATTTCAATATTATAATTTTTTAAAATAATTTTCACGTAAAATACACACAAAATATAATACCAAGTCAACTTTTTTAAATCTTAAAATAATAATAATGTTACAAAATAATAATATTTTAATAATATTTTATTCAACTTTCATCTAAACCAATTTAATCTATCAAATTAATTAAACATTTGTAATTAATTTGATAGATAAGAGGCTATATATTATATATTGACATGATGCTAAGAACATCATGAAACTCTATGATCATGCTCATTATCACAAACTACCAACTTAGTACGTATACAGCACTTTATCTTTAGCGAGAGGTTGAGGTCACATGAAAAGGCTCCTGTTAGTAACAATGATCATGATCATAATGATTGATGAATCACATAAAAAGCTACAAATAATTATTTGCTTCAAAATCGTAAGATTTATGTGCATGTCTACTGCTTTTAGTAAAAAAGTAAGTATATTAATTAATATATTATATATAACATAAGATATTGACTTCATGATTTATATAATCAAGAAGACAAATCTGACGTTGTAAACTTATGCACGGAATTAATTTAGTATATGGACAAAATATGTCTGAAGAAAAACAACATTGTACATTGCACCTTGAGGCAACATTTCAATGTCCGTTCCTTTTATTTTTCATGTAATTTTATTTCATATAATATTTTTCTAGCTAGAGAAAAATGTCAATTCTTAAAGAGGTTTATTAGAAGAGTAATATTTATTTTTAAACACATTTAAAACATAGAAGAAGATAATTAAACAAAGTATTTTTATTTGTAGTCATTATTAATATTCTCTAGAGATTTTGCGCAGATTTTAAATCATAATTTTAACTTATATGTTTGTTTAAACTTTATGTTTACACTTTTTAGTTAAAACACTATGTTGATTTATTTGTTGTTATCATTTTTGTGATGAAATGACTATTTTTTTTTTAGGTTTTGAATTTATTTATTTTTCTTACTCTTTAATAATTTTGTTGAATTCAAGATTTCAAGTTTCGTATCTACGTGTAGATTTTGATGATAACAAATGAATTCAAGTCTCAAGCTCAAATTATCTACGCAATGGAGCAAAACGCACATCAAGTATAAAAGAACAAGTCTACAAATGAAGCTCATAGATTATTTTTGTACATCTCTTGATAAAATTGGATTAAGGCTCAAAAATTAATCTTTTCTCATAAAACATTAAATTGCATTTTTTTTATATATGATATAAGCATGATATATGCACGACATCATTAAAAGTTTTAATTTGAAAAATTATATTTTGCATGTGCATGACATATGCAATGATCTCATTAAAAACTTTATTTTCAAAAATTATATTTTACATGTGCATGACATATGCAATGACTTCATTCAATAATTTGAATTTTAAAAATTAAATGATATATGCAATGAGTTCATCAAAATTTGAATTTTGAATTTGAAAGATGATTGAGTATGATTCATTTGCCTATAAATAGCTCATTTGTGTTTTGCAAAAATGACAACAATAACAGCTTACACATCTATTGTTAAATTTTGCATCATTCTTTCAAAACTCTCATTCTCTCTTTTCTAAAGTTTTGAGTCTTAATTCTTGTTCTTTTTTAGAGAGATATAGGTTGATCTCTATTTTTTCTATTTCACTCATTGAGGAGTGTACTTTGATAGTCTACCCACTATTAACTTTTGTATTTGTAAGAGAGTGCGTATAACTCTTGTGTGTATAGAAAGTGTTCTACACGGGGAATAGTTAAATCACCAAGTGTGAGGTGATTGGAAGTGTAGAGGGTGTTCTACACGGATTTTTTTAAGAGGTGCTACTCAAAAGTGTAATAGATTTCTATTTCTACCTAAAGGAGATTAACTAGTGAATTCGGGATGCTCAAGGGGTAGCTTGAGGTGAGGACGTAGGCAGTGGGGCTGAAACTCGTAAAAATACTGGGTTTGTTTTTTCCTACCCTACTATTTACATATCTTATTGCTTTATATTCTGTTTATATTTTATATTGTGTATTTGATTTATAAGTGTTAATTTTTATAATATAACTCAATTCATCCCCCCTCTTGTGTTAGTCATCTGGGCAACAAATTTATTTGTTTATTATCATTTCATTAGCAGTGTTCCTAAATATGTCCACTTGAGTAATTTATTCCAATTTAAAACACAGCTTGGCCCCTCCAAAATTATAATCCTGTCTGGCTGCAGGCTTCGTCCGGCCTGTGATCAGCTAGTGCAATGCTTCGACGATATTTTTCATAAGAAGCACGATGGAGTTCCTCAACATGATTCTGTCATTGACATTCCTTAAGATAGCAACTTTGAGTTGGATTTTGTATCTAGCTACTTATAAGGCCCAAGTACTCCTATAACTCGTTGGTCAGGCTTCATCCGCCCCTGACCATGAGGGGCAGCTCGTTGGTTATCCTCGATCTCTAAGTTGGTGTTTAGTGAATTTTCCAGATTTTTACATACTCTCTCTCTCTCTCTATCTCTCTCTCTCTCCAACTCTTGTAGTTTAACTCTTAATTTGCTATTTCCTGTTTATTAAAAAGATTATCTCCTTTGTTTGTGCTTGTTTCTTTCTTCTTTTTGAGATCAGGTGCGCCAGTCAAATTCCATCATTTAGGTTCAAAGTATGATGATCTTGAGGTTAGTAGCTAGGTGGAAAGCCGTGCCTTAATTTACTAGATGGAAATTCTCTCTCTCTCTCTCTCTCTCTCTCTCTCTCTCTCTCTATATATATATATATATATATATTATTTGTTGGACCAATTTATTTAAGGGGATACTTCAAGGGTTTAATTACATCATGAGAAGCCTTGTAATTCCTATATGCATGCGATCGAGTACTTGTTTTGTTTAGTCAAGTATTGACAATTTTTCACGTATCCGTAGAGTTAATGTTGTGCTAGGGCTTGCGGGTGCGTGTGAGATGGCTGCCGTCGGGGACCCTTAGGGCAATCTAGTGTCTCACCTGAGGCTGATGTCTTTCGCAGACATAGTCTCTTCGACCCCTCAACCTTTGCCAGAAGTTGCTATTCCTTTGAGAGCTCCTAAGATGATCGATGGTGAAGTTTGCGTCATGTTCACCTCGGAAGAAATCTAGAAATCGGCTCAACCATTTATGCTCTCCTTGGTTATGAAATTCCTGTGACAGAGGCCTAGTCTCGATGTGATTAGAGCTTTTGTGCGAAATTGATGGGGATTGGAACAACAACTAGTGATTTCGAGTATGAGGGAACTGAGAAATGTATTCCTTCGTTTCTTGAAAGAGGCAGATTTTCTTAAGGCGTATTCTCAGGAATCACGGGATGTTGAAGGAGTGTCGTATCGTATCTTTCACTGGAACACTAAATTCATGGAAGAAGTAGAGCCATCATGCTTTCCAGTATGGCTGTTTCTCCTTGGTCTGCCCCTCAATTACTATTAAGAGACTATCTCAGAAATATTTTGATGCTGACTGGAAAGTATATTTGAAAGGATAACAATACTAGATTTGCTACACGAACGGATGGTGCTAGGGTTTGTGTGGAGATGGATGCGGCGATTGAGCCTCTAAAGGGAGTTTGGATTGGTGCTTCATGGCAACCACATAGCAGGTATCAACTTGTTGAATATGAAAATCTACCTGCATTTTGTACTTTTTGTAATACGCAGGGACACAATAAGCTCACTTATAAGAAATGCATGGTTAAAGGAAATATTGATGGGGGAAAGGGGATCACGGAAAGGAAGGGTTTAAATTGGTAAAAAAAATGTGCGGGATCAAAATGAAAAAACAGAAGAGGAAATAAATGAAGTGGAAAAGATTGCGGCAATTGTTAGCGTGAAGGTGAAGTAGTGGTGAAGAAGCAAAATGGAAAACCTTTGATGCTTTTAGAGAATGAAGTTTTGGCTATGGAGGTGATTCCGAAAGCTGTGGATTGTTTGAATGAGACTCATGAGGAATACTCCTTTCAGGTTGGCAATGATTCTGATAAAGAGAAAAGGATGGTGAGTTTAGGGGTTATTGAGAAGATCCCACAAGCGATGATTGAGCTCCATAATGTTTTTGCTTCTAGCTCAGGGAATGATACTAATGTGGCCGTAAATCCAAAAAATTTTGAGGTTTTTATTCGACTGGTTCCAGAGGAGAATGTTCATGTGGAGGAAGATCCAGGGGAGGTGAATCACTATACCTGTCCTCGGCTTGGAGACGGAAGTGTGCCTGCTAGTGGCGAGGTACACGTTACAATGGCTGAATTACTTGACCAAGATTTATGTGGTGAGATCTATGCGACAATGGCTAAATATGTATCCCCTGTGTTAGAGGGGTGGAGGAAAAATAGGACATGGTGATTGGAGAGGACTTGCAAAAGGAAAATATTATGGATGAAGCCTTACCCACAGTTGTCTTAGAATTTTTTTTTTTTTTTTATGGCAGATACCGTTATTGAAGTAAAAGACTTTGACCCAAATGAAGAGGGAGCTCAATCTGAAAATGATCTCATTGCAAATGCTGAACATTTAAGTAAAGATAAAAAAGTTCTTTCAGATTCTGAAATCGTAAAATCGAATTTTTCTAAGAAGAAGGATGTAAACGTAAGGAGGTCATCAAGGGTTCCTAGCAAACCCTCTCGATTTGTTTATGATGAATAAAATCTTGTTCTGGAATATAAGAGGAATGGAGAAGATTAAAAAAAGTAGTACATCAATTTCAACATTGGTTGGTTGCTCTTGCTAAACCTTTTACTCCCCAAAATAATTTGCAAAGATGGTGTGGTTATTTGAATATGTTGGATTATTTTTCGAGTCAAGTTAATTTGGCTCTTGCGGAAGAATGGAATTTAGGTGAATATCCTAGTTTCTATGAATTAGAAAATTACTATGGCAATACATATAAATAATAGTAAGATTTTTTTGTCTATTATTTATGCAAAGTGCAATATTTTGGAGAGATGTGGTCTTTGGGAAGAATTAAAATTGATGAATAATATTAATATTCCCTAGATTCCCATACGGGACTTTAATATTATTCGTTGTGATGAAGAAAGGTAGGGTGGTAGACCAAGATTAGCTATGACTATGGATGATTTTAATAGTTGTATTGAGGCTTGTGGTCTTATGGATATCCCTTGCAGTGGTAGTCGATTTTCATGGTGTAATGGTCATGTCGGTCGAGCTAGAAGTTAGGCTAAGTTAGATAGATGCTTGCTGAATATTGCTATATTACAATTATTCCCTTAGATTGCACAGAGTTACCTGGCTAGAACCACATCTGACCATGTGCCAATCGTCCTGGATCTGGATCTTGTTATACCAGATATGGGCCTTCTAATTTTAAATCCCAACAAATATGGATTAAGCATCTAGATTTTAGATCTTTTGTTGAAACTGAATGGACATCAATTGCTATTGGAAATAATAGCTTGGATTTGTGGAGACTTGCGAGGAAACTTAAAAGGATGAAGCAAGTTTTTAGAACCTGGAATAAACAAGTTTGTGGAAGAACGGAGGATAATATAAACAGATTAAAGGATCGGGTTGAGGCATTGGAAAACCGGCTTCAAGAGGAATTTATAGAAGACAATGAAAGAGCTCTCTTACAAGCTAAAGAAGAATTAGCTATATGGTTACACAAAGAGGATGTTCGCTTAGCTCAAATGTTTAATATTCAATGGATAGAAAAATGTGAGGCCAATATCAGTTTTTTTAAAGCAATGCAAGCAAAAAAATTGAATGTCGTTAAAGAGATGAGACTAGAAGATGGTAGAATTTTGGATTTTCCTGAAGAGATTCACAACGGGTTGTGGGATATTTTGAAGAATTTCTAAGGCAGCATTTGTCGGATGAGGTGCCTGATTTATCAGAGTTGGTTGACCCTATCAATTTGCCCAAGCAGAATGAAGGTTTGGGAATTCCTCCTAATTTACTTGAAATTAAACATGTTATATTCTCTATTCCTATAAAGAGTAGCTTGGGACCGGATGGCTTTGGTTTAGGATTCTATAGATCCTATTGGGATTTTGTGGGGATGGATGTTTGTGATGCAATCATTGATTTTTTTATGAGAACGCCGTTGCCGAGATTCTATATCGTTTCTTATATAGTATTGATCCCGAAAGTTAATAATCCCACAAGTTCTGATAAATTTTGACCCTTAAGTCTTTGTTCGGTGATTTAAAAAGTCATTTCAAGATTTTGGTCAAACGTTTAGCTCCTTTGTTGAATTCTATTGTTACGCCGGAATAATGTGCTTTCATCCCAGGTAGAAGTATTTTTTATAATGTTACTCTGGCACAAGAATTTATTCATTCTTTAAATAAATGGTGTGTGGAGGGAATGTGTTGGTTAAGGTTGATATTGCTAAAGCATATGACACTATTAATTGGGATTTTCTTTTTCTTACCTTAACAGCATATGGGTTCTCTACCAATGTTTATGGGTTGCTTAAACAGTGTGTTGAGACCTCTTGGTTTTCGGTTATTATGAATGGGACTGCAAGAGGTTTTTTCAAAGGTGGTTGTGGATTAAGATAGGGTGACCCTTTGTCGCCTTATTTGTTTATTATGGTTGAATAAATCCTTTCTTGAATTTTGAAGAAAGGGTTTGATCAGAAGATAATTTTGCCTTTTCTCATCCCCGGAGTTCTCCTCTTATTTCTCATCTTTTATATACAAATGATATAATAGTCTTTGCTAATGGGAGTTGTGCTTCTTTAAGAGGTATAAGTGACATATTTAGTCGGTATGAAAGGTGGTCTAGTCAAGTAGTTAACAAGACTAAATCTGCCATTTTCTTCTCTAAAAACTGTAGTAGAGTTAAAAGATTGATGATGCTCAATTTTATGGGTTTTTCTGAAAGTCACTTTCCCACTAATTACCTTGGGGTTTCTATTATTTTTGGGAGACTAAAAGTGATTCATTTTTGATGAGTTGGTGACTAAGATTAGAAATAAAGTAAGTGGTTGGAAATAGAAAGTCCTCTCTTCAGGAGCCAGATTATTGCTACTTTGGTATGTCTTAACCAACATACCAGTCCATCTCTTATCAACTGTGCATGCTCCTAAATCGATTCTTCTTGGCCTGAATTGAATTTTCAACTCCCTTTTTTTTGGGTTCCTTTGAGGGAAAACCTAAAAAGAAATGGGTTCGTTGGAATTTGATGTGTAAACCTATGTCAGAAGTTGGAGTGGAGCTGAGAAATCTTGAGGATATTCAAGATGCGCTTCGCATGAGATTTGGTTGGAAACTCTTGACTGATAAATCCTTGTGGTCTAATTTTTTTAGAGTCAAGTATGTTAAATAGTTGTATATTTCCTTAGTTAATTATCGAAAAGGAACAAGTTTTTGGCATAGTATTTTGAAGGTTCTTCCTGAAGTTATCAACCATGCTAAATGGCGTATTCGTGATGGTAATATTGATTTTTGGTGGGATAAGTGGCTTGATTCAGGCCCTTTATCAGATTCTTACCAAGTGGTGGATAATTCAAACATTAAAATTAGAGAGCTCAGGCTTGAAAATGGTTAGGATATTGATATGATTACTCAGCTTGTCGGTTTGGTAAAAATGGAGGAAGTCATTGATAAATTAGGAGAACATAAAGAGGGGGATGATGTATTAATTTGGATGCTGAACAAGGATGGTCAATTCTCTTCGTGGTCTACTTGGGATTGTGTCAGGATTAAATCTCCAATTGTCAGCTGGTCTGATTGGGTGTGGAGTAATATTTTACCAAAAAAAATTTCAGTTACAATGTGGAAAACAATGCATAATTCTCTTTATGTAGATGATCATATTTGGCGTGTTGGTATTCCAATTGTTTCTAATTGTTCTCGTTGTTTTTCAGAAAATTACAAAGACCAAGATCATGTTTTATCAAAAGGAGAATTAGCTAAGAATATTTGGAAAAAAGCTTTATTTGTTTTGGGGATTATTTACACTTAGGGCAGATCATGGAAAGATCGAGTGGAGATATGGTTTAGGCATGCGAAAGAAACCTCCACCAAGGGTATCATTATAGGTTTAATTCCCTCTATTATAACCTAGCAGCTATGGTTATAGAGATGCAAGGCACGTATGGAGAATAAAAAATTGAATTGTTATACCATCTGGGTGAATATCAAATATTGGGTTGCTTGGTCTGGTTCTTAGCTTAAAGACAATGACAAAATTTCCCAAGGAGATGAGTGGGTTCTTAAAGAGTTTAATATGAAGGAAAAAAATTCTTAAAAAGCCAAAGCTAGTATCCTGGGTGCACCCAAAAGCAAGTGTTGTAAAGCTAAATGTTGATGGTAGCTCCATTAGGAATCTGGGTTCTTGTGGTGCTGGGAGTATTCTTCGAAATTCCCATGGAGATTTGTTGATGGCTTTTTTGGAAAGTCTTGGACCAATTACTAATAATTTTACTGAATTGTCTGCTTTGCTTAAAGGTATTCGATATTGTGTGTAGATGGGGATTCATAATCTTGACATTGAGATGGATTCCTTAATTGTGGTTAATTGGATAAAAACAAGAAGTTGTGGTTTATGGTGTTTGTATTATTATTGGGATGAGATTCAATTGATGTTAGCTCAGATGAATGTGTCTGTGAGACATGTTTATCGAGAATGCAACTCGACAGGTGATTTTCTGGCAAGACTTGGAGCAGGAAGGTCTTCTGGTAATTGGTATGCATACAGGGATATTCCTTACAAACTTAGAGGTATTTTAAAAATTGATAAAGTTGGTTTGCCCTCAATAAGATGCTAATGGATAGAATAAGAACTTTTTTTTTTCTTATTTCTTTTAGGCATATTTAGTTCTCATCTTATTTTGATGTGCTTATAGGCTTGTTTAGATCTTTTTTCTCCTTGATGTGTCTGGTCTGTTTTTTTTTTTTTACACTTGGATGTGGGCTTTTGGTTTATTTTGTAATTGTCTTAAGTGTATTGATGTTATCATGGTATTCTTTTGTTAAAATTGAGAATTTTATTAATAAATTTGAAACGAGACTGCTATGAGGATGACTATCGACTCTTCCTTTAAAAAAAAAACAAATTGTAGGGCTGGCTTGTTTAGTTATCTTTATAGATGTCAGAATTAGCTCGTTGCATTATGAGCTTCCTAAAGATCGGATCGAAGGACAGGTCTTTATAATCACAATTGATGAGTAGTGATAGAGATTGACTATAGTAACTAGCTAGCTAGAGTCCATCCAATTGCAAGAATCCATGACCTGTTGTCCGGATCGCCAGATGTCCTCATCTTATACGTACATAATTCATATTCCCAGCATAGAGTTTAAATTAGTTGATGAATGATAGTAGGACTTTCTTTGAGAAAGAAATTACAGTAGTGCTGATTTATTTAATGAAATGATAGAATAACATATTGAAGCTTTTTGCACTAGTGGGACTAATTAAGTACTTAATTTCCATGAAAGGAAGACTAGAGTATGTACTTCAGGAGGTTGATTGATAGTTAAATAATCATCTATACCCATGATTAATTACTTTTTACCATATTATAATATATATATATATGTGTGTGTGTGTGTGTGTTATATGTGGTACTTCAAGTCTTGAAATAATATTATATGTGGTACTTATAAGGTATATATGTAGCAACATATATATGGTGGTGATGGCATCGATCAAATTATGAGGATCCTCTCGATCTAATCGTCTAATCAAATTGGATGGGGCAATTAATATAATATATTAGATGAACACAGCTTAATTTCCATTAAATAATATATTGTGTAATATATATATATATATATATATGAAGATATCCAAGTTACAGGTCGTTTACTTGCTACAGCAGCTGCAGATTGTTTGTCATCAAGCTACAAGTCTGGACATAATTGATTTTATGTATTTCTCTTGAATTTTTATTATTCACATATTTTTTTATTATTTCACAATAGATATTTTATTCTATTTTTAGAATATTACCAATTATGGTATCAAAGTTTTTAATTTGTTATGCTCATTGTGTATAATTAGGCTATTACTGTACAGTGCTAAGGCACCAATTCATTCAAAGGAATATCAAGGACATTCTCCATTTTCGTGTGTTTAGTTCTTTGGTTTCTTTCTCTCCAAAAGCTAACATGGTACCCAGAGCCATGAGAGCCCTTTCCATGAACGATTCACATGATAGTTCAAACGATTCATCTTCCTCTGTTCACCCCTCTATCCATTCCGGCAAACCCTTAAAAACCAGCAGTGCCAAAACCCTAACCCGTTACCTAAACCTTTCAGACCCTTCCAACCCATTTCGCCTAGACAATGGTGACAGCCTTGCCATCATCTTAGTCACTGATTTAATCACCTGTGACAACTATTCAACTTGGTCGCATGTGATGTGAAGAGCTCTCCGTGTGAAGAACAAGCTGGGATTTATCTCTGGTTCAATCCCTCGACCCAGTGACCCCGATGACTCACTTCTTGATCTCTGGGAACGCTGCAACGATATGGTGGTTTCATGGCTCCACAATTCCATCAGCCCCTCTATCAAAACCAGTGTTGCATTTGTGGACGATGCTCGAACAATTTGGCTTGACCTTGAGAGTCGATTTTCTCATCAGAATGGCCCTCGCATTTATCAACTCAAGAAGAGCTTAGCCAGTCTCCTTCAAGAATCTGACACTGTAAGTGTTTATTATGGCAAGTTAAAGACTATTTGGGATGAGTTATCAATCTATGACCCAATTTCCATTTCTACCTATGAATCAACAAAAACCCTCTCAGATCACTATCAACGCGATTGTGTTTTCCAATTTTTGATGGGGTTGCTTGACACCTATTCCCCTGTTCGAGATCAAATCATACTACGCGACCCATTACCTCCACTCACAAAAGTCTTTTCTCTCATCCAACAACAAGAGAGCCACCATCAAATTGTCTCTGCCTCCCCTTCCCCTGATTCCTTGTCTTTTGCGGTCCGAAGGCCCTACCCAAACCAAACCAAAGAAAGAAAAGGTCTATTGCAGTTATTGCAAAATTACTGGCCACACCTTTAAAACCTGCTTCAAAGTCGATAACGCTGAGCCACCAATTTGTTCCCATTGCAATATGTTTGGATACACGATGGAGAAATGCTATAAACTCCATGGCTATCCACCTGGCCATAAATTGTTTAAATCTCAAAGTTCATTTGTTCTTGATACTCAAAATTCCTCTGACCTTGAGGAAACTAGTGATGCTTGAGTAGGTCTCACTAAGACACAGTATCAGCAGCTTATGGCTTTACTTCAACCTCGGGAGCTATCTCTTGCTACACAGCCTTCCACTAATCAAATCCAATCTAGCTTTTCCACCACAGCAGCTTCTCACATCTCTGGTATATCTCTCTGTTTATCCACTAGCACACACAACACTTTATCTTCTGCTATCCCTTGGATCATTGATACAGGCGCAACAGACCATATAGTTTGTTGCCCCTCACTGCTTACAACAATAACTGCCTCCATTTCCCAGACAGTTAGATTACCAAATGGAACCACGGTTCCTGTCACACACACTAGCATAGTCCAGTTATCTCCTTCCATTTTTCTCACAGAAGTATTATGTGTTCCATCTTTTAAATTCAATTTGATCTCAGCCAAGAAATTGGCTACTTTTCTCACTTGTTGTCTAGTATTTTTCTCTGATTTTTGTCTTATACAAGACATTCTCTCTTGGACAATGATTGAGAAGGGTGAAGTGAGGAATGTCCTTTACTACCTGCAACATACTGCTGTTTCTCCATCTACTCTGGTCACCAAACTTGCATTGCTTACCTTTCTTTTCCAATTTTACATATGATTACAGATCCTATTGTAAAAAATCACATCTCTGTTATTAATACAAAACCATGTTATGTTTGTCCATTGGCTAAATTTCATCGACTTCATTTCCATTATAGCACACATAAAACAGCAAGACCCTTTGAAATTGTGCACTGTGACCTCTGGGGACCTAATTTTGTCCTTGCTTGTGATGGTTCTAATTATTTTCTAACGATAGTTGATGACTTTACTAGAAGCACATGGCTATATCTTCTTCACACCAAAGTAGGAACCAGAAAAACCATCGAATCCTTTGTTAATGTCATTCACACTCAATTCAATCTCAACATCAAAATTCTAAGAAGTGATAATGGTAATGAATTCCACATGCAAGATTTTTTCAACACCAAAGGTATTATCCATCATGCTAGTTGTGTTGCCACACCTCAACAAAATGGGGTTGTGGAACGAAAGCATCAACATCTCCTAAATGTGGCTCGCGCCTTAAAATTCTAAGCTAATCTTCCTCTTGAGTTTTGGAATGATTGTGTTTAACAGCCACATACCTCATTAATAGGACTCCTAACCCTTTACTCAAGCACAAAACACCTTTTGAACTCTTATTTAACTCCCCCCCCCCCTCTTATTCCCACTAAAGAGTTTTCAGTTCTTTGTGTTTTGCTTCCACTTCATAGCAAGGTAGAAAGAAATTTGATCCTAGAGGTCTCCTGTGCATATTTCTTAGTTACCCCTTTAGTACTAAAGGTTACAAACTCCTTGACCTTGAAACCAGAAAAACCTTCATCTCTTGGAATGTGACATTCCATGAGACCATTTTCCCCTTTCAACATTTACCTCTGTGACGTCCCCAAATTTCCCTTAAAATAAATACGGGAATTGAGGCTTCGGGATGCTGACAACACGGGTCACGCACCCCTAACGTCAAGTGCAAAGTGTGTAAACATGTGACATATATAAATAAAAACAACGAATAAATTAAATTGATAACTGAGTACTAGAATTTTTTATAGTTATTTTACAAACCAGTTTCACATATAATCTCCAACATGAGATTTAATACAGTCATCCGAAAGATAAATCATAAAAATACATGTTTATAAAAAGGGAAAAATAATTTCCCAAGATAACAATTTTATAATAAGAATATTTCAACAGCGGAGTCGCCTCCTCAGACTCAGCCTCCACAAAACTTTGCATCCAAAAACTACGACGCCAAACATGACATCGCAGGTAAGCATAACCTGAACAAACCACAAGATATAAAATATACTCATGCACAGTAACAACCTCATACATGAACAGGACACTGTATGTATGAAACTTAAAAATCATCTTCTTCAAAATAAATAAAATAACCACACACGTCAAAATTTCAATTTGGCCCAAATTAAAATTCCAATAAAATTATCCATCATTTTTCCAAAAAATGATGTCCATAAATACATTAAAACCACAACTATTTTTCCAGAAAATGGTCTACAGAAACCAATAAATAAAACATGCTACTTTCCCAGAAAATGGCCTAAACATCTATTTTATTAACCGTATGTACCATAATCTCCCCTAAGGACCATCCACACACCCTGGCTTTCATCATCACACCAAAGATAACGGCCACACATATGACTTCAGAACGGGCGATGCCTAGCTAATCGTGTCCAGCACGTACCATGACCAAGTATCCCCTAGATTCTGCTAGCAGAAGGGCCACGAAGTCGGCACGAGAGCGTTATCATCAGGTTCGATCTCGTCGTCAGTTGGCGACGACCCAGGGGACATCACTCAGTCTATTTCACTCTCGAGTGACCAGAGGAGCTCCATCGAGATAATGCCTCATCTCAACTTGGGGTCGTGATACACA
The DNA here is from genome assembly GCA_036898215.1 of Platycarya strobilacea. Lineage (NCBI taxonomy): Eukaryota > Viridiplantae > Streptophyta > Magnoliopsida > Fagales > Juglandaceae > Platycarya > Platycarya strobilacea. Next base: position 49,955,420 of record CM072546.1, read on the forward strand.
CACACCTGAAAACCATAAACACATGAAAACCCAATGTCTATTTCCAACACATGAATATGATTGTAAATACACAATACAGATAACCATACACCAAATAACCAACAACTAATAAATTCCAACAATAACCAAATATAATATTTGTTGATGCTAAAAATATTTTTAAATTTTAAATTTTATTTGGAAAATACTTACAGCGAGTAAAAGTATAAATTTGAGCAAACATCAATCTACATCGTTTGTAGCAATCACTTGTACGTTAGGTTAGATTGCTCGGTTTAATATCAAAATTTAGGGAGATACTCTTTGGAAGGTGGAAAATCTCATAGAGGTGGTGGTGTGGCGGCATAACCACCGGAAGGTGGCGGATCGAGCTCCAAAAGGTGGAAACCCATTTTCGGGTTTGGGATCGTATAGGGAAGGTGGGGCCTCGGTTGGAGAAACTGACCTAAGGAATTGGTCGACTAAGCAAGGAGAGCCTTTTGGTGGTGGAGGTAAGACCTACGATGGTCGGATGGCGACGCGGCGAAGATGGATCCATTTAAGGACCCATTTCGTGTGGAGGAGGAAGTGGTTGAGTTGGGTGGTTTTGGGTGGTGGGTTATGCTCATTGGAGTGAAGGGAGGTTACTGGTAGGTCGCCGGTGCCAAGGGGTGGCCGGCGGTGGCCGGAAAATGCAAGAGAAGCCAAGAACTCATTTTCGGGTAGGGGGCTGTGCAAGGGCAAAGGGGTGGCCGAAGATGACACCACCGGTACCATTGGACTCGCCGGCGGCAGAGGGTCCAGGCAAGACCGGCGGTGAGGCAAGGCGGTCGGCGGTGGAGGTTGGGCAGCTTAAGACATAATGAATGCAGAGAGGGGGGAGGGGGAGTTGTCACACGGGGGGGCTCTGGGGAAAAAGAAAAGGAAAGAAAAGAAAGGAAAGAGAAGAAAAAAAAAAGGAAAGAAAAAAAAAGAAAAAGGGAAGAAGAAAAAGAAGAAGAAGAAAAAGAAAGACTAACTAGAAAATAAAGCACAATAAATTAAATAAAAACTGATTTTAAATACTACAATTTCAATATCAATAAAATAATATATATAAAGCCCAACAATAAAATAAAATAAAATAAACAAAATACAATTTAATTATAAAACAATAATTAATATAAAGAAATCACATCAATTAAAATCACATAATAAAACAAAGGAAATTAAATTACAATCATTAAAATAATTATTTCACATTTAAATTAATATGGAAAATATTATAACTCAATATTAACTAATTAATAGCTCAAACAATTATTTTAAACAAATAAAACACAACCGATAATATTATTAAAATAAATTAAAATAATTAATACCGAGAATAAAATAATGTGTAAAAATATACGTAAATCTGGAATTTCATAATCTCATCCTTTACCACCCTCTACTCACACACCCACACCTATTTTCACACAATCTTTACTTAATTCTTTTGATTTTCACACCTCTCATCCCCATTCCCAACCTGCCACAACTCACCACTCAGTACCATCCAACCATTTAGCCACGCCACACAATCAGTCCACCTCTCACAAACAGCTCACACCCGAAACTTCAATCAATCCTTCCCACCAATTTACCTCCTCCCCACAAATACCTCACCCTTCTCCACCTACCTCTTCCTCCCCACCCCCACCCTTTCCACATCTCAACCCCCCTCTAACCCATCTCCCCACAGGTCCACTAGAGTTAGACGAGCTCCACAGTATTTGCAGGAGCTCCACTGTAACCAAACCTCACTTCCAGCTTTTTCTCAATTGTTGTCCGACTCTACTACTGGTAATCCTTGTTCTCTTACTCATTTTTTAAATTACCAAAAATTTTCTCCTACTTTTACTGCATTCTCTACTTCCATTTCCACCATTGTTGACCCCACCACCTACAAACAAGCTGTGAAACACCCTGATTGGTGTCATGCCATGCAAACTGAACTATTGGCCCTAGAACAAAACCATACTTGGATCATCACTGACCTTCTGGAAAAGAGGCTATTGACTGCAAGTATGTCTACAACACTAAATTCAAAGCTGATGGGACTGTAGAACGATTCAATTTAGCGTTAATAATGCATTCCTACTTGGCGACTTGGATGAGGAAATCTACATGTGCAAACCACCCGGCTATGACAGAGGGGGACCCCACCAAGTCTGTAAGCTTCTTAAGAGTCTTTATGGCCTTAAACAAGCGTCACGACAATGGTACTCCAAATTCTCCTCCTCACTTCTTGCTTTTGGCTTTCAACAATTTAAGGCCGATTATAGTCTATTCACTAAACTAGATGGCACTTCCTTTACTGCACTTCTAATTTATGTAGACGATATAATTGTTGCTGGAAATTGTTCTTCTTCCATTGCCTCCCTTAAATGCTTCCTTAACTCTCAATTTAAGATCAAGGACCTTGGTTGTTTGCTTTATTTTCTTAGCTTGGAAGTTGCACGATCTCAAAAAGGGATTCATTTATGTCAACGGAAGTATGCCTTTGACATTTTGGCTGACTCGGGTACACTTGGCAACAAGCTCCTTAAGTTTCGCCTTGAACATAATTTCAAACTCAGCAAAGTATCTGGTGTCCCTCTACCTGACCCGAGTCTTTATAGACGTCTTATTGGCCACTTGTTGTATCTCACAATCACTAGGCTTGATATATGCTATGTTGTCTAGCTTTTAAGTCAATTCATGGATCATCCAACCACTTCACATCTGGTCACAGCACATAAGATCCTTCGGTACATCAAAGCTGCCCCTGGTTAAGCCATCCTACTTTCTTCTTCCTCCCAACTCCAAATCAAAGCATATTGTGATTCTGATTGGGCCTCATGCCCAGATACACGACGCAGTGTCACGGGTTATTGTATTCTCCTTGGATCTTCTCTTGTTGCTTAGAAATCAAAGAAACAATCTGTGGTCTCTCGTTCCTCCGCTGAAGCTGAGTATCGTTCTATAACTTCCACATGCTCTAAAATTACTTAGCTTAAATATATACTCCATGATCTTCGGGTTCCCAATTCACAGGCTGCTTTGCTTCATTGTGACAATTAAGCCGCTCTTTATATCGTTGTAAATCCTGTCTTTCACGAGAGAACGAAGCATATCGAATTGGATTGTCATTTAATATGTGACAAGATCTAAGAAGGAAGCATCACCACTGCACATATTGCATCAAATAGTCAGGTAGCTGACATTTTTACTAAGGCTTTGTCTTCTTATTTGCTCCAGTTGCATTTATCCAAGATGGGGATAGTGAATCTCTATTCTCCATCTTGTGGGGGACTATTACACAATGAAGATATCCAAGCTACAGGTCGTTCACTTGCTACAGCAGCTCTAGATCGTTTGTCATCAAGCTACAAGTCTGGACAGAATTGATTTTATGTATTTCTCTTGTATTTTTATTATTTACATGTTCTTTTATTATTTCACAGTAGATATTTTATTCTGTTATTAAAATATTATCATTTATGGTATCAAAGTTGTTAGTTTGTTATGCTCACTATGTATAATTAGGCCAGCACTGTAGAGTACTAAGGCACCAATTCATTCAGAGGAATATCAAAGATATTCTCCATTTTCATGTGTTTAGCTCTATGGTTTCTTTCTCTCCAAAAGCTAACAATATAATATATATATATATATATATATATATCTCACTCGAAGTCCTCCATACAAGACTCAGTGCACGATGTATATATCTCTCTCTCCATAATTGAACCATAAATTTGATCGGTCACGCAATTATATGTAGAAGATCTATATATTCAACATCAACTAATTGGTGTAGTTCTATTCTAATCGACGTTGACTTAAGTTAATTATGTTATTAATGCTGATGTTTAAGGATGAAAGGGTGTGATTGGCTAATAAAGAAATAGCTAGGGTGCTTTCAAAAGTCCACTATCGGTAGTACCTTAGATAAAAGTGAGACAAGTATAAAACTATATATAATCAAGGTTTTTTAAATTGGATTGGATGCGATAGAATTGTTCACTTTTTCATCCCATCAAATTTAATATTATTAATTAACATAAGTGGTGTCTTTTAGTGAATTATGACTTCCTAGAATTGTAAATATATAAAATTTTCAGCCAACTTCAGAAGCTTGCAGCTTTATACCATATACTATAAGATATATATTTATATATATAATATGCACATAAATAATTATAAGACTAGATTCTTAAATATTAATTGCATTATGATCGAATGCCATTTGCAGCAGTCCTTTCAAGAAATATGGGAAGCATTAATAATTCAATATCCTTTTTGTAGATCAAGATTTCCCCATTTGGTGAATAAGACATACTGATTTAATGGTTGTTTAAGTAGCAGTACATCTGATCATGATGTGCTTATAACATTGCTCGCAAAAAGAATGCCACTAGCTAGGGCGCACTAAGACATACAGCTATTAGCCGCGCCTCTCATGATCTAGCTAGCTAGATATATATATATATATATATAGCCTTTACAAGTTTAATTTTGTAATAAAAAAAACCTTAATTAATTTACTTAGGATGCTAATTGTGCGTATATTGATGGTAAGAACGAATCTAGAATTATGATTAATTATTACATTATATGTATATATATTAAAAATATAATATAAATAATTAAATTTACCTCTTTATATTAGTCTAAATTTTTAAGAATATAAATATTAAATAGTAGCGGTCTTATAATTTTTCAAAAAGGCAGAATTCTATTAATTCTTTAACCGCAAATCATCAGAGAATTAAACATGGTCGTAACTTCTTGTACCAAAACAAACCTTCATGATCATTAATGTCGAGCTCCTCATTAAACAAACATTCAACGACCGGCGCTTGACAACCATTAATGAGCATTAAACTCGTTGGCATTGCACAGCTAGCTTGTCGTGTGGTTCTTAATTTAATTACTGTTACTCCTTTCAGAGCCCCTCATCTAAATATAAATGCATGCCCTTAAACTTGATCTTTATGGCCGACCATTTTGCAATAATCTCATGTGTTGGAAACATAAATTGATCATCTCCAAAATCCAAATCATCCATCGATATATTAATATAATCTCCATGCATCTTTTAGATGGTTAATCAATGATATCAGTCCCTTCCATCCGGCCATCTAATTTATCAATAGCAAAAGATTAGTCGCCCTATATTCTCATCAATCTCTTATAAGTCTTACCATGATGACCTAATTTTCTTTTCTTTCTTTTTTTTCCTTTTTCTTTTTTGCACAAAATTTAGATTATAAAATGGCTATACTGTTTATTTATTTCCAACAAATCGCTCACCATAAAAGTTTCCAATGTTGATCAATTATTTTTTTGACCATACATCGGTCATTCACGTACATGGATATTAATGGTTTCGAGGTTGGATAAAAAGAGTCAAGATCAGGGCGCGGAGCTTGGTCAAAGCATCAAGCTGCTAGCCTCAATCAACTCTAGCGCATCAAGCTTCATGATCTTCATTCATCGAACTCAATATGCCTATAACTGCTCATTTTATGTGTTGCTTCATCACATTCATACACTTCAATCCGATCCATGCATTAATGCAAACATACATTTCGTCTTTATATATATATATATATATATATATGTATATATATGTATATGTATATCTGTGTGTGTGTGTGTGTTAATGGCATGATATATAGGAAAATGATTGTCCTGACCATGACCAATATATTAACTAACGCATTGTGGCTTAGGCAAATGTGAATATAATTGTTAACATAAAGACCTCACGATTCTCTTGTATATTAACTCAAAAAACGGATCTCATAATTTTCAGAAGAATATTATAAAGAAACTATAACTCCCCGAGGGATTGATCTATTATTTGAGAATTAGAAAATAATTAGGCCAAAGAAGTATGCCAAAGTAAAAGGGGTATAAGTTTTGAAAACAAAAAAACATGTATTAAGAACTAAAAAACTATGACCAATTTTTAATAAAAAAAATAGTAAATTAATCATATATATTATTTATTTGAGTAATTCTACATACAACTATGAGTTCGTAACCATCGTGTAACCATTTTGAAAAATAGTGAGATTCACTATTAAGAAATTAACTTATTTATTTATTTATTTTTAAACAATTACGTGGTGATGTTCTAATTTACAGTTGTATATATATATATTCTCTATTTCTATTTAATAATTCTAATCTTAAATTAGTAGCTTAAGTGAAGATATCATCTTTTATAGCAAGAATCGAACTTAATATTATAATTATATATTTAAAATATATAATACAAACACTACAAGAGAATAGATTTTTTGAGACAAATCATCTTGTCTCAAAAAGTTTTTAGGGATGAAAATTAAAATTCATCCTTAAAAATGATTTTTAGAGACGAAATTTCACTTGCCTGTCCAGATCTGTTCGGACGGATTTTTTTATTTAAGACAAAAAACAATTCATCTCAGAACCCATTCGGACAAAAATTTTAGTTGTCCGAACTGACACATGACGTTCGAATGGATAAATATTTGGTTCGAACAGATTACCTGGTTCGAACGAGGTAAGCATCCGAACAGATATTATCTGTTCGAACGAATAAATTTATTGAAATTAATCTTCTCCGAACGAACTCTTGTTAGTTCGAACGAATTTTTAAATCGTAACGTATCGTTTGAACATGATTTTTTCTGTTCGAACGGTACCGCTATACATATTCACATTTATTAAAATATGTATTGCTATTATAATAAAAATATAATTTGTACATCAAAATTGTTCAAATATTGTTGTTAAACAGAATAATAAATGTGCAATTAATATAAAAAAACAGATTTTAAGATCGTCGTGATGGTATAGCGTTTTGAGACATCCTCTGCCATTCTTCAAACATTATTCGGGTTCTTGACCCCAGTCTCTTTTCTATTCTTGTCTCTAACTCCGTTGTTTTATCTAATTTGGTCAACAACTCTTGTTACTTGGATCTCAATCATTCTATCTCAAGTTTTGCTACCTCTAACTCTTTAGTCTTGTTTTCATTGGATCTAGCCTTAGAAGATGATTATGAACTTGAGGATGGCTTCACACAACGCCCTAAGCCCCTCAAATATTCAGAACGTGATTCAAGAACTTCAGATAGGATTTGAGTATCGTTGATAGATGATTCATCAGATGAATCTGCAGCAACGTCCTTTAGAGATTTCATCTTTTCCTACCAAAAAAAAAATACTGAAGTTAATATAAATAATAAGAATATTGTATTAGATTTTACTTAATATACTTAAACTTACATAATTTGCCACAGTTTAGGGACTAGTCCAAACACCATCACGATTTTTATGTGCTTTAGCATATAATTGGGTTAGATCAAAGTCACCCGAACTTTCAACTTACTGCAACATAAAAACTATCTTATAACTTGAATGAGAGAAGCGCATACTTTATTATGAAACTCGAACTAGTCGCACTAACCATTTTTGTGTGCAAACGATGACAAGATCGATAACCCGCACGGTGGTAAATTTTTAAATTTGATCTATTTGCTTTGTTTACAGCACTCTATTGCTAAAAAAAATTGATTATAAGTTTCAAATTATAATGCATCTATTATTTTTTTTAAAAAAAAGATAAATGCGATATTACCTTATAAGCAAGATCTTCAAACAGATCACAAACCTTCTCTCACTCGGCTGATGGTATTGCTTGGAATAGATTTTGGCGTGTCTCTACAGTAGTGCTAAACTTCTCGAAATGTGCATGGCACCGAGTTTTGTACCTCCGAAATGCACCTAACATTAGTTCCTCAACTGCGTTTCGATGCTATTACCAACTAAAATCAAGATCAAACTCATCTTTAAAAAAATTATAAGTAATTGGTATAAATTCAATTAGATTGAAATTTAATTTATATTTAATTTTTTAGGATGTAGCTCATTACCAAATAACATTTTTTTATGTGACATTTTACATCTTCAAGAACGTTAACCCAGTAGGTTCTTGACATTGAAGCATACGTGCAAGTGAAGGCACCAATATAAGTAGAAAACCATGCTTGTGAATCACTGTGTCCAGCGGTGTGACCCTCTAATATATCAACTTTAATTTTACTCATTTTTATGCATTTCTCTATGCTGACACCCCTCGTAATGCCCCTCACTCGGCGCTCGCATACAACTACATGCACAACAATTAGAACAAATGTATATAATTTGGTAAATATATATTAACTCATGTTAAATACTATAATTTGACAAAATACCTAGCGTTGGGTCTAGTGATGCTGGCCCACTATTGCTAGTCAGTGAATCATGTGCAAGGGAGTCGATAATGAGTGAGGGTGGGGATGACGCATAAACTGCTTTACATTTAAGAGGCATATCTATTTGAAATTGTAATGAATTCAATATATCATCGGATAAATATTATAGATATTTATAAAATTTATACTTACACAGATATTTTAATTCATTCACTATCAGTTTTGTTGGATCAGTCCCCTTCATTCTCACTAGACACGTTAATAGATTCATGTTCTTCCAACATTCCATCCTCAATTACTTCTGGTGCAACGTCTTCTCTACAGAATGTGACCATTTCATATTAACTTAGGTCAACAAATAGATTGATCTATGGTTTGTTTTCTTGATATGCATCTTCATTTGTCGAACCATCAAATTTTTTATGTCATTCATCTGCCTCTAGAACATAATCATATACATTCCTTGGTGTAAACTTCTCTACCACTTGCCATGGGTTCCCATATTCTGGATCATCTAAATAAAAATCTTGATTTACTAGGTCCGGGATGTATTCACACTAACAAAACTTTCATCTTTATACACTCTCAGCTAGGGTTTGAGACATTTCATCAAGTACATCTAAACAACCAAGTAATATAATCCCTAACATACGTTAGCCCTATAATATCTTCTATAACCCTATAGAAGTCAATGTTATCATCTGCATGACTCCCTTCGACTGCAACTCCACAATTCTGAGTTTTTCTATATCATTCTCTATGACGTATTTGAAATCTATATCCACACACCATACACCCTAAATATTGGATAGCCCTCTTGCTTAGACCATATGCCAATGTATAAAGTTCTGGTGAGATCTCCTCGAAATTTCCAGTAGATTTTGATAGAATCTACATCAATAGGACATATTTAGTATGATATTAAACATCAATAGAATCCGATGATTTTTTTTAATAATACCGTACCATATGTTCAAACCATGACGTGAATTCCTCTTCATGCTTCATTTGTATGTCAGCTACACCACCAAAGCTAAATAGTTGTAAATGTTCGCTGCGTAATTTCATGTGAAATATTAATTTTTACGAAAATACTAACTTCAAGTATTTGATTGCGGTAGAACCTAAATTCATTACTAACCTTAAGTAGTGCTCAATTTTCGCACAATTATTCAAGATATACCATCGAGCTCTATCAAAATCTTGTCCGTATAGGTCGTAGTCCCCCTGTGTGCCCATCGGACGTACAGTTTGGAAAATTACATAAAATGGTGATTAGACACTCATTTGTTCACCTTCACAATTTCGAACCAGTCTCGTAAATCTGGTATCAACTCCACAAAAATATATTGAACAAAAAGTGTGTCATTCGTCATCAATGTAGAACTCTGCAATCGAACCTTCTAGACGAGCCTTATTTCTCACACTTTGTTTAATTTTTCCTAAATGTCATTCAATAAGATACATCCATCTATATTAAACCGAGCAAGCAACTAAAACCTTACGAGGTAGGTGAACAGCCAAATGAACCATTATATCAAAGAAAGAAAGCGGATACAAACCCTCTAGTTTGCACAATATCATTGCAATATCGGCCTCCATCTTTAACAATGCATCAACGTGTAACGTCCTATTACAAATGTCTCTGAAAAATGCCCCTAACTCTGTGAGTGCTATACGAACATATCAAGGAGCTGTAGGCTGACTCAGCAGATGATATTGAGTCTGATGAGGAGTACGTACCTGATTAGGACGATCTCACAGACGATCAGGTACGTGCCATATTGCGACATTCGAATGCTCCGCCATATGACGACGGGAAGATCATCAAACAGATCGACTGCACGTAGTCCTTTAGGATCCTTAATTTGATGTCAGCTACAACCTGGACCCAAAGAAGCATAAGACAGACTTTGGGATCGATCGGGCCAAACTGCTAGTGCGGGTTGCGCGGATGCAGCCTATGGATCTCACCCTCTACATCTTCTACCATTCGGAACGAGTCACGTTATGGGAGTGAAGGCAGACTCCTATTTGGATTGATGATCTTTGGCCTTCTACTCTGAGCAAGAGTTACACCATGGGTGAGTGAGGAAATCACCTTATAGATAGGGCCTCTCAGCAAGATCACCCTTAGCAAGAGCAAGGGCCGCCTCAGTCAGATGAGGACGCCCACATTAGACGTGCATGCGACGTCCAATACTGCTGCCCAAGTTGTTGGGAGAATACCGCCTGAATTTACATTGCAGTAGTTGGAGGCAGTGGTGGAGAAAGTGGTGAGGCGAGTAGTAGGGGAGATAGAGAAATACCTCAACAAGAGAATGACTGATATAGAGTCACAGGTGAAATCTATGTAGGAGGACATAAATTTGATACTGAAATAATATTGTTTCCTTATTTTATTTTATATTTTACTTTGTGTTGTATCGAACAATATTAGATATTTTGGGATGTAAATATTATGTGTTTTTTAATTTTAGAGTTCATAAAAAAATTTCTTTCTAATTTTTCTCATTCTACTTACTACTCGTGATAATAAAATAAATAACATTTGAAATTAATTATATAAAATTAATTTATACATTTATTAATATTTTAAACGCTCCGTAAATCATAATATGTAATATAAACTCATTTTTTATATTTTTAAAATGATAAAATGAATTAATGAAATATATATATATATATACACAAATTAATGGTGATGAACAATTAAAATCTAATTTTCAACATTTTTCTGTCCGAACAGTATATGTTATGTCCGGACGAACTTGCAGGTTTCCTGCCAAGTTTCCCTCTAAATACATCCCATTCAGACAAATAATTCTCCATCCGAACGTATTTTTATATTTCGAGACCATTTTTTTCATCCCAAATTTCTGGTTCGGGCAGATTTTATTTCGTCCAATCGAGTTTTACAACTCGTCCATTTTTAGGACGAAATTTAAATTTAATCTCTAAAAATCACTTTTAGAGACAATTTATTTTGTCTCTAACAAATTTCGTCTCTAAAACTTAAATTTCTTGTAGTGAAACATGGAGATATAATGGTATCATTAATATAGTTCATGTGTGTGAGTGTGATGAGTGTGATGAGTGTTGGCTTCACTCTAGTATTATTATATATATATAGATATATATAGTAAAGTGGGAAGTGAATGATGTGGCTTCACGTACACGTATTGGTATAGAAGCAAGATATATTTATATGCTTTAAAATTATCACATGGTACTATATAGATATTGAAATGAACGAACGAAATACAGCCGCCCCCCTGTCCCACCACTAAATTATGTGAATGATCCCACCACTATTATTTTAAATTCTGCATAGTGACTTGCATAGTGACTTGCATAGTAACTTGCATAGTAATTTCAAAGCCTATAAATAGGGGCTTCAGTTGTAATGAAATTCATAAGAAAATATAGAGAGAGAAAGAAAGTTTCAGTTCTTAAGAGTTTCAGAGAGAATTTCTTATTTCTCTTTTGCAATAGTAGTTTCTTTCTTTAAGTTTCATAACACGTTATCAGCACGACGGTTCTACCAATTCTAAAGCTAGTGGCCTTATTCCTCTGTAAGTTTTTCAATATATTATTTGAAATCTTTGATATATTTTATTGATGATTATCTGTGTGAATTTATAAATATATTTTCTGAGATACACATATTTATTATTTATATGTGTAGAAAATGGAAAATCTTACAAAATTGGAATTTGTTGCTCTTGATATCAATGTTTTTAATTTCGTACCGTACCGGCCGGTACGGCCAGTACATACCGTACCGGAGCAGTGGCCGGTACAGAAATGAGGTCTGTTTCGTACCGGCCCAGATTTCGGCCTTACCGGCCTGTACCGGCCGGTATTTCGGCCGTACCGGCCATGTGTACCGGCCTGTACCGGCCGGTACCGGATTTGAGAATTTTTTTTTTTTTTTTTCATTTCTTCCTATTTTTTTATCCTAATTTAGACTAGATTATTTACATATATATTAATATATATAATTGAGACTATTATTTTGAAATATAATTTTTATATATTTTTATATATTTAATTTTTTTTTATGTATAGACTATTCCGAAACAGTACACAAAACGGTACCGGTACCGAAATATTTCGTTCCAGTGCCTTGACCGGTACGCTCACCGGTACGGTATTCAAAACATTGCTTGATATATCTGGGAAAAATTATTTATCCTGGATACTTGATGCTGAAAACATCTTGATGCAATGAACCTGGGAAAAACTATTAAAGAAGGAAATCAAGCATCCCTGCAGGAACGTGCTAAAGTAATGATTTTCCTTCACCACCATCTTCATGAAGAATTGAAAACTGAATATCTCACAGTAAAAGATCCCTATATTTTGTGGAACAATTTAAGGGAGAGGTATGAACACCAGAAGACTGTCATCCTCCCAAGAGCTCGTTTTCAATGGATGCACCTGAGGTTGCAAGATTTTAAAAGTGTTAGTGAGTATAATTCCGCACTTTTTAAAATAAGCTCAGTATTAAAATTATGCGGTAAGAAAATCACCGATGAAGATATGCTAGAGAAGACTTTTACTACATTTCATGCCTCGAATGTGCTCCTGCAGCAGCAGTATCGAGAGAGAAAGTTCAAGAAATATTCTGAACTTATATCATGTCTTCTAGTAGCTGAGCAGAATAATGAGCTCTTATTAGAAAGCCATCAGTCACGCCCTACTGGCTCAATATCATTCCCTGAAGTGAATGGTAATAGGTTTGCATCATTCCCAAAAGTGAATGGTGCATCCTTTAGAAGAAATCGGAGGCGTGGACGTGGTAGGAAAAATTATAGAAATGTTGGTCCCAGGAATGACAACATTAAAAGGGATTATAATATACCATATCACCAGAAGTGGTACAATTCAGAGAGGGGTAAAAATCCTCAGAATAATTCTTCAAAAAAAAGTGAAGAGGTGTGCCATAGATGTGGAATGACTGGACATTGGTCACGTACCTGTCGTACGTCCAGGCACTTAGCTTATTTATATCAAGCTTCTATTAAAGGAAAGAATAAAGTGCATGAAACAAATTTAGTAGAACCATCAGATGATTTATTAGATTTAGTAGATGTAGACGTTACTCATCTTGATGTATCTGATTTCTTTAATCATCCTGAAGGTAGTATTGAACACTTAATTGGAGATGGAAGTGTTCCACTCAATTAATGTATTTTCTTTCTATCAGTAATAAAAGTTTTGTATATTTTGTAGAATCATAGATCACATTGATGAGCTTTTTATCTGTGAGTTGAATGATAAAGATATATGTCTGGCTGACAGTGCTACAACTCACACAATTCTCAAAGAAAAGAAATATTTTCAAAATCTAACACTAAGTAAAGCCTATGTCCAAACCATATCAGGTTCATCGGATTTAATTGAGGGCTCCAGAAGAGCTTATATTGTGTTGCCTAATGGCACCAAATTTTGTATTAATGATGCTCTATTCTCTTCACAATCCAGAAGAAATTTATTGAGTTTCAAAGATATACGTCGTAATGATTACCATATTGAAACGACCAATGAAGGCAGTAAAGAGCATCTTCTTATTACTAAAACAGTATCGGGCCAGAAGCTCGTATTAGAAAAACTGTCTGCTCTATGTTCTGGATTGTATTATACAAAAATGAGAACAATTGAATCATATGTGGTAATGCACCAGAAGTGCATTGACCCTAAAGTATTTATGACTTGACATGATCGCCTTAGACATCCGGGTTCTATAATGATAAGACGAATTATTGAAAATTCGCATGGGCATCCCTTAAAGAATCAAAAGATATTTCTACCCAATGAATCTCCGTGCTCTGCATGTTCTCAAGGTAAGTTAATTATTAGACCATCTCCCTCAAAAGTCATTGTTGAATCTCCATCCTTTTTACAAAGGATTCACGGAGATATATGTGGGCCTATTCATCCATCAAGTGGACCATTTAGATATTTTATGGTTCTAATTGATGCATCTAGTCGATGGTCACATGTTTGTCTTCTTTCCACTAGAAATGTTGCATTTGCTAGACTTCTTACTCAGATAATTAAACTACGAGCACAATTTCCTGAATATCCAATTAAGACCATTTGATTGGATAATGCAGGTGAATTTTCATCTCAAGTTTTTAATGATTATTGCATGTTAATAGGAATAGATGTTGAACATCCTGTTGCCCATACACACACACAAAACAGTTTAGCTGAGTCTTTGATCAAAAGGCTTCAACTAATCGCTAGACCTTTACTTATGAAATCAAGACTACCTATTTCTGTTTGGGGACATGCTATACTTCATGCAGCATCTCTAATTCGCATTAAACCATCTGCATATCATAAATATTCTCCATTACAGTTTGCATTTGGTCAACAACCAAATATTTCTCATCTTCGTACTTTTGGATGTGCTGTATATGTTCCAATTGCACCTCCACAACGTACAAAAATGGGCACTCAACGTAGACTTGGGATATATGTTGGTTTTGATTCTCCATCCATTATTAGATACCTTGAACCCCTTACAGGGGATATGTTTAAAGCACGTTTTGAGGATTGTCATTTTGACGAATCAAATTTTCTGTTAATGGGTAAAAAAAAGTCGGTGCCTGAAGCACGACAAGATATTACCTGGGATAATAAGACCCTGTCTCAGTTTGATCCTCCTACAAATGAATGTAAATGGAAAGTTCAAAGGGATTATTCATTTGTAAAATGTTGCAAATCAGTTACCGGATGTATTTACTGACACTAAAGGTGTAGTAAAATCTTATATTCCTGCTGTTAATACTCCAGCAAGGATTGAAGTCCCTGAAGGACAAATTGTCAAAGCAGCAATAGGTGAATCTAAAATACGCCTGAAGCGTGGAAGACCTATTGGTGCAAAAGATAAAATTCCCAGAAGGAAAAGAATATAAAATGAATTTTGTGTTCCTGAAGAACACGTACCCACAATACAGGCCACAAATATAATTGGTGCTCCTAAAGAGCTTAAATCTTCTATTCCAGAACCTCCTGAAGAGAAAACTCTTGAAGAGTATAAATCTCCTAAAAAGTGACCTCTTGAAGAGGTGTGTCATAAAATATTTTCCCCTGAAGAGGAACAAGTACCTGAAAATAATGAGATCTCAATACATTTCATGAAAACTGGAGAAATTCTGGATAGAAATAAAACTGTTGTCGACAACATATTTTCATATAAAATGGCCCTTGATATTACCAGAAGTAATGAAGAAAGTGAGCCAAAAAGCGTCGAAGAATGTCGACGTAGAAATGATTGGCCAAAATGGAAAACAGCTATTGAAGCTGAATTAAATTCGCTAGCAAAACGAGAAGTATTTGGACCTGTTGTCCAAACACCAAAGGGTGTAATGCCTGTTGGATATAAGTGGGTATTTGTACGAAAACGTAATGAGAAAAATGAAATTGTGCGATACAAAGCACGACTTGTCGCACAAGGTTTTCTGCAGAAACCCGGGATTGATTATGAAGAAACATACTCTCCCGTTATGGATGCAATCACATTTAGATTTTTGATTAGTCAGGTTGTTACAAAAGGATTAGAAATGCGGTTGATGGATGTGGTCACTGCATATTTATATGGATCCTTAGACCATGACATATATATGAAAATCCCTGAAGGATATAAGATGCCTGAAGCATCTACAAGTACATCTAAAAATATGTACTCAATCAGACTACAAAGATCTTTATATGGGTTGAAGCAATTCGGACGCATGTGGTATAATCGCTTAAGCGAATATCTATTGAAAAAAGGATTTGAGAATAATCTTATATGCCCATGTGTTTTTATTAAGAAATCAGAATTCGGATTTGTCATTATTGCGGTTTATGTTGATGATTTAAATATTATGGGAACTCCTGAAGAGATCTCAAAAACCGCTATATATTTAAAGAATGAATTTGAAATGAAAGATCTTGGCAAAACAAAACTTTGTCTCGGCCTGCAGCTTGAGCACTTGCCAAATGGAATTTTTATTCATCAGTCCATGTATACTAAGAAAGTCCTAAAGCATTTTTATATGGACAAATCTCATCCTCTGAGTACTCTAATGATTGTTCGAACACTTGATGTGAAGAAAGATCCATTCCGTCTTTGTGATGACGATGAAGAAATTCTTGGTCCTGAAGTACCATATCTCAGTGCAATTGGAGCTTTGATGTATCTTGCAAATTGCACTCGACCAGATATTACATTCTCAGTTAATCTGCTTGCAAGATATAGTTCTGTACCAACTCGAAGGCATTGGAATGGCATTAAACATGTCCTTCGTTACCTTCATGGTACGGTTCATATGGGATTATTTTATCAACGTGATTCAAGTCCAGAATTGATTGAGTATGCAAATGCAGGTTATCTTTCAGTCCCACACAGAGGTAGATCTCAAACTGGATATTTATTTACTTATGGAGATACTGCCATATCATGGAGATCTGTTAAGCAGACACTATCTGCTACCTCTTCAAATCACTCAGAGATCATTACTATTCATGAAGCAAGTCGAGAGTGTATTTGGTTGAGATCAGTTATTCAACATATTCAGGAAAAGTGTGGACTTCCCATGATCGATAACAGCCCAACAATCTTATATGAAGATAATACTGTTTGTATCACTCAAATCAGAGGAGGATATATCAAAGGTGACAGAACCAAACATATTTCACCGAAATTCTTTTATACTCATGAACTTCAAGAAAAAGGTGAAATTGATGTCAAGCAGATACGATCTAGTGATAATCTGGCAGATTTATTCACAAATGTGTTACCAACTTCCACATTCAAGAAGATTGTGCATAACATTGGAATGCGAAAACTCAAAGATCTTTTGTCATGCACTTTTCAGGGGGAGTAAATATGCTGATTGTACTCTTTTTCCTTCGCTGAGGTTTTGTCCCACTGGGTTTTCCTTTGCAAGATTTTAATGAGGCAATCTTAAAGCACTTGTGGATACATAAGAAGACTGTACTCTTTTTCCTTCGCTTTTGATTTTTCTTCCCACTGGGTTTTTACTTGGCAAGATTTTAACGAGGCAGATTCCTTATTGGCGGTCATTCAAGGGGGAGTGAAATGAACGAACGAAATACAGCCGCCCCCCTGTCCCACCACTAAATTATGTAAATGACCCCACCACTATTATTTTAAATTCTGCATAGTGACTTGCATAGTGACTTGCATAGTAACTTGCATAGTAATTTCAAAACCTATAAATAGGGGTTTCAGTTGTAATGAAATTCATAAAAAAATATAGAGAAAGAAAGAAAATTTCAGTTCTTAAGAGTTTCAGAGAAAATTTCTTATTTCTCTTTTGCAATAGTAGTTTCTTTCTTTAAGTTTCATAACAGATATAGATAATTAGAACTCTCTCTTAATAGTTCCCCTGGCTTCCATATATATATATATATATATGACAAGATTTCATCAAGATTTTATAATTCTGATCAATTAAACGTTGATAATCTTCTCTTTTTTTTCTTCCTCTGAAAATTAAACGTTGATCTTACTAGTAGATAGCCTTTTTCAAACATTAATCTTAAAGTATAATATGCATGAGTAGTACTACATATTTGTGATCATCGATTTCTCAAGCGCTGGGAAATCTTGAAAGTTATGATAAGTTTTGGTTCATAGTATAAGAACATTATTAATTAATAGTTTTTTCGAGCGATTTTTACTTTAAGCAAATTGGAAGCAAATCGTCATGAGTGTGATCAATGGTATGATTGCATATGATCCGATTTTCTAAATAGAAAATTTGGGTTCTAAACTCCCCACCCACCCTTATTAAAAAATCAGAAGCAAATCGGTAGTAAGTACATCAGATCATAAATTAAGCTAGCAATTGCCAATTATAACCAGATCAATCCCACTATATATTCGTCCTCCCTAGCTTTTCGGTATCTCTCTTTTTTCTTTTCTTTTTTTCATTTTTACTTTTCTTCGAATGTGAACAAAGATGCAATGCCTCATTCTTCTTGCATGGGATCAGAATCATATTCCATGCTCTCCCGCTTTACTTAGTCCTTTTTTCTTCCTTTTTCAATTCTAGTAAATATTTTAACTCGAGTGCAGGCAGGAATATAATAAAACTGATCAAAGACTGATAAAACAAAATATCAGGAACTAGTGGGGCATGCATTAGAGAAACAAGAAGTTAAGCGCATCTGATCACTACATAGACGTACAAATAGAAATTAACGCTTTCTATCTGTGCCAATAATTGGTATACTTGATCATATGTTCTTTTTAATCAAAAAGCATTCAAGAAATGGCAATAATATTAGATCATGAAGAGTTAATGCGTGATTTGGTGATTTAGCTAAATATACATTACGTAGTACTTGTAAATCATATCCATTTTGTTGGGTTATAGAGCCTGATTTGAGCTAAGAATACATCAAGTCAAAAGTTTAATCGCCTCTTACTCAATAAAGCGCTCGAAATAAATTCAGACAAAGAGTTCGCTCGAGATACTCGCTCAGTGATTGACTCGAGCAAACTTCAAACAGTGAGTTCATTGACGGCGCACTTGACATTCCACTCGAACAAATAAGCATGTTTTGCCACCTTAGGTGGTATGATGACGTGCACTATATATATGTTATGTTTACATTTAGAATATGTAAGATTGAACATAAAGAGGTGTCCTCTAAGCATTCTTGAAAGAGAAAGAAGTCCTAGATGGAGAATTGAGATTGTGATTAGAAGGAAGCTCTTGTAACTCACTATACTTTGTAGTCTCCTTTGAATAAAACTCCTTGTAGCTCTATGGACATAAGCACATTGCTGAACTATGTAAATATTGTGTCATGTTATTGTATGTGATTGATTCATGTGTTTCTGCCTTTGTGGGTGTGGTATTTTTCACAACAACTGATTCATGTTAAATGCCACGGTTCGGATCTGAGGCAGAATGAAGTCTGGAGAAATTATGAAGGTTGGAATCGAGAAATTTAATGGCATATATTTTGGCTATTGTCGAATGCATATCGAGGATTTTCTCTATGAGAAGAGGCTCTCTGTCTTTCTCTAATGGGAAAGAAGCCAGAAAGCATGAATGATACTGAGTGCAATAATTTGGGTCAATAGGTTTTATGGGTTATTCGACTCACCCTGTCTAGATCAATGGCATAAAACGTTATTAAGGAGAGAATTACAACATATCATGGTAGCTCTGTCACGCATATGTAAAATTAACAACGTTATTAACAATGTACATTTGATGAAAAATTATTCAATCCGAGAATGGAAAAAGGTATGTTTGTTGCCTAACATTTGAATGATTTTAATGCGAGCACAAGTCCATTGTCATCAATCGAGATTGAGTTTGTTAACGAAATTAGAACGATCATTTTGTTGGCATCACTGCCATATAGTTGGGAGGTCAAAAGAATGTCGATGAGTAAATCTACTAGCAAGATGAAATTGAATTATGGTGATGTTAGTAATATGATTTTTGCTGAGTGGGTACACAAGAAAGACTCTGGAGAGTTTTTTTTTTTTTTTATAAAGGTTTGGTTCTAAGTGTTGACGATCGAGATAGGGACATGACAGGTCAAGGAATAGAGGCAGGAGTAAGTCGAGATCTAAACAACATATTACTTGATTGAATTATGACTGACAAGACCACATCAAAATAGACTGCTGGAATTAAAAGTATTAAGGATGATGCTCTGAATGCGATGGTTGAACAAGTATAAGACATTCTATTTCTTACAGTGCATAGACCAATTGACGATTGGGTGTTGAATTCATGAGCTTCATTACATAGCACCTCACATTAAGAGATTATATAGAATAATGTTATTGGTAACTTTGGGAAGATGTACATAGTTAATGGAGAGGCATCAAATGTAGTCGGAGTAGGCAATGAATAGAAGCTTGTGGACTTTGTAGCAAGTCAAACACATTCCAAATCAAAAGAAAAGTCTTAGCTTTTGTCGGCAGCTTGACAATAACTATCATATAGTAGCATTTTCTAAAGGAGCATTGAAGTTCACGAAGGGTGTGCTAGTCTTGGCGCATGGTAATTAGGAGAATTGACGATTTTATATTTGATATGAGAAACCAGTGATGTGTAAGAAAATACGTGGTTGCAACAGAGTAGGTTTTCTCACTCGATTTAGATGAAAAATCAAAAGGGAGTTAGTTTTGTAGTTCTTGATGTAAGCCTAAGAAAATATCCCAAGATCAAGGTGCGGAGAATAGGTGTGAGAGATAGGGATAGAGCGTCTGGTGTTCCAGGAACGTCTACATCTATAGTTACTACTCGTAGAGCTACTAGGATAACCAAACTTCCACCATGGTCGCCTACTTTGAAAAATATCCTACCGACTAAAAGGTGGTGAACCATGATATAAAGAAAAAATCTTGCAAGACAGGTGATCGGGCAAGTAGGAGTTAGCTGAGATGAAGCTGATCAGACTTCAAGAGAGGAAGTAGCAATTGCATAAAGGATGGGCACATCAACTAAAGACAAAACAAACTAGCTGCCAGAAGATGGTATCAGTCGCTCAGATCAGAGAATGGAATATCAACAAAAGGTTCTTTGAGTCACCCAGTAAATGTGTTGAACGAGGGCACTATACATGAGAAACTAAAATCAAGCTCAACTTTAATTTGTCTTCTAACTTGAAGATGGGAGCTATTAGCTGCAGTGGTCATAGAGCTTGTATTGGAGACCGTAGATGGCATCTGAAGAACCAGTTCCAAGTGGGCAATTATTTAGTTATGAAGCCTAGATTGAGTTGAGAATATGTCAAGTCGAGAGTTGGCTTATTACTTACTCGATAAAGAACTCGAGCAAAGTTCATGTAAAAAGTTCGCTCGAGATGTGCTTAACAGTTGGCTTAAGCGAAATTCAGGCAGAGATTTCGCTCAAGACTCGATCATTGGTTGACTCGAGCGAAACTTGGATATATTAGAAAATTCATTCAAGGCGCGCTTGACATGACTTCGCTCAAGAGAATAATTATAGGTTTCTGACGCCATGTACCATATATGTTACATTTATGTTTAGAATATGTAAGATTGAAAAAATGAAATGACAGGGAAAAAAAACAGTGAGAGAGATGTCTTGTGAGCGTTCTTGAGAGAGAAAGAAGCCCTAGAGAGAGAGAGATAGTTAGGATTGTAAGTAGAAGCATCCTCTTGTAACTCACTATGTGTATTATAATCTCCTCTGAAAATGTAAGCATGTTGTCGAATCACTTCAATCTTATATCGTATTATTGTGTGGGATTGATTTCTATATTTCTATATTTATTTCACTCTCTCATTATCGTTATTCTTAGGTGTGGTGTTTTGCACGAGATGTTTTAATAGTTATTTGGAAAGTGGGTATGCAACCAATGATCAAATAATTCCCTTTTACTCATCATTTGCAAATAATCTAGATCATGGGATATTATTTTAATCTGAGGATCAGCCGAATAATTCTATTAAAACTGAAAAATTTCTTGGTGTGAATACCTACAAACTAATTAAAATCACGTACGGTTGGTAATGACCATTCATTACTTCTGAAAGCCAAAATTGAGAACTCATGTTTGAGCCAAGAAATACATGATTAATTTTTATTTGTGCTAATTTGATCCATTACAAGAACAAATGCAGGAATTTATATACTTGCAAACAAGCTGATCAAGAGTCTGAGCTCTATCAAATGCGAGTATAAGATCGACAATCATAAAATAAGTAAGAAAATTACCATTGTCATGATTATCTGATAAAATTGTTTAAGACTCTAATTGGATAATAAAATTATTTTATCTCATTTCGTCTCATTTTGTATTATCCTATTATTACATAAATAATATCAATTTTTTTATACAAAATATAAAAGACAATTCAACTTTTATAAATATCAAAACATTAATAATATTAAAATATAATATTTTATTAAATTCAATTTTCATCTCTACTCATTTTATTAGAAGTAAAATGTTATTTTTACATATGTATTTCATTAAGCTTCGCTTAGCTTGTGTAATTTACTTTTATAACCCTATGTATATGTCCAATATATAAGGCTTCTTTGTTCATTTATATTCAGGTTAATGAGAATATTCATCTACAGTATTTGCTTTCTCTCGACTACTCTTTACTCTTAATATGGTATCAGCAGAATTTTAGGGTTAGGGTTTCCCACTCTGATCTCCAAGATTATTCTTATTCTTCTTCTTCTTCTTCCGCCGTTGAGAATGATCCTCGAAGTCCTTATTTTCTCACCAACGCCGATCATCGAGGTGCTCTTTTAGTGAGTGAGAAATTGAATACCAGTAACTACCATTCCTGGTCTCGCTCCTTGTTCCTTTCTCTGAAAGCTCGAAATAAACTCGAATTCATTGATGGATCTCTCTCTACTCCCGCTGAAAATAATTCTCTGTTTCCTTCGTGGAGTAAATGAGACACCATCGTTCTTTCGTGGCTACTTAATTCATTATCGTCGAAAATCACACAGTGTTATCTATGTTGAATCTGTTGCCTATGTCAAGGTACCGAACCTCGTATCTTCGAATTGCAAGTTGCAATCTCTGCCCTATGTCAAGAACAGAGTGATTTCAGTGCTTATTTTACCGATCTTAAGGTATTTTGGGATGAGCTTCTCAATTACCAACTATTACTCATTTGCTACTACCACGGTTGTAAATGCCATTCTTCTAAGGTTTTTGCTGCATATTATCACCAGAATTATGTGATGAAGTTTCTTATGGGATTGACTGATGCTTATGATAATGTTAGAGTTCAAATCTTAATGATGGATCCATTACCTTCCATCAATAAGGTTTTTTCTCTTGTTATACAAGAGGAAAGGCAACGTATGGTTAGCAATCGTAGCTCATCTTTAGTTCTTGTTGAATCTGTTGCCTTAGCTGCTAGGACTGAGAATGATTTTAGACCTATCAAAGGTAATCTTTGAAGTAAAGTCATTTGTAGTCACTGTAGTATTACTGGTCACACAGTGGACAAATGCTATAAGGTTTATGGCTATCCGCCTAATTACAAGTTCAAGGATAGATCAAAACCTAGTTCTGCTAATATGGTTCAAGAACTTTCTTTGCTTCCTCGTTCTTCTTCTGCTTTACCTTTGACTATGGAACAATGTCAGCAACTACTAGCTTTGCTCAAGCCTCCCTCATCTTCTCAAGGTCCATCACCTGGTCAAACTTCTTCAATTAACATGGCACTAACGCCTAATTTTTCAGGTGAGCATCACATTGTCTGTGTTGCTGATTCATATGGTTCAGTTTCCTCCTGGATAATTGTTGATGTTTCTGCTTCAGTACAACTTCCTAATGGTTCTTTTGCAGCAGTTATACACATTAGTGATATTGTCCTCAGTTTTACATTGACCTTAACCAATGTTTTGTGTATTCCTACTTTTTCCTTCAACCTTATATCTGTCAGCAAATTGACTAAAGCTTTGAATTGTACTTTACTAATTCAAGCTGATAAATGTTTCCTGCATGACCTAGTCAGTTCGATGATGATTGGGATGGGTGAAATGCAAGATGGCCTATACAAGCTGGTTCTTCCTCATTCTAACTCTTTTTCTTCTCATTGTTTTTCCATTCAATCTAATGTAGCTCTATGGCATTTTAGATTAGGTTATCCATTTTTTTCTAGAATGCAGCCACTAAATAAACACATTCCAAATTTACATTCTCATTACAATTCTTGTAATATATGTCCTATTGCTAAACAAAGGCGTTTGTCATTTCTTGTTGGTAATCACAAGTGTACTGCACCTTTTGACTTAGTGCATTGTGATATTTGGGGCCTCATGGCTATTTCTACTATTGATGATTTCAAATATTTTCTCTATGTGGTAGATGATTTTTCTCGAGCCACTTGGGTTTACTTAATGAAATCCAAGTCTTAAGCTGGTCCACTTCTTAAATCATTTTTTACTCACATAGAAACTTAATTTTCAGCAAAAATTAAAGCATTAAGGTCTGGTAATGGACCTGGATTTACTTTAAAAGATTTTTTTGCCTCAAATGGGGTATTACATCAATTAAGTTGTGTTGCAACTCTACTATAGAATTATGTTGTGGAGCTCAAACATCAACATATTCTTAATGTGGCCAGATCTATTCTTTTTCAGGCAAAATTACCTCTCTGTTATTGAGGAAATAACATTCTTACTGCTGTTTACCTCATTAACAGAATGCCTACTCAACTTCTCTCTAATAAGACTCATTTTGAGCTCTTATATAATAAAATTCCATTTTTTTCACATCTGAGAGTATTTGGCTGCTTATATAATAAAATTTTCACCAAGAGCTATAAGGTCTATTTTTCTAGGATATCCTTTTGGTGTTAAATGATATAAGCTATTAATTCTAGACACTGAGACTTACTACATTTCTAGAGACAGGGGCGGACCCATGTTGATGAGTAGCCCCCCAAAATTTTTCAAAAGCTTACCTATAATATAAATATATATAATTTATATATATATAATTAAAATTCTCTCTTAGATTTTTAAAAAAAATTGCCTCCCCTCAATTTTTTACTAAAATTATTTTTCTAAATCTCAATATACATCCATTTATATTCTAACTTTTATCTTCAGTTAAACCCAAATTTTAACTCACATAATCTCGCAATTATTCTAACAGTCTAATTCTAACAAAAAAATTGACTATAAATTTATATGATTATAAAATTAATTGATTATACTCACTTATTTAGTTTTACTCTAACTTGTATGATTATGAGATATAATTTGTTAAAAATTTAATAGCGTTATATAATTACTTATTAGAAAGTTTTCAAATTCATTCTTGATCTATAAATTTTTCTTAAATCATAGAAAAATATGAGCAAGTACTTAAGAACAATTGATTTTTTTATAAAAAAAAAAAGTCGTAAACAATTCGAAAACTATTATATGTTTAGAGAACTCGATAACAACAGAGTATGATGCTTTTAGCATTGATGACCATTCTTCTAAAATTTACACGCATCGTACATTTTATCGATCGCGCCCCCTCCCCCAAACATAAAATTGATTCTGCCCCTGTCTAGAGATGTAGTATTCCTTGAGGGAGTTTTTCTTTTTGATAATCCTTCATCAACATCAACTTTTCCATCTGATTCGTTATTTTTTCTCTCTCAGAAGAATTATCCTAATTCTTCTCTGCCTTTTCCAACTCCTAATATTGATTTTCCTCCAAATAATACTTCAATTCCTCATAATTCTGACCCTACTCCAGTGAGTACTGGTTCAACTGATCTGCCACAAGCCTCCATTACTCCTCCTAGAAGATCTACTCGATCTAGACATCCCCCAACATATCTACATTCTTACCATTGTCAACAGGCTAGCTTGCATTCAGCTTATCCCAATGGTCATTCAGTTGCTGGTTCTATTCCCATGGGCACTGCTTATCCCCTGGACAATTTTCTGACATACAACAGACTATCTTCTTCCCACAGATCATTGGTCCTTGCTACTTCTACTATTAATTGAACCAAAGACATTTTCTTAAGCTATTTTGTATCCTGAGTGGAGGGCTACAATGCAAGTTGAAATTTCTGCCTTAAAAGAAAATAACACATGGGATTTGGTTTCTTTATCCCCTGGTAAGCATCCATTAGGGAGTAAATGGGTTTATAAACTCAAACTCAAGTCTGATGGGACTGTAAAATGGTGTAAAGCTCGGTTGGTAGCTAAGGGATATACTCAAATGGAGGGGTTGGACTATCATGAAACTTTTAGCCCAATGGCTAAACTCACAACTGTTCGAGTTTTTTTGTCTATAGCTGCTGTCAAAAACTGATCCATTATTCAATTAGATGTAAATAATGCTTTTTTGAATGGTAGTCTTCAAGAGGAGGTCTATATGTCTCTTCCTTCTAGTTTTGACAACAAGGGGGAGCCTAGAATGGTATGCAAACTCAAGAAATCATTGTATGGTTTAAAACAAGCCTCAAGACAATGATTTTCTAGATTTTCTTCAACACTTTTGGTTGCTGGTTTTACTCAGTCTCGATTAGATTATTCATTATTCAGCAAATTCAAATGTCCTTCAATCATCATGTTATTAGTATATGTTGATGATATACTAATTGCAAGCAGTGATGATTTGGCAGTGGAATCATTAAAGGCTTATTTGAATGATCATTTCAAGATGAAGAATTTAGGACCCTTGGAATACTTTTTAGGTCTATAGGCAGTTAGATCTTCAAAAGGAATTCATTTGTGCCAAAAAAAATATTCTTTGGAGATCATAGAGGATTGTGGACTCCTCGAATGCAAACCTGTTTGTTCTCCTATGGAACAAAACCTAAGTTTAAGTGCAGATAGTAGTGATGAACTTAAAAATCCTTCACAGTACAGGAGATTAATTGGCAGGTTAATTTACTTAACCATTACTCGACCCGATATAGCTTTTTCAGTCTAAAAGCTAAGTCAATTCATGCACAAACCTAAAAAACCACACTTAACAGCAGCATATAGAGTAGTTCAATATGTGAAAAACTCTAATGGTCTAGGTTTGTTCTTTTCCTCTGCAGCAAATGACTTTTAACTTAAGATTTATACAAATTCGAATTGGGCAGCTTGTATTGATCCTAGGAGATCTATGACGGGCTAGACAATTTTCTTGGATAATAAACTTTTAAGTTGGAAGTCCAAAAAGTAACATACGGTCTCTAGGTTTTCTGCCGAAACAGAGTATAGAGTAATGGCTACAGCTGTATATGAAATAATTTGGTTAAAGAACCTGTTGACAGATTTTGGAGTTGTACATTTCAAACCAGCTTTGATGTATTGTGATACTCAATCTGCTATTCATATCTCCTCAAGTCCGGTCTACCATGAAAGGACAAAGTAAATAGAATTAGATTGTCACATTGTGAGAGAGAAGTTGCAAGGAGCATTAAACTTTTTCATGTGGGCTCAAGTAATCAGATTGCAAATGCATTGACTAAAGCACTTGGCCTATATCAGTTTAATCATCTAATTGGCAAGATGGGACTAGTCAATTTATATAGTCCATCTTGAGGGGGAGTGTTAGAAGTAAAATATTATTTTTACACATGTATTTCATTAAGCTTAGCTTAGATTGTATAATTTACTTTTATAACCCTCTGTATATGTCTGATATATAAGGCTTCTTTGTTCATTTCTATTCAGGTTAATGAAAATATTCATCTACAGTATTTGCTTTCTATCGACTACTCTTTAGTCTTGATACATCTCATCATCTCATCAAATTCTCAACTATCACTATCCAAATTGCACCAAAATTTCTTTGTAAGTGGCCGGTTTCACACTATTTTTAAAAACTTGCACGAAATTTACACATTAGTTTTAGATTTGTACAAATTATTGCTCTAAAGTTTAGTCGGGTCTTATTAAATTTCATGTTTACTATCTCTTCATGCACACAACTAAAAAAGCGAGAATCTATCTATATGTATATCAAGCTTTATATATATTATATGCCATATATATATATAAATGTATATAGATATATAATAGATGGGCACCATGTCAGCCACTAGCTACTTTAGTCAGGAATTCTTAATTAAGAACATTAGAATCTTTAAATCAGTTGTAATGAAGCTTGATTAGACAGTTGTGGAATGTCACTTAGAAGTTGTGCGAAGGTCCCTTAATTTCCTTTCTGACTTCTAAATATTAAGTTGGGTTTGCAAAACTAAAGCTTTCTTAACATTTTTAATACTTTTTATTATCATTTTTTATTTTATTATTATTTTTCACTTATTTTATTATTATTTTTTATTTTTTATAAACTTCTTACTATTATTCATAAATAATTTTAACACTTTTTAACATTAAACGTAACTTAAAATTCTTTATTTTTTGTGTTTTGACTTCTTTTATATGTATTTGTAGATGAATATAGAAATATATACATGTGCGTTTATACGGAGGTATTAAATTATTAAACAAAGGAATTAAGAAACAGCTAGCATATATATCTGTGATGAGAAATACTAATTTATTCCCAACTGCATGTATATAAGTATGTACCAATAATGGAATTAGAAACAATATTATTGTTGAGGTGGTGGATGACAACGTCACAATATTATCCGGCCGATACATGATTAGAGATCGAGCGGGAGAATTAATAGATCATGGTCCTAACTAGCATATTAATCGCATGCACAAGTTTTAATGGAATTGAGAAGCACGTTAAAGGCAAGGTCCGTGCGGGTCAAGGCCGAGTAAAATTCGGCTCGGTTCTGAAATTTTTTAATAATTTTAATATTTTTATTTAAAGATTTAAGATAATTTTTGAAATTCGAATTTTCGAATCCAAATCCTAATATACATGCCTACGTGTGACAATCCCAAGAAATTAGAGAAATTAGAGAAGTTGCTGGGCTGGCTGGTTTAGAAGTTTTCAAAATAGAAAAGTGAATGAATTAAAAAGAAGTCGATCCTCACTTCATGGTAATAAAATGTAAAGAAATTGATGGATAAAATAATAATAGAAATAAAAATTAAATAATGTAGGAAATGAATGAAAATGAAACGGATAAAATAGATAAACACCCTTTAGAATATTCGAGGTCCACAATTCCTCCTAATGAAAATAACAAATAATTTTTTTCAATAATTTTCAAAATGACCAGGCACTACTCTCATCCCTCCTACTTATCCTAATTCACTAAGGTCACGAGCCAATTAAAGCCATGGGCCAATCTACTAAGCTTATTAGGCCTAACGGCCACTAACATTTAAACAACACAATTAAAACCAAGAACTAAATGTATACATCCCTTAAGCCCAACCCACTTATATTAGGTTCCTAACAATCTTTCTCTCTTTAATGAATTTGTTCCCAAGGTTCATTTCCATTAGCATTTGCAAAGATCAAACACTTACTTGAGCAAAGTTGTGCGGTGACTTCCTAACAAAGCTTACAGGGACTCTGGATAGTCATATGTAATTGGATTACAAACCATCCAAAAGCAAAATCAGGAACTCTAATGGCAGCTTGGGTGCTAGCATCTGTTTGGTATTTGGGCACCATCCAAAAAGTTGATACAATAATCCCAAGGTCTCCCGTTTGAGAACCCTAGTACTTTGCTTTGCACAATTTTACAACGGTTGCACATCGACCTGGTGGTGTATTTCTCGTTGCATATCCTTCGCTGCTAAAAGTATTTGGGTCATTGAAAGTGGCCCAAAGAAGACCAAGTAATATAAACACACTGTTATGTTGGAATATTGGGTAAAGCTATCCTGTTAATATTAAGAATGGTGCTGGGAACATCTAAGGAAGTAAACCCTAGAGCCGAGACTCAATTGGGTTCCCAGAAGCATATCTAATTGATTTACTCAATTCTGGCTTTTTAAAAAGATAACCATTGGTAGGCTCCCTACCTTTCCCCTCCACTTACTGCAATGATTTCACAGCAGACAATGAATTAAACGCTGCTTCATTAATAACTAGTAGTTCAATTTGGGAAAGATTTTCATGGTCATGTGGTTGTATATATGGAGTTGGTTGTCTATGTTGCTTGTAAATATTGATCTAAACACTGGCTTTCTTGAACTTAGGATTGTTACTTTTCACCACATCAAACACCCCATGTTACTTATATTCAAGTGCATCAAAACCCCTAAGAGCACTAGCTCCAACAATTGGTAAACCTGGAATTCACTTCATCTCTATTTGACAAGAAATAATTATTCTGTTTCTTTCCAATACAAATCTCAATTGATTACATTAGTTTTTTTTCCAAGACTTGCACTTCATATTCCCCAATTTCTCTAATGAAGATGGATAAGTGAATGCATGGAAAATTAACAACTCCAAACCCAGATGAAAAGGCCATGATACTGAGCCCAATGACCCCAAGTCTTCTGACCACTTAAGGCATTGTGAAAAAACCTTTGTCAGGTAAAGGCATTTTCTCAAACAAGTTTTTGGTATCAAATAAACACTCCATTACTACTCTATATCCAAAACTCTTCGACAAAATCCCCCAAAAGTGAAGCAGAGCTTTGCCCATATCACAACTAAATAACCATCCCAAGCTGAAGGAATTGGAGATTATAGTGACAAGACCATCAAATTGACTCACCTCTTTGTATTGTCCACTTTGAAATTCATGAGTCAATGGTGTCAAACCCCCTCCTCTATCAAAAGGTGCAAAAACATCCATCAACAGCAAAGCATTTAACAAGTAATTGGCAAAAATCATCTTATCTGTCAGGTTTGTCTCCTCACAAATCCAACACAAGTAGCTAAAACAAGATGGTTGTCCGTCCCGCTGGACGTTGGCACAGAGCTTGGATATCATCGTACCCTGGGCTTCGTTTGAGTGAACCTCCACCTAAAAGGGATCGCCTGGATCGAGAGTAAGGAACACGAAATCCTTGAAGATGAGAGATGTGCCAACGATGGGTTATGCACCTAATTTAAGATTGAGTGTGGTCTGCATCAGAGGACTCAAGAAGCAACTTGCTTTTTCCCCACACGATTTGTGACCATCTACGGCTGTCAAAGCCGCGTCAAATGTCAGGGTATAAACTAGCTCACAGGATAGAGTTTAGGCATGGATAGGATAAAAAATGGAGATCAACGGATTCGGGTTCGTGAGATGGTCTTGAAGGATAGATAAGTCGTCCGCGATGTAGGTCAGGGATGGATGAATTTGCGATCTAGGTTTTGTAATGTAAGATGGTTAAATCAGCACCCATTGAGCCAGGAGAAGAATCGTTTGTTTCCTACGAATTTTCGGATGTTTTATCATCACAAATCAAGCTTTCTTCTGGATTTTCGATGCTTCATCCTCTACTGCCTCTTCTTTAGCGAGTGTTCTAGTTTCTTCGTGTTCTATTGCTTGTTGTTTTTCTTCAGAAAAATCCCTAGGTAGAAAATCTTCGTCATCCGCTTGATCGTTCCACACCTTGAAAGATTCTTTCTTTCGTCTATGAAGTTCTTGCATTCTATCGAGTTCTTCCCTCATATGCGACAACTTTTCCAAAATCCTCAACAGCATTTTCTGTTGCTCTTTGTTAAAGCTTATCCAGTCCATGAAGAATTGATGCCTCTTGATACCAATGGTAAGGATATCGTAGTGATGAAATGTAAAGAAACTGATGGATGAAATAATAATAGGAACAGAAATGAAACAATGTAGGAAATAAATGAAAATTGAACGAATAAAATTAATAATCACGTTTTGGGGTATTCGAAGTCCCCAATTCTTCCTAGTGAAAATAATAAACAATTTTCTCAATAATTTTCCAGATGGCCAAATACTACTCTCATCCCTCATACTTATCTTAATTCACCAAAGCCGTGGGCCAATCTACTAAGCTTATTAGGCCCAATGGCCATTGACATTTAAACAACATAATTAAAACCCAAAACTAAATGTATACATCTATTAAACCTAGTCCACTTATTTTAGGTTACTAACAGCATTTTTAGAAAAAATGGGAAAAAAAAGGGGAAAGAAATTAGAGCACCCTGAATATCGATCAAAGAAGAATATGTTTTTTCTCCAAATGGAAAAGGACGTCGACCCAGCTCACTGCATGCTCGTGATCGGCCATCTTGTGGTTTAATTTGTAAAGAATAATTTTATTTGAAGACTTTTACACTCATCACATTATAAATGGGATATAATCTTATTTATAAGATAAATTTTAAATTTTAAATATTATAAATTAAATTATATCATGTAGAATAATATGTGTGATGTAAAATTTCCAAATAGTACTACTCATTTACTAATAAAGGAAAACTTCAGTTTATGCATATCCCGCGAGTGCATTACATGACGATCCAAAATGCAATGTGAATTATTATGTGTGATAAGAATAATGAAATGGGATGAGATGTATTGAGATTATAAAAATTGAAAATTAAATATAATATTTTTTTAATAATAATATTATTTTAAGATTTGAAAAAAAATATTTATTATATTTTATATAATAATTTAAAAACTTATAATAAAAAATTAAAAAAAATTAAATTATTTTTCAATCCAAACAAACCATGAAAAGGCAGTAACCTTTTACCAAAGTTTCCTGTTTAAATTGCGTGCCTTGCAACCAGCGTCCGTAACTTAATTACATTGTAAGTAAAATAAGTCCTTCATTTGAGTTGAGTGTATGTATAATCCGATTGCATGCACGAAACTTAGTTACTTTTGGGCTAAAACCCTACATGGCTAGCAACAAAGTGGACCTGTAAGAACCCATCTTTAATATTTTTGTCAGGGGCCTCACAAAAATCAATGCACACATTTATGCTGTCCAGCTGCGGCAGGCAGGCATTGTAAAATCGATGCCCCCAGGCTGTGCCTGAATGTGAGTCTCGGCTCCTCTTCTTTTTTTTTTTTTTTTTTTTTGGTGTCACTTCTTATCCTTTTGTCTTCAACGTCATTTTTGCGTTTTTGCGTCTCACGAGACTTCAACGTCAAGAGACATGTTAGGAGAAGTCACATCTAAGAGCACTCACTCACATGAACAATATCATGAACAGTACATGTCACTGTTCATATGAGTGAGTGCTCTTGGATGTGGCTTCTCCCCATCATTTTTTGCAACGTCAAACTAAAGGCAAACACGCTCCTCCACGAACCTCCGACATTCAACCCCCACGCGCCAACACAATCCTCACAAGGCATAAATATTTTCAGTCACAGGCAGTGGTGGAGTCAGAGGTTTACATATGTTTAATATTACTAATGTATTAAAAAAAAGTATACAATATATTAAAAATACGTCATCATAATAAAAATATATTAAAAATATGTTAGAAATTATCTAACTTCTTTTTTACTTTTATTTTTATTTATAATAAAAACATGTCATCGTGTTATTATATTATTTTATTTTATATAAGATGTATTTTATTTTTAAATTGGATTAAATTTTGTGGAGGAAGCTAAGATAATTTTTAGAGATGAGGCCAACACAAGATCAAATTAATATTATTTTACTAAATCACAAAAAATCAACATATTTTTTTCTTTAAAAAAAGAACATATATTATTTTATTTTTTATTTTAAAAAGGGGTGGGGCCACGGGGAAGGGGGGATCATGGCCACCATACCCCAACGTGGCTCCACCACTGGTCATGGGTGGATTTTCGTCATATGCGTGATTCGAAGTGAGGAGGTTGTTTCCCTATGTGCCTTCTCCAAGGATGGCTTTCGCACCTTCCCATCTACCACCATATAGAGGCGGCACGTGTACCTCGTGCGGCACTCACAGCCGTGATTATTCTAAGTGTCTGTTTTTACTTTCCTTCAAGGTTGAAAACCGGATCCAGATCCATGTAATTCGATTTTTCCATGTGTTTTTATTTCTATTTGATAGTTTCCTTTAGTTAAACAAAAAAACAAGTTGTCTCTAGAACTTATGGTTCGTAGTGTGTGTCTCCTAATCCGTCTTAGAACAGGAATGGGATTGTTTGTTTGTTTGTTGTCACTCTGTTTTAGATAGAATTAGGCTATCTCTCAGACAGTGTTTTGGAGAGGATTGCAGCTAAGGCTAGACTATATCAATCACTTTTAGTGTATTGTGAGCCACAAATTGTATTGTCTTTAATTGGCATGTAATATTTGTTTCAAGTTCAGTTGTAATACTCGTTTTATTAATAAATGCAGTTTACTTTCTCAAAAAATAATGGTGTAGTAAGCTGATCAGCTACACCACCAATCATGCATGATAAAGTAAGATTTATTACACTTGTGAATTTGAGCATCCTAAATAGAAAAGAGTAGGAGTGAACAAAATAACCGCAAACCCGACCCGAACGATAACCCGACCCCAAATACCTGTTCCGATTAGATTAAAAGCAGAAGTTGTGTATCTCGTTACCGCTTTCAACCCGCTCGTTAAGCAATCAGGTTATGCCCGATAACTTAGAAAATTAGGTCTTCAGTCTGGTGATTCCTCTCTCGAAATGCCCGTTCGATTTCTTTGCCGATTGTTGCTCTCAGCCTCTCAGTTTGGTGCTTCTACGTGATCGATTTCTCCATCGGTTGTTCCTCTCAGTTTGATTTCTTCACCAGTTGTTTCTAAGTTTGATTTCTTCGTCAGTTGCTCCTCTCATTTCTTTACCGATTTCT
This sequence comes from Platycarya strobilacea, assembly GCA_036898215.1. Taxonomy (NCBI): domain Eukaryota; kingdom Viridiplantae; phylum Streptophyta; class Magnoliopsida; order Fagales; family Juglandaceae; genus Platycarya; species Platycarya strobilacea. The sequence goes on from CM072546.1 coordinate 49,989,773, forward strand.
TAGTACCGTACGTTACGCTTTCTCATTGCATCTTCTACGTTTTCTTATCATTTCTATTGATTTGTATTCAACATGTTTATCTAGGAGTGTTCATCCGAATTTCGGATTTCTAAATCCAGAATTCGGATTTAAAATTTTCTTCAATCTTTTTGAAAAAAAAAATTAAAAAGAAATATATTAAAATTTCAAACCAGGCTGGGTACAACTCGGCCCGGATGAACAGGCCTATGTTTATCTTTAGTTCTTTACTGTATTCTGCTTAATATATATTGGGATTTTTTTCCTGTCCAACATTGATTCCCATTGTTCTTTGGTTTTTTTTTTTATAAGTATATGTTTAATTTTTTAATTGTTTATTTGGTGGGAGTATGTTATGATCCTGGTCCCCTAGATGAGTCTCGACTCTCTGTATTGAACTAAGGAAGGGTTTGTGAAAATGCAACTAAAGTGTTTGTGAAAATGCAAAAGGATAATTAGGAAAAGTGCATTCGACTCTCTGGACGAGTCTCAACTCTCATTTTCTGGGTTTATTTGTTACTAAGATCCAATTGCGTATTTTTGAATTAGGAAAAGTGTCCTTTTGATGATGCATTTGTTTTTTGATTAGCAAGCTTGTAGTAATCCATTTCCTATTTTGCAAAATTTATCTTCAAAAACAAAATGTTCCTCCTTTTCCAGATTTGATAAACTATAACCACAAAGAAATTCAGATCCTCATCTATAAAAGAAGATAACATCCTTGGTATCTCTATGGTTTGGAAATGTCATGTTGGACATATAGGAGACTCCACAATCTTTCTCTTAAACAAATCAATACGTTCTAGCAGGCTTGCAACTTGTTTGTGATATTCCTCCCCTAATACAAAAGTAGAAAGTACCAATTTTTGTTTGAAAAATGCAATTGAAAAAACAGAGCATCATTCTTTTTCTCTTGGGTAGTAATAAAAGGGCATTATTCACTGGCAAGAGAATAAATTCTTCTTAGTCTATGGCAGACATCCAAAAATGGTTAATTTGTTATATTTCCCACTTCCTATATAACATCATTCCGAATAACATAGTTGAAAAAAAATAAGAATCATTATCAATTGTAATATTAGTATTATAATCAAAACAATATATTGACATTAGTGAAGAGAAGATCTAAGCAACAATAATGGAGCTAACATTAATGTGATCTATGTCATGACATATAGTGTTATATATTATACGCATGAAAAGCATATGAGAATCTTGATTATGCATGGAGGACCTATGAAAAAACATTATGATATACATATTACTACCCACGAGAAAATGAATGATGCTCTGTTTTTTCAACTACATTCTCAAAAAAAATCTTATTTGCATTTGAAACTCCCAATTTCCATAACTTGGACTAAAACTTTTGCTTGCTCGAGACATTTGAGCACTGCCCTTCATTCCTTTGATCCAATTCTAATAGCAGACCATATTATGCACTTTTAATAGAATATTTTCCATATTTAGAGAAGGTCTCCAGGATAGCTTATCAGGAGAATTATTGATACTAAGAGGAGTCCTGCAAATCAACTCAGCCTCTTCTAGATCTAAAAACTCTTGAACTAAATGATACTTCCATAATTTATTCTGCATCTCAATTATACTTATTAGGTTTTTATTTATATATGATCAGCTCTCTCCTTATACAGATTGTCATTTGTTGATTATATAGCTTACCACTCTTTATAAATTCATTCCAATCTTTCAACTTGATTTATCCATTTTTACTAACTCTAATATAATTTTGCAGTTGAATCCTATGGAACCTAGTATTTCTATGCATTCATCTGGGTCTGAATCAATACCCTTTCATTTGGATAGCAGTCTACCTGCACCTTCAAATAGCTCTCTCCAAAAAACTAGTCCTCAAGTTCGCCCTCCAATCATAAGAAGAATGGGTAGATCAGATGTATGGCGATACTTTACGAAAAATAATGAGAATCTCAATGAGCCCACAGCCACATGCGATTATTGTGATAAGGTTTTATTATGTCATCCTAAAAAACGAAGTATTTCATCCTTGAAGTCTTGCATGCAAAGTCTTGCATGCTGCTAATGGGACTAGAAGGGATAACCTACAATTAAAAGAGACCAGGGCTAGGAGGATAGGGGTGGATGGTACAACTAGCAATCCTAGTGTTGGACCTACTAAATACAATGAACAAAAGATACGGTTGGCAGTAGCGTAAATTATTCTTAAGGATGAGCTACCGTTTAATTTTGTATAAAAAAAAAAGCCTTCCAAGACTTTATGGCCGTACTTGACCCTAGATTTCCAATCCCTCTCGCATTAATTTTATGCGAGATTGTATGAAAATTTATATGTTAGAAAAAGAGAAGTTGAAGACCATGTTTATAGAATCTAATTATAAGATTTGCATTACAACTGATATGTGGACATCAATTCAGAATCTTACTTATATGTGCATAATAGCACATTTTATTGATGAATATTGGACATTACATAAAAAATTAATAGATTTTAAGAAAACTCATAATCACAAAGAGATCACAATAGGAAAAGAGATTGAGTCATCCATACTTGAATGGGACATAAAGAAAATTTTTACAATTACAGTAGATAATGCATCTGCTACCAATACGGTCATTGACTATTTGAGAAGCATTGTCAAGTTCAGGGATTGCATGGTATTAGATAAGGAGTTTATGCATATAAGATGTTGTGCACATGTTTTGAATCTCATCGTCAAAGATGATTTGATAGAAATTGATACATCAATTGTGAAGATTCCTCATGCAGTTAAATATGTGAAGTATTCCCCTACAAGACTTAACAAGTTCAAGTCATGTGTAGAAAAAAAAAATATTCTTGATGGTGGACTTCTTTGTCTTGATGTTCCAACTAGGTGGAACTCAACATATCTACTGTTGAATGCAGCTCTAAAACATTATGCGTCATTTGAAGTGCTGCAAGATGAAGATAGTGAGCTTGTCCCATATTTACGTGAGATTGAACAAGAAGTACTAAATTCACAAGATTGGAAAACCATTAAGATTTTTGTACAATTTTTTAAAATTTTTTATGACATGACTTTGTGGGTTTCAAGCTCAGCTTATGAAATTTTAAATTTATTTATAAGAGAAATATTTGCAATATATTAACATTTGAAAAAAAAAATTAAGGAGTGAGAGCAATATGCTGAGATCCATGTCGGAGAAGATGATGATGAAATATGATAAGTATTGGGGAGATTTTACTCAATTGAACAAAATGTTGTTCATTGCAGCTATGTTTGATCCACGTAATAAGTTGGATGTTTTGGAATCTTGTTTTACAAATGTTATTGGCTATGAGCGAGGATCTGAACTTGTTAACTGGTTAAGAAAGATTCTTGATCAGATGTATAAAAAAATATTCAAAATCCAGTGTAGGTTCAAGTATGGGTCAATAAAGTGTAGACGTAAGTGATAACCAAAGTAACACTTCTTGTGGTGATGATGAGAATATATTATATATGTATTTTCAATATAAATCATCAAAATGTATGGAAGAGTCCAAAATAGAATTAGATAAGTATTTTATGGAGAGTGTTGAACGGACAACACCCAACTTTAATATTCTACTATGGTGCAAGATGAACTCAGTCAAACTTCCAATACTTGCCAAAATAGCTCGAGATGTGTTAGCTATTCTCGTATCTATTGTTGATTCTGAGTGAGCATTTAATGCTAAAGGTCGGGTCTTAGATTCATATCGTAGTTCATTGGCCCCAACAATAGTTGAAGTTTTTATCTGCACCCAAAATTGGTTGAAGGCTCCATCAATTAATCATGACTCCCAAGATGTAATGGAAGATGCTGAAAGCTACAAGTTAGAAACTGGTAAGATTCATATTTGAATAATATTTTATTTTAGACCTTTCAATTAATTATATTGTTGAACCCAAACTTTCAAGTTTTATGTAAATCTACAAATGGATTTTGATGATAACAAATGAATTCAAAGAATAAAGGATTCTCAAGTTCAAGTTGTCCACATAATATAATCAAGCACATCAAGGAAGCAAGCATGAGCAAGAAGGGAACAAATTCACATTAAAATCATAGAGTAATTTTGTAAATCTCTTAAAAATTCGAAATTAGAATTAAGGTTCAAAATTAATATTTTATCATAAAGCATTAAAATACATTTTCCACATGTGCATAAATATTTTAAAAATTAAATTTGAAAATTTTGAAAGATGATTGATTGTCATCTTTCACATGTGCATGACATGATTAAAGGTTTGAACTTTGAAAATATTAAGATGATTGATTGTCATCTTTCACATGTGCATGTTTTATTTGAATATTTTCAAAAGTGATGGATGCTTTTCTTGACTTATGCAAAAGGTAGATGTCTTTATTTGAAAATTTTGAAAAGTAAAGTGTGCTCATTTTGTCATATATGAAAAGCAAAAGATTAGGTTTGAATTCTTTGAAAAATAAATGGAGTTGTTTTTGACAAATGCAAAAAGGAAATGCTTTTATTTGAATTTTTTGAAAAGTAAATAGTGTTCTTATTTGACATGTGAATCTTTTCAAATTTGAAATTGAAGACTCATTTGCCTATAAATAGCTCACTTGAGTTTTGCAAAAATCACAACAAGAGCTTACACATCTATTGCTAAGTTTTGCATCATTCTTTCAAAGCTCTCATTCTCTCTTTTCTAAAGTTTTGAGCCTTAATTCTTATTCTTGTTGAGAGAGATATAGGTTGCGCTGTATTGTTTCTATCTCACTCATTGAGGAGTGTACTTTGATAGTCTACCTACTATCAACTCTTGTATTTGTAAGAGGGTGCGTATAACCCTTGGGTGTGTAGAAGGTGTTCTACACGGGGAATAGTTAAATCACCAAGTGTGAGGTGATTGGAAGTGTAGAAGGTGTTCTACACGGGGAATAGTTAAATCACCAAGTATGAGGTGATTGGAAGTGTAGGGGGTGTTCTACACGGATTCTTTAGAGTGGTGCTGCTCAAAGGTGTAATAGGTTTCTATCTCCACCTAAAGGAGATTGAATAGTGGATTTGGGGATCCTCAAGGGGTAGCTTGAGGCAAGGACGTAGGCAGTGGGGCTGAACCTCGTTAACATACTGAGTTTGCTTCTCTCTTACATTTACTCTTTATATTTATTACTGTTTCATATTTTATTTATATTTTCTATTATATATTTAATTTATAATTGTTAATTTTTTAATACAACTCAATTTATCCCCCCCTCTTGTGTTAGTCATCTGGGCAACATATATATTTAACATAATTTTTTGTTTCGTGTAGAGATAACTTTGCAAAAATTTTAAAATGAGATCGATTGAAGATTACTTGAAGACTTGAAGTACTTGGTAGATTCAAATATTGCTTGTTTTATCTTGTTGGGTTACATTATTTTGGGAGTTTCTTAATAAATTTATTTGGTTTTTATTTGTTTTAATTTTGGTATGTCAATGTAGATTTTGTGTAGGTTTTATTCATACAGGGATGATGACATCTTGGACACTCTTCATGACTAATTCATTTCTTAGAGAAATAAGTTTGATTTCAATGGATGTAAACTGATTAGATATTGGAGTTATTTCAATTTTCATTGATCTGAGTTTGATTTGGTGCATACTAGTGCAATTACTTTGTTCAGGATAATTTCTAATGCTGATTTTGCAACAATTGATGCTCATAGCAGTACTCGATTTAATGGAGTTTCTTCTTAGCCAGACTCTTCTAAATTTTTGTTTCAACTAGTAGATTCTTTGCATTCAACGGATTTAAATTTGGAAAAGAAGTATTTTTTTTAATAGTTTATAGGTCCAAGACTCCAAATCTATTAACCATCTAAACAAATACACGAAGGCAAAAAAATGAAAAAATCAATTTAGAAATATTGATTTTTCTTTTTCTTTTTCTTTTTTCTTCTTTGAATAATGATTTAAGATATAGTTCAGGAATATTGTGGAATTCAGGTCCGACATTAGAAAAACAATTCATCCCTTCAGTATCTATTGAAACCTTGGCGACTTGCCCTCCTAAAAACTACATGCTACAGAAGTAATTATTACTATCTTTTGTATAAAGGAGCATGTCTATATAACAATGTTCTATATCCCCACCTCAAAAAAATTTAAATTTTAAAAAAAATTAAATTAAAAAAAAATAGAAACGGAAACAGCTTAACAAAATACTCGATAAGCTATTGGGTCGGGTATTTGACTGAACGGAATGCCGTGCTATTGGGTTGGGTCGGAAGGCTCAGTGTCGGGTCGGGTCGGCATACACCCCTAGAAAAGAGATAGGCATAATTTATTAATATTATCAATATAAATTAGAACTAAGACAATTTATAAGAAGACAAAGTCATTAAGATCCAATTAATATGTATTGTCACCTAGTTAACTGACTCTTAAATGACTCTTAAATTCAAACAAACAATACAATTTGAAGATATCTAGATATGAAGGATGAATAATGAGACATTAATCGGACTATTTAACACGATGAATATTGAACTATAGTTTTGTTTAATTTGGCATGGTTACTAAGAGTGATATATGACATGAAGATGATGTTGTTTTTCTTTTTCTTTTGGTCAGTGTGATATATATTTAGTATATATGCGTACACATGTATATATGTTTGGGTGTATAATGTGTGCATGATGTGTGTATATAATACATGTATTGAATAAAGAGAGAAAGATTAACGAGTGTATCATTTTGTCATGAACTCCACTACAACAGAAAATGTATTTTCCCGGGAGATACTTGGTTTGAAATACGCTGATTTCTTGTCGGTAATATCTTGTTCCAGCATTTTTCATCCACAGCAAGGTCTCCAGAAATAACTGGCCCAAGATACGATTAATTCCAGCCACTTCATGTATTGTCCGAAAATATAGCTATTTCTAGTGTGATCGTATCGTCGAAAATACTCATCTTTCTGCCAGAATAAGTGCACCATGGATAGGCGACGTTTAAGAGAAATATCTTATTATGTTACATACCTGCGTGGAAAATAAGTATTACAGGCATTATGAAGTGCTAGAAACGTAAATTCATTGCGTCATTTTATCATTAGAATTACGCATTTCTTACCACTTGACCATGTCCGAATAAATAGTATTTCCTGCAATATACCATATTGTTGGGATCGGCGGAAGCTCACAAATAATATGGAGACCAGAATTTAACGTGGTTCGGCCAATTTGGCCTACGTCCACACCCACAGAGAGGAGAATTTTGTATTAAACAACAAACCAATTATTTGCAATGGTTTCCCTCACTCTCACTGTCTCCAACGGATCTCACATCACGCTCACTTCTTCTCATTACAATCTTACATGTATTTATAGGAGAAATAAATAATGTGAACATGTAATGACGGTGAAACCCGAAATTCCGGCGGCCTACATTTTCAGGCGGCGGCCTACATTTTCAGGCGGCGCCTACCTTCCAGCTGCATCTATTCGGTGCCTACCTTCACCTTCCAGAAGCCTCCAGTCTTCATTTACGTGTGTGTGTTGATTTCTAACAATCTCCCCCTCAACACCAAACGGAGGATATCCTGTCACATTTTAATTCAAGGTACTTAACCTGGCTATGTTTCTACATAGCTCAAGTTTTTCGTATGTGACTACCTTTGTTAGCATGTCCGCTGGATTCTCCTTTGTATGGATCTTTATAAGCTTCAACAGCTGTTGCTCCATTACTTCACGTATCCAATTATACCGAATATCGATGTGCTTTGTTCGGGAGTGGTACATCGAGTTTTTACTCAGATCAAAAGCACTTTGACTATCACAATAGATTTTGTACTCTTTTTGACTGACTCCCATTTCTTGGAGGAACCGCTTTAGCCACAACATTTCCTTTCCTGCTTCTGCTATAGCAATGTACTCTGCTTCTGTTGTAGATAAAGCCACACATTTCTGCAGTTTGGACTGCCATGATACAGCTCCACCTGCAAATGTGTAAATATATCCTGATGTAGATTTTCTACTGTCAAGATCACCTGCCATATCAGCATCTGTATAGCCATCCAAGACTGGGTTAGCTCCCCCGTAGCACAAGCACAACTTTGATGTACCTTTAAGGTACCTGAGAATCCACTGTACTGCTTTCCAGTGTTCTTTCCCTGGATTTGAAAGAAAACGGCTCACAACTCCAACAGCGTGAGCGATGTCAGGTCTGGTACAAACCATAGCGTACATTAAACTTCCCACTGCTGAGGAGTACGGTACTGTAGCCATTTCTTGAACCTTTTCTGGTGATGAGGGACATGAGCTTTTGCTCAATTTGAAGTGATTAGCCAGTGGAGTACTGACTGGCTTTGCATTCTCCATGTTGAACCTTCTTAGTATTTGTTCAACATACTTTTCCTGTGACAGCCATAGCTTCTTTTTCTTCCTGTCACGAGTGATCCTCATGCCCAAAATCTGTTGGGCAGGTCCTAAGTCTTTCATCTCAAAGACTTTGGAGAGATCCTTCTTTAACTTCCTGATAATGGATGGATCTTTTCCAATAATCAGCATGTCGTCAACATAGAGTAGTAACATCACGAAGTCACCTTCTGAAAATCTTCGGATGTAAACGCACTAATCTGCAGCAGTTTTCTTGTAGTCATGACTCATCATGAATGAGTCAAACTTCTTATACCACTGTCTGGGAGCCTGCTTCAAACCGTAAAGGCTCTTTTCCAACTTGCAGACCAAATGTTCCTTTCCAGGAACTTTGAAGCCTTCTGGCTGCTCCATGTAAATTTCTTCATTAAGGTTGCCATGAAGAAATGCTGTCTTCACATCCATCTGTTCAAGCTCCAAGTCAAGACTTGCCACCAATCCGAGTACCACTCGAATTGAGGTCATCTTCACAACAGGTGAAAATACCTCATCAAAGTCGATTCCTTTCTTCTGCTGGAATCCTTTGACGACCAAGCGAGCTTTGTGCTTCACTTGCTTGCCATCATTTTTCAGCTTGAACACCCATTTGTTTCTCAGTGCTCTCTTATCTTTTGGAAGTTCCATCAGCTCATAAGTCTGATTCTTCTGTAACGAGTTCATCTCATCCTGCATAGCCTGCATCCATTTGTTGCTATCTGGATGAGATATTGCCTCCTGGAAGTTTTCTAGCTTCCCCTGATCTGTAAGAAGAATATAATCTAATTACGGATATCTTCGTGACGGAATCAACAATCGCCCTCTAGAGGATCTGTCCTGCTGAGGTTGATCACCTGACAACTGTGGAAACTCTGCAGTTTCTGATGGAGAAGGCAACTGCTCCCCCTGCTCAGTGGTGGTTTCTCCCTTGTCAATATCCTCTTCTTCTTCTGGGAAAACTTCCTGTCTATCTTCAGTGTTTGAAACAGACTGAAGTGGTAGTGAACTCGGAGCTGGTTCTGGAGCACTTGGAGTTGTTTGTTCTGATCCAAACATCTGGTCTTCATGGAACACTACGTCCCTACTTCTGATGACCTTCTTCGCTTTTGGATCCCATAATCTGTATCCAAACTCTTCATCTCCATAGCCGATGAAAAAACATGAAGTAGACTTTTTATCAAGTTTCTGTCTTTTCTCCTTGGATACATGTGCAAATGCTTTGCACCCAAATACTCTTAAATGAGAGTATGAAATCTTGCGGCCTGACCACACCATCTCTGGGACTTCAAACTGCAGTGGAACTGACGGTGTTCTGTTGATCAAGTAACAGGCTACTTTTACTGCTTCACCCCAGAATGGCTTAGGCAACTTTGCCATACTCAGCATGCATCTGGTTCGTTCCACAATGGTCCGGTTCATCCGTTCTGCTACACCATTGTGTTGTGGGGTGTAGGGGACAGTCTTCTCGTGTCTGATGCCATGTCTGGAGCAGTATTCTCTGAATTCTCGAGAAGTATATTCACCTCCATTGTCTGTCCGGAGGCATTTCAGCTTCTTGCCAGTTTCTCTTTCTACCATGGCATGAAAGTTTTTGAATTACTCAAAAACTTGATCTTTCCTTTTTAGGAAATACACCCACACTTTTCGTGAAGCATCATCAATAAAAGTAACAAAATATTTGTTACCTCCAAGTGATTCAACTTCAAAAGGACCGCAAACATCAGAGTGTACCAAGCTCAATAACTCTGATCTTTTTCCAGCAGATGTCTGGAATGAAACTCTATGCTATTTACCAAATAAACAGTATTCACAAGGATTGAGGGCAATATCTTTATTTACTGTAATCAATGCTTTCTTTGCAAGCATAAACACCCTTTTTTCTCCCATGTGGCCAAGTCTCCGATGCCACAAGTTTGGTGATGTATCATCTTCAGCTACATTGAGACTGTTTGCACATATCTTAGCACTTGATTTGTACAAAGTGCCACAGACATATCCCCGTGCAACGACCATTGCTCCTTTCTTCAATTTCCAAGCATTGTTGCTGAAGATGCTCTCGTAACCCTGTTGATCAAGGGTTCTTATAGAAATTAGGTTGAGTCGAAGATCGGATACGTGCCGAACGTCATTTAGCACCATAGTACAGCCAACACTGGTTTTCATCCTGACATCTCCAATGCCCACGATCTTTGAGAAACTCGAATTTCCCATCTTGACTGTACCGAAGTCTCCTGCCTTGTAAGTACTGAAGAAATCCTTACAAGGAGTGGCATGATAGGATGCTGCTGTATCTATTACCCACTCGGTTTCCTCGCTTGAAACGCGCAAGCAAGATTCTTCACCAGCGGAAAAGAGTACACAATCTCCAGAAAGCGTCACTGCAGTTTCGCCTTCTTCGTGCTTTGACTGATTGCTTGGCTGATTTTGCTCTTTCTGCAGCTTTCGGCATTCTCTTTTAAAGTGGCCTTCAATACCACAATAAAAGCATTTTCCCTTCTTTCGCTGTTTACCGCGACTTTGGGATCTCCCTTTACTTTGATTTCTATTCCTTTCTCGACTTCTACCTCTACTATTTCTCTGATGCCTTCCTTCTGTTACAAAGGCATCTGTCTCGTCTCCTCCAATCTCCTTTCGTCTAGCCTCTTCATTAAACAAGGCGTCTATCATCATTGACATGGCGAGCTTTCCATCTGGAGCTGAATTACTAAGTGAGACCACTAGCATTTCCCAGCTATCTGGTAGGGAACTGAGAAGTAGTAGAGACTGCTCTTCATCTCCGAGCTTAAAATCTACGGATGCAAGTTGATTTACAAGATTCTGAAACTCGTTGGTGTGTGTGGCCACTGAGATGCCACTTTTGAGTTTCAAGTTGACAAGGCGTCTCATTAGTAATGCCTTGTTCCGAGCAGTTTTTGCCTGGTACATGCTTTCCAGCTTTTTCCATAACTCATAGGCATCCGTTTCCTGTGCAACATGATGAAAAACACTATGGTCAATCCACTGTCGGATCTGACCAATAGTTTTCTTATTCAACTTATGCCAGTCTTTTTCCGCTACATCATCTGGCTTTACGCTTTTCTATTCAATTGGATCGAAGAGATCTTTACAATTCAGGAGATCTTCCATTCGAGGTCTCCATAGTGCGTAATTTGTAGATGTTAGCTTGATCATCGCACCTGCTCCCGAATCCTCCATCAGTTCGGCTTTAATCTTTGATTTGAGTGACCGTTTCTCAACGTTCGGAGTTGAATCTCAACAAACGGAGCTCACCGTTGCGTCCGGAACGGTGGAAAACATTGGAAACGACTCTTGTTTCGTTCCAAACCGATCAAAATTGCACCGAAAACCTAAAAAATAAGAAAAATAGAATATTCCCCACTATTCACCGGAATATTCTCTCCGGCCACCGGAATATTCCCTCCGGTACCGGAATATTCTCCCAGTCACCGGAATATTCTTGCACCAGAATATTCTTTCCGACGACGGAATATTCTTTCCGGTGACAGAATATTCTTCCGGCGACGGAATATACCGATGGAATATTCTTTTTCAGTTTGGTTACTGTAGCGGGTCGGAAACCGGGTCAAACCGGTTCGGGTCGGATCACCCAGATTTAACGGGTTGGAGCTTGTCTTCTTCAACTCAAGATTTTCATCTTTCAAAACAATACTTTCTTTTCTTAAAATATCAATTTCGTTTGTTAAAGAAGAATTTTTTTTTTCAAAACAGTATACTTGATACACAATTTTTCAAATTTCTCATATACCTCTTCTAAAATATTTTACAATTCTTCATATGAAGGATCTTCAATATTATCAAAATTTGTTACCTCAATGTCATCTTTAGCCATAAGACAAAGATTTGCTGATTCTCCATTGCTTGCTTCACTATCTGAACTACTTGAATCATCATTCCACGTAACTTTCATTGCTTTTTTGCCTTTGTTTCGATCTTTCTTTAGCAGAGGACAATCTGGCTTGATATGACCAGGTTTATTGCATTTATAACAAATTAAAGTGTCATTTTTACCTGAATCTTTCTTGGAAAACTTATTGAAGGATTTCCTTGGAGGAGTTTTATTTTTCTTTAAGAACTTCTGAATTCTTCTTATTATCATCGCAATTATCAACAGAGTATCTATAGCAATTATCAAGATAAAAAGGAAACAGAGATACAGTAAAACAGTTAGCAACAGAACCGGAAAATGGCTCTGATACCACTTAAGGATGCGGAAGCAGAAAAGAAAAACAGATACAGAGAAATATGAGCAGAGGAACAAAAGAAAGAAAAAGAAGCACAAGGCCAAAGAAAGGAACAGGAGCGAAATGCAAAGAAAATAAACATGCAGCAGTTAAGAGGCGGCAAAGCCGACCAATGCATGCATTACATGAGAAGATAAAAGAAAATAACTTAACAGGCGGCAAGGCCGACCATGTAAGGCACAGACAATGAACATGAAATAAACATTATTCATTGTATTAACAAAATTACAAAATTTACAGAAATTTGAAAATCTCACAAGATTTTTCTCATAAGATTAGCTCAAGAACTTACAAGGATGTAAGTTGGATCAGGAGAGTTGTTCTCTGAGGTAACTCTTAGGAGGGGTTCTCTCTCAAACAAGCTCCGATTACAAATGAAAATGAACTCTCCTTATATAGACGGAGAGGCCTTACAAAAGATCAATCCCGTAAATCACGGGAGACAAACAAAAAGCAAAAGCGGCCGAAAGTAGCCGAAAGTAAAAAGCAAATAGTAAGCGGCCGAAAGTGCTGTAACTTCCATCCAGGAAGTTACTATTGATGTATCTTCCCTTCAGGAAGATACTATTGAATCATCTTCCCCACTGGAAGATGATAAACAGTCAATTTCCGAGATGGAAATTGACAGTGAAAAATGTCATTCAATCTCCTTTCAGGAAGTTAAACGACAGTCAACTTCCCCACTGGAAGTTGACAGAGAAGTATCTTCCCTCCAGGAAGATACTATTGAATCATCTTCCCCACTGGAAGATGATAAACAGTCAATTTCCGAGATGGAAATTGACAGTGAAAGTCATTTAACTTCCTTTCAGGAAGTTAAACGACAGTCAACTTCCCTACTGGAAGTTGACAGTGCAGTAACTTCCCCCCAGGAAGTTACTATTGATGTATCTTCCCTCCTGGAAGATACTATTCATTCATCTTCCTCACTGGAAGATGAATTACAGTCAATTTCCTTCCAGAAAATTGACTACTTGAGTTTTCTAACTTCCTTCCAGGAAGTTCAAAGATTCGTAATTTCCCTCCTGGAAATTACAGTTCACAAATGCGTAACTTTCCCACTGAAAGTTACTATTCCTTCATCTTCCCTACTGGAAGATGATCAGATTCCCTTATCAATATCTTTGGTCTTGACAAGTTCAGATTATTCTTATTCGATTAATTTGTTGAAATATTTTATTTTAACAAATTCAATTTTGTTCTCTGCATCCTTTGCAGACTTGATCCAGAAAAACTATTTTCCTAAAATGGTTTTTCTTTCCTTTAATCGTACTGGAATCGGAACAAAAACCATATTCCGATTTCATAAATTTGTCCTGATATTGCCTCACTATGAGCCAATATCTTCTTTTATAAAATTCTTGGTTCTTATTCAAACCAAGAATCTTTTCCGATTAATCTTTTCAGATTTTCATTCCAGGTTGAAAGATGAAGAAGATGAAGACTTCATTCTTTTTCGCCCGGGAAGGATTAAGAAGATCATCAGAAGATCAGTCAGTAGAAGAAGACAGCTCGTCCCCACTGCCGACACCTTTGAGCCAGTCAGCACTAGAAGACAAGCATCTTTCGGTGCAGACAACATGATGACCTGTCAGCCCAGCTTTCGGCGCCGACAACTTTACTTTTTCAAAAGTAATCATGTGGTGTGATTACTATTTGCTTTTTACTTTCGGCTACTTTCGGCCGCTTACTATTTGCTTTTTACTTTCGGCTACTTTCGGCCGCTTTTGCTTTTTGTTTGTCTCCCGTGATTTACGGGATTGATCTTTTGTAAGGCCTCTCCGTCTATATAAGGAGAGTTCATTTTCATTTGTAATCGGAGCTTGTTTGAGAGAGAACCCCTCCTAAGAGTTACCTCAGAGAACAACTCTCCTGATCCAACTTACATCCTTGTAAGTTCTTGAGCTAATCTTATGAGAAAAATCTTGTGAGATTTTCAAATTTCTGTAAATTTTGTAATTTTGTTAATACAATGAATAATGTTTATTTCATGTTCATTGTCTGTGCCTTACATGGTCGGCCTTGCCGCCTGTTAAGTTATTTTCTTTTATCTTCTCATGTAATGCATGCATTGGTCGGCTTTGCCGCCTCTTAACTGCTGCATGTTTATTTTCTTTGCATTTCGCTCCTGTTCCTTTCTTTGGCCTTGTGCTTCTTTTTCTTTCTTTTGTTCCTCTGCTCATATTTCTCTGTATCTGTTTTTCTTTTCTGCTTCCGCATCCTTAAGTGGTATCAGAGCCATTTTCCGGTTCTGTTGCTAACTGTTTTACTGTATCTCTGTTTCCTTTTTATCTTGATAATTGCTATAGATACTCTGTATCACTATTTCTTGTTCTTTTATTTTATGCTATTTGCACCCCCCCTTATTCGCAAGTCGAGTGTCAAAACCGAGAGGCCCCGTGTTGCCGTTAGCCGGGAGGGCATTGAGGCGTTGAGTGGGCATAAAGTGTTTTTGATAAGGACTGTAAGTCGATAGACATTTGTTGTCTTGGGCATTTGTTGCCTGTGCAAATAGTGTAAAGTCAAAGATCGAGACTTAGGAAATACCCGAGTCTTTGTAGCTCTTGTCAAGGTGAACAGGATGTATAGATCCAGTTCATCAGATAGCTTCGGGTCAGGTGAACCACCTGATATTACTGATTATGAGGAAGAAGAAGAGTTTGAGATTGAGTCTCACTCTGAGCATAAGTTTGAGCCAGACTTCCCCAAGTCTGATTTCTATCCTCTGTATCAACGTAGTGTTGATACAGTTCTTCCATCTTCTTATATTCCTTCTATTCCGATCAATATCAAGTCTTTTATAAGACCAAGTGTTGATCCCTCTAAATCTGTTAATGTTGAGCCTCAGAAGCTTTCCAAATCTTCTGAAAAATCTTTTAAAATTGATATGATTTCATTAGTTAATGATTTCAAAAGCCGAGAAAATAAGCCTAAGCATATAGCTTATGCTCAATATTTCAGTCAAACCCAAAAACAAAGGGTTAGACGCAAATGGAAAGAATTGATGAATGCCCAACAAAGGCATATTCTATTCTTTGATTTTCTTGAAAATCATTTTGATTTCAAAAATCTTGATTTTAAAGATAAGTTTTTAAATGAATTAAAAACATTATCAAAGACAGCCAAAGGCGAGTTTCCCTTGGAAACAAAATCTTCAAAAGTCTCAGCAAGTTTTCCTAAACCTGTTGCTGAGAAAATTATTTTAGAAAAACCTTTACCAGAAAACAAACAGATTTCAAAACCTGTAAGTTTCCTGGAAAAGATTGATCAGATGCTAGCTGTCATACAGCTAGAAAAAGAAAAACCTTCTACTAGTATCTCCGATAAGAGTAGAAAGGATTTTATTCTAGTTTCTGCAGATAAGTCCTCGGATGAATCTACAGAATCTTTAATGTCTTTCAGTGCTCCTCTCAAAAGGAAGCATTTGAAAAAGAAATTTCACGGAGAAAAAAGGATTTCTAAAACCCGTGAAAAAATCGTTAAAAATTCTTCTATTAAAATTTTAATACAATTATTTTTACTTTAATTTAATTTTTTTAAAATTTTAAAATAATAATAATATTTTTTTAATTTTTAAAATTTATTTTAACTCATTCCCATCTGTCTCAAAATTCAGACGAGACAGCAGAGTTGGGGCCGGAGACCAACAAGATAAGTGCTAGTTGTTCATGATGCGGCTCATGTTTTATTATTTTTCAGTAATCAAAGTCATAGAAATGTTATCGTGGATTATTTTTTTTTTTATATATAGGATATCGTGGATTATCTTGGAAACACATCAAAAACAAAAACAAAAAAAAATTCAAAATTCAAAATTAAAAAAAAAATGACAGTGGAGCGGACAGATTTCCCCGATCTCATTAGACAAGACCTTCCCTTCTACACCAGACACACATGTCACCCTCTCTAATTATAATATTGAATTAGAATTATGAGTGCATATTACTTTATATTTATATAATATTTTTTGTTTTTATTTATTATTATTTTTATTATGGAATACAGCATCACAGCAATGGCATCCACTAAAGTGGTGCGTAGAGAGGTCTTACCGTCTTAGATCCTATTTGGATATATAAATTATTTCGTTTTATTTTATTTTTTTATTATAAATTTTTTAAATTTTTATCTAAAATATAATAAATAATTTAATTTCTTAAAAAATATTTAAATAATATTAATATTAAATAATATTTCTTATTTTTATTTAAAAACGTCTCATTTGATCTCACTAAATAGTATGCCTTAAAAAAAATCATATGATTCTAAGCGTCGGCTTAGATTTATAAAATAAATAAATTTATTTTAATTCATCTATAATTTATTATTATATTTTTATAAATTTTTATACAAAATATAATTTTTAATATAATTTTTTAAAATTCTAATATATTTTTTTAAAATTTCAATTTAATTTTTTAAAATTTAATAATAATAAAAATATTAAATTTAACCTGAGTGATTTCATGCGTGGTGGGACCCTCTTGAAGAATGGGGAATGGGGATTCGTCGTCCCACCATCATAATGTGTGCCAGAGCACCACTCTATTGGTGCTCATGTTATCCGGCTTAAAAAGGCCAAACACAAAGACACGACAAAAAATACATATATAAAGCGATGTATTGGGAAATCAACATGTGTCCCCTCCCACGTGCACTCTGCAGCCCCCATGATTGGTCCCCACCCAAAAGAGATGCCTTTGACCCCACACATACTGGTGGGCCCTTAATCCTTTCCTATTATTGCAATCTTTGGGCCCCACTTTCTTGCGGATCTTATTTTAACCACTTAGTTATTTATTTCAATTAATTAAAATTTTCATCAGTACACTCCATCTATGATATTAAAAAAGAATTATAAAACTTTAAACAAAAAGATCTTATAAATAATATTATAATGTAACATACTTAATATTATATATAATCTAATCTAATCTCTTTTCCTTTAAGCGCATTGGCTTTATAAGATGAAAAATACTAAATGTCTCGATACAATGGATCTTGAAAAATCTCATTTTCAGTTTTTTTTAATCTTTTTATATGATTTTTAAGTAAATATTTTTAAATAATATTGCATGATTTTTTATATAATTTTTTTAAAACTTAAATTATTTTTAAAAATAAAAAAAAATCATATTATTATTTAAAACTACTTACTTAAAAATTATTTAAAAAACAAAAAACGAGATCCATCGAGATTTATCGAGATCCATTGCATTAGAATGACTAGCACTCCCCTAAGAACATTCACAACCCACTAACTAAAGGATATCTTTAACTAAATTTTGGTTAAAAAATATTAAAAACTTACTTCAACAGATTCTTTAAAATCAAAATAAATTTTCAGTTTTCTCTCTCCTTACTCTCTAAATTTAGCTAAAGGAAAGAGAAAATTAAATTACTTTTAAGACTAAATTAATTTAATTTTGAGAAGTGCTGCATACAAGCAAAGCCACGTACTAATATATGTACCAATACTAATGTTTTCACATTCAAAATTTACATTAGCATTGTTTTCAATAAAATTTACTTTTTGACCAATCATATAAGATTGGTACACATTATGTGCAAATGTGCTTGCAACTAAATTTTTTCTTTAGTTTTCTTTTTCTTTGTTTTATTGATAGTTTTTAAATTATTTTTAAAAATTAATATTTTAATAAAATAGCTATTGATTTGTTGAGTTTGTTATTTAATGTAGTAAAAAGTGATTAGTTAAAATTTATAAAATTAAAATTTGATTAAATTTTAATTAATGAATTGTGAATGCCGTAATAAAATATAAGGAAAGGAAACAAAAATGCCATTTCAGGTAGGGGAAGGCATAGAACACAGAGTGGTGACGGGACCCAAATATATAAATAAAGAAAAAAAGAAGTGGCAGTTTGTTTTATTTTACGTGGGCAGTTTCCCATCCTGAAATCTTGAGACTTGAGAGGCGAAGGTCATTGCTCAAGTGGGGCTCTGTAATCTTTCGATGCCGCCAAACACAGCAGCACTTGCACTGTGGTTTTTAAGACTGTCTGCACCAATCCGAGACTCCGCCTGGAAAACCTACCAAACACATATATCCATCGTGACTCCCAATTCACACTGGCATGGACCCCAACGCCCCTCATTCCTTTAATTTTGAGCAACAACACGTCATTATTCATTCATGTAATAATAATATTATACACTATATTATTATCTTATTTTTATTGTATTATATAAAATATAATATATATCACTTTTTGATTATAAAAAATTATTTAATAATATAAATGTAACAAATTTTATATAATAAAATTATGATAAAAATAAAATAATAATGTGATGTATATAATTTTTCTTCCCGTAATTCTGGTCTCTCTCTCTCTTTGGCAGGCACCACGCACCAAATAATTACATGGATCCTTCCCCCAATTGGTCCTTATATCATATTGCATAGCCATTTTGTAGCTTCATTTATATACCTTTGCTGTAATCTTGTTTTCATTTACGTGCCCTTTTCCATGGAGTCTCAACTCTGATAGATTTTTTTTTTTTTTTAAATGTTGCTTATGCAGTGAGTTCTTTATTCTCATCAATTGTTATATATATGTATATATATATATATAGAGAGAGAGAGAGAGAGAGAGAGAGAGAGAGAGAGAGAGAGTTTATTATAAGACAATATTAACTATATATGTTGAGTTTGAGTATACCATAATTATTTGGGTATAAAGATTTTAGCTACCGATCATTGTGATCAATGCTTTAAGATTATAATTTTCTAAAATTTCTTACGAGATTTAAGTATCTAAAAAGATGTTTATTGCAGAAGACCTAACGTCTATTTTTATGTGTTTTGAATTATCTCAACGTTTATAAACATCACTAATATTCACTTATTATTATTTATTTTTTGAAAAATAATTAACATAAACATAATTTTAATCTTTTCTTTGATTGTTTCTTTAGTTTGGGAAAAACACAACCAAAAATGAGAAAAATAGGGGGATAGAAATTAATAGAAAAAGATATAATCCAATACAAATCTTGTGAAGCAACTACATCTAAAAGCTAAAGCTAAAAGCCACCTCTGAACAGAGAAAACGGATAAGGCGGTGGTGGACTCTCCTCCACCCCAGCCGCCATTTCTGTTAAAAGGCTTATTTGGCCACTGCTCCCATATCCATAACCCGACATATTACTTTCCGGCGGAGACACCGCCGGCGTACTATTTCCAATTCCCGTAGTGGTACTGGCCTTTGGCGCCGAAAAAAAGGGGCTATCAATGGCGATATCGCAACCAAAAGGTTCTTGGGCAATCGAATAAGAACCCATCACTTGCCTTTGGCTAAACCATCCCGGCGTCGGGTTATCCGGCGACGATTGTTCACGAAAGTTATCAATTTCAAGACCAGTCTCCGGCGACGACGAATTTACGCCTTGAGTTGTTCCCTCTTCTTCGTCCTCAGTCTTCATCGAAGAAGACGACGACGCCGAAGGAATCATTAGCCGCCGCTTCTTCTCACTCATAAGTCTCCTGGTCCGTTCTTTCTGGAGCATTAGGCGGGGCAGAATATCTGGATCTTCCGCCACTTTGTGCAAGAACGCCATCATTTGCTCTGGCCTTCTCTCCGTCGCCTCCAAACGCCTGTTCATACCACGAAGCTCTTCGTCCAGCGCCTTCTGCTCCTCCTTCAACCTCGCTATTTCCATAACCAGTTCCTCTTCATCATCATCTACATCTTCGTGTTTCGACCCTTGCGTATTCGAATTCCGACTCTGCCTCCTCCGCACGATGTTCTTCAACAAGTGCTTCTGACCTCGGAGAAACCACTCGTTCGCGAATTCCCATCTATCAGGATCCACCTTTCTGAATCCCTGATCATTTACAGAACACAAGAGAACAGTTTTCCATCACGGTCTTGTAATTATTAAGAAACCAAACACCACAAAGAGACAAAGATTTGCTACACTTTTGTTTAGTTTTTTTTTTTTTTTTTTTTACTCACATAGGTGTTGAGCTGTCGGACGAAACTGGAGAAGTTGTTGTGCTTGAAATACGCAGGCAAGATCCTCTGCGAGAAGTCCAAGGGATCGACGACGATGAAACTGTTGTTGGCTCTTCCCCAGGTGATCAAACTATCCGTCATCGGATCGTTGATCATCTGATAAGTCTTCATAACGAACGGCGCGATGACGTTGTTCGCCTCCATTCCATAAGCAGAGATCATACTATTTCTGAGATGGAAATGAGGAGTGTGTGAGGACTGACGAGGGCGGCTTCTGCCTAGAGAAACCGTGACAAATGGGTAACAGCAGTCAGCACCGTTATATATAAAAAGGACGCACGTACAGTAACACATGATAGCGTGGCGGTCATCCAGGACGGTTTTGATATTTTTCTTAGGTCACGGGATGGGACCCATGTGGCTCCACTTTTTTATTATATTCATGCGACAGGTCATCACTTCCCGGCGATTAGATATTTTCTCTCCTAGGGACTTTCTCCCACGCGCGTATAAAGACTTAAGAGCGAGTGAGATGAGTGGTACGCTTTTTTCAAAGAAAAAATTTATACATAACTCTATACATCATATATTGTATATTTTTTTAATTTTTTTATAAAATATTTAGTATATAAATAATAAATAGAAAATTTAATTAGTTTAAATAGAGTAAATTTAGAAAAAAAAATTGTAAAAAAGAAAAAAAAAATTGTATGAAATATAATGTGTAAGTTATGTATAACATTCCTTTCAAACAATTGTCGCTGTTGGTTAAACGACAAGGCGGGTTTTCGTTGTGTGAACAAAAGAAAAAAGATTCGCCCATTTGAAAGTGGAATGGATTTATTTTTTCAACTTTCCTTTTTGGAATCACCTTTTTTTTTTTAGTTTTTTTTTTTTTTTTTTTTTTGTCAAACTATCTATTTCGCAACCAGCTTGTTGGCTATAGACGTTTAAACGTTTAGAAAATTAATTATATTTCTAGTTAGGATCATGTTTTGACATATATTTGGTAGGAATTTTGATAAGAATATTTTTAGAAAATTAAAAAAGAGTAATGATAATTATAAACGTGAGTGCACAAGCTATGCATAATTATTTTTAAAAAATAAATAAATACAAAATTTATATGAAAAATTAATTTTTAACAATAAATTTTATTTTATTTTAAAATAATTATAAAATTATACTATATGTAGTATTAATCGTTAATAAATTTTAACATAAAAGGCAAAAGATGAATAAACTCACATTCTTTAATATAATTAGAGTCAATTTCATATCATTGCGATCAGACTGAAATCCTATCACGTAAATGTAGCATCTTTTCCTCTTTTCCCACCTCTAACTCTTCTTAAGCATTCAACTCGTTTCTTTCTACATAAAAGTTTATCAATTGGGATATTCAAACTTAAAAGCTCCCTCTATTCAAGCAAGCTATAACGTGGATAAGTTTCCACAATACAGTTTTTCTTTTATACGAGAGAGAAGAAGCTCTCAAAAAACAAGGGAAGATATTAATAATTTGAAATCATTATTAACCTTAAAAGGTTAAATAAATTTTGGCTAGGTTTTGATATGATATTTTGTAAATTTATTATTTGTCTAAAAAATACTAATGAAAATAGGTAAATATTATTATTGATGTTATATCTTAATAAAAATGAATTTGCTGTTTTTTAAAAAATATCAAAAGTCAAAACATATATATGTAGAATGAACAACAGTGATCGTGTGATGGAGTTCGTTCTTTTGCAAGTGAAACTGAAGATCCCATATCACGGTTATGATCACCTCATGTTCACGGGCGATTTCACTTTTATTTTTAAAGTTTACTCGAATGTTAGACTTTTAAATCTATAACTCGAGCGATTATATATATATATATATATTATATATTTCATACCACAAATATTGTGGTCGGGGTTTGTAACTTCTATAAGTTTTTAAACAACAATAATATTACATAATAATTATAGAGTGAGTAAGAGTTTTATCTTTGTCTTATAAAGGAGTAAATTTTATTATTAAAAAAATAATTATTATAGGCAATTTTCATATTTTTTCACTTTTTTAAAGAGAATATTACATGATCCTTGTACACTTCATATCTATAAATATCATTTATCAAATATAATATTGCAATTATAATAAACATAATTGAAAAATGAGAGTTACAATTGTGAGTGTACAAATGTTATATAATTATTTTGAAAAAAATAAATAAATATAAGATCTAATTATAAAAAAAAGTAATCATTTAATATTAGATCCCACTTTTTTGAAATCTTGAACTGCTAATTGAATCATGCATATTACTACTGTATGAGCAATTATTTTGAGGAAATTCGACCGTCTATGACCAATTATATTTTTTTACAACCTTAACTTTGCTCTAAGAGAATATCATCTAATAGCAATTATATTTTCATTTTTGTCATGCTTATAGATATATACCTCAGTTTCGTGAAAAGTCTCTCGTATGTATGCTGCTTCAGGAGTTTTCTAGGTTTTCCTTGCCTCCCAAACAGTGTGTTAAGACTTGAGCGACAAGTGGCCCATAGAAGGAAAGAGCGTGAAGGATCCAAGATTAATAAAATATTATATTATAATAATAATAAAAAAGGCCCATAAGAGAGTGCCAAGTAGGTAGGAAAAAGTAGAATATATTTAGAATTGGGGTGTGAAGTATAATTTATACTTTAAGGATCTATAGTTTATAGCTTAAGTAATAAATTCTATTATTTAAAAATTACTTATTGATCATGTGTTTAAAACATTTTCAAATATTATTTGTTTGGAAACAAATTTAAATTAAAGTGATTTTTAAGATAAAAATTACAATTATTTGAATTTTTAAAGATTATGATCATATTTTTAAAAATTTAAAAGTTGTAATTATTTAAAAATATATAGGTATTTTCGTCCATTGATCATCTTTTTAAAGTCCAAATTACATTTTGCATTATCCGAAAAAACACGTTTATAAGAACCATCAAAATGATTTTCTCTCAAATGTATCTTTCATCTTATTTGAAATTAAAAATACTTTAATATTAAGCACTAACAATATTAGATTATGCATCCACATATTCATCTGCATATTTGAATATTAAGCACTAACAATTATTATATGACCTTGAATTGAACTGTATTGAATTATGCATATACAAAAAATTACATAGTTATACATAGTATTTTTACAAATTTAAAGTTGTACTATTCACTTTCTAAATCTTATTTTACTTTCTTTTTTTATTTTTTTCCTCTCAACCCCTCTCTCCCTCTCCACCAACGACAAATCTATTTTATTTTACCAATACGATTATTTTCTCTCCTTTTCTCTAATCTCTTCAGCGGTAGGTTTATCTTCTTCTTCTTCTTCTTCTTCTTTGAAAATCTTCGTTTCAGCATTAATTATAATTCTCTAGAAAATTTCTTGTTTCGGCATTCAGAAACTCTACTTTCATTGACTTCTTCAATATTTCTCTGTGATTGTAAAATATATAAAAATAATAATTTTAGGAAAAAAATAAAAAAAATAATATTTTATTATTATTTGACTTAAAAATACATTTAAATCTAATGTGAGAGTTTTTCTTGAATGGCAGAATTAATTTCTAAAAAAATGTTATTTTTCTTTTGCATGTAAAGAAATCAATATTAGTCATGCTCTAACACCCAAATAAGCTAATTCTTCTATTAATGAGTTTTTAAGGATATTTAAGTACTTTTTAAAACTCCTACCCCAAGCTCAAATAGTGATCTCTTAGATTCAACTGCTCATGCGTTGGCGCATTATTCATTAATAAATATAAATGAGAAAAATGATTTATATGTTATAAACGAAGTCGGCAGTCGTCTCCCTGGCCTACCACTAAATTATGTGAATGACCCCACCACTATTATTTTAAATCTGCATAGTGACTTGCATAGTAACTTGCATAGTAATTTCAACGCCTATAAATATGGGCTTCAGTTGTAATGAAATTCATAAGAAAAAATAAAGAGAGAAAGAAAGCTTCAGTTCTAAAGAGTTTCAGAGAGAATTTCTTATTTCTCTTTTGCAATAGTAGTTCCTTTCTTTAAGTTTTATAATACGTTATCAGCACGACGGTTCTGCCAATTCCGAAGCTAGTGGCCTAATTCCTCTGTAAGTTTTTCAATATATTATTTGAAATCTTTGATATATTTTATTGATGATTATCTGTGTAAATTTATAAATATATTTTCTGAGATACACATATTTATTATTTATATGTGTAGAAAATGGCAAATCTTACAAAATTGGAAATTGTTGCTCTTGATATATCTGGAAAAAATTATTTATCCTGGATACTTGATGCTGAAATACATCTTGATGCAATGAACCTGGGAGAAACTATTAAAGAAGTAAATCAAGCATCCATGCAGGAACGTGCTAAAGCAATGATTTTCCTTCGCCACCATCTTTATGAAGAATTGAAAACTGAATATCTCACTGTAAAAGATCCCTATATTTTGTGGAACAATTTAAGGGAGAGGTATGAACACCAAAAGACTGTCATACTCCCAAGAGCTCGTTCTCAATGGATGCACATGAGATTGCAAGATTATCAAAGTGTTAGTGAGTATAATTCCGCACTTTTTAAAATAAACTCAGTATTAAAATTATGCGGTGAGAAAATCACCGATGAAGATATGCTAGAGAAGACTTTTACTACATTTCATGCCTCGAATGTGCTCCTGCAGCAGCAGTATCGAGAGAGAAAGTTCAAGAAATATTCTAAACTTATATCATGTCTTCTAGTAGCTGAGCAAAATAATGAGCTCTTATTAGAAAGCCACCAGTCACGCCCTACTGGCTCAATATCATTCCCTGAAGTGAATGGTAATAGATTTGCATCATTCCCAGAAGTGAATGGTGCATCCTTTAGAAGAAATCGGAGGTATGGACGTGGTAGGAGAAATTATAGAAATGTTGGTCCCAGGAGTGACAACATTAAAAGGGATTATAATATACCATATCACCAGAAGTGGTACAATTCAGAGAGGGGTAAAAATCCTCAGAATAATTCTTCAAAGAAAAGTGAAGAGGTGTGCCATAGATGTGGAATGACTGGACATTGGTCACGTACCTGTCGTACGGCCAGACACTTAGCTGATTTATATCAAGTTTCTATTAAAGGAAAGAATAAAGTGCATGAAACAAATTTAGTAGAACCATCAGATGATTTATTAGATTCAGTAGATGTAGACGTTACTCATCTTGATGTATCTGATTTCTTTAATCATCCTGATGGTAGTATTGAACACTTAATTGGAGATGGAAGTGTTCCACTCAATTAATGTATTTTCTTTCTATCAATAATAAAAGTTTTGTATATTTTGTAGAATCATGGATCACATTGATGAGTTTTTTATCTCTGAGTTGAATGATAAAGATATATGTCTGGCTGACAGTGCTACAACTCACACAATTCTCAAAAAAAAGAAATATTTTCAAAATCTAATACTAAATAAAGCCTATGTCCATACCATATCAGGTTCATCGGATTTAATTGAGGGCTCCGGAAGAGCTTATATTGTGTTGCCTAATGGCACCAAATTTTGTATTGATGATGCTCTATTCTCTTCACAATCCAGAAGAAATTTATTGAGTTTCAAAAATATACGTCGTAATGATTACCATATTGAAACGACCAATGAAGGCAGTAAAGAGCATCTTCTTATTACTAAAACAGTATCGGGCCAGAAGCTCGTATTAGAAAAACTGTCTGCTCTATGTTCTGGATTGTATTATACAAAAATGAGAACAATTGAATCATATGTGGTAATGCACCAGAAGTGCATTGACCCTAAAGTATTTATGAATTGGCATGATCGCCTTGGACATCCGGGTTCTATAATGATGAGACGAATTATTGAAAATTCGCATGGGCATCCCTTAAAGAATCAAAAGATATTTCTACCCAATGAATCTCCGTGCTCTGCATGTTCTCAAGGTAAGTTAATTATTAGACCATCTCCCTCAAAAATCATTGTTGAATCTCCATCCTTTTTACAAAGGATTCACGGAGATATATGTGGGTCTATTCATCCATCAAGTGGACCATTTAGATATTTTATGGTTCTAATTGATGCATCTAGTCGATGGTCACATGTTTGTCTTCTTTCCACTAGAAATGTTGCATTTGCTAGACTTCTTGCTCAGATAATTAAACTACGAGCACAATTTCCTGAGAATCCAATTAAGACCATTCAATTGGATAATGCAGGTGAATTTTCATCTCAAGTTTTTGATGATTATTGCATGTCAATAGGAATAGATGTTGAACATCCTGTTGCCCATACACACACACAAAACGGTTTAGCTGAGTCTTTGATCAAAAGGCTTCAACTAATCGCTAGACCTTTACTTATGAAATCAAGACTACTTATTTCTGTTTGGGGACATGCTATACTTCATGCAGCATCTCTAATTCGCATTAGACCATCTGCATATCATAAATATTCTCCATTACAGCTTGCATATGGTCAACAACCAAATATTTCTCATCTTCGTACTTTTGGATGTGCTGTATATGTTCCAATTGCACCTCCACAACGTACAAAAATGGGTCCTCAACGTAGACTTGGGATATATGTTGGTTTTGATTCTCCATCCATTATTAGATACCTTGAACCCCTTACAGGGGATATGTTTAAAGCACGTTTTGAGGATTGTCATTTTGACGAATCAAATTTTCCGTTAATGGGTAAAGAAAAGTCGGTGCCTGAAGTACGACAAGATATTACTTGGGATAATAAGACCCTGTCTCATTTTGATCCTCCTACAAATGAATGTAAACAGGAAGTTCAAAGGATTATTCATTTGCAAAATGTTGCAAATCAGTTACCGGATGTATTTACTGACACTAAAAGTGTAGTAAAATCTTATATTCCTGCTATTAATACTCCAGCAAGGATTGAAATCCCTGAAGGACAAATTGTCAAAGCAGCAATAGGTGAATCTAAAATACGCTTGAAGCGTGGAAGACCTATTGGTGCAAAAGACAAAATTCCCAGAAGGAAAAGAATACAAAATGAATTTGGTGTTCCTAAAGAACACGTACCCACAATACAGGCCACAAATATAATTGGTGCTCCTAAAGAGCTTAAATCTTCTATTCCAGAACCTCCTGAAGAAAAAAATCTTGAAGAGTATAAATCTCCTAAAAAAGGACCTCCTGAAGAGGTGTGTCATGAAATGTTTTCCCCTGAAAAGGAACAGGTACCTGAAAATAATGAGATCTCAATACATTTCATGAAAACTGGAGAAATTCTGGATAGAAATAAAACTGTTGTCGACAACATATTTTCATATAAAATGGCCCTTGACATTACCAGAAGTAATGAAGAAAGTGAGCCAAAAAGCGTCGAAAAATGTCGACGTAGAAATGATTGGCCAAAATGGAAAACAGCTATTGAAGCTGAATTAAATTCGCTAGCAAAACGAGAAATATTTGGACCTGTTGTCCAAACACCAAAGGGTGTAATGCCTGTTGGATATAAGTGGGTATTTGTACGAAAACGTAATGAGAAAAATGAAATTGTGCGATACAAAGCACGGCTTGTCGCACAAGGTTTCCTGCAGAAACTCGGGATTGATTATGAAGAAACATACTCTCCCGTTATGGATGCAATCACATTTAGATTTTTGATTAGTCTGGTTGTTACAAAATGATTAGAAATGCGGTTGATGGATGTGGTCACTGCATATTTATATGGATCCTTAGACCATGACATATATATGAAAATCCCTGAAGGATATAAGATGCCTGAAGCATCTACAAGTACATCTAGAAATATGTACTCAATCAGACTACAAAGATCTTTATATGGGTTGAAGCAATCCGGACGCATGTGGTATAATCGCTTAAGCGAATATCTATTGAAAGAAAGATTTGAGAATAATCTTATATGCTCATGTGTTTTTATTAAGAAATCAGAATCCGGATTTGTCATTATTGCGGTTTATGTTGATGATTTAAATATTGTAGGAACTCCTAAAGAGATCTCAAAAACCGCTATATATTTAAAGAATAAATTTGAAATGAAAGATCTTGGCAAAACAAAACTTTGTCTCGGCCTGCAGCTTGAGCACTTGCCAAATGGAATTTTTATTCATCAGTCCATGTATACTGAGAAAGTCCTAAAGCATTTTTATATGGACAAATCTCATCCTCTGAGTACTCCAATGATTGTTCGAACACTTGATGTGAAGAAAGATTCATTCCGTCCTTGTGATGACGATGAAGAAATTCTTGGTCCTGAAGTACCATATCTCAGTGCAATTGGAGCTTTGATGTATCTTGCAAATTGCACTCGACCAGATATTACATTCTCAGTTAATCTGCTTGAAAGATATAGTTCTGCACCAACTCGAAGGCATTGGAATGGCATTAAACATGTCCTTCGTTACCTTCATGGTACGGTTGATATGTGATTATTTTATCAACGTGGTTCAAGTCCAGAATTGATTGGGTATGCAGATGCAAGTTATCTTTCAGACCCACACAGAAGTAGATCTCAAACTGGATATTTATTTACTTATGGAGATACTGTCATATCATGGAGATCTGTTAAGCAGACACTATCTGCTACCTCTTCAAATCACTCAGAGATCATTGCTATTCATGAAGCAAGTCGAGAGTGTATTTGGTTGAGATCAGTTATTCAACATATCCAGGAAAAGTGTGGACTTCCTATGATCGATAATAGCCCAACAATCTTATATGAAGATAATACTGCTTGTGTCACTCAAATCAGAGGAAGATATATCAAAGGTGACAGAACCAAACATATTTCACCGAAATTCTTTTATACTCATGAACTTCAAGAAAAATGTGAAATTGATGTCAAGTAGATACGATCTAGTGATAATCTGGCAGATTTATTCACAAAGGCGTTACCAACTTCCACATTCAAGAAGATTGTGCATAACATTGGAATGCGAATACTCAAAGATATTTTGTCATGTACTTTTCAGGGGGAGTAAATGTGCTGATTGTACTCTTTTTCCTTCGCTGAGGTTTTGTCCCACTGGGTTTTCCTCTGCAAGGTTTTAATGAGGCAATCTTAAAGCACTTATGGATACATAAGAAGACTGTACTCTTTTTCCTTCGCCATTGGTTTTTCTTCCCACTGGGTTTTTACTTGGCAAGGTTTTAACGAGGCAGATTTTTTATGGGTGGTCATTCAAGGGGGAGTGTTATAATGTGAATGACCCCACCACTATTATTTTAAATCTGCATAGTGACTTGCATAGTAACTTGTATAGTAATTTCAACGCCTATAAATATGGGCTTCAGTTGTAATGAAATTCATAAGAAAAAATAGAGAAAGAAAGAAAGCTTCAGTTCTAAAGAGTTTCAGAGAGAATTTCTTATTTCTCTTTTGCAATAGTAGTTCCTTTCTTTAAATTTTATAACATTATAATACTAAAATCACAAAAATTGAATACTTTATAAGATTTTATTTTTTAAAAATTAGAATGTGCAGAAATTGCATACTTTAAAATTGTTAATACAATTATTCTAAAAAGTAAAAATTAATATAATCTATTATCCTTTTAGTACTTTTTAAAGATAAGTCATGTTGATATTCAAAATCTTGTACAAGTGAAGTTATTAATTGACGTGAATGATAGATTTAGTTTATAAGTTAATTAGAGGAGTTTTATAATTTGACGTAGTATATAATTAATTTATCAAATTACATCAATTTATAAGCTTATTTTTATATATAAAATCTCCATATAGATTATATATTTTTAGTTTTTAACATAATATCAAATACCATAAATAAATATTATTATTTATTAATTTTTAAAATCCTTTTTAAACAATGTTAAGTTTTAACTGACCCGTAAATGAGTTAAAAATAACAAATAATTTCTAAATATTAATTTCATAACAACAAAGAAAAAAGTGATACTATTTTTTAAATCTTACAAATCATGTTAAAGATAAATATTACCCGTCTAAATATATATATATATATATATATATATATTGATGGCATGCAATTAGATCTGTTGGACACGTGTAGGGGGGCTCAAATTGGAGAATGGTGTTAGAAGCGTAGGGAGCAGTTTGACATACTCCACTTGCTTGGTTGTCTGCTCCTTATAGGCTCTTATCATGACAACACTGTCGGTTGATTTTGAGCATTTTCACTTACTTCAGCGAAGAGGTAATAGAGCACGTGTCACCTATCATTTAAATATTAAAAATGTCCGTAGATTTAAATATAATACTATTTTTTTAAATTATTGATCTTTCCAGCTGTGCGCATCACCCATACATAGTCGCGATTTGGTATGATATTTGAAATC
Organism: Platycarya strobilacea; assembly: GCA_036898215.1. Taxonomy (NCBI): domain Eukaryota; kingdom Viridiplantae; phylum Streptophyta; class Magnoliopsida; order Fagales; family Juglandaceae; genus Platycarya; species Platycarya strobilacea. The sequence continues at coordinate 50,020,756 of CM072546.1, forward strand.
ATGCGTGATCCTAATAGTGGTGGAAAACTAGATCCTTCAAATCTAATTTACCAGTCATCATTTCAAGTGGTGTTTATTTTACACACGCTATTACTGTCATCGTAAGCCTACTGTCGACAATTTTAATTTGACTATTATTTACTTATCTTGTTATTTTTTTTAATTCGTGATCTTGAAAAAAAGATAGTAGACTTCTCTATTAATATGTTCTAAACAATTAGTAACAGTTCACGCATTATCATCATCATTTTTAGTAGCGGTTCTTTTGTTTACTTTCGAGTTAACACTTTAAATCTATCTTTTTATAAGATGACATACTTTAACAAGACATAGGTAGAAATTAAGAAGTTCATCCCTAATAAACTCGATTTTTTTCCTTTTTTCCACCTCTTATGCGATGTTATTTTTTATTTGGGGTGATCGGAGGAGAATTTTACCCCCTCCTCATGTATCATGTTTCTAGTTTAATGAAATTACTTACTTAAAATAAAATAAAATAAAAAATATTAATCTTTCATTCAATAAATAATTCGACTATTTTATTTTATTCCAATCATGGTTGAAATACTTTTCAATTATTATAGCTTCTTTTCATTTGAATCAATATTATTTTATAAATTTTAAATTCGCTATGTTAAAATCTCAATGTCAAGCTTTATTGAGTGTGAAAGCTTAGAAATGTATCCAAGATTGAATAAATAAATAAATCGAGGGGTTAAATATTTTGAAGAAGTTCAGGGAATAAAATTTTAATAAAAAGTATTAATAAGATGTGGATGAATATTATCTTTATCCTTTTTTTCATCTTTAAAGAAAAATGAGATCCATTACTTGCCCAAATTAGAAATGCGGTCCCTAATTTGATTAGATATCCAATAATAAACAAATTTTATGCACTTGATGTGCAACAAAGTGCTAAAGGGGTATTTAATCCACAAAAATATGGGTAATCATATACTTATTATTCTACCATTACTTGTTTACTATTCTTAGTGTATTTATTTTTTTATTTAAGTATTTTTTTAACATCCTTAAATCATTAAAAAAAGTTAAAAAAATATATATACAAATTTACTAATAGTCACTTCTTGATCATTAAGTCAAAGAAAAAAAAATCAAAAATTATAAGGAATAGTAAAAGAATAATAATGGGATGGTAAGTATATCATTATTCCAAATATATATATATATATAGCACAAGATGAAAAAACATACATTTCTTCGTTCACCAATAATAAAAAAACAACTTTTATCATTTTTCAATAGGAAACTAGTTGACAACAATTTTTTGTTCGAGGGAACAAAAGAAATCCGTCATATACCATAAACTTGATAACAATTTAATTATTCCAATTTTTATATTTTTTTACGTGAAATGAATAATATCAACTTGGAGTATTTAATATTCTTATTCTTATTCTCTATCTTAAATGGAGTAATTAAATTTTGTAATTACTTCATTCATATATATATATATATCAACTACATAAATAACAATTACTTAAAAGCATGTGTAAATAGAAATGACATATAAAATCTTATTTGGATATAAAAACGATTTCATTTCATCTTATTTCATTTTATCATTATAATTTTTCAAATTCTCATATAAAATAGAATAAACAAATCATAACGTGAGAAATATAAATTCTTAATATTTTATGCTAAATAAATAGTGATGAGAAGTAACGAGTGATTAACTTATATATAACTTCAAACCTATATCAATTAGGTGTGGCCTTGCACTGAAAGTTAATGTATCAGATAGAGTGAGATTTGTCCCCTTTAATTTCAGATGCTCCCCTATATATTATGAACCAATTAAAATAGATCCATGATAAGTACTACAAGAAAAATCAGTTTCTTTGACAAATTATTTGTTATAAAAATGATTATTTTTTGTGAAACTATACTGCAAAAAATAATCATTTTGACAGACAATAATTAGTTACGTATAATCAATTTTTTTATAGTGATAATATCTTTGACTCTCTTTTTGTTTGTATTTGTCACACGTATCTAGCTTGAATTAACCAATTAGATATGGCATACTTGGAAAGAAATATTATATTATTTCGCACAATGTATAGCTAATTAAGCTAAATAATTGTAATCATATTTATGTATGCGTAAATATTGAGAAATATTTACGTAGACAGCTTGCATGAGAAATATCGAGAAACGTCTTGCTCTTCATGTTACAGTCATGCTATTATGCCAACCGTAATGAATTATATAATTAAGATCAGTGCCTAGATAATTAGTTGGCCAAGCCATTTGAATTGAAGCTTAATTAAATATAATAATGTTATTGGTATGTGTTTTCTTAAGGTCTAAGTTCGATAAACCTACTAATATATATATAATATATATAATAACATGTATTAGATTTATGTTTATAATCCAATTAATCTGATGATCAACACATTCATACATTCGATTATAACTTGTCGCAAAAATAAGTAGCGAGATTAATGAGAGTGGAAACTAGTATATTTAATAATGTAACTGATCTTCGATATAAATTTTTCATTATCATGAGTTATATAATTGATTGTGACTTGCATAGAAACTATTTAAAAATGTATTTAAAATAGATTTAATTATATTAAATAATGTGACAAAAATGATAAAATTAAAAATTAATTATAAAAAATTAACATCATTTTCTATTAATTAATTAAATTTGACTAATTTAAAAACCGAAACTTACACAAAATGTCACATCTCAAGGGTCATTTTCTATATTAAATGCTAATTGGTGGGTCATCTTAATAATTGTGATTAGATGGAGAAAATGTTGTTAACAATGGTGATGAGAAAGCATACAGTTATTAACTTATTAACGGGGGAGGGAAGAAAAAGGAAAAGGTAAAGATAGAGACATGATGGGGTTGAGAGTCGAGACAAAGATTATAGTGTACCGCGCGTACGTTATGATCACGTACAGGGCGGGGAGATTATAAGGTCTAATCACACAGAAAAAGTGGTTTGGTAGTTTATAGTCTGTTGAACTTAAGCCGACCAGTATAATGGCTAGAAGAATCCTGACCTGATTCTTGAAACCAATCAAAGATGCTCATCTACTTAAGAAGAGTGTAGCACTCTTTCTACCTAGTTTTTATATTGTTAAATTTATTTTTTAATAATATTATTATTATTTTAAAATTTAAAAAATTTAAATTTAAATTTAAAAAATATGTATTATTTAAAAAATTATATTAAAATTTATACTTTAAATAAAAATTTAAAAAAAATATAATAATAATTTGATATAAATTGAGATAAACTTATCTTATTTACAAATACGATGTTCTAACAAACGAATGGCTAATTAATTTATCCATCTTATGTGTAGTCAAGTTTGTCTTCCAGTAATTGAACGACGTGATTTTCCATCTCACATTATGCTGCATTAATCTTTTAATATAAAAAAATCAATGAGTTGAAATTGCTAAATTCTCAAGTGAAGATCAGTTAGTTGCGCATTAACATTAAAATTTAATTTCCTTACAGTCTCCATCAAAAACAACATTTATGAATTATAATTATGGTATTCATGTTACATGTATGAAAGATAAGCAATAGTTAACTCTGTGCTACAACAATTAATACGTACAAAGGATGCGCATGCAAACATTATCCAAAATAAATGAACGTAAAACATATATAGTTTGCTGATAATGTAACACGTTTTAAGTAGTTTTGTAAGTCAAGTACTATTTAAATAATAGTCGGTTAGTATAGATCACACAGAATCATGTGTGATTGAGAGAAATGAAATCAATATATGGCGAAGATCGAAATATTTAATATTTTTCCTAATTAAATATCTGATTTGAGATATTAACAACAACTTTCTAAACTCCAGATTTAATATGATTATTCATGGGCTCAACTTTCTTAATTGTTAGCTCTCAGGCCTCAATTATCTAATATATAAGATGATGAGCTTTTTTTAAGAGTGGACAGCGGAACCCTACACCCACTATCCTACTTCTATTCTGCATCTAGTCCTTTTAGTGGAGGTGGAAAAGCCGCAACCTCAACCTGAACCCCATCATCTAGTTCTAGTTACTAATCGATTAATTTTATCTTTGTCTCTTTTTTCACTTGATAACTACCAAAAATACTCTGTGTTTTTTTTTTTATTCTTAACTTTATCTTGCTGGTGTCATTACAACAGATTTCACTCTTTGCCACGAAATATATTGGTAGTAAAAACCTATCATTTAGTCACAACAAAGACTTTTGCCACAAATTGTTATTCGTAAGATGTTCGTCAAATATTACTCATGAATACGTGCGTTATATCCACAAAAACCCATTTTCATGGCAAATACAAACTTTTTCCAACCACCTGACTTTGTAAGTATAACATGCAAAATTCGTGTTAAATGATATTGCCATCCACTCTATTGTAGTGCCTTCGAAATTGTTTTTACCCACGAACCATTTTGTGGCTGACTCGGTGGGATACAACTTGTTCATTCTGCTAATGTTGTGGAAAAATATTTTTTTGGGATGATTTCTTTTTATGAAAAGTATTCATCTCAGTCTTACACTTTCTCAAAACTTATTTTTCATCAACATATTTGCTTGTAAATAGGTATTAGCTACCTAGTAGATTATAGGTAAAAAGTATTTGTTACGAATTACATTCATGGCAAATACTAAGAGATTTCAGAAAAAAATAAAAAAATAAAAAAAAATACAACTTAAATAATAAATAATCATAACAAATAGCCTAATATAGGCTAAAATATACATTTATTTTTACAAATTTAATCCATACCCAATACTTTAAAGTTTTAGAAATCAACACTAACATCATGTTTTATAAACTCACTATTACTCAATCACTTAATCCCAATAAACCCAATATAATACTAATGTGTTCTCTATACAATAAACACAATGCAACTGTCTTCATGTGACACATAATTGCCTCTCATGGAATTACCTGTTAGTCCACAATCAATAAGAAAATTTAGAATGTGCAAGATTGATCAATAAATTGCCTAATATTAAGAACACACCCAACATTAGCATGCAACTATCCAAGTTCGCTAAAATGAAGGCCAATGCATGTAATGGATAAAATGTATGAACATATAGGAGTAACATGGTAAAGATACACAATAATTAGATTCTGTTTGTAAAGTATCAAGTCAACCACAAATAAATTAAAATAAACCATAATCTCATACAAGTTTAGCACAGAATATGCTTCTATGGGAATTAAAACTATAGTTTTAAAATTAGTATGTGTCAAAGATTAAAATATGCTACACAATTAGTCATTTTATGAAATTTCAGTAAATTTCAAACTTAACCTCAAATTATCCAAGTTTCCAACCAAACATGAGAGAGAGAGAGAGAGAATTATTTCTGGTACAGTATTCTGGTGTCATTAAAGTTTTTAGATAACGTCTACATCACACTACAAAGTGATTTGGTTTTATAAAGTTTGAGCACAAAACCTATTAGAAATTATTGAAATTAGAATCCATATGTGCCAAGTCCTCTCAAGTGAGACTAACAAAAATCAAAACATCACTAAATTTTTAAAGAGGACCATTGCCATCTAGAAAAGTTTGATTTCATAATTCCAACTCTCAAGTCAAATTTACCACTTCCCCAAACTTAGATTTATATTGTCTGGCAGTGGCACCAATTATACATTTGGAAATTGTATGCACAACCCCATATAGCCATAACTCAGAAACTTAACAAAGCATCTACCTAGCAAGAACAGATGATCAAATTGTGCTATCTTCTAAGTACTAAACCAATTACTTGTACAAAATTCATATTCAAATCTTAACCAAATGTATACATTGAACCTAAAAATACCAAGTTAAAAGGATATGCATCATTACCTCAGATTGACAAGTCGGAGAAAATCCACGTTAAGCTTTAAAACAATAAATTATTTGTTGGGTCGACCTTGAAAACCGCCATTAGTTACATGCCTCTGTCGCAAAATAAAGACAAGTGAATGAGAAATTGTTTTACAGGCTTACTTAAAAAATAAAACAAATGAACTATTCAAAAGTATATTTGGTTTTAGATGAAACACTCAACACGAAAAGTTTATTTAGACAGTAAGAGTTTACTTTGGTTTTGTTTTAATTTAGTTTTATTAAATTATGGGAGTTGGGAATATATGCTCTCGCCATTTGTGTTAATTTGAGTAGTGATGCCAAAGGAATCCAAGATGTAATATTTAGGAAAAGTATGTGTAATGCCTAGGTCTATCTTTTTTCATTGTCTAAATTCCAGTAGGTCAACTAGTATTAAAAAGCAAGAGATGGAAAATGTACAAGCATCAAGGAATGTTAATAGCACATTAACTAACTAAACCAATTTAATAAACATTAGCTAACAACTTACTAATCCACTTCCACTAAGAAGCAACTTACTAAACCAATTTAATTAACAGTACATTAAACATTAAATCCGAACTAATCAAACACTAACTAATTAATGAGGTAAAATAGAATTAATCTAAATTACCCACCTATTAACCAAAAAAAGTTTATAGTCACTATATATTTTTTAAGAATTGTGTTTCGGTTTTTTAGATATATTAATAACGTTTTCAAATGAAAAAAACTGCTAAATGATTTTGAAGCAACCAAGAATGACATACAAATACTGTAGATTCTATGGGTCAAGCTGCATTTCCAAGATCACTGCAATACCACATTAAAATTAGTATAAAAATATGTCTGCAAAATGTGATACAACCCTCAAATAATTAATTTATAGCTGTACAACTCATTTTGGGATTGCAGAAGACACATTTTGAACTCAAATAAATCAATCTTCTACTTCTTTTATACTAATTATAGTTAAGACTAAGGAATCAACATAATGGAGTACAATACCCACTACATTAGCACCAAAACACTAATTAACCATCATCACAGCCTTACCCTAGATATGCAGCCCTCAGATAACTAATTATTAATCAACACCAAATGATGTAAAGGACCCAGCAGAAGAAGAACCAAGTACAAATGAATGAGAGAAACAATAATTATTAAGAAAGAAAACAACTAGTGGCAGAATAGTGTTGGAGTAGAGAGAATTAAAAAAGCAAAGCAAAGAACATATAAATCAACATAAAAAGAAAGATAAAAGTGATAAAGGATATAGAAATCATCACAAAACATGCTCATTGGAAAATTCAATTATAAAATTCAATAAGATTCCTAGAGATCAAAACCATAGAGAAATATAATCGAAATATACTCAAATAAGTTCAATTATAAAACAAAACACTTTTCCCCAAAATGAATAAATGAAGGAGAACCGCACTGCTCACAGTTAATACAAACCTTCCAAAATTACCTGAAAACAAAATATAACAAAGCTGACAATAGCAGAACCATATACTAACCAAAATATAGCAAAACCATATGCTAAGCAAAATATAACAAAATCATATGTTAAGCAAAACTATATAACAAAGCTTGGATAATAGCAAGAAAGCACAAGTAAAAAAACTATCATCAAAATAGTGTGTAATCCTCTAAAAAAAATACAAGTTGCAATCGTCATCATTTTGGCAACCAGCATAGCAATAGTAATTTAGTGCAAAAACAGATCCTTGTGCAATTTCAGTACAAAAATAAATCTCATTGCACAATAAAAATTTCGATGCTAAAACAGATCTCACTGCAATATTTTAGAAATTGTGCATAACCAAAAATAGTGCAACCCACAAATAACAAATGCTACTATAGAAAAAATGCAGTTTAGAATAATCTCAGTGAAAAAGTAACTTTGGATGCCAGAATTGATTGACAAAGAATGTTGTTGGCTACATGTCAACTAATCAGAAACTCATAGTTAACATGTTAATTTGTGGGATAAAAATTCACCAGGATAGCTATTTGAAAGTTTAATGAGATTCATATATAAATTTTGTAAAAGTTAAAAACAGAGGCATGGAATGCAAATATTTAAAAACTCAACTACTGATTTCTTATTAAGTCGAAAATTTATGTACATATCAAGGTTAAGTGTTTTGATGCCACCTATGTAAGTTCTAATGCCATATCTGATAGCAATTAAACACATTTCATCTCCATGTCAATGCTTTGTATATACAAAATGGAGATACTGAATTCTCATCTAAACCGGTTAGGGATAGCAATTAGAATAACTTGCTTTAACTAGTGGACTATGCATAAACTACCAAGTACTGATTAAATCATAACCCTAGTAGTGGAACTCTAGATAGTCAAATTTAAAGTGCAAAATCGACAGGAGGAAACAATTTGTGGGTTCGAATTCATGGTGCGAAATTGAAGTGTGTGTGCGTGAGTGGTGAGAATCTGAGTGTGAGTGAAAATAACATATAGTAAGTGAGAAATTTGGGAAAAAAACCTTACTAGCATCGAAATCACAGGGAAGAAGAAAACCCTAGAAACGCATATATGTGGGCTTCGCCTCGCGTTATGGGGAGGGTTGATGGTTGTCAATGGCACCGACCAATGCCTGTTAAAATCGAAGAAGGGGGCTCGATTTCGAGAGGGTTAGGGTTAAAAGACAATGGAGGGCCCATAGGGGGGACTGAGAGTGAGGGCTGGGCCTCATGAGAGAGAAACTTGAGTTTTGGGGGACTTCCAAACCGGTTCCATGTTTTAGTAATCTGGTATACACGTGTAATACTCTCATGGTTAAACCATATCTGTGGGCTTCGCCTCGCGTTATGGGGAGGGTTGATGGTTGTCAATGACACCGACCAATGCCTGTTAAAATCGAAGAATGAGGCTCGATTTCGAGAGGTTAGGGTTAAAAGACAATGGAGGGCCCACAGGGGGGACTGAGAGTGAGGGCTGGGCCTCATGAGAGAGAAACTTGAGTTTTGGGGGACTTCCAAACCGGTTCCATGTTTTAGTAATCTGGTATACACGTGTAATACTCTCATGGTTGCTCTCTAGAACTTTTGAAATAAAATACATTCAACAATTAATTAAAACTAAATAAATAAATAAACAGTCCTAATATGACTATTTCATAATTAACTAAAATTTTAAAAATAATAACCTTTTATCATAGAATAAAATAATCAAGTTTTGTTAAATATTTTAAGAGAACAAAGCTATTTAAACAAGGTGGAGTTTTAATATAAAATGAATAATAAATATTTTTTTATAAGTATAAAATGAATAATAAATATTAATAATATTTCTAGATAAATAAAATCATTTAAATAAATTGATTTTTTAAAACTATATTATTTTTGGGCTCTAAAATATAAAAATGCCTACTTTAAAAATTAGGCTTGCTTTAATAGCTTTAAACATGCATTGTGACTTATTACAATGAAAACTAGTCACGGCTAAATATAAATAAATCGTCACAACAAACATTTCTCGGGGACAAGAAAATGGATCTGTTAAATTTGCTATTGTGACGACAAATTGTTATCGCAATAAGGTATATCTTCGTAGAAAAAAATATTTACTCCATGAAGCACATTTCAACCTTGTCATGATGCTTTCGACAACAAGATTTTGTGACAAAAAAATCATATAGTTTGTCGCATATTTATTATTTGACACAAAAAAATTTGTCACCAACATAAACTCGTGGTTGATAATAAGTTTTCATGTGACGATTAGCTTTTGTGGCAATAACCAACTTTTTGCCACAACCTATTGTCCTAGATATCTACTTTGCGGCAAAAATTTAAATATGTTGTAGTGTGTCACCACAATCGAATACACCATGCTTAACAATAAGTCTCATTTGAAGGTCAAGATAGGCATGTATAGGGCATGGGATAAACTTGTTGTTGTGACCCACCGGTATGTGTTACGAAATGCAATAGTATAGGGTTCAAAACCTAGATTTAGGAAGTACCAGAGTTTAGTTTTGGTCGTTACCAAGATGAACAAGATGTTTAAATCTAGTTCGTCTATTAGTTCCAAATTAGGTTTACCGCCTGATATTATCAATGAAGAAGATTGTGTTTTTGAAAAAAAGGATTTACTTGATATTGATTGATGGCATATGCTAAAGATGAACACTGCTTCACTTTATAATACTTCTTGGAGAGAAAAAGTTTTCAAGAGTGAGTTCAATGTGAAAATAGTTGAACATACTTTTGCTATTTCAAAAACTCAAGAAAGTCTTTGTTTATTTCATAAGAAAATTATTCAAGCTTTTGTGAAAAAATGTTATAATTTCTTGCATATTGTTTCAGTTCAGGTTGCAGTCAAACCTATTGTAAATAAATGCATCAATGCATCTATTTTTTTATGTTTGAGTGATGGTAGATTCAAAGATTTTGAAGATAGTAAGCTAGGAATTGTACATACCTCCCTTATGGACCTGTTCATTTTGATTGCTATCCTGATTTAACTGTTGATTTACGTGATGAGAATGTTTTGTCTGTTTTAACTTTAAATATATTAACTTCTGGTTGTAACATGGTAAAAAGCAGTAGACCACTTGCTCTAGTCTATCGCATTTACTATCTTCTTTTGAAGACTACTCTTAACCCAAGGGCTAAGATCAAGTCTGCAAAAAATCAAACTCTTTTGATGCAGAGTTCTACCTCTGGTGCCAACATCAGAACACCTAAGATGATTTTCTGAAAAGATGTTTCTTTACCAGATGAGTGGGTTCTTCAGCAAGAACTTCCACCAGTAAAGATTAGATGAAAAGGATCTCGACTATATTCAGTAGTATCTTTATGGTACTGTAAAAATTTCTTTTGACCGTCTTCACCTAGCCAATGAAAGAATACATTCTTTCGCCAACTCTAGATCTTTTTGTTCTTCGGACCCAGGATGAAGAGATACAAATCTCAAACAGTTCTTCGAGGATTTTGCCAATACAACGAATTCTACTCGTCCAATTTTGATTAGGGAAATTTCTAAAAAGGAAAAACCCTTTGTTTCTAATTTAAAACTAATAGGTGTTTCATCTGATTAATAAATTACTTCTGTATAGTATTCTACCAAGGATGATATCCCATCCAAGGAAAAATTCATAAAGGAAGAAGTTGAGATTGAAGACGATTCTTCTATGTCTCCAACGGCTTTGGATATGGTAGCCCCACTTCATCACCACTTAATGATGATAAACAAGGCTTTTGAGATTGATATGACTTCCTTATTTAATGAGTTTAACTCTTCTAAAAATCGTGATAAGAGAAAAACTTATCATGAGAATTTTATACTTATTGAAAAACAAAAGGTTAAGAGAAAATAGAAAGAAATTATATATGCGTCCAACAAGCATATTCTTTTATTTGATTTTCTTGAAAACCATTATGTTTCAAAAGAGCAATCTTTAAATGTTTTAAAAACTAGTTTTACAAAGGAAGAAGGTAGGACTGTTGTTAAATCCAACCATTCCCCTCTTGAAACTATCCTTATTTTAGTAAAAGGAGCATAGGTTAAAACTTCACCTTTTAAGGGTACAGAGACTGATTCCAAAACTCCAAATATTTTTGCTGAAACAAAAAAGATTATTGAACAAAATAATTTTGTCAACCAGTCCCTCCATACAATAGGTCAACAACTTAATCGTATTGAGGAGAAAGTTGAACAACATGTTTAGAAAAACATGCTTCATCAAAAGTTTTAGAAAAACCTTTGATTATTTTACCAAATAACAAGCAAAAAATTGATTTCAACAAAGATGTCAATACTTTGGATAAAATTAATCAAATGCTTGCTCACATTAAGCAAGAAAGACTTTCCACCAGTGTGTTGGACAAACGTGGCCAAGAGGTTGATTTTGATAAATTTTCTGTTTGCACAGACGACTCTTCTTCTGAAGATGATTCTATTATCAGTGATATTTTAAAAAAAATTCAAGATATTTTTATTGAAAAATCTGAAATTGTCAGGCTAACTTCAAAAAGACCCAATCCAATGAGTCTGGCGAAGAACTAGTTTTCTAGGCCTTCTCCCCCTGATTTACAGTTTGAAGAAAAAATATTTCAATCCTAGTTTTCGACTACTGCTGATAGGATTTATGAGTGGAACATTGATAGACAATCTGAACAAGAAGTCTTCAATGTTATGCATAAGATGTCTATGGCAGCTAGTGCTTATGTCAATAACAATCACCAGCAATCTGAGATTGTTACTCTTTTAATTTCTGGATTTTCGGGTATGCTTCAATCTTGATGGGATAAACATTTCACTCCAAAAGCTAGACAAACCATTTAGAATGTTGTTAAGCATGATGACGAAGAGTTATCCATATTTGACGAAACCATAGAAAGAAGAATCTCTAATGGTATTAATACTTTAATCTATACGATTATTAAGCATTTTATTGGAATTCCTTCTAATATTACTAATCGTATTTCTGATTATTTGAATAATTTACAATGCCATAAATGTCTAATTACAATTGGTATTAAAGTGTTTTTATTTTCAGAGTTATGCTTAGAGTTGATTCAGAAAAGCTTTATTGGAAAGAGAAATTCATCGATGGACTACCTCGTTTGTTTGCTCTTCAGGTTAAGGACTCACTTACTAATATCTCGAGACTTCTTAAGTATGATAGGTATACTTATGGTGAAATCATGAGTACGATTAAGAAGCTTGGTATTAGTATGTGTAATGATCAAAGATTAATTCACTAGCAGATGAAGGATAAAAAGAAAGTCAAATATGAGATAGGTAATTTCTGCAAGCAATTTGGCTTTTCTCCTATTGCTCCATCCAGGGAGAAAAATAGACATTACAAAAAGGTTTTCAAAATACTTCATGGGAAAATAGGAGAAAAGCCCGTGATGAAGTTTACAAAAAACTTTTTCATAAAAAGATTTCTCATAAAAATGATTCAAAAACTCCCTCAAAATGGAAGTGTTTTAACTGTGGCAAGTATGGACACTTTGCTGATAAGTGCACCAAAAAGCCCAATAAGGTGAAAAAAAAAAGCATAATACTTTGAATATTAAGGAAGATGACCAACAAGAACTGTTTTATCTCCTTGAAAACATAATTTTATCGTCTGATTTCGATGAGTTTAGCTCTAGTGGTTTTGAGTATCACTCAGATGCTGAACCATTTAATTCAACAATGATTAAGCTCAGTTGCAATTGCAATGGTTCTTGTTGCAATTTTGGAGTTAAGACATTAATGTTTTAACTAAAGAAAAATAACAAGAGAACTTTCTTTTAACTCTGATTTCACAAATTGAAAATCTTGAGCTTAAGGAGAAATATCTCTTACAGTTTAAGAAGATAATGGTCCGAAAGGAACCATCGACTTCTCAAGGAAAAATTAGTTTTCAAGAAACTTTGAGACATTTTGAAAAGAAAAAACCCAAAGAGATTTCAACTCATGATTTACAGTATGAAATTATTTTGATAAAAAAAAATATTGTTGAACTCAAATCGGAGATCAACACTTTTAAATCTGAAAATTCACCTTTTAAACAAGATTTGCTTTCTTTAAAAGGTTGGTATTCAAAGTGGTATTCAAAGATTGATATTATTATTTTTCATGAATTTTCTTTTTCTGTAATTGTTTTAATTGATTCCGGATCAAATCTCAATTGTATTCATGAAGGTTTAGTTCTCACTAAATATTTCAAAAAGTCCACAGAAGAATTATTCTCTGCAAACGAATCTAAGATGAAGATCAGCTATGAGTTAAATAATACTCATGTTTGCTAGGACAATGTTTATTTTAGGATTCCTTTTGTTCTTGTTAAGAACATGACTTGGGATGTTATCCTAGGAATGTCTTTTATTTCTTCTATTTACCTATTTCTGACTGAAACAGATGGGATTACCACTGATCTCTTCAGACAGAAAGTCAAATTTAAATTTATTTCAAAATTTGATATTGATACCCATAGAGGTTTACGTTCTTTGATTTATGCAAAAACAAATCATTTAAACTTCATTCAACAGGAAGTACGTTTTAAAAAGATGTATGAGCATTTATCTGATACTTTACTTCAATCAAAAATCACTGATTCTCATAAAAAAAAATCGATTTTTGATAATTGTTTTGAACTTCCTAATGTCTTTTGGGGTAAGAAGAAGTATGCTGTTTCACTTCCTTATATCAAGAAATTTTCTAAGAAAAGTATTCCAACCAAAACCAAACCTATTCAAATGAATAGTGAGACTTTGGAGTTTTGCAAAAATGAAATTTCAGATCTTCTATTAAAAGATCTTATCAGGCATAGTAAGTCACCCTGATCATGTACTACTTTTTATATCTAGAAAAATACTGAGATTGAGCAGGAAACACTCTGTTTAATCATTAAATACAAACCCCTGAATAAACTTTTAAAGTGGATTAGATATTATATTCCCAACAAAAATGACTTGATTCATAGGTTAAGTAATGCAGTTATTTTTTTTAAATTTGACCTTAAATCTAGATTTTGGCAGATCCAAATTAGGGAATCTGACCAATATAAGACTGTTTTCACTACTTCTTTCAGATACTATGAGTGGAATGTGATGTCATTCGACCTCAAAAATGCTCCTAGTGAATTTCAAAATATTATGAATGATATTTTCAATTCATTCACTCATTTTACTATAGTCTATATAGATAATGTTCTCATATTTTTTAAATTCATTGATGATCACTAGAAATATTTGTCGATTTTTCTTGATATCATACGACACAATGGTCTAGTGGTTTCTGCTAAAAAGATTAAATTGTTTCAAACCAAAATTAGATTCTTTGGTTATGACATCTCTGAAGGCAAAATCAAGTCAATCTAAAGGGCCATTGAATTTACTGACAAATTTCCTGATGTCATTCTTAACAAAACATAGCTTCAAAGTTGTTTTGGTTCACTCAATTATATTTCTAATTTTTATAAGGATGTGAGAAAACAATGTCGTCCTCTTTTTGAAAAACTTCAACTCAATCATCCTCCGTGGATAGATATCCACACCAAACTGGTTCAACAAATCAAGGCATATATTAAAACTCTTCTATGTCTTGGTATTCCTACTTCTGATTTATTTAAAATTGTTGAAACAGATGCCTCTGACATCGGTTATGGTGGCATTTTGAAACAAATTATTTCACCAGGTTCTTTCGAATAAATTTTTCGATTCCATTCTGGGGCTGGAATCATGCACAGCATAATTATAGTACTATTAAAAAAGAAATATTATCTATAGTATTGTGCATCTCAAGGTTTCAAAGTGATTTGCTTAATCAAAAATTCTTGTTAGGAATTGATTGTAAAAGTTCTAAATATATTTTAGAAAAAGAAAATCAAAACATTGCATCAAAACATATTTTTGTAAGATGGCAAATGATTTTAAGTGTTTTTTATTTTGATATCGAATATATTAAAGGTTCAGAAAATTCAATTCCTGATTTTCTTACTCGTGAATTTCTGCAGAAAAAATGAGCAAGAAAAAGAAACTCGCTCCACCCCAGCGACCTCCTTCTCCTCCAGTTTCAAACTTGCTTTTACCTTCGACATCCTCCCCAGTGGAGATTGCCAATAGATTTACCACTCTGGGGAGTATTCCTAAACCTATTCCCCCTAGTTCATTTGCTTCAACCTTGGCCATGCCATATGATCCCTATGCCACTCCTTTAGCAATGACAGGGCCCAGACCCACAAATGTTTTCCTCCCTACCTCCAAGGCAGAATACTTCGGAAAAACTTTCTTTCAAAATATGTTTTACATTGAATCAACAATGTATACAGATTCGTTTTAAATTGCTTTAAACTATTTTCTCCCAGGTTGGCATTGGATCCCTCATAATTCAGCAAAAGACCTAAAGTTTTACCTCGCCATACTAATCCACACCGGATCAATTTCAATCAAGCCCATCTATTATAAAATAGATAAATCCAGAAATTTTTTCTCATAATTGTTATCTTATTTCAGCAATGACTCAAGAAGCATAGGGAACTAATCCTTATTCTCTCAAGAGTATCCCTGATTCACAAATTCAATATAATTATTATGAATATATTGAATCTTGGTTTAAATTTCCTTAGTTTCAAACCCCTAATTTAATGCATTCTTGGTTTTTCAATTCTGACAAGAAATGCAAACATACATTTACGCTTTGGTTCTAGAAATTGTGACAACAATTTGGCCCCATTCCTGAAATATTTCCTGATTATCTTCAACTGATTGTCAATCATTTCAAGTTTTCTGCTTTAACCAAGATGGACCAATGCAACTCTAGATTCCCTTACTTAGTTCATTTCTGTTCCAGATACAAAACTCTATGGATTTCCAAATGGACTTATGAAAGGGTTAGAGATATCTTGGTTTGAAATTTTTTTGTCAAATGGTGGGATAAATTTCCCCACACAAATGACAATATTTCATTTGTTTCCAGAGATTTTCTCCTGGCTGTTCCTGATTTAAAAAACCTAGAGGAATTCCCTTCCCCTATTTCACAAAGTGCCTTGGTTACTTATTCTCTAACCAAGGACAAAAAACCAATAGTTTCACCAAGTTCATCTTCAAAATAAAAGAAGAAGGCTTCACTTCCTCAACAAATAAGAAGAACTCTATAGATTCAGATGATTCATCCTCTTCAAAGACCAACAAAGAACTAAAGAAGAAAGAATTGCTTCAACTGTAAAAGAAATCTATTGAAGATGAATTCAACAGCAATGCTTCAGCTAAAGAGTCAGAAAACTCAGGAGAAGATTTTGACCCATACAGCAATACTTTCGAACATGATTCACTCGACTATCCTATAAAATTGGGTGATGATTAATCTAAGTTGATTTACCTGTCGGAAAGTTGATTTACCTGTCAGCATAAGAAAACAAACTACTTTCAGTACAGACAGTCTTTACTTTTACTGTTCTACATGATTCAACCGTCGGCATAAAAAGACAAAACTACTTTCGGTGCAGATAACTTTTACTATTTCAACTATTTTATTCACGTGATTTACTTTGTAAAATGAACTCCTTCATCTATAAAAAGATACCTTAGTTTTCTTTCAAGGGTAGAGCTTTTTCCATTATTCTCTCTAACTCTCAGTCTTATATTTATCTTGTAATTCTCTGCATTTAATTGTTTAAATCTTGCAATTATAATGAAAAAATTTTTGATCTAAAGTTATCTTCATTAATTATTTTACATTTACATTTCATATTTTATATTGTTGCATTTGGCTGGTTTTGCCGCCTTCTTCATATCATGTTTATCTTTCTCTTTTTCTGCACTTGCTTCCAAGTTTGTATAAATATATATATTATAATTTATTGATAAAGTATGTGCTAACAAATTTAAAATTACATTTACAAAATATAATTCTTAGATTTTAGTCATATTTACAAAATATGATGTACAATTTGGATCTAAAATTGTATTTTTAATAACTTTTAGACTTAGGAATAATTTTTAAACCTAATAGAATATAGTTTATTTTTAAAGTAGACTTGAAGTGTGATGAATTGAGAATTCACCCTGCTCCAAATGGGGGGAGGCTGGGTGAGAGGGACCCCACCACCCCTCCCATGCATGAAGGGAGGCGTGGAGGGGACCACCCCCACACCCTATGGTACAAGCTGCACCCCTAAATTCTTCAAAGCCCATATTTATTAATAATAATAAATCATATAGCAAAAGAGACTAGGACAACGAAGCATTATAGATAAAAGAGTAAGATTTTGTGAACTTTCAATATTACTAATTGCCTTATAGTTAGGGCTATAAATAATTCAATCCAGATTGGCAAAATCGATCAGACTTAAATTTGATTGAATTGAAACGAATTCTGGACCGGCCGGTCTCAATCCTAAAATATATGGATTAGAAAATTTTTATCAAGTCTCGGAGTCTACAAATTTTGGACCACATCGAATCAAATCGGACCAAACCCCTATATATATTTTTTAAGAATATTTTTAATAATTTAAAATATTATTTTGATATAATAATTATATAAGTTAGTGATGTAATTTTCATGAAATTTATTATCATGACTATATAAAATATAATATATGCTATCAAGTAATGATAAATCTTCAATCATTTAATAATTTATGTCATTATACGTAATAGTTAATAAATCATACATTCATATAAGTTCTAGTATTTACATTTAATCAAAATAATTAGGTAATTTTTTTAAAATACCTAAGTTGCAAACAAACATGAATAATCTATATACAATAAAATTATTTGATAATCATTAACCATGTATAAAATATATGACATTACTAATAATTATGCATACTAAAGAGTAAAACCTAATTAGTTAATAACTAATAATTATCAACATAATAAATATAATTAAAATAATTTTTAATGATTTAGTTACATAATCCATACTGATAATTCACTTAATTTAAATTTAGTAATTGTTGCCCAGATGACTAACATAAGAGGGAGGTTGAATTGGGTTATATTATAAAAATTAACACTTATAAATCAAATACACAATATAAAATATAAACAGAATATAAAGTAATAAGAAATGTAAAGAGTAGGATAAGAAAAAGCAAACTCAGTATTTTTACAAGATTCAGCCCCACTGCCTACATCCTCACTTCAGCTCAAGTGGTTCTCACCTCAAGCTACCACTTGAGAATCCCAAATTCACTAGTCAATCTCCTTTAGGTGGAGACAAAAACCTATTACATTTTTTAGCAGCACAGCTCCAAAGAATCCATATAGAACATCCTTTACACTTCCAATCACCTCACACTTGGTGATTCAACTATTTCCTGTATAGAACACCTTCTACACACACAATAGTTATACGCACGCTCTTACTGATACAAGAGTAAATAGTAGGTAGACTATCAAAATACACTCCTCAATGAGTGAGATAGAAATAATACAGCGCAACCTATATCTCTCTAAAAAAGAATAAAAATTAAGGTTCAAAACTTTAGAAAATGGAGAATGAGAGTTTTGAAAAAATGATGCAAAACTTAGCAATAGATGTGTAAGCTCTTGTTGTAATTTTTGCAAAATTCAAGTGAGCTATTTATAGGCAAATGAGTCTCCAATTTCAAATTTGAAAAGATTCTCATGTCAAATAAGAGCACTATTCACCTTTCAAAAAATTCAAATAAAAGCATTTCCTTTTTGTATTTGTCAAAAACAACTCCATTCATTTTTCAAAAAAATCAAATCAAATCTTTTACTTTTCATACATGACAAAATGAGCATGATTTATTTTTCAAACTAAATCATCTTCTTTTTGCATATGTCAAAAAAACACACAACCACCATTTAAGATTTTCAAACAAAATCATCTACCTTTTGCATTTGTCAAAAAAATACACAATTATCCTTCAAGATTTTTAAACAAAATCATCTACCTTTTGCATTTGTCAAAAAAACACACCACCCCCTTCAAAACTTTCAAACAAAATATGCACATGTCAAATATGATAATCAATCATCTTACAAATTCAAATTTTTATATAAAAAATATAATTTTCAAAATTATTTTGTTTGATGATGTTATGCACATGTGAAAAACATAATTTTCAAAACTAAAACATTTTAAACAAGACATGTGTGAAAAAAGTAATTTGATATTTTATGAGAAAAAAGAGTAATTTGGAGCCTTAATCTAATTTCGAATTTTATCAAAAGATGTACAAAAATAATCCATGAGTTTCATTTGTAGCCTTCATATGTGTTTCGTTCCATTGTGTAAATAATTTGAGTTTGAGAATTGAATTTGTTTGTTATCATCAAAATCTACACGTAGATACGAAATTTGAAATTTTAGATTCAACATTAATTAAATAAATATTTTTATTAACTTATTTAAAATATATATAAATAATAATAATAAAATAATTAGGCCTGGCAAGATAAACTGAATTAGATCAGACCGATGGCTACTTGTCAAGTATGATGCCTTTGAATGTTCGATCCGGTCTGATCTGAAAAAAATGATTGGCTGGTCCAGAACCAATTTACACTCTTACTTATGTTTAGTAATATGATTTTTTAAATTCTTTTAAACTTAAATGATCAAAGTTATGATAATTTAATATAAATAAATGCTTTAGTCATAAAAAAATCTTATAAAAATAAACTTATAAATTGACATAATTTTATTTAGTACATTAAATTGTAAAGATACATTTATTATAAATAAGTCTAATATATCATTTAAAGTCATCAATTTTTTATAGCTATATGGTACCTTTTTTTTTATGTTTCCAGACCCATATTTGGGCGAGACTAGTGCTGCTCTCAAAGCAGTAACTCTCCTTATTCAACTTGGTTTTTCTCATGTAACATTAGAAGGCATTTCCAGACATAATGATCAGGAGAACACAGGAGGAATGATAGTGCAGGATATCAAGAATTTGATCCCCTCCTTCCAGAGATGGTCCGTTTCCTTTATCCCAGGTTGTCCAATTGTATAGCTCATATTTTAACAAATGATGCACTAAAATTCTCTAAAGAGATCATTGGAATGGAGGGCGTCCCTCCTTATATTCGATATTTGCTGTAACCTATTGAATGAATGAGATATTCTTCTTTAAAAAAAAAAAAAACAGCACTTTTTTTTAATATAATATTGGATTATGTGTCTTTAGAAACCAAACAGTTCCAAAATTATAACAATATTATACATTGGCCACCATTAAATGACAAGATATATATTAACTGTACATAGTACATAAAATTAATGGAATTCCGGTTTAAGCAGAGACTATAGTCCTGCTTCACTTTAGAAAGCATGTGCATCTCTCTCTCTCTCTCTCTCTCTCTCTCTCTCTCTCTATATATATATATATATATATACATGTCCGGCCAAATGGAAGTTGGATACCATATTGCTTCCTCTGTAGTCTCTTTCTTTATGGCAAAAATTGGAAAGAGATGGATGGGCAGTCAATTTGATCAAGTTTATTTTCACAAATTATCTAATTTAATCTCATCTTAAATTTATAATTATATATTTTTTTAATTTTTATATAATATAAAATAAATTATTTAAATCTCAAATTAATTTTTTTAAATTTTAAAATAAAATTAATATTAAAAAAATATTTTATACAAATTTATTTATTTTATTTTTTCTCACCTCCAAAAATTTTCCAGGCGGAGATGCATTATTACTCGGTGTTAGGTTTAGGGCGTTTAGCCTAATGTATTTGGAAACATTAAACATCGGATGCTCAGAGTGGTGTATTAATGGCAGTGAAGTTGTCAGTGTTGTTTTGCATAGACATGACATGATCATGTGCTATTGAAGGTACTTTCATTGATGTGGATTCAACCCACTTCAAAATCGACAGCGCCATATGAATACAATATTGACTCTTTAAGCCATTGAATATTTCCAACTCTTTTAATGCTTGGTGTTTACTGGGTGGGTCCTATTTTCCTTTTGTTTTGGAGGATTTTCATTGGAGTAAAGAGTGGACACTTGTCTCCCGACGCCGATGGTAATGTTTGACAACAGATCTGTCCACTGAATGTCATATCTCTTGTTATATTACTGTTTTCTCAAATTAAAAATCAAATAAAAATAAATGTGATGAGTTCTCATAATTAATTTAGATTAATACGATATAATCTTTATTATGATCTTTAATTGTAGACTAAAAAATTTATACATCAAATTATTTTAAAATTTCCTTCAAGCGATTCATCCTTAATGAAAATGGGTGAGAGCGATTATTATTTTTTTTTTATGTTATATTATATATTAATTTTTTAAGAAGGTTATTAGAACTCTCATTCCCATTAAAATTTATATGTTTTAATTTTTTAATTAATATATAAATTTGCTTAAAAAAAAAAAAAAGGTGAGTGGACACTTGTAAAGGAGATGATGATAAAAGAGTGTTGAGTTCTCTGTGATCTGCCCAGCTTGGCATTAACAACGACCTCCTCGAATGAAAATAATCCAATGCTACGGCCTGTGAGTGTAAAAAGTGCAAATTTTTATTGGTCGACCGAGATTGACATCTTGATTTTGGGTCCCACCGTGCCAACAGGTGGGATGTTGATATTGTTTTAGCCATTAATGTTTGTACAATCTTGGTAACGAGTGACACATCATCGGCCACTTAAGCATCAGCATCTGGCAACCTTTTGAGACGAGTACGGTTATATACCGTCCACTAAAATGAACTTTATTGTCATCTAAGACCCAAAATTATTATATATTCCTTTATTTTATTAGAAAAATTATTAAATTATCTTCCATTCTCTTTTGACAATAAACACAATTTCTACTAAGCCATTCATGCCTCCATCATCTTAGAATTAAAATACCATTCGCGCCTCCCACTATCGTCGACGGCATCAAACATTCTTCAAACCACACACCCTCCAAACAACAAGATTATCATTCTCGCTTATGTCATTTGTTCTCTTGTGTTTATTTGTTTTTTTTTTTTTTTTTGTCTTTTTTGCATTGCCTTGAAGATCTGTACAAGAATACCACGTACTCTCCCACCATCATCCCGTACATCAAATATCCTTTTTTGCTGGATTGTTATCTATGTAATTAAAGAAGACGGAAAATAATAAAAAATCTTCACAAGTTTATATAGAAAAAAAAAAATCATCTCTTTTATTCCAAAAGAAATACCTCCAAAAGCCAAGAAATTTTAGAAACTTTTATTTCAGAGAAAATTGAGAAAGGGTTCTATAAAAACAAAGCCAAAATCGAATAAGATTTCTTCTTATTCTCTTGTTTTATTTTTTTCTTTAATTGAAGGAGTTTTATTGACGTTGAGCGTAAAATAAATGAGGTGAGTTTAGTGTTTAGTTTTCAATAAATGACGGAATCTTAGGTACTTAAAAAAGTAGTGTGGTTGGTTCTTAGCAGCGGCATCTCTAGTATTTTCTTTGGTTAGAAGGTACACATTTAGTTGCTTGTGGTGATTCTACAAATTAATTTTACTGGAGCATTAGTAATTTGATGCAGAGGAAAGCAAATATGTCGATTATAAAATGGATTTTTAGTTATATTGTCAGTATTCTCTGTAGTAATATTAACTTGGATTAATCTTCCTCTGCATCAATGTTTTAGGGGGTTTCTATATGTTGTAGTAATCAAAGGGCAAAGGACGAGATTGTGAAGGGGATGGATGAAACTCAGTCTCACTAGTTTTTTCGATCTATTTCAATGATTTATTTCACTAAATTGTCACTAATTTCTTTTAATAAAATGCAGTATTTCATTCAAATGAAATGCAGTATTTCATTCAAATGAAATTCAGTGTTTCATTTAGGACTGTATTGTAGTCCATTTTAGTAGACTTCAATAAGCATTATTTTTTTAAGACGGATATTTTGATTGAGATTTAAACTTTACATTAAAAGATGGTGTTTTTACTCCCCTTGACAAATACAGATGTCAAGTAGGGAAATACTTTGTTCATCTTGCCTTGATCTAGGATTTTTGAATGTGATGAGAAGTTCTCTCAATGAGTGATGAGAAACTCTAGGGTGACTCCTCCCCTTGTTGTCGGTGGGATGAGAAACTCTAGGAAGAGGTGAGTATATTGGAGAAAACTCAGTAAAGATGAGTGACCAAAAAAAGGGGACTCGAGTGAAAAATAGAAAAAAGTAAAGGGTCAAAGAGTAAGGAGAGAGGGTGGAGGATGAGTTGCTTCCTCTCCAATAGCAGAGATGACTTTTGTGGGGGGCAGGAAAAGAGAGACAAGAAGCAAAATTTATAGTAATGAATAGTAATAAAATATTTTTATTTCTGAAAATATTTGAGAATACCTAGCTTTCAAACATAGACTTAAGTTAAGAGCAGCTCTAGTTTTGCACCTTCAACGTTCTTAGCTTCAAAACTTTGGATGTGGGTTCTGTCATTGTCGGTGAAGTCTCTCTTTTTCTCATTTCAGTGATAAAAGTTAGTATTAGAGCAATAAGATATCAAACTGGGAGGGAACTTTGAGAATACCAAGTAGCAAATACAATATAATGCAGCAATAACATTACAATAAATTTATATGGAAATGTTCTGAAACAGAGCAAATTGAATTCAACAGTTCCATTTCAAGCATGGTCCATTACACAAGCCGCTCAGCAAAGAAAATGTCGTTGAAGATTTTGCAAGCTCTATATGAAGTTATCAACAAGCTTAACAACCCAAGCAGGGTGTTTCCACCACTAATAAATTACAGCCGCTGAGCTTTTTAAAAAAAAAAAAAGAAAAAAACCTGGAGTGAGCAGATATATGTAATTATATGTATCACGTTTCATTTGCTATAACTTGTTCCAAGTCCGAGATGGTGACAATGAAGGCTAAAAAGAAAACTTGCTCCATATAGTGAAAACCAAACCGCCAACTAGGAAATTAAGAAATTCAAACAAGAGCTCAACAAAATCCACAGCCTATCAAACAATGGTTTTCATCGGCACTCTCCCATGAATGAGATCAATTACTAGAAGAAACCAACACATGGTACTCATTCAGACGCCTCTGAAATTGAGCCAATTGGGTCTGTAGTTGAAGTATTCCTGCAGCCTTCTGTGAAAGAATGGCATTTAATTTGGAGACATAATCATCCAGTTGATTGCCTGGCTGATCCGCTTCAACCAGCAGATCCATCTCCTGCATAAAATACTCCAGTCATACAAGTCCAAGCATAGCAAAACAATAAGAATTGACCTAAAAAGAACTGTTAATTACCTCCCTAACAATGTCTATTGTCTCTTCCACCTGTCTCCGGTGAGCAGTAATAAGATCTTCCTCATCCTGCCATCAAGCATGTTGGGATTTTACTTAGCAATTTAATGAGTGAAATGCAAACGCTTAAACAAAAAATGAATGAAATGCAAATCAGTATCTGATACCAAGAATGTGGTTACCTTTAGCAGGGCAGTAAGATCATCATCAGAATGAGAATTATTGGCTTCAAAGTCTGCCATGTCCCTCCATTTCACCTGTGTGTCAATCTTCCTCTTATCATCCAAAACTGATCTTTGGTAGGCCTCTAGCTTCTTATTATTCATCCGGGATGGCTTCTCTTGTTCATAAGTCTGCTCAGAGTAATCAAAATCATCTTCAGCAATGTCACTTTGAACACCTTTCTGACCTCTGTAATAATCTGAATACACAGATGCAGGCAAATTTCCCTCTATCCTCCCACTAGGAACACGATCCACATTAAATGGTGGGGATGGTTCGGTTTCAATCTGTTTTGGCCAGCCAAACCTGCTCTTGTCGTTTGCAACAGAAGTTATGTTATCCTCAAAAATTGATTCAGCAGGTAATGATAGGGGCAATGCAGTTGATTCTCTCAGGTTTGAGGTTGAAGACAAGGGATCCCTCCTGGAGCTGTTCCCTTTTGATAGACTCTTCACTCTGGAAGATATATATCCATCAGAAGATATAAGAAAAAAAGATCCAATTATCCACCAACTTTTTTGGACAACAAAATATACCTGTCAGCATATCTTAGTGTGTTGAGAGTGTGTTCACATGATCCCGAGCTAGGTGAAATGCATGAAATCATGACAGTGCGGGAGTCTCCAACAAATGAATCCCTAAGAACTTCAGTTAATTTACTCCCTCTGAAAGGAATGTGACCCTGGTCGTTGTCAAGAGCTCTAATACATTCTTTCAAAGCGAGTAAGCTTTTATTGATTTCAGCACCTTCCATTCTAACAAAATTTAAAATAAGTACAATATTACAAGTTTAGACACCGTAACTAGACATTTGTAACAGTGTGAGTTACAGACGGGCCATAAAAAAGATATAATGAAAACAGGTGTTTGTAACTTGGTCCAGTTTCTGGCAAGGAAGCACCTGTAACTTTTTGAAAATGCATGGTTTTACTTCACTGGAGTATCATATCAAATGAATGCTCAGATTTCAAGAAAGCATATCCCTACCTTGTTTGCTTGTCATTATCAGTTGTATCTGCACCACGTTCACTTCCAGCAAGATCTATAAAGGATAGCTTGCCTACCAGTCGGGCAGGCTTTGATTCACTCCCATCAGCTGATCTCTTGATACAGAGCTGAAGAATAGCATGTGATCGGGAGGATTCCTCGTTTGCACCAGTCGTACCAGTACTTCTGGTAGCATTTCCTTTCTCAATAAGCTCCTTGATTGTCTCAACATTTGATACCCGGTACTCTTGCAAGCCCACAATGCAAACCTGCTGTTTCCCATCCTCCCTCATGCAAAGCTTTCTGCAAAAGTAGCATTGATTCAGGAAACAAACCTGGAAACCTGACATGTCTTTTATATCCTACAGGATGAGAAACTCACTTCCGATCATTGAGGAGATCAAAAAGTTTCCCCCCATATATCTCAAAAAAACTGACAAATAATTGAAACCCTTGGTTCCGGTATGTATGATGCATTAATCTTAAAATATCTTGGGAAGCTTCAAGGGGAAGTGGTTGCATTGTGTAAGTCTTTCCACTCCCTGAAAGAGCAAATATGATAAACTTAATTGAGAACTCCCAGATACAATTCTCCCTGTACTTTTCTCAATTGAGAAGACCTAAGCCACTTGCCTGTCTGCCCATATGCAAAGCAAGTTGCTTTAGTTTTGTGGAAAATCAGTGGGACTATGGGCTCCACGGTCTCAGAGTACACCTACAGTAACAAAGTAGGAGATATCATAAAGCCAGCTTACTGATGATCACAAGATAAACCAAATCTTGCCATATACTCACTTCATCATTTGGCACATCTTCATTCAGCACGGCATCAAAAACAAATTCATGCTTCTCAACATATTCTGTCAAGTCAACCTGCAGAAGGTGGTGAATTAGATTTCATAAGAAATCAAGCCCTAGATCATAGCACATTCATCATACATAGCACTCAGTTCAAAGATACAGCACATGAGTCAAAATTAGTCATAAACCTGTGCAATTCATGGGAAAAGTTAAATTGATTAGATGAAAAATTCCATAAATAAGTTAGCATACTTCAACCATTATAAATGAAGCTTCATCTCCAAACTTTGGTTGAAGAACCTGATCTTCTCTCCCCTCACTCTCCTTTGTTTCTATATTAGTGACAAAAGAACCTCACAAACTTTGCTCAATGGGAGAAAGAGACCAAAAACTCTTTGAACGGTGTGCCAAAGTAACTCTACCTGTCAAGAATATAACTTATGGACTCTAAAACTTTCTTTGGAATTCAGTTTTCTTTGCTAATTGAAACAACCAAACTTATGAGAACAAGAAAAACCGCTACCTTTAAATGAGAATTAATAATTTGCTTAGATATAACATTTTTCACTTAATAACTTTAACTTAATAGCCTATATTATCTAATTCCACTTTGATAATATAATGGTAAAATGGATAATGGTGCTTCATTGGAGTAAAACTTCATGCTTCCAGATTTTTTTTTTTATAAGTAACTTCATACTTTAAAACTAAACATTGTAAGAGACAGTTCAAAGTATGACCAAGAAATCCAATGGCGATATACAGCCATGATCAACATAGAGAACTATTACAATCATATCTTTCCAATTAGCAATTCAAGGCTCTACAGTTCCACTCTTCAATTCCAATTTCAGATAGTTATAGGAAGGCAAAGTCATGTTCTTGTACATGCAGAGATTAGTTTGACTATCTCACAGTTTTTTTATTTTTCTGATGGGGGAACCACCCTACCTTAGAACCCTTAGGACTCACCATAGAACCTACACTCCCGCAGAGACTAGCACAGCACCACACCGCCATGGCCTCCAACTTAAATCGTAGTTTGATCCAGGGGGAATCGAACCTGTGGCATGGGGCTCATGCACAAACGTTCGCCCTTACCACTTGAGCTACCCGCAAGTGAGTATCTCACACCAGTTAGGATATGAAACAATTATAATATAGAAAGAAAACAATTACAACGTCAGATACACTCAAACTCCCCTGATTTTCATTCAAATAAGTTCATTACCATCAGGAAAACATCAGCATACTCCCAAGAGGATTGGGGGACAGAGGGATGTGATAAGGTTATGAAAACCACCACACTTTTGGTGGAGACTGCGTTTCATTTATATAGAAATTGTATACATGTATAGCTGTACAATTTAGAAGGAAAGAATCAGAACGTAAATACAATATATTGCATTCCTACAATTAAGGGTCAACTAATGCAAGTAAGGGAGGAAGGCAAAGAATCAGGAGGAGATTCTAGAGGATCCTCAACACCCCCCCCACAAGCTAAGCGTGGGATTAGAGCACACACGTAACTTGGATCGAAAGAACGTGAAGAGTGGCCTTGAAACACTCTTGGTAAAGACATCAGCAACTTGAAGTGTAGAAGGAACATGTTGAGTGTGAATACGACCAGCAACCACAAGTTCTCAAAGAAAATGATAGTCAAGATCGATGTGCTTGGAGTGCTTGTGAGAGACTGGATTGGAGCTTAAAAAGATAGCACTCTTGTTGTCACAAAGAAGAAGAGGGCGTGCAAATCACGCAAGAGATGATCTAACCATGAAACCTCAGCAGCAGTAGAAGCAAGAGCACGATACTCAAATTCACAGCTAGAGCAAGATACCGTAGGTTGCTTCTTGGCACTCTAGGAGACAAGATTGTCACCGAGATAAATGGAGTATCCGGAAGTGGAGCGTCGAGTGTCAGGGCATCCAACCCAATCAGCATCAGAGGAGACAATGAATGATAGGCCAAAGTGAAGAGTGCCTTTGACATACCAGAGAATGCGCTTCACAGCTTGAAAATGTTCATTAGTGGGAGCATGCAAATATTGACTGATTGAGTTTACTGAATGAGCAAGTTCAAGACGAGTGATGATTAGATATTACAAGGCACCAACAAGAGAGCAACATAGGGTGACATCTGCAAACGGGGAACCATCAGAGGATAGGTGCTGGGCAACAACCATAGGAGTGGTTACTAGTTTGCAGTCAAGAAGCTGAACTCGCGCAAGAATGTCACGAGCATACTTGGTCTGACTAAGAAAGAGGCTTGCCGAGGTAGAGGTAACTTCAAGACCAAGAAAGTAACTGAGAGAACCTAAATCCTTGGTGGCAAACTCTGAATGAAGTTGCCAAATGAAGCTGCTGAGGAGAGAGTTATTGTTGCCAGTGAGGATAATATCGTCAGCATATAGTAAGAGATAAATAACCTGCTGCTGACGATGAAGAACAAACAAGGAGGTATCAACACTACTGCAAGTAAAAACAAGTTTCAAAAAAAATGAACTAAATCATTGGAACCAAGCACGCGGAGCTTGCTTTAGGCCATAAAGAGCCTTCTTGAGTTTGCAGACATTGTGAGGAAAGCGGGGATCAACATAGCCAGGAGACTACCCCATATAGACATGTTCCTGAAAATGCCATTAAGGAAAACATTTTTAACATCAAGTTGGCGAATGGGCCAACCATGAGTGACTACTAAAGAGAGCACCACACGAACGGGAGAGGCTTTGACTATTGGACTGAAGGTGTCAACGTAATCAAGACCAGGTAGCTGAGTGCATCCGTTAGTAACAAGACGGGCCTTGAATCGGTCAATGGATCCGTCAAACAGATACTTTGTGCGAAAAACCCATTTGGAACCCACAATGTTCGTTTTAGGAGGCCGAGGAACAAGATCCCAGGTGCAATTGTCACAAAGAGCTTTGATTTCTTCATCCATAGGAGCAAGCCATGCAGGGTTTTTGGCAGCAAATTTGAAACTGCGACACTCAGATGTAGTGAGAAGCGCATATAAGAAACCTGAGACATGGTGGCAAAGATAAGCGGGTACCGTGGCTGGAAAATGCCCGCTTTAGCTCTAGTGACCATCAGGTGCGAGGATGGAACAACACACTGATCAGAAGGAGCAAGAGCTTCAGGATGCAATGGGGCCAATGCTAGTGAGTCAGGGGCTTCAGGAGAAGCTGGGATGCGCTGTGTGGAAGGCATCATATCGAGAAGATGCTTAGTAGAAAGCTGCATAGGCTCAAGTAAGGAGTCAGAATAGAGACGACATGCATGCAACCCAGACCGAGAATGAGGATTAGGTGGTGTAATTGTGAACAATGGGGCTGTGGGCAATGGTGGGTCATGGGCATGCTTGGCCTCAGTGAAACTGGAGAAATCTAAGGATGCGAGAGGCTGTGCGATAGAGGTGGATATTAAGGAAAAATTTAGTTCATCAAATTTTGCATGGTGTGTGACATAGATCTTGGAGGTGAGAGGATCTAGACAGCGAAATCCTTTATAAGAAGGATTGTAGCCCAAGAATATGCAAGGAATGCTACGTGAAGAAAATTTGTTAGCAGCATAATCACGTAAACATGGATAAACTCTACAACCAAATGGATGAAAATTGGTATAAAGTGAGACTTTACCGTGTAGGATCTCAAAGGGAGAAAGACCTCCAAAAAGCGTGGTAGGCAACCGATTGATGATGTAAGTCGTTGTATTAAAGGCATCAACCCAATAATTAGTGGGTACACGTGAATGAAATAAAAGAGCAAGACCCATTTCAGTCACGTGGCGATGCTTGCACTCAGCGCGTCCATTCATTTTATGAAGGAGTGTAGGGACAAAACATTTGGTGATAAATGCCTGAGGAGCGGAGCTAAGATTGAAAACAATTGCTGCAAAACTCAGCACCGCCATCACTTTGAAATATTTTAATCTTGCAGGAATATTGATTTTCCACAAAGGACTGAAATTGAAGAAAAATATCAACAAAATCATATTTAAATTTCATGGGATAGAGCCATGTAAAATGAGAATGATCATCGACAAATATCACATAATAAGTAAAGCCCATTTTTGATTTAACAAGAGCCGATCCCCAAATGTCGGAGTGAACAAGGCCCAAAATAGAGGTGGACCGAGTATCATTAGTGGAAAACAGAAGCTTATGACTTTTAGTAAATTGACATGTAGTGCAAATAATAGGAGTAGGCAAAATAGAAGTAAGAAATAACTGTCATTTATTAAATAAAGAAATAATAGAGGGGTTAACATGACCAAGACATGCATGCCATAGGTCATACGACGCCGTAAGAACATATTTATTTAGGACAAAAATAAAAGCATCATTGCCTCGCTCTAGTACATAAAGAACACCATCACGTCTTCCGATTGCCACCACATTTATTGTGATCTTGTTCTGAATAACAAAGGAAGAGTCAATAAATATGACTTGAAGAGGAAAGTTAGAAGTCAATTTTTACTAATGGATAGAAGATTTTTCGTGAGGTGAGGAACCAATAAAACATCAAGCAATTTTAAATTTGAAGAGGGTTTAGAGGTACCTGTATGGGTGATGGGTACAAAAGCCCTATTGCCCACAATAACTTTATCCTTACCAATATATTGCTCGGAGGTGTTGAGTGCAGTCGAGTCCGGCATCATGTGAGCGGAGACACCTATATCAAGGTACCAATCTGAGCTAGAGGGGCTGTCGAAAAGAGAGCAGCCACTCTGAAAGGCTTCAGCAAGTTGCACCGATGGCTATGTGCAATCATATCGGTTCATCAATCGGCAGTGTGTCCTTCTGTTTTGCAAATTTGGCAGCAGGGGTTGTACGGACAACGAGATCGATTATTCCTAGAGGAATGACCACTAGAGTTGTTGGAAGAAGAGCCACCTATGCTGCTATTTGAACCACCCCTGGAGCAACGATTCCCTGTGGAACGAGATTGTCCACCACAACCAAGAGCTCGAGTTGTTGTGAAAGCTGTAGAAGAGAGAGTGTGAGTTTCAAGTGATTTTTGAAACAGATCAAAGCTTTCGGCCAGAGGAACTAAATCGTGAAATGATGGCAAAGGTATAAAAGCCATCTGCGTTGAGGAGAAACCAGCAAACTCGGTGTCAAGAGCACGGAGAAACCAATGAGATTTGTCGACTTCATCGACTGGTTGTCCAATGGCCATTAACTGATCACAGAGGCCTTTGAATGCATGAGCAAATTCAACAACAAAGCAGTTTCCTTTCTTCATGAGTTGAAGTTCGTCCTTTAGACGAATCTCCCAAGTTTTGGATCCATGGTTGAACGCACGTTCAAGGGCAACCCATACATCCCGCGAGGTTGCATGGCCAATAGCGGCTGCCATGGCTTCTTCTGAGAGAGATGACAATAGTAGGCTCAGGATCTCCTGATCTTTGAGTTTCCATTCAAAGAATTTGGGGTTGAGAGTAGAAGTGCCGTCGGTAGTGTTGAACAAAGTTTCAGATGGCTTTTGAAGAGAACCATCAACAAAACTGAGACAGCCTTGGCATTCAAGAAGAGGCACGAGCTGGCTTTTCCAGAGCAAGAAATTGGTTGCCGAGAGCTTAATGGTGACCATGTGGACCATGGTATTGAAAGAGAGAGGCTTGGCCACAAGGAAGAAGAGAAGAAAATATTCGGAATTTAACCTATAAGTCTCTTGATACCATGATAAGGTTATGAAAACCACCACACTTTTGGTGGAGACTGCATTTCATTTATATAGAAATTGTATACATGTATAGCTGTACAATTTAGAAGGAAAGAATCAGAACGTAAATACAATATATTGCATTCCTACAATTAAGGGTCAACTACTGCAAGTAAGGGAGAAAGGCAAAGAATTAGGAGGAGATTCTGGAGGATCCTCAACAAGA
This sequence comes from Platycarya strobilacea, assembly GCA_036898215.1. NCBI lineage: Eukaryota > Viridiplantae > Streptophyta > Magnoliopsida > Fagales > Juglandaceae > Platycarya > Platycarya strobilacea. The sequence goes on from CM072546.1 coordinate 50,053,253, forward strand.
TGGGAAAAAAAACACATCTAGATATTGACGTCATACAAATGACAATGAATAAAATGAACCAGCAAGTTCTCACCTTGAGTTTTGTTTCATGAACAGTCAAAGAATTGGAATTCAGCTCTATAGTAATAATATCTTCCTCTTTCTTTGCTATTTCTTTTTTATTCAGTGGCCTCTTGCGCACCTGTAGCGAACACCAATTATCAGAAGAAAATTGGAGGTAAAACACAGCAAAAACGTGTGGTGCATGTCTATGCATTTGTCATGCCATACAGCTTCACTTTTAGGTCACTTTACAACATCCACAGCCTACAACCACCTGTGCTCGACTGATCTAGTTGGCAATACAATTTGTTCACGGGCTCAAAATACCACATTTGCCATGCATTAAAGACTAGGAGAAGCATTGAAACAGTATCTAAGAGACATACCACAACTTTGATCTTGGCAACATTATTGGCCCTTTCTTTATCTGCTGAGAAACTTTTGAGTAGATTATTCTCAGGCGGTCCACGGGATCTGTTTGTCAGCTTGGCAATATGAGCAAATGGGTCAGAGTCATCAAAACTCTTACCGTGAAGAGTTTGATGAAGTTGTGATCCATCATATATACTTGGAACCTGCATCTAACAGTTGGTTGCACAAGAACATCAGTTAACAGATACTTATACATTGATACATAAGTTATCACAAATCTACCAACAAGTTTTTGATAGGTCTAAATTTACCAACGACTAAAATGAAGTCATTAAAAACTGTTGAATCAGGCAGACAATTTAATCTTTGAAAAACACCTTAGATGACAGAAACTATTTAAAGCTCAAAAAGTGTTTCACAAAGACCAGAAGGTACAAAATTCAACCTGTGGAATTGCCCATCACAGCAAATTCATTCAAGCCTCAAATCATGAGGTTAGAATTTGAAATGTTTTTCCATCTCAATAAAATCTAAAACTTACACCTCACCGTTATTTCCAACTAAAGTTGTCATTTCATTTATAAGTGGTTTAAACACAATATAAACCATCATAAGCGGCTAACGATGTAGCCATTCAAACTCCATCAAATGGGCGAATACGCGCCCAATTAAACATCAGATTCATGTGATTTCCAAACATACAATACTTTAATTACGTTTCTTTTATTTTGTACATTGATTACAAAGGCTTCTCTTTTTTGTTTCTATATTTCAATAATCATCTTTGCAACACTATCTTGCACAACAAAGGGGGAAAGTCAAATCCAGCATCTTATCGCGTACATTTTGAGTGAAGGATAAAAAGCTGAGAAATTCTGATCAGAAGATGAAAGGTAGAACTAACCTCTGGTAATAGCTCTGTGTCCAAGGAATGGAGATCGAGCAAGCCGGGGCTGAACTCACTAGCGGAGACTTGATCGTCGCCATTCTTTCTCAAGCTCGAGGACCGCGATCCGGTAGGTGTTGAAGGGTCCGCCACGAGGCTCCTGCTCATTCTCGACCCCTGAACTCCGCCATAGAAACCAAAGTCCTGCACAAGAATGACTCGTTTTTATGGAAAACATAAGCGCCGCAATCGCAGGCACTATGAGGATCACTAAGTTTTCAAAAAAGGAAACAAAATGGAGCACCTGAGAAAGACTGGACGATTGAAGCCACTTATTAGACGACGCCGTCTCGAGGAAGTGGTCGGAGTACTGACGCTGGTGGTGCGACGACGAACTAGATCGGGACATCTGTCTTCCGACCACGTTCATCTTCCTGAACAGAACTCTCTGTACAACAATCTAACCGATGCGTTTTCGCTTCAACAAAATCACAACACGGCCGGCCGAGCACCGAAGATAAAAGAAAAGTTGTTGTCTATTCTGCAGATTTAGTTTGAATATGTCCTTGAGTGCTGGGAGCAAAATGTATGAGAAACTGGGTGTGTGAGGTGTTGGTTGGGAGGATATCCGATATATTGTCTATAAAACTTTTCTTTTTTTTTTTTTCCTGCTTAAATGAACCGTACCAGAGAGAGAAAGAGCAGGAAAAGCAGAGAGAGAGAGAGAGAGAATGATTTTGAAACTTTGAAAAGAAAGACCGGGGACGGGGGAAGTGGAGAATGGCAATAATCAAGGCGCGTATGCTCATGTACACGTAGCAGCAAAGGTACCGGCGCGTGTCTCCCACTCGTTAGTGGGGGCAGGAGGAAGACCTGACGAGGAGCCAGTGGCGGGATCTAGAAGGGTTTTCGACGGCTTTTTAGCCTTTTATTTCATATCTTTGAGGCTGCTTCATATCAATGTTCATTGAATTTATAAATTTATGAAACAGTTAATTAAATTTTGTACAATAGATTCCTGTGTTTCCTTGGTAGATATTTGTTCATATCTGTTGGATCGACACGTCTTCGATTTTTTTATCTTATCATTAATTAATCTTTATAAATTTTTCAAACTTCAAAATAAAATATAAAAAAATACAATAATACAATTTTTTAAATTTTAATATAAAATAATATTAAAATTTTATATTCTAATAATATTTTAACTTTATAATACTTTATTCAATTTTTTTATTTTTTTCAAAATTCAATACATCATCTTAATTCAAATTATTTTATTATTATTCACAAACTATTTTACTATCATTTACATAATTATTATCTTGCATTCTACAAACATCCTCACGGTTCTTATATCACTATTATGAGTTAACGTTATTCTTCAATCTATAAATCTATTTTTTTAAACATAAGAGATGGTCTAAAGGTAATGAAAAGTATCACATTTATATAAGAAAAGAAAACAATTACAGACAGAAAGAGTTTACACAGAAATATAAAGGTGATAGACTTAGGCTCCGTTTAATTACCAGGCTCAACTTAGTATATTCTATTTTAGATTTATTTCATCATCTAAACACATAAATTAAACTCATTTTAAAAAGAATTTGTCACTGTAGATCACTATAGCATGCACTGTAGCAATCATTGTAGCAATCAACCATCACTATTACACTGTTCACGTCACTAGCTATTAGTGTTCTCACTCTCTAAGTTTAGCGACAAGGTGTGAATGCATTTAATTTTTTTTCCTACTGCAAGCCGCGCGCATGAGGGACAGGTTTTCTCTTTTCCAGTTGTGGGTCTCACTAGATTTGTTTATCCGAGTTAGATTGTACCCGACTCGGTTTAAAATTTTATTTTTTTCTTAACAGTTTTGATTTTTTTTTTTAAATGTTTAAGGAAATTTTAAATCCGAATTCCGGATTTGGAAATCCGGAACTCAGATGAACACCCCTAAGTCCTACAATTTCACATCTTCCTATATAAATGTATCTAAATTCATCTAACCATTCAAACACACTTCAAACTCATTCAAGTGTGTCTCACTAAATTCACTCAACCATATAAACTAACTATTATTCAAAAAAAAACTTAATTCAATTCAGCACACTTTGATATTTAAACGCAACCTTAAAATTTATTAAACACTTCAACTTGGCCACTGAAGAAGGCAAAGGTTGGGCATGGCGACTACTCTAATGTTATACCTTTTTATAAAGAATGGCCTGATACTAGTCTTCGAGATTCAAGATAGCTCGAGTCAGACACATTAAAAAATGTGAAAAAATTGAACAAAATCATAAAAGATCTTAAACAAAATAGACCAAGCTCTATTGCTAAATGAAAGTGAGGGTTTATGAGCCGAATCATTATCAGTATAGGTGTTCTTGGATGGCTCATCATATATTTACCGTGGGCTTAGATATTTTTTTGGAACACATAAGCGATTACATATGCATCATTAAACACTTTATAAAGTTGTAATAATGAAACTTCAACCTCATATGTGATGAGTCGACATCGAGGTGCCAAACACAAGATGATTCCACATATCAAGGTGGGAATGGGATTAGGTGTTTTCACATCTCATTGATGAAACCGGCTCACCCATGACTTACCTTTTTCTTTGCATTTTTTGTTGTGTTTGCTTTGTCATAACTTGAGTCCTTTAAAAAATGAAACTTGATTATAAGTCTTTCAAATGGGTCTTTGTTGGGTATTTGGTCCCACTGAAGACAAACACAATTTAGAAAGAAACATTATCACCTTAATACTAAATATAGTCCTTAAGTCCAAGTTGTGATAATAGAAAAAATACCACTTGGATGTAGATGTAATTAGTCTAGCTCCCCGCCCCCAAAAAAGCTGGGGAACTAGGACTCTAATCACACTTAAGTTCCGTTTGGAACCCAAAGCGCACTCAGTTCATCTTGATTTGCCATGTTTGTTTTTAGAAATGATATGAGATTAGATTAAAGTGAAAAGAAAGAATAAAATATTGTTATAAAATATTTTTTATATTAATTTTATATAGAAATTTGAAAAGGTAATATGAGAATTAAAAAAAGTTGAATTTTTTATTTTTTGTATGGGATTTGAAAAATTGTAATAATGAATTTGAGATGTGTTTTAGATTTTTAATCTTATCCTCCAAAACAAACAAGGCGTTAAAATTAGTTGGACATCCCAAACGCTTGGCTTAAAATTGATTTGAAGAGAACTCCAATGTAAACACATTAATGGCTGATACACTAACTTCTCTCTCTCTCTTTCTCTCTCTCTTTGTGCCTTACCAATTTTCTGTCATTTTATTAATTTTTGTTTTCTCATATTTGTGCGTTAGGCGACAATAGTAGCAATCAATCAGTAAACAGTAATTGGGTCCATTAAAAATATATCTAAACTCATCTAACCATCTAAACACATTTTAAACACATCTAAGTGGATTCTAGAAAACTTATTTAACTATCTCAACTTACTACTATCCATAAAGAACTCAGCTTACTTTGACATCCAAACACAACCTTAGAGCACTCTCATTGGATTGGCTATTGTCAAAGTATAATTTTATCTAATATAACCCCTATTTTAGTTTTTAACCATTTCATTCACATAAATCTTTAAATTGAAATAGCTATTTTTCAAAATATAACGATAAAATAATATAACTAACTTTAGGTTTTGACTATTCACATCAAATCTCTATATTGGATTTATCCATTTATAAAAATACGTGATAATGAGTAATTAATAATAAAATCTTTTATAATTATTTGAAATTATTAAACTAATAAATTTTATGGGTTAATTAAATTTTACCCCCTGCAACTTTCGCCCAATTCATAATATCATCTCTAAACTAAAAATTTCAACAATTGCCCCCCAACTTTTAATTTTTCATAAAGTCCCCCTTCTGTCAACAGTTCTCGTTAAATCAAATGAAATAGAGCACATGAGGTTCATGTGCACCTACAAAGACAAAAATACCCATTAATAACCTGGACTGACATAGCAAGCCAAGCAACCACGCAACTAGTCGAAGCATTATGCCCAAGAAAGGTACGCCCGTTTTTTGTTTTTCATCCTCAAACAGAGCAGGCATTCCAACTATGCATGAAGGTCTGCATCACCCTGAGAGAACAACAACCATCAGAGAGTTTCCACCAACAACCTATTCAAAGTCTTAAAGCAAATAGTTTACCCAAGCCCAGCCCTTATTCCACGGACATAGATTTCAACTTTAAGTAGCTATCTTTAAGCACGTGAACAAGAAGCAACAATGGTAGTCCAAGCTGTCCAGTTTTGGAATTTCGGAGGAAAAATAATAACAATGAATTTAGGTTGCAAGGGAAGAAACATGATTACAGCTCAGTATCATTGACCTTGCATAATGCAGACTCTTCTGGTGAGTACGCAATTATTTTTCATTTTTAGTTAGGGAGCGGTGGAAGTGAAAATACACTTTGCTCGTTTTTCTCCTATTTCATAACATCTATTTGGTTTTATTCTTGCAGGTCGAGTGAGGAATATACACTTCCTCTTTTATCTTAATACAGATACTGCATTTTCAGTGGCCAGCAAGATAGTTGAACAACTGGAGTTGGCAGATCATGATGTGGCATTCATAGTTGAGTTTATTGATTACTTGATCATGAAACTTCTTCCTGGATGGAAGCCATCATCTGATTACTCCTTAAGTGGAGGAGTAACTCCATGTGGCATTTTCCCAGTCATTGACGATGGAAAAAGGTTAATGACTTGTCGATGAGATGCAATGCTAACAGGCGGTCCAACTGGGTTGGTGGTTGAGCAAGATGTTTTGTCTGAGTTAAGTATGTGTCCTCAGGAGAATGAAGTACAGGCTGAGGAAGGTAGTGAGTGCAATAATTCTGACAATATCATTTGTCGTGGCGACTAAATTCTTCTCCAGGTTTGGCTAATTTCGAGAATCAAAATTTGCAAGCATCGATTGCTTCAAATATACTAGTGGACGCATCTTTAACCAAACTTGGAAATGTAGATGAATCTATTTGTAAACCTAGGTTCACGTCAGATACATGTGTTTCATTTTAGTTTAAGGGTGACATTGTGAATTGAGAGAAAGTTGGAGGGGGTAAGTATAATTAACCATAATTTTATCATATTTGATTATTCTATCTATTATATATTAATTAATAATTATATTTTAATTAAATTAATTAGAAAAATAATTAGTAATCATATTATATTTAAATTAAATTACTAATCAATATTTTGAAAAAAATTATTTATACTTATTTTTCATCCAACTATATTTTTTTACCAACACAATCTTATCTAACCAATAACTATAAGAAGAGAGAGTAAAGTAAGAAAGAAAAAGAATAAAATAAAGATTTGATAACTGTATTTGATTGACTATATTTGACTCTTCTTTTGGTTTTATTATTCATTTTAGTCAATATATTTGACTTTTGGCCAATTCAATATAGACTGAAAATAAGATTTATTATCCAAATTCTTATTGGATTTGGCTTTTAGCCAATCCAATGAGAATACTTTTAGATTCTATTTTTTTTTCATTGAGATTGGTGTTGCGTATACTAAAAAAGAAAAAAAGAAAAAGAAGACGATATGACAATATTATTGTCTGCATTATCATCTGCTCTAGAAAACTATAAGCAACTACATCAACATCCTCATTTTCTTGCCACAAAGGATACAATCACTATTTTCTTTTATAACCCACCTCGTTATTCCATTCTGATATATTCTAAAGTCTGCATGTCACCTTTACTCTCTTTCTGTTTTAGGGAATGAATGGGAAGGCATCTAGGAGCTATGAGTTGACAAGAAGGTTCTATTCCCAATGTGTCCCAATACCTTCCACTTACGTTCAAAAGAAAATGCTAATGCTAACTCTACTTTCTAGGTAATATAGTTGAGTTGTAGTGTGTAGATGGCATGTTGCAATTAAGACTATATATTGGGCCAGTTTTTCCCTCATCGCTAACCAGTCGAGATGCTATCTCTCTTTTCCTTCGTCATTCAGCAAGTCAAAATATGGTATATAATTTACATTAGAGATGAAAAAAACTACTAAACCACCAAATTGGATCGAACCAAACCGGTGCGTTTGGTTCAGTTCTAGATCGGTTCGATCCGATATAGGTTCCAATTTTTTCAAAACTAGTTGAAGTTAATCCGGTATCAATTTTCCTTTTTCTAACATTGACTGAAGCGGACTGGTTCATATAAATATATTTTTTTAATTTTTTACATTATATTAAAAAATATATTATATATAATTTTTATATCTAATATATGTAATTATATAAAATAACCTTGTATTATATACAAAATTATTAATTAAAATTATTAGATAAATAACTATATATTATCACTGTAGTACTTTATAATATTATTAGTTATACTAATACAATATAACAATATATTATAATATAGAATATGTCATTATATTATATCTTATAATATATCACTAGAGTCTATAATATAATTCTAACATATGTTATAATATACTATAATATATTATCACTATATTATTTTGAGTAATGCTACATATAAATAACATTGTGCACCCATATATGATTATTAGTTGCCTTCATATTTTTCATTTTAAATATAAATATTTTACTAAAGTCTACATTTTTACCTCAACATTGGTGTGCATATAAGTGCGCAATGTTGCTTGCATTTAAAGTTTTCCTATTATTATATACTATAATATAGAATGCACTGAAAAATCGGACTGAACTAGACCGAAACCGATAAAATCGAAAGTACCAACTTCCTTGACATTCCGGCACTAGGAAGACGTTAGCCACCATACATGGTCTTATGAAATTACATAGACTTGTGTTTTGTTAAACAGTCACCCGCCTTTCCTCCGCTGAAAGATGCTTGGCCAAGTGACGAATGAGGGTTGGGAAAGGACGATAAGATGAAGGAGAAGATGTCGTAGAAGCTTTGCTCCTTACCTATATAATGTCCAAAGACTCCCATGCCTTTCTTAGTTGGACCAATCCAACCGGCGACTTTCATCTTCTTGAATTAAGGGAGCAAGAGAGAGGGGGGGGGGAGCTAAGTAGTCAAAAAATGAAATAAACCAAATGATTATTCTAGAATGAATATTCCTTACAATTAATACTGTTGATCTTTCCTAGGTAGAAGAATACACAAGGATGGGCCTAGATTAGAAGATTACAAGGATGGGTCTAGATTAGAAGATTACAAGGATGGGCCTATAAAGTTGTCGATTACAAGAGACCTTTCGTAGTTGTCACTTGCAAGATAAGCCTAAAAGCTTGACTTTACTAAAAAGCGAGAAAAGTCATTTCTATTGTATTAGTAGAGAAACAAGCATGGGAATTGAGCTTTAGAAAATCGTTGTAGCAAGAAAAGGATGAACATTGCTAAAGCACAACAACTTTAGCATCGTTGCTTGTTCATTAGTGTTTTAGTTTTCTTTCACTAGCTACAATCTTTTTAAAGCCATGGTGAAGAGTTATTTCAATTGCAAAAATCATCATATTAGTATTCATTCTAAATAACCCAGTAAGGATACATAATTTGATCGTGGTTCAAGTGAGGCATTTCCCACCAAATAAAAAGTAGTACTCGATTTAGTTGAGCCCTTAATTGTTCTACTCGGAGCACCCGATTGTGGAAACGGTCAAAGAAGAACTTTGAATCAGCCCAGAGAGAAACTTTTTAGGCTTTTGAGAGAGACCATACACGAGTTCTCGTCGGGTGGGCACTTGCTCGACGCTCAACAAAATACGACTTAGCAGATGCTTTTGAAATAGCGATAGGCAGGTGATGAGCTTGAGGTTCATCGAGAATAGAAGGGCCCATTTCCCTTTCATTGATTCTATCTTTCAGCCAAGGGATTAGATGCCAATTAATATAACCCATGATTGATTTTAGATATTGATAAGGCAGATATCCTATATATTCCATGCTTGGCATATTGAGTATTAGAACCACACAAAAAAAGAAAAAAAAAATCTTTTCATCCTACCTTATGAACTTTCAAGTGAATGAAGTTTAATATTTTATTTTTTAAATAGAAGTATGTACATAAAGACCATTTAACTTAAGTTGAGCTACGCCAAAAGCATACCTATGTTAGGATAATCTTTCTTTAAAACACTTTGATAGTGCTTCTTTATTTTGATTGAAATTCAAATAATGAACCAGAGCACATAGAGTCATCTCACTCGATAAAATAAAGAATGCTCATTGTGGACTCTTCTGGATGGAAAAAGAAAAGAAAAGTAATCCTTTGCTAAAAGGTAAAAACCTCCAAATCAAGTACTGAAATAATTTAGTGAACCATGGATCATTGTAAGATTTAAAACAAGAGCAAGGAAGAATTCGTAAGAAGTAAATAGTTAGAGTGAAGTAAGCAAGTTCACAATGTGATTCAATCATCCACAAATCCTGAACCTTCGTCTTGACCTCAACATTCTCACTATTTAGGTAGGATTTTGTATCCCCTTCTATCTTTCACTTATATGAGGGAATTATTTCAGTGCCAACCCCTTGCGATTACTTACTACCTTCCTAAAAAAAGAAGAAATATCACAAGTGGGGATGCTCCCTCGAGCATGAGTAAACCTTTTCGGAACTGGTTAGGAATGGGTGCCTCTATCCCAGCCCAAAACTTACAACAACTTACCAAACAAAAGCTAAGAGAAAAATAGTAGAGGTATTAGCAGCGAGCGGAAATGAGAGCAACCTAAACAATTGAAACAGGATTGTGAGAGATCAATACAAGTGGATTTTCTTTCTTTACAACCGAATTATGCCATGTCTAGTCCTATTTCAAACAAAAGAAGAAAAGAAGGGAACTCTTAATAAAGGTAGCAAGGGATTTTTCCAGAAACTAGATTGGACATTATTCCGATTCGTCTCTATTTATGTGAAACTATTCTTCAAGCAATGCAACATTTGATCAGATTAGATACCCATTCGAGCAGACAACCAAACCCAACACATTAAAATCTTTGTATTGTATATTGGCCATTGGGTGTCTGAGAATAAAGTTCAAACTAATCCTAGAGGTGAATAGGCTTTTGACAAAAGATTTTTTGGCAAGTGCACCTCGAATAATTGAAAAGAAAATTTCTCTATAATAGCCCCTAAAAGTTAATTGCACATGAGAGGATTATGGTACCACATCAATACAATGAAATACATATGAGATGAGGTATGGTATGTAATATTCTATTTTTATTTTAAATTTGTTTAATGTGATAATAGAGTGCATAAGAACTATACACATTAATACTTCTATTGCTTAATGTGATAGAATAGGACATATTTCCTTGTAGAGGTGTGCTTTCGGGTGATTATTTTTCTGGATTCGGTTAAAAATATGGAAAATCGGATCATCCAGACGAATAATCGAACAGATTAGACCCAGGAGGATCTATAATTACTATAACCCACTTGGACCCCATAACGAATCCAGTTATTTCACCGGTTATCCATAACTAGTGTTTTTATTTTAAATGTATCAAGACCCCCCCTCATTCTTTCGAAAGTTTCGTTTGCTGAGCTCCCATCTCTCTCTCTCTCCCCCCCAAAAATTCTAGCATAACCAATTAAGATCTATTGCCGTTGATGACTTAGGGACCGTTGCTCAATCCAAAAGTTCTCAATTTTGGCAACGTCTCTAGGTTCAGCTCAAGGTTTCCTTCTCTCTCTCTCTCTCACTCTCTTTGTTTGGTTCGTTCATGTGTGGTTATTGAGAAAACTTGGAAAAAATGAGTTTCGAATGCTATGAAATTTGGGTTTACGTTTTTTGTTTGAAGGTTTCAGAACAACAATCATCTAAGGATTTTTTTTAAGGTTCTAGATTTAGGTTTACGCACTCTCTCTTTCTCTGTATCATGTATTGAAACAATTATCTAAGAATTTTGTTCGAAGGTTTAAGATCTGGGTTTACACGCTCTCCCTTTCTCTGTATCATGTACTTGTTTGTTTTATTTATTTTTTCATTTAGAGAGTATGCAATTTTCAAGATAGAAATAGAGGTATAGAGAAAGAGATTGCCTTGATTTTAGAGAAAGAGTGTGGGGCTTTTACATAGATAGAGAGACTTGAGGTTGGCTTTTAGAGACGGAGGGTTTTCTTTTATAGTGGTTGCCAATATTTGATTTATTTTGATCAATAGAAAACTCTATTTTTTTCTTGTACTCTTGATTCCTTAGGATCAATAAAAATGGACTTGATTCCTAAGGATTATCGAAATAGTTTATTCATTTTGCTTTCTCATATCTCAAATTTAAATAATTTATCATTGTCATTTGAGCAATTATAAGTTTTATAGAGAGAGAGATTGGTTAATAATTTGAAACCTTTTAACTTCTCAATCTTGGACTCGGCTCCATGGAGCAAACCAAACTTCTTAAATGTGGAAACTATGGGGAGATTTGGTCGGTTTGGATCGGAAAAATTTGACCAAATCGGCCCTTTTGAACCGGATAGGACGGAAATTGGATTTGGTCGGTCACGATCCAAATATTATAGGACTGAAAGACATTCGATCCGGTCCCGATCCATGGATCTTTTGGACCGGACTGGACCAAATGAATAATACAATATATATTTTTATTATTTATATATAGTATTTATATAATTATAGTTGCATATAATTAATTATATAATATATCTTATTTATTATCTAAATATTATTAGTTTCTTTAATGTATAAATATTAACTATAATATATATTATTAATATATATTAATATATTAACCTATTATAAGAATTATAATATAAAGATAGTATATCTATAAAAAGTTATAGTATAAAGACCGAGTGAACCGACCGGACAAGACTGGACCGAAAGAAATTGATTTGGTCCGGTCCTATGGAGTACTCGATCTGGTTCAGGTTAGGAAAATCCTGGACCGAATAGGTACAGTCCATAAAACTCTTTTAGGACCGACTGGACCAGATCAAACTATCCCTAGTGAAAAAACGTTTAATTTTACAGAACCTCACTACATTAGATGTGAAGCCAACAACCTTCTAAAACCTGCCATCTCTCTCTCTCTCTCTCTCTCTTTGTGAGGGTAGTGAGAATTGTGCATCTCTTTTATTTCATATCTTTACATATTTTTCTCTTCCATGATGTATTTTGCTATTTTGGTTTCATTTCTTGTAGGGTGTTCTAGTGACAAGCAGAATGTTAATATGGAGCAGACAATGGTCTAAAAAAAATTCAATTATATGATTTATTTTGTATTAATTTAACTAGTTGTGTTGTATTTTTTCTTGTTCTTTGTAAATTTATGTTATGTATTGTGATATAACAACAATATTATCTATTTTGTATTTTTATTTATTTTGTTCTTTAATTTATTTATTTTTATAAAAATCTTCTAAAAAATGTATAAATGTTGTTTTTTTTAATCTACACAATTTAAGCATGATCTCAGTATTTTAAAAAAATTCTATAAACTTTTTTTTTTTTAAGTTAATAGTTTTTCTTTTCTTTCAAAAAAGTTACTTTAAATCCAAGTTATAAAATAGCATCAAAAATCTGGATTTAAATCCAATTAAAATCCGGATATCCGGATTTTAAAAAAAAAGTAAAAATTCGAATATCCGGTTACAATTTGGATATCCAGATTTAATCTAATTATTCGTCTAAATTCAATCCGGACAGATAATCACTCGATTTTTGAAATCCGATTTGGATTGGATTATGGCTAAATACCTAGATTTGGATTTGGATTTGGATTTGGATTTGGATGAACACCTCTATTTCCTTGCATGCATCAAAATAAATTGATTTAATCTTTCCTCAATCAAAAGTAAGAAATGAATAAAATTAGCATCCGCTCCTCTTATTTAAAATTGAAGATTCCTCCCATTTTTGAACTACAATATGTGCATGGTCTGAAACGGGATCCGTTGAACCGCGGACATGGGATAGGCGCGTGAATTGTGGTGCTTTGAGGTCTGACCGAAATGGTCCAACCTTTATAATGTATATAATGTTTGGTAAAGCATTGAAAGGGCCCGTGGGAGGGTGGGGACAGAGCGGCAAGAGAATTGGTGCTGGCCCTCACGTCGCCGAGTGCCGTGGCCCCGCGCTTTGAGTAGATCGCGGGCTGTGCGCTGTGCCTCTGCCTCTTCGTGTGCGTTGTGTGCACGATCTTTAGGCTCTGTTCAAAGAGTTTTATTTTGTTGGGTGGAGCCCACGTGCCGTTCTTTATGTTGGCAAACCAGTCGCGATTCACTCATTATAATTTGGTTTTGAGCGTGCCTTTGGTTTTTCTAGAGTCAGATTTTTGTTTTTTCAAGTCTCTCCTTCTTTGATAAGAGTGGGAAAATTCAATTCGAATTGAGTGTTGCTGGTGGGAGCTTTCATTGTTTGTGACTTTGTACGTTTGATACATGCCGTGTGTGCGAGTGACATGGATAGCCAAGCCAAATACAAAGTGATGGCAAAATAGAGCATTGGCCTTTCTTCTAAAATTTGGATGATAAATTATTTTACAACAGAAAATTTACAAATCGATATTCTTTGATGTGATACTTCATCTTGTAAAATCATTATATTTAAAAATAATCTAAACAGATACAATATAGAGATCCACAACTAGTGAAAATTGGTTAAATATATATATGAAAAAAAACTTAGAAAAGAAGAACTCCATAAATCACTAATTAGTAAGGTTCAATGCAAGTCATAAAGATGGCAATGAATAAATCCAGTAGCAAATCACCGTCCGTCGTCTGACCCGCCATTGGTGGATTCTTCAGGATCATCCAGTACAAAAATTGTAAAGTCCCACGCAATACAAAGCTACCAGTCTACACGCATCCTAATGAATCCATTGCCTACACATCATGCATTAGTAGATTATCACTTTAAGATGTTTCAAGTCTATTTCATCTTATCTCATTTCATAATCATCGGCGCATGATCTTCACGTATCATTTCATGTACACGTGAAAAGAGATAGTCCATCACATAGTCCAATCCATTCGATATTATATTTTCTACAATGTTTTCGGTTTTTCTAAGTGATGATTTAGAGAAAGAGAATACGATTTTCACTAGAAAAACATCTCAAGACAATAAACTATATTGCACTTACAACTTCCACTGTCCCATTGATGGCTTCACAATTTGCATATATAACCATGCAAATTGTAAAAAACAGTCTATTAAATTAGCAATTGGCCTCTTTACAGAGTATAATTGAGGATTAAGAAATTCGTCTTAAGTCGGCCTATTTTTTCTTTTTTCTTTTCACTTTTGCTATTATAATTATTGTATTGAAGTATTTGTTCGGGAGTCCTACTCACTTCTTATTTATCATGTTTTATTTTAGGGAAGTTCTACACAATTTCTCTAACCTCAACACAATATTATTTTTTAATTTTCTTTTCATTTTTTAATATTTTTATTTTGAATTTGTTCTTTTAAATTAATTTGATTTTTATTTATTTATTATCCATATATCAAATATTTAATAAAAAATAAAATAAAATAAGTATGGTGTGTGGAGGTTGTGTGAATAGTAAGAAGTTGTGAAGATTTTTTCTTTATGTTATATGATTGAAAATTAAAAACAGTGTGTTGCCCAAATAACTAACACAAGAGGAGGAGTGAATTGAATTATATTATAAAAATTAATACTTATTAATCAAATACACAATATAAAATATAAACAGAATATAAAGCAGTAAGAAATGTAAAGAGTAGGGTAAGAGAAAGCAAACTCAGTATTTTTACGAGGTTCAGCCACACTGCCTATGTCCTCGCCTCAAGCTACCCCTTGAGGATTCTGAGTTCACTAGTCAATCTCCTTTAGGTGGAGATAGAAACCTATTACACTTTTGAGCAGTACTGCTCCAAATAATCCGTGTAGAACACCCTCTATACTTCCAATCACCTCACACTTGGTGATTTAACTATTTCCCGTATAAAATACCTTCTACACACACAAGGGTTATACACACCCTCTTACAAATACAAGAGTTGATAATGGGTAGACTATCAAAGTACACTCCTCAACGAGTGAGATAGAAACAATACAGTGCAACATATATCTCTCTCAACAAGAATAAGAATTAAAACTCAAAATTTTAGAAAAGAGAGAATGAGAATTTTGAAAGAATGATGCAAAACTTAGTACTAGATGTGTAAGTTCTTGTTGTAATTTTTGTAAAACTCAAGTGAGCTATTTATAAGCAAATGAGTATTCAATTTCAAATTTGAAAATATTCACATGTCAAATAAGAGCACTATTCACTTTTCAAAAAATTCAAATAAAAGTATTTTATTTTTGTATTTGTCAAAGACAACTCTATTCATTTTTCAAAAAAATCAAATCAAATCTTTTACTTTTCATAAATGACAAAATGAGTATGATTTATTTTTCAAATAAAATCATCTTCTTTTTACATATGTCAAAACACACAACCACCCTTTAAAATTTTCAAATAAAATCATTTACCTTTTGTATTTGTCAAAAAAACACACAACTACCCTTTAAGATTTTCAAACAAAATCATCTACCTTTTGTATTTGTAAAAAAAAACATACCACCTCCCTACTAAAACATTTAAAAATGTCTTGCATATGTGAAAAAAATAATTTGATGTTTTATGAGAAAAAAAAAAGTAATTTGGAGTCTTAATCCAATTTCTAATTTTATCAAGAGATGTATAAAAATAATTTATGAGATTCATTTGTAGACTTGATCTCTTTTTTGTTCATGCTTGATTTCTTGATGTGTTTAGCTCCCTTCATACGTAGACAACTTAATCTTTGAGTTTTAAATATTATTTGTTATCATCAAAATTTATACGTAGATGCGAGACTTGAAACCTTGGGTTCAACACAGTGTAAATATTGTAAAAGAATGAATAACGACACAGACAGAGACAAAATTAGGATTTGATATTTGGGGGGCGATTGACAAAGTGCGTGATATATATGAGTATAAGTAATATGTCTTTTTTACATGTGACTTATGCGTCATAAAATTGTATACAAAAATATATATATATATATATAAATATATATATGTGTGTGTCACTTTCTCATTTATACAAAAAATAAAATATTAGTACAAACCAATTTCAAATACCCACAAATAGTATGCATAAAAAATACCATAATTTATATAAAAACAAAGAGTTTAATATACAATTATCGTTTACTTTTCCTAATACATTTTACTAGAGTCATGCAACTGCTTCCTTCCTAGTATCTCAATTGTTGGTGTCGGGATGTTAATTCCAATTAGCATGATCGGATATTTAAAAAGAAAGACCATATTAGGTATTATATCATTAATTTACTTTGTCCAAATAACAATATTTTAAGGAAAAAAACAAAAAGAAAGTGAAAATAGTTTAGCTACCTGATATCATTTATAGTCTCTCATATTGAGGATTATCCAGAACTTGAGTTTCATACTCCTAACTCGTTATAAATAATTTAATAAACGATGGTGAAATGTCCCAAATTTTTTTATCATGCCAATGAAAAAAATATAATTAAAAAAATGAAAAATAAAAGTACCATATTAAAGATCTCTAATCTGATCCCACTCCCACCCAAACCAATTATTAGTTTTCTTTCTTTTATGGGTCACTCAAATAAATTATTTACAAATTATAGATAGCGAGAGGCTATGCTATTACTATATGCTATTGCTGTATTACACGTTTGAACACCTATTGATTGTTGAAAGCAAAGAGGCAATGCTATTACTGGAGGATGTATGAAGTTATGAATACTAGAATACGTATCAGCAGACGTTAAAGCTTTACAGTCTTATATGACTCACAGCAGAAAACATAGAGACTCACAACAGAAAACATAAGAGACTCACAATCACAGACTAGTGGTATAAAGAGAATTGCCTTACCTACATCCAACAGTATAAGATGTTGTGATTTGTAGATATTTTTAACTTTGAAATACCCTCTCGCTTCTATAATAGAGCAGTTAGTACTTTTGTGGGGGCTAATTTCAGTATGCCATGTAGTTCCGTCCTGAGACACAGACATGAATCAATCATGCATCAAAGAAATTAATTGTTGGCAATAAGCCAGCCCCTGCATGCATGCATGGAATCTTGAGATCAAACATCAACATGCATGCATGCCAGTTGTTAACTGTAGGGAACAGCCTTTGAAGGATTTTTATCGATAGAAATAGAATGGAAAATGGCTACAGGTATACACGTTATTATAAGAAGCCCTGTTCAATAGGAAAGATGCATTTCTCTTTTGGGTTGGGCTTGAACCGGTTGAGCCGTTGAGGGTTGTCGTTGGACTTGGGTAGCCTATGAAATTACATCCTTATTGCTGGGTACCTGTTTTAACTCATGAAATCTCAACTTCTACAATTCTTGTGCTTCTTGATTGGAAGTTGCACTCCTCAGTTCCAAACTATTTTGCTCAGTCCTAAATGGCTTCCTTTATTTTTGCTACATGAAGAAGACTTTTTCTTTAATTATATACAAAAAAATTACTGTTTCATAACTGCTAATTGCCAAGGAACTTGGCAAAAATTTGACATGAAGCTGACATGTAATAATAAGATTAAAATTCAGGTTAATTGGAATCGACTTGAAATTGGTTTGATTAATAATTAAAGCTTGGTTTGTTTTGGAGAGACAAAATCAAAAATTTTAAACTCATCATTATATTTTTTAAATTTTCATACAAAATATAATAAAAAATCCAGAATTTTCAAATGTCAAAACCACTTTTTCAAATTCTAAAACAAAATTAATATTAAAAAATATTATAATAATATTTTATTCTTTTTTTTTTAATTTTTATCTCATCTCATCTCGAAAATAAATAAGGCCTAAATTTAAGCTTTAGTATTATTGTCTATAATATAATTGGAATTGCAGGTCTAAGTATATGTATCTTAATATTAACCAATGCATTTGTTTTCACAGGTGTCGTTTGGATTAAAAGTTGAGAGAAAATGAGTTGAGATAAAAATTTTAAAAAATTATTTTTTTAAGATTTAAAAGATTTAATTATTTATTATATTTTATATTAAGATTTAAAAAAATTATAACAATAAAATCAGCTGAAACACTTCTTATATTTAAGTAGAACCATTTAGTTTTATATTATTAATTTTTCAGAAGTTTAATTGAGATAAACTTAATATAAAAAATTTAATGAGTTGTTTTAGCAATTTTCTTATATCAAATGTTTAATAAAAGGGTTAATAAAAATATTCCACGTATGATTTGAAGAAATCAAAAAAATTATCCATTGACACCATCCAGCCATCCGTGTCTGGTCGGTTGAGTCTGGCCTTGGAGAAGGAAGGTTAAAAGGAAAAAAAGAGTTTGGTGAAGAAAATAAAATTGAAAAAAGGAAACAAAAATAAAAAGGGTGAAGATTTGGGTCAGAATCGTAAATAAATAGAGTAGAGAGGCGGTTGGGGTATTTTTATCTCCGGTACGGAGTCGGAGTGAGAAGGCAGGCGTTGAGAAGGAAAAAAAAAATGAATATGGCTTCCATTTGTCTCTCAATTCCCTCCTCCAAAACCCTAGCCATTCCCCCTCCTTCATCATCTTCATCTCCATCTTCATCTTCATCTTCATCTTCAGCTCCATTTTCTTCTTCGTTTCCAGCTGCTGCGAGGGCTCACACATGCCGTCTCCTTCGCTGTAGATGCTCTTTGCTCCCCGTTCTCACGTTCCAGTCTCTGCGCCTCGTTCCAAGTAACGGCGGGAGGGCGAAGAAGTTGCAGGTGGTCCGTATGGCCCCCGACGAAGAGAAACTCACTCGCCGCAATCCTCTCGATTTCCCCATCGTATTTCTCTCTCCCTGTCTGATTTGATGAATTCCTTCTATTTCATACTTAATCTTCGTTAATACTCGGTGTTAAATTACTGTGAATGATGATTCCCTGCTGAAACTCCACCTGGCATGTCTCAGACTTTAAAGTATATTTAAAAAGTGAAATGCTTTAATCAGAAATCTGTGGAATCCTTTAGAAGCAACAATTGGAAGTTAAGGTTATGTGCTTTATTGCACAAAATATATAACCCGCAATTTTAATTGTCTGTAAAATGTTTTGATGGTCAGAAACATTGGCAAAACATCATATGATTATGCATAATTTTTTTTACGAGTATTTGATTATGCAATTTCAGAAAATCAGCTTTGAATTGTACCCCACTTAAAGGACTTAGCCGATGTTGGAGCTTGAAATTAAGTCAATCTTGTAAAATTTTTTGAATGACTCTAATGTTGCATTGTATCCATTAACAGTTGGTGCATTTTTACCTTTTAAAGAGAGAGATAACGTGATGGTTGCATTTGCACACAATCACTCTGCTCAGTGGTTATGTCAATTGAATGTTGATTCTACGTGAACGATTACATCTAGTATTAAAAGAAATTCATTGTCATTTCGGTGATGAATTGCAAAGTTCCTATGCATTTCACTTATTTAGAAACTTGTTGCAGTTGGTCTATATTTGCTATGAATATCTTTTTGTCAATGGAGATCTGATAAATCACGTACTTTGATCTGCATGGCAGGAGTGGGATAGGCCAAAGCCAGGGCGTAGACCTGATATATTTCCCCAATTCAGTCCTATGAAAACACCATTACCACCTCCATTGCCATATGATCCTCCAGAAGAAGATGAAGAAGAGGAAGAGAAGAAAGAGGAAGAGGAGGAAGATCCTGAAAGGGAAGAGCCAGAGCAGCCTGAGAAGCAGTAGAGCTCTGTCTGGCAAAGACATTGGCCTTTAACCTCTTTCAAAATTTTGTTTTTGTTTTTTTAGTTCATGTTACCTTATGCTTTATGTAGTGCAAATACATGATGGATAATAAGGTAATAGTCATCTAGTTAGAATGCTGCTTCAGTGATGTTATCGAAGTTTAGTCACACACAAGTGTTGTTGTGAAGTAGTTTCGATTTTGGATTCAATGAATTATTGCTTCTGATATGGGAGTTGGGTTGACTGTTTTCGTTTTGGACTCTGTTTGTATCTTTACACGTTGTGTACCATCATTTTGACTTCCCACAACAATTTCAATTGCTAGGATCGTTAAGATAACTACAAGATGTAATGGCTTTTGGATTGATGTGCTCAATTACCTATTTGAATGTAAATAGTGTCCAGTTTATGACAGGATTATGCAAAGCTCGTACTAGGGACTTTTTGCAGGGCAGGTTTCAATTTCTGCTCTAGTAAATATTTAAAGTAATTGCTATACGTGTGAGGGAGCTTGCAATGTTCTATATCTCAAAGTTGTTTAGTCCATGTGGCAGATAACTTGTTGTGTAAATTACCTACAGATCATTACACCAAGAGATGGACATTTTCATACCTCAATTCTTTTTCTGAAAAGGGAAAGTGTTATCTAGTGAAACAAATTCAATCTGATGAAAAGCCTGGGATTTAGAAAATGAAGGCCTGGCTCTTAACCATTGAAAAGGTAATTATTGCTTTTATTACTATCATTTGGGTGTAGAATGAGAATAGAAATATTCACTAGGCTGCGTGTAACACAAATTTCTGCCTAAGGAGTCTTAAGCTTCCCGAATTTTTCAGGAGGATGCAAGAAGACTAACATATCTCTATCTTGCTTCCATTACAGATATGGATACACAATTCACCGAATTAAAAACCAACTTTCCATCAGGTAATGTTGAACCTGCTTCACTTCTGCTAAAAGGATTTGCAGGTTGTTTTGGTTCAGGTAGGAATATCCCCTCATTAGTGAACATGGAGATGATATCTGACATAGTTGGTCTATCTGCTGCACTTTCCTGCACACATAGGAGACCAACATGGATGTATCTGAAAACTTCAGCTCTGGGACATGAGTCCAGATATGGGTCTATAAACTCAAGAATATCACCTTGCTTCCACAAATCCCATCCCTGAAATTATTTGGATTATTTGTGCAAAATGTGAGTTATGATATAATTTAAAAAGAAAATTATTCAATTATGACTGGAATAGGTACAAGGTTTATTCGAATTCTAACTTGTTCTATAAGGGAAAGAACGCTTGATGAGGAAAAGACTGTGTTCTTCCTGCCACTCAAAATCTCCAGCAATGGGACCCCAAAACTGTAAACGTCAGACTTGACAGAGAATATTCCACTCATGGCATACTCGGGGGACATATAGCCACTGTATTAGAAAAAAGAAAGTTCAGAGATTGACATCAAATTTTAAAAACCAGATATCTGCAAATTCACAAAATGACATGTTTGTGTGTTTGTAGTCGGTGCATGCGCCCATTATATTGATATCAATTATGGTTTTCGAAATGTAAGCTTTACTCACTATGTCCCAACAATCCTCTTTGTATTTGCTCTGGACTCATTCTCCCCAAAAATTCTAGCCATGCCAAAATCTGATATTTTAGGGTTCATATCATTGCCAAGTAAGATGTTACTTGCTTTTAAGTCTCTGTGTATTATTTTCAATCTGGAATACTTATGAAGATAAAAAAGTCCTTGTGCAACCCCTTCAATAATTCTAGTACGCATTCTCCAATCCAAAAGTTTCTTTTTTGTGGGATCTGTCATGAAGTAAAATGCAGAGGTGCTCAGTGGTCACTTTGATGATCATACTCAAGTAAATGAAAATTCAGGGGTTATTTTCAATTTTGCATGAGAGAAACTTATCAACAAACCGAAAATAAAGGAGTCCAAGCTTTTATTGGGCATGTATTCGTAGATCAGTATCTTCTCATCTTCGTGAATGCAACAACCCAAGAGCTTAACGAGGTTCACATGTTGATGTTCAGCTATTAGTGTAATCTCATTCATGAATTCTTCAAGCCCTTGTCCTGAATTTCTTGCCAGTCTTTTAACCGCAACATGTTGTCCATCTAGTACATCAATTTTCTCAATGTTAGAGAAAAATTGTCTGAGATAAGGCTGATTCAATAATTTCAATAGCTGACCTTGTAAACTGGTCCAAAACCACCCTCTCCTAGCTTGTTGGACATTGAGAAGCTTTCTGTTAAAGCCACAATTTCAGAAAAACTATATAACTGAAACTTGCTGCCCTTGTCTATGCCTCTTTTGATCTTATCCTTGAGTATGTAGGGCGGCAGGGACCTTGACTCGATCAACGCCTTGTCTTGGCTTGTTTCTCCTTCTACTGATGAGTACAGTAATATACAAACTTGAGTTACCTATACAAGCAACAGATAAATTATATGCCAACTGCAAATTACCTCGTACTTACCATTGTTTTGCTTTATCCTTCTTTTGTAGCAGAAGTGACCTACAAATAGCATTGCTAGAGCAGGTGCAATAGCAATGATCCACCACAAATGCTCTGTACTTCTCCCTGAATCTTCCTCTGTGCCTCCTGTAGGTGTACCCTCTGATATACAATCACAAAAATCAGCTCTTAAGATTTTCGGAACAGTTGCTGATGGAATTTGTGCTCGAGACACATTTATATATCAGATCAGACAGTCATAAGCTTGTTTTAAGCAGTGTTTGAAATCGTTACACAAACCTGTTATGAATTTCTACCATTTGACATCATTCAGCGCATCCAAGACCAGACCATTTATGGTGCACGATGTTTGAATGCTATTGTTTATTACATGGTTCACATTTAGATGTTCACATGATTTTGCAACTGCTGTTACTGATGAGATTTAGACACGCAGGTTCTTAGAGGGCCACTTAGCATTTGACAAAACCAGATGATAGATTGGCTAAAACGATGGACTAAAACTATTGGAGAAGGAAAATTGCAGGAGATGCTCGTGAGATTCAGTAGCATTTGAAGGTAAATTGTAGCAAAGTCATACGTACCTGTACCATTTCCTTGCGTTAAGATGTAAACAGCATTGAAGTTCGGATTCCGGATGAAAGTTGCTCCCTTATTCCAAAATTTACATCCAGTCCCATTGTCAAAATGACTTCCATAGGCAGTGCAGGAGCAATTCTTCCAGCAGCTAGTGTGACAATCACTGAGAGCCAAGCTGGAATTAGAATTAGAATACACTAATTGCTGTTCTTGATAATAACCTATTGCTGGCACAAACAACTCAGAGCTGTTTCTGCATTCTGTAGGATTCTGTTGTATGCAAACCGCATTTGGATGGTTCACATTGAATTTGCATGGACTGGTAGTTGTGTTTTGCCATGTAGTACCATCTGAGGCTAAAGTGAACTGCAAGATCTGGCCCCAAGAATTCAGCTCCCACCTTGAAATAGTAGAATTGTTCTTAACAGAATACGAGAAATACTCCTCATCCTCATTCAACACAAAGCTAAATTCATATGTTCTTGAATCAGGGGCCATATTCTGAAAGCTCCCATTATACCAGACCCCACTTGTCCAGTATATATCCTCCCTCTTCCAGATGATCAATTGATTGGCATTCCCAGGGTCCAAACCGAGCCTGAAAGCTCCTGGTGCAGGAATTTGGTCACTTAACCATGAACTTAGTGCCCAACTATATCCACTCATTGTGTTCATGCCTAGTTTCATTCCAGGAAGTAGTGTATTCAGGGGCAGAACTACCCCTGGTCGCCCCCCAAACTTTAAAAAAAATTATACATAGTATATAAATATATATAATTTTTTTATATAATTAAAATTTTCACACCAATTTATCAAAAAATAAAAAATTTCCACCCCCCGCCCCAATTTTTGGATCTCTAAAAATTTTACTAATTTTTTTTTTCAAATTTTAATACTTATCTAATCTCACTCTACATTTTCACTTTAATGACGGTTGACACCCAAATTGTCCCTCCCACTTTAGCTTGATGTGCTGATGCAATTAAATTTTTAAGATATGTTTAGATTATCTAAATTATGTAGATGACTAGAAATATGAATTTTTTTACATATGATTTGCTAATTTATATTGAGAAAAAATTGTTAATAATTTCATTTTAGAAATGATAATAGATGAATTTTATTTCATAAAAGATTATTGTTGAGTTTAATTTGTAAGAGAAATCTCAAGTTTATTTTTTATTTTTTATAATTGGCTCTAACGAATTGCAAAAATTCTAAAGAAAAATATGATTTATAAACATGTATTTTTATATATAATTTTATAACATATGATTATTGTTTTTATATATAGTCATGCTTAAAAAAAAAACTTATATTCATATATACCATATATTTTGTCAATCGCCCTCCCAAATATCAAATCTTAGTTCCGCCCTTGAGTGTATTGGTTGGGTAATTAAAGTTTTCCCACAAAATTCGCCCTGCAATTCCATTAGGATTACCTCTTCTATCACTAGGTTCCCAGAATTCAAGAGGGTGGCTGTCACATTACTTGAGATCATTGGCTGGTTGGGATTTATCACAATTGTCTGCCCTCCATTTCGTGTGATCTTCAACAATCCTCTGTCGTCCAAGGTAAGAACTCCAGATGAATCGGCGATTGGATCATCTGGGTTTGCCACCCATACTGATTCTGGATGATGTGGTAGTTTGCTGTACCATATTCCTAAGTAATAGTAACTTGAAGAGCCAGGCTTGCAGAAGCCTAATTTGAAGAGACCTGCTGCAGAAAGTAGATGCTCCCCAAACCTGATCTGTTGGCCTTCCTTTAGACTAAGGAAAAACTCTTGACAAGAAGAGTAAGGATATTCTATGCAGAGACAATAGAAAAGGAAGAGCAAGAGGCTTCTGAGTTTAGCCATTAGCAAATATTTTATCACCAAAAATCTTGTGACAAGAATTCCTGCAACTTTGTAGGTTTTTCTTGGGATGGAAACTTGTTTGAACTTCAAACAAAAAGGCTAGTCATAAGGCAAATTGTCACAGAGGCATTCTAACGACGACTTAAAAAAATTAAAGACCTGTTATAAAACTAAAAAGAAAACTACTACTATTGCAAGAGAAATATAAAAGAAACTCTCTGAAACTTTCTTCATTCTCTATATTTTCTTATGAATTTCATTACAACTGAAGCTCATATTTATAGGCGTTGAAATTACTATGCAAGTTAGTATGCAAGTCACTATGCAGATTTTAAAATAATAGTGGTGGGGTCATTCACATAATTTTAGTGGTGGGACAGGGGCGGCTGCCGTCGGCATATAATTCATAATACTCCCCCTTGAATGACCACCCATAAAGAATTTGCCTCGTTAAAACCTTGCCAAGTAAAAACCCAGTGGGAAGAAAAACCAATGGCGAAGGAAAAAGAGTACAGTCTTCTTATGTATCCACAAGTACTTTAAGATTGTCTCATTAAAACTTTGTAGAGGAAAACACAGTGGGACAAAACCTCAACGAAGGAAAAAGAGTACAATCAGCACATTTACTCTCCCTGAAAAGTGCATGACAAAAGATCTTTGAGTTTTCGCATTCCAATGTTATGCACAATCTTCTTGAATGTAGAAGTTGGTAACGCCTTTGTGAATAAATCTGCCAGATTATCACTTTGATATATCCTCATCTGATTTGAATGATACAAGTAGCATTATCTTCGTATAAAATTGTTGAGCTATCATTGATTATGAAATACCACACTTTCTTGGATACGTTGAGTCATTGATCTCAGCCAAATATACTCTCGACTTATTTCATGAATTGCAATAATCTCTGAGTGATTTGAAGATTAAAAATAATATATGGTTGACAAACTTAATAGAAATCTGATACCTGCAGTAATACTTAAACTCCCCCTGATAATATGCGTTAGTGTTTCAAGTAATAAGCAAATATGATTTCAGTATATATAACAAGTTAAGAATTCAAATACGATCTCCAACTAAATAATGCATTAGAGAGAGTATGATAATATTTTCATCTAAAATTTTCTCCCCCTCATTCGGCATTATTAGGGAGAACTTGTTTATATACGGCGGAAATAACATTGGAAACCATCTATGTATGATAAAAGCTGTAAAAGTTTTAAGGTTTAATATTATTGGTTCGGCGGAAAATCAAATCCGCTTGACATTGTGGACAAACGAGATCTTGAAGAGATTTGAAGGTTTCGGGTTGTTGTTTAAATATAACCAATTTTACCATTGGTTTACTCCAGCAAAAAGATTTCGCATTCCTCATAGATTCAGTTGTTGTTCATCCAGAACGATATTATGTCTGATAGAAATTCTAATGTCCCAGATTTAAACCATGAACATTTTATACCTCAACCACTTATATTTTCTCTTGAGGCTGTAAACACCATGATAGGAGCAGAGATATATCTATCTAGTAAATCTGATCCCGAAATTGTTGCAGCATTAAGAACCCTCAATGCTCAATATGCTGCCTCTCTTACAACCATGTCTCAGAGGCTATTGGCGAGAACGAGTGAGGTTGATCATCTTAAAAATCAAATATCTGAGTTGCATCAAACGCTTGCAACTAAAGATAGAAAAAATAAAGATTTAAAATAAGTAAACAAGGAACTGAAGAAACTTGTAGACTGGTATTCTCGTGACCTGAAAACACGAGTAGAAGAGTTGGAACGAGAGAGAGCTCAGATACAAAATCAACAAGAGCAGCTAACGGCAGAGATTCAGCGTTTACAAGAAAATAGGGATAGCTGTAATTAATCTCGCTGGCTTTTGAAATTATGCATCCAGCATATCTTGTAAAGTGAGATTTGAAGAGATGATGGTTTGTCTTGTTCTTATTTCCATTTCTATAAGAACCATCTTTAGTTTCATTTAGTACACATCAAATATTCTTCTCATATCTATAATTCATCTGTATTTGTATTCTTATTCTACAAATTTCCAATGGCTCATCAATTTCCTTTTACTATTTCTCACAATCAACATATGAGGTATCATTCACCTCAATTACAAGTTGATCCTGCATCTTCCGCAGGTGCAATGTTGCAGCAAGCAAATGATCTGGCTAATAAGTCAGATCGTGAAGCTGTTTATGAGCTGGTGACTCTCGGCACCCGATACTCCTCCTCTATTGTTGGATTTTCCAACCGATTACAATCCAAAAATCGTGAGATTGATAAAACAAAGATTGCAGACTTAAAGCAAGAAAATAAGGATTTAAAATCCTTACTTGCCTCTTCATTTCGACTGCCTAATCCTTTAGATAAGGATGATATGTTGCTTTATGAAAAGCAAATGCATTTGAGAGATGAGGCTAGAAGTATCAAATTCTTGTAACTCATCTATGAATTGAATAATAAGATCTTTCCTTTTCAAATGCATTCCTTAAATTTATAGCAACCCTTGTGATCTTTTCAAGAGTTCTAACAAGGTAAATCATCAACGTAAACTGCAATAATGACAAATCCGAATTTTGATAAAACACATGGACGTATAGGATTATTCTTAAATCCTTATTTCAATAGATACTTGTTGATTCAATTACACCACATGCGTCCGGATTGCTTTAACCCATATAAAAATCTTTGAAACTTTATAAAGTACATACTCCTAAATGTACTTGGATTAGATGTTTCAAGTATCGTAAATATTTATATATGTAATAATCTAATGATGCTTATAAATATGCAGTGACCACATTCATTAACTGCATATCTAATCCTTTTGCAATAACCAAATCAATTAAAAATATGAATGTGATTGCATTCATACCAAGGAAATATGTTTCCTCATAAATGCTTGGGTTTCTACAGGAAACCTTATGCGACAAATTATACCGCACAATTTCATTTCGCATTACGCTTTCGTATAAATACTCATTTATATCTGATAAATATTACACCCTTTGGTGTTTGGACAACAGGTCCAAATGCATCTCGCTTCACTAGCGAGTTTAATTCAGTTTTAATAACTGCTTTCCATTTTGGCCAATCATTTCTACGTCGACATTTTTCGACGGTTTTTGGCTCACTTTCTTCATTACTTCTGATAATGTTAAGTGTTATCATATATGTTGTCGACAACAGTTTTATTTCTATCCATAAATTTTTCAGTACTAATGAAATGTATTGAGATCTCATTGTTCCTCTTCAGGGGAAAACATTTCATGAAACACCTCTACAAGAGGTTCCTCTTTAGGAGGTTTATACTTTTCAGGAGTTATACTTTTCAGGAGTTACACTCTTCAGGAGTTACCTTTTCAAGAGATTTTCTCTTCAGGAGGATTATATTTTATACAGAAAATACGGTCTCTTCATGAGCACCGATTTTTATTTTTCTTATGCACCAATAGGTCTTCAACGCTTCAGGTGTATCTTAGACTCATTTATTACTGTTTTAACAACTCGTCCTTCAGGGACTTCAATTCTTACTTAAGTATTAACAGTAGTAATATATGATTTTACAATACCTTTAGTGTCAGTAAATATATCATGTAATTGATTTGCAACACTTTGCAGATAGATAATCCTCTGAACTTCTGGTTCACATTTATTTATAAGAGGGTCAAATTTAAACAGGGCTTTATTATCCCAAGTAATTTCTTATCGTGCTTCAGGCACCGATATTTCATTATTTCAAAATATAATGAAATATTAATAAGCTTATATATAAAAACTTAGTATAAGTAAATCAAGTGCTTGGTTGTACAACAGGTACGTGACTACTGTTTAGTCATATTACATTTATGACAAACATCTTCATTTTTTTATGAAGAATTATTCTGAAGGCCTTTACCCTTCTCTGATTTGGATCACTTCTGGTGATACGATATATTTTTATCATCTTTAGTGTTGTCGCTTTTGGGACCAACACTTCTATAATTTTTCTACCACGTCTACGCCCTTAATTCCTTTGAAAGGAATCTCTGTTCATTTCTGGGAATTGTGTAAATTCGATATCATTAATCAGACGTAACTGGTGTAACAAAAACTCATTATTTAGCTCAATCACTGGAAGACAAAACAAAAGTTCAGAATATTTGTTGAACTTTCACTCTCGATATTGCTACTGTAGGAGCACATTCGAAATATGAAAAATAATGTCTTCTTTTATATATCATTATCAGTAACATTTTCACTGCATAATTTTAATATTGAGCTAATTTTAAAGAGTGCAGAATATTCAATACCACTCTTAAAATCTTGCAACTTCACGTGTAATAAATCATAATGATCTTTTAAGAGGATTACATCTTCTGGTGCTTATATCACTCTCTTAATTTATTTCACACAGTAAGATGATTTTTTATCATGAGATACACAGCACGGTCCTTCAGGGACACATGATTTTCTTCTATGATTGTATCTTTCAAGTTCATCATCATATCCAAATAGATCTCATCAAGGTTCTGGATAAATAAAATTTTTCAGAAATGTCAATAGTAATAAATCTCAATATTTGACATTATATTATAAAAATAAATCTGTGAATTTAAGAAATATATTCACATTATCATGAGAATAAAAATAAAATTTTATCAAGTAATATTCAGCAATATTACCTTTAATATTTATCTCAAGGACTGCAAATAATATATTGAAAAACTTACTTGAAGTAGAAGACCACTAGCTTCAGTATCGGTAGAACCTCGTGCTGATAACGTGTTATAAAACTAAAAAGAAAACTACTACTATTGCAAGAGAATTATAAAAGAAACTCCCTGAAACTTTCTTCATTCTCTATATTTTCTTATGAATTTCATTACAACTGAAACCATATTTATAGGCGTTGAAATTACTATGCAAGTTACTATGCAAGTCACTATACAAGTCACTATACAGATTTTAAAATAATAGTTATGGGATCATTCACATAATTTTAGTGGTGGGATAGGAACGGCTGCCGTCGGCATATAATTCATTACAAGACCAAATTTTTTTCTTTGTTTTGCTGAAACAAAAAAACAAAATATGTCTGAAATTTTGGACTGATGAAACGAGGGTACGTTAAATTTGCAATCTCTTTGAAAGTCAATATGACATTGATTGTTTTGTTTAAATGCAAACAGATTTCGTAATCTGATTGCCCACAATTGGACACAGCCCCCGAAGACTCTAGTGGTAGTCTGATTCTAGAAGGAACGTAAACAGCCTGGTTTGATTTGGTAGACGAGAATGTAATCGTCTTAATAAACACTTCATTTTTAAAAAAGAAATTTCAAAATAAGAATGATATTAAAGTATTCTAGAGATTTTTTATTCAATTTTTAAATTTTATTTCATCTGTGTAACCAAATAATGAGTCTCGACTTTTTGATTTGGAGCTAATTAGTTTGGGTTTTCTCTCTTTGCATGTGGATGTTTCTTAACTTGTTTGTCTTTTTTTTTCTAATCAAATATGTTATATGTATATAAAACAATTATAGAATACAAGAGATAATAGAGTGGGAGACTCTTAACGTTCATATCAAACTAGCTAGTACAACACAAAAATAGAAAAGGAGGATATGGGCCAAAGACTTGGTACCCATTCATTCTCGTAAAGGGAAATTGCTTGAAGGGGTTTTAATATGCTTCAATAAACGGATTGTAATACTACAATCATAAGTCACAATAAATGAATCTGTGTTGCATTTCGATGTCTGGATTGATTAAAGAAGATTTTCACTATTTTTTTCCACCATCTTTGATTAGGATGAGCAATATATAGAAAAAAAGTATTGAATCGCAATGGACAATTGCCATAAATTGTGGTAGTGCATGAGGATTACACGTCACACTAAGAGGATAGAGGTTAGATATACCTAAGAAATTCAAAAATGTTGACCTCAAAAATACTGTGCATGATAGCAACACTCACTCTAATATGGCGGCAAGTGAAATACACGTTCAGCTATTTGTCAACTTACACGATTTTTATGAAATTTGACTTTATAAAAACAACAAAATGAATCTCCTATGATAATATAATACTATATACAGTGGCGAAGTCAAAGTCAGAAATTTGTGTTAAAGGGGGCCAAACAAAATATATATATAATATATATTTTTTCTATTTATATATAATTTTTTATGCGATATAAAATAATTTGATAGTAAAATTTATAATAAAAATTAAATATGTTTAATATAATTTATGTTTTAAAAAGTTATATAATATGATAAGAACTGTAATTATAAATCATCTAGCTTCTTTTTTATTTTTTATTTTATCTATAATAAAAAATGTCATCATGTTATTATATCATTTTATTGTATATGAGATGTATTTTATTATTAAATTATATTAATTTTGTAGAGGGAGACCAAGATAATTTTTAGAGAGGGAGCCAATACAAGATAAAATTAATATTATCTTAAAAAATCATAAAAAATAAACATATTTTATTTTATTTTTCTTTAAAAAAAACATATATTATTTTTCTTTTTTAATTTTTTTTAAAGGTAAGAGTGAAACTTGTGGGGAGGGAGGGCCATGACCCTTCCTGTTCCAACGTGACTCCGTTACTGACAAATATATATATATATAATATCAACTTTTACATCTTTCTGGTTAGTAAGAAACAGTAAAATGTGTACTCCTTTATTTTATTTAGTTAAATAAAAAAAAGAAAAAATGAGTATTTACTGTTAAATTTTAACTGAACTTTTTTTTTTTTGGTAACCAAGCATGCAGATATTAGCTAAAGCATAACAATAGATCCCCTTTTTATATTACAAAATTATGGGAGGATTTTTTTCACTACGAAAGTTCAGTAATTTAAAGGGGATAAAAAATTAAAGGAATATTTTCAAGATCTTACATAGAAATTGTCTATTGTGTCAAATTACGCATTTATCGATTCTCAAAAATTTTCACAACTTTGCAATCTTCAAAGTTACAAAATAGATATTTGATCTCTTTAATAATGGGCCGCATTTTTAGATCCAGTGATTGAGTTGGGTTGTTGATGTCCTGTACTACCAAGCTAGAGTCACCTGCCACTAGAATTTTCTTTAGACCCTTTGAAACTGTCTCCTATGTTATCATTCTTTCTGCTGCAGATGCTTCTCTAATATTTGGATTAATACTAGGAATGCGATTTGTCTTGGCCAAGATTCTAGAACTTGTATCTGAGAGCACTCTTATTGAATTAGTTAAAAATCAAATCTAATATGTATTTAGGTATTAGGACTTAAAATAAACCCATATTAAATAGGCCAAAGTTCAAAAATTATGACTCAAAGCTATGCTAAACATAATTAGTTATATCTTTGGAGGTTACTGTATACATACCAAATCCAGATTTTATTACTTTTTTTTTCTTTCTTTGTTTCTCACAATTTGACCTGAGTGGTGTCTGTACCAGTTTTGCCTTGGTCTTGTTGTGCTTGAAGCAGATGTTCCTGGGAGTTGTGTTGTTGCTTGTGTTTATTTCTTGTGTGGTTGGCTATGCAAATGTCTACAGTATTTATAGTGACACTTTGCATGGATACGGCGGTATGCCCCGATTAGAAAATAATAATAATAATAATAATAATAATAATACGGGGTATGCCCCCTTAAAAATGTACATGGGTACTCTTTCTTCAATGAAACTGGAGTTATCCAAAAACAAAAATAAATAAATAAATATGAGGAAAAGAGAAAACATGAAACACAATTTCAAGTTGGATAAAATAATAGTTATATTGGTAAAATATGATAAAATAAAATAAAATAATAATTAGAAATAATTAAATATTTTTTAATTATTAATTACTCATTATTATATAATAAATAAATAGATAATCTAATATAAAAATTTTATATAAATAATTAAAGCCAAATTATTATTATATAACTATTCTAATATGGAAACTTATAAGAATCATTAAAATCTAATTTTTTTTTTATTAAAATAACTAAAATT
Organism: Platycarya strobilacea; assembly: GCA_036898215.1. Lineage (NCBI taxonomy): Eukaryota > Viridiplantae > Streptophyta > Magnoliopsida > Fagales > Juglandaceae > Platycarya > Platycarya strobilacea. Next base: position 50,086,247 of record CM072546.1, read on the forward strand.
ATACTTTTAACTTTAAGACCTGGTTTATTTTCACAAATCATCTTATTTTATCCTATCTTATCTTAAACTCATCATTATATTTTTTCAAATTTTCATCAAGTAAAACAAATAATTCAATTTTTTCGAATCTCAAAACAATTTTTTAAATTTCAAAATAAAATTAATATTAAAAATATATTTTATAATAATATTTTATTCTTTTTTTAATTTTTATCTTATTTATTCTTTAATAACAAACCACGTCTTAATCTAATAAAAATACTCTAACCTATAAAGAGTAGCAATAGTGCTGCCATTATTTTGACTGCCATATTGAATGAGAGGAGGTGAAATCAGTGTTTTAAATTTCGTACTGTATTGACCGATATGGTTGAAATATATCGTATCAGTCGGCTGCTCGAAAAGACTGACCGGACTGGTCATTTTGGACCGGATCGAGACCCGACCAAGTATGCCTTGGTCCGGTCTAGGTCCAAAAACTCAAGACCGAAATAAGTTTGGTCCGGTCCCCGTCCAGGCATTTTTAAGCTTAGATCAAATCGAACTGGACTGGATCGATTATACAATATACTATATTTTTTAAAAATTATATTTATTATGTAAACAATAATTATAAATTAATTATATAATATATATTATTTAGTATTTAGTATCGAAGTATTATTATATTATTTGATGTATAATTATTTACTATATATCATAGTAAATAGTAATAGTATTAGTAAATACTAAATAGTATTAAGTCTAAAGTTTAGAACTTCATATATTTAGTAAATTAGTTTCAATGTGTTATTATATTTTTCAATGTATAATTATAATATATAGTACTAGTATATATTAATAATTTAATGTCAACAATTAAAATATTATAAGAGTTATAGTATAAATTATAATATATATATAAATTTATAATAGTATAATGTATATATTGGTATAGTTAAATCAACATGTTAGTATTAAAAATTAAAATAACATATATGTATTGGATCGAATGGGCTGGATTGGATCGAACCAAATCGAAAAAGATCGGTCTGGTACAATCCCATTTGAAGTTTGGTCCGGTTCAGGCTTGTAAAAGCTTAGACCGAATGTGTTTAGTCCAGTCCATAAAAATCTTTCAAGACCGACCGGATCAGACTGATCTTCCCCTATGTAACATACTTAGATTAGGGGAAGCCAATTATTTTCTAAAGCCAAATTAATGAATGTAGTTAATTTCATGTATTAGTTTTATAAAAGTTGTAAACCAAATTGTAAAAACCTGAAGATTTAATTACTAATTTTGCATTTAACTCTTTATTTAAAAGAAATTAAAAAAAAAAAGAAACAAGTTATGGAAAGAGCGCCGGACCTGCAGAGTGCAAACGAGACCCGTAAGTACGCGGCGATTGTTCTTCGTAACAAACAGGGACGGGTAGGTCTGAATGTCCGGTGAAGATGATCAGCAGAGATACAACTCCTCCAACACAATAATAATCTCTCCATCTCAATCTCAATCTCAATCTCGATCTCATGATTCATCCATTTCCAGTTTGCTTACTTTCTCTATCTCTGAATTCAAGAATCCATTTCGATCCAATTTACCTTCTGCTTCCTCATCTCCCAATCAAGGCCATGGTACGCACTTTCTCAATCTCTTTGGCTTCCATATATTGTAACCATTACTATTGCTAATTTATCAAAAAATGACTTCAATTCATATATTCATGGGTATCTGCAATTTTATGTTATTCAGACTTTGATTCTCTTTCTCTCGGTCTGGTTGTTGCAGTCTCTCGCACCATTGATGTTTAGGTCAGTGCTGAGGCTACTGGCATCGCTCATCAGTGAGCCTGCGGTTTCAGTCTCGACGTTACTGTACTACAGCGATCTTATTCCTCAAAATAATTTCATTCTAGAGAGACTGGTTCGCCACGATTTGCTGGATGACGAAAACTATCTCTTCCATTTTCTTGTTCATTTCTTGAGATGCCTCTGGTAGCTTGCTATATTATCTTGCCTCAATTAATATTCTCCTGCTGTGATTTGACTCATTTTCCTATATCCAGTGAACCGGTCATTCATAGTAATTAGTATTCCCTTTGTAACTTAGTGCACGAGAAAACAGATTAAGAGCATTCTTATTGACGGGTTAAAAATTAAATTTAAAAAAATATAAATTTACATATATATTAAATTTTTTTGATTATATTTAATTAAAAATAAGGAAAAAAATAGAAAAAGAAATTAAAAGTATTTTTTTATCTTCAAAAGTAAATAGTAAAACTAAAAATTTATGTAAATTAACTAAAATTTTTTAATATATGTGTAAATTCATATTTTTTAAAGTTTAATTTTGGATAATCTAATAAGAATGTTCGTGTCGTTTGGATTTAGAAATGAATTGAAGTATCTCAATTTATCTCAAACTCATCATTACATCTTTTCAAATTCTCATACAAAATATAAATTTCAATACAGTATTTTTAAATTTTAATTTAACTTTTTCAAATCTCAAAATAATAATAATAATATTGTATTCAACTTTTAAAATTCATCTTAACTCATCTCATCTCAATTCTGAATTCAAACGAGATTAAAAAAACCTTGCAACCCTAAGCTACTGAATGAGAATCCCGTCAAGATAAGTTGAGATCCATGAATATATGGGGTCAGTGTGAGTGACCTAATTTTGTTAATAATATAACAAAATATTATAATAAAATAAATATTCAAACGATAACAGTTTAGTTAAGGCACAAAAACATCTTTTTCGTTAAGGAGATTCAAACTCTCTATAATTTATAAAATCTTAAATTCATCATACAGCATAACTTTTTTTTGACTTAATTCCTCAAAATATATCAGTTTAATTGATTGTTGTATGTTTTAGATCTGCACAAATAAATGATATCAAATTCTACTAAAAGAATACATTTTTTCCATATGAAAATACTCTCAAAAGCATATAAACTGACTACACTTGTTTTTCTTATTTTCAAATGAAAAACTCTCATTTCTTGAAAAAAGAAAAAGAAAAAGAAAAAGAAGTACTCTCTATTACATTAGGAAAACCTGAATCAAGTCTGGACTGAGAATCCCTTGTATATTGAATATTTTAAAACCCAGAAGGCTAAAAAAACCGAAAGAGTATTTAGAGAGAAGATGTACAACTGCAAGTTTCCTTAACATGCGGATCTCTTGCCATGTGTCCTATCTACTCTCTTTGCCTTGCGTCCTCTTCAATGCAATGCTGTTGTTTGCTGATTTGTGCTTTAGACGCGTGCCGTGACTTGCTGAAATATGCAGTCCTTTTAGAAGACTCTCAATAAAATTAATATTTAGTCAAATAATAATTGATAAATATTAATATAAAATTACAATAGCTTTAATAAATAAATAATTAAAATTTTTTTAATAATTTAGCTCAATAAATATAGTTAGTCTCTTTGACTAGTCAATAATTTTTTAAATTTAAAATATTTACTTCTTTCACTAATTTATTTTTTCGCATCTAAAAAACATAAGGAATTTTTTCAATTTTTATTTTAGTAAAGCTTCCAAATCTTCTTTTCATAAATATTTAATGTGAAAATTAATAATTTTATTATATTTTTTTTCAAAAAAATATTGTATTTATTTTTACAACTATCAACTATTAAGAATAAGAAAATTAATATATATAAAACAATTATACAATACATGTTTTATACAATACATTTCACAACAAAATATTAAATAAGAAGTAGTTTTGTAAAATGTTAAAGTATTTTATAAAATTATTTTTTTAATATTTATTGTAAAATATATTGTACAATTATATTGTATGTATATTATGCCATAAACAATAGCTAAAAGGGGAGTACTAGGGGACCGTTCTTGTGCCTCTTTAGCGTATTTTTTTAAAAGTATTTTTAAATATTTTTCGTAAATAAATAAAATTTACCATAATATAATAGAAAATTATATTATAAAATTAACTAAAATTTATAAAAATGAAATTTTTAACCAAACAATAACTAATTAATTATAAATACTGTCTTGCGATCTTTATACTTAGGTCTTGTTTAGATTTAGAAATAGAATGAGTTGAGATTAGTTTAATTTATTTTTTAATATTATTATTATTTTGAAATTTAAAAAAATGTATATTAATATTTAAAAAATATATATTGAAATTAAAAAAATATGTATTAAAATTTAAAAAATATATATAAATTTATATTTTATATAAAAAATTATAAAAATATAATAATAAAATAAAAATAAATAAAAATAAGTTCAATTCACTTATAAATCAAAACGAGACTTTATTTAAATCTTGTTGCAACTACTCTCATATAATAGGTTCGGTACTGTGCACTCTGCTGCATGCGTCATCTGTTATGGCCTAAACCTACTGTTGTGATGCATGTTGATCGATCTTCACTGCTACAGCATGGCTGTCTTTGTCCTTCGAGGACTTGTAGACAACTTTTTAACCTTTACACTATTATTTTTTATTTTATTTTTAAATCTTTTAATTTTAATTTTATTTCTTTTCAAATTAATTTAATTTTTTATTCATTATTTATGTATTAAATATTTGATTAAAAATAAAATAAAATAAAATATAATATGTATAAATTAATAAATAATAAGAAATTGTATAAATTTTTTCTTGTCGAGCACTGGGTTCAGTATCGCTGTCCTACTCTCAAACTCGGGCTGTTCTAGGTACAGGCGAGTTAGGTTCAGTACCAATTGCTTATGTGGTCTATTTTGTCATATGTCATTTGTACTTGTATTTAAAAAAGAATAATGTTATATGTAAATAATATTGTGGACTTATACGAATATTTATCTATTTTAATTTATTATTTTCATATTTTTTTATTTTAAATTTAAGTGATTTGTTAAGTTTTTTTTTTATCTCAACATTAATACATATATAAGAGTTTAATATTTCTTCCATTTAAAATTTCCTCTTAAAAGAACAAAGAAGGGGAAAACGCTAAGAAATGATATATTCATATATAAAAAAAAAAAAAAAAGTCAAGAAATGAGAAAGGAAGGACATTGGTTTCACCTCTCTTCCTGAACATAGAGTACTCGGGTTGCGTTTGATAATCGTAAAATATTTTATTATTATTTTTTATTATTATTCACAATTTTTTTTAATACTTCTCAATTTGTAGATCACTTCATTAGTTCATCTCCTCCTTCACATCTATCTCTAACCTTTTTGATCAAATTAAATAATAATTTGATCCCTGCTGAGAATCAAACCAAACGAATCTGAAGAAAGGCCTCACATCTTTACGAAGGGATAAATTGCAATTTAATCGAAATTTCAAAATCATGTTCTCGAGTCTTCACACCCTCTTATTTCTTTCTTTTATTTTAATTTACCCATTTCGAAATTGGAAAACTATAATTGCAATAAGAATGGAACATAAAGTTTGAATATTCTCCAACCAAACAGAGAGATTAAGCAATAAATAAGAAAAGTAAAGATAGAGAAGCAAAAAGGGAGATAAGCGAGATCTGGTACATTTAAGAGCTTTTACTGAGAATTCGTATTGAAGGGATTGGATTTAGGCCCAAAAATGGAGAGGAAGTGACGAAAGAGAATAAGAAGAAATTGACTTTCTCGTTTGGATTTGGAGATAAAATAAATTAAAATGAGTTTAATTTAATTTTTAATATTATTATTATTTTAAAATTTAAAAAATATATATTAAAATTTAAAAAAAATATAATAATAAAATGAGAATGAATTCAAATAAATTTAGATGAATTTTGAATATAAAAGATATCTTAGACTAAATTTGAAAATCAAAATTTTTTAAATATTTTTTATTATTATTCTTTATTTTATTATTATTATTATATATAATTTTTTTATTATTATTTATTATTATTTATAAATACTTTTAAATTTTTTTAATATCTAAATATAATCTTAAACAAAATTTCATTAAAAAAAGTGTTAGGTAGAAGCAATTTGGAAATTTAATTGCGTACCTATGCTGATGTGGACGTCAATTGTCAGATGCCATAATTATCTAAAGAAGACAGTGAGCTTTAATATTTTTTTTATTAAAAATAAAATTTAAAATCTGAGTACCCTTTTTGTTGCCGCTGCTTTCTTTCTTGGTATTAGTGCTGTCATCTTCATTCATGGCATCTATTCTCCAACACCCCGTCGTTTTTAGACTAGGTCTCGCTTGAATTCGGATATGAGATGAATTGAGATGAGTTTGGTTTATTTTTTAATATTATTATTATTTTAAAATTTAAAAAAGGTGTGTTGGAATTTGAAAAAGGTGTATTGAGATTTAAAAAAGGTGTATAGAAATTTATGTTTTGTATAAAAAATTATAAAAATATAATGATAAAATGGAAGAGTAACGGGGCTATGTTTGAAATCAGAAAGAGTACTATCAGAGAGCATTTGTACTCATTATATTTACTTTTATATAAACAGTATATGACTTTTATATGAATAATATATATATATATAATATTTATATGAGAATAAATATGATAAGTGTAGATGTTTTAATCATTTTTAAAACAGAAATATATATATGAAATATGTATGAGTAGTATTCAACTACTCTCAAATAATTATTATTATTTTATCTATTATTATTATTTTTTATTATTCAAATTTTATTATTACTTTTTATTTATTTTTTATTACTATTCTCAAACACCCTCATCGTCAAGGATAATTTTTTTTACAATTTATATTTGATAGATTGTATTACAATCTATATAAAAATGTTCTATTTTTTATAACTAAATAAAATCAATTTTTTAATTTTTTAAAATTTTATATTTGTAAATAAAGGTGTTTTGATTAATTTTATTTTAAAATAGAGATTTATTTATTTATTTATTACTCGAGCGGTAAATGAGTTCAATCTTTTGAACTATATGTAGCATCTGCCCCATCATCAATAATCTAACTTCCATCCAGGTTATTGGCCTTATTATTATTTGTATCTGTATGCAAATCTAATTTCTCAAACGAAAATGGTCAATTATTTCAAAGGTACAAGAACATAGAAGAAATAATGGGATCAATAAAAATCTTATAAATTTCCAGATTTTCAACCCATAAACTGGGTTGAAATTCTACCACTGCCACTTCCTTTTCTAGGTCACCAAATTGTCCTCCTTTTCCTGACTCTTCCTTCCTTCCTTCCTCCTCCTTATCCTCCACACTAGTAGCGGTTCACGAACTTTCTCCTCAACGTCCCCACCAAGTCCAGATCGATATTTGGAAAAATAGTAAATCAGGATTGCTAGTTGGGACTAGGAGCCTGGGAATGAAGTCATAGGCTAAGAGGTAGACTGCGACGACTACGGCCAATGCGCTAAAGACCTAGAAGTAGTGGGACTCTTCTTGGTCCTCGGTGGATGGCCGCAGGAAGGATTAGGAACTCATGGAAGAAGAAGGCAGCAATGACACAAACTCCTAAGCTTTCATTATTCCTATATGGAGCTTCGTCTTGCAAGGAAATTTTTTTTTTAGTTCACAAACACGTAGGAGGGAGGAGTAAATGGGAGGAAGAAGAAGGGTGAACAGAAATTTTATTAAATCGAGACCCCATTTCACGTCATTATTGGTGTATATAGGTGCGCAATTATCGCCTGCAAATCGAATTTTCGTTATTTTCGTTTTATTAAATGGTACAACTGTGCCGATTGGTGGTGCACTTCGGTGCGCAAAGTCGCTTAAACGAAGAGTTTTCCAAAATGAAAAATTACAGAGCCACCCACAAACAGATATTTTTAATAGAATTTAAAAAAAAAAAAAAACGTCGGTGTCTACTGTCAACGTATCTCTCATACGCCTACATCCTAAATTACAGAATGTTATCCCAATTACCACCAACGGCTAGCGAGATACTCTGGAGATCCCCTCATATGCTATCACTCCTTGATTCTCGAAAATCATCTCAACAATCACCAAGTAATCTGCTTCTCATTTCCAGAAAAAAAGGAACACGTTTAAATACTTGATCTCATGACTCTGGGTCAATGACTCAATAGCAATAAACAACCGGTAAAACCGTAAAGCAATAGCAATCAAAAAAGGATTTTATACGAGATTTTTAAGCAAGATAATTTAATAAAAAATACTAACAGATTCTTTACATACGAATTAATTGTCCTTTTAATTAGTTAACACGTACATGTAGCTATTAGTGGAATTCACACGCACGCCGGCCGTGGGCGTAATTATCTCCAACGTGTGGTGTATATTGTAACATCTCTTGGATTTGTACAACAATCGTTTGATGTCATTGCTTTCTTTTCATTTCACGCCGATAAAGATTAAAAAGAAGAAAAAGAATCGGTAATATCTTCGCTAACTTACAAAAAATAAAATAAAATAAGTAACAAACTTTTTCACGTCTCTTCCGTGGATGGTATCTTAAATTTTTGTTTGAATTTAAAGTTGTGATGAATTAGGATAAATTTAATTTATTTTTTAATATTATTATTATTTTAAAATTTGAAAAATATATATTTAAATTTAAAAAAATTATATTAAAATTTAAAAATTTTTATATTTTATATAAAAAAGTAAAAAAATTATAATAATAAAATAAAAATAAATTGAAGTACGTTTCAAATATAAATGAGACTTATATCGATTGTTTTAAGAGATAAAAATAAAATGAAATAAAATAATAAAATAATATTAATTATTTTCAATATTCATTTTCTTTTAAGATTTAAAAAAATCGTTTTAAAATTTGAAAAATAGTATTTTTTATTATATTTTATATAAAAAAAAAATAAAAAAATATAAGATGAATTTAAAAATTTTAATTTTGTCAGCCTTAAATTCCTCGAAAGTCGAAACCAAAGAAGCATCAAACTTTCTCACGCCTCTTCCATATCTTGGATTCTTGAGAACGAAACTCAGTTTGATCCATCAGCATATCCTTTCGTCCTCAACATTTAACAACCGGCCTAGGCTCTCTCCACCTTGGTCAAGCTCGCACAAACGCCACACCATGCCCTCTTCCGTTACTATCCCGCCAACGACCCAAAATCACTACCTCCAGTGCCTTCTTGATTCTGCCCGCCCCTTTCTCCGTGGCGAGCTTGAATCAGTCGACAAGAATTTACCTTCGCTCGTCGCTGTCCTGCGCTCCGTTGGGGCTGGTGAGTGCTGGCATAAGCATGGCAGTTTCCTTGATCACCTTGTTGACATATACCGCATCCTCAAGATTTGGAAAGCACCGGACGCCGTGTGCCTTTGTGGTCTCTTCCACTCAGCTTATTCCAATTCTTACGTCAACCTCGCCATATTTGATCCCTCCACTGGCCGTGACGTGGTTCGCGGCCACGTTGGAGAGGCTGCGGAGAGGTTGATCCACTTGTTTTGTGTAGTCCCAAGACAGCCTATCATTCACGATGATCTTTTATTTCATTACTCGGATTCCGAACTCGTCGAACACCTCAGGCTTTCGGCGATATCTACGAAGAAGGCCAAGGAGAAGGGGTTGTTCGATGAAGATGAGGAATGGAGGAAAAAGCTGCAGGCTCTTCTTCCCGCCGATGGGATTACTGTGAAGCACATCAAGACTGGGGAAGATGTTTTGCTTTCAAGAAGGGTGGTCGCAGTTTTTATTTTGATGACCATGGCGGATTTCAGTGACCAAATTTTTGGCTTTCAAGATTCCTTATTTGATAACTCCAACGGTCGCCTCAATTACGAGGGAAACAATTATTCGGCTTTATGGCCTGGCGATGGCAAGCCAGGGCTATGGCTGAATTCCGTATCAAGGATGGGAGCAATATACAATTTAATAGTTAGAGAGGAAGAGATTTTGAAGGAAAAGAGGAAAAAGGACGGTGACGTTGGTGTTTATACTAATAGAGATGAGGATATTGAACTTGTGGTGCCACCAGTTTTTGACAACTGTAGCAAGGTTTTGGATGCAGAGGAGCAAATAGCTGCAATGGACTTGTATTGGGAAGTTGTTTGTGACTCTAAGAGTGGTTTTGAGAGGGCCGAGGAGTTGTTGTTAAGGTGTGTCGAAAAGAACCCTTTTGTTGGGGAGCCACATGTGGTATTGGGTCAGGTTTTTTTAACCAAAGGAAGGTTTGAGGAGGCTGAAAGAGAGGCTGAGAGAGGTCTGACCCTTATGCTGGAGTGGGGGCATCCGTGGGATAAGAGAATGTCCTGGGAAGGATGGATTGCTTGGGCTAGAGTTTTGTTGATGAAGGCAAAGGAGAAGTCATGGCCACAAACTTCTTGGGGCATTCTCAACTTGGGTCTTGTAAAGTGAAGTGCTTCTTCAGTGTATGTTCCAGTACTTAGAAGATCTAGATTTGAATTTGCCCGTCAAATAAATGAACTTTTGTTTACAGCATTTTGTCTTTGAAGCAAGTGCCTCAAAGACACTCTGTCTTTGAAGCAACTTTTATCTACTAGCTTCTGCCTTTCGAAGTAATAAAAACAGTGTGTTTTGTAAACCTTTTCGTATATAAAATTTCATGATTTCCTTGTGTTTTAAACGTTATCTTCCTGCGTTCAGATGAGTTTTAGTTAACACTCTGTCTCTGTCCCAGCAATTAATGGTGGCACCATAAAACAACTTCCCAACAACAACTTCAGAAAGAACTTCCTAACATCTATAGTACTTATATACAGTACTAAATATACGAATTGTCCTTTTAATTAGGTAACATATATAGTACTAAATATATACAAATGAGTAATGCTTAAGAATCCACACTCATTGCATTCACTATCACATAAACGGTATATGTGTACAGTTTATATATTATGTTCATACGAGAATGAGTGTGATAAGTATAGATATTGTCAATCATTTTGTATGCAAATATATGCACGCTTTGATTTTTATTAGATATGGCAAAGATCAAAACCGAACAGATGGAAAATATATAGATTTTTATAAGTAGATAGAAGCTCCAACATAGTGCAAACCACATGAAAAAATGAACACTGCGGTCCTTTTAGTACTGTATTTTGCTCTTAAGTACTGTCTGTTATTGCTCTGATCTTTTGTGGAAATGATTTTAATATAGAAAGCAGCCCTGTACGATCGAAGAGGTTTGATTCTTAACCCATAGGATCTGGACAATGAGGATAAAATTAATCCTTTTTGGTGCTTTCCATGCACTAATCTTCGTGATTAACTTTAATTATGTCGGCCTTCTCCTCAAGATGCTCTTTTGGACTGTTTAGCATAAGTTCCATTCCATACCTAACTCTAGTCATCACTTTCTCTAAATATATATATGTTAGATATGTGTCCCAATTAAGTTTAATGGAATTATAGATCATGTGGCTAGAAGAAACATTACAAAACAATAGTGGATAGGTCACTTAATTTGGTGCCTTTCAAGTATAAATAATACATACATATGTACAAGAAAGTGCAACCCATCGAGCTCAGGCTCCTCATGCTTACTGTTTTATTATGTAATGGTTGGAAAGTTCCCTCCAAAGTGTATCAACTTTCAGGTCTACCTTCTAGCTCAAAGTTTTGAGCAATTTTAATGCTAATAATGCATGGCATTCTTCTCTAGCTTATTCTTTTTGGGGGTGCAAAAGAAGCTTAAGAAAGACAAACTACAAACATTATGAATTGCGAAAACACAGAGATAAAGAGGCTTAGATCTATGTCACTGGGTTACAGCAACTGTTAGGAGAAAATTGGAGATCTCACTGGAAGTTCTAATGGAAGTTGGAATCTGAGAATTTAAAAATAATAAAAATGAAATGATTGGATTATAAAACTGAATATAAGCTGATCATATTCTCTCCTGTTCATTTACAGGCAATTTAGTGTTTAATACCAAGCTTTTTTCCATAATGGGGATGATGGGATAATATACCAGGGAAAGATATTGTTTCTAAATTCTAGTACCCTTCTAGTTCTTGTTTATAGATAATCTAAGGAGTTGATCTTCTTGTTCAAGTTGTTTATTTTCCTTAATTGTCAGTTGAGCACTCTGTATTCTGGTATTCTGACATCTAGGAATCTCTAATGACATCTTGTGATGTCAAGTAATTAAACTGAAACTACAAAGCAAAGAGATTGTTGAAAAACCAGGTTGGCTTCTAAGCATAGTTTTAATTTGTCAATTTTCCATTCTTCTTCAAATCTCGAAGTGACTAGTTATGGTCCTTGGTGGAAGTTTGAATCTTGTGATGTATCATTATGGTGAAAGATCCTTTTCCAACAGTTTGAAAGCTCAACGCAGGCACTGTATTTTTAACCTTGTCTAGATTACCAGAACTCTTTGCGAGTTTATGCCACCAACTATGAACAATTAGAAGGTATCTGTGTGAGGGGGAAGAAGAGTAGGGCTTAGGCTTATTATGTAGTGTACTAGAGGACAACGATGGATCCCGTTGAATTTTTTATTATTTTTTTAGTTTTTTAATATGATTTTTAAGTAAGTATTTTTAAATAATGTTGTGATTTTTTTATATTTTTAAAAAATATTTTAAGATGATAAAAAATCATGTGAAAAGACATTAAAATATTTTTTTACAATATAAAAAAATCACAATATTATTTAAAAATATTTATTTAAAAATCATATAAAAACTAAAATAAAAAAATTCCAACAGGACCCATCGGGATGCTATTCACCAGAGTGAATAGCATTTTCCATGATAGAAAAGGACATAATGGGACTAGGAGGCATGGGAGGTCAGGAAAGAAGGGGCTGACAGGTGAATTGATGTAGGGGATGGGGTGACAATCTCATGGAATAAAGCAAAGTAAGACATGGGTATGCGAACAAGAAAAAATAAGACATAAAAAGAGGAAAAGAAAGTAGATTGATTGGCATACGCAAAGTCAAGAAGTCCTATAAAAGTAGCAACCGGATGATAACTAGACAAATTGCCAAACAAGCAAATAATGCCCTCCAGATAAGTGTTTTCTATTCTTGTTATTTTTATGGTTACAAAATATGCAAAGACGAGAAGAGAACTTGCCACTTTCTTGTACATAGATAATTTTAACGTATTTCTCTCGCTTGGCCTCACCTGCACTCCTAGGCGAGTATATTAAGTGCCCCCAATCATTTTGTCACTTATTCACTCGGGCATGGGGCTTAGGCAAGTGCTCAAGACACTTTCAATCTCGAGTAACTAGTGGGCAAGCGCTTTGCACTTAGGTACAAAATGCTGCCACGGTATAGAGAGCGAGTGCACAGTACAGTCTCGTGCACTGTGCATAGTACAGTCTCGTGCACTGTGCATGCATGAAAAGCTACTGTGCACATGCATAGTAGCTGCACCACCTCTCGGGATGGCATTGTGCACTTTATTGTGCACAATGCCAGGCCACGTCCCATGCATGCACAGTTATCAATTACGGTGCATGTATGAAAGGGTATTGTGCCCATGCACAGTACCTTCACAGTGTCGTGGACTGGGTCGATGACGCCCATAAATTCTCCTTAAAATATATACGAAAATCGAGACGTCGGGATGCTGATAACACAGATCACGCACTCCTAACGTCGAGTGCTAAGTGTGTGAATACGTGACATGGATAAAATAAAAGTCGCAGCAAATAATAAAATCATTATCTAAGTACCAAAATTTTTAGAATTATTTTACAAACTAGTTTAATATAAATTCTCTAATAGGAAATTTAATACAATCATTTGAAATACAAATTATACCAATACATATTTTTAAAAAGGGAAAATAATTTTTCAAAATAACAATTTATAATACGAATACTTCAACAGTGGAGTCGTCTCCTTAGGCTCACCCTCCACAAAAATCTGCATCCAAAAGCTACGATACCAGAAAATGCATTGTAGGTAAGCATAACCCAAACAAACCAAAAGATAGAAATACATTCATACAACAACACTACGCATGAATAGGACACCGTATGCATGAATTTAAAAATCATCTTCCTTAAACAATAACCACACATGCCAAAATCCCAATTTGGCCCAAATTAAAATTCCAATAAAATCATCCATCATTTTCCCAAAAAATGATGTCCGTAAATCCATTAAAACCACAATCATTTTTCCAGAAAATGTTCCATGTAAAACCAATAAATACAACCCGTCACTTTCCTAGAAAATAGCCTAAATATCCGTTTTATTAACCGTATGCACCATGATCTCCCCTAGGGACCATCCGTATACCCTGGCTTTCATCATCACATCGAAGGTAACGACCACGCATGTGACTTCGGAACGAGTGATGCCTAGCTAACCACGCCCAGCACGTACTATGACCAGACATCCCCTAACTCCTGCCAGCAGAGGAGCCATGGACTCGGCATGAGAGCGTTACCATCCCGTCTGATCCCGTCGTTGCCCGGCGACGACTCAGGGGACGTCACTCAGTATATTCCGCTCTCGAGTAACTAGAGGAGTTCCACCGGGATAATGCCCAATCCCGGCTTGGGGTCGTGATACACAAGCACTCAAAAACATAAATACAATAAAAACCCAGTTTCATTTTCAACACATGAATATGCGCGTAAATACACAATGCAAATGACCGTACACCAAATAACCAACAACTAATAAATTCCAACAATAACCAAATACAATATTTGTTGATGCAAAAAATATATTTAAATTTTAAAGTTTATTTGGAAAATAATTACAGCGGGTAAAAGCGTAAATCCTTGAGCAAACGCCAATCCGTATGGCTCGTAACGGTCACTTATACGTTAGGCTACAGTGCTCGATTTGACACCAAAATTTAGGGAGATATTCTTTGGAAGGTGGGAAATCTCATGGAGGTGGTGGTGTGGCGGCACAATCACCAGAAAGTGGCGGATTGGGCTCCAAAAGGGTGGAAATCTATTTCTGGGTTTAGGGTTGTATAGGGAAGGTGGGACCATGTATGGGGAAATTGAGCTAGGGGGATGACCGGCGGGGCAATGGGAGTGGTTTGGTGGCGGATGTGAGATGCACAGCGGCCGGATGGCAGCGCGACGAAGAACAAGCTATTTGAAGACCCATTTCTGGTGGAGGAGCAAACGACGAAGATGTGTGGCTTTGGGTGATGAATTATGCTCACTGGAGTGAGGGGAGGCTGCTGGTAGGTCGCCGGTGCCAAGGGGTGGCTGGCGGTGGCCGGAAAATGAAGGAGAAGCCAAGAACTCATTTTCGGGTAGGGGGCTGTATAGGAGCGATGGGATAGTAGGAGATGACACTACCGGTACCGGTGGACTCGTCGGCGTGTGGAGAAAGTTGTGGGCTGGGCGGTATCGCTGGAGGAAGGCCGACGACGGCACTGGGGGGAAAGGGAGAAACAGACGGGATACGAAACCGAGGGGGGGGGGCTCACGGTCTGGGGAAGCAGGGGAGGAAAAAGAGAAAAAGAAAATAAAATAAAAAGAAGAGAGGAAAAGAAAAAAGGAAAAAGAAAAGTGAAGGAAATAAATGAGATCCAATCCCCACAACTCAGTTCACAGTGTTGATCAAATAAAAAAATTCCAAAACGGAGAGCTGAATAAATTAATTTAAACGTAGAGATTACTTCAGATAAAATAATAAATAAAAACACATCAAATAAATTCACAGAATAAAATAAAGGATATTAAATTCCAATCTTTAAAATAATTATCTCTCATTAAAATTAATAAGAAAAGTAACGTAACTCAATATTTAATTATAAGAACAATATAAAACTAATATTAATTAATCAATAGATCAAATAAATATCTTAAACAAATAAAATACGACTAATAATATTATTAAAATAAATTAAAATAATTAATACCGAGAATAAAATAACGTGTAAAAATACATGTAAATCTGGGATCTCACAGGGTCGAACCCTACAATACTATGAGCCGAGCTCTGGTGGGCTGTCGACAGTCACTACCTTGATAGCCAACAGCTTCTGTCCCAGCGACCGCGGCCCCTGTTCCTGGGGTCATGAATAGTGATGCATAGGGGCTCCTCGAAGCTCGCATCACCACACAGTGAGCATTGAAGGCTTGTCAGTGGTCACTACCTTGACTGCCGAAAGTTTTTGTCCCCAGTGAGCCAACGACCAACCAGTCATTCCGCTGGGGAAGCTCATGCCGGAGGGGGGAAAGAGACGCTGGCGCCCACCGCAAGGGTTGCCGAAATCTTCTATCCTCAGCAAAACTATCGCCGACTGATAACTTCACCAGGAACGAATCCACCCTAGCTACGGCTCGCCCACTGTGAAAATGCATGTATGACCCAGCCCGTTTGTTGCATGGAGGGGCTGCTAGTTGCCACCAAGAGGTCATTGTCTCTATCTGCCTTCGCCGGAATGTCGTTAGCTTGCCAGAGGTACATTTTCATCCACACTAGATTGGGCGAGCATTCTTCCCCTGTACACAAATGATCGGGACTACCTCCCGGTCGCCCCACCTTCCACAGGATCACTTAGCTCGGACCACACACAGACTCACCTCACACACTTGGGAAAATCACTCGGGACTCACCCTTACGGGACCAACTGTCCAACACACTCACTTGGGGACTCTACAAATGAGCACCTCACATGAGAACACCAATCAGGACACTTGCACATAACACACTCGAGAAGCCTTTGCTCTCCACATCCAGGCCACCATGCTCAGGAGCCTCACTCGGGAAACCTTTTCTTGCCACACCTAGATCACCTTCTTAGGACCAACTTTTAGGACTCGCCACATAGGAGAGCCCCCACACAGCCCACACTCACAGCTCACCCTCACTTGCACACAACTCACCTCGTGGGACTATGGTCTCGCGACATTTGCACACAACTCATCTCTCAGAACACCCCATGCATGGGACCATGAACCCTCGGTCGCCTCGCCCACTCATGCTGATCCCTCACCATCCACACACGGACTAAGCTAGAACAGCCCTCTCATACCTGGGAAGCATGAGCTCGGCATGCATATTCGGGAAAACACTAACCTCACGGGCATCACTATTCTTACATTTGACATGCACCTTCACCCACTTGGGACCCACTCCCAAGCATTGCACCATGCACGGACTCACCTCATAAACTTATACATGGTGTGCATCTCCCACTTGGGACTTACTGGCCAAGTCCCCCTTTGAGACTTGCTCGCTCATTTGCTTGGGTAGGTTACTCACCGCCTCGGATCACGGGAACTCAAACTTAGCGACTCAACGGGCTTGGTTTCGACAAATTTTACGCCACAACTACACATGCATGAACTCGGGCTATCAACACACTCAACTCGGACTCAGCATACGCAGGCCTGGACGCAACAACCCCAAGTACACGAGAGTTGATTGCGACGACTTAAAATCTCCAGTTGGTATCACTCACAGCGTGTGAATTCATATTTCTACTAATGAAGTTATTTTCTGCAGCGTGAAGCGACAATGCTTCTCCCGTGATGGAATGGAACGAGCTCTGCCCTCTCGTCACACACGCGACACGCTAGTCGCAGGGTTGAATCCTGGGCTCTTGCTCACTCATCAATCCTTACACCACGATTCACCACGAGGCCGAAGCTCTAGGCTAGGGCCCCAACCGAGCATACTCGTAAACCCTCGTCTCCATTTTCATCAGCAAAACGAAAGCGAATCGCGAGGTCGAGTCTTGGGCTCTCGCCCATTCCTAAACTCCCGCACCACGATTCATCATGAGGTCAAGACTTTGGGCTAGGGTCCCAGCCGAGTATACTCGTAAACCTTCTCCCATCTCCATCAGCAAAACGATAGAAAATCGTGGGGTTGAGTCCTGGGCTTTCGTTCACTCCTAAACCCTCACACCACAATTTATCATGAGGTCAAGGCTCTGGGCGAGGGCTCCAGACGAGCATACTCGTAAACCCTTTCCCATCTCCATCAGCAAAATGATAGCAAATCGTGGGGTTGAGTCTTGGGCTATCCCCCATTCCTAAACCCTCACACCACAATTCGTCATGAGGTCAAGGCTATGGGTTAGGGTCCCAGACGAGCATACTCATAAACCATCTCCCATTTCCATCAGCAAAATGCCATTGAATTGTAGGATCAAGTTTAGGGCCATCGCCCACTCGTAAGCCCCGATGCCAATTTGCTTGCGATGCTTGTGCTTCGCATTCTCACGCTTGCGATCGAGTCCACCTCCAGCCACGCTCGCGCTTAGTGTACTCACACTCGCACTTCGCTCATTTCACATTCTCAGGTTAGCGCTTTGCGCTCTTCGAGTACTCAAGCTCACGTTTTTTGCGCTTCGCGTTCTCATGCTCTCGCTTCACACTTTTTGTGTTCTCACGATTGCGGTTGAGTCGATCTCCCGTCATGCTGGCACTTTTCGTACTCATGCTTGCGCTTTGCGTGCTTCGCTTCTTCATGCTGGCGGTTGAGTCCACATTCCGCCATCCTCGCGCTTCGCATTCTCATACTTGATGTTGAGTCCACCTCCCACCACCTCGGGACTTTGCGATCTCACACTTCTGGTCAAGTGTATCTCCCTCCACGCTCACTCTTTGCATTCTCACATTGGTGGTTGAGTCCACATCTTGCCACGCTCATGCTCCGTGTTCTCACGTTTACAGTCGAGTCCATCTCCCGCCACGCCTATACTTTGCGTTCTCACGCTTGAGGTAGAGTCCATCTCTCGCCATGCTTGTGCTTCATGTTCCCATGATTGTGGTCAAGTCCATCTCCTGCCACACTCGCGCTTCGCGTTCTCATGCTTGCGGTCGAGTCCATCTCTCGTCATGCTCGCACTTCGTGTTCTCACGCTTGCGGTCGAGTCAACCTCCCTAATGGGGTCTTCGGTCAAGACATTATACACCTAAGGGTTTCTCCTTGCTTCGGGTTGCTCCTCAATGACAGAGATGGACTCTTAGCTTGGTGATGATCACGTGGATGGTGATATGGGTGAAGTGGGGTTAAGATATATGGAGCAAGGTTAAGTGTTTAGGGAAATGAAATGGTTCGGCTATGGGGTATGATGTAGGTCACGGCAATGGGGTCTATGGGTTTAAGTGAATTGTGGTTTGCTTTAGGGTTGAGATGGCCGAATAGGGTTGAGGGAGAGATGAGGGTTTCAGCCAAGTGAATGTTTAGGAAAGTGGATTAGGGTTTGAGAATGAAATGGAAAATATTTGGTAGAGGGAATCAGAAAATTCTGATGAGATATTTGTGTGGCCGATTTTGGGAATGAGGGGGGATTTGATTTGGTTGACTTGGAATATTGGGGATTTGATTAAATCAATAGAGGAATGATTGATTAATCAAATAAGGTAAGAATGATCAGATAGAATGAGGTGGAATATGTGAATTTCGAGCTAGGCAAACTGCCTTAGCCGAATGGGTACTATTATGGAAAATGGGTGATTGGTTTAGGTAAGTTTGGAGGGGAATGAGGTGGCTGCCTTGGGGGACACTTTCAGACCACATCTAGGGATGTTTAAGGAAGGATTATGTTTGATTTGGTGAAAGAAATAAGGCAATTTTGTAGTAGACAAGTTGCCTTACACGAAATGGTGCAAATCTGGAAAGTAGAAAAATTGTTTTGGCAAGTCTTGTGTGTTTGGAAGGAAATGTTGGGTTTGCTTTGTGGGGGCTGACCAGAGCTTGACCAGGGGTATTTTAGGATGATTTAGGTCTGATTTGGTGAGGCAAACAAGGCAAGTAGGGTTAGGGTTTTGATGAGTGTGCAAAAGTGCATTCTAAATATCCTAATATTTAACTAAAATTGCAAGAAATGAGAATAGAAATAACTAAAATTCACTTATTTTATTTTATTTTATTTCTATTCACATTGAGGTAATTTTAAGGATTATTTATCTTATTTTATTTTTATTTTAATTTATAAATAAATAGTCAAACGCATATATATATATATATGTATGGAGATGTGAATAAGAAGCAGAATGAATGAAATTAAAAAGAGAAGGCTGGCTGGAACGAAAAAGTAGGAAACGGCAACATATATATATATATATATATATTTGTACGTGAACGGGAAAGAAGGAATTAAGCTGCAGACGTAAGCGAAAAGGAGAAAAAGCGGAATGTGAAGAAATGTGAGGCTGCATGACATTCAGCATATATTCATATATATATATATATATTCATACGTGAGGAGACAAAAACGAGAAGAGAAGCAGTCGAGACGCAGAACGTGAAACGAAGAAGCGGAATGAGGAGAAACAGATGAACGATGACCACCATTTCAATGATTTTCTTCTTGAGAATTTTATTATCGATTATGTGCATGAATAGCTAAATTCTCAAGTAGGGTTAGGGATGAACTTGTACACTAGATGGTATTTTTAATTTATTTTTAATTCATGTATTTAATTTTCACTTATTAAAATTCTTTGTTTTATCATTCTCAAAATATTGTTAGTGTTTTCTTTTTCGAATAATTTTGAAATTTATTTCATTTATAGATTCATTCATGCTTTTTCTATTGAATGAATTTATTCTTTAATTATTTTTGGATCAATTGATTATTTATATTGATTTAATTCTCTTCTGCAATATCGCTCCCTGGGTATGTTGTCGTCGTTGGATTTTTCCAATGTGAATAACAGTTTGTGTGATTTAAAGTGATGAATGATTTTTCAAAAAATTACATTTGATTTAATTTTTGGTTTATAATTTTACATCTTCCGATTGAGAATTACGGAATTGAATTCTCAATTGAGTTATCAGTGAATTGAAATAGTTAAAATATCGGATATGTGCAAGGGATTCCCGACACTCTACTGTTCGTCAACTTTAAATACTTTTTCATTATTTACTTTGTTTAATTTTAATTTTCATTTAAAGTCAATTTTTCTTCCCTCATTAATCATTTAATTTTTTAGTTTCTTTGCTATTTTACTTTTCTTTTAATTATCTCCCTGTGAAATCGACACCCCAAATCTGAACTACAATTACCGCGTTATTCTTTGGGCGTTATCAAATTTTGGCATCGTTGTCGAGGAAACGGTAGAAGTATTGTTGGATAGTTTTTTTTTCCCCTTTTCAGCAGTTTTAAAGGCGGTAACTTCGTTCCCTCTTTTTACTTGCTGCATTATTATTATTTTTTTATTTTTATTTTTGCATGCATAATAGGTATAGAGACACATTAGGTCGATTTGCTTGTAGGCCTGTGATAGAGTCAAATTCAATGTCTAATTTCTCTAATCCTTTGTTTGATACTTTTTCTGTTTCTGAAAATATGAGTGAACACGAAAATCAACCCACTAAGACCCTTCAGGATTACTTCCAGCCTACACACACAGCCACACTGTCATGCATAATGTTTCCACCCAATACGCGTCAACTTGATGTTAAAACGGGAGTGATACAGCTACTCCCCACTTTTCATGGGTTGGAAAATGAAAATCCATATGTGCATATTAGGGAATTTGAGGAGGTAGTTGCGACTTTTCAAAGTTAAAATGCAACTGATGACATTGTGAGACTTAAGTTCTTTCCTTTTTCTTTGAAGGATAGAGCTAAGAGTTGGTTATACTCGTTGAGACCACGATCCATTGGGTCGTGGAATGAGATAACTCAGACTTTCTTTAATAAATATTTTCTCCAACATAAAACCAATGCTTTAAAAAGACAGATCTCCACCTTTGCACAGAAGGACAGTGAGACTTTATATATGTCTTGGGAGAGATTTAAGGAGCTATTGAGTATGTTCCATCACCATGGGTATGAGAGTTGACGTTTGGTGAGTTACTTCTATGAGGGGCTTACACCTAGAGAGCATCAATTTGTGGAGATGATGTGTAATGGTGAGTTTTTGCAGAAAAATCCTGATGAGGCCATAGAGTACCTCAATGAGTTCCCTGAAAAAGCTCATACTTGAACTGGACCTAGTGCGACTGAGAGCACAAATAGGTCACGACCTATAGGGAGCCAAAATGGTGGTGGAATTTACTATCTTAGGGAGGAAGACAACTTGAAGGTTAAGGTTGAGGTGCTTACTAGGAAGTTAGAATTGTTAAAGGCCAAGGACTTGAAGCCAGCACACTTGGCTAATCATGCAGAGTCTTCTGGGCCATGTTTTGTGTGTGGAGGGGTAGATCACCTCGTCCAAGAGTGTCCCACATTTGCTAAGATGAGAGGGTTGTATGAGGAACAATGTAATGCCTTAGGCATGTACAAGAAACCTTTTACACCTTTCTCTGAGACTCACAATCCGGGGTGGCGTAATCACCCCAATTTTAGCTGGAAGTCCGAAAACCAGCCACTTGCATTACCTGCACCACCTGCACAACCCACTAGATCATATCCTACACCATATCATGCACCTACATCATCTAGGAGTCCTTTAGAAGACACTTTACATGCTTTTATTGAAGCACATGGTAAAAATAACCAAAAGTTTGAATCTTTGATTACGTAGGTTGTGGAAGAAAATAAAGAGATAAAGAATCAAGTGTCAAAACTGATGAGCTCCTTGAGTGTGACTGAGTGAGGTAAGTTTCCTTCTCAAACTCAATCCACTCCCCATGGTCAACACATGGCACAAGAGAATTTGAAGGATATGAATGCCATTGTGACTCGTAGTGGTAACTCATCACACATCCCAACAACGGATAAATCAGAGGATGTGGAGAAGGATCAAGATAGTAGTGCTCCCAAGCTATCCAAGGAACCAGAGGTGACAAAGAGCCATGTTAGGGTACCATTCCCTCAAGCTCTGAAATCAAGCAAGCTAACTATGGATCCTAACAATGAAATTCTAGAGAATCTCAAACAGGTAAAAGTCAATCTCCTTATTTTGCATGTAATTAAACAAGTTCCTACTTACGCAAAAGTTCTCAAGGATTTGTGTACAGTCAAGAGGAGACACCACGTGAAGAAGACAGCGTTCTTGACAGAGCAAGTTAGTGCTCTGATTGAGTAACGGATTCCTCCCAAGTACAAGGATCCCAGGTGCCCAACCATCGCATGCAGTATCGGAAATCAGGAGTTTGGACAAGTTTTGCTAGATTTAGGAGCCAGTGTGAATCTTATGCCTTATTCTATTTATTTGCAGCTGGGGCTAGGAGAAATCAAACCAACCACTGTGGTATTGCAATTGGCTGACCGTTCAGTCAAAGTACCCCGGGGGGTGGTAGAGGATGTTTTAATTCAAATTGATAAATTTTATTATCCTGTTGATTTCTTGATTTTATATACTACCTCTGTTGTTGATACTACTTCTAAAATTCCTCTGATTTTAGGTAGGCCTTTTCTTGCCATTGCTAATGCTCTTATCAATTGCAGGAATGGGCTTATGAAGTTATCTTTTGGAAACATGACTCTGGAGGTGAATGTCTTCCATATTGCAAAACAATCGGAGGAGGATCATGAGTGCCACCAGACATATATGATTGATTCACTGATGGATAGGGGAGTTTTGGAAACTCATGATTTTGATCCCCTTAAGCATTTTGGTTAATTCTAAGTTTGATTCCATTACTGATTCATCTGATATAGTCGATATTTGTTCTATTTTCAACAGAACTCAAGATTACGGCACACATAAATGGCAACCGAAGTTCGAGGAGTTGCCCGAGAAGAGTGAAAGATAGATTCCTTTAAGCATGGAAGCACCCAAAGTTGAATTGAAGCCTTTGCCTAAGGGTTTGAAGCATGTTTTCCTTGGTCCAGGTGATACATTTCCTGTTATTATCTCATCTGAATTGTCTGAGTCTCAAGGTGAGAAATTAATTCGGGTTCTCAGTGAGCATAAGTCAGCTTTAGGTTGGAGCATTGCTGATATAAAAGGTATTAGTCACTTGATTTGTTCACATAAAATTAATTTGGAGGAAAGAGCTAGCCCTCGTAGAGACCCACAACGTAGGCTTAATCCCACTATGAAAGAAGTGGTGAAAAATGAAGTATTAAAACTGTTAGACGCAGGAATTATATATCCTATTGCTGATAGTAAATGGGTTAGTCCGACACAGGTTGTTCCTAAAAATTCTGGTGTTACTGTAGTGAAGAATGACCTGGGAGAGTTGGTCCCCACCAAACTTGTGACTGGGTGGCGGATGTGCATTGATTATAGAAAATTGAATGCCGCCACCCAGAAAGACCATTTCCTTCTCCCTTTTGTTGATCAGATTCTTGAGCGTGTGGCTGGTCATCCTTTCTACTGTTTCTTGGATGGTTATTCTGGCTATTATCAAATTGAAATTGTATTAGAAGATCAGGATAAAATCACTTTTACTTGTCCTTTTGGTACTTATGCTTTTCGTAGAATGCCATTTGGATTGTGTAATGCACCTGTCACTTTTCAACGTTGCATGATGAGTATCTTTAGTGACATGATTGAAAATAGCATGGAAGTTTTATGGATGACTTGACTGTTTTTGGATCCTCTTTTGATGCATGTTTATTGAATTTAGAGAAAGTGTTGACTCCTTGTGAGGAGAAGGAACTGGTTCTAAATTGGAAAAAATGCCACTTTATGGTACCTTCAGGTATTGTTTTAGGGCATATTATTTCTTCCAGAGGGATAGAGGTTGATCAATCCAAGATTGAATTAATTTCTAAACTGCCTACGCCTAAGACAGTAAAGGATGTGAGATCATTTCTTGGTCATGCGGGCTTTTATAGGAGGTTCATACAGAATTTCTCCACTATATCCAGACTACTATGTGACCTCCTAGCTAAAGATACCCCATTTGAGTGGACACAAGCTTGTCAAGAGGCATTTAAAATGCTAATTGGCAAGCTTACCTCAACACCTATAATGCAGCCATCGGATTGAACCTTGCCTTTTGAGATTATGTGTGATGCTAGTGATTATGCTGTAGGTGCTGTTCTTGGACAGCGAAGGGAGGGGAAGCCCTTTGTTATTTACTATGTTAGTAGGACTCTAAATAGTGCTCAAATGAATTACTCAACCACTGAAAAAGAGTTGCTAGCTGTAGTGTTTGCTTCGGATAAATTTCGCTCTTATTTGATTGGTTCTCCTATTATTATTTTCACAGATCATGCAGCCCTTAAGTACCTTCTCACAAAGAAAGATGCTAAGGCACGACTAATACGGTGGATTTTACTTTTACAGGAATTTGACATCACCATCAAAGACAAGAAAGGAGTGGAGAACGTAGTGGCCGACCATCTCTCGAGACTCACATTTGAGGCAACCTCTGACCATCTGCCAATCAGGGATGATTTTCCCGATAAGCATTTACTTTCTATTACTTCTCTACCAGGGTTTGCTCATATTGTGAATTATTTGACTACAGGTGAGATACCGGTGGATTGGAACACTCAGGATAAGAGGAAATTCATGACTGAAGTACGTAATTTCTATTAGGATGACCCTCTTCTTTTTAAATACTGCCTTGAACAAATTTTGAGGCGTTGCATTCCTGATGAAGAGATTGCTAGTGTCTTGGAATTTTGTCACTCCCAAGCTTGTGGAGGCCACTTTTCAATGAAGAAAACCGCTGCAAAAATTTTGTAGTGTGGATTTTATTGGCCCACCTTATTTAAGGATGCAAACATCTATTGTCGTTCATGTGAAAGGTGTAAAAAATTAGGAGTCATGTCCCATCATAATATGATGCCTTTGAACCCAATTTTAGTGATTGAAATTTTTGATTGTTGGGGCATTGATTTTATGGGACCATTTCCTTCTTCTTTTGGATATCAATATATTGTTGTGGCAGTGGATTATGTGTCAAAATGGGTTGAAGCAGCAGCTTGCAGAAACAATGATAATAAGATGGTAATTAAATTTCTTAAAGAGAATGTGTTATCTCGGTTTGGTACACCACGTGCTATTATTAGTGACCGGGGTACACATATTTGCAACCGTTCCTTTGAGGCTTTGATGAAAAAGTATGGGGTAGTAGATAAAATTTCTACTGCATACCACCCCCAGACAAGTGGACAAGTAGAACTTGCAAACAGGGAAATTAAGCAAATTTTAGAAAAAACGGTAAACTCGGATCGCAAAAATTGGTCTTTGAGACTAGTTGATGCACTTTGGGCCTACCATACAACTTTTAAAACTCCCTTAGGTATGTCACCTTATAGACTTGTTTTTGGAAAGCCTTACCATTTAGTTGTAGAGCTCGAGCATCAAGCCTATTGGGCTATCAAGCATTTCAATTTTGACATAGGAGAAGCAGGTAAGTTCAGAAAATTTCAATTGACCGAGTTAGAGGAGTTGAGGAATGATGCCTATGAGAACTCTAGAATTTATAAAGCTAAAATGAAAGCGTTTCATGATAAAAATATTTTGAGAAAAACATTTAAGTCCAATGATCGAGTGTTTTTATATGACTCTAGACTCCATAAGCACCCAGGAAAACTTCGGTCTAGGTGGACCGACCCTTTTGTAGTGAAGAATGTTTTTGAAAATGAGGCGGTAGAAATAGAGGATCCTAAAGATGGTAGGATTTTTAAAGTAAATGGTCAGCGCCTTAAAATATTAATTGATAGGGAAGTTCCGGAAGTGGAAGAGATTCCATTTGCGGACCCGGTCTATCAATCTTGACCACACCACGCAGGTATGTTTTCTTTTTATTTGTTCTGTTTGTTTTTGTTTTTTTTTTTTTGTTTTTTTTTTCCCTTTTCTTTTTCTTTTTGGTTGCTGTTGGTTTTCTTTATTTTTGTTTGCAGGCTAGTGCCAGTTTGCCATCTCTAGTGCTTAGCGAGTCATCCCACGTCCTACATCAGGTGTATTTTACCCTTTTCAGTACCCTTCATTTAGTTTTGATTGTTAAACATTGAGGACAATGTTTCATTTAAGTTGAGGGGGTGAGAATGACATTTATTGGAACTCTGTGACATATTTTCATATTAAAAAAAAAAGTATTACACAGGCACCTTTTTACATGTATATTCATGCTCATTCATGGCTATCTTGGTGAATTCATCAACCCATCTTAATCATTTTGCCGAGACATTCACAGAATTTTAATGCACGTATCCAAACTTTGTGGTAAGATGGTGGTTTGACACATGTGGCCAAAGAACTCTTTTGCTTAAGTATTTTTGTGAATTTTGGGATAGGTTGAGAGTCTACAAATGTAGAAAATTGTGATAAGCGTTCATTGATCTGTTGAACTGGACACTTCTTTTGAGAATATCATTACATGATTTGTGGTAAGATGGTGGATATACTTGGGATATGAAGAAGGTCAACTTAGGATTAATGTTTGAGCCTTCCAAGCTAACCCTTCTCATCATAGACCCTTAGTAGCCAATTTTGAGCCAACAAACACATGTAGACTTTTTCTTTTCATATGCCCACATCATCCATACCTCTCCACATTGGAGTATAGCTTATACACTAATTTTTCTTACCCTAATTGCTTCCAAGTGTGTGCTAAGTGTGGAATTTGCATATTTTCTTTTATTGATAAAAATAAATAAATAAATAGAGAGTGACTGAAGAAAAAAAAAAGAAAAGAAAAAGAAAGGACAAGAAAAATGGAAGAGTACAAGTGCAAAATGTTCAATTGATTGAGGTTCGAAAAAAAAAAAGAAGTTGAAGAAGAAGCAAAAGTATTATTTGATGATCTGAAAAGTAGACGAGTGCATCAGGTGAAAAGTGTAGTCTATTAAGATATTTAATAAGATTCCTGTGGTATGTACTTGGAAGTTTTTGAATCTATTTTATCATTTTCTTCATTTAGCCCCTAACCCGAGCCACGCTACAACCTTTTGTGTTGATCATTCTGATCCTAAGTATGTTTGTGGAATGAGTGGTGGAAATTCTCAATTGTTAGTGTTCTTATCATAAGATCAATTTTTGCTTATTGCTTGTACATAATTGCCTAATTCCCTATGAGAATTTGTGTACACCCCTTGTTAACTCCATAGAGAAAACTCCTACGCGAAACACTGTTATACCCGTGAGTTATGGAGTTGAAACTTTTGCTTGAGATGTTCTTGATGTTGCATGTGTCACGGTTTGTGGTTGGATGGATATAGTTTGGATCACACACACTCTGTGGATTGCTATATGTGGATTAATTGTGATTGGGTTATTGGATTTCTAAAATTATTTTGATATGTGATTCTGAAAAGTGTGACTTGGTGACTTCTGTGTGTGATCTGTTTTTGGTATCTTTCATCATTCTTTTGCATGAAAATTGCTAGGGACTAGCAATGAGTAAGTTGGAAGGTATGATGAGTGTGCAAAAGTGCATTCTAAATATCCTAATATTTGACTAAAATTGCAAGAAATGAGAATAGAAATAACTAAAATTCACTTATTTTATTTTATTTTATTTCTATTCACATTGAGGTAATTTTAAGGATTATTTATCTTATTTTATTTTTATTTTATTTTATAGATAAATAGTCAAACGCATGGATATATATATATATATATATGTATGGAGATGTGGATAAGAAGCAGAATGAATAAAATTAAAAAGAAAAGGCTGGCTGGAATGAAAAAGCAGGAAACGGCAACATATATATATATATATATTTATTTGTACGTGAACGGGAAAGAAGGAATTATGCTGTAGACGTAAGCGAAAAAGAGAAAAAGCGGAATGTGAAGAAACGTGAGGCTGCATGACATTCAGCATATATTCATATATATATATATATATATTCATACGTGAGGAGACAAAAAGGGGAAGAGAAGTAGTCGAGACGCAGAACGTGAAATGAAGAAGCGGAACGAGGAGAAGCAGATCAACGATGACCACCATTTCAATGATTTTCTTCTTGAGAATTTTATTATCTATCATGTGCATGGATAGCTAAATTCTCAAGTAGGATTAGGGATGAACTTGCACACTAGATGGTATTTTTAATTTATTTTTAATTCATGTATTTGATTTTCACTTATTAAAATTCTTTGTTTTATCATTCTCAAAATATTGTTAGTGTTTTCTTTTCCAAATAATTTTGGAATTTATTTCATTTATAGATTCAGTCATGCTTTTTCTATTGAATGAATTTATTCTTTAATTATTTTTGGATCAATTGATTATTTATATTGATTTAATTCTCTTCTGCAATATCGTTCTTTGGGTATGTTGTCGTCGTTGGATTTTTCCAATGTGAATAACAATTTGTGTGATTTAAAGTGATGAATGATTTTTCAAAAAATTATATTTGATTTAATTTTTGGTTTATAATTTTATATCTTCCGATTGAGAATTACGGAATTGAATTCTCAATTGAGTTATCAGTGAATTGAAAATAGTTAAAATACCGAATATGTGCAAGGGATTCCCGACACTCTACTGTTCGTCAACTTTAATTACTTTTTCATTATTTACTTTGTTTAATTTTAATTTTCATTTAAATTCAATTTTTCTTCCCTCATTAATCATTTAATTTTTTAGTTTCTTTGCTATTTTACTTTTCTTTTAATTGTCTCCTTGTGGAATCGACACCACAAAGCTGAACTACAATTACCGCGTTATTCTTTGGGCGTTATCAGGTTTAGTGGCTGGTTTGTAGGAAAGGCAAGATGGGCGAAATAGGCAACACACCACCTAGGATTTGGTGCTTGTTGCCGTGAGTTATGTGGGGTTGTTGGAGCTGCTAGGTTTTGTGTTTGGGGCAAAGGAATCTTCAAGAAAATAGAATGAACATCCAAAAAAATGGATGAACACTCAGAGGGGGGAAGAACACACCAATGCCAAACCACCACAAGGGGTTTGGCCAACGCAACTCAACAACACCATACTCTTTCTTCACTTGTTTTTCAAGACACTCTCACACTAAACTCTATAGGGGAATTTCGAAATTCACAATGGATGTGAATTAAGAAATCCTCTTGAACACTCACTCACTCATTCTCAAATCCACAAGTGGTGTGGGTTTGGCCTCACCAATGACACTCACTCAAGAACACAACACACAATTCCAAGAATAACAAGAACAATTCAAAATCGAAATTACCAAATGAATAAATCTCAAAATATTATTAATACTCAAATGAAAAATAAGATAGATGTGGAACAAACCGATTCAAAAATTGCATGGTTTGATCCTTTTCAAAAGAGATTCAGGAATTGCACCATTAAGAAACCCAATTGCTTAAAGCACCGAAAGAAATCCAAACCAGTCTATAGTGGCCGGCCTAACCCTTTCCAGAGCAAAGTTCTAGTTTTCTCAATTGTCCAAAAATTGTTAAATGAAAGCCTAATGGTCCTATTTATAGAGTTCATAGTTGTAAATCCCCAATAGGTCCCTTATTAAAATAAGTAAATGACTGACACGTCCTAATGAAATTTAAATAAATAAATAAAATAAATAAAAGATAAGCAAGCATGATAGGCGCCTAACTGGTGGTGTGGCCATGGGTTGCATGTGCCCATCGTGGGCTATGGTGCTGCAATGTCCACGGTTGGGCATAGGGGTGTAAAAAGACCGAACCGGACCGGCGGACCGGACCGGACCGGTTGTCCCGGACCGGGACCGGTTGGAGTTCGGTCCGGTCCGGTCCAAAAAATATATGGACCGGAAAATTCCAGTCCGGTCCCGGTCCAGGGAGTTCATCCCCCTGGACCGGACCGGACCGGACCGAATCCCTATTTTTTTTTTTTTTTTAAATATATGTATATATAAATAATAATATATAAATTTGAATATTAATATTAATATATATTAATATATAATATATACTTTTATAATATTAATATATAAATAATAAGTGTATTATTATTATTTAATATATTATTACTAATTTATTACTATTTACTAACATATAAATATATAATATACTAATGTAAATTGTAATAATGTTATTACTTATTAGTTATAGTTTATTAACATATATTAATGTAATAATATTATTAGACTATTAAATTATTAGTTATAGTTTACTAATATACTTAATATTTAATATTAACTAATATATTAATAGATAATATATACTCTTATATATTAATATATAAATAATAAGTGTATTATTATTATTTAATATATTATTAATAATTTATCACTATTTATTAACATATAAATATATAATATACTAATGTAAATTGTAATAATGTTATTACTTATTAGTTATAATTTATTACCATATACTAATGTGAAAGTGTTATTAGACTATTAAACTATTAGTTATAATTTATTAACATACTTAATATATAATATATACTAACATATTAATATATAATATATACTTTTATAATATTAACATATTATAATTTATAATAATTAAATTTAGACCAAAAAAATATTTGATTATTGTAAAATTATATATTAAATTTAGCCCATTAAATCATATGGGGCACCCTTGGACCGGACCGGACCGCCCCTGGACCGAATTGGACCGGACCGGTATGGACCGAACTCCTGTTCGGTCCGGTCCAGGGTGAGAGAATTCTTGGACCGAATGAAATCGGTCCACAAATTTTCCAGACCGGACCGGACCGGACCATTTACACCCCTAGTTGGGCATGTCTGCATAGTGCAGTGGTGCGCAGGCATAGCTCTGTGTAGGGCCAACTGATGGTGGTCATGACAATGTTCCATGCATGGTTTTAGTGGTAGGCATAGGGTCAAGCCACGTCAAGGTGCTCGGGCGATGGTCCTGCATAGCCAGGGCTGGGTGCTGGAGTGATGTGCATGCATGGCCCAAGTTGACAGTCTGGGCACGGATTGCATGGCGTGAGTTGGTACCGCGTGCTGAATGGCATGCATGGTGTGCATGCCACTAGCCTGCTCTGCAAGGTATGGGCTGGAGCCATGTGCTGAATGGCATGCATGGTGTGCATGCTACTGGCCTGCTTTGTAAGGTGCGAGCTAGTGTCACGCGCTGGATGGCTTGTCTACGAAGACATACCACTAGCCTTACTAAGGTGTGCTGGGGCATGCAAGGGTGTGCGCATGGCCATGCGCAGACAGTCTCACTGGTCGCCTGTTGCATGTCAAGGCCTAAGTCAATGCATGCATGCAGGCTAGCCAAGGGACTATCCTGGCCCTCAAGTGGCTGAGTGGAGACATGATCCTGAGCAATCCTCCTAGGGGTTCTGACACTCCCGCCATGCTCACGCTCACGCTTCACGTTCCCACGCTTGCAGTCTAGTCCATCTCCCGTTACAACTCATGATTCGTTCCCACACTTGTGGTCGAGCATATCTCCCGCCTTAATCAAGCCTCGTGCTTGCATTCTACACTTTACACCATTGAAATTTTTGAAATTTTAGCGCATTATTGGATTCTCTTAATTATTTATTCATTGCATGTTTTTTGTGTCTTTCTTACCTCAGGCTCAAAAGTTGAGTTACCACATTCTCAGAGTTCGGATGACAGGTATTCAAAATTCTCATCAAAGTATTTGTGTTGAGAATTCGTAGAGTTCTGTGAGGAGAAAGAAGAATAGAGCTCAAGCTTATTATGTAGTGCACTAGAGGACAAGAATAGAAAAAGGCATGGGGGATCAGGAAAAAGGGGGTTGGTAGGTGAAGTGACGTAAGGGATGGGGTGGCAGGCTCATGAGATAAAGTAAAGCAGGGCATGGGCACGCGGACAGGGAAAAATAGGAAATAAAGAAAGGAAAAGAAAGTAAATTGACTGACACACACAAAGCCAAGAAGTCATATAAAAGCAGCAACTGGATGACGAAGGTCGGGCTCTCTAACTCTCTCCCAGTAGCACCCATCTTTCAGTTTTCCTTATTCTCGAGAAGCATTCAGGAGCTCCAATCAAAAAAAATTCTTTCATTAATGTCTATATTTTCTCTTGTACAATGAGATATGAGAGATTGTAAAATACTTATTATAGTATATTTTCCTTTCCAAACGCCTGTGGACGTAAGCCTCATGCCGAACTACGTAAATCTGCGTTTATATCTATTATTTTATTTGTTATTAATGTACAACTCAGTCACATCGAAAACTCATCGGGAGCCCTAAACGATTTCTAAAGAAACCCAAATCGCACAAATGGGCTGGGAATGACTTTTTCTTCTACCCTGGCATGTTGATCGATTTTTCTGGCATCAACAAAATAAATGAGTTTTGCTTCAATGGATCTTCAGTAATGAATGACTTTTGCTTCGATGGATCCTGAAGGAATTATGATCAATTAGAAGGAATTCATGAATTGAATTAGGACACAGAAACTTGCCAAGAAAATCGAGTAATCTAAAATGGGAGCAAATTACAACAGGATCTAACTTCAAAAGCAATGAAAGTTCTTCACTAGCCAGTCCAAAATGAATGGCTTCCATATACATTGCCTTTGTTAGTTTGTTTAGTGCTACTCGACGTATTGCTTTTGTTTTTAAAGGAAGTGCCTTATTGCATTTCATATGATGAAATTACAATTGTGACTGAAATACAAGAAAAATCCAAATTACAACCAACTACTTTTTGATTGCAGTGCCTCCACACACAAATAAAATTTATGAGAATATTGTTTTAACTTCTAAACACTCTCAAGGGACTAAACCATTAGAGATCTCAATTTTGATTTGTTAGAGAGTGAGGCACTCCAATTAAACAGAGATAATCAAACATATAACTCAAATCTCAACCACCAAAAAAGGGTATGGAGCAACACCTATTTCCTCCAAAGGAGGAGAGGGACAAAGCCTAACTCTTCTAAAGAGGAGTGAGACAACTAAGAAATTGTGCTTCCTCTTTTATTAAACAAAAGCCAACAAGCTACACCAACTAAAAAACAGCCAAATAATTGAGAAAAGCATACAGAAAAATAGAGCTCTAAGGGCTGTGATAATGGCACGTGATGATCACGCTCCACACTTGGAGGGTTTGCCCATTGGATGTTAAGGTCAATGTCGCTGTTGAGCTCGAAAAACATTGCAAATGGTGGCAGCTAGCCCACTGAGTAGGGCGCATGGGAACTACTCTCACCGGACTGCTTGTGCTTGTTGAACACACATCGACGCTAACGACAAACCCTTCGGCAGGCCATCAGAAAATGACACGAGCCACTCCCAACCTACAACACAGAAAACACAAAATGAAAACCAACCAAAGCGAAAGCGAAAGAGAAACAACAGAAGGTGGAAAGGAAGGAACAACGAGATGAAAAACAAAACAAGGAGCTCCGATTTGCACTGCTCAGGGAAGAAAGAAAAGAAAAATAAAACAAAGAAAATTAGTCTTGTTTGTTTTTAGAAATGAGATGAGATAAAGTTAAAAATAAAATAAAATATTGTTGTAATATTTTTTATTAGTTTTATTTTGGGATTTGAAAAACTGGTTTTGGAATTTAAAAAAGTTAAATTTTTTATTATATTTTGTATGAAAATTTGAAAAAATATAATGATAAATTTGAGAAGAGTTTGAAATTTTTGGTTTTGTCTCTCAAAACAAACAAGGTTCAAATGAAAAAGTAGCAGAGAGGAGGAAGACATTCTCTCACTAGAAGAAAGGTGCATTTTTCTCGACGTATCACTTACTACTATGGATCGGCAGGGAGATATAGACAACCTCATTTATATCAACTTGGACAGTGGGCTCCGGCCTAATCATCCCAAACTTTCGTTGTTTAAAATGGACCAGGCTACCCAAACCAATACATATGATAAATTGATAATATATTAACATTAATGGTGGCTTTTTCTTTTGTTTCTTCTTTCGGCCATTTGGGTATAGTTTGTAAAGGCTATGAAACTGTTTGCATTTTAGAGAAAGAGAGAGGGAGAGTAAAAGCTGGAAAAAACAAGGCAAATATATTGCTATTGTGATCTCCATATCATCTCTAAAATTACTCCTGGCTTTAGGGAGTTTAGTGGAGTGACTTGTATGGGTTTAAACATCCAATTTTGTAAATGAAATGTGAATAAAGAATGATGCAATAGAATCTAAAGTCCCTTGATCTCACACAATAACCAAGAAAATAATTAATAATAATTTTAGGATCAAGTTTATTCTACTGTGGATTATGAGGCTTTATTTTCGTTTTACAGCCCCAAACACAGAAATGATGCAAACTAAACATTTTATCTAGCCATAACTCATAAGGAGTTTTAGGAATTGACTTACTTGGGACTTGATTTAAAATATATGTAGCAATTTTCAAAACTTTACCCCATAAAAATTCAGGCAAAGTGGAATGACTAAACATACACTGTATCATATCCATAAGAGTACGATTTTTCTTTTATGTAATATCATTATATTCAGGAGTTCTAGGCATTGTATACTAAGCTTCGATACCACATGCCTCGAGAAACTTAGCAAAATGTCCAAGATTTCTACCAGTTTTATCATATCTCCCACAAAACTCAACTCCTCTATCTGATTTTATCGTATTGATTTTCTTAGTTTTCTGGAGTTCCATAGCAGCCTTGAAAGCCTTAAAATCTTTTAATGAGTTTGATTTTCTCAAATGAACTCAAAACAACCATAGCGAGAATAATCGTCAATAAAGGCAACAAAGTATCTATAATTTCTCAAAGTGATAAGTGAAATGGGACTACAAATAACAATATAGATTAAATCTAGAACATCCAAACTTCTACTAATCTTTTACTTTCTAGTTTTCACTGAAAGTTTCTCTTTGATACAAGTAACACAAGTTTCAAAAAAAAAAAATCAAATAAACTAGAATGCCATCTTTAATCAACCTCTAAATTCTTTCTTTAGAAATATGACCGAACCTTTTATGCTATAGCATGGAAAAGCTTTATTGAATCTAGTACGTTTAGAACCAATTACATCATTCACAACAGAGACATTAGAAGAAGCATAATCTGAAGCAGGAAGCAAGTCGATTATATACAAATTATCATATAAAATAGCAGTACCAACCACAATAGAGTTATAAAAGATTATAGTCTTTTCATTTCTAAAATGAAAAATATGTCCATATTTGTCCAAAACAGAAACAGAGATAAGATTTATTTTGATGGATGATATAAAAGTAGTATAAGATAAGTTTAAAACATGTTTATAAGTCAAATAATTCTGATTATACCAATATGTTTAACTTTAACCTTCACCCTATTGTCCATATTTACTATTAATTTCTATATCAGCTGGTTTATGCAGTTCCTTAATTCTAGTAAAAAATTTGTAGTATGAATAGTTGCACCAGTATCTAGTCACCAAGTATCGAAAGGCACATCAACTAGATTAGATTGAAAACACACTAGTAGTGAACGTATACCTTTCTTGTCTAACAAAGCCTTAAACTTCCTACTATCAACCTTCTTATATCAAAACAAGTGACAGAAGTTGCACATTTCCTTAAAACATTTATTCTTAGGCCCATTTGGAACACTCACACTAGCTTGCTGAGGAGACTTTCTAGATTTTTTCATCTTGAGGGAGTTGCTGCTATTACTCTTGAAGAACTTTTTCTTTCCTTTATCAACAGTTA
Source organism: Platycarya strobilacea (assembly GCA_036898215.1). Lineage (NCBI taxonomy): Eukaryota > Viridiplantae > Streptophyta > Magnoliopsida > Fagales > Juglandaceae > Platycarya > Platycarya strobilacea. Next base: position 50,122,448 of record CM072546.1, read on the forward strand.
CCATGAAAGCAACATAAGATTTGGCCTTTTTCATCATTTCTTCTTTTTGAGTTACAATAAAAGTCATTTCACTCAAACTCTATTTTTCTTTCTGAGCATTATAAGTAGTCTTAAGTGCATCAAATTGAGGTGACAAAGATTCAAGTACTTGACATACAAGAAAGTTATATGCTAACTCAACTTTTATTCCTTTGAACTTGTTAAAGATATGGATAAGTTTTGTTATGTGCTCTTGGACTCCACTAACCCCATCATAGGCTGTGGTAGTAAGAAGTTTCATCAGAGTTTCATTTTTTGCCTTATCAAACTAAGAAAATTTATTGCCAACGATATTAAGATATTCTTTAGCACTATTTATGTCAATTGTGTTATGCTTGATAGACTTGTCAATAGTATACTTCATAATCATGAGATAAGTCTTATTAAAATGCACCCATTGCTCCTAACGAGTATTTTCAACTGCAGAACTTTCACTGGTGGGTTCAACAGACACATTGACCCTCAAAACCAAATCTAAATTCATGATAGTCAAATTAATAGTGAGAGATTCCTTTCAATCTTCATAATTGGTTCCCTTTAGACTCTTAATGGCAGATAAAGAGAGAGACAACCGTATTGCCATAAGATGAGGAGAATATAACAAAATTTATTATGCATGTAAAACAAGAAACATGAACTTATAAATATCTCCATTAAGTAATCTTATATTCATGCTAGAGTTTTATTGAAAATGGACTCTTACGTATTATGCTAGAACTCAAGTTACATAAAAGACTTTTACGCATATTAAAACAAAAGAATTAAATATAAAGATTTAAAATGATCCGCTACCGAGAGGATAGGACTAGGCCACAAAGTGCCAAGCACTTAATTATCATCTTTAACATCCTAAGCATCTTATCAAATATTGGTTTGCCGACGGGACAAATTCACTATCCATATGGATTTTAGTATAATATTATTAAGCAGAAGCATGATCGATATAATAACTCTAATAATTTATTATGACCAGTCTCACGAGAGATGAGTACATAGTCACTCCAAACTATTGATATTATAATAAAATGACATAATCTATATGAACAAAATATCTATTTATTTTAAATGAGATTATTCATTTCTTTTCTCCATTAATAAATATGAAACAATAGTACAAAATTCATAAATACGTAAAAGGAGGAATTTTGTAATATAAGATTATATCAAAACAATCATTTATTGATCAAGATCATAAACTCTGGTCAATACTCAAAGTTTAAAGTGGAAAAATTAAAAAAGGACGGTTACCACTCTCAAGAAAAATTAAAGTGGAAAAAAATTAAGAAGAAAAGATAATTTAATTTGCTCATTTTGGACTTGGACTAGAACCTCAACCCACCGCTGGCATTGAAAACAATTAATCGCAAGGCAATTTTTTATTTTTATTTTTATTTTTATTTTGCAACGGAGGTACATTGATTGAGCAGAATCGATGGAAATAGCTTTGAAAAACAAAAGAAGAAGCAGAGGTGTCGTGGATGAAAGTCATCGCAATAGTAAACGAAAAGTAAAAGAACACAATCATTAAAAAAAAAAATAAGAATATAGTTCTGATATTAATTGTTAAAATTATAAGACGTGATAATTTTCTTATTAATTAAAGTATGTATTTAATAAAAATTGAGAGTTTATATTTTTAATAGATTATAATAATTTTTTCATGAAACTTTAAGATTTTTATAAAAGAAAATAAAAATATCAAGCTATAGAGAAAACTACTCTCTATCTAATTTTTTTTTTTAATCTTAAAAGAGAAGAGAAAAAGTGTAAGAAGACTTATAAAATTTACTGGACTAATTTTATTTATAGTAGAGTGAGAGTAAGGCCTTTATATGTATCTATTAAAATGATTCATCGTATTATAAGCCCAATAACTAAATACTAATAATAGTCCATTAGTTTCAAAAAATACTAGTCCATCATTTATAAATAAATACAACACTTAGAGCATCGCTTAAATATATCCCATGCCATCTTCTCATCGAGCTTTGTCTTTGACCCATTAATAGCCAATGTTTTATATAATACATATAATATTTATCATCTACCCCATTAATTTGTCTACATAAAGGTAAACCCTAAATACTTTTCTCTGGCCTCTTTTATTATAAAGTAGTGTGGGATTAAAGCAAGAAGACTATTAAATTTTGATCCATGCTTTGAGATTAAGGCTTCGTTCACAATGTCCATAAGTAAACTGAGATAATTTTGATGAATGTGACCGATTGATGCAACTATATATATAGTTACTGCCATGAACCTGTGTTCCAATCCAAAAACTGTATTCACACGGCGTGGATATAATCTTTGGGGGAGTTTTCATCATGCATGACCAACACATATATATATATATATATATAATGTTTATCATGTATAATAGTAAAGTATCTCTTATTAGATAAATTATTATTGGGTTTTGTAGTACAACTAGTGGCGGTACTCATGATTAAGAGATTGAAATATATTTTAGAGAAGGTAATTTTAGGGCCATATATTAAATAATATTTTTAAAAAAATTGAAAAAGAGAAACACACCTCCGCGTGGTGGCTACCATCACGTACGAGCAGCCTGAATCAGGCTGTTGGTGATGTATAAAGATTGTAGACATCAAGAGCAGCCTGATTAATTTAGCAAAGTTGCTTGCAAACTTTTAATTATTTAAATTTAAATTTAAATTTTAAAAGAATTGACTGGTCGCTTTTAAGTTTTGGCATTTTCAAAAGTCTACTACAAGGGTTTATTTGATTTGGAACGAAAATAGTTTGATTGGAAGTCCGTTTAAATACTCAAACAGGAGTTTTATATGAATAATTATTTGTATATATCTCAAATATATATACAAGTATTGTACAAGCCACTTGTAAAAGAAAATGAACCTTACCATAAAAAAGTATAAGAAAAACTATTTTCTCTAATAAGAGTTATATTTTTACAAACAACTTACACAAAACTTATACACTAACTAATTCTTTATACCTACCATGAATGGTGATAATTACAATGGCATAACTTGGTTCAAACTCGAGACTTTATAAAGGATTTCTTGGCTTTATTTGCGTCTTGCACCTCACATAATATCTACATTTCCTCGTTTGTTTTTATAGATGAGATAAATTAAAATATTAATTAAAAGTTAAATAAAATTATAAAATATATATTTTTAATATTATTTTTGTTTAAGAATTAAAAAAAATTAAATTTTTTATTTTATTTTATTCAAAAATTTAAAAATAAATATTGTAATGATTAAATGAGATAAAATAAAATAAGATTATTTTTTTCTTTTTTTTAAGTGAGAGAGGCCTTAAATGCTCCCCAAAAGAAATAATTAAAGCACAATTGTCTAGCTAGTATGCTTCCGGCATGCTTTTATTTCTAGTGTCTTCCAATAATTATTTTACAAGTTATACTACAAGTTTACACACCATACATATCAAAATTTTCTTAAGTATAAAAAATTATAAAAAATAAAAATAATAAAATCACAATTTTAATTAGGTGTGCATGAGATTTCTGTTTAAAATTCTTCTTCTTCTATTGTTGGAAGAAGTTTGTCGAGGGTGTAACAAAAATGAATTTTTGGCTTGATTTATTTTCACAAGTTATCTCATTTAACTTTGGTAGAGAAGCTTTTTATGAAGATAAAATTTGCCAGAAAGAAGTCTTAGATGAAATCATGGCGCGCAACATCATGTAACGCATAGCCTAAATATATTAACCTAATCTTATGATAGAAAGAACGTTGGAGTGCATTTTTCAACCCATTATGAAGCAAGTCATGCGTGCTTTAAATCAATAAGTTCAATCACCATTATAACGTATTGTTTATGCTTCCATGATGTAACCCTAAATTCTAATTCTAACTAATGTTCCCTTTGCCACTATTAAAGGATGGAGTTTTAATTTAGATAATTACTAATTGGAAGACAAAACTCAGTCAGATATTGGTTATTTTCTATGGTCACATATAAATTATACGAATCACATTATCCATCTTTCTAAGCAGAAAGCTTGGATGAAAATTGAAAATTGATCTCAAAGAACAAATATTATTTACTTCATACATACATGATAACGTATTTTCTTAAAATTATTATGAACACGGTTAGGTTTATTAAAATTATAAACCAAACTTATTATGTGAATTGTTATAAATATATTATTAAGAATAATATAAATAATTAAGTCTACATATATATATATATATATACTAGTAGTGGTAAATAAATAATAAAATATACTAAATAATTTAGGGACTACTTAGGTCTGGTTTGAATATCAAAATACTCTCATTTTATTGTATTTCATTTCATCTCAATATTCAAACACTACAAACATAAACACTTTTTTAATTTTAAATTCTCAAAACTTTTATATAATTATTATCTAATTATTACAATTCTTTAAAACTTCCAAACAAACATAAAAAATAATTAAAAATTTTTAAATAAGAAATAATACTTTAACTTTATAATATTTTTATTCAATATTTTTCTTCTCTCATTTTCAATATCTTATAAAAATATTAAATCAAACTATATCATTATTATTCATAATTATTTCATTATTATTGTTCATAAAAGTTTTATGTATATTCATTTGTAAGTACTCTTGTCTACTAATATGACTAACAATATCAATTTTAATATAAATAATTAATTTAACTAATCACATTAATATAATATATAAAAAATATACAAAAATAACTATACATCTAACAAAGCTCGTATGGGGATGCCAATATATGTCTTTTTTATTCTCCGCATTGACTCAACGAGTCTGCCTTTGTAGCCATCCAATTAACAAAGAAAAAATGAGGTCCAGCGGAGCAGTGAAGATTCCATCAACCTCCTACTGGCCCTCACCCACCTTCACCCAAATCCACCTTCCATTATTTCCCTCATTTCAATTATTACAGATTATAAACATAAGGACTTTTATGACAATTTCCTGACTTTATTTTATTTGCTGATTTTGTGCTTTTTTTTAGAAGGTTCAAACTCTTAAATTATATAAACTTAAAATATTTTGTATTCTAATAAATCAATATTATTGAAATGATGAAAAATAATTCACTTAATATATTTTTAAAGGTCAAATAACTTTATAAAAGTATCAAATTGTTGATAATTAGAGATGATACCAACGTGAAATACATTCATAGAGGATTCAAGTTTTGTATTCTCTATTTTTTTAAAAATAAAAAATAAAATTTACTATTAAAAATATATATATATTTATTTATCAATTTTAGGATTTACACAATATTTTTTATAAGGAATACACAAGATTTGTCCATTTTAAGGCGGCATAAATAATTCTCCTAATATATAAAGTTTTTAATGGTTTAAAAACAATTATTTATTTTTTGGGGGGGGGGGTGGGAGGGAAACGCAGGTCATGAGTTATTTATTTCTAAAAAAGAAGTAAATTTATTAAATTTATTAAATTTATTTATTTTAAAAAAAAAATGTCTTTGGAATCTATTAAAGTACCCTGACAACGTTTATCAGATTATGAAAAGGACAAGGGCATGATGGTAAAAAAGGATTTACCAAGAAGTCCGTTCAGGGCAAGGAGTCAAGAGACTCAAAAGACTAAAGAGAGAGTAGATGAGTATTTCAAAAGAAAGGACGCACTTATAGCTAGCGGCTTTTGATGGACACAGACCTTTTTCGATTTTTTCTGAGAGCTGTGTTTTCGTTTATGTCGAAGTCGAATCCTTCTTTGACTTCAAGTCAGAACTGAGAGATCCACAATGTTGGACGGACTTCTCGGCCGCGGCTTTGCCTCCAAATGGTTTTTTCTTCTCTATCTATCTATGGCTGTTTAATGTACATCTTTTGGGTACTTGGATTTTGATTTGTTTCCTGGATTTTCGTTTCTCTGTGTGTGGTTGTAGTAAGTCGTTGATTAAATTGACCAAGACTCGGATCGATGTGATTCGGAGGAAGAGAAAGGCGACTGAGAAGTTTCTGAAGAAAGACATCGCCGATTTACTTGCCAATGGCCTCGATATCAATGCTCATCAAAGGGTAATTCTTCGTGCTCTTAAATTTTTCGTCTGTTTCGTTCCCTTTATCCGATTGGATCTTTCGAGTCGAGTGTTGTAGTGAATGTCGTTCCCTGTCATTTTTTGGTTGCCGAGTAAGTTCAGCCAGAAGAGAAGAAATGTAGATCCTGGATTTTCAGTTTAATTATTTACAAGAAAAAATGAGAGAAAGCAAGAAAAGCTCACAAGTCACAACTTATCCTAAATGGTAGATTTTTTGGATGCAAAATCGACTCTTTGAATATCTTTATATATATATATATATAATGGTTAAAAAAATTTTGTTTAAAATTTTTTGTTAAAATTAATACTTTTTATCCATTTTTATTAAAATAAATATAGCATTTAATGAGAAATATTATTTTAAATATAATCCATTAATTTTATTAATCATTAAAATAATATTCTTGACATGAAATTTAATTATACCACTTCAATTTTTTATAATAATAAACTTTTCATTTAAATTTTTTTTATGTAAAATAAATATAGAATAATAATAATAGTATAGAATGACATAATAATAATATAGAATATATAACAATATATATAAATAAACCATTTATAATAATATATAAATATAATCTTCATTTAGAGATGTTAATTTATACGTTAGAGAGTTTAATTTTATTCATGAAAATTTATTCCTATTATATGATTAATAATTTTATTCTTTAAAAATTATTGTATAATTTTAAAATGAATGTATTATTTTTTTTTAAAATGATAAATATACGGTATATACAATTAACTATAATTATATTAAATTGGTAATAATAGACAATAAATATAATTAATATATTATATATGTTTGATATTTAATTGAAATATATATGATCTAATAAATTTACATATTTAAGATTAAAATTTCATGTTATAAATTATAATATAATATTCTTTTATATAAATTGTAAACTACATAATTTTTTTTTTAAATTATATTATTTCTTAAAAATAATTACATAACTAAAAAAATTTTGGATGATTCAAGTTTATGTAGATCTAGAAAAACTCAAAAACTAAAAACATAGGTATTTTAATGTCATCTCTTTTGAGGCTGTGTAAAATGACGCAAATATTAGATCATCGTCTTAAAATTATAAAAATATAATATTTTGAATGAATTTTTTCATTAAAGTTTCAATCAAAATTATCTCAAACAAATTTGATAAAATTATAGGTTATGTTTATTTATGAGACTATCTTATTATTTTTATTAATACTTTTTTTTTATTATATATGAAAACGTGTAATTATTTATCATTCATTTAATTATAAATAATCTTTTAATTTTTGTTAGAAATTAAACTAGATAAACGTATTTTACACGTTATTTTTATCTAGTATATATATATATATATGTTTATCCTCTTTAGACTTAAAATTATTTTTCATTTTGATTTTATTTTTCCCTGCGTAGCACCTTCTATGGTCGAAACAGAGTGTGCTCTCTGTGCTTCATATTGACAAGTAGTTGAAATGCAAGTAGTTGAAATGCAAGGAGAGGGTAGGCTAACAAAAGCCAAATGAAGATTAACCTTGCTTGAACAATAATATACGGACTTTCTTTATAATTTCATGACACTGGTGCAATGGAGTTATCTTTGTTTTCTATGGATTGGATTTTAAGCACGGGGCCCACAAAGGACTCATAACCGGAGCCACTTTCGAAAGAGCTACTGCCTTTTCTTGGTCACTCCTGGATTGACCGACTGCAGAAACGCGACCTCATGTTTCTTTGGACATTAGAAGAGACTCAGAATTCTTGAAGGGAACTTAGAATTTTTCAATTTTCCGAATGACATATAACTTGTTAAGTTGTAAACCCCGTGCAAAAGGTTCAACAAGTGCATTCCCCACCGCTGTTGAAGTGTAAGTCCCTCAACTAGTCAAAGTGAGTCTTCAGGCAGAGTGCTGGTGATCCAGCGTCAAACAAATCAATCTGAGTATTTTTTCCCTTGTGATTGTGTAATGTGTAGTCTGTGTTACTGAAAGCAAATTTTCTTCTGCATCTGCATAGATGGACTATACATTTTTGGCCATTGGAAATCAACCATCAAGAAATCTGGGCATCTCCTGGCTCTCAATCAAATCATTTTGTTCGTTTCCAGATTAGGAGTTTAACTCATTAGCTAAGATCCTATATCCCTTATTCGGATCTGGTTAAGTAATGGTAGGAAGTGGTGCTTTTTTGCAGATCAGACTTGGTGGGTTTTTCATTTTTGGATGGATGATTGGGACCTGATTGCATTTGTAGATTGTGCCAACGGCTCTGTTTTTAAATCTTCTAATAGTTTCTGTTTTGAGTACCTTTGCTCAAAGAACTGTTATTATTTCTTGCGAGGTGGTGAAACAGACTGACGGGCTTCTAGTCGAGTTGGTGCTTTCTTTCTGCTATGATTATGTTGAGCTATCATGTGATGTCGTGTTGAAACATCTTTCAATAATCCAAAAGCAGAGGTAAGGTTTGATTTTTACTTTTATAGTTTCTGATGAGCTGTTTGCTGGCCTCTAAGCATAGTCAAAATTCAATGATAACCCAATATTGTAGTCTAACTATGGGTATATGTGTTTAAGATATATTTTATATAGGTGAGTCCATATTTCAAAATATATTGGGCACATATCAGTGGCTATATTGATATTCAGAAAAACAATTTATGAAAGCCTTTTGGTGAACGATTAACTGCCAGATGATACCAAGCTATTTAACTTCAACATGTTTATTTTTTAGTAGAAGATTTCCTTTTCAAGAAATAAAATGAGAAGTCATCCAATCAGTTTGTTGGGATGCACATCCTCATAATGAGTTTGGCATTAATAAATTTCTGGTGGGTCCTGTTCCACTAGACTTACATATTTTGATATATGTGTTATGTCCTACTATTTTGAAGGCATGGTCTCGAAGGCCAACGCGAAAGTGAGTTACAGTTTTGTTGGTTGATCTTAGGCGATCATACTATTCTTTTCTCTCAAAACATCTTTGTTTAACACTTCTCTTGCTTCACCATCTTCTCTACAGGGAATGCCCTGAGGATTGTAGGGAGGCTGTGTCATCCCTAATGATTGCTGCTGCAAGATTTTCAGATTTGCCAGAATTACGTGATCTTAGGCAAATATTTCAAGAGAGATACAGGAATTCCCTGGACTTATTTGTGAATCAAGAGGTAATGCTTTATTAACTCACTTTAAGTAAAATAATTAAACATTCATAACTGTTCTAGTACTAATTGGTTGAGCTGCTCATATATAGTTTGTTCAGAATTTGACTCCAAAACCATATACGTTGGAGAAGAAAGTTCAATTAATGCAAGACATAGCATTAGAGTTTTCAATAGTATGGGATTCCAAGGCTTTTGAGAAGAGGATGTCTATGCCCTCCACAAATGTAAAGGTGTGTCATGCATTCTATCATTCTGGATATTATTAGTCCTATAAAAATAAAATTTCTATGGATATTACGGGCAGATAGAAATAGAGAGCAGACCCTGGGATTGTTAGGATTACTGGGACGACTCATTAACTGAAAAGCATCCATTTTACTTTTTTTTTTCTTAAAGAAAAATGGAAGTCATATTGCTATCCTCAAAATGTATTCCACACATTTGAATTTACTTGCAATTTCTGTGCTTACTGCAGGTGCAACCTAAAATCTATGGCTCTTACAACGTCCCAACTGATGAAAATAAGTCATATAGTGGTACGGGAACCATCCCAAGAGGACAGAAGCCTGACGTTTCATTTAAAGAAAGACATGAACTTACCAATGGGCGTGGGTTGTCCAATGGCCATGAGAGTGCTGTATTGGAAAGAGAACTGGACTCTCGGTCTAGACATGAACTTTCTAAAAAGGATTACAAGGGGCCCAATGGCAGAGAACGAACTATCCTAGAAAAGGATGGTTATCACTCTTCATGCCAAGTACGGCAAGAGGTTGCCAATATCAGACACGAAGCATGGAATTTTAAAGGTGATGCCACCCTGAAATCATTTAGATCTGGCACTTCATCTCGAGGAAAGCAAGTGGAAGTCATTGATGGCGGACCCGGGTTGCTTATTGGTAGGGAGAATACTTCCCCCAGAAGAGACTACCCAGGATCTTTACTTCATGGACATCCAGAAATTTCTCGTAGTAGTGCAGGACAGCAGTCGAAGGGCAATGGGAAAGAATTGTTAGCTGGTAATAATCACGCTGGTCAACATGATATTACAAACTCAGTGAAGAAATTTGAGGAGGATGTAGTTCACAGTGTGAAGCCCCACCATAATAATGCTATCCCTCCTCCTTATGTTAAGCCCAAAGCAAATGCTAGCAAATCTGCACACAATTTAGGATCTTCACTGGCTGGTTTTGACAGCAGGGCAGCCCTTATTGACCCTCCAATGAGCAAGAAAGGAATTGGGGGTAGCATTTCAGAGACGATCCAATTAGGATCATATCATTCTGTCCATGAGGGGCAGGTTGTTGGAACTGCAAGTGTGAATGGTCAACGTGAAGAGAAAGATAAACTTTATCAGGATAATGTAGCTGGTAACTCAATACCAAAACCAAGATCAACCCGAAGGAGACACACAAGACCACATCCCGAGTACAATGATACTGGCCATCTTGAAGATACAGGGGTTGTTGCAAGAAAATCAAGAAGCAAGGCAAGGGACCATTCAAGACGTGGCTTGCAAGTTTTATTTGATGATGAGCACTGTCAAAACGATGAAGAGGAAAGGATATTGGACAAACTGCTGATGCAGTATAGTAAGAAACCGTCACCTTCTGAACCAGGAAGGGTGAGAAGGTCTAAATCTCGTCGGTCACATCAAGCAAGCACTGATGCGAGTGTATCCCCAGTGACTAGCAGAGATGTGCATGATGAGAAGACAGAGATGGTTCCTCCACATCGGTCAATTTCTCTACCTCATGAACCTAGAGAGCAATCAGAGGCAGCCAAAGTGTTTTCTCGTGCTGCTTCTTTTCAGCCTAGTGGGTCAAACCCGGCTCGGCATGTGCATCCTAAGCTGCCAGACTATGATGATTTGGCTGCCAGGTTTGCGGCCCTTAAGGGTAGGTAAAGGGGATGAATGTGCAGATTCTCTTTATCAGCATGAGTTTGACCATTCTAAACTTACCGCATTTGTTTCCCATCGTGCTTCTGGTGCTGGCATAGAAGAAAAGTAGCATGGCTATACTCATAATTGGATCACCGTACAAGCTCGGCTTTGTTTTTGCATTTATGCTACTGGGTATAGCTCGTGTATGGCTGGGATTGCTGTTTTCTGAAGTGGATGGACAGACAATTGCTTCTATAGGCCATATATTATGGTACAGGTCCTGACCTATTATTATTGGTTGTGAGAGTTGTAACAATGCTGTGTAGCTTCAAATGCTAGAGATTTTATTATGTTTCGATAGAGGTTGGGGATTGAGATTGCCTACATTGAGAGAAATAGTTGCTTTGTACCCAAAAAAGGAAAAAAAAAAAAAAAGATGCTAGAGTTCCACTGTCAAAGATGAAGGCCTGTTTCATGCTTAACTACTCTTAAAATATCAGTTTCGTTTGAGATACATTTTTAGTTGCTTTATTCTGGGTAAATTTTCGTTTTTTTTCAACTTTTTCGTCTTGTATTAGGTACTACGAAGGTAATCGCTAGTACCAAATTGGCCCATATGACCTAATTCCAGAAAATCCGAGTTTAGCCCAGCAAAAAAGCATATTGACTTTCCCAGAATCCCGACGTCCGATACCCACTTTTGACGATTCACTTTCACTGTCAGAGGTTAAACACTGTTTGTCCTAAGAAAAAAGAAGGGCATTGGGAAACTTTTGAGGATGCGGCAGAATCAGAATTTACCCCATAGAAACGGATTCAAAGGATCTTATTTTGAAGAGATTTTTCGACATAAAGAAAAAGTATAAAGAATGTACACTTTTCGAAAAAATAACTTCTCACCGTACCATATAGAATACTTCGGGGGTGAGGGACAGGATGAGTCTAGAAACGGTTAAAGAAACGGGAAAATGTTAGGATTTCAAACAAAATATAGAAGTGGAAATGTTAGAGATAAACAGATAAATTTTAATTGATGATTTGTAATATTTGAATCTTGTTGTGTATTACATAATATCTATGAGTTGAATAATGAAGAAATAAATCTAAAATTAGAGAAAATGAAAATAATATATTTTATTTATTATGTTATATTAATTGATATTTATTCGATATTTATCCTGACGTTTATTTTTAACATTGTTAAATAAAAATGAGATAAAAATATAATGTGTTTCATTAATATTTTGAAAGGCTTTTGTGTTTGTTTTGCATGTAAGCCTGAAAACAAACAAAATGGAGCAAAATTGCAGTTTATATATTAATTAAATTTGTATTAGATTGAATATTTTATTTTATAATTTTCGAACAACTGCTGGCGATGGATCGAACGGAACTAGGATCGCAGCTGCATGTTGAAAAGTACTATAAATATTTAAAAAAAAAAGTAAACTCATAACTAATATAATTTCATATAATATATTATATATATTTATTGTTAAGGCCATAAAAATCGGCCAACAGGTCGGTGTGAGAGATGATTATTTCTAATCTACTGATGCGATTTGGGCTGCATTTGAGGTCGTTTGGGGCTCCCGGCGAGATTCCGGCGTTACTGCACGTAGGCGTTAATAGATGAAATAAAGAGAGATGGACACACAGTTTTACGTGGTTCGGCGAATGCCTACGTCCACGGGTGTTTGGGGATGAGAATCCACTATAACGTGGATTTTTACAGTCTCTCATAGCTCACTGTACAGAGAAATATAAATGACTATCTAGATAAATTCGCCTTGTGCTTTTGGAGAAGTCTGGAGAAGCCCAGGTTGAAGAAGAAGAAGAGAGTCCAACCCCTGTTCCAGTCGTCCATAGTCCTTTTATAGCCAAGTAAAATATCTGGACAGATCTTTATCTTGCGTGTCACAGTCGACTTCCTTTTCCTTGCCGTCTTGCTTTTCTTCTCATCTACTCCAAATGTCCATCAGCTCACCTTTCAGTCCCATCATCTGTCATTTTGTTCCCTTTGTCATAAATGCACAATAAGTGCCTTTAATTTCATCCATTTCATTTATAATAAAAAATAATTTTTTAAATTAATATATTACATCAAATCACATCAAATTATGAATTTAATTAAAATATTACATCAGATTACGAATTTAATTAATATATTACATCAAATCGTATCAAATTATAAATTTAACTTTGATAAATTTTGTTGTGGCTAAAGTAATTCAATTGAATCTCGGTTACTCGCTTAACCGCTTTCGTCCCCCATTTTTGTAGTGCAAATACAAGTGCGCACGAATTGGCCCCATGGATCGCGTCGTTATCCCAACTCCCAAGTATACATTCCGGTCATACGCCATCTCCTTCCACAGGGAAAAGATTCCATCTTTGATTACTGCTACATTCACACAAAAATTATATAAAATAATTATATAAATTGATATAATTTTATTTAAATTATTAGATATATTTTATAATAAAAATAATTTTATAATCTGACGAACCACATCAATTTATAAAATTATTTTTATACAATTCTTTTGTGACTAGAATATTTCTTTATAATATTACTAGTAGCTTTCTTCTTAGGAAAATAATACTTGTAAGTTTGGATGGTAAGTTCAGATTAAAATAAGTTAAGATAAAAGTTAAAAGTTAAATAAAATATTATTTTTTAATATTATTATTATTTTAAGATTTAAAAAATTGAATTATTCATTTTTTTATGTGAAAATTTGAAAAATTAGATAAAATAAAATACTTTTGTATTCAAACATAACCTTAGCTCTATAGATTTTCCTTCACAAAATTATCGCTTGGATATTTTAATTTTTTTCTTCATGATTAAAAGAGTGAATATTAGTAAAATTGTGATTTCTTTCCCCGTAATGGTTAAGGATGTTTAAAAGTTGTTCGAAAGAAAATGAAAAAAGAAAGTGTAATTTGCACTTAGTAACTTTTAAGGGAGGTAAATCCACAAGACTGAGAGTAGCGGCACACATATTTATATTTGCCAGAAAAACATAAAATAAAATTCAGACGAGTCTTGTTGTTTCCCTTTTGATGATCATAGGGCACCATCTAAGTTGACAGTACCACCTTTGTCCCTTGTGAGATCCCTGATTTTCTCTTATAGTTCTCCACCTTAGTGGCCTGTTTAAGGTACTGTTCATTGGCTAACAAAGAGGAGCAAATTACAGTAGCAGCAGTAGTAGTAGTAGTAGTAGTAAGTAGTAGTAGTAGTAGTAGTAGTAGTAGTAGTTCTCCACCTTAGTGGCCTGTTTAAGGTACTGTTCATTGGCTAACAAAGAGGAGCAAATTACAGTAGCAGTAGTAGTAGTAGTAGTAGTAAATGATTCAATTGACAAATTCCATGGACAACTTTTTAGGGACACTCAATTATTTCACAACAAAGAAGAGGTAAAATCATGGCAAGTATTTCTACTTTCTGCTAGGTTTGTTCATCTAGGTTCCGGATCCAGAATTTTTTTAAACCTCTTAAATGAAAATATCAAAATTATTGAAAAAAAAAATCAAAACCGGACCAGGTAAAACCCGGACCGGCTGAACAAGCCTACTTACTGCAAAATTGATCCCAACTCATTTGTAACACTGCTTATATTACATACAATTAAGTAATCAAATTTCAGTGTTTATTCACTTTGTATTCAATAATCATTGTCTCTCCGATACAGAGTTATGCAAGATGTCTGAAAGTGTCGCCAAATTGTTTTCTAATAAGATCTTAAAATGTACAAAGAACAAATGTTCTTACAGCATGTTTGTGAAGCTTGCATATCAGTCTTCACCTTTGATAAGCCACAATGAATTTCCATCTGATTGAGTGGTGATGTCCTTAAAAGTGATCAAGGAAAACCTGCTATAAGATGGGAGCTGGCAAAATAAGGGAAACAAATATTTCTTACTGTCAATATAAATTGTCTGAGATATCCTATATATAAGCAGTAACTAATGACATCACCCGCAGACAAGGTAGCTCGATCACTGACGGATCAAAATAATGAAGGAGATCTGGACCATCACTTTGACTTCATGTTTTCAAATCATAAATAAAAAAGGTGACTGCACAATAACTAATGGTAAGTTCGCAAGATTGCAAGCATTACATACAGTTGCGGAGGAAGTATGGGCATCATGCAGAGCAGCAAAACAGTCTTCTTCCACTTTCTTGTGATCTGCTCTGTAACTTCATCCCAGTTGTACGTGAAGGGTTAGCTTTCGCCAGTCTCTTTGCTGCAAAATAGCTCATCTCTATAAGCACAAAAAACTTCAGGGTAAAACATAATCAAATTTACTTAACAGTTGGTTGATGTCACCATACATGGATAAATGGCAGGACCATTTAAAAAAAAAAGTGGTTACCAAAGGATGAAGCCACCATTGGACATAAACTATCCAATTAAAAAGTTGTTTTGAAGCCATAAGTGACCTCTCCCACCTCCCGGTACGTTTCAGGATTCTTATATCTTGAATTTTTTTTCCTTACAGGATCAAATAATGGGAATGCCATAAATTTGAAGCTTGAGGGGTCAACCCTCGAACTTAAACAGTAAAAAGTGGCTAAAGTTACCTATCTCATAGAAGAGCTCGTTCACATTCTGTGCTGTTTTTGCAGATGTTTCAACAAAAACCAATCCATTTTCTTTAGCATACTGATCACCATCCTGCAACCATTATTACAGAGGATTTATAAAAAAATTGTTTTTGGCAATTGCGTCAAGCAGTGGACTCATTTGCAATAATGATCATCACGACCAACATATAACCTGCTTGAAAAATTAACACATTCTCTCCTCGTCAAATTACAAATGTCAAGATGCAACCAATGTGCCATTGAGTACACTCCACTAAAAACGTTATAAAGGTAAGAATATTGGACTGTAACAGTGTAGCTACCTCAGCTGGCACTTTCCTCTTCTCTGCCAAGTCAGCCTTGTTGGCAGCCAAGAACATTATCAAATTTGGATTTCCTGATTTGGTAAAATAAGAAAGCAGATTAGCTTTTGAACTAAATTCACTTGAATAATCGATTTGTGTGCATAAGTGGTCATAATATCAAGTTGAAGGATCCAGCCAATATATGACCTTAAGTTTGATTTCTACATTAATTCTGTTAAGGTTTTCATTAAAACCTCTATAACTCGGTCAACTTAAGGGGTGGTCAAACGTATAAAACGCCTTGAGATGGAATTTTTTCAGAACTGATAAATACTGTCAAATTGACCCCAAAGGGTCATAACAATATTGGCAAGTCTTTTTCCATGATCCCACCCCACTCATTTAGTAAGTTGAAGAGGTTTTGAGCAATAATTCATTGGCTATAATGAAAAATTATATAATAACAAAAATTTATCTTTAAGGTATCACTGAAGTAAAATTCGCCCCTGCACATATAGTGAAGATGTCAAAACATGAAGTAAACAGATTCTAAAATAGAGAATAGAAGAAAATATAGAAGGTATAAAGTAAAACATATAATCTCACTCCTAAAGGAAAGAAATCCCAGGCAATTTATTGTACAGGAAACAACCCATGGATATGGGCATACATACATCCCATTTGGGTGCCAAGGGGGCCTCACAAAATGGATAGGCCAGATCAGTGCATCTCAAGAAGGTTAAAGACTTCCAATGAAGGTGATTTGGTCCTGATTTGAAGTATTACGGCTTACAAATTTCATACACAGATTGATGATGGAGACAATGATTGAAGAAGCAATAGAAAAAAAGAAAAAAAAAAAGATTATACAGATATAGTTTTAGTCTCAGCTTGTATGTGTTGAATTCATTATATCCTGTCAATTACCTTGTCTTTGCAATTCCTGAACCCACTTTTTGGCTCGTACAAATGAATCCTAAAAAAAAAAGCACATGCATTTATATAGTTAGATAGATCCCTAGTTTCAGATTATACATGACTCTGACAATTTCCTTTCCAAGGAAAGATAATTTAATTGGATATACAATCCAAGGCACAAAGTAACAAAAGAAGAGGGTGGGGGAGCCCCTATAAACGTACTCAGAAAAATGTTGCAGGTAAAATTAGAACCAACTGAAAAAAAGTTTTTAATGAAGATTTTTGCTGCTCTTACTACTTAATAAAAGTATTCACAAAATCATAGATAGATCTCAAGATTATAATTAAAGAAATGCACAGAAACACTAGACAGAATTAAGGTAATTGGCTACTAAAGCTTAGAATTGACGTTCCAAGACCTGCTTAAGTTTAGATCACTACTAACGATGTTAGTCGGACACAGGTATGAGTACGTGAGAGGCTCAAAATAAAACTAATTCTAGATGAAATTAACATGTGAAAAGCTAGTAATAAGGTTAGTAGATTCTTGTAAAATAGCTACCATGCTTGTAATGTCATAAACCACAACAGCTGCTGCTGCACCACGATAGTACATAGGAGCCAAACTATGATATCTCTCCTGTCCTGCTGTATCCCATATATCAAATTTAATAGTGGCCTCATTTAGTGACAAGACCTGTGTGAAGAAGGCTGCTCCAATTGTCGATTCCTGCATCTTATACTCATGTTAGAGGTTTGTACATTATCATGATTTTGAGGAAAGAAAAAGAGAGTGCAGATAAATAGATCCAAACAGAAAAGGAACCTGGTACTCAGAAAATTGGCCTTTGACAAATCTCATCACCAAACTTGTTTTTCCGGCTCCCATGTCCCCAAGAAATACCTAGGGTAAAAGCTTGATAAAATCAAAAACAACAAAAACTTTCTCTTTCGCTAATGATCCATAACCACTACTATCAATTTCTAAATTCTTTAAGACAGACAACTAATAGCTAATTCAAAATCTTTCTTGCATTTCCTGTGGATAAGCTGGGATCATACCCTTCACTCCACAATACGATTTTAACAATCCATAAATCATATATCATTGGCAACCAAAATCATGAAGTCCACATAATCTCGGGACGACGACCAAGAAACAAGAATGTCTCACAAGACGGATGTCGATTTTAGTGGCAATCATGCATAAAAGCTATCTACGATCGTAAAATCATACGATTTGGCAAATAATTATGTTAATCAGCATCTATATATCAAGAACAGGTTGTGTAGTATGAAAAGTTCGTATTCGAAGGTACCCAAAGCATCAAATTTCAGATGCTACATATCAACGTTGTTAAATTCGTGTCTCAAAAATCTTATTTTTGTGAAATAAAGTTAAACCCTTTTCATTGTTTGGGCGAATTCTAAGAAAATAAGGAAGACATACCCACCAGCTTGGCTTGTACGTTCTTGTTGCCCGTCCTCGCCATTCTCAATCCAAAGTATAAAAACTCTTCAAGATTTTAACCAAAGGGAGAAGAAGGGCTGTGCGCAGAGGAAGTTAACAGTTTTGAAAGCGAAATCTGGGTGAGCGAAACACCCGTTACTTGCTTTGGGAAAGGTGTAGACGAGGAGGAAAACGAGATGGAAATTGCTATAAGCGAAGAAGTGTTTATTGATTCCCCGAAAGCTTGGATCAGTCTAAAAACACATTTAGGAGACCTGTAAATTGGAAATGGTGGAAATGGATTGGTAAATAGCGATTTTAGAATGGGACTGGTAGTTTTGTCCGTTGACTGGTTGGTTTCTGAGTTTGAGGTGTTTTTTTTAATTTTTTTTTAATTTGGCGGTTCCTCAGTTCACGCTCTTTTTGTCTTTTTGTTTTGTCCACTTTATGTGGCTCAGGCGGATTTAGCTTGGATTAAGATTCTCTTGTTTACATGATATTCCAACACACTTATCTATCATGATTTTGAATTTATAAATCTCGTTTCTCTTCATACGTATAGTCTTTTTCTTATGAGGTTAGATAATCAATCATGAACTGCATTTGCTATTAATAAAGTCTTTTAGTTTTTCTAATCTAAATGTTTTGATTTTCTCAGTTTATGTTTTCTAAATGGGAAATTATTTTAATAGTGTGTACAAGTTCTAAATACTCATTTCTGATATAATTTATTACTTAATTGGATAAAGTTAATTGGATACATTCTATGAAAGACTCATGATCTCTTCATTGAAACAAACTTTAGAAAGTTTTCATTGGTATACAAAATAAGAATATAAGGGAAGAAAAGACCAAGGTGTTCAACCATATTCTAGTGATCAAGATGCTAATAATTAATATAGTAATACATATAAGAGAATTTCTTAAAAGATGATACAATACCTTAAGAATCTTTGGGTATTTGAAATGTTGAGTTGATTTTGAAATACATTTTGAAAAGAAAAAAAAGTAAAAAAATATATATATAGTTTTTAGAAAAATTATATAAGGTTTGATATTTATGTTTGGTTGAGAAAAATGTTGAGAATTTGAAAATTGATGACCTTTTTTTAGAAGAGGTGTTTATGTGGTACTAAAAATTGTATTGAATTTTTTTCCTAAAAATATTTTTCTTTTTCGAATCAAAAGCACATTCAATATAGCAATCAAGCAGTCAGTACAAGCTTCTCATTATCAATACACATCAACATGACAACAACTTAGGTGGGCCTTCTTCGATCCAGACCCTCTCTTTCAAGAATTGCATTGCCAATTTTGCCATGATGTGAGTCTACATATTTGCAGATCTTGGCACATACTGGATTTGTCGAACCTCCATAAACTCGAAGAACATCTTCAAGTCTTCAACTACTTGCCCATACCTGAGTAAGAGGAACACAAAAACCCTCAAAGATCATTTCATTTCTTCGTAGCCATACTCTTCTTAATACACAAGCCGCCTCTTCCATTTGTAGGTTGGACAGTCTCTGGAAAAGGAGCTCTAAGAGCAAAGGAAAATCTTCATCCAACAAGTAGCTTGCCGTAAACAACTGTTGGAATCAGACCATACATCCTTTGCCGCAACACGATCCCACAGAACATGACGAACGGTCTCCTCTCTTTGATAACATATGAGCCACAAAGCTAAATCAGAAGCTTTTCTTCTATGGAGGTTTCTCCTAGTAGGAAGACAATCACTAATAGCTTTTTAAAAGCATTGATATTAGATCCATTAAATTTGATAGAAAGTATAAATCTATTAAAAACTAACATTTTCATATTCATAATTTCATATTGAATACATCATTTGATTTATCAAAATAATAGTATAATAATATTTTTTTAATAAAGTGAGAAGAGAAAAAGGAGAGAAAGAAATTTGGGAGAATAAAACACATTAAATAATTAATTTAGAGTATGAATAGTGATCCTTCAAATTGAAAAGATGAACTTAAATATTGTAATTTAAAATTTGAGATGATGGAGTTTGATGGATCCAAGATAAGATTATTTTAGATAAAATTATCAAATTTATATTTGATAGATTATTTGATGGATCAAATGCCAATGTTTTAAGACTCTGTGAATGTCTACAATTGTATCTTTTGTTTCTGTATTTTAGATTTTTTTCATGTATTTTTTTAGGATTTGCAAATATTTTTTTTAAAAAAAATCACATTATTAAAAAATACATCCTTCATATTAAGTAAATAAAATTAAAAAAAAAATAAAATCAGGATTTTGTAACTTTTAATTGTGAATTTAGCATTAATTTTCTTAACAAGAAGACTGACCATTATAACAATGTCTTACCATTAATGTGGGCGGTGGCACTAATCCTTGCCAATGATTGTATAATCACTCTTTTGAAACTAGTCAAATTAAACTTTGCCCCATTTGTTAGGGAAAAAAATGGCATTTGCCTCCAATTTGCGTGTTTTTGAAAACCTGATATCTAAGAAAATAAGAATTCTAATACTCTTTGGTCTATCGAAATCGATCTTTTTTTATTTTTTCCAATGAACTCAAAGTCATAGGTGAACTTTTACCAATTAGATCTTGATCTTAAAATCTATTGATATACTTTTTTGGCCTCATCAACAAGTATATTTATAAGATGACTCTTTGTTCTCACATGTTGGTTGTTGGTAATATATAGTCTGTTTGGGGCTGTTCTTTCATGACTTTTTTAATGATAAATGACAAGAAATAAATGAAAGTATTTATGTGATTTGACACTAAATAAAACTTACGCCCACGGTTCTAAGTTGTAAAATGCAATATAAGTTATTAAAAAAAATCAAATTTGTGAACAATTATTTATGATAAAATTAAAAATTATTTATGATTCATTTTGATTAAAAATAATTATTTCGTTTGAAATAATTGATCGTAAATAAATAATTTTTTTATAGTATATAAAACTCGATACAAGTTTTTCATCCTTGCTAACCTCTCTACATGTAACATACTCCCATGGAATTCTTTCTAGAATAAATGGTCATGGAGCTCTCCAGTTCTCCACTTTTCTCCAGCAGTCCTCCCCATCTCAAATGAAGCCATGCAACCTCCTGTTTGCTACCTTCTCTCATCCTTGGGTCCCTTCCAATTGCTTTAGCTTGTCCGCCAACTTTATGTAAGGTCTTCCCTTTATATCCGATCAATTAGATGGCCTCCATGTTGCCTTCTCTTTTCTTTAAGTATTTATGTTTTAATTGCTTTTTGTCTTGTCCGCTAGTTTTATTTCACATCTTTCCTTTTGATCAAGAGCAGTGATAGCACGAGTTGGTTCCGATAAGAACAAATATATATATATATATATATTATATATATATATACGTGTGTGTGTTTTACTTCTTTTATTTTTTTCATATTCTTAACTATTTTCAAAAACATAAAAAAATTTACAATATTATTAAAAAAACACTTTATTAATCACTAAATTAAAATTATATATTTTTTGTATCGAGATGAATAGCCTCGAGTTAAATCCTAAGAAGGTTTAGCATTTCTCTTTGATCAACCATTGTCTATTGTCAAATTCTCTCATCTATTAAGATATAAAATAATAAAATATAAAATAGATCTCTTTTCATTAGTTTAAACTTTTAAAATAAGTAGTAATTTTACGTAGTATTAGAATAGAGATCTTGAATTCAAACTCTGACTCTACACTCTACTTTATTTAATTAAATATTTTATTTATTGAACCAATAATTAAGAGGAAGTCTGACTCACAAGTGAGGAGAAGTGTTAAGATATAAAATAATAAAATTTACCTTTTTTCATCAGTTTAAATTTTTAAGACAAATGATAATTTCACATATTTTTCATTTCCTTCTTTTCATAATAGGCTTTCATCTTCATAAATCTTCAGTGGGCATTACGCTTGCACTCATTTTATACTTAAAAAAACATTATAAAAGTTTCTTTCAAGTAACATGAGTTTGTAAGATTTGCCTAATATGCATGAGCACGGGCATATTGGCTGAGTCATATGCTTGTGTTAGCTAAAACTTAGCTAAATACTTGGATCTATAATCTCTCTGCATTGGATTAGGCATAATCATCTCATTTTGATTATGAGGCTCAACAATCATTCAACAAACTTATCTATGAACAGTAGTAACTCGGACAAATGCTAGACAATAATGCTCTAATGGACATAGTTTGGGAATTTGCTTTCCTTTTTTGTACGTAGTGTCGGACATGGTTTTTATATATTTTGATTTCTAGGTTGTTGGATCTAAGCATGAAACTGATTTTATACATATTTCGATACCATGAGTTTTAAAATGAAGTTAATTTAAGTTGCTAGATAGGTATTATATTGTTGGAAATTATGGAGATGAATATAAAAAAAAAAAGTATTTAAATAACAAATAAAGGAATGTATTAAAAAGGAAATAAAAATAATATTTTATTGTTGCCAAAAAATAATACTTTATTATTATAGAGAGAGATGGATAAATCTAATATGGGTTCGAATTTTGAGTGAATAGTTGATGTATTCTCAAAAGTGCTTTCAAGTGTAAAAATGTCAAATTGTATCAAAGATAAGTCCAGAATCGTATTCCACATAAACAAATGATTATCAAAATATTTGTGAAAGTTTATTGAAGAATGTAACAAATTAAAATGCTATATAAAGTTTTTTTTGGACTTTTATGTTTATGATATCTGTAAGCAAAATGAAGAGTATTATATTCACAATTAATTAAAATTTAATATATAGTTGAGATTTAAGGGTCTCGAATTTGTAATTTTGTTTTAAAAAGTAAGCTAAATCATGCATGATTTGTTCTCTAACAAATGATTAGCTAGCTAATATGTTTAATAATTCCTATAAAACACTTATAGGAGGAATATAATCTAATATAGCATATGGAGATGTTTGGTTTAACCTTAAGCTAAATTATTTTATATCTATAAATGATCCACATCCAGTGGATATCATTCGTTTTAGAATAAAAACTAAAAAAATTGAGATGAAGACAAGCTCAAATGATTTGTCTATTCATTAAAAAATCATTCATAAATTAACAAAAGTAAACCAAATATCCATATAAGTTAGAATTATTTAGGGGGGCAATGAATGACTCCCCTCCCCACCATCATGCCCTCCTCTCCCTATTATTAACATTTTTTTTTTCAATATGTACAGTAACTTACATAATAATTTATGTTTATAAATACGAACGTTTTCTTTCAGTTTTTATATAAGCAGAAGAAAGAAGAAAAGAAAAGAAAGAAAGAAATATGAGAGAAAGAAAAGAAATAAAGGAAAAGGGAAAATTCAGTTATTGAGAAATAAAGAGTTCCAAATATTTTCTTTTGCAATAATAATTTTTATTCTAGTTTTATAACACGTTATCAGCACGACGGTTCTACCAATTCTAAAACTAGTGGTCTTATTCCTCCATATGTTTTTCAATATATTATTTACAGTTTTTGATATATTTTATTGATGATTATTATTTAAAATCTGTGTGAATTTATAAATATATTTATGAAATACACATATTTATTTCATTATTTATATGTGTAGAAAATAGCAAATCTTACAAAATTGAAATTCGTTGCTCTTGATATTTCTAAAAAAAATTATTTAGCATGGATTCTTGATGCTGAAATTCATCTTGATGCGATGAACTTGGGTGAAACAATTAAAGAAGGAAATCAAACGTCCCTACAGGACCGTGCTAAAGTAATGATTTCCTTCGCCACTATTTTCACGAAAAATTAAAAACTGAATATTTTACAATAAAATATCTTTATATTTTGTGGAATAGTTTAAGGGAGAGGTATGAATACCAAAAGACTGTCATCCTCCCAAGAGCTCATTATGAATGGTTGCATCTGAGGTTGTAAGATTATAAAAGTGTTAGTGAGTATAATTTCACACTTTTTAAAATAAACTCAGTGCTAAAATTATGTGGTGAGAAAATCACTGATGATGATATGCTAGAGAAGACTTATACTACATTTCATGCCTCGAATATGTTCTTGTAGCAGCAGTATCAAGTTCAAAAAATATTCTAAACTTATATAATGTTTTTTAATAGCTGAGTAGAATAATGAGCTCTTATTAAAACACCACCAGTCACGCCCTATTGGCTCAATATATGCTAGAATAATGATATGCTAGGTTTGTATCATTCTTAGAAACGGACGGTGTATCCTTTAAAAGAAATCGATGGTATGGACATGGTAGGAGAAATTATATAAATATTAGTCCAAGAAGTGACTACAGTAAAATGGATAATAATAATATACTGTATCACCAAAAGTGGTATAACTCATAAATGGGTGAAAATTTCCAGAATAATTATTCAAAAAGAAGTGAAGAGTTGTGTCATAGATGTGGAATGACTGAACATTGGTTACGTACCTATCGTACGACCAGGCACTTAACTGATTTATATCAAACATCTATTAAAGGAAAGAATAACATGTTTGAAATAAATTTAGTAGAACCATCAAATGATTTATTTGATTCAGTAGATGTAGATGTCGCTCATCTTAATGTTTGTAATTTTTTTAAAGATCCAGATGGTAGAATTGATCACCTAATTGGAGATGGAAGTGTTTCATTCAATTAATATATTTTCTTTATTATTTGTAATAAAAATTTTGTATATTTTGTAGAATCATGGATCACATTGATGAGTTTTTTATCTCTGTGTTGAATGATAAAGATGTATATCTGGCTGACAGTACTACAATTTACACAATTCTTAAAAATAAAAAATATTTTCAAAATCTAACACTAAGAAAAACCTATGTTCATACCATATTAGGTTCATCAGATTTGATTGAGGGTTCCGAAAGAACTTATATTATGTTGTCTAATGGCACCAAATTTTGTATTAATGATATTTTATTTTCCTCACAATCCAGAAGAAATTTATTGAATTTCAAAGATATACGTCGTAATAATTACCATATTGAAACAACCAATGAAGACAGTAAATAGCATATTCTTATTACTAAAATAATATCAGACCAGAAGTTCGTATTAGAAAAAATGCATGCTCTATATTCTGGATTGTATTATACAAAAATGAGAACAATTGAATCATATATGGTAGTGCACCAGAAGTGCATTGACCCCAAAATATTTATAACTTGGCATGATCGCCTTGGACATCTGGGATATAATGATGAGACAAATTATTGAAAATTTATATGGGCATCCCTTAAATAATCAAAAGATTATCTTACCCAATGAAAATTCGTGCTCTGCATGTTCCTAAGGTAAGTTGATTATCAGACAATCTCCCTCAAAAGTTATTGTTGAATCTTCATTCTTTTTACAAGGGATTCACGAAGATATATATAGGTCTATTCATCCATCAAGTGGACCATTTAGATACTTTATGGTTTTGATTGATGCATCTAGTCAATGATCACATGTTTGTATGCTTTCCACTAGAAATGTTGCATTTGCTAGACTTCTTGCTTAGATAATCAAACTACTAGTACAATTTCCTGAGTATCCAATTAAGATTATTTGATTGGATAATACAGATGAATTTTCATATCAAATTTTTGATGATTATTGCATGTCAATATGATTAAATGTTGAATATCCTGTTGCCCATACACATATTCAAAACAGTTTAACTGAATCTTTGATTAAAAGGTTTCAGCTAATCGCTCAACTTTTACTTATGAAATCAAGACTACCTATTTCTACTTGGGGATATGCTATACTTCATGTAGCATTATTAATTCGCATTAGACTATCTGCATATCATAAATATTCTCCATTACAGCTTGTATTTGGTCAACAACCAAATATTTCTTATCTTCGTACTTTTGGATGTGTTGTATATATTTCAATTGCACCTCTACAGCGTACAAAAATGAGTTCTCAACATAGACTTGGAATATATGTTGGTTTTGATTTTCTATCTATTGTTAGATATCTTAAGCCCCTTACAGGGAATATGTTTAAAACACATTTAAAAATTGTCACTTTGACGAATCCACTTTTCTATTAATGGGTAACGAAAAGTCGGTGCCTGAAATACAACAAGTAATTAGTTGGGATAATAAAACTATGTTTCAATTTGATCCTTTAAAAATGAATTTACATTGGAAGTTCAGAGGATTATTCATTTAAAAAATATTGTAAATCAATTATCGGATGTATTTACTAATACTAAATATGTAGTAAAATCTTATATTCCTACTGTTAATGCTTCAACAAGGATTGAAATCCTTAAAGGATAAATTGTCAAAACAGCAATAGGTGAGTTTAAGATACGCCTGAAGTGTGGAAGATCTATTGGTGTAAAAGATAAAATTTCCTAAAAGAAAATGATACAAAATAAATTTAGTATTCCTGAAAAATACATACCTACAATACATGCTAAAAATATAATTGATGCTCGAGAAGAGGTTAAATTTTCTATCCCAAAATCTCTTGAAAATGGACCTTCTGAAGATGTGTTTTATGAAATATTTTCCCTTAAAGAGGAATAGGTATCTGAAAATAATGAGATTTCAATACATTTCATGAGTACTGAAAAAATTCTGGATGAAATAAAACTGTTGTCGATAACATATTTTCCTATAAAATGACCATTGACATTACCAGAAATAATGAAAAAAGTGAGTAAAAAATCGTTGAAGAATGTCGATGTAGAAATGATTGGCCAAAATATAAAGTTGCTATTAAAGCTGAATTAAATTTCCTAGCAAAGCGGGAAGTATTTAAACCTGTAGTCCAAATACTAAAGGGTGTAATGCTTGTTGAATATAAGTGTATATTTGTACGAAAACGTAATGAGAAAAATAAAATTGTGCGGTACAAAATACGATTTGTCGCACAAGATTTCCTGCAGAAATTCGGGATTGATTATGAAGAAACACATTTTCTCGTTATGGATACAATCACATTTAGATTTTTGATTAGTCTGATTATTACAAAAGGATTAGAAATGCGGTTGATGGATGTAGTCACTACATATTTATATGGATTCTTAGACCATGATATATATATATGAAAATCCTTGAAGGATATAAAATGTCTGAAGTATCTACAAGTACATATAGAAATATGTACTCTATCAGACTACAAAGATCTTTATATGATTTGAAACAATCCGTACACATGTGGTATAATCGCCTAAGTGAATATCTATTAAAAGAATGATTTGAGAATAATCCTATATGTCCATGTGTTTTTATTAAGAAATCAGAATCCGGATTGCTATTATTACAGTTTATGTTGATAATTTAAATATTGTTGGAACTTCTGAAAAGATCTTAAGAACCGTTACATATTTAAAAAATAAATTTGAAATGAAAGATTTTGGCAAAACAAAACTTTGTCTCGGCCTGCAGCTCGAGCACTTGCCAAATAAAATTTGTATTCATCAGTCCATGTATACAGAGAAAGTTCTGAAGCATTTTTATATGGACAAAGCTCATCTCTGAGTACTCCAATGATTGTTGGATCACTTGATGTAAAGAATGATATATTCCATCCTCGTGAAGATGATGAAGAAATTTTTAGTCTTGAAGTACCATAACTCAGTGTAATTGGAGTTTTGATGTATCTTGCAAATTGCAAAACTCTAATTGCACTCGGCCTGATATTACATTCTTAGTTAATTTGCTTACAAGATATAGTTCTGCACCAACTCAAAAGCATTGGAATGAGATTAAACATGTTTTTCGTTACTTTCATGGTACGGTTGATATGAGATTATTTTATCAATATAGATCAAGTTCACATTTGATTAGGTATGTAAATGCAGATTATCTTTCAGATTCACACAGAGGTAGATTTCAACTTGGATATTTATTTATTAATGGAGATATTGTCATATCATGAAAATCTGTTAAGCAAACACTTAGAGATCATGGAAATCTTTAAATCACTCAGAAATCATTGCAATTCATGAAGCAAATCAAGAGTATATTTGGCTGGGATCAGTAATCCAACATATCCAAAAAATGTGTGGTTTTCTAATGATCAATGATAGCCCAACAATTTTATATGAATATGATACTGTTTGTATCACTCAAATCAGATGAGAATATATAAAAGGTGACAGAACCAAATATATTTCACCTAAATTTTTTTTTACTCACGAACTGCAAAAGAAAAGTGAAATTGATGTCAAGCAGATATGATCAAGTGATAATCTGGCAGATTTATTTACAAAGGCATTACCAACTACAATATTTAAGAAAATTGTGCAAAATATTGAAATGCGGAGACTTAAAAATCTATCGACATGCACTTTTCAAGGGGAGTACATGTCTTAAAGATTTGTGCTGATTGTACTCTTTTTCTTTTGCTGAAATTTTGTCCCACTGGATTTTCCACTATAAAGTTTTAATGAGACAATTTTAAAACACTTGGAGGTACATAAGAATACTGCACTCTTTTTCTTTTGCCATTGATTTTTCTTTCCACTAAATTTTTTCTTAACAAGGTTTTAACGAGATTTATTCTTTATGAGTGGTCATTCAAAAAAGAATGTTAGAATTATTGAGGGAGGACAATGAATGACTCCCCTCCCCACCATCATGCCCCCTTCTCCCCACCATTAATTTTTTTTTTCAATGTGTACAGTAATTTGCATAGTAATTTATGCTTATAAATATGAATATTTTCGTTAAGTTTTTATACAAGTAGAAGAAAGAAGAAAAGAAAAGAAAAGAAAGAAAAAAGAGAGATAAAAAAAAAAGGAAAATTCAATTTTTAAAAAATAAAGAATTTCAAATATTTTTTTTATAATAATAATTTTTATTATAATTTTATAACAATATAAAATTATTAAATAAACACCTTATAAAAATCTTTGCACCAAGAGCCTTTATCAAGAGATCACATCGACACATTTTTTAGCTTTCCTTTCCACGGGTTGCAGCATCTCCATCGCGTAACTGTTTCTTCGTCGTCTGTTAGTGGCCCCAAATGTTCCAGAAGCTCTCTCGAGTCTCGGGTTTCAATTGCTTAAGTCACGGACTCACGGTACAAGGCTTCAGTTTCACATGGGCTTCTGTTGATGGACGCGGGCTCACTTAATTATTTCTCAGGTTTAGTCTTCCAATGGCAGACGGAATTTCCTCTTTCTTCATACGTGGGCCTCTATCATAGACATGGGCTTGGTTTTGGAACGTGGGCTGTTTTCTTTTTTCTTCACATATGATGCAGCACGGGGCTTCTTTTGCTTCTCGGTTTCATTGGTCTTCCGCAAGTCAGGTCTTGGCTTTAATCACCGCAACACTTTTCTTGTGTTTCTTCACATAGGCCTCGGTTATTCTTCTTGATTAATCTCCTGGTGGCAGCCGAATTCTTATACTTTCTCCAAATGGGCTTCAATAAATTTCGGGTTTCACTTGTGGGCATCACAATTTGATCACTTACAGGCCTTACTTCTGCAATGGGCCAACACACAATTGTGAGTCCAATTAAATGCTACTAACCCAATAACATAAATCCATCTATATTTAATTAGGAGTAAAGTTTCACATACCAAACCCAGATTCATATTATTTAATTAATAATTTTATTTTAAAAAATAAAGTTTATTTAACCCAAGATATTAAAAATATTAATTAATCATAATTAATCATTTATCAATAGTCAAAAGCTAAAAATTGATATATTAGTCAAATTTTAACTAAAATTTTGCCTAAAATAATGCCTTTCGTTGTTAGTTCCATCGTCGACCCTATCTATGTTTCTACGATGGCCCAAGAACACGCTCATTCTTCAGCTGTAGAGAGACTTTTGAATTGCAAGGTACCATTACGAGCTCAATATATACGAGTGTTATTTCGTGAAATAACTCGAATTTCAAATCATTCACTTGCTTTAACTACTCATGCTATAGATGTGGGAGCATCAACTCCGTTCCGGTGGGCTTTTGAGGAGCGGAAGAAATTGTTGGAATTCTATGAAAGAATCTCGAGAGCCAGGATGCATGCCAGTTTCATTCGAACAGGTGGAGTGGCACAAGATCTGCCTTTTGGCTTATGTCGAGATATTGATTCCTTCACACAACGATCTTGATTCTTAACAACTATATTAACAGGCAGAGAAATTTTGGAGGTTCGTTGCAGAGCCTGGTATATTAACTGTACAGCCATACACTCGCTCTGATTGCCAGCAAAATATGTTTTAGGCTTTAAACCTCGATACCTACTTGAAATTCAGTTGATCATCTCATTGACAGTTTTCAATTACTTTTGTGAGTTGACTATTGTCGTTGTTGCTAACTGTTCCAAAAAGCCAAACATATATAATATATGGAGAAAGGGCAGAGATCCAGGTTTGTCTTATAATTACTAACGTATAGGGATCACCAGAGTATGGTAAAGATGGAACTGAAAGATGTAAGAATTTGGGAAAACATTTTAGAATAAAAGAATTGTTAAAACACTTATTTCTATTCATTGTTGATTAAGTATAAAATCGATTGCTTCTCAATTAAGAACTCTCACAGATTTTTTTAGGGAGAGTATAGAAGAGAGGTTTTTAGTCTATCTTTATTTACGTTGATGGATGTGATTGATGGAGAATCACAGACTCTATTTATAGATAAACCAATACCATTTTCTACTAAGTGTTGCTTCCTTCTATCAAGGAATGTAACTTTTGGTATTTAAATTAGTATCTTTATTTTAATTACCCAGAGTTTTAATATAAATATGAAACTATTAAAATAAATAAATATAATAATATAATTAAAATAGTGTGACACGTAAGCCATCCTTAAGTCTCCTACAAAGAGACGTGTTCTTTCATTCTCTCACTTGACTTATATGGCAATTATTTAAAATCATCTGAGTAACCAAAACTGAATATGACCACATATAAACTTACTCAAACCATAACCATTAAAAGAAAGATATAATATATGAATCATGACAAATCCAGAAGCATGCGTGAGCACATAATGAAAATGATGGATATCATAACCCAACTTAAGTCTTTAGAGATTGAGATCTCATAGTCATTTCTTGTCCATTTCATACTCAATTCTCTTCCTATAAAATATGGACTATTCAAATTTCATACAACACATATAAGGAAAAATGGTCTATAAATAAACTTTTAACTATGTGTGTACAAGAAAAAAAGATTGAAATATGAAAATATTGAGAGTGCTCATTTCTTTCACTCAAAAGAAGGGACAATGGAAAAAAGACAAAAATGTTAATAAGTGGAAGAAGGATGAGAAATCAACATTCAAACGCTATAAAGACAATGATATATGCTTTTTCTGCAAAAAGAAATGGTACAAAAAGAAAGATTAAATAAAATATAAAGCATGGCTTGAGAAGAAAGGTAATCTCAATTCTCTTATGTGTTATGAGTCCAATTTTGTAGACTCTCATAATAATACATAGTGGATTGATTCGGATACTTCAATTCATGTTGTCAACATCATGCAGGGTTTTCTCAGCCTAAGGAAACCGATGGGAAGTGAACAAGGCATTTACTCAGGAAATAAGATGCGTTCGCACGTCAAGGCTGTAGGAACTTTTAGACTTATTTTAAATAATGGTTATATTTTAGATCTTGAAAACACATTTTATGTACCTTCTTTTTCTAAAAACTTGGTCTCTATATCTAGATTAGTACCTTTGAGATTTGAATTTAATTTTGTAAAATCAAATGTTTATGTTTTTCGAAACTCCACATTTGTAAGTTTTGGGACCTTGATTAATGGTTTATACAAATTAAATTTAGATTCTGTTTTCGAAAATATTCTATTTAACTCTGCATGATGATGTTGGCATTAAACGTAATATTATTGATGAGTCCTCCTCTATATAATGGAATAGGAGATTGGGACATATCTCCATATAGAAAATTAAAAGATTAATTAATGATGGAGTCTTAAAGATTTTAGACTTCAAAAAATTTGGTACTTGTGTGGATTGCATAAATGGTAAGCAAACCAACAAAACTAGTAAAGGTGCTAGGAGGAGTGAGGAAATCTTTGGGATCATACACACTGACATCTGTGGACCATTTAATACCCCTTGTATGAGTGGTCAAGGATATTTTATTTTATTTATTGATGACTATTCATGATTTATGTATATTTATCTTCTTTTTGATAAATCTGAAGCACTAGATGCTTTTAGAATATATAAAAGGGAAGTAGAGAAACAATTAGAAAATAAAATAAAGATCGTAAGATCTAAAAGGGGTGGAGAATATTATGGTAGATATACAGAGTCAGGACAACATTCAAGTCCATTTGCAAATTTTCTTAAGAAATAAGGAATTATTGCTCAGTATACAATGCCAGGTTTACCTTACCAAAATGGTGTTGTTGAAAGGCGAAACCGTACCCTTATGAATATGGTACGAAGTATGCTATGTAATTGTAATCTTCATTTATACTTGTGGAGTGAGGCATTAAAAATTGCAGTATATATCTTAAATAGAGTTCCATCCAAGGTTGTTCCCAAAACACCATTTGAGTTATGGAAAAGATGGAAACCTAGTTTAAAACATATGCGCATATGGGGTTGTCAAGTTGAAGTTAAGGTTTATAATCCACAACTAAAGAAATTAGATCCAAGGACAGTCAGTGGTTATTTCATTAACTATGGAGAAAATTTTAAGAGTTAAAAATTTTACTGTCTCTCACATACACCTAGAATTGTAAAAGCCAGAAATGCAAAATTTATTAAGGATTTTGGAGTAAATAGGAGTAATGTTTCTCGAAAGATAGAGTGGGAGGAAACACGAAATCCAGATATTACATCCGTGCATGAAAATAAAATGATTGACATTCAAGCAAATCAATCTGATAACCTTGAAACTCAATCAATTCAAGAACCACTACCACTTCACGAGGAACATACCAATTTTGACTCTATAGTCCAACATCCACATAATATGGATGAAACTGTAGAATTAAGAAGATCCTCTAGAACAAGGAAGTCTGCTATTTCTGATGATTACCATGTATACTTATTAGAGTCTGACTTTGATGTGGGACCTAAATATGATCCCATCTCATTTCACATGCCATGAGTGGAGAACATTCAAAATTTTGGCATGATGTTATGATAGAAGAAATGGAATCTATGGTTAAAAATAAAGTTTGAGAAATTGTTGAGTTTCCTAAAGGAGTTAAAACCATTAGCTGTAAATGGGTTTATAAAACCAAGAGAGACTCAAAATGTAATAACGATAGATATAAAACCAGACTTGTAGCTAAAGAATTTACACAAAGAGAAAGTATTGACTGCCCCGATACTTTCTCTCTAGTTTCTAAGAATAATTCTTTTAGAGTGATCATGGCATTAGTAGCTCATTTTGATTTAGAGCTACATCAAATAGATGTAAAAACGACATTTTTGAATGTGACTCTTGAAGAAGAAGTATACATGAAACAACTTGAAGGGTTTCATTCTGATAAAGGTGATCATTTAGTTTGCAAATTAAAAAAATCAATTTATGGACTAAAACAAGCATCCTCTTAATGGTATTTGAAGTTTCAAGATATTATTATCTCATTTGGTTTTATAGAGAACATTGTGGATAACTGCATATACCAAAAATTTAGTAGGAGTAAGTTTATTTTCTTAGTCCTATATATTGATAATATTTTGCTTGCGACTAATGATTTGGATTTATTACATGATACCAAAAAGTTCTTATTCCAAAGATTTGAAATGAAGGATTTAGGTAAATTTTCTTATATTTTAGGTATAGAGATTCATCGAGATAGATTTAAAAAGATTTTAGAACTTTTTCATAAAGTCTACGTTGAAAAGTTATTGAAAAAATTTAGAATGAATGAATATACATCTAATACCGCACTTATATTAAAAGGTGATAAATTTAATTTAAGTTAATGTCTAAAAAAATATTTTAAAAAAGAAAAAAAAGTAGAAAACATTCTATATATATTTGCAGTTGGTTTTTTAATATATACACAAGTTTATATGGGATCTCGTATTGCTGTGAAAATGTTAAAAGATGGATAATGTATCGGGAAACTGTCCAAAATGATAATTCCGCACTTCAAGGCTAATAAAGAGCTTTTAAACTGATCATGGAGAGTTTGATATATATGCAGCACGACAATGTCAGTGATCTATGTATATATATATTTTAATCTATGTATATTAATATATATATATTCGTGATAGATTATTTTTATAAAAAATAATTATTTATTATAAAAATAAACACATTTTAATAAAAAATATTTTAATAAAAAATATCTAATTATAAAAAATGAATTATTATTGATTTGTAGT
The DNA here is from genome assembly GCA_036898215.1 of Platycarya strobilacea. Classification (NCBI taxonomy): domain Eukaryota; kingdom Viridiplantae; phylum Streptophyta; class Magnoliopsida; order Fagales; family Juglandaceae; genus Platycarya; species Platycarya strobilacea. The sequence goes on from CM072546.1 coordinate 50,157,158, forward strand.
GATAGGTCCCATAATATTATCATCTCATGCAGTTTCCAAAAGATAAATGTTTTTTATTTTTATTTTTTCATAATATTTCTTTTACTTAAATTACACAAAATATATAGGGATCTAGCTAGGGGTACTGTACATGTTGCCCTCATATCTTAGTTTGAAAGCTAATATAAATGGAACCTAACTAAATTAGAATCCTGATCTTTTGAACTTTGACTAGAGATAGGCCGAAAGGAGCTTTCGTCTGCTTTGTAACTCGCACTATGGACAAACTAGGAGGAATCATATTTGGGCACCACTTGATTGCATTAGTTTGTCGTCTTCTCGATCTTATATGCGTAAAATAATTGAGATCCTCTCCAATGTTCTTATCAATTAAATTGAATGGACTAATAAAAGAACACAGAGATATTGCATTAGATAAATTCTGTTTGAAAATCTTAAACCAACAACAATGAATATTAAGACTGGTATTAACTATTAAATATCAGAAATGCTAAAGTCACAGGCCGAAAATCATTCTTGATGAGGAATTCCGATTATAATTTTAGATTTTTATTTTTATTTTTTTAATTTAATGATTGAAGATATGTTTTATAATGATGATGTGATTTTTATTTTTAAATTTAAAAGTGCTAAAAAAATAGATAAAACTAAAAACTAAAAAATAAAATAAAATAAATTTACAAATCCCGGTCTGTAGCCGTAGAAAGACTCATTAAATATCATATGTCTATCAATCTCTAATTAAATAAACCTCTCTCACTCTAAGATATCTATCTAAGATATATATTTATAAAGACATATAGGCGTATATATATTCCTCATGTTTGGCAATCGTGAATTAGCTAGCTCTGCATATTAAAAGTTGGGGTTTCTCTCTCTCTCTCAACAAGGATAATATAATATATGGCTTCGCAAGGTAGCCAGCTTAGTACTAAGGTTTCCACGACTCCGAAGAGTGGCCGATCAGGAGGAGAAGGCACCGTCGAGGCGGCATCAACAAGTTCACCAAAAGGTGGACAATGCTTGTGTTCACCAACGACGCACCAAGGGTCGTTCCGATGCAGGTTTCATCGGTCATCGGCTAAAATGATGAAGCGATCAATCTCCATGCCCGCCAATACGGCCTCTTCAGCCGCTGCCCTCCCTCCCAACTCTGTCGGGTCTACGTAATGCATGCTAGCTGATGATCTATATATGCTTTCAAAACAATTGTCTTATATATATATATATATATTTCGCTCCTTCAAAATCCATCTAGAAATGATCAAGTTCTGATAAATATTTGGGATTCTGTCTGCTTGTGATTTATTTATGTGCAGCTCTTCAAAAGTACTCACACATAAACACACACAGCATATATTGTACGTTGGATGATCTATAATATCATTAATATTGTTTGGTAAATATGATGTCTTTTATCTTATTGATGAAAACATTGGCATATTATGATGAGATCGAGCTGCATGCAGCGATCGATGCGTACATATGATATTGAGTTCTAAGAAAAATGGCTGACAACTTTATTTCCAAACAAGTTTATTATTCAAGGTAATAAAATTCCTGCGAACCTTGAAACAATCACCATATCTTCTTTTACCTCACAACTCACTGATCATCATAAACTCCTCTGAAAATCAGTGACATTTATGATTTTTTTTTTGTTTTTTTTTTGGTCCAAAAAATATCAGCCAGCTGCGCTAAGTACCATTAGTGGTCTGTAATTCATATCTGGAGATCAGATTGCGTCCATTGTAGTTGTGGGTGGGTGAACTACGATTTTTCAAAAAAAATATCAGAAATTCGGATTACGTTGAAATTATGGTCGTGAATCGAGATGGGTTTTGAATGGCTAACGAATTTTAGTCATTTTATATTTGGTCAGAATAATATCAATGATAAAATCCACCAAGCCCCATGTTTTATTTTTTCAAAATATATGAATCAACAGCTAAAAAGGTGATGTCCCTCGATGATGACTCTCTAAGAAAATTTGACGTGCAAACTAATTTGTCTGTAACATATTGTCTTCTCTTTTTCCTTGTTCTCTACTGGCCTTATCTTTCTTTGTTGCCAAGCATATTACATAGCTGTTACACGTCACTTTCTCAATACAAATATATATTATTGAGTTCACCTTTAGCAATATACGGAAAACTCTCGCCCTCTCTCTTAAAAAAGGAATTAACATATCTTTCTAATTTTTCTGGATGAAAAGAGACAAGCATTTTGCCTTTATATTTCATCACAAATTTTAAAGTTGGCTAAAGTTGGTCTAAATTGTAATCCATCATTTTTCATATATATTTAATTATTGATTTCCTTTTTATTATTTTTATTTAATACAAATTAAAAAAAAAACTCATCTTTTGGATGTCTTTATGTAGAGGTTGAATCATTTCTTTTTATAAAATATGAGGTTTAATCTCTGTTTAGATAAAATATTATCCCTTAAACGTTTATCTATAAATAATATCAACACTAATAAAAATCAGACAAATTTAAAAAGAAAAATAATGTATTAGGAGCTCCAAATCATGCACTGATTGATTTATGAGATAATGGTTGATATGGAAATAATCTTTACATGTATCCAATCATAAAGTTAAGTTTCTCTAATTAGAAAGATATCTTGAGTTCTGTTTATTAAGGAAAATTCTATTAATTGTTTAGGAATGAAACTCATGTCTCAAGTAAGGGTTTAAACGGTTTGATCTAATCCGGTCCAGGAGAGGTGATAAACTAGTTCTATTTGATCTGGTATTTTTTCCACCCTATACCAGATCGAATGGGATACTATTCCCATTTGATCCAGTTTCATTCGGTCTGATCCAGTCTAGTCCATGGAAGTTCAAACATATTAAATTATTAATATATATGAATATTTGATATATACATATTAATATATACTAATATATATAAATATTTGTAATACATTTAATACTATTAGTATATAATAAATTAGTAATAGTGTAATACAGTAAAGTCTAATACACTAATGTATTTATCTAAATTATAATAGTAACATCTAACTATACCATTGTATGATATATTATACTAGTACTAACTGTACCATATACTAATTACTATCCTATGAGTCAATGGTATATAATAATACCAATAGACTAACGTGCAATACTATATCAATATATTAGTGATAATGCTATATTAAATAATAGTCTATTTCTAATATAGCTATATAGCCTATATTAGATTCTATATTAGACTATGTATAGCATAAATTAGACTATGTTAGTGATAATGGTATTAGTATTACAAAATTAGTAAATTGGCATAGCTATATATTAGCATTAGACTTTTAGTTATAGTGATTTAGTAAAATTATATTTGTACAAGTATAACTATAGTTTATATTAGAAATAGACTATTAGTAATTTAGTACTAGTATAAATATTATTATTAGTTATAGCTATATTTGACTAACTAATAGCCTAATAGTAATACACTTATTACATTGAATAAGTAGTCTAATAGCCTATAGCTATAGAATCAGACGCTCATTTCTACCAAATTGCTCCAGCGATTTCAAGAGAGAAAAAAAAAAACAAATCGTTCCCTTCGTGCGACTGTCACATGGGGTGGGAGCCTCGGCTTCCACTCCCTCTTCTCTCCTCCCTCCCTTTCCTTCGGACGTGTGTTTGGTTTCATTTTTCTATTTTTTTTCATCTCAGGCATGAGTGCAAGTGTTAGTGTTCTTTCAGTGGCCTATGTCAACCACACGCCCCATCGGGTGTTTCGTCTGCCGCCGATCTACTAGTCGGTCGAAGGACTTGCCACAAGAAGCAGAGTGTGCATTGCACGCACGGGTTGTTGCAGAACGCGTGTGATCCACAAGTCTCCTTTCAGATGATCTATTGTCGTCATGCATGGCATTTCTGGACTCCGCGACTTTATTGACTTCATAGACTTCTGTTGGGCCTCGTCCAGGATGGTTTGTGTTATACACGTATCATTACAATCGTGTCTTGTGTGATATTTTCAATTTTTTTTGTATTTTTTTGTTTCTTTTTGTCTTGTGATTGTCCATGTTATTTGTTAGATAGGCATAATAAAAAGGAAAAGACGATTCCTTTGATTAACCCACTCCTCCTTGAGAGGATGGTGAGGTTGATTCACACTCCTCTTTTGGAGGATGATGGGGTTGATTCCCACTCATTCATTTGAAGATGGTGGTGATTTTTGTTTGGTTTATATTCTGTTTTATAGAGTGTTATACTCTCCGACGTACCGAAATGGAGTCTTTGATGATGTTGTTACTTGAAAGTATATAAAGATTTAAATAATATTTGCCATAAAGGAATTTGTATGCGGGGGTGCTTCAATCAGTTTGATTAGTTTTGGCTTGTAATATGAGTTTATCTGTTTTATTAGGTCATAATTGTAACCCATTTTATTGAAATGAAATGCAATCTTTCTTATAAAAAAAAAGTCTAATATAGACTACATAATAGTAATACTCTATATAGTTAATAAGTTATGGTGATTAAATACTAACATATTAAGTTAAATATACTAATAATATTATAAATTTATGCTATAACTCTTATAATATATTAATATATTAATATATTAATATCATATACTAGTCCTATATATTATAGCTATACAATCAAAGAATATAAATTATAACAATACATTAATATAAATATATATAGTTATAGACTAGTAATATTAATATACTATATGTTGTTAGTGATAAATTACTAATAATATATTAAATAATAGTAATACTCTTATTACTAAAACTCCATATAGTTAATAAGTTATAGTGATTTAATATTAATATATTAAATTAACTACACCAATACTATTATAAATTTATATATTACTATAATTTCTACCACAACACTTATAATATATTAATATATTAATATTATATACTAGTACTAATATAATATATAATACATCAAAGGATATATATATTTTATTACAGTATTTTGTCTGATCCGGTCCAGAAAGAGAATTCCTTAGATCGGGACTGAACCGAATCATATTTGGTCCTAATATTTTTAGATCGAACTAAACTATACCCCATCCGATTTGGTCTAGTTCGGTTCACTTCACTTGATCCAATTCAGATCGGTTGACGCCGGACAGAATAACGATTATTCTGCAGGCTAGTTTCAACAGATGAATTCACAGGGAAGAACACGAGAATTTCGCCCAAAATACAGAAAATACGTCTCTGAAGAAAAACTGAATATTATCAAATGAAAGAATGTCGAAAATCAGTCCACAAGCCGGACTAAATAGCTAAAATTCGTCTGTAACCGAATTTTACCAAAAATGGCAAAATCCTGAAAATAATGTAAAGTTCAAATTTAAATTAAAATAAGCAATCTGCGAAAAATCCGGAACAAATCGGATTTAAAATGACTTCCTAACAAACATACGAAATATTATCAAAAATAGTAAAAAAATAACTAAAAATGACAATTCGGGAGGGAAAATAGCAGAATTTGAGGTCGAAAAAAAGGCACATGGAGCCATGCTCAATGTGGACAGTGTGCGCGTCGAAAAGAGCTTTCCGAATTGGGGTCTTATGCGCGATTCTGACACCTGTAGCCAAAGTTATGGCCAAAAGACTGAAACGCACCTAAAACTCTCCCAATTAGAAAGAGATCATGATCACTTCCGGCCTTTACGTTGATCTGCCAATTCATGGTATTTCAGCGCCATCAACGTGCAATTAGACAGCTCAGCATCATCTGTCTCGGATCCCGCTGCATCATCAGTCCAAAATAGCCGGTCCAATCTAAGATAGCGGGTTCGATCCATTCAGATTTCTTACACCTCTAGGCACAAGGGATGCCTGTTTGGGAACAAAAAAAATCTTTAAAGAAAAATATTATTCTTTTTCATTTTTATCTTTTTGTTATTTTTTGATGTATTATTAGATAATTAATAAATGATGATTTTTTTTTTAATCTTTCAATGTAAAATTAGATCATGATGATGAAAGGATGCTAATTAATAGAATAATAAATAGCATTTTTCCTTTTATAAACATCATACTTTCTTAATAAAAAAAAATGTATTTAACACTCGATTCAAACACATTTTTCGGTCCACACCAACAATTTATAATCTCTCTCAATAATAATAATAAAAATTATCCCATAATTTCCATTGATTTTCACAATTCTAACAACCGCTCTCACATTATTTCAATGGACTCTACCAATTTTTTTAAGTTTCACTAAAAGCATTTCTCAATTTTTTTAAATATAAATATACTTTCTAAATATGGCTCCATCACTTTCATAAAACTCCTCAAAGTCTCTCTAAAATGTTCAGGATCTTGATTTAAAAAATCTTCAAGAAAATCATACCTCGGCCAAAAAAAAAATAAATAAATAAAACAGATCATTATAACTTGGGACAAAAACACACCACGCCTCACTTCGTTTGGTCAATAAAGCATAATCAACAAATATGGGATGGAAGCTAACTCGGATATATTGAAAGTTTTTTTATTTTGGAATGTGGATATCTTGAAGGTGTTTTTGTTTTTTTTTGGGTTACGGATATCTTGAAAGTTTTTTTTTTTTAAGGGGATATCTTGAAAGTTTTAAGTATTGCTAGTGCTGATCTTTATGCTAGACATTATAATATAATTTAACTTTTAATATTTAAAATTAAAATTTTATGAGCAATGATATGGAATCTTACAGTTAACGGGTCTTTTGTATCTCTATAAGTCATATTTCAAAAAATATATTTTTACATAAATATCAAAAAAATAAAAGTCATATGTAATCAAATATGACAATAAAATATATGAAAAAAAATTTAAAAAGTACTTCTAATAAATAGTAAAGATAGATAAAATTTTAACTTTATTATTCATAAAAGTACTTTTTGAATATTTCTGACACACTTCATTATCATATTTAATTAAATATGATATTTATTTTTTGGTATTTATATAAAAGTACAATTTTTAAAAGATGATTTTAGACAATTCAATGTGGGTGCTCTAAGTAAAATTTATTTTACACTATTTTATTATTTTTTAAAAAAATAATAAAAGAGAATATACAAATAAAGTATATTTCATTTTTTTATTTAATAAAATAAATTCAAAAAAGCACAAAATAGCCCAACTGCAGGGTCCAAGAATTACTAATTTATATTGAGAATTTTTGGGGTTCGGTTGGATCAAACCCCCCAATAATTGCAGCCGCTGCCACTCCTGGAGGCAGTGGGCGATATTGCCTATGCCATCGGAATCGGAGGGAGCCAACGACCTCACCCTTACGACGACAAGCTCTGACAAATTCTCAACAGCTTTAAACTCGAAATGTATATCTCCGATCTCGTTGGTATGGGCGGTGTTGCCCACTACCATCAGCAACAACTCCGTTCGCCTGAGAGCCGAATCCTTTTAAAATTATCTTTATTTTATCTTTTTATTATATTTTTATTATAATTTTTATTGTATTTTTTTTATTTTTTATTGTGTAAAAATATAATCAAAAAAATTTTTCTTTTATTTTTTTAAGGCTGCATTTGACGGTGGGAGACCCGTCCCCAGCGTCACCCATTATATTTTCCAACGATTCAGCTGTTGGTCCGTACAATAAGAATGACTCCGAAGAACCATAACTACCACGTCGCCTACGCTCCCCTCCCTCCAATCCCCGCCACCCGAAACGTCGTCGTCCTCCCCAGCTACCAACCACTGCCGTGTCGCCATCTTCTTCGCCGCAATCTCGTGTACGCCAGCACCATTATCCTCCTCTTCCTAACCCTCTTTTTCCTCTACCCATCCGACCCAGCTATCCAACTCGCTCGAGTCCGCCTCAACAGCGTCCGAGTCAACTCGTCGCCTGGACTCACTCTCGACCTCTCATTCTCTGTCACCGCCAAGGTCTACAACCGAGACTTCTTCTCCCTCGACTACAACTCCCTGGTCGTCTTGGTCGGCTACCGAGGGAGGGAGCTGGGGTTTGTCAGCTCCCAGGGCGGGCGCGTGAGTGCCAGATCTCCTTCGTATGTGAACGCCACGCTCGACCTCAATGGATTCGAGGTCATTCACGACGTCTTTTACTTGCTTCAAGATTTGGCGAGGGGTGTAATCCCTTTTGATACTGATACAGAAGTGAATGGAGCAATAGGGCTGCTCTTCTTCAAAATTCCTCTTAAGGTAAACCTTTATGGTAATCAAAGGATATTATATTTGAAATCACGTTGAATATTATAATGGAAAGCAATTTGAAATGAAAAAGAAATATGGTTTTCTTTCTTAATAAACGATGGTATTGAATTTGGTTTTGATTCGATAGGAGGAATTGGAACTACTCAAAACCATTCGATAGGATGGGTTTGGTTCGATAGGATGATTTTCTTTTTCAATAAACGATGGTATTGAATTTGGTTTTGATTAGGAGTAGTGCTAGAAATTTTCGAGAGTAGGCCTCTTTATTTGGGTCGGATTATACCCGACCTGATTTAAAATTTTAATTTATTTTTTAATACTTTAATTTATTTTTTTTAAAATGATTGAAAAAAATTTTAAATTCGAAATCTAGATGGACACCATTATTCGGGAGAGGTTCCCGCTGCAGTCACGTAGTATAAATTATTTTTACATTTCTTTTTTTTTTACAAAAATAATAAAATAATGTGTAGAGATAAAATATATGTATTTTTTTAAATTTTTAATTTTTTTTTAAATTTTTAATTTCTTTTTCTATTTAAAAACTTCCATAGAGTCCCGACGAGGTTAAAATGCTGGGGATATAAAATTTTTTGCTTTGATTAATTGAGTTGAAAATGAAATTTTTTTAAGGCCAAAATTGTGAAATCACCCTTGTTTTAAAAATTTAAGATGATAAAAAGAGATAAATTATATTATTTTATATTTTAATATTTTCTTTTACTTGTGGCCAGATTTTATTTTAATTAATATATTTAATAAATAAAATATTTAATTAAATAGAGTAAAATGTAGAATTAAAGATTAAATTAAGACTTCTGTTTTATATTATGTAAAATCATCAATCTCTAAAGAGAGTGTAGATTTTATTATTTTATAAAAATAAAAGTTAAAATTATGAAATATGGATAGGATATTATTTTTTAATATTATTATTATTTTAAAATTTTAAAATTATTTATTATATTTTATATAAAAATTTGAAAATTTTAAAAATACTTTTACTATTAAAACATGACTTAACTTTTTTATTCTTACGTGGTGGGCTACAGTTAGGAAAAGCTAGGAAACAAGGATTTTGAGTGTTGGCGAAGAGGCTGTTGTGTTTTGTGGTGAATAGAGATATAAATCGTTCGGATCGTATGCCATGGGCTAAATCATGCATATATACTTGTGTTGCCATCGTCGCTGGTGGGTGGCGTGTGAGGAGCTGCAGAGATATCAAGTCTGAAACCTTGGAAAAGAAAGAAGTCTTCTGGAATATGGTAGTTGGATTCAATCGCATACCAAATGAACGTCTTAGGTTTTAAATCATGCATTTTTATCATTTTTACAATTTTTATTTAATAAAAAATATAGTATTATATATATGGGTAGGGATACTCTTACAACCTAGTTACTCTTTGTTTACTATTTACATGTATTTATTTTTTATTATTTTTTTAAGTATTTTTTAATATCTTTAATTATTAAGAAATTCTTTTAAAAATATACAACTTCACTAATAATCACTTTTTTAATCATTAGGTAAAAGAAATTTTTAATAAATTAAAAAAAGTAGTAAATGAGTTGTAGTCAAATAGTAAGGGTATCATTTTTCTATATATATATATATATATATTTATAATATAGTTTGATTGAATCTGCTCTTTGCCTGCCCCAGGTTCTGCCCGCCTTGGCAATGCGAGGAAAAATCCACCTCTAACCCTTGTGGGTGGGCAGATTTTGCCAGGTGGGCCGACTTATATGGTCCCTTTACACTGCCCTAAAAGAGGGCGTGTAGATTTTGGGGTTAGTTTGGTGGGTAAATGCTAACATATGAGGATTGAAGGTTGTTGAAGGGGTTAAAAAGAAAGATTGTGGTTTAGGGTGGGACTGAGTGTAGAAGAAATTTCTATGATTAATTAATAGGCGTATGACACCTTAGAAAGCCTAATGGTATCTTCTAGTAGGTTTGATCAATATCATTGGAGAGTGTTGATAGGAATGGAGAATAGGTGGTGGTTCAATTTGGAAGTCTATGTGTGCGGCAGGTTGTGTGATGGAGTCTGAAGTCAACATAAAAAAAGTTGGATTTATTGTCAAGTATTAATGTGTTTTTTTTATAAGTATTAAATGTTGAAGTTAGGTCGAAATAGTGTTAATGGGATGTAGTTTTTCCGAAGCTATTATGTCGCCTATTTGCTCATGCTGAGTTCAATTGGTAAAGCATGCTGATACGTGGGTTTATTTAGATGTGTTCTGAATAAATTGATAGCTTTATTCTTTTACCTCCTTATGTAGTCTGATTATTTTCCTTTTCTTCTAACATGGACTGATCACCGCTTCACATAATTAAAGAGACATCCCTAAGAAGCAGATTTAGAGAGCTTGCGTAACTTTTGGTTCTTTGGAAATATTTGTCTATGACTGCGTAAATATTGCAATGCCTAGCTATGTGGTTGTGAAAACATCAATGCTGTCACTACTTCATCAACAGCTTGTTGTGAGAAAATATTTACTCTTATTTGGATGATATAATAAGATTATGTTCCATATTTGGTTTAGCATGTTGCATGATGTATATACTTTCCCGGTAGATTTAAACTGTGTCCCTAACTTATCCATCAGGCAAGAATATCTTGTGAGGTACATGTAAATACGAATGACCAGACAATTGTCCACCAAGATTGCTACCCCGAGGTGAGCTTTTCCTTGCTTTCGACTACTTAATTGCTCTCACACTTGCTTATATGAGATAACCTTTTTCATATCAAGCCTGGTCGTTTGTTTAGGATTGAAAGTGGTGCTTATCGAGCCTTAATGTTTGAGTCTGCCTGTGCTATACCCTGCCTTTGAGAGCCTTTCTGCCAGTTCCCTGAACACTTGCTAAATCTAGCTGAAAGTATGGTTTATTGGTTTATGGTAAGAGAATAAGTCCAGCTCCTTGTCCAGAGGAAGTTGGGTAAGCTACAGCTCTAATATTAAATATAATCTAGTTTGTTTATCTACTAAGGGCACACCACTTCTCTCAAAAGACGGTACTGAATTACTTAATATGCTGTCCCTTTTGTGAAATGCTTTGTGCACCGTTAGTGAAAACCAAGTAAGCGATAAATATATATGAGGGGGGGGGGGGGTCCAACTCATGTACTAATGCAGTGTTGTTGCTTGAGTTGATGTTGTTGATGTGTATAGATATATATATAATATACCTATAAAAATGTATAGATATAGATGTATGGATATAATTTTCTTCCTTGTCTCTCTCTGTTTGTTTGTTTTTTTTTTTTTTTTTTTTATATAGGGGGGAAGCGGAGGGGAAGATAAGTATGTACTCCGCATTTGTCTCACTAATAAACTGAAGCTTTAAGGTTTTCTATCCTAATCCATGAAGTGGTTTTTTTATTTTCTGCAGTGATGGGATGGATGTAAATAGAATGTGGCAGAAATTCTCGATGGCAATTGGCAAGTTGTAGAACATGTAGTGTATAAATATTTGGAATATGTGGATTCTTAATGCAACTATGACCCAAAATTGTGTAAGTAGTGGTTGGAGTGATTTGCATTGGAACTACTCCAGGTGTTAATATGACATTCTAATCTTAGGACATTGGGATCTTTTTGTCACTTGTAGTTGGAGGCTGCCGAAATTAGGATTCCTAATGGTATGTGACATACATTTTTTTTTTATTGCAATGGGTGTCCGATAAAAGTGTTCTGACTAATTCCGATGGTGTACAGGCCATCGACAAAGAGTTTTCTACAATTGCATCTCAAATACTTCAATAAAAAAAATTACCAGTTCAATCGCCTTTAAAAATTGTTTGCACTCAAGAGGATTTGAACCTTAGATAGAGGGGGAGCAAACATGATGATATTTTTTATTCTTGTAGTGAAATACGTTCTTGTAAATGTCAGATGCCCATTAACAACAAAGTAGAATGGTCCCTTTAACTCAAAAATTGCAGATTGATTGCTAAAGATAAACCTACTGTACTTGTATTGATTCTTATTTTGTTAGTGGGAGGACTCAGCCTCCGGGCCACTTCCATAACTCTTTCCACTCTACAGTATTCACTCATATCTTGCATCTCCATAGCTGTGATTGGCAGTTGATCTTGCTAACGCATGCATTGGGTCTCATTTTAGGTATGGAATATGGTTTGACATAAGCAATTTAAACATTTTCAGTAGCTATAACAGGCATCAGCAGACCAATGGCATCATCAAACATTAATGGAGTAAATGAATCGAACGGGTCTCTAGATCATCATAAATAAGATAAGGGTTGGTTTATTAATTCTTAATGAATAATAGAAGGAATCAATAAACTTATTGGAAAGGATAAAATATAACGGGCTGATAGACTTTCGTAGCCCAATCTATTTGGGGGATCCGTAAGGAGAGAGGAAAGAATAAGAAAGAGAGAGAAATAGGAAACAAATGCATGAAAAAAGTAGCATTTCAAGCTTGAGGAAGATAATATATTAAAAGAGAGAAATAGATGAATTGATATAAAGTAAAGAAAAGTAACATAAAACAAAAGGGGTAGGAGATAGAAGAGATGAGTACACATGATTTTGAGGACTTTTGGTCAAGTTTTTAGAAGATTTCATCTTTTTTAATTTCACCATAGAGAGAATTTAGAAAAAAGAGAAATAAAATAGTAAAGTTTAGATTTTTATTGTATAGTAAGAATGAATAGCCATGAAAGATTGTATATAAGCATATTATAGTGAAAACTCCTCTCTCTCAATTCTAGTAGACGTTGATTATCAAATTACCTAAATTTATCTTTTTTATTATTTCTCTATATTTAAATATTGTTCACTGTCATGGATGTTTACAAATACGTATAGTCACATCGGATCATTGTCGAAGGCTCCACACCACAACGATTGAAGTACAATCACCACTTAAGTGCGACTAAGAATGAATCTTTCTCCCATTTTAGGTCGAATCATTTTTGTATCAATTTTGGGCATTAATACTTGCAACTCTTTTACAATTACTTAATCTCTATTCAAATGTTGGATAATTATGTAAAAGTAAAATTATTTTTGATGAATGGTACAATTATATTAGTGAATTGTTAATCTCCTGTCCACCTGTCTTTTGTTTCAAAGATAATAAAGAGTCTTTCATACAGAATATGGTATCACGTTTAAAATTTGGGCAAATTTATTGCTTACATTACATACAAATTACAAAATCTCAAGCTCATACTACAAAATCTAAAGCTTGTATTGCAACCCATAAAATTTTAAAAAAAATGATATTTATAATTATGAAATGTATAAGTTATGTATAACATCTTTAAAAAAAATGAATAAATACAAGATTTATAAAAGAAAAAAAAAATTTGCATACTTTATAATTATATTTTATAATTATATGTAATATTACTCTACAAATATATGTAACGTTACTCCTAGATTACAATGATTTAGACCAGCTCTAGATGTTAGAATTTCCGGCATACACACAAGTAATATTTTACAACAAAGAAGAAAAATAAAACAAAAAAAATTAACACACAAGTATTATTTTACAATGAAAAAAGAAAAACTCGTGATTGCCATGGACTCGGGACAAAATCTAGTTGGTCCTGTTGAAACTGGAAGAAGTTTCTTTATACTATCACATTTTTGTTAGGCGCAGCTGCTATCCCTTTTAGACTATTCTAAAAACGTGGCGTGTTAAAATTTCCAATATTTTTGACCTTCTAATTTGACTTGTACGGGACACCTGCTTCGAAAATGACCCAAATGCTCACGTTCACACCCGCTAAGACTAAGAGTACTTTCTTCCGGTGGCTGAGACACATGAACATCCCATTCAAAATTTCAAGGCCTTCTTGTCCATTTGTTTTAGGAGAGCCTTCCAGATGCCCCACGCAAAAAAGTTCCAATAAGAAAAGTCTTCAAATCATTACGATTAATGTTCTCGGCAATCTCATAAAATTTACAAGTTTCTTTTCAATTTTTTATATTTCAAAACATTTTATATTTTCCTTGTTTTGAAATATAAAATATAGTAGTCTACCCATAAATAAATTATATAAAAATAATTTTAATAATTTTATAGATTGATGTAAATTGATATAATTCGTCAGATTATAAAATTACTTTATTATAAAGTAAATATAATATATTAGAATAATGCTACATATAATTAATATTGCACACCTATTACGTATATGTGTATTTTGATGAGTTGTTTTCATATTTTTTTATTTTAAATTTAAATAATTTATTAAATCTATATTTTTACCTCAATATTTATATATATATATATGGATGCCTAATATTGTTTGCATTTAGAATTTTTTATTATATTATATAAATTAACATTAGATTGTAAAGTTACATTATTATAAAGTAGATCTAATATATTATATAAAATAGAATTTTTTTTTATATAATTTTTTTTGTCACTATAGACTTATTTTTCAATTTGTGTTTTATTATTTTTTGTGTGTGTTAATTTTTTGAAAAGTTTATTGGGACCATTCTGACGTATTTGGTGTGAACATATGTATTTTTCCAAGTTTTTTTTTTTTTTGTACTTCATTTCACACGGATTTTCAAATTGTCAATGGCTGCAATTGTGGTGAATCTTCTCTAACATTCTCTCTTCTTTTTCTGGTGCAAGTTGTCATAAAGCCTAAATTGAACTCTCAACCCCAAACCTCCTATCTTTCACGCCATTCCCATGAATTCTCAACATGTTTCCACAAGGAATAATCCCACGGCAAAGCATTTATCACATTTTTCCTGTCAAAATTGCCTTCTGGAAATTCCTCTCAGAAAAAAAAAAAGAAACAATAAACGACGCGAGGGCAGTATCCTAGTCCAACCAACGACCCTTCCAAGCCACTTTCGTGTCCCTGTCGTTTGCTACACGGTCAAAAAAGCCGCCAACCGAGTAAAAAGACTTCCTTCGCGTCAGCCGCGCGTTCCTTCCAACCCACTCACACTCTCCCCTTCGCCTTCTCGGAAGCTCTCCACGTTGTTCAAAACGCACCCAAATCGCCCGCCCACCTATAAAGACCGGACATTTCCTCCCACCCCATCCCATCTCCTCAACCAATTTCATCAAACAGCTCGTAGTTTGAACCCAAATTCATCTTTTTCATTCCTTCTTCTTCTGCAGTTTCATACCGATATCTTGAAGATGAATTCTATCAGAGTTTTCTCGGTCATTGGCGTTGTGTTCTCTGCGCTTTTGATGCTATCACAAGCTCAGACCTTGGCTCCTTCTCCGGCACCCGAGGGTCCATTCAGCGATGGTAAGTAATTCTATGAATCTTTGTTTGTTTTCCTAGTATTCCATTTTTGGGTAAACCAATCTGAGTTTAATTAAAAAGTATTGGTACTTATTTCTTGCTATCCTTGTTTGTTAATTCAGGCGCGGCGATAGATCAAGGGATTGCCTACGTTCTTCTATTTGTGGCCCTAGCAATCACATACCTAGTCCATTGATTTCCCTTATCTTTTGGTGCTTCAGCTTGCTGATGTTATTTAATATAAATTCTTTATGTATTTTCTCCTCTGATTAACGAGGAGAACTTGCAGTGATTTTTATTGGCCTTTTTGGTTCTTGTAATGTAAAGAGAGCAATTGCAATAAAGTGTGTGATCATTTTCACCTATTTAACAGCCAGATCATAGGTTTAATTTGTGCTAATACTTCAGTTTATCTAAATACTGAGATAGAGAGTATTAGAAGAATGAACGTAAGCGGAAATTGTAATGCAATGTGAATGCTGAAAATATGATGCTTTTATGTCGTTACCATTAATTGATCGCAAACAAACTTTCAGCCATTACAATAGAGTAGGGACATTTAATTCGATTGGAATCAAAATGCATTTTTCATTAATCAAACAAACTTTTAGTTTCGGCCATTAAAATGGATTGGAAACATTCAGACGTCTCTTTATTGAGAAGTCTTATAGACTTAGGAATAAATTCTAAATTCATCATTATCTTTATATTAAACTTTTTAAGAAAGAAATTTTATGCGTCTACATAGTATCAAAACTAAGTTAACCTCTTATGGATGATAGAGCTATCAAAACTAGATCAACCTCTTATTGATAATGGGCTCCTGTGACCTATTCATGATGATGATACTGAAAATACCGATTTATACGTGAGAAGGCGTATCGAGAAATCATACATGACTTAAGAAGAAACTTATTTTAATTTTTATAAGGAGTTACTTCCCTCCTCCTATTAAACATTTTAAGAGAAGCATTAAATGCTTTTATTCAACATTAGTAACATCTCCCTCAAGAGTCTAGTGTTTTCTTGGCTAATAAATGAGCCACTATTTTTGCTTGCCAACGCCCATGAGTTTACTGTTATACAGTCCCACTCTGCAAATATACACAAAAGAATGGCCTACGTTTCTTCTAGCAGATGACAATGGCTACTCAGATTCACTTTCCTCATGGGAAATAATAATATGTAGTTAAGTCAAAATACAATAAATCTGTGATGATCTCAACGTGGCAATCACATCTCCTGGCCTTTCACAGTCCCTTACCACAATCTCCATACCAATTTGCGCGCTCTGATGTTTCCAACTCTATCTCCAACAGTTCCAACTAAATTAAATCGGAGTTAAAGTCGGAGCTCAACTTGGCCTCCTACTAATGTCAGAGTCAAGGATCGAAGATGGGCATCCTAACTCTGTCGAAGTAAGAGCCTAATCCTAAAAATGATGTATACTTGATCACACATTAGTATTGCATCCCTTGATCACACATTAGTATTATAAATGAGTAATGCTAGAAACAGTCATGAGTTATATAAGTATAACACATCTTCTTGAAAAAAATTAATTCATTATTAAAAAAATTAATTTTTTCATATAAATATTATATTTACTTACATTTTTCAAAATGAGTATCGGCACTTGCCCATTCTATGACAATTTCTCATTAGAGCATTCACATCCAATCCCCTATAATTGTTTCCAAATTTCAACAAAAAACTCAACTCCCTATAAATTTTACTTAAATTTTAACAATCTTCAAAAATCTCTTATACTTATTCCCTATATCTCTTCTCATCTATTAAAATAATATTATTAAATTATTTCTTTACTACATTTTCTACTCCTTTATTTCACATCATAATACTATTCTCAATAAAATATAATAAAATTTAACTTTAGGGATGAATATGAAAGAGCACTATTCATAATATTAAATTTGGTCCCATTATAGGGGACCGGATGTAGAGACTAATTTTAGTCCTTATATTTTAACCAAAATATTATTTTGTTAGACCTGATGTGAGTGCTCTTATATTGAAGAATCCCCAGCCCATCTCATTATAAATAGATGGAAGAATCCCTAACTGCCGACCATACGACCCAATATGAATCAAAATTTAAACAGAATATAAGGGATTAAATGAAAAATTATTGGAAAGCATGAGAATTGGCTGAAGTCTCAAGAGCACCTTGAGAACTTATTGAATTGTACAGAAAACTTCGAGGATTCCCTAACCTTCAAAAGAGATCAATCATCAACTAACAAAATCCCTACCAGTTTGTTAGGAATCCCTTATGTAGACAGTCATATAAGGGATACTCCAACACGCTATTTCAATCACCGCCTTAACTCACACATTACAACTCCTTATTAAGTAAAATGCATCGTATCACTTATGATACTAAACGCAGCATATTACAACATTACATTTATTAAAATGCAACGTATTATTAAACTTCCTATAATTGCCTTGATCTGAAGACTTAGTTTCCCGTAGCTTCTCTCTGCACATAACACAGAACCTATATATTCCATCTATAGAAGCTTATGGAGGTAGATGGGTTAAAACATCGATTCATGAATCCGGATGAGTTGTCTCTTCTTGCATGAGTTGTATCGATTTGGATAAACATGATCGGATTTAGGCTTATTATCCAGATTTCAGATTAGAAAATTTGAATTCCAGATGATTAATTTTATTGAATCTTTTAAAAAAATTTTAAAACTATTTTTTTGAAAAAGAAAAAAGAAAAAATGAGAACCAGTTTAAATTTATCGGCGTAATTGGATGTACACAATTCTTTTCGCATTGCCGCTGCACAATATGTTCGGATTTCTTAAAAAAAAAAAAAAAAACACAACATAGTTTTTGAGCGACACAATATTAAATATAATTCTTAAAGGTTTTTTCAAAAGTGGTCTAATTTAGTTCTACCAATTTAATTTTAAGTTGATTATTTTTTATCTGTTCACCATCCACTTTTTAAATTTTTTTTTTTTTTTGGCCCATTCACTTTTCAAGTTACAAAGAGTAAAACATATAGATACTTATCAGACAAAAAAAAAAGAGAGAGAAAATAATTGTAATCATATTGTTTTTAAAAATATATATTTAAAAACGATACATGGATGGGTTCGATAAATATATTGTTTTTAAATATTATTTTAACTTTTATGTTATTTTATCATTTAAATTCAACCAATCATTCAAATTCAACCAACAGATAAAATTTAAAAAAAAAGATATTTGTTATAGTAGAGAATACAAGTGTAGTGTATAATCTCTTTAAAAAAATGAGTAAATATATATTCTATAAAATAAAAAATATTTTTTTAATAGTAAATTTCAATCTTTTTTAAAAAAATTACTAGACATTTGGTACTGAGATACTCCACAACGAGCTTATGTGAGAAATAATAGTTACAGTTGTACAGTTGTAAACGACGTGTCTTCATTTTATAAAAAATGAATATCTATAAAAATTAATTTTTTTTAATAATAAATTATACCTTTTTTAAAAATTATTATAGGCCACTTATAAATTTATAACTATATATAACATGAGTCCAACTTCATATGTCCGGCTACGTGTGGTGTGGCGTTGTAACATGGATTGAAAACCGGGAGTCGAGCTTGATTCCGGCAATTCAACAAATTGATGAATTGGGTAATTTATAATAATTTTAAGTCATATATTTCAATATTAATAAAAGTGTTAAAAATTCATACTGGATACAATTTAAGCATTTTATATCATACATAAAAGAGTATAAAAATATAACTTTATTCACTAATTTCATTGAAAATATAATAAGAATCTAAATAGTTTTAATAAATATGTAATTTATACATTTAACCTTAATAGTCGTTTTTTTTTCTTTATATACTAAAAACTATAAAGAACGGTAAGTTATAAACACATGAAAATGAGTATTTTATGCATAAATATAAATTCAATATAAGATACACAATCATTTCTTTAATTTTTTGTTCAACTTAAAAAATTAAGAACTACGTTTTGTCTTTCGATTTTTCTGCAATTCTGATTGAATACAAAGATAAAAAAAAAAAGAAGTTAATTATGTTTAATTTTATCA
Source organism: Platycarya strobilacea (assembly GCA_036898215.1). Classification (NCBI taxonomy): domain Eukaryota; kingdom Viridiplantae; phylum Streptophyta; class Magnoliopsida; order Fagales; family Juglandaceae; genus Platycarya; species Platycarya strobilacea. The sequence continues at coordinate 50,176,704 of CM072546.1, forward strand.
TATTTTTATACAAAAATATAAAAGAAAAAACCCAGTTATCAGACAACTTAAATGTAAATGCAGTTTTAAATCAGCTCAAATTGATCTAAAATCGATCGATTGAAGCGATTCAGTGATCCATTCAAAATGTTCACTAAAACTAATTAAATTCCAGTGATCCATTCGAGCTTTGGTTGGTTGTCGTAGGGCACAAATCAAAGATCTAAAGTTCATGAAAAAGCAAGCAAAAATTAGAGTATATACATGGACAAAAACATATAGAAATTGATAGATAGATGAGAAGTGAGAAGAAAGATAAGGCCATTGCAAGAAAAATATTCAAAAATCATCGAGAATGATGGCGCGTGGATCTCAGACTCAGACTTTATAAAAGGGCACTCAAATGAGAATTCTTTCTTTAGTTTTGTAGTAAGAAAAATTCTATTTATTATTCTTATATCATACATCCTTTATGATTTTTTTTTATATTAAATATGTAGTGTTTGAATAATGAATAAAACAATCCTTTAATTTAGTAAGAAAAAAAAATCAAGTATGATGTATGATGTAGAGAAGATAAATAAAAAATCTATTTATTATAATTTTTTTATTATTTTATTATTATTCTAGGATATGGTATTAGATAATAAATTCACAAGCGAAATATAATAAATAATCTCTAATTATTTAATATTACAATATAAAATGATAAAATGTGATAATTAAGATAATGAATAACATTACTCTTAAATAATATGACCCTAAAAAATAGTAGGTTCTAATGGTCATAGTCATGTGTATATGGTGTGATGTGGTAGTGACCATAGATCTAAAATAACGAAGATGGGAAATGGTGTGAAGGCTTTAAGGAGTTTTTTTTTATTAATTTTTGAGCAAAAGGAGAGGTGAGGTGACTAACATAGCTATTCTTTCTAGACGTGATCATAGAAGCCCCTCCCTATTGTAAAATGTCTGGTTTGAATCATAGTTACCGCTTGAAAATGCAAGTCTGTCACCATTGCTCCACCAAGGTATCAACTGGTCCAAAACCATCCCATAGACTCTTGGTTATGCACTATTCCTGCAAAGCGGGTTCAACTTACGTCCAACTCGAACTCCCTTGAAACTATAGAATGGTAGAGGCTTCAAGGAGTTAGGAATGAAGATTGGAACTCAAGAGGAAGATATAGGGACAGAAAATCAATGAGAAAAGAAGAAAAAGAGACGCCGATTGTGGGGTTTTGCTGAGGTTGTTTGGGAGAGATGGCTTTATAAGAGCTGAACTTAACACATATTAGATTCCTCTTACATGATATCATATCGTTACTGACTAATAATTATATTAATAATTTTAAGGATCTAATCTTATATGATAAACTAGAACTACTAGCGCTCTAAGTTCCAACACTTCTTATCTATTAGTAACTAACATTATGCAAATGGCAAAAGATTTATCATATCACTAATCTTTTTAGCGAGGGCTATCTATCTTTGTGAGGGAATAAATAATCTTTTTTAAGTTTAAGGTTCTTGTCAAATAAGAACAAGTTTTATAATGAAATTGATGAAATACTATTTTTTTTCTTTTTTTTCATAACTGGATTCTCCTCATTATACTTGTTCTTTGGTTTCTTTTTCAAAGAAGATTAGATCATTAATAGGGGCTTAGAACTAAACTTCTTTATTATAGTTTGTTTGGATTAAGAGATGATCTTATTTCATCTTATCATTATAATTTTCTTAAATTTTTATTAAAAATATAATATTAAATCTTAAAATAATTTTAATTTTTAAAATCTCAAAATAATAATAATATTAAAAATTAATATTCTAAACATATTTTTTTTTCAATTTTTAACTTTCATCTTAACTCATATCATCTTAATTCACTATCCAAATCATACCAGAATAATATATTACGTCATCTACTTTTGGCTGTTGAGTGTACTTTTTAGTGTAAATTATATATATTTTTTTAAGTATTTTTAAAAAATATAGATGCACTAATAATTACTTATTTAATTATTAAATAAAAAAATAAAAATAAAATACATAAACAATCGAATGAAATAGGAAAATCATGGAGCTTACTATCCTTTTCCAAAGATTTATACCTAGTCTTGAAGTCTTGAATTGGAGCCCATGTGAGATCCAAACACACATCAATAATGATGAGATTTAAAACATAGTTTCTCCATTTGCCACTTTGTTATGTTAAGGCATCCATTTGTGGTTGGGTGCATTGCGATAAAAAAATATTTAAACACTAATAATTTTTGTAATTGTAAAATTCACTTAAATAATATGTAAACGTGTATAAAAAAATAAGCTTGGAAATAGATTTTTTTTTAAGTTAAAAATTTTAAAATATTACTAATTTTTATGCAAATTCATGTCATTGATTTTCATTTTAATCGTTTATTTGATAAAGAATTTTCTCTCTTTTTTTATTGGACAGCCACTTGGTCGGTGAGAGCTTGTCTGGGGACTGTGACAGCAAATTTCTCACACGCTGTGACACTAATCTCAAACAATGAAGCGAAGGATGCAATACGCAGATGCCCACGGAGTGAAACTGCACCCCTAACATCACACACTACACGTAACCCACTACCCTATCGTGTGCATTAGGTTCGCGTGCTTCTTCTCCCCCACGCTCACACCTTCTCTCTTGCTAGCACATACATACCCACCCAAGTCACCGATCGTCAAATTCATTTATCGCCTCTCTTTCACGAGCAGCCTCCATTTTCTCAAACATCCAATCTTTTTCAATTTTCTTGCGCCATCTTCATGATCATCTGTCTCAACCAACTTAAAATTTAGATTCATCTCGTAAGGTACGTGTTTGTTGGAGCTGATGAGGTTTTGTTTCTTAACTCTCATCTTTCATTTCTGCAAATGGGCTTTAATCAATTCTGAATAAGCAGTTGTATCACATCAATACCTGCCCAATATTCCGTATTGTACTAATGATTATATAAATTTGATTTTAGTGTTGAAGGTGCATTGGTAGTTATGAGCCTATGCGGGTGTTCTTGTTTTTGTAGGTCTTGTGTGTTTATGTGTATGATTGGGTTTGTGATCACGGCTGTAACGTGTTTACATGGGATTTTCTGGAAGATAATATGATCGGTTGTTGGCCGATTGTGGTGGGTTTTATTTTGTTGGCGTAAAGTTTTGGTTAGAGGTTGTTTGCCAGGGAAAGTTTGAGCTTTTAGCTTGGCTTAGCTTTATGGATAGATTTTCGGAATTCAGTTCTGTATCTCTTTTCTTCTGGATGTGCATTTCTAACCGATGGGTTAAAACTTCGGTTCCTCCGTGACTAGTTTACTTGCCAACTGAAGAAGATCAAAGATGTTTTAGCTTGTAGGGAATAAAGGGACTTCTGGATTAAAAATAAAAAAGTACAAATTTTAGCTTGAATCTGATTAAGTTTGATGAACTTTTATATTTAGTATGTGATATATGCGTATTACTTCAACTTTATTTATCAACCTTGATAGATACAAGCTTGCAATGTAACTCTTGTGAACTTGATTCTTTGTAAACATTTTTTATCAGTATAAAGGAAAGAGGAAGAGATGAAGGAAGCAATTACAATTACAAATGCCAAAAGCAACAAAACTGAATAGGAAAACGGAGATGGAGAACTCAAATCTAGCCAACTGTCCACATGAATGGAGTGCTTAAAGTTGTAGCTATAAGCTTAAGTTTCGAATGTTTCGTCCCCATAAGATCTGATTATTGCTGACTTTCAAGAAACTCGGAATTAAGAACAATGCAGCAGTTTTTTGTTCCTGCCTGCCATTGCTTGCAAATCTGACATGTCAGCCACAAAGCCACTTGGTGATGGGATTCTGCATAACTATGAGCCTATGAGGGTAAAAGAATATTTCAGCATAGCTGGTTTTGGATTTCAAATTTGGGTTTGAAAGGTCCTAATTACCTAGCTCCCCCAACCACCCACCCTGCGAAGAAAAAAAAAAAAAGAGAATAGCTTAAGACCGATGATTTTTAATTGCACACCATTGCATTTTCCACAAGTGTTATATTTCAGTTTAAATTCTCAATTTCAAGGATCATACTTTTATGCAATTAAATTTAGTTGACACCATTTAGAAAATAGCCCATTAGACTTTCTTGAATGAAATAGTGCTCCTTGGCTGTTCACCATCATTTTTAACAATGCTATGGGACTGCTTTCTGAAGCTAGCTCTTAAGTTGGCTTACTATGAGGTTCTGGATAATTTCTGTTCTTCCCCTTTATGTGTGTGTGTGTGGAAACATCTTATTTGATCCCAAGCGCATTGACTAACAAATGCAAGGACTAAAGTGTGATACAAGATAAATAACATTAATACTTGTGGAAATTGTTTGTTCAAGGGTTAGTTATTAAAAGAGGGAAAATCAAAGGATCATAAAGACAAGTATTTTTACAACATATCTGAAATTGACTCCCAAGTGACCATTTCCTCAATTAAATGGCTACCAGAGGATTGTTTCTTATATTTTCTCATAATATTTATTTCTTTGTTAGGTTAGATTTCAATTGTTCGAAGTTCTTTGGGTTTGGAGTGGAAGATAGAAGGAGATTTTCTTTTTTATGGGAAAGAATGCCGGATTTGAGAAGTGGAGTTCGGCGTTCAAAGAGGGTGAATAATGTCAACGAGAATCCTCCAATTGTAGTTCCAACTGCGTGGCCTGGAGCGGGAAAAGGTAAAGGCTCCAAAGCCTTAGTTCTTTAACCCAATTATGTAGAATCCAATCACTCCAGCATTTATTTTTTCTCAATCCAGGACCAGCTGGTAACGGAAGAGGAAGAGGACTTAGAGCTATGAATCAAGGTAAGATCTCCAAGCCTCTTGGTGCTGGAGTTGGTGGACGGGGACGTGGGGGTTTGGACTTGCCTGTGAGACAGGTAGTTGCCATTCAGGATGAGTTGGTGGTTCACAAAAGTGCAGAAAAATTAGCTGCTGAAGAGGAGCCCAGCTCAAGTCCACTTCCTGAAAGGGTTATTCTTTCTGCTTTCAAGCTGCAATCTTTAAATTTCTATTGCTCTCTTGCTATGGATTCCTTATACCTCTCAGTGATGGTTTCTATATATAAATCTATTATACCCCTCATATTTGTTCTCTCTTTTCATTTTTCTCTGATCATGTATAATTTGTATCTTTTTACCTGGATTAACAGTAGTACAGTCAAAATAAATTTCCTGAATAATTAACAAAATTCTCCATTTTTATGTGGAAAGTCAGCTTCAAATGGATATTTTCAAAATTCTTATGGGATTTTCATAGTACCAGTTTTTCAAGGCTCACCAACTGTGATTGGAGGCTTGCGTGAGTTCCATATGTGGTATCTTCGTAACTGAACAAATTAAATGATTAAATTCATATACTTCCATGATCGTATTCTGGGAATTGGTAATTTAATTTGGTACCAGATCAATTGTCCTGATTGGAACTGAGTCAACTCTATATTATCCCTATTTCCCTTATATTTCCTACTGTTGAGTGTACTTATGAAATTGAATGATTAAATTCACCTCTTCTTATGGGCATAAGGTATTTTGGACAATTAATGATTCAATAGTATGAAAGAGGCCTTCTTCCTTGGAGACACTGGTCAATTGACTTGTACATAACTTGTGTGCTTCTTAAATCTGCAGTTGCTGTAATATGTTGACCATGTATAAGCTTCATTTTTTTCAAGAAAGCAATCAACATTCGGAAGTGGTTTCTGTACTCTGTGGCTTGAAATTAAAGAAGATGAAAGTTTGGCTTGCTTGGTGTGAAGAGTTAGGTTCTGAAGTTCACGAAGGCTTCTGGCATTTTTTTTGCCCGCGCGGGGAGAAGGGGGGGGGGGGGTTTGAAATTATAAATGCATTTTTAACTCTTTTATTTGAATTTAAAAAAAAAGGTGTGGTAGTTCTGTGGTATAAACTTGAATATACAACTTAAAAACTTCTGAGTGGTTGAAGTGTAAATATTTTTCTCTTATCAATGTATTTTGAAATCCAATGAAGAGATGATAGGTATATATATTGGTGATATGTTCTGATCTACATAAAATGTACATTTTCTGATGCATTATTGTGTCTATATTAAGATAGAAACAACACAGCTTTACCCATAATGATTTTTTCCATGCATTTATTGTTTTGAAACATGTCTTGAGGTAATTTTCCCCATAATTATCATTTTCAGGTTCAGGTTGGTAACTCCCCTGTGTACAAGTTAGACAGGAAGCTGGGTAAAGGGGGTTTTGGGCAAGTATTTGTTGGAAGAAGAGTGACTGGTGGTATAGGGCGAACTGGGTCTGATGCCTCTGAGGTAGGTTTCTTCTTCGTGCATTTCTGATGTTCAATCTACCTGTCCAAATTTACCTAGGAAGTTTGTTGTTTTCTTAATGGAATTCTCTTTTTGTAGGTTGCTTTGAAATTTGAGCCTCGAAAAAGTAAAGGAGGCCATTGTGGTCCTCCTTATGAGTGGCAAGTATACAAGTAAGTTTAGTTATTACTATTAATTAAATTCTGATATTTATGATGTAACTAATCTTTTGATTTTAATTATAATGAAGCAATCTTAATGGTTGTTATGGACTCCCCCTGGTCCATTATAAAGGGAAACAAGGAGACTACTATATCCTAGTGAGTTTTTTTCTAGCACCTCTTTTACTCGTGTGTCTTATGTGTGTTGAATCTAGTAACTGCCACGAATATCTGATCATTCCTAATTGTGAATGTAGGTGATGGACATGCTAGGCCCAAGCTTATGGGATGTTTGGAACTCTTACAACCAGATGTAAGAAAAAATGAATGCTTCTCAAAAAGTATTTCTTTACATTTATGAAATTCCTTTTGAATTTATTGATCTTGTCTCTTAGTTTCTTTGTTCCTTTGACAGGTTGTCTGAAGAGATGGTTGCTTGTATAGCAGTGGAGGCTATATCAATTCTAGAGCAACTTCATTATAAAGGGTACCTTGCAAAATCTTGTCGTTTCTTTTCTCCAAAATTTTTTTTGGGGCAATCTTATTCATAATTGCTTGTTTTCACGCCAGTTTTGTGCATGGAGATGTTAAGCCAGAGAATTTTTTGCTTGGTCAGCCTGGAACACCTAACGAAAAGAAGCTGTATCTTGTTGATCTTGGTCTGGGTATGTTTTTCTTGGTTAGATAAATTATAACAACCTTTGATAGACATCTGGAGATGCATCTATACTTACTCATCAATAGAAAGATGTGACTTTCAATTATATTTTCTTCTTCAGCTTCAAGATGGAAGGATGCATCCTCTGGCCGTCATGTCGATTATGACCAAAAGCCTGACATTTTCAGGTGACTATATGCCTCAAAAAAGCTTCCTTTAGTTTAGTGGAAGATCAGAGGGTGAAGGTGGTTTGAAAAAACTCAATCCTGTTTTCAAATGCCTCGAGGAAAGAATTCTTGAAATCATTCTTTAATATTCCAGAATGAAGGAAAAGTGCTTAAAAAAAACCTTATTCAGAGGATAGGTTGGCTTAACCAAGTTTCTATGTGATTTTTCTTACATTAAGCTTTTGTTTTTCTTTTTTATTTAAAACTATATTTTATATATATACCTCGTCTTACACTTAACTTCCATTAGAGCTGCTGCATGTATAAAGCTATAACTTGTGATAGCCGTGATAGCCCAATTCATCTTATGCTTGTGGCAGGGGAACCGTTCGTTATGCAAGTGTACATACTCATTTGGGTAGGACAGGGAGCCGAAGGGATGACCTTGAATCCTTAGCATATACCCTCGTATTTCTCCTTAGAGGCAAACTTCCCTGGCAAGGTTATGTTGTAAGTTCACTTCAATTCTAATTCCTGATTCCACTTATCAAAAAAATTCTGATTCCTGATTCCACTCAACCATGCATTGACAACTACAACTTTGTGGCTTAGACTTTGTAGGGTTGCCATGTCTTTTCCTTCTCTCTCTCTCTCTCTCTCTCTCTCTCTCTCTCTCTCTCTCTCCCCCAATGTTTAAATGTCTCTTGGGCTGCAGGGAGAGAACAAAGGATTTCTTGTTTGTAAGAAGAAGATGGCAACTCCTCCTGAGATGCTATGTTGCTTGTGCCCTCCTCCTTTTCAACAGTTTCTTGAGATGGTGACCAATATGAGATTTGATGAAGAACCAAATTACTCGAAGCTAATTTCCCTTTTTGATGACAGCATTGTTTCCATTCCAACACTGCGACCAATCAGAACTGATGGAGCTATAAAGGTGGTTTGGTAATTTGACTTTTTGATCTTCTTTCATGAACCATCTTTTAAATGCATGTTGTGAATATAGGTGGGTCAAAAAAGGGGGAGATCACTTGTTGAGTTAGAAGATGTTGGGCAGCTTAAAAAGAAAGTTCGACTAGGTTCTCCAGCCACCCAATGGATCTCAGTCTATAATTCCAGATCAGCAATGAAGCAAAGGTGAGTGATGTTTAAATATTGCTTGATATGGACACTTGCTCTCTTTTCTAATTGAGTCATAATATCTAGAATTTTCTAACTATATATGGTGTTTCTTTGCCTGGCGATTTTTGGTTGAATGTAGATATGACAGTTTATCTTCTTGGTCATGTATAGGCATAAAATTTTAGATTGCAGTCTAGTTAGAACATTTGAAGCACCAAGATTGAGGGTCACCATGGGAAGCTATTTTTTTGGTCTCATTATGTCCCCCCCTGAAATCATTTTTTAAATTACTTTCACTGGCTCATTGTCTCCTTAAATTCAAAATGTTCTGGTGGGAAATAGTCACTAGTACTGGATATCTACATCATATTATAACTTTTGGCATGTAGCCTGGCTACTCAATCAATTTCTTAAATGAGAATGTATATTCAAAGTTGTAGATTTCACATAGGGATCAGTAATTATGCTTGTGCATGGCCCATTCTAGATTGTTATGTAGGTTGTCAGCATTACAGAGCAAAAGTGCCTTTGCCTTTTAATTGAACCCATGATCATACACAAACATTCTTGATGACAAGGCCAGTCATAATCATTGTCATAGGATTATCCTTCCCAGTTGTTGGTTTATGATTGTTTATCTTATTGTGTGATGGGATTCCTATACGATAGGTATCACTACAATGTTATGGATTCAAGACTACACCAGCATGTGGAGAAAGGAAGAGAAGATGGTTTGTACATTAGCTGTGTAGCTTCATCGTTGAATTTGTGGGCCATCATTATGGATGCAGGGACAGGTTTTACATCCCAGGTTTATGAACTCTCGACCATGTTCTTGAATAAGGTATGCATTACTGTAATTTGTCATCAATTTTGGAATTTTCGTGTTTAATTATGTAACAATTTAGCAACTTTTTCTTCTAATTGTTTCATCAGGAGTGGATAATGGAACAGTGGGACAAGAATTACTACATCACTTCAGTGGCTGGCGCAAGCAATGGCAGTGCCTTGGTGGTAATGTCCCAAGGTGAGTGGCAACACATATTTTTCCTTTATTTTTGTTGCTAACTCAGTTTATATCAATTTCTCAAAGAGCAACATTTGGTTCATTATGGTCACATTAACTGAATTTCTTGGTTTAGGCTCCTGTCAAATTTTGATTCTTATCTGATTAGCATATCCATGATCTGCTACTACTCAGGAAAGAGTATAAACTAGGACCCTGTAGGATGCTGAAGGATTTAACTGAGGCCTGGTTTGCTTTTCCAAACAATCTCATCTCATCTCATCGTTACTACTTTCCCAAATCTTCATACAAAATAAAATAAACAATTCAATTTTTCAAATCCCAAAACAACTTTCTCAAATCTCAAAACAAAACTAATATTAAAGAAATATATTATAACAATATTTTATTCAAATTTTAACTTTTATCTCATCTTATCTATGAAAACAAACCAGACTTAATGTTCTTCATTAGTCATGCTTTTCTCTTATCATAACTTTGATTGTCTGGATTACCATGCCAAATGATGGTCCACCTCTAAAGGATGGTATTTAATTTCTCAATGCTCTCCACCATATCCAGATTGCTCAGGTGGTTTCGGTGGAAATTTCTTCAAGCGACATCCTTTGGTTAGGCTGAGAAGTCCCTTTGAAACCAACTAAGCCAAATTACACAAACCTCGGGTTCCAATGAGAGCTGGTCATGATATGCCTTATAGACTACGAACAAAAAACCTCATAGATTACTAGTTTTGTTTTGTTTTTTTGTTTTTTCTAGGTAATCATTCAGTATTAGGCTTCATATTCAATGGACAGGTCTTCATTATCTTTAGCCAGCAAGTTTTTGTACAGTCATCTGATATGTTGCCAACATTACCTTTTTTTTTGGGCATTAAAGGGGTGCCTTACACTCAGCAGTCCTACAAAGTTAGTGATGTATTTCCTTTCAAATGGATCAATAAGAAGTGGAAAGAAGGCTTCTCAGTTACTTCTATGACCACTGCTGAGGCGAAATGGGGCATTGTCATGTCCAGAAATACAGGTTATGCTAATCAGGTAATTCAGTCTCCCCCCTTTCATGTTCTGTTTCAGATGGAATACTGCAAAAAGAACTAATTGTCTTCTGCTCTGTATTATCAGGTCGTTGAACTTGATTTCCTTTATCCAAGTGAAGGGATTCATAGAAGATGGGAGAGTGGATATAGGATCACCTCTACTGCTGCTACAGCAGATCAAGCTGCATTTATACTTAGTGCACCCAAGAAAAGATCAGCAGATGTGGCACAAGAAACTTTGCGAACATCTGCTTTTCCTTGTAATCATGTGAAGGTACATCTGACCTATATATAATTAGATATATGTGTGTATGTGTGTGTGTGTGTGTGTGTGTGTGTATATTCCATTCCACTATTTAGGGAGAGATCTACGTTGATAAGTTAGATTGGAAGAGATCTGCATAATATTGAGATTATATCTAACTTGTCTTAAAGTTTGGAAAGGAAGAGCTTGTTTTGTGCTATACATAACTTCATTTTAATCTTTGGAAGCTAACAAATTCTTTAATTACTCTTTGCCCCCACTACCAACTTCTTCCTCCTCTCTCAATTTGAGTTTTGGTAAGCAAGGACTAGGATTTTGATGGGAGAAGGTCTGAAAATATCAAGGAATAAGTTCATTCCCTGGTTTATGTTGCACATTAAGAGTAGCCCTAATATTTTTCCCAACTTTGTAAAATATCGATTTTCTCATTCTTCAATAAATTAATGCTTCCCTTGTAAGGATGCTACGATGTCATCATTGTTTCAACTTTCCTTAGGAAAGAAGATGAATTGGCATTAATAAATTCTTCTTTTTTCTGGAGTTGCAATCTAACAAATTCACAAGTTGAATTCTAAAGCCCTTCAAAACTTGAGAATGTGTTTTCTTGAATCATAGGAGAATAATGTAAAGGATGAGAATCCGTTTTTTATTGTTCAAGTTTTATTCAATTTTTGGAGTCTAGGGTGTTTTTATGTAATGTTTAGATTTCCATGTATGGGCTACAATTTTAGTGCATTGCGTTATGTTTTTCTTTTATTTTGTTATTAGGTTTTATTTGTGGGTTTCATTAGTTATTTTGTTAGGTATTAGATGCCTATAGATGGATGTAATTCATTAAAAGAAATTGATAATTTTATTATTCAATAAAGATGAAGATTTTCAGCAACGATTGCTCTTGAAAATTATGTGATGCCTAGATTTATCTCTTTTTTTCTCTTTTTTATACCAAATTCCAGGCATTTTTTTTTATAGGTAATAAGAAATTTTATTCCAGGCAACATTTTATCTTATTCTAGATTGATTTATTGACAAGACCAATCTTGAAAAAGCCCTCAAACCACCGATCTATCATATGGCTTTCCAACGACCAAAAGTTCCAAATTATCATTTTTGGATTACTGTTAGCAGACCAGGAACAGGCATCCAAACCCTAATTTTTCTTCAACAGGCATCCAACCATAGGTTTTCCCCTTTGATAGTCCACATCGTACTCTTCCCACATATCATAAGAAGGCTTATATTCTCTAACATTACCCACCTGAAATTAAACAAGTTGCTGTTAAAAACTTTTTCATTGGATTTTATTTCACACCCTTTATTTTACTGCCAATGTTACTTTGATTAGGTGTACTTCTGGATGTTCATTTTCACAATTCCAAAAGGGTTTGGTAGATTCTTTCTTAAGGATTTGCATATTGTTATATAAAGGATGCCTTTCTCTATTGGCAGGAGAAATGGTCAAAGAATCAATATATTGCATCCATCTGCTATGGAAGAACAGTGTCCTGACATATGGGGCTTGGAAGAAGAAATTGCACCTGCACATTGTTAGCGGGTAAAATATCCCTGCCTATCCCGCATGATATCTTTTAGTTTTTATCTATTATATTACAAGGCGTCAATTATGAAGTAAATAAAGAGATTCCATTATTTAGTAACTGCTTGATTCTCATTCTATGCTTGTCAGCATGATCTGTACTTTTATAGGCTTCTATAAAACTTCTATCTAGTTATTTTTCCAATTGGCCCGTATTCAAGTAGAGAGTATATTGAAAATTTACTTACTGCTGCACTCCTTGAAGTCTAGTGTCCATATTTAGTTAAATAAAACCCTGCTTAATGTTATAGTGTCATTCATGTTATAACTTACAAGTCCTGGAGCTTTATTGGAAGAAAATGTCATATAGTGTCATTCATGTTATAACTTACAAGTCCTGGAGCTTTATTTGAAGAAAATGTCATATAGTGCCGAAAAGGCAATTACATTTTGGGAGTTCGTATTTTTTTTTTTTCCTTAGCTAGAGTCTAATGATATAGATTTTCCCTGTAGGCTGTACATATAATTGTGTAGATATAGAACTATCATAAGATCACGTTTGTAACTTGTATGGACATTGCTCACTGTCTATCTGATCAACTTTTTGTAACCTTAAGAGAGTTCTACTGCTCTCAAATTTTTGGAAGGTGAGATAGAGTTTGCCCACATCCAATGAGATTAAGGCCTTGTTTGGATACAAGAAATGTTTCATTTTATCTCATCTTATAATTACAACTTTTCCAAATTCTCACATAAAATATAATAAACAATACAAAATTTTTAAATCTAAAAACAATGATAATATTAAAAAATATATTCTAACAATATTTTTTTCAACTTTAATTTCAATTCAGCTAATCTCAACTCACTATCCAAACCACTCCTAAATATTTTGGTTTCTAAATCAGGAGGAGTATTAAGGCCTTATTTGTGTACACAGATATTCTTAAATATTCTCAGATATTTCCTTCCCAAATATCACTCAAACAAAAGTACTTTTCAATTCAAATCTTCTAATAATAATAATAATAATAATAATAATAATAATAATAATAATACGTTTTCAAATTTTCAAGAAATAATATTAAAAAATTATATTCAAACAATACTTTATATAATATTTTATTCAAGTTTTTTGTCTCTCATTTTCTAAAACCCAATAGAACATCTTAACTCAAGTAATTTTACTACCATTAACAAACTATTTCACTATTATTTATAGATATTTCGAGATATTATTAGTGTCCAAATGAGCCCTAAATTCCAGAAAAATTGAAAATATATACAAGTTGTGGAGCACCCAAACGGAAGCTGACTTTATTTCTGTAGAGGATTTTCCCATTACAACAGAATAAAAGACGAACATGACTTAAGTTTTGTCTCCGGACTCCAATTCTTATAAACATTATTACAGATCTGACTTGAGTTTATTTGTTAAGAGTGAGTTCAGTGCTTTATTAGTAAAATATGTAGTGATTGCCTGGACTGGAAGTGGATTTTAGACTTGATATTCACTATTTTACAGGCCTGCGGTTGATAGGGCTTTTGAAGGATTCAGAATGTTTTGAATACGCATGGAGGTGACTTTCCTTCATGTAGAATCGCTGCAAACAGAAACAGAGAGGGATAAGCTTCAACTGTGCCAGTATCAGTCTTTTTGGTCATGTCTGGGGCAGAGCTGTTTAATTTTTGTTCAGTCCTTTATAAATGTGTGTATCCTCCGTTTTGGTATTGATAATTGAATACAATCAATTAGACCTTTGTAGACAAGAGTTTGAAAAAGGTTCAGTAAAAGTCCTAAAGCTCTCTGCAGGTGATGCAAAGGAGTTCGACCTCAAAATGTTTCATATCATTGTTGTGTTCGTAAAGGCTTGTATGTTTTTCAATTATTGTACCCAGCAACCATATTATTACTAAAAAAAAAAAAAAAAAATTGGGGATAAAAAAGCAATTGAGCCATCGTTAATGTTTCATCCAGTAAAAGTTTGGCCATCTATCTTCAGGAGAATAATCCAGCCTCTTATCTTTGCAAACCCAGCATGAATTCAGTATCTTTCAGAACTATTTTCTATGGTTATGAATTCTTTTGTTCTTAAAAACATATTGTATTCGTATTCCCTTGTGGCCCTTATCATTGCTTGCTGTACATTAACCTAATTTGCTTGAGAATCTCAAATCTTAATTCAGGTGCGAGGCGATAGAGGCAGAGAGATTTCGATAGCATTCATGATTGATGTATGTATTATAATATCGAAATAGCTTGGCATTCTTGATGCCCTGCATAAAGTAGCCGAAAGGCGTTTTACAAGTTTTGGAGAAGGAGAAAAGTGGCACAAGAGGCTATTAAAGATAACTTAAAGAGCCCTAGGCAGATATCAGAACCCTTGAGCCTGTCACGTGCCCCTGTTGTAGCAGAATATTGACTGGGATCCACATAACCCGGAAAATCTTGGATCGATCCATGTTTTTGTGTGGTTTTTTTAATGGAAAATGAATAGTAAATCATATAATGAAAAATTGACTTTCGGCCCAATATTTATTTTTTTCCACCGTAGAGCCAGCTTTTTCCTTAAAAAAAATGTAGAAAATTTATGCTCTAGATTTGTATGTAACAACACTTAGATTTGTAGTTGTAAAATGTGCAAATATCAATTAATTATTTTTTAAAAAGTGAGTAAATGTAGAACTCATATGAAAAAAAAAATTAACTTTTCAATATTAGACTTTTTTTTTTTTTCAAAGTGATTGTGTAGTGTTTAGTATTTTTCGACTGTATATAATATTATTATTTTTATAATAGAATAATGCTGCTCTTTATCTTTAAGTTTTGTTTTTTTTTTTAATCTTACTAAATAATGTGGTACATGTTAAATGATTATATTAATCAACTACTTAAATAAAAAAATAATTTAATATTACGACAGTACCAATTGATGTTAGCAGGAATGGATGAAAATCAACATTAAGAACGCCATTTTCATTTTTAATAACACACTTCGTCCTGCACTTTTCAACAACATGGTGCGTACTGCTCTTTTATCAGATTGAGCTGAGCCGAATGGAAACTCTACGACTTTGCAACAAAAGCTAGCCAACTTGGACCATTATATTTCTAGTCTTATCGAATACAACATGTGCTCATATATCTACACACTTCTTCAACATCCATTTTTGACTCCCTGGGTTTAAATTAAGCTCTGGTTTCAAACCTTCATTAGGCAGAAACCTTGGTGCCAAAATGGACATCAGAAGCTGGTCCTGTTCAGGAAGCAGAGCCATCCAATTGGGGAAGTACTACGAAGATCACGTTGAATCTGCAAGCCTGCCTTCCAACAGATCAAACAAGTTGAGGTGGAAAGTGTTGTGGATGAAGTTCAAGAAAGAAAAGAGTAAGCTTTTTAAATCTCCAGCTCCCGTTCATATGCCCTATGATCCATACACTTACTCACAGAATTTTGACCAAGGATCTTCATTGGATGAACCCGACACCCTCTCCCGGTCTTTCTCCGTTCGGTTTTCCGATTCTTCCAGTATCTTTCAAAGGGAAAAAAGGGATGTGTAAGCATTAGCAAAGTTAGAAGGAACTTTGTATGGTAATATTATATGACAACTCCTCTGTATTTAATCCTGGAATGCAGCATACTATTAAATAGCCGTGCGTAACTTGTTGGCTGAACTGAAATGGTGAGAAAATTATTTGGCAAATTATGTATGGGCTATGGCTGCCTGTATTTATGTGTTTCTTGGGCATTTGTGGGATTTTGTTATTGAACATGCTAGTCTTTGCCTTATATTATGATCAGTTTATTGCCAAACTTTGCTTATTTTCCATCTTCCCCTATCTTGAGGAGCTTGTAGTTGAGAGAAACGGCCATCGGTTAGTTCCTTTTACTTTATTCTGCACCAAGTTGAGATGCTCATGTTCTGTGGTAGACTATTCAATGATATCAGAAGGAATCTTCAACAATTTTTGCTATGAAGTTGAGAGCTGGTTTGGTACTGATTTCTCAAAAAGAAAACGATAACAAAAACAAGAGGATTCGCCTTCTTTAATCGGAAAATACATGAGAAGAATTTGTCACTAAGGTTTTATTAGCTGGGATGAATAAAATATCAATTCATAATCATTTAATTTGACCCAATGCCTTTTTAATCATGGTGGCTTATAGCTGGATGATGTATCTGCTGCCGAAACAGCTAGAAATTGAAGTCATTCTCGTTGAATTCTTCATTATCTTTGAAAAAAGCTCCAAGACTTAACCAGCTGTATAGCAAGCAGCATCCTTATCTTCTGACATATTGATTCAGAAAATTAGAAACGAGCGTTGACAAACATAGCAACTGATTACATGCTCAAACTCCGAAAGGGCTGCTAGCCCACCTAATGAATTTGCAGACAGCACTTAATCCATAGAAAATTAAAGGAATAGACCACAAACCATATAAATTTAAAGAGGTCCCAAAGTTATACATAAAGTTGACATCTTTGAGGATGCTTAGAAAGAATATGTTGAATGTTTCTGCATCAATAATCAATTGCAACTTGCATGAAAGCAATATACTCAACTCTTGTAATTGTGTGGCAATTAAGATGAATAATATGGAATTAATCAAACGAGAAAATAAAAGAAAAATTACACAGATTAAATTTATGTGATTTGACGGTATATCTATATCCACGAGAGCGAGCAACGAAAATTTATTAAAAATAGGATTATATCATATGTATTTATTTGAATCCCTCGCTCCATCATCTGCCATCTTACCGTTGTATATGCATTAAATATAAACCACATACTTTAACAACAATTTGGCCAGAGGATTGATTAAGAAACAAACCCTACAATATCTATTTATAAGCTTATTACTTAATTTCTTGATCAGCACGACAGCAAGTCGATGGATCTCGAGCAAGGTAACCATGTTAGTTAGGCCCAACCATAAATGCAAGCCAACTAACAACAGATTGAATAATTGAGGTAGCTTGATGACGAGGGCAAATGGAGCAAGCTAGCTATCATTCCTGCATGAGAGATGACAACCTTAATATGTAGTCCTTTTACCTTGATACATGCAGATAATATATTTTAGGCTCAGCACTGCTAGGTCCATAAAGAAATTATATAAAAGCAATCTGGTCCGTTAGATGTATTTTATAAATTTATGAATCACATCAAGTCATCTCAATTTATAGAATTAGTCTTGTATAATCTCTTCGTAGTTACAATATTTTATTTTTAGGCTAATTAGAATATTTTCTATTTGAAGCTAGACAATCCCACTAGATGCGCTATTAGCACGGATGGAGCAAGGTTATGTGTGGAACTAGATGTTTCAATTAGGGGTGTAAGAAGACTGAATTGGACCGATGGACCGGATGAAATTCAATCCAATCCGGTCCAATTTTTATATGGACCGAACATTTCCGATCAAATCCCGGTCCAAGCTATTTCTCTCCCTGGACCGAACCAAATGCACATTGTTATTATTATTATTATATATATATATATGTATATATAAATAATAGTATATAAATTATAATATTAATATTAATATAGATTAAGAGTGGTAATATAACATATTAATATATAATATATATTCTTATAATATTAACATATTATAATTTATAGTAGTTGACTAGTTGTAGTATAAAAATATAAATTATAGTATATCTATATAAAGTATTAGTAATAACTTATAAGTAAATGTAATAAGTGTATTATTATTATTTAATATATTATTATTAATTTGTCACTATTTACTAACATATAAATTTATAATATACTAATGTAATAGTATAATAATTAAATTTGGACTAAAAATTATTTTTCATCATTGTAGGATTTTGGATAAAATTTTAACCCATTAAATTATATCAGGTGCCCCTGGACTAGACCGAACCACCCCTAAATCGAATTGAACCAGACTGATATGGATCAAATAGGAATTCGGTCCGGTCCAGGGTGAGAGAATTCTTAAACCGAATAGAACTAGTCCATATTTTTTCCATACCGGACCGGATCATTTACGCCCCTAGTTTCAATTGAGCCTCTTAGTGCTTTATGGATCGGTACTCCCCAAAATTCTCAGTGTTTTTATCTAGAAGTAGAATATGAAACTTTACCAGCCTATTGCTTGTGATGCCATGTACAAAGGCATCATGAGAAGACTTGTAAGTGGGAAGGAAATAGTAACAATGCCGAGCTGAAAGGTAAAAAGAAAAATGAGAAGAATGACCGTGTCTGGGTAAGAAAAGAAAAAAAACGTTGTCATCTCTAATGTTGTTGAGAAGGAAGGGGAATAGATTTTGCTGAAAGATGCAGAGGGGCTGATTGATTTATATGAAAAAAATGTGAATGAAAAAGATGATGTTGTTGCCTCTGGCTCAGGAAAGGATAATCTAATTGTTGGGGGTATGTAAGGACATGGAGCAACCTTTGATCCAAAATTCTACTTTGATAGGGGAGATTTGTCTAGTAAAGAGTCGACATGTTGATGCTCAGGTTTCTGGCACAGGGTATACTTTAGGTGCCAACTCTTCTACCTTGGCAGTATTGGTCCAAGAAAATGATTTATCTAAAGGTCAAGGGGTAAGTGAGAGTGAAGTTGTTATAAATTTAGAGTTAGTGATTTGTGAAAATATTTTAAGAGGTGATGTTGCTGTTAAACAAATTGGTGGGGAGATGAAAAAGGGAGATGATATCTTGAAGCTGGGTTTTGAGTCTTAGATTGGTATGAGAAGTCTATGTATGGTGTGGTATGTTCTAAATCGTGCTAGGAAGTTGAGGGAGTGCCTATTGTGGTGGACATTATAGAAACAGAAGGGGTGGAGGAGGAGTTGATTGGGGAGGATGTGATTTTATTACAGACATTTTGCTCATCAGACACTGAAAAGGAAGCTGAAAAAGATTTAATGGTGAACTTGGGCAAATTTTCAGATTGTCCATCTGATAATGAGGCTAAAGGCACACTTGATGGGGGAAAAATTATAAAGCTTATTCGAAGTTCCTTAAGGGTTCCTAGCAAACCCTCTCGTCTTAATCTATGATTTGTAAGCCTATGTTTTGGAACATCTGTGGGTTGAATATGGTGAAAAAGAGATTGCAAAAGTTAGTACAAAGTAGGAAATTGAATTTGGTTATGTTGGCAAAACCTTTTGTGGATGAATCAAAGCTGGTTTGGTTAAAAAGCTATCTTAATCTAGAAATATTGCTTTTCTAATCAAAGTATTGGAGGTAAATTGTGGTTGATTTGGAAGTCTGAGTTAGATATTTCAATTGTGAATGTTAGTGAGCAACATGTTACAATATTATTTACTTTTGAGAGTACTTTTTGTTTTTTTTATATATTTCAGTAGTCTATGCAAAATGCTGCTATCATGAAAGGAGGGACTTATGGCGTAATTTAAAGAATGAAACTCCGAGTAGGGAAGCTTGGTTTGGTCTTGATGATTTTAATGTTGTTGAAAAGAGAATGAATGTCAGGGTGGACGACCTAAATTAAGGGTAGCAATGGATAATTTTAATGATTTCATTGAGAACTGGGGATTGTCTGAAATGAATTTTGATGGCAATATGTTTTCTTAATGTAATGGTCAAAGAGGCCTGGCGAGGAATTGGTCTAAATTGGATCGATGTTTGATGAATTCTGTGGTAGTGGACAGTTTTCCAAAGGCAATTTCACACTACATTCCGAGGACAACATCGTATCACAATCTTATGGTATTTGATTTAAAGCCTATTGTGGTGCATTATGGGCCGTATTCCTTTAAATTCCAACAAATGTGGGTTTCACATTCGAATTTTAAGAGGGTGGTGACTGAAAGTTGGCATGTAGATGCGGGGGAGAGGGGTTTATTGGGTTTGGCTGTGAATATTAAAAGAGTTGAAAGTCGCTCTCAAAATATGGAATATTCGAGTTTTCGGTAGAACTAATATTCACATTGCAGATTTGGAAAAACAAGTTGATAATTTTGAAGCCTAACTTCAAAGTAGTTTTTCAGAAGAAAGTGAACTAAGTTGTTAAAGGCTCGAGAAGAGCTTGAAGTATGGAATCAACGTAAGGAATTAAAGTTATCACAACAAACAAAATTGAGGTGGACTGAGCAAGGAGAAGCTTCGGCACATTTTTTTAAAATCTTTTGCTTCTTTGACTAGGACGGTGGTGTCAAACATGTATCTTAGGGATGACAATCTTTTGAAAATGCCTAAAGAAATTCACTTGGGAGTAGTGGAATATTTTAAAATTTTTCTTCAAGCCAAAGTTGCTCGTGGTGTTCCAGATTTATCAGAGTTGGTTGAGTCTGAAATTCTTGACCAAGAAAACAAGTTGTTGTTGATGATTCCTTCAATCCAAGAAGTGAAAGAGACAATATTTTCTATTCCAGTTGATAGCAATCCGAGGCCTGAAGGATTTGGTTCGGATTTTTATAGAGCTTGTTGGGTTGTAGTGGAGTTGAATGTCATTGAGGCAGATAGAGATTTTTTCAGAGGTACTCCTTTGGCTAAATTCTATTATGCTTCCTTTATTGTTTTAATACCAAAGGTTCCTAAACCTTCTAGTTTTGACAAGTTTTGACCAATCAATTTGTGTTCTGTGATTTATAAAGTATGCTAAAAAATACTTGTCAAGAGATTGTCTCCTATATTCAGTTGATTGATATCTTTAGATCAAATGGCTTTCTTGCCGGGTCGAAGCATTTTTTAAATCATTTCGTTGGCCCTAGAAATGATACATAGCATTAATAAGAATGTGAGGGGTGAAAATGTGATGATTAAAGGGGATATGGCGAAAGCTTATGATAGTGTTGATTGGGAGTTCTTACTGCATGTGATGAAGTCTTTTGGTTTTGCTCAATGAGTGTGTGATTTAATTAAACAATGCATTACTACTCTATGGTTCTCGGTGGTGATGAATGGTACGGCGAAATGTTTTTTCTCTAGTGGTCGGGGAATGCAACAAGGTGATCCATTATCACCATATTTATTTAGTTTGGTTGAGGAGATTTTGTCTCGTTTGTTGAAAAAGAGTTTTGATGCAAGTTTAATTAAACCTTTTTGTCATCCTCGTGGTGTTCTCCTTGTTTCTCATTTGCTTTATGCGGACAATGTGATAGTATTTGCTAATGCTAGTCGTTCTTCTCTGATTATAATCTGAGATGTGTTCAGAATGTATGAGGACTGGTCGAGACAGGTTGTTAGTAGTGAGAAGTCAGCAATGTTCTTTGGAAAGTAAGTTACTAATGTAAGAAGATGCCAATTGTTGAGGTTGATTGGTTTTGTTGAAGGTGTTTTTCTTGTGAGATACTTGGAAGCTCCTTTAATTTCTGGAAGATTAAAAGTGGCTCATTTTGACGATATGGTGGCTCGAATTAGGGAAAGATTAGGGGGTTGGCAACATAGATTTCTGTCAAGTGGTGCTCGCCTTTTGCTTCTACGGCATGTCATTACTAGCATGCCTATTCATTTGATGTTAGTTGTACATGCTCCAAAAGTGGTTTTAACCAGAATTAATTAGCTTATGAGTGATTTTTTCTGGGGTTTTGCTGAAGGAAAATTGAAGCGAAATTGGAAGGCTTGGCATTCTCTTTGCAAGCCGACCATTGAAGGTAGAGTAGGTTTAAATTTTTGGAAGAAGTTCATAAGTAATTGTTTATGAAGTTTGCATGGAAGATTATGATGGAACAGTCTTTATGGTCCAAAGTTTTCAAGGCTAAATATGTCAAAGACCAGCATATATCACTATTAGATGTGAATAACGGGTCTCTATTCTGGAAATCTATTTTGCGTTGTGTTCGTCATGTGTTGAATAGTGCAAAATGGAGGATTCAAGAAGGTAATATTTATTTTCGGAGAGATGGGTGGTTAGAAAGTGGACCTTTATTGGATTTTTGTCCTGAGCATGATTGGCCTTTGTTGAAAATTTGTGAATATAAAATTGAAGATGGGTGTAGGGGCGGATCTACGTTATAAGTAGGGGGGCGGCCCCAAAGTTTTCTAAAAAAATATATATATAATATATAAATATATGCAATTATTTATATATAATTAAAATTACTCCATCAAATTATAAAATAAAATAAAATTGTGATCCCAACAATTTTCACTAAATTTTTACTAAACAAATAGACTAAATTCCCATTTTTTTTTTTGATGTTTTATTTTTTTGAATTTTTATTTAATTGTTTTGTGTTGATGTTTGGATTTGTGAATTTTAAATTGGCTAATTTTACTTCTTTTGTTGGTCATAACATTTATGAATTAAGAGATATTTTTTAATAATTAACTTGTTCATTTGTTACTTTGAATTGATTATCAATTTCTATAATTGTCAAAATTAATTGATTATATTTATTTAATATCACTCTAATTTATATAATTGTGAGATTATTGTAAATATAATTTTATAATATATGATTATTATCTTTATATATAGTCACGTATGAAAAATATATATAATTTATATTTACACATACCATACATTTTATCAATCGCTCTCTAAACACTAAATTCTAGTTCCGCCCCTGGATGGATGGGATATCGATTTAATACGCCAATTGGTGGGAGATAATAAATTGGAAGAAATTTTTACTAGCAAAACAAGGGGCCGATTTGCTTGTTTGGACTAGGGGTGTTCGTCCGGGTTCCGGACTTCCGGACTTCCGGATTTGAAAATCCGGAATCCAGTTTCAAAATTTTTTTAAATTTTTTTTAAAAAAAATTCAAAAGTATTAATAAATAAATAAAATTTTAAACCGGACCGTGTACAATTCGGCCCGAATGAACATGCCTAGTTTGGACTCTGAATTTGGATGGTGGCTTCTCCTCAAAGTCGGCATAGGATTGTGTTGGATTAAAAGCTCATAAGCTAAATTAGTTGGAGTGGATTTGGCATGGAGCTCTTCAAAATAAAATAAAATATTCGATTATTATATGGAAAGCATTGAATTCATGTTTAAATGTTAATCAACGCATTCTTAAATTGGGAATTCCATTAGTCTCTGGATGTGTTTGTTGCGATAGGGGCCACATGGAATCTCATGATCATGTTTTAGCTATGGGAAGAGTAGCTAATGAGATGTGGCATCGCATTTCGGTGCTTATTGGGATGCCATTTGTATCGAATAGAACTTGGAAAGAGAGAATTGAATTTTGGTTTCGACGAGCAGCACATTTTTCATAAAAGGGTGTCTCCTTGGTCTCATTCCATTTATTTTGACTTGGGCTTTGTGGATGTGGAGATGTAAAGCTCGGATGGAGAACAAATGTTTATCAGTGGAATCATTATGGGTTTCAATCAAAGCTGGCATTTCTTGGGTAGGTGTGAGATTGAAGGCAGGTAACAAATTGAAAATGGAGGATAGGAGGGTGTTGGCCGACTTATCTATTCCTGTAAAAGAACCAAAATTGAAAGAGTTAAGAATTGTTAAATGGCTGAAACCAACGGTGGATGGGTTAAATTGAATATAGATGGAAACTGTAATGGCAATCCTGGTTGTACGGGGGCGGGTGGAGTTATAAGGGATGTGAATGCAAAGTTGATTTTGGCTTTCTCTAAGGAGTTGGAAAATTATACAAATAATGATGCTGAATTTATGGCCTCCTACATGGTTTACGTTTTTATAAACAGCTTAGTTTGATCAAAGTGGAACTGGAATTAGATTCTATGATTGTGATTCATTGGTTGAAAAAGAAGCGATGTGGAGTTTGGTATCTTGAAGATTATTGGGATGAAATTATTCATATTATTGCTGCTAGGCAGGTTGTATTTCAGCATGTGTTTAGGGAATGTAATACTGTTGCTGATTTTTTGACAAAGTGGGGATGCCAAGCTTCTCATGTTTGGACAAGATATGAGGAATTGCCGCAACGGTTGAGAGGTTTTTTGAAAATTGATAAGATTGGGCTTCCGGTGTTAAGATGTTAGAAAGTTGTGGGTTGATATCGGTTTCAAATGGTTTGTTGTTTTAAGCATGTGTGTGCTTAGAATATGTGGCTGGTTGAGTTTGAGAGGGATGAAATATGCCCTGGATGAAATAGCAGTTTGATGAAAATTGCTTTTTCGTTTGACTGAAAGGATTCGTGCGTAAAGTTTTGGTTGATGGCTTATTTTTTGCCTTATCCTTTTTGGTATTTGTATTGGTTCTTATAATCAAACTTTGGTTGTGTAAGGTTTGTTTATGAGGAATTTAGTTTTTGTGCACTTGGGTTTGGGATTTTATAGTATTTTTATAACCCCTAAGTGTAGGTTTGTTTATTATGGTTTTTCTTTGCTAAAAGTGAAGATTTATTAATAAATTTGAGATAAAAGACTCTTATTAGAAATGAGGTCTTGACTCTTTAAAAAAAAAAAATGTCGTGGGTCAAAGCCAAATACATCATTTTTTGAACCCGGCAATTAAAAAAAGGTGAAGTTAATGTTATGAGCTCGAGCTTCTATTCAAAAAAGAGGATGAACTCCTTTGCAGAATGTGTCATTTTTCTGTTGATTGGTAGATGAGTCTTCATGGTTAGATTACCTATCTGTGTTACAAAACTCAAATAAACTTCTCTCACGTCTCTACCATCATCATTATTTTGAAGCTTGATAAATTTGTTAGGTTTATAACACCCTTTCACATGCACTTCGGTCACACATATCTTTTAAATGAAATGATTTGTACATTTTTTAAAATATGCAAATTCTGCACGTTCATTTTTTTTATTTAAAAAAAGAAAGATAAATCTAATATCTAACACGACTGATTTAACTAATAATTCTTTGAAGGAAATATTAAATTTAAAATTTTTATTTAATTTTAACAAGGATACTTCAATAATGGACGAGTGGTTAAGACTTAAAAGCTTTCGTTAGAATCTTGGGATTTGATTTTTTCAACACATACAGACAGCTATATAATGTAATTATTTTAAAAAAGAGTAAAATTTATTATTTAAAAATTAATTTCTTTTATGTAAATTTTATATTTATTTACTTTTCATTTTCCGTACATATATATAATTTTATATACAGGCACTTTTATATATTATTTTTGTAAATTCTATTAAAGTGACTATATGAGTTATTATTTTATATAAATAATTATTTTGACCAATCATAGTAATAAAATGTATAAAAAAATATACAAAAATATTTTTGAGATCGTAGTTACTATAAGAGTAATGTTATATATAAATAATATTGTACACCTATACATGTTATTTGTATATTTTGATTAATTATTTTTATATTTTTTATTTTAAATTTTAAATTTTATTAAATTCATCTTATTATCTTAACATTAATATATATATGGATATCCAACATTCCTTGCATTTAGAATTTTAAAAGGAGGATTTAAGCGAAAAACCAAAGAGATGTATTCGATAAGAGTGATGCTAGAGTGAATCCACACTCAGCACACTCACACTCACAGAGTACTGTTCACGTTCATGTAAACAGTATTCTGTGAGTGTGAGTATGCTAAGTGTGGATTCACTCAATAATTTTTCATTCGATAAAAGGTGGAAAATAAGAAGTTTTGAGGTAAGCTTATAATATATATTAGTTGAAGGGCGATTATGCAAATCAGCCAAAACTAGCAGCCTCCTTCCTCAAAAACGAGCACTGACACTCTCTTCTGGGTTTGTGCCCTCTACATTTTCCCAAACATCTAGTATCTATACCGTCCGCGAAGTCACAGTTTTTCCTAATTTCCCATAATGGCGACGGAGCTAGTTATCAGCACCGACGGAGTCCGGAAGTTCTTCGATGACCTAGAAGCCCAAAAGACTATTCTGTCCTCCTGCACCCAGCTATTCACAACCCTGTCCAATCGCTTCGGCTCCCTCAAAGATTCCCTCTCCCGGAAATCGCAGTCCTTGGAATCCAAAATACAAGCCCTGGAATCCACTTCTCGGGAAACGCTCGAATCCCTCTCCCACCGCGAGGATTCGATTATCGAGCGCGAGTCCGCGGCAGCTGCCCGCGTCGAGGAGCAGCGGGAGGCCGCCTTGGCAGAATTCGATAAAACCATCTCCGGTACCGCTGAGTTGTCCGAAACCCTGAAATCCCTTTCCCACAAAATGGATTCCTCGGGGCTGTTGAGGTTCATTGTGTCGAAGCGGAAAGAGTCGGTGTCGTTGCGGGCGGAGATTTCGAAGGCGATAGCTGAGGCAGTGGACCCGCCGACGCTGGTGCTGGATGCCATGGAAGAGTTTTTGGGTAAGAAATCGGCGGATAGGCGATGGGCTTGTGGAATGCTGGTTCAGGCGCTGTTTCCGGACAGTTTTTTGAAGGGAAAAAAGAATAACGGCCCGGAGTTTTCGAGCAGTGTGGTGGAGAGGGTGGCGGGGATTTTGGAGATGTGGAAGGGACAAATGGACGAAGAAGGTGGGGCATTGGGCGCGGCCGAGGCTGTCATGCTTTTGCAAATGATTGTTGGGTTCGGGTTGAGGTCGACTTTCGATGAGGAGTATTTGAAAAAGCTGGTGGTTGAGTTTGCCGCCAGGAGGGATATGGCAAAGCTCGCGGCTACGTTAGGATTTGGAGAGAAATTGGGAGGTTGGTATTGACTTGCTTATGGCTCATTGTTCTTTCTAAATTTTCAACTGTTTGTTTTATATTAGAACTACACGATAACTTACTTTATTCGTGATTTTCCGTTTACTTGCACTTTGTATTTCAAAGTCCTTATTGAGTGAAGATTAATTCGTGCATAAGGTGAACCTTTAATTCAGAAGCCATTGCTTTAGAATGCCTGTTTGCATCTTATAACGTGATAGCATTATAGTGCATTGGAACATTTTATAGCTTTTTTGTGTTTCATTTTCTATGTCACATATGACCTAACTGGAGCTCTCACAAACATTGTTCCACTGGATGATATAACAAATAATGAAAATTAGAGACAGCAAAGTAGCGAAATCTTGAATCACTATAACCATTTTGTGGATGGTTTCACTTTCCTTCCTAAAAAACCTATTTTGGGTGATGGGAGTTATGGTGACAATGCGAGATGACTGATGTCTCACAATTTTGCTTGACAAATTCTATGTAAGATGCAATATGATAAGGGGAATGGACAAAGATTTACTTAACAAAAAAAAAGAAAAGGAATGGACAAAGATGAAGCACTAGGTCCAGAATGCTTTTCCATGGCATTTTTTCAGGCATGATGGGACATTTTTAGGGAGGACGTCATGAAGGTTTTTATTGAATTTCACTCATTTATGAAATTTGAGAAAAGCCTTAGTGCTAAGTTCATTGTGCTTATCCCTAAAAAAGGTTGGGTTTGTGGAGGTGAAAGATTTTCGATCCATCAGTCTTGTTAGTGGTGTGTACAAGTTTATCTCATAGGTGCTCGCTAAATGTTTGAGTATGGTTATAGAGAAAACCATCACAAAGTCCCAAAATGCATTTTTCAAGGGAAGACAAATACTTGACTTTGTTCTCATTGCTAATGAATGCTTGGAGAGTCGAATTTGAGGCGGTGTTCTTGGCACCCTTTGCAAAATGGATATGGAGAAGTTATTTGACCACATCAATTGGGACTTTTTTATTTATATCTTGGTAGGTCTAGTTTTGGGGATGAATAGTGTAATTGAATGAAGCATTGCATATCTTCAGCTAGATTTTCAGTCATGGTTAATTGCATTCTAGCTGTTTTTTTTAATAGCTCTTGGGGATTAAGATAAGGGGATCCTTTGTCCCATTTTCTCTTTGTTTTAATTGTAACACCCCGGTTCCCAAGAGGTCTAGAGAGATCTCTAATCACCTGATAATCAACTTTAAATAGACTAAAGTATTCTCCAATTTCAAACATTTACTTCCAAAGTCTCCAATTTAAGCATAAATCTCTAATATAAAAATATTAATCAGATTCCCAACATATTAGACCAAATAAAGTAGAACAAACCTCTCCATATGCCTAAAGATGAAGAAACATTGGTTGGAGACCGAAACTTGATGACTTGTTTGAGACAATCGATTCATAGAGTGTGAGTTGTTTGGAAAGACCTTTTGAGGAAGATGAGATTTATAAGGTGATTTCAGCGATGGGCAAGGACAAAATGTCGGGCCTAGACGGCTTTTCCATGGGTTTTTTCCTAACTTGTTGGGGGTGTAGTGAAAGGTGATGTGATGCAAGTATTTCATGAATTTCATTATTTTCAAAAGTTTGAAAAATTCCTTAATACGACATTTATTGCTCTCATCCCAAATAAACTTGGGACTTCGATTATTGAGGAGTTTTGTCCCATAAGCTTGGTTAGTAGCGTTTACAAGATCATTTTCAAGGTTCTTGCTAACCATTTAAGCCCGCTATTGAAACAAATTATCTCCAAGCCACAAAATGCCTTCATTCGGAGAAGACAGACTCTTGATTTAGTATTGATTGCAAATGAATGTTTGGATCATAAATTGAGGGAGGGGAGCACAAGTATCCTTTGCAAGCTTGATATGGAAAAAACTTATAACCACGTGAATTGGGGATTTCTTCTATGCTTGCTTGGGAGGTGCAGTTTTGGAGATAGATGGATCTCTTGGATGTGACACTGTATTTCCACCGCTCGGTTCTCGGTTCTAGTTAATGGCACGTTGGCTGGATTTTTTGAGAGCTCCCGTGATTTGCGGCAAGGAGACCCATTTTCATCTCTTTTGTTTGTTATTGTGATGGAGGCATTTAGTTGGATGTTGACGGTCGTTGTGAGAAATGGATACTTTTCTGGCTTTCAGGTGGATAATGGTACTAATGGTCCAGTTAACATCTCACACTTGTTATTTGCTAATGATACATTACTATTTTGCGAAGCCAATGATAGCCAAGTTCAAACTTTAAGAGCACTGTTACTATGTTTTGAAGCAGTGTCTGGGCTCAAGGTGAATCTTGGTAAATCCGAAATGGTTGCGGTGGGAGCAGTTCCACACATTACTAGATTAGCTAGCCTCCTGAATTGTTTGGTCTCTTCCTTACCTATGAAGTATCTGGTTCTTCTATTGGGGGCATCATTCAAAGCTAGAGCCATATGGAATGGAATTGTAGAGAAGATTGAGAGAAGGTTGGCGGGATGGAAACAGATATACTTGTCAAAAGGGGGTCATTTTACACTTATCAAGAGTACCCTCACTCACCTTCCCACATACTTTCTTTCCTTGTTTCCTATGCCTGCAGTGGTGGTGACTCGAATTGAGAAACTCTTCATGACCTTCCTATGAGGAGCATGGGAGAGGAGAAAAAGTTTCACTTGGTTAACTGAAAGACAGTTTGTACCCCAATTTCATTTAGGGGTTTGGGTGCGTGTAACCTAAGGACCTTTAATAAAGCCTTATTGGGAAAATGGTGATGGAGATATCACCTGGAAGGGGGGTCTTTGTGGAGGGAGATTATTGACGCAAGATATGGAATGGCCTTTGGGGGGGGGGGGTGTTAGCTTTCAACCGATGTAAGGGGAGGATATGGGGTGGGTTTATGGAAGTTTATTGGGAGGGGTGGAAAAGTTTTGAACATCACATTCGCTTTGTGGTCAGAGAAGGCAATCGAATCCAGTTTTGGAAGGATGTGTGGTGTGGTGAAGTTGCTTTGGATAGAGCCTTTCCAACTCTCTATCGCATTGCAGCTAATAGAGAGGCTTTTGTTGCAGATTTGAGGTTATTCTCTCATGGTGCTCATCAATGGAATATCCTCATTAATAGGGATCTTCATAATTGGGAATTTTCCAATGTAACATATTTTTTTAGCTTCTTAGAGCATCCCCATTGGAGTCATCAAAATTTTCTTTCAAACTTGTACTTTTTGCACACATTAAAAAAATCTGATCATATTTGATCAAAAGTGGAGAGAAGAATTGTGGGAAAAGGTCAAAAATCACTTTTTGCTTTCAAAAGTGAATAGTAAATTCAAAGTTTCCTTCAAATTTTTCCCCACTTTTGATCAAATATGACCAGATTTTTTTGATATGTGTGCAAAAAGTATGAGTTTGAAAGAAAATTTTGATGACTCCAATGTGGATGCTCTTACACTCCATGGAAATCCTTTCGGCATAGGAAGATAGATAGTGGAGATCCAATGCTCACAAGAAATGTATAGTGAAAGCATACTACAAAATTTTAGCATCTCAATGGCATGTTTCCTTCCCTTGGAAGAACATTTGAAAGTCTCAAGCACCTTCTAAAGTAGCTTTTTTTGTGTGGATTGCCGCTCTTGAGAAGATTTCAACTACGGACAGCTTGAGGAAAAGGAGATGCGTTGTATTGGATTGGTATTACATGTGCAAAAAGCATGGGGAATTAGTAGATCATCTCCTATTGCATTGTGAGGTTGCAAGGATGTTGTGGGATGAGGTCATTTGAAATATGTATGTTGCGTGGGTTATGCCAGTAAGGGTGGTGGATTTGTCAAGATGTTGGATGAAATTGCAAGGTTGTCCTCAAGTAGTAGAAGTGTGGAAGATGGTTCCGTTGTGTATTATGTGGTGCATCTGGTCGAAAAGGAATGAATGCTATTTTAAAAATAAAGAGCGCACAATGGCAAAGCTATAGAACTTCTTTATTCACACATTATTGTTGTGGTTTTCAACCATTGTATTAGATGGAAACATTGTGCATATCTTCTTATCTTTAATTTCCAGCTCTTAGAATGTATTTAGAGGCTCTTGTATACTTTTTGTGTACTAGGGCCAATCCTTTTTGCATTTATATCAATACTAATCATCTTTACACAAAAAGGATTGGCCCCAGTACACAACAAGTATTGACATAATTGCAAAAAGGATTGGCCCCAGTACACAGGACGTATACAAAAGGAAATACCTATATCTTCCAAACAACAAAAGAAACAATCCCAAGAATCTAAAACAAAGGCTACCGATCAAAAAAAGAATCTAAAATAGAATCTGAAAATCATCAACTAATACAAAAGATTTGACCCAAAGTGGCAAAGTGCCGTATCCATCTCCCATTTATTGTATGTGGATGATACCTTACTATTCTGTGATACAAACAACAATCATATACAAGCGCTATGGGCTGTACTTTTGTGTTTTGAGGCAGTTTCAGGTCTCAAGGTAAACTTGGGTAAGTCGGAATTGGTTCCAGTAGGGGAGGTGGCGAATATCACTCATCTAACTGTGATATTGGGGTGTAAAGTGGCTGCCCTACCAATGAGATACCTTGGACTCCCTCTTGGCACATCTTTTAAAGCAACTTCTATTTGGGATGGTGTAGTAGAGAAAGTGGAAAAACTTCTGTCGGAATGGAAGCGGCTTTACCTCTCCAAGGGAGGGAGATTAACCCTCATCAAAAGTACCATTTCCAATCTCCCAACATACTACCTCTCTCTTTTCCCTTTACCAGTGGGGGTAGCCAACCGAATAGAAAAAAATTTTAGAGAGTTTTTGTGGGAAGGCTTGGGGGAGGAGCACAAATTTCATCTAGTGGGATGACCAAAAGTGTGTAACCCAAATGAGATGGGTGGTTTGGGGATACATAGATTGATCACTTTTAATAAAGCACTTTTAGGAAAGTGGTTGTGGAGATTTAATATGGAAGATGACTCGTTGTGGAGAATGGTTGTGGTGGGGAAGTATGGATGTGAATGGGGATGTTGGAGCTCTAAGGAAGGCCGAGGGACGTATGGTGTGAGTCTTTGGAAGTTTATCCAGAAGGGATGGAAGGTGTTTGCAAAATACACCACTTTTGAGGTTGGTGATGGTTCAAGAATCAAATTCTAGTTTGATAAGTGATGCGGAGAAAGAACACTAGCTGCAACATTTCTTAGAGTTTTCAGCCTAGTGGAAAATCAACAAGTGGCGATTTCTGATGTGTTGTGTTACAACAATGGCACAATGTGTTGGAATCTGACATTTTCCAAAAATATTTAGGATTAGGAAGTGGTTGAGATAGCAGATTTTTACCGCTTTATTTACTCCAGGTAGGTTAGAGGTAATGGAAGAGATAGGTTGCTGTGGATCCACTTCGGAAACAAGAAAGTTTTAGTAAAGTCCTACCAAGACATTGCATGAACAACAGCAAGTTGTGTTTCCGTGGAAGGCAATTTGGAGGGTCCCGGTGCCACCTAAAGTAGTTGTTTTTGTATAGACAGTAGCGGTAGGTGCAATCTTGACAACTAACAACTTAAAAAAAAGTGGGGTGATTGTTGTGGAATAATATTACCTGTGTAAGAGAAGTGGGGAGACAGCTGATCATATTTTTCTGCATTGTGATGTGGCAAGGGAGTTATGGAATGGTCTTCTATGGAGGGTTGGATTGTCTTGGGTTATGTCCAACAGTGTTGAGGCGCTCTTAGCTTGCTAGAAAAGGTATCATCAATGCGTCAAGATGGCTGCGACGTGGTGAACGATCTGGCTATGTTTATCATGGTGCCTATGGATGGAACGAAACGAGAGATGCTTCAACAACCAAGAGAGGAACATGGGGGAAATCTGAGATTTTTTATATCTTCTTTGGTACAATGGTTTTCTGCCATTGTATTAAAAGGAGGGAATGTTCAAGAGTTTTTGAGTTCTTTTCAGCTTGCTAGAGTGGAACTAGCAGTCTATTTGTATACCCCCAGTGTACATGGGCACCGCCTAGTTGCATTCAATCAATAAAGTCTATTATTACTTATAAAAAAAAAAGCCCCAAAGATCACCCAAAGAGCGCTCTTGTCTTTAAAGCATCTCCCATTCTTTCAAGCCATATGCACCACATAAGACAATGAGGAATCATTTTCCAAACAGTTTTCGCCTTCTTGCAATCCTTTAAACAATTCCACCCTGCCAATAAATCCATCGCTTCTTTGGGCATAACCTATTGAAAATCTATTTAGCTCAAAGCGTCATTCCACAAGAATCTTGCCACTTCACATTAAATAAATAGATGATTAACTGATTTCCCATTTCTTTTGCACATAACACACCAATCAGTGTTGAACATACCTCTCCTTCTAAGGTTATTAGTTGTCAACACCTTGCCTAAAGATACAACCCAACAAGAAAGAGCAACCTTGGGAGGAACTTTTACTTTCCAAATATTTTTCCAAGGAAATATACAAGAACTATGACTGAACAATGTTCTATAATAAGAAGAAACTGAAAATTGTCCATTTGTAGCAAGAGTCCACACCATGCTATCCTCTCTTTCTACCAACAGTTTTGAGCTATAAAGTTTGACCGGCAATGTTTGAACATCGTTCACTTTCCAATCATTGACATCCTTCTTAAAAACAACATTCCATTCAAGATTATATTACCGCAACAATAAGAATCACAAACTGCAGCATACTGGTCCCTTGCAATTCTGAAAAGGGCAGGAAATTGCAGCTTTAAAACAGAATCCCCACACCATAGATCATGCCTAAAGAGAATCCTCTTCCCATCAGCCACCATTAATTTGAAATTTTTTGAAAAAGAATCCCAACCTTTTCTAAGGAATTTAACTTACCCCATAAGCTCCACTAAATTCTTTAGAACACGAACCACCCCACTCACTTCCATATATCATATCTATCATATTTTTCCAAAGTGCTTTACTTTCTAATTGATACCTCCAAAACCATTTCCCAAGTAGAGCTCTATTAAAAACCCTCAAGTCTTTAATTCCCAAACCCCGACAATCAACCGGTTGACAAACTTTCTTCCAACTAACTAAATGAAGCTTTTTTTCCTTTCCTATACCTCCCCACAAGAAATTCCAAAATAAATTTTCAATTCTTTTTTCAACACCAGCCTAAAGGGGAAAAAGAGAAAGGAAATAGGTAGGAAGATTTGACAAAGTGCTTTTAATAAGAGTTACTCTTCTCTCCTTAGACAAGTAAATCTTTTTCCACCCAGCCAACCTCTTTTCAATTTTTTCTATAACTCCATTCCAAATATTAACAGCTTTGAAACATCACAACTGAAATAAGGTTTACAAAAGTCTTTGTAACCGTCCAACATAATCTAAAAACCAACTACGAAAATGAAATAACACCCAGCATCTTTTAAAACTCCATTTTCACAACCCCACAATGCATAAACAGCCAACCAAACCACACGATACAGCCACCGAGCATATTCATCTGCCCCACAACAGCTCAAAACTCAAACCAATAACACCTCAACATCTTCCAGAAATTTATAAATATCAAAAGATGCCTAAAAATAAAGTGCATTTAATTTAAAATAAGTCATTAAAATATCAAGGCTTAAGATCACATAGAACTCCCCTTTTTACTAAAGATAAACGATAGAAGGTAAGTGAGGGTAAGTGAGGGTAACGTGGCTCACCGGCGTTGATTTCTTTAACAAAAAGAAACGGACCAACACGTGAGGTGACACTCGACTAAGAAGAAACCAATCTGTGAAAAATAATATGTGTATGATTAAAAGGTGTGGCTGTGAAATAAACCCAAACGGGAAAGGTGAAAACAGAGTGTGAGGGGGTTGGGGAAGAGCTTACCGGCGTGTAGAGAACAAGCTAGAGACGACACTATACGACTTCACTTCAAGAGAGATGGACGGGAGGTTTCTAGGGTTCAAATTCAACACAATCCAGGGTTCATCTTGGTTACAGAACAAAAGAGAGGGAATGGAAGACGAGGCTTACCTGCATGAAGACTTAGCAATGACGACGAAAACCGAGCTTACAAAAAATGCAGCAGTATGCAGGATGAACAAAAGCAAGTCCGTCAGAGGGAAAACTTTTGGAGAGTTCCATTATATGGAGGGAAAAGTATTACGGTAGGGAAATTCAAAAATCAAAACTGCAGAAAGGTGAGGGAGTTAGAAATCTGAAAAGCGATTATCGGCCTGAGAAGAAAATCGTGTGGGGCCCATGTGTTCAATCGGGCCTTTGGGCCTGGGTATTACATTAATTATATATGTGTGGAGTAGAATGTTGAAGGTGGCGGTGGATAGGGGTTTTATCTCGGGCTTCTTAGTGTGGAGAATCAGCAGATCACCTTCTTCTTCATTGTAACGTGTTGAAGGCTTTGTGGGATGAGGTTTTTGCCAAGCTTGGCATTGCTTCATTGATTCCCAAGAGTGTGGTGAATCTGTTGGCCTGTTGGAGAGGGATTCAAGGAAATTATCAAACAAAGGCTGTTTGGAAGATGGTTCCTCTTTGTCTCGTGTGGTGTGTTTCGAATGAGGGGAATAGTCGCTGTTTGACAATAGATAACACTTGGTGGATGGGATTGGAGCTTTCTTTTTTCATACTTTGTTGCTTTGGGCTTTGGTTATTGTAATGGATGGGTTCAGTCCCATTGACTTCCATGCCCCTTTTTAGCTTTAGCTTGTAATTTGGTGTTTTCTCGTGTATACTTCCTATATACTTGGGCTATGCCTAATTACGTGGTTTCAATAAATCTTTTACTTTAAAAAAAAAAATGTAACTTGCAATCAAACTATATATTTGTGAGTTGACCAACGTGTGCTTTACTGTACTTGAATAGTTAAATGAAATAGATCTCAATGTCTTATTCTCATTACGATAAAGATAAGCATCTAACCATTATGAAGTTATTGGGAGAGTTATATTGTTACAAACGAGTATTGTCATGTCAATTCTAATAAATTTCATTATACATTGAAATATCAAGTTGATACGAGAATCACTTTCTGTGGAAATAATTTGGCTAGTATGGTTTCAAATGAGCTCTCATTTAAAATTTGTAGGTGAAAACGAAATGTACTCCTCCATGGAGTCTAGACGAAATATACTGTCATTGTAGTAGTTGTGAATCTTGTGGTGTGATAACTGATGAGTCCCTAGTTCTCTTCTAAAATATAAAATTATATTTAGTGAAGTTACATTGTTGAAACAAGGCTTTTAATGAAATAAAAAACGAATATATAAGAGTAGGTTTGATTGGACCTTTATTTCTTACTTGTTTGTGATAGGCGGTAATGTTTCCTTTTCCATATGCTTCTTTTCATTTGACCATTAACTATATCTCCTCTATAGTGACTCCTGATCTATGCATCCAAATAAAATACGAATTGTTTCCTTCCTAATTCTTTTTTTGGATGCGCAACTTTCAATAATTATTTCTGTTGCATCCTCTTTGTTAAAGAAATTTCTTGTCTCTACAGAGATTATTGATGAACTGGTGAAGAGTGGTAAAGAGATAGAGGCTGTGTATTTTGCTTGTGAGGCTGGTTTGACTGAAAGATTTCCTCCGGTTTCTCTGATCAAGTTGCACCTCAAGAACTCCAAAAAGAATGCTAGCACCATATTGAAGAATGGCAATAATAGCATGGCTGCATCAGTAAGTGTAACACCTGCAAGTTTGCCATTAATTTATGTTGTCACATTAGAGTTTATGTACTCGTTACATTATTCCTTACTATAAAATCAACCTTTTAGGAGGAGTCGAGCACTCTGGAGTTGAATTCCATTAGAGCAATCATCAAATGTGTTGAAGACCACAAGCTTGAATCAGAGTTTTCCCTCGAGAGCTTGAGGAAGCGGGTTACTCATCTGGAGAAAGCCAAGGCAGAACGTAAGAAGAGTTCGTCATCAGCTGGTAAGCCTCAAAATAAGCGAGCTTATGGTGCCAGTGGTGGCCGAGGCAGCGGACAACCTTCTTTCCGTCCATCCAAAGCAGCTAAATTTAGCAATACCTACCCTTCCTCCTTCAGCCGGAGGAACCCAGCTCCTCCTGCACAAAGCCCTACTGCAAGATATACTGGGCCATATAACTATCCTAGCCATGGTGTGTATGAGGGTCCCGGTGCAACGCCATACGCATCCAGCTACGGTGTGCCCCACACTCAAAGTCCTGCAATTCCCAGACAACACTACTCTCTTCCTGTTGACAGTATAAGCGCTGCTGGGTATCGAGCTGGTGGTTCTTATGGAGCCCAGACTAGCTATGGTGGTTATGATTACGGTAATACTGCCCCACCCTCATACCAACCTTCATCATATACACAATAATTCAGAAGCAGGAATAGCTAGATGTTAGAGATTGTTTTTTGTATTTGTTAGTTGCAGAGGGGCCTCCTCGTTTGAGAATGCTG
This sequence comes from Platycarya strobilacea, assembly GCA_036898215.1. Classification (NCBI taxonomy): domain Eukaryota; kingdom Viridiplantae; phylum Streptophyta; class Magnoliopsida; order Fagales; family Juglandaceae; genus Platycarya; species Platycarya strobilacea. Next base: position 50,213,959 of record CM072546.1, read on the forward strand.
TTTCATCTTCTCTTTTTCCTTTGTTTTTGGCTGCCCTCCTTGGTGGTTTGAACGGGAATAACTCAAGGCTCCCCATGGATTATATACCTTAAATGAAGTAAAGGTGGATTTGATTATCATGAGTCCACAGATTTTTGTGGATTTTTTTTTTTAATTTGTTCCACGGGGGTGATTTATTTGCCATACTTATACCGGAGATATGCATGCTTCTTTTCTTGAACAATGTCACCATTAATCCTCAAGCTTAGGGCTGCACACCCCACCCGACCTAACCCAAGAATCCAGTTTCCGACTCGACTCGAAATGAGTCTTCCTTCCGCATACCCGTTAACCGATTAATCAATAAGCCGATTTCAACTAACAAATCACTTATTTCTTCTGATAAATTTAAGGAATGCTCATCGAAAAACAAAGGCACAAGTGATAAATACTATTCTGCACTTCGAGTCTCTCTATCGAACCCTAAAGATTGCAATTGTAGCCTTGATGGATCCAGATTGGGTATCGACTGAACCATTGTCCCTAGAAAAATCTCAGTGAAGATTTCTACTTTCGTGTATAATCCTATTCCTATTCATAGAAGCAGGTATCAAATCGGCTAACCGATACCGATTGTTTGCTTAACGAGTCGAGATTTTTGAGTTTGGTCGGATCAGCACAATGGACGGAGCAGAAAGTCGGAGCAGAAAGTCGGGCATTTTGAACAGCCCTACTCAATCTAACCATTGAACAACAATTCTCAAACTTTTCATGCTATTTATAACAAAATGAAGGAGAGCCTAGATAATATCACTGAACAAATGAGTCCAATCATGTTCTTCCCAATACGAGCCAGCTTTTAGGATTACGTCTGCAGAATAGGACGGACGGCGTCGACTACTGTCTGCCCAAGGGTAGCATCACCCAAGATGCAAAAGGACAAATGTTTCAGCATGTGAATACGGTATACGGGCAAGGGTGATGATACAATCATTTATTTTTTATTTCCAGTAGCGCTGGTGTGGCCGGGTTGCTCCATAGGCATTTTCCTATTTATTTTTATTGTCTTTTACCAAATATAAAAAGAGAGATGTCAGTAGCTGGTCGGACTGCCCTTAGCAATCAAAAATAGTCCGACGATATTTAAGCTATTTTTTATAATAAATATAATAAAATATAATAAAGAAAATATAATAAAAAATACAATAAAAACACAATAAAAAAATAAAAACATAATAAAACATACAATAAAAGAATTAAATAAAGATGAATTTTAAGGAAATTCGACCCTCAACTGAACGGAGTTTCTGAAGGCGGCGGTAACCGACACCTCCAACCCCATCGTGACTGGCGAGTTCCGGCGAGTTCACCCCTGCAACGACGACCCACGGTGACCTCCAACGAAGTCCCGGCAGCCTAAAACCCGATATGAATCCGTTAGGTATCAGCCACCGCCACCTCTAGCAGCGGGCTATTTTTCTCAAGGGAGGGTCAACCCCAGCTTTTTCCATATAAAAAACCGCGAGCTTCTCTTTTTTATTTGTTTTTTTTTTTTTCTTTTTCTCTTTGTATTTGAGCCATGGGCTTTTCATTTGATTGTTATATGCATTGGCTGTACACAATTTGCTGTGGCGTTAAAAAGGACTCTTCTTTGATGCAAACAGTCCTCGTGGATAAGTAAATTATTTTATAAATAAATGTAATTAAATGTGATCCGTCATATTTATTTTATAATAAAAAATATTAAATTGAACTTATCATATTAAATATATATATATATAGATACCAATATGTAACAATGATGCTTGAATGAGATCAAGCCAATAATAGATCTAAATTGTTTCTCATCATGGAATTAGTTAGAAGCATGCATGCAGCATGCTTACCTCGTGATTTTCACTACCTACAACCAGTACGATCAGACGCTTTGCTTTTAATTATTATATTGATTAGATAAAAAAAAAACCATTAATTACCACATTAACTTGATTATGCATGTGTTCTAATCAGAGCCAAGGAATCAGAGCCCAGTGGACCACTTCATGAAAGATTGCCGTTCGGCCCGTTCTTACATGACCATCTGATGCTTTGATTAATCCCAAAGAGAGAGAGAGAGAGAGATTATTCTCTCTGTCTATATGTATATAGATCATGCGCGTGGGTCAGTTGTTTTAAGTACAGTTTGAATAATAAATTGAAATGTGATAGTTTTAAATAAAAATAAAAATTTTATTTTTAATATTATTATTATTATTTTAAAATTTAGAAAAATAAACTATTATTATATTGTATATAAAATTTTATAGTTTTATAATTTATATGAGATGGGATTTACCATTCGGCTTTAAATAAGTGATGCAAACACAAAGACTCAGCCTGACAGAGAGTGAAGGATCAGAGAAATGACAACTTCCAGCAATGGCAGCTCGGACTCTTTTGTCAAGATGCCAACCATAAAGTTCACGAAGCTGTTCATCAATGGAGAATTTGTTGACTCCGTTTCAGGTTTCTCAGTTCTCTTATCTCCTACCTACTTCCAACGCACTCAGTTTCTCTAATATTCCATATAGTACTCTTGTCTTGTGTTTACCTTGATCGTATTCGTTTCATCTCTTTTCCTCAACTTTTTCAGCATCGATCGATCTTAGTTAGTCTTGGATATATAAGTAAGTGTTGAACTGTACTAATCCTGAAAATTTATGTGTCAAGAGTAGGACTGTGCATCCCTATCTATATATATGAATCTGGATATCCGGGAATATCCAATTGTCTATCTGGATTTTTAAAACCGGACAGATTATATGATCCACTTGAATAAATCGATTACAATCCATGAGACTGATATCCGATTTTAGAACTGGATACTCTAATTGTAACTAGTTTTCGATTTTAACTCCACTTTTTTAACTCTAGTTTTTGATAACTTTTGGATTCACTTGGATTTTCGAGTTCTGAACCGGATGCACAGCCTTACTTGTGTCTATATGCGTAAAAGTTGTTATAATGCCGAGATCTGAGAAGTTTCGTTTCGTTTCGTTTTTAATTAAGATAATCTAGTCAATCTTGCCTTAGAAAAGAAAAGAAGATCAGCACTTGAAGAGCCCCCTATCTTTTTGAAGGATTAATAGAGTGTTCGATATAATATTACAAACTACCCAACCCAGCCGATTGAAAAACCAGTTTGGAGAAAATTTCTTGACATGAGTTGCGATAAAAATGAAAAATAAAAAATATATTATTTTAAGATTTTTTTAATATTAATTTTATATGAAGATTTAAAAAAGTGATATGAAAATTTGAAAAAAATTAAATTTTTTATATATTTTATATAAAAATTTTAAAAAATATAATAATAAATTTTAAAAATATTTTAAATTTTTGATCTTATATCCAAAACAAATAAAATAGAGTACCGCATGTTTCATTGTCGTTTCATTTCACTTTACAATATTAGGCATGCTGGGGGGACGAAACTTACTCCGTTAGCTAGAGTCTAGCTAGAGTACCATATTATATCAATCTGTAATGCTGTAGTAACTATCAAGACGTAGTTTTAGGATAATTATTTTGAAAAAGGTGAGATTTATTATTAAATAATTAAATAATAATTATTTTTTTTAATTTCATATTTTACTTTTTTTTAAATGATTATGTAATGTTAACATACTAAATTTACTATATAATCTCTAATTGAATTTATCTATGAAAACTTTTCCAACCAAAAAACAACAAACAGGAAAGAAATTCGAGACCATAGATCCAAGAACTGAGGAGGTGATTGCGACGGTGGCAGAAGGGGACAAGGAGGATGTAAATTTGGCCGTTGAAGCTGCGCGTCAAGCTTTCGATCATGGTCCATGGCCCCGCTTACCCGGCTCTGTACGTTTCTTTCTCTCATAGACTGAGTTTGATGGATCAATATCTGTCGTTTACTACTTTACTGTAGACTATTTTCTGTTTGGATTACTCGTTAAACATTTGGATCAGTTCTCCAAGATTGTCTTACGGTGTCACGGGCTTAGATAGGGGAACCCAACCCAAACCCCAACCCCCCAAGTAAAAATATATGAGAACTGCTATTATGTCTTCTCTTGTTTATGTTTATTTTTAAATTTCTCGGCGCTCAACTTGTTTACTTAAAGTATTAGTAATAGATTCATCAATTTTTTTTTAAAAAATATAAATTTGCATACATATTAAAAAAAATTTCGTCATATTTGATCATATGTGAGAAAAAAAAGTGAAGAAAAGAAAATAAAAGTACTTTTTATTTAATTTTTAAATATTGATCCATCAAAAGTGTATTGTGATCAAATATGACGAAATTATTTTAATACGTGTGTAAATTTATATTTTTGAAAGGAAAATTTTAATAGATTCATTGCAAGTGCTCTTAATGTGCTTTTCAGTGTAATTTGTAATTATGTTTTTGTTTTTGTTTTTTATTTTAGATATTTTTAAACATATTTAAATATTTTGAAACAAAAAATTATCAATATATTAATAGTCAATTTCTTAATTATGAGGTAAAAAAAATTAAATATATGATTAGTCAAATTGAATAGATAAATTGAGATGGGCATAATAATATTTTTAAAATCTATATATTTATTAGAAAGAGGTCTAAAATTATATATATATTTATATATATATAAGTCAAATGGTCAAGTTTTGAATTAAATATTAGTGGTCCGGTGGCTAATTCTGTAGTCCTCACTCCTCAGTCCATAGCCGGTATTGCGGAAAGCAATCGTCCAACTTAACCCCTACATGGGGATCACTTTTGCGTTTAGTTTCCAAAATTGCATATTTCCTCTTTAAAAGTTCACTTGACGTTTAAAGAGAGAGAGAGAACGGTATTAAGAGCATTGAGACTTGGTGCATTTTGTCGCAGTAGAAACCATATTTTAAGGAAAAGATGAAAACATTCCACGTGAATGCATGTGATGAAAAAGCATTCCTGTCTTGTTAAAAAAAAAAAAGCATTCTTGTCATATTATATTGGATAATATAAAGATGTTATGAGCTAGACGTCTGTCGTCTACCGCCAGACTACTGCATATTGCATGCCCGTTCCTAAAGTTACTTAATTAATGGTCATTTATATATTTATCTTGGAAATATATGTGATCATGTAAACCTTTATTTTTTGTTTTTTTTTTCAAAGAAAAGAAAACTAATAATTGGGGCTTTTTTTTTAATGATCACCATTAGGAGAGAGGAAGGATTATGATGAAATTTGCAGATTTGATTGATGAACATGTAGAAGAATTAGCTCCCTTGGAGGCTATTGATGCTGGGAAATTGTTTGGTCTAGCTAAGTTACTAGACATTCCTTCTGGAGCAAATGCCCTGCGATACTATGCGGGTGCAGCCGATAAAATTCATGGGGAGGTTTTGAAAATGTCTCGAGAGTTTCATGCTTATACATTGCTTGAGCCAATTGGTGTCGTTGGACTCATCATTCCTTGGAATTTCCCAACCACCTTATTATTTAGCAAGGTTAGCCCTGCCTTGGCCGCCGGCTGCACTATGGTCGTCAAGCCCGCCGAGCAAACACCTCTTTCAGCTCTTTACTATGCTCATCTTGCTAAGCTGGTATGTTCCCATTTAGAAGAATCAATCTATGCATGCATGGTGGTATCAAATATGCAGGCCGCCATAAATTCCTTGTAATTTCTTCTTCCTATTTCTGCTTTTACATTTGAGAACAGTTACATTTATAAAAGAATTACAGAAAACAATTTTACAAATTGACGTAGTTTCATCTTATTTGTTAGATCTACTTTATAATTAAAATAAATTTATAATCCAATAAATCATATTAAACCATGTTAGTTTGTAAAATTATTTTGCCCTTTGTGATTAGAGCATTTCCCTTTACATTTTGTAATAACTTTCTTGGTTAAGGCTGGTATCCCAAATGGAGTTCTAAATATTGTCACGGGATTTGGACCGACTGCTGGTGCTGCCATTAGCTCTCATATGGACATTGATGGGGTAATTTTTTAATACTTAATTACTTTTGATATATCTGTTTTAATTATTAAATGTTTTGGAAAAGTCTAGGGCCACTTCTATATTACTTCAGTTGCATCTTCAATATTATTAATACTACTTGTTCTCATCATTATTTAGGTCAGTTTCACTGGTTCCACAAAAATAGGACGTGAAATAATGCAGGCTTCAGCAAAAAGCAATTTGAAATTAGTTTCACTTGAATTAGGAGGTAAGTCACCCCTTGTAATTTTTGACGATGCTGATGTAGATAAAGCTGCTCAACTTGCTCTGTTGGGCATTCTATTTAACAAGGTGAAATGGATTTCCTTTAATCTTTTTATTAATTTATCTACATTTTAGATTTATTGCATTTTGATTGGAAAATAAATATGGCTAGAAAAATAATGGCTTGTATGATTGTTTTGTTCTTTTCCTATATATGCTTTTTTCAGGGAGAAATATGTGTGGCAAGTTCTCGCGTTTTTGTTCAAGAAGGAATTTATGATGAATTTGTGAAGAAGTTAGTGGAAAAGGCAAAAGATTGGGTAGTTGGGGATCCTTTTGATCCTAAAGTAAATCAAGGACCCCAGGTAATTAAGAATCGACGTTTAAATGCATTGCAAGCGTATATGTATATATATGTGCTACTATGCATTCTCAATTTGTCCATTAATTGGTGTATCCTTAATTAGCTACCACTTTTTTTTTCTTTTTTTTTTTATTTCAAATATTTTAAAACATGTTTATACATTTTTTTAAAAATAAAAAATACCATTAATATACCAATGGTCATGATTTTCTTAATTATTACACAAAAAAAATTAAAAAATGAATTAAATGAATTAGCAGTCAAAATGAGAAAGCAAAATGAGGTGATCTTTCTATGAGCAGGTTGACAAGAAGCAATTTGAAAGGATCCTTTTCTACATAGATCAAGGAAAGAGAGAAGGAGCAACCTTGTTAACCGGTGGTAAGCGTGTGGGGGACAAGGGCTACTATATTGAACCAACAATTTTCGCAGATGTTAAGGTGCATGTTGTGTATATATTCGATAGACTTCAAAATCTCGTATTCAATTTTTGTCGTACCTGCCAAAAAAATAATAATAAAAGGAATCATGAGGACGTTAGATTTAATTCTTTAATTATTACATCCTTTGAAACTTGCTCAGGAAGACATGCTAATAGTGAAAGATGAAATCTTTGGACCTGTGATGGCGCTTATGAAGTTCAAGTGAGTAATTCTTCCTTTTCTATATTTCTAATGTGTAAAACAATATTTTACCACATTGATATTTTTAATTGTCGCTATATAGTTATTATTTTATCAAATAATTAGTACGAGATCAGAAATAGATACATAAAATGAGTTTTAAAATACTATTATGCATTTAATTAGAGAAATTAAACTGATGAGGCGATTAAATGCAGAACAATTGATGAGGCGATTAAAATGGCGAACAACACAAAATATGGACTTGCAGCAGGTATCGTGACGAATAACATAGACGTGGCTAACACAGTGTCAAGATCAATCAGAGCCGGGGTCATTTGGATCAATTGCTATTTTGCTTTCGACAAGGACTGCCCTTATGGAGGGTACAAGATGAGTGGGTTTGGGAGAGATAATGGTTTAGAAGCCCTTCACAAGTATCTTCAAGTTAAATCAGTCGTCACACCCATTTACAACTCTCCTTGGCTTTGATCATCAAATCAGTGTGTCTAATTCGATTTCTCGTGAAACTTGATGGGTAGGATGTATATTTATATCCCCTGGCCTTTCATTTCTGATCATAATCAGTAGGTTTTCAATTTCTGAATGTGGCAAACACGGTGTTAATAACATCAATTTGTGCGAGCACCATCTGAATCAATTTTTTACAAGTCTAGAATTTTTTTTTTTCAAAAATAATAAAAAGACTAAATATGAAAATTGTATTTATTAACAACAAGATATTTAAAAAATAGTTTTGGATGGCTAGCCTCCACAAAATTAAGCATATAAGACCACTTCCACTTACCTTAAGAACGGCTAGACCGCCAGTCAAAGTCAAGCCTGAAGGCACCAATGGCCCGGATAATCTTGGAGCAATTATTCCTTTGGTTTTTGGGGTGGCCTAGGCCACCTTCTAATGGCAACAGAGGCGGCTAGAATGTTGAAGAAAGATGGGCAATACAGTAATCTAAGATATAAAGTAAATGTTATTTTGAGAGTGTAGAATACTATTTTTAAAGTAATAATTTCTCCTATCTAATATAATTTATTATTAGATTACAAGCAATTTACCTCTAGAAATTAGAATACATCAAATTCACCAATCGCATATAATAATTACGAAAATTTTCCGTTTAGATCAATTTCTCTATAAAATTATGTATGAAATATATTAAAAATATGGGTTAATAGCATTAATCATATTCGTGCATGGGTTACATTCATGGAGTGGCAACTTGTGAATAGTTGTTAGTTTAAAGGGTATAAAATTTCACTTAAAAGATTATAGGGGGTGTGCCTAGTCAAGTGGTTAGGTGTTTTCCTTCCACAATATCTTCATGCATACAATAAGGTAATTTTCGACCTAAACCTTCAATTAGGACGAATATCTCAAACTTTTAATAAAGGCATTGGAGACTTGGGCTTGAACTAAGACTTTATACACTAAAGATGAAAATACAATACACAAGACTTCATGTAATTCTAATGAGTAGGGCTGAGTATTGACTCAGTCGAAGTCTAATTCTTCTAAATCCGTCTATGCTCCAACTTTGTCAAAGTTCGAATCTAAACACTTACTTTAACTTGTTGGAGTCAAAGTTGGAATGCAATATTGGAGTTGGAATTGGATCGAAGCTTGGTCTAACCACACATCCGACTCAGATTCAAAACTTAAAATAAAATTACAACCCGACTCAATTTTGTCAAAATTGAAGTACTAGAGCCTAATTTAGAGCTAGATATTTGCGCAGCCCTACTAGTGAGATAACACACCACAATTAATTCATTTGTACTAATCCATGTACTCAATACTAGATCATGTACTAATTATCAAATCTCTCGAAAATCCAAATCTTATTGTTAAAGAATTTGTTAAGTTTTCACTTAATTATATATAAAGAATATTGATAATATCATCTCTTATTAATCACTACTTGATATATTGTATTCATCTCTCAAACTAATATATATGTTTATATTAAATAACAAATTTTTGGACCATTCCTTCCTCTTTTGGAAACCAAAATCGTCTTAATAAATTTTATTTTAAATTCATTTAATAATTTAAACACATAAAATTAACCCAGTTCAAGAGAGTTTGGACAGTAGATGGCAAAAACCGTGAACGCATTTAATGGCGTGTCAGTACATACAACTTTTTTTTATTTCTCTCTCTCACAAATCGGTGTGAACGCATTTAATAGGCAAAAGTCATACCCCCACCTCTCTTTCTCTAGTTCGGCCTCAAGTGATCAGAATAAATTAATTTTTTTTCTCTTTCCTTGTAGGTTGTGTGCGTGAGGAGACATGATTTCTCTCTCTTCAGGGTCACAATTTTATATTTTTTTATAAATTTATTTAAATTCATCTAATTATCTAAATATATTTTAAATTTATTTAATTATATTTAAATGTTAAAATATGCTAAATTGACTTTTATAAAATTTAGATGAATTTTATAAAATTTATTTAGATGAATTGAAATTATATTTAAATAATTAAATAAATTTATAAAAAAAATATGAATTTATAAAACTCATAATCTATCATTTGTCCCCTATGCAGACGATTTGCAAAGTTTGAAATGTAAAATCAATAAATACTTTCACATTGCTTCTAACATTCGGTCTGCTTGGGGAGAGAGAGAAGTATACAAGAAAAAATAAAAAAAATAAAAAAGTTGCCCAGCTCCCGTCGGTGGTAGTGTATTTACAGTAACTTTAACTTTATCGAATTTTGATTTAAATTGAGTTTAATTTTTGTATTTAGATGATGAAATTAATTTAAAAGAGAGTACATTTGACAACCAAACGGGGACTAATTCATTTGCTCTTTTTTTTTATTATTGGTATTGTGTTTCTGCATTAAGAACTAGTGTATATATATCGCTTTGAACGTGTCCAGAATAAAAACATTATATACATACATATATTATATCAGAGTCATTACTGATTCTACAAGAAAGGCCTTTTGTGACGATTTTGTCTGTTGCGAATAAAATCGATACAAAAGCTTTTAATTGCAACAACTTTTACAACGCCACAATGTTTTTACATCAGATTTTATTTCTGATCTTTTGCGGCATTTTTTAAATTTTTTCACAAAAAAAATTCGCCGCAACAGAACAATTAATCTTTTGTACCTTTTGCGACAAAAAAATCACCGCAATATCATAAAAACCAATTGCGGCTTAGGTAGCCCGATGCAATTAACACCTTCAACTCTTAACACTTTTTTTGCAGTGAAAACTTCCATCTTTTACGGTGATTAATTAAGAACCGCCGCAATTATTTTGCTCATAACTGAAGGGGAAACTCCAGACTTCATAAGCTAATGGGACTAAAAAATTTCAATGGATATATTATATGTATGTCACAGTGTTTCATCTGGGGTATTCTTACTATACTAGGGATTTATTGTAACTCTTAGAGCAGAGACACTTTGATTTCTATCCTTTATAAATGTATTGCTTCCAACTTTTTATGTATTTTAGTCTTTTAGGCTATAAAAGCCATATAGGTTCTCTAGTTTTTTCTTTTGTAACAAATTATTTACGATGAATTTTAACTGCCACAAAAGGAACAAATGAGTCAAAAATATGTTTTTAGGACGAATAACATACGCCACAAAAATGGTTTAAATTCAAAATGCATAACGAGGCAAAAAAATATTCACAAGTATTTGTGAAAAAATTGTGACTATTTGTGACGAGGTTTGCTAATGTCTTTTCCTAGCTTTTTCAAAGTCCATTTGTGATGATATTTGCAACGATTATTTAATTATTTGAGACGTTTACATAGTGCCGCAAATAAACCGGTGACATTTAAAAAAAAATAACGTATCACACTACAAACTGGCATTTTGTAACTAATTAATTTCAATCAAATGACTATTTATAATTAAAATTAATTTCAAATAATATTTTTTTTTACTATTCATTAGTCACAATAGCTCACATTTCTTGAAATATCAATGCAAGAGCAGCAATTCTGTGGCATCCGAAATGCGTCGGTGTGGAAAACGTTGCAAATCTTCAGTTATGGTGAGTTAGGGGGCATTTTGCAGCGAATTCAAAACGCTAGAAAAGCTCTTATTTCTTATAGTGACGTACAGCGTGGGTGCAATACTATAAATGCATGCACAATTGTTACGTACATGTATCATTTGGAGAGAGTACGTACTTGTAAGAAGTACTATATATATATATGCCAGATCTAGTGGGTTGATATAGTCCTTAGTGGACGGACCGGCAGATTGCATATCGAGACTTCATTCGTGCCATTTTTTCTTCGATCTATTTTGTTAAATATCAGCTGTTATATACTATTCTCCTTTATTAATATTTCTTTATATCTAGCTAGCTAGTTGTTATTTTGCTATGTTCCCATTTTTCTTGGCATGCAATTCGTTGAAATATTAACCCCAAGTATTTGGATTGCTTTGATTTTGTCTACTATATTAATCAGCCCCCATGCATATAATTAGAATTGCAACTTCATATATATATATATATATATATATATATTAGTTAGAAATAACGTGCAAAGCACTTTTATTTTATTTAATTTTTAATAAAAATTTAATAATTATTTATAATTAAGTAGATGATAAATCATTATACGTTTTTATATATTATAAAAAAAAATTAATAAAAATGATAAGATAGTCTCATAAATAAACATAACATATAATTTTATCAAACTTGTTTGAGATAATTTTGATTAAAGTTTTAATAAAAAATTAGTTCAAGATATGATATTTTTTTAATTCCAAGATGACAATTTAACATTTGTATTATTTTGTACGGCTTCAAAACAGAGGACATTAAAATATCTATATTTTTTTAGTTATGTGATTATTTTTAAGAAATAATATGAGTTTTTTGAAAAAATAAATTATATAGTTTATAATTTATATAAGAATGTTATAATATAATTTATAATTTATAATTTCTATAAATTTATTTAATCATATATATTTCAATTAATATCAAACATATAATATTAATTATATTTATTGCTTAATATTACCAATTTAATATAATTATAATAAATTGTATATACGGTATATTAACTATATATACCGTATATATAGTTAATTTAATAAATAATACATTCATTTTAAAATTATAAATTATTTTTTAAAAATTAAATTATTAATTATATAATAGTAATATAATTTTCATGAATAAAATTAAATTCTCTAACGTATAAAGTGTTATGAATGGTTTATTTCTATATATATTATTATATTTATATATTATATTCTATTATTATGTCATTGTATACTATTATTATTATTCTATATTTATTTTACATAAAATAAAATTAAAAAATATGTCCTAAGTAGGAATTCTAAAATAAAAATTTCTAGCATTATTTATGAGTTTAATGAATTGTGTTTAAAGTATTAAGTAATATTAAATAAATATTAAATGAGTTTTAAATAGAAAATTTACTATTGTAAAAAGTTGAAGATGTGGAATTAATTTTAATGCCAAGAACATTATTTAAGTAAATAAATTTAATAAATTATGTTTAAAATAGTAATTCTCATTAAATGCAGCATTAATTTTAACAGAAACTGACGGAAAATGTTAACTTTAACGAAGAAATAAGAATTTCCATTAGATAGTCACTTTATATATATAAAGATATATATATTAGGGAGGAACAACATACAACGTACGTTAATTTTTCTAGTTTAGTGAATCGTTTTTTTAAAGAAATGATGTAGTTTTTATAAAGAAATAAATTTAAATAAATAATGTAATGTATAGAGAAAAAATAAATGTAAGTTCTAACAAATATTTGATTAGTAATAAAATATATATATATATAGCTTAACAACGAAAGAATTATAGATAAAAGTAAATCATAAATTAATGTGAAGTGATGGAAAGTTAACTATTTAATAATTATTATAATTTCAATTATAAAATATTATTATTTGAATTTAATGTTTTATACTGAATTTAACTTGAGAAATAATTAATATTTTATTCAAATAATTGTATACACAAATATAGTTGGTAAATTTTTTAAATTTAAATTTAATTATTTTACATTTATATTTTTTTATAAAAAATGAATTTAAAAATATATAAGTTGTAAATAATATAAGTTATAATTTATATAAAAGAATGTTATATTATAATTTATAACGAGAAGTAAATTTACTAATGTTATAATGTTATATAATAATTTTCTTTTTATAAAATTTATTATCAATAAAAGATTAATAATAAAATATTAGTAATTTATAAATTACATGTTATATAATTTGTACTGTTTAATTTGAGTCTTGAGTGAGTTATATAGATGATGAGGAATGCTAGATTGAGTTGAGTTTAAAATGATCTGAGTATTTTTGTGTATTGGTTTTGGATAATGATTCTTGAATTTGACTAGATGTGAATTTAAAATGTATAATTAATAGAACTAAGAGTTTGAATCAAAAGACTGAATTTTAAGAATCACATCATTTTAAAATTTAAATAGATGGGTGGATGGAATTAAATTTAACGAAAAAAACAAAGAAATTTAACCCAAAAAAAAAAGTCATTAAATAGTGTTTAGATAATCATTTATTATACTACTTATTATACTAGACTATATATATTGTACAATAGATCGATCCGGCCTGAAACTGAAAGGTCAAGATCTCAATCAAGGATGGATCGACCACGTGAGTAGTACTTGTACTAACGTTCTTGTGTGTTGCTGACCATGCGCGCAGCCAGTCCTTAGTATATATATATATTGTACAATAGATCGATCCGGCCTGAAACTGAAAGGTCAAGATCTCAATCAAGGATAGATCGACCACGTGAGTAGTACTTGTACTAACGTTCTTGTGTGTTGCTGACCATGCGCGCAGCCAGTCCTTAGTAGTACTTGTACTAACGTTCTTAGTCACATCTAAGAGCACTCACTCACATGAACAGTACATGTAACTGTTCATGTGAGTGAGTGCTCTTGGATGTGGCTTCTCCCCATCATTTTTGATATATATATATATATGGTCGGTTGCGCACAATGTTACTTTCCTTTTTATGTTTTGGTTTTAAAATAGGTACTAGTGATCATTCTTTAGAAAAGAAAAATGGACTGCAAATTAATCTCTTAGAACTTTTAATCCATGTTAGAATCCAGACTGCTTGTTATCATCCGTTCATGTTACCAAATAAACAAATATGTATTATATATATAAACAGCTATTCCAAACAAGATCACATGATGATCGATCATGGATTTATATATATATAAATATATATATATATATATATATATAAACAGGTACGTTAGTGATCATTCTTTAGTACGCGTAGTAGTACTACATTTTATTTCCTAATCGGAGAACAGGCGCTACTTGTTGATGATCAATTAGTTAATTATTATTATTATAGTTGTTGTTATAACGGCGTATTTTATTTGACTTAATGCATGGAATCATGTGGTCGGAATTTAGCATCAGACAGCTTCAACTTTATTTGTTTGAACAGAACAGACGGAATTTATACATTCTGGTAAGAATGATATTAGGTAGAAGCTGTTTTAAATACACAAGTTTTATATAATATTTATTGTATAAACGTCGTTCCCAATAACGAAGAATAGTTCTTTTTCTACACTTGTTCCATTTTTACCATTTTTTAAGTAGAATCTACATTTTTTACAAATATTTATATGGAATTTATCTATTTAAGACTTATACAAACTATAGCAAATTCAAGACAAACTTATAATAGACATCATTGATCATGATCATATGATAAAACACATTAATAATATTTTTTATGATTTAATTTGGACATCATTACCAAAAAGTTGCATCTCACTGATCCAGAATAGTACAGTACTTGTGGATCAAACCACTAACCAGCTTTTATATATATAACGTCGTGGTACGTACAATTGATAGCAATTGGGCAAAACCATATTAAATAAAAAGATATTCATGATGTTGTTGTTGAGCCTTTAAACCTGTCCAAAAAATCACACAAGACGATTTTAACGTGGTTCAATAATTTGCCTACATTTACAGGATGCCAAATTTACTATAATTTTTGAGATTTACAAATCACTCAAAAATTTCTCACGTAGCTCTCAAATGCACACACCACTTCCTCTTCTCTCCACTGCTCTGTCTAATTTCGAATATCAGAACTCTCCTTTTATAGGAGAAGTTTTACAAATGGTTGGTGTGGTAGGTGTAGCCAAAATAGAAAAAACTCTGCATTGAGATAGGTGGTGCAGCCATTGTTGAAGGATGGTGGACAGTGTAGCCATGGAGGACTGCAAATGGTTTCTATTTCACACTTTGGTGGCCTATTTTCAACAATCACCCCCTCCACCGAAGTGTGCCATACTAGGCTGCTTCCAAACTGATTCATTCTTCAAATGAATGCACCTCCTTCTTTGACGTGAGTGTCTTCTACTAACAAATGCGTCATAAGACGCCAAATGCACCCAAAAGTGCCAACGCACCCGTAGGTGCTCAGCAACTTACAATATTGATCAATTCCAAGCAGTGTTGAAACTTGATCCCTGTGACGACTTTCGTCAACATATCTGCTGGATTATCTTCAGTGCCAATCTTCTGAAGTAATATGTCCTCTTCTTCTAATATTTTACGTACAAAGTGAAATCGGACATCAATATGTTTTGTTCGAGAGTGATACACTTGATTCTTGGCCAAATGAATTGCACTCTGACTGTCACAGTAAATGGTAACCTCTTGCTGTTCAAAACCAAAATCTGTTACCAGTCCCTGTAACCAAATGGCTTCTTTTACAGCTTCTGTTACAGCCATATACTCAGCCTCTGTGGATGATAGTGCAATTGTAGACTGCAAATTTGATCGCCAGCTAACTGGTGCTCCAGACATAGTGAACACGTATCCAGTTGTCGATCGTCGTTTGTCAAGATCACCTGCATAGTCTGAGTCAATGTATCCAGTTACTAGACTATCTTCACTCTTCTCGAACTTCAAACCAAGATCTACGGTCCCTAGAATATACCGTAGAATCCATTTAGCCGCATGCCAGTGTTTCTTTCTAGGATTATGCATATAACGACTGACCAAACTGACGGCCTGGGAGATATCAGGTCGTGTACACACCATGGCATACATTAGGCTACCAACAACACTTGCATACGGGACATTTTTCATGTAGTCCCGCTCTTCATCATCTTTAGGAGACTGTAATGCACTTAGCTTAAAATATGGGGCCATTGGAGTACTCACAGGCTTCAACTTTGAGTCCATATTGAAGTGTTGCAATACTTTCTTCAGATACTGCTTCTAAGTAAGGTGAACTATACATTTCACCGTATCTCTGCTGATCTCCATCCCCAATATTCTTCGTGCTTCTCCTAGGTCTTTCATTTCAAACTCATGACTCAACTGAGTTTTCAAACGATCTATCTCCACCTTGCTTTTACATGCAATCAACATATCATCTATATATAAAAGCAAATAAATGAAAGATCCATCTGCAAGTTTTCTGAAATACACACAATAATCGTATTGGCAACGAATATATTTCAGATTCATTATAAAATGGTCAAACCGCTTATACCATTGTCGAGGTGACTGCTTCAGTCCATAGAGAGATTTCTTCAGTCTGCAAACCAATTTTTCTTTACCAGTCTCTTTAAACCATTCTGGTTGAGACAGATAAATCTCCTCTTCCAGATCACCATGTAAGAAAGCTGTCTTCACATCAAGTTGTGCTAATTCAAGATCATATTATGCAACCAAAGCTAGCAATATCCGAATGGATGAATGCTTCACAACAGGAGAGAATACTTCACTGTAGTCTATTCCCTCTGTTTGAGCATAGCCCTTGGCTACCAATCTAGTTTTGTATCGAATTCTATTTTTAGCAACTTGATCATCTTTCTGATTAAAGATCCACTTACAGCCAATTGACTTCTTTCCTTGCGGCAGTGGCACAAGTTCTCAAGTCTGGTTCTTATGAAGAGACTGCATCTCCTCTGTCATCGCCTTTATCCATTCATCATTTTCACTGGATTGTATGGCTTCTTTGTAAGTGGTGGGGATCTCGCCCCCTTCAACTAGTAGTGCATATGTCACGTAGTCTGCAAAACGTGTCGGCACACGTTTCTCTCGTCTCGATCTACTGGTTGCTATTGATTCAATTTGAGTTGGAGGTGCTGTGACTGGACTATCAACCTCCTCTTGTCTGTCTTCTCTTGAATCATTTGGAGTAATAAACTCCACCTTCTGCGAATCACTAGGTGTTTCGCCATCATAGCTGTCTTCATTAGAATCTTTATGCTTATGTGACTTAAGCATCTCAGATTCGTTGAAAGTAACATCTCTACTGATAATTACCTTCTTAGACTCTATGCACTAGAGTCTATACCCTTTTATACCAGAACTAAAGCCCAAAAATTTTGCTTTCTTGGCTCTAGGGTCAAGCTTACTTTCCTTTGCATGATAGTAAGCAGGACATCCAAAACTATGTAAAGAGTCATAATCAGTAGCATGTGTACCTTTCTACATTTCAATGGGTGTCTTCCTGCCATTGGCAGCTGCGGGTAATCTGTTGACGAGGTGGCATGCATATGTCACAACTTCAGCCCAAAATTGTTTACTGAATCCAGAATTCAGTAACATACATCGTACTTTTTTAAGCAAAGTACGATTCGTCCGTTCTGCCACATCGCTTTGCTGTGGTGTTCCTCGTACCGTAAAATGTGTGACTATTCCCTCTCTCCAACATACTTCCATGAAAGGGTCTAGAGTATACTCCCCTCCATTATCTGATCTGAGCCACTTAATTTTTCTGCCGGTCTGAGTCTCAATCATCTTCTTCCAAGCAAGAAAGATGTTCAGCACTTCATCTTTATTCTTTATCGTATACACCCACACACGACGAGAATAATCATCTACAAAAGTTACAAACCAATGCTTACCTCCCAAATATGCAATTTTGGTAGGTCCCCAAACATCGGAGTGTACATAGTCAAGTATTTCCTGTGTATTGTGAACAGCGGTTCCGAACTTGATCCGCGTCTGCTTCCCCAATACACAGTGCTCACAAAAAGATAATTTACCAGTCTTGGCACCTTTAAGTAAGCCTTGATTTACGAGTGTTTGCAAAGCTTTTTCTCCAGCGTATCCCATACGCATATGCCAAAGTCTGGTGGTGTCAACATCAGTCTCATCTAGCTTCTCACAACCTGTAGAAGCTCTTCCAACAATAGTACTTTCTTGCAAGAAGTACAAATTTCCTCGCTTCAAACCTTTCATAGCCACCTGAACTCCCATTAACACTTTGAGAGTTCCGTCTTCAATAGTGATTCTGAATCCCTTTGAATCCAGAGATCCTAATGAGATAAGGTTTTTCCGGAGGTCCGAAACGAACCGAACTTCGGTAAAAATCCTAACAGTTCCATCGTGCAGCTTCAACCGAATGTTCCCTATCCCCCGAGTCTTACAGGCACTGTCGTTGCCCATAAGTACTGCTCCACCTTCAATCTCTGTGAAGTCAGTAAACCAGTCCCAATTGGGACACATATGATAGGTGCATCCGGAATCCATAATCCATTCATCAGGATGACAAATCAATGATGAACCTGTCAAGGCAATGTCTAGATCTTCATCTCTATTTGCGACATTTGCTGTGGTGGATTGATTATTCTGTTGTCCCTTCAATTTGGGACAATCCTTCTTCCAGTGTCCTTTGTCGTGACAATAGGAACACTCATCTTTTGCGAGTTTTCTACCGACTGATGAACCACGTGATGTGGCCCAAGTTTTCGATTGAAAACCTTTCTTCTTTTCGGGATACCTTGACCGCGATCTCCCTCTTGCTGTCAGTGCTTCACTTGATGTATCTAGCTGTACCTGCTTATCCTTTTTCCGGTACTCATTGCTAATCAGAGAACTAGATACATCATTAAAACTAATTTTCTCCTTCCCATACAATAATGTTGTAACTAAATGATCATATGTATCGGGTAAGGAATTTAACAAAAGTAAAGCCTTATCTTCATCTTGGATTTCAACATCCAAGTTTAGTAGATCAGCAAGAATTTGATTGTAACTATTCAAATGTTCAGACATACTAATATCTTCACGAAATTGGAATCTGAAGAGCTTTTTCTTCAAATGCAAACGGCTCTCAATGCTTTTCTTCATGAACTTATCCTCCAATTTCTGCCAAAGTTCCTTTGCATTTGTCTCTCTCATGACAAAATACTTCTGATCTTTGGTAAGGAATAAACGGATTGTACTACAAGCTTGGGTGTTAAGTTTCCTCTAATCATTTTCTGACATATCGTTGGGTTTCGCTTCCAACGCCATATCCAACTCTTACTGGATTAAAACATCCATCACTTCACATTGCCACATACCAAAGTTAGATGTTCCATCAAACTTCTCAACTTCAAATTTGGCATTTCAAACTGTGGACCTACGCCCTGAACTGCTGGTATTTCCAGAGTTCTTAACTTCTCTAACACCTTCCATATTAATTAAAAAAATTTAGAAGACAAATTTTAAAATTCTAACCGTACGGATGAGTTCGGAATGATCCAAATAGTTGGAAAGCACTATTTGATCGTCGAAATTGGACTCCAAATGGCTAAGATCAAACCCAAAATCAGATCTGAAAATCGGACGATCCAGATCTGTCAGGCGCGTGTGATACACGCGCTGAATGTGGTCAGAGGCGCGTGAGGTGCGTGGGATTCACGCGCCAAAAGGGACTCGAAGCGCGTGGAGCGCGTGGAGGCGCGTGGGATTCACGCGCGGGAGCTGCGTACGGCGCGTGACAGCGTGGAGATCACGCTCAGAGCACTCCTGTGGCGCGTGGGGGCGCATGCTGCCCGTGGGCGGTGCTTGGGAGTGTGCGTTGCACGCGTCTTCTTCCTCGGGACACGCGTGGAGTGTGTTTTCCAGTCGTCTTCAACCTCTGGCTGCGAGTGGGGCGCGTGGGTACACGCTCGGACCTTCTACTGGCGCGTACGGGCTTTTCCGACGTCCGTTTTCGATTCCGTTTGCGCCTACGAATTCGTCTCGACACAAGGAACAGCCTGGAGTTGTCAAAAATCAATTTTGACCAACTTGATTTCTGGACAGCACGAACCAGAGCTCTGATACCAATTGTTGAGCCTTCAAACCTGTGCAAAAAATCACACAAGACGATTTTAACGTGGTTCAGCAATTTGCCTACATCCACAGGTGCCAAATTTACTATAATTTTTGAGATTTACAAATCACTCAAAAATTTCTCACGTAGCTCTCAAATGCATACACCACTTCCTCTTCTCTCCACTGCTCTGTCTAATTTCAAATATCAGAGCTCTCCTTTTATAGGAGAGGTTTTACAAATGGTTGGTGTGGTAGGTGCAGCCAAAATAGAAAAAACTTTGCATTGAGGTAGGTGGTGCAGCCATTATTGAAGGATGGTGGACGGTGCAGCCATGGAGGACTACAAATGGTTTCTATTTCACACTTTGGTGGCCTATTTTCAACAGTTGTAAATTAATTTAGATCAAAAGTATTTAAATTATCTATGCGTGCGGCCCCAAACTGATCATGATCTTGATCGGTTAGAAACGATCGATCAATAGTGTATTAAACATTAATTAGAATAAATATTGTATTAATTTTATAAAATAATAATTTCAATCGATAAATTTGGCAATTAACCCTAGCAAGCTAGCTTGCTTGCTTTACCAACAAAAATCTGACAACCTTCCGTCAGATGCCCTTCTCATTAAAAAGGTGATGGAAGTGAACCAGGTATACGTGATGAGTTCTCCCTTTACCCACTACAAAATACAAGGTTTTTTATGGTGACAAGAAGTCATAGTAAAAAGTCTTAAAATCATGACAAATAACTAAGTTTGGCGTATTTTGTCGCGTCGGAGGCGCACTGCTATAATCGAGCTACTATAGGTCTCTCCTTGCCTTTCAAGTCAAGCCAATGTTCTAAGACTTTTGTGACGAATTTTGGTCGCCGCAAAAAGTCAAAAACGCGCAGCAAATAAGCTATTAACCCTGATTAGTTTTACCTAACGTTGATATGAATCCCCTGTGCAGACAACAACATCAGCATTGATGCCAATCCTTTCCAAAAGTTCATGACGACCTAATTATTATATCACATTGAAAGTGGTCATTTTTTAGCAAATAAAAAAAGATTTTATATGGTTATATTGCATGGTCAGCATCCAGTTTAAGATATATTGGAAGAAGAAAAAAGGGAGGAGAGGTTTTAAAACTTTTAAAAGTAATCAAGCTTTTTCAATGATGGTGTGATACTGCATGGTGTGATACTACATAGGAATTGCAAGTGTAACAATTTGGAACTAATTCACCAGCGATGTTATGTATTCAGATATATGCACTTTCAATTTAAGCAATCTCATAATTTTAATAAGGAATATGTCAGCCTCAAGACTCCTAATTAATTTCACTCAATGCATGCTTCATCCACAAGGAACATAACAATTAAAACTAGTTATAAGAAAATTGTACATAGTTATGTTTGCAACAAAAGAAACAGCCAAAATTACATATTTTGTGGCATGAGAGTAATGACATTACCATTCTTAAAATGTGTAAAATCTCATATTTTGTGGAACTAGACTGCTCTCACACATAAAAACTCTATCCCATAGCCTAACAATCCTATTTTAAATGAACTAACTTTATTGAAATGCTTTGTGCTAGAAATAACAAACATCCTTAAACGATTACAAATATTATATATGCCATCCCTAAATAACAACTATCCACAAGTCCAAATCTGTCATTCTTACACAATGATTGTAGTATAAGTACGTTAATATAAACAATGAGAACATAATAGAATTCAAATGCTACACTTGTGTAGATAAAGGGTACCAAACTTGGCTGTTGCAAGTTTATAGGCTTCATGCATGTACTTTAAAACACTTATCAACTAGAACCCAACTATCTTTACAAATTTATAAGCTTCCCTCGTCATGCATCATTTAAAAAGAACTTTGCATGTATGGTAAGGTCCTATATTATTGCAAATATAAATTGGTTTCCCTCTCAACTGCCAGCCAAGATCTCCACTAACTAGACTTTTTTAAATCCCCCTAACAACTCAGCCCCATCTGCCAGCTTAATCCTACACATGTACTGCGTTTTATTTGGTGTTAAAACCAAAATCTGTGGCCCACAACAGAGCTCTAATGAGCTTCTGATCTACCACCATATCATCACACTGCACAACCTGACCCATTTTCAAAGTATACATGCTTTTTCATGAAATATCCCTTAAGATATGATTCCTTAAGATATGATTTGAACTCCGCGTAAGATTTGAAAAAAGCAATGCTAGAAAAAGAAAACACTAAGATGTGAATTTCTAAAAGTAGATTAAATGAATGCTCACTGTCACATGGATATTAAAAAATAAGAACTCAAAATTCTACCTCTTTTTATGTTGACCAAACATTAACACAGGAATCAGATTAACCATTAACCAAACACAAAAGAACCGACTTTATTAAAAGTGTTGGGTAAAATAAAATTCAATATATTAATTAAAACTGCTGTGACATTCTATTATTTCCTCATTTAAAATTGGCAACAACATATATTTATCAATAATCCCAATAATATCAACTAATTAACTGAGTACTAAGTTAAACCTATATTCTTTTGCACCATTAACAAATTGAGATTCTCAACATCACTTCAAGCAAGAGTTGAACGAGGTTGCAGCAATCTATATGATAGCAGACCTATATGATAGCAGATATCAGGTAATGCATCATTATTTTTAACATCAAAGCGTAGGTTGATAATTAAAGAAAGGATAGGGCTCAACAGTAAAACCTCATTTGCACGCCTCCCTAAACCCATAAGAAAGTTGTCTTTAGTAAGAACACTAGGAGGCAGGCACTGAAAGCAGGAACTAAGGTGTCTAAATTTTCCTTACAATAAGACAGTTTCCTTACAATATGACTTCCAAACATAGTTGGCTAATTAACTCATTTTCCTTACAATATGAATATTTGTAATACATCCACCTATTTTGGGGTATTAAACTACTTCAATAAATAGAGTAGAGATCTGATCTAGAATAAAATAGAGTAATACAAAAAGCAAATTTTGAATCTAACAAAACTTTATTATTCTTGTTTAGGTGAAATAATACTAATAGAAATAAATGAAAGCAACAAAATATAATAACATCAGCAACTTACAGCCATGTAGAATGCTCCTAGAGCACTAGTAGTACATGTGCTATCATATCACAAAAATAACCCCTTAAAGGGATAAAACAGATAAGTGTATTTCTCCCCAACAATGCCAAGACGCTCATGAACAATATGCTAGCTAATAATAAATTCATCTTGGGCCATATCACTTTCAAAGGAATTGTGGATGGTAATGTTATCACAAAGTGGTAGTAGTGCATGGAAAAATAAATTAAAGTCACAAAGTGGTAGTAATGTTATCACAAACACATCATGAAATTTCCTAAGTTACAAACAAACCTATATACGAAGGTTGCTCAAACCTTACCACACTGATAAAATAAATTAATATCAGAATTAGAAGGGACATGATTAATATAGTTTACCTTTGGCAAGGGGCAATAATCTGCATCATTTCTTCCTCAAAGTTTGCTTACTCATTATTGATACAAGAGAATAAACAAGCAAGAAAATGAATCAAACAGCAAGTAAAAGAAACCATGCAGAAAATAGACCATGACACTAACATTTCAGATCCAAAACTAAATAAAATAGAACCAACAAAAGCAGATCAAAAAGCTAGAGAAGATCCAGCCAAGAGGAACCTACTCCAATGTCACAGACATAAGCTCAAAGGAACCCACTCAATGTGTTTCAAAAACTTCGTGAGACCATTTCTTAGCCAAAATAAAGACATAAACCAAATTAACCACAAAAAATAAACTGAGTACAATTTTTTTTTTTTATAAACTAGATTAAACCTTACTAAATTGAGTACAATTTTTTTTTATAAGTAATAAATATTTTATTCCCAAAAAAATAGGCATAAGCCCAAGAACGCATACTAAATGAGTAAAAGGAACCAGAATATAGATGAGCATTATTTGTAAATGTAAATAAATAGCTATAATGTAGGATAAAAATAGTGATAATAAACAAAGTAAAAGGAACCAGAACATATATAAGCATTATTTGTAAATGTAAAGACATGAACAAAAGCATTAATGTTCAAGAAGCACAACATAAGAAATACTTACACACATCTCTTCTTGTTCCGGTTGAGTTTGAAGGTCACACTAGTTCAGATCAGCTACTGCTTGCACTTGAGAATACAATTATAAAAGGAGCATATTGAACCCAAGGTTTCAAGTTTCGTGTAATTATAAATCTATACATAGATTTTGATGATAACAAATGAATTCAAAGAATAAAATAGTCTCAAACTCAAGTTGTCCATACAATAGAATCAAGCACATCAAAGAACCAAACATGAGCAAGAAGGGAACAAGTTCACATTAAAGTCATAGAGTAATGTTGTAAATCTCTTAAAAATTTGAAATTAAGATTAAGGCTCAAAATTAATATTTTATCATAAAACATTAAAATACATTTTCCACATGTGCATGAATATTTTGAAAATTAAATTTGAAAATTTTGAAAGATGATTGATTGTCATCTTTCACATGTGCATGACATGATTAAAGGTTTGAATTTTGAAAATATTAAGATGATTGATTGTCATTTTTCACATGTGCATGTTTTATTTGAATATTTTCAAAAGTAATGGATGCTTTTTTTGACTTATGCAAAAGATAGATGTCTTGATTTGAAAATTTTGAAAAGTAAAGTGTGCTCCTTTTGTCATATGCAAAAAGTAAAAGATTAGGTTTGAAATTTTTGAAAAGTAAAGTGTGCTCCTTTTTTCACATGCAAAAAGTAAAAAAATTATGTTTGAAATTTTTGAAAAGTGAATGATGATATCTTTGACATGTGAATCTTTTTAAATTTGAATATGAAGTCTCATATGCCTATAAATGGATCATTTGAGAGTTTCACATTCACAATACCAAGAGCATACAACATTCATTCAAATTTTTCATTCTCTCTTCTCTAAGTATTGAGTCTTAACCCTTGTTCATTTCGAGAGATATAATTTGCGCTGTATTGTTCTTATTTCACTCATTGAGAATTGTTTTCTGATAACATACCCACTATCAATTCTTGTATCAGTAAAAGGGTGTGTATAACCCTTGTGCGTGTAAAAAGTGTTCTACACAGGGAATAGTTGAATCACCACGTGTAAGGTGATTGCAAGTATAGAAGGTGTTCTACACGGATCCTTTGTAGCGGTGTTGTTCAAAAGTGTAATAAGTTTCTATCTCCATCTGAAAGAGATTGAATAGTGAATTCGGAGATCCTCAAGGGGTAGCTTGAGGCGAGGACGTAGGCAGTGGGGCCGAACCTCGTTAACATACGGACTTTGTTTCTCTCTTACTCTTACTCTTTATATTTATTGTTGTTTCATATTTTATTTATATTTTATATTGTATATTTGATTTATATTTTTTTTAAATACAACTTAAATCACACCCCCCTCTTGTGTTAGTCATCTGGACAACAATTGGTATCAGAGCTAGAACTCTGTTATAAAATTAACCATCTTTTGAGTTAAAATCAATGAAAGTTACATGGGATGATGATTTAAGTAGCTCAGATAGTGAAGCAAGTAATGGAGAATCAGCAAATCTTTGTCTTATGGCTGAAGATGACATTGAGGTAACAAATCTCGATAATATTGAAGATCCTTCATATGAATAATTGTAAAATATTTTAGAAGAGGTATATAAGGAATTTGAAAAATTGGGTATCAAGTATATTGCTTTGAAAAAGAAAAATTCTTTTTTAACAAACGAAATTGATATTTTAAGAAAATAAAGTATTGTTTTGAAAGATGAAAATCTTGAGTTGAAGAAAAAGAAAACTGACTTAGAAAGTATTATTGAAAACTTTACGAATGGAAAAAGAAATTTTGAAAAACTTCTTGGTAGTCAAAAATGTGTTTTTGACAAGACAAGCTTGAGATATATGCCAAAAAAAAATACAAATTTTATAAAAACTTATTTGATAATCCTTCTACATCAAAATCCAATATTCAAAATTCTTTTCATAAAAATAATTTTGTTAAAAAATGATACTATTATAATCACTCAAGTTCTGAATATATGTCACATGCTATTTGCAATTTTTCTAATAGACATGGTCATAATTATCATGCTTGTCCTATTAGAAGAAAACATACAATGACTATTAAGGCCGTATGGGTACCTAAAAATCTTGTTTATTCTAATACTAATAAATAAATGACCCAAAAAACTTGGGTACCTAGAAAAATTATTTTAATTGTTTTTATAGATGTGCATGAAGCCCTCCACAAACAAAAATAAATGGTTTTTAAATAGTGGATGTTCAAGACACATAATAGGAGACAAGACTAAGTTCTTGGATCTTAGATCTAAAGAAGAAGGACACGTGACATTTGGAGACAACTCGAAAGAGAAGATCGAGAGAATGGGTAAAATTGATAATGAATTTTTTCTCATAATTGAAGATGTTCTACTTGTTGAAAATCTAAAATATAATCTTTTGAGTATAAGTCAATTATGTGATAAAGGATTTACAGTTACTTTCAAAATGGATAAGTGCATTATTTTGAATGATCATGATTGTAATATTTATTTTATTACTTTTAGAAGCAACAATGTTTATACAATAGATTTTGAAGAAATTATCTACAAGATGCTATTTGTTTTTCAGCTTATAATGAAACTAATTGGTTATGGCATAGAAGACTAGATTATGCCAACATGGAACTTATTTCCAAACTTTCAAAAAATGATATTGTGAGAGGTTTACCAAAGACAAATTTTCTTAAAGACAAAATTTGTAATGCATGCCAATTTGGTAAACAAACAAAAACTTCTTTTAAAACCAAGAAACATATTTCCACTACTAGACCACTGTAACTGATACACATGGATCTGTTTCGACCAAATAGAGTTGTAAGTTTAGGAGGAATATATTATGCATTTGTTATTATTGATGATTTCTCTATATATACTTGGGTCATTTTTCTTACTCATAAAGATGAGGCACATAATGTCTTTACCAAGTTATGCAAGAGAATTCAAAATGAAAATGGTTATACTATTTCAAGTATCCGAAATGATAGAGGAAAAGAGTTTGTTAATAAAAATATTGAAACATTTTGTAATGAAAATTGTTTTGTGTATAATTTTTCTGCTCCTCGAACTCCTCAACAAAATGGGGTAGTAGAGAGGAAAAATAGATATTTTCAAGAGATAGCAAGAACAATGCTCAATGAGAACAACTTGCCTAGTTATTTTTGGGCCAAAGCGGTAAGTACTACATGTTATGTTATAAATAGAGTTATGCTAAGATTCAAATTAGATAAAACCCCCTATGAGCTTTGGAATGAGAAAATGCCCAACATTGGTTACTTTCATGTATTTGGATACAAATATTTTATTTTAAATGATAGGGATAATTTAGGCAAGTTTGATGCAAAATCTGATGAAGGTATATTTTTTGGGTATTCTACTAATAGTAAACCTTATAGAGTATTCAATAAAAAGACTTTGACTGTACAAGAATTTATGCATATAGTATTTGATGAATCTAATTCTCTACTCTCCAAGAAATCCATTGATGAAGAAACAGGAGGTATAAATAATACGGAAAATCTCAATCTCAACAAAGAGAACACAATAGAGGAAGTCTAACAAGGAAACATCAGGAAAGATCATCAAAATTTAATATAAGATGCAACCAAACAGTGGAAATTTGTGAAAGATCATCCAGTGGAACAAATTCTGGGAAAACCTTCACGAGGTGTAAGCACTCGATCATCTTTTAGAAATATTTGCAATCATATTGCTTTTCTATCTCAGATTGAACCTAAAAATATTGATGAAGCACTTCTGGATGAATCTTAGATTCTAGCTATGCAAGAAGAGTTTAATCAATTTGAAAAAAATGATATTTGGACACTTGTTCTTAGACCCAAAAATCATACTATTATTGGAACAAAATGGGTTTTTAGAAATAAGAAAGATGAGTCCGGAGTCATTACTAGAAATAAGACTTGACTTGTAACCCAATGTTTCAATCAAGAAGAAAGAATCGATTATGATGAGATATATGCACCAGTCGCAAGATTAGAAACTATTCGAATGCTATTTGCATATGCTTGTTATAAAGATTTCAAACTTTTTAAAATGGATGTTAAAAGTGCTTTCTTAAACAGTTTTATAAATGAAGAGGTATATGTTGAGCAACCTCCAGGTTTTGAAAATAATATTTCTCCAAATCATGTTTTCAAACTCACAAAAGCACTATATGGACTCAAACAAGCTCCTAGAGCATGGTACGAGAGACTCAGTGGTTTCTTGATTGAAAAAGGCTTTTCAAGAGGAAAAATTGATACAAATTTTTTCATTAAATACGAAAATGATGATATTATTTTGATTCAGATTTATGTTGATGATATAATATTCGGTACTACTAATGAAAATATGTGCCAAGTTTTTACTAAGACTATGCAAGAAGAATTTAAAATGAGCATGATGGGAGAGTTTACATTCTTTCTCGGATTGTAAATTAAGCAAACAGAAAGTAGGACATTCATCAATCAATTAAAATATATTAAGGAATTGCTGAAGAAGTTTGGGATGGAAGGTGCTAAGGAAACTAGAACACTAATGAGCCCATCCACTAAACTTGATAAAAATGAATCCGGTAAATCAGTGAATTCGAAGGTATATTGAGGTATAATTGGTAGCTTATTATATTTAACAGCCAGTAGACCAGATATTATATTTAGTGTGTGCTTATGTGTACGTTTTCAATCATCTCCAAAAGAATCACATTTAATTGCAGTTAAGCGCATTCTTAGATATCTTAGTGGTACAATTAACTTAGGGTTATGGTATCCTAAGCACACATCTTTTGATCTAATAAGCTACACAGATGCAAATTATGCTGATTGTAAAATAGATCGAAAAAGCACTAGTGGAGCATGTCACTTCTTAGGTCATGCACTAGTTTCCTAGTTTAGTAAAAAATAAAATTCTGTTGCACTATCTACTACTGAGGTAGAATATGTTGCTGCGAGTAGTTGTTGTGCTCAAGTTCTTTACATGAAGCAACAACTTGAAAATTTTAAACTCATGTATAATCACATTCCAATCCAATGTGATTATACAAGTGTTATAAATCTTTCAAAAAACCCAATACAACATTCTAGAACTAAGCATATTAAAATAAGATATCATTTTCTTCGAAATCATGTGCAGAAAGGCGATATAGTACTAGAGTTAGTTCACAAACACACACTATCAGTTAGCAGATATATTCACAAAACCTTTACTAGAAGATAGATTATGTATGATTAGAAGAGAAATAGGTATAATGCATGTTATGAATATTTTTTAAAAGATAGATCAGAGTTCATAAAAATAGAGAGATATTTTTTAAATACTTTTACATAAATTTGAGATTCTTAATCTCATGTTTGAGACGCTCATTCTCTTCATACAATATCATGTCATCCCTATCCATGGGAACTGGCAAGCGGAATGAAGAATCCAATAGAGATTTCAACTGTTTATTCTTCTGCCGAAGGATTCATTCCCTTGTGTGAGACTCTTAAACAATTCGTTGAAGTACAACAATTTGTTCTTTAAGCTTTTCAACCTCATGGTTTTTGACTTGTAGCTGCTGGGAAAAAGTAACAATAGAGGATGAGTAGCGACTCCCAAGACTCACCAAGTCGTAGATAGTATCGGAGTCTGACTTATTAGCCAAACTATTATTCTCTTGCTGCAACATGACACCAATGGTAGCTGCAGAAAGGACATGAGATTGAGGTGTAGAAAACCTCATGGATGGATCTAGATGAATGTTAGAAGAATGAACCATTGAGAAAAGAATTGAAAACTTAAAGGAAGAATGTTGAAGGAATGCAGACGAGTTATAAAGATAAGAATAAGATTTGATGCAAATCGGATGAACTTTAAAACTATTTTTATAGAGATAGCATAAAGAACATGACAAACTATTGTCTTTTCAAATCTTATTTAGTCAAAAGAAATACAAAATATGCTAGACACACATTGTCAAAAGTTTTCTTACTAAACTAGCGAGATTAACAGTAGATTGTCCCTATTTTTCTAATAAACGATGAACATCTACTGTTATCTGCCGATGTTGACCTTGTATCTAATGTATCTGAACCCTTTCTCGTTCCAGCTCCTCTATTCGTAGTTGCAGATCATGAGCATACCAATCTGTAAATTTTTTCAACTCTTTGTTTTCTTATTTTAGCCTTTTATTCTATCTATCCTTATTAGCAAGCTTCTGTCGTAACTCAGATATTTGGATGTTAAGATGATCAATCTCACTCACCCTCGCCATTAACCTCTGAGACATGATCGTAATAGAGGCAGTATATTGACTACTGAGCATTCTTGATTCTACAATAATCTCAGAATCAGCCCTACTAGAAAAACGGTTCTCTGCTCCTATCATGGTATTAACGGCCTCAAGAGAGAAGATTGATGGTTGATGCGTCAAGGGTTCCTGATTCAAGTCTGGAACATTAGTGGAAGAGACTTGTTCAGCTATTCTATCGTTATGGAAAAACAGAACTCAGGTCAAGAAGTGGTTTTTTTTTTTTGTATCCGATAGGTGAAAATGATTATTTTTTATAGAAACTCAGAGCCTTCAATCCTGTTTGTCAACAACATCGGGCGATTGTTTAAATCTTCAGTTGCACTAAATTCATAGAGTTAGGCCTCGAGACTTTGTAGTACTTGTCGGGTCACGGACGGCTCCCTTTTTCAACTATCTACAGTATCTATTAACGCACCGTTTTCTTCAGTCTATTTACTTGCGGCCGATCCTTTTTAATGATGCCAAAAGGGAGAGAAGTTTTAGACTAGAACATTAACATTTCTTAAATTGCTAAACTTATTATATATGCTTGGAATTATATTTATATTTTTACTTGAAAAACTAACGCACATTCTCAGGGGGAGCTTAAGTATTAATACAGACTTCAGGTTCTATCAAGTATTTGTCATCATCAAAAAGAGAGAGATTGTTGAACCCAACGTTTCAAGTTTCGTGTAATTATAAATCTCCATATGGATTTTGATGATAACAAATGAATTCAAAGAATAAATGAGTTTCAAGCTCAAGCTGTCCACACAATAGAATCAAGTACATCAAGGAACCAAGTATAAGCAAGAAGGGAACAAGTTCACATTAAAGTCATAGAGTAATGTTGTAAATCTCTTAAAAATTCAAAATTAGGATTAAGGTTCAAAATTAATATTTTATCATAAAGCATTAAAATACATTTTCCACATGTGCATGAATATTTTAAAAATTAAATTTAAAAATTTTGAAAGATGATTGATTGTCATCTTTTACATGTGCATGACATGATTAAAGATTTGAACTTTGAAAGTATTAAAATGATTGATTGTCATCTTTTACATGTGCATGTTTTATTTGAATATTTTCAAAAGTAACGAATGCTTTTCTTGACTTACGCAAAAAGTAGATGTCTTTGTTTGAAAATTTTGAAAAATAAAGTGTGCTCCTATTGTCATATTAAAAAAGTAAAAGATTAAGTTTGAAATTTTTGAAAAGTAAATTGTGCTCCTTTTGTCACATGCAAAAAGTAAAAAGATTAGTTTTAAAATTTTTGAAAAGTAAATGATAATGTTTTTGACATGTGAATATTTTTAAATTTGAATATGAAATCGCATATGCCTATAAATAGATTATTTGAGAGCTTCACATTCACAACACCAAGAGTATACAACATTCATTCAAAGTTTTCATTCTCTCTTCTCTAAGCATTGAGCCTTAACCCTTATTCATTTTAAGAGATATAGTTTGCATTATATTGTTCTTATTTCACTCATTGAGGAGTTTTTTCTGATAACCTACCAACTATCAATTCTTGTATCAGTAAAAGGGTGTGCATAACCCTTGTGCGTGTAGAAAGTGTTCTACACAGGGAATAGTTGAATCACCACGTGTAAGGTGATTACAAGTATAAAGGGTATTCTACACGGATCCTTTGTAGAGGTGTTGTTCAAATGTGTAATAGGTTTCTATCTCCACCTGAATGAGATTGAATAGTGAATTCGGGGATCCTCAAGGGGTAGCTTGAGGTGAGGTTGTAGGCAATGGGGCCGAACCTTGTTAACATACTGAGTTTGCTTCTCTCTTACCCTTACTCTTTATATTTATTGTTGTTTCATATTTTGTTTATATTTTATATTGTATATTTGATTTATAATTGTTATTTTTTTTAAATACAACTCAATTCACCCCCCTCTTGTGTTAGTCATTTAGGCAACAGAACACAAATATAAAAGAGGAACTCGATAAGTAGGGTAAGCAAATGACTTCACAACATTTCATTAAAGCAAAATTTGTAGTTCATCGAACAAAACAATCAAAGGAACACAAATATTTTTTACAACACAATTAGAGGATTTAGAGAAAAATCTGAAACTTTCACAGAAAATCTACAGAAAAAAAAAAAAACCTATTATTTCTCCTCTTTAGGCTTAGGACGCTCGTTATCCAGGTGATAAGATCTACCCGCCTTTGACTCTTCAAACGAATAAATGAAGGGAGATCAAAACTAAATACTAAATGTAGAAAAGAACACCGGATTGGAAAGAAGTAAAAAATGATAGAAAATAAATAGGAATCCAATAATCCTCTATTTTCATGAAAACCTAACAAAAAAAATCTCCTAATCATGCTAAAACAACCAATAAACACACAAATTTTTTATAACAAACTTAATGGACAAGTAATAGAGAGAGCTAGAGGAACCAGTAGAGAGAAAGAGCAACGAATGGATACAGAGACTCACCTGCTAAGTGAGACGTCGACAACCCAATATGGTAGCGACGAAGAGGGCGCAATCATAGAGAGAGAGGTTGGGGGAAACTCGTCGGGGGCATCGCGCTCAGAGAGGGAGATCAAATGTGTTAGGGATTTGGGGGAAAAAAAAGGGGAAATCGGTCTGGGTAAATATTTTAAAAACTATTTGCGGTGCTAAGTCAAATACCCATAAAAATCGCCGCAAAAACCAAAACATTCAGTTAAATGTCAACTAAACATAAAGTGCAACTTTAGGCACACTTTTCCGTCATTTACAATTATGGCAAAGTTAAAAACGCCCTCATAGATGATATTTCTTGTAGTGACCACTTTCAATTAACCTTAATTAGGATCTTATTGATCTTATTGATCAACAGAGTGTTTTTTAACATCACTAAAAGAAAATTCTTTATTAATAGCCAACTATTTTCTATCAAAATAACTATTTCCTATCAAAATAAGTCAGTTTTCGTAATAAATAGTCATTTTTACCGCAAATAATTTATCATGAATACTAATTTTTCTTGTAGTGCGTAGAATCATTACATATATATATATGAGAAACTATTATTTTCTTCGTCTTAATTGTTATTATTCTTAACTTTACTAGCTATTGTGTCACGTTTTAATAGTTATATCTTTATTCAAGTAATTGGCCTTATTTGTGATAGATTATTTTTTACAATACTAACTATTTGTGATCAAAACAGACTCATTTTAAAAAAGAATGTGAAAAAGGTATATTTTCATTCCTATCAAAACAAATCTTTGGTACAGAGTATATATCAACGTATAGAGCTCCTATAATCAAGCTAATCATATCTTGGTTATAACTGATTTCCAGCTATACAAAAACTAGAATAGGAAAGAATCACCTAAACTAATTACACATATATCGGTCCTTTATTTCAGCACTCCCCCTTAAGTTCATGCATAGACACACATGCCCAACTTATCCACAAATTGAGAGAATATTCATTTTGAAACTGTCTTGGTGAGAATATCGGCTAACTGATCTTTTAGATCGAGTTTTTGGCAGCGCCACAATCTTCTTATCCAACTTCTCTTTAATGAAGAATCTGTCCACCTCCACGTGTTTTGTGCGATCATGTTGAACCGGATTATGAGCAATGCCACATGCTACTTTACTGTTACAATATAGTTGGATCGGTTGTGTTGGTGAATAGCCCAAATTTGTTAGGAGGAGTCGTAGCCATAATGCTTCACAGATTCCAAGTGCCATTCACCTAAACTCAGCTTTGGCACTTGAACGTGCAACAACGTTTTGTATTTTGCTTCTCCACGTAACAAGGTTTCCTCCAACAAATATGAAATATCCTGAAGTAGATCGTCTGTCATCTATTACTCCATCCCAATCAGTATCAATATATGCATCTATACTTTGACAATATACATTTTTTGTGAGTAAAATTTTCTTTCCAAGAACGGTCTTTAAATACCTGAAGATTCTTGTCACTGCATTCATACGTTGTTCTCCAGGATTGTGCATGAATTGGCTAACAATACTTAATGCATAGGTGAGATCATGCGGCCTAGTGTGTGCCAGTTACATCAGCCTTCCTACCAGTGTCTAGTATCTTCCTTTATCAACAGATACTTGATTAAGCTCAAAGCTTAACTTCAAGCCTTCTTCCAAAGGTGTATTGACTAGTCGGCATGTTGACATGCCACTTTCTTGTAACAAGTCTAAAGTGTATTTTCTCTGTTAGAGGAAAACACCTTCATTTCGAACTCATTGGACAAGTAATTCTTCAAGTTCTTCCTTTCTTCAGGATCATTTCTTGTGACCATCATGTCATCCACATAGACAATGAGTGCAGCGATCTGAATCTGCCACTTCTTCAGGAATAAAGTGTGATCTGAGTTACTCTAATGGTAGCCAAAGGTTCTCATGGACTTTGTGAACCTTCTGAACCATGGTTTAAGAGATTGTTTTAACCCATATAAAGATTTTTTCAGCCTGCACACCTTCTAATTGTGTAATTCTGGTATCATGCATCTTGGTAGAAGGTCCATGTATACTTCTTCAGACAACTCGCCATGTAGGAAGGTATTTTTTTACATCAAATTGTTGTAGTGGCCAGTCCAAGTTCGCAGCTAGAGACAACAAGACACGAACTGTATTGATCTTAGCTACGAGTGCAAAGGTTTATGTATAATCGATTTTATATGTGTGGATGTATCCTTTTGCCACGAGTCTTACCTTAAATTGATCAATTATGCCATTTGCTTTGTGTTTCACATTAAAAATCCACCGACACCCAATAGTTTTCTTCCCTTGTGGGCAATCAACAAGCTCCCAAATTTCATTTTTTCAACAAGGATTCTACCTCTTCATTCATAGCCCTTTCCACCTTGGATCAGTTAAGGCTTCCTATTCATATGTGGATTTAAGAATAACTCTGGTTTGACGTTGTGGCAATTGTTTTCTCACAAGTTTGGTTACCATGGCAGGCGATGGGTGTGGTGATGCTTTAGTTGCTTGGGATGTGAAAGCTTCAAATTGCAGTACTTCAACTGAGTGTGTATCACCACTTTGATCCAATTCATCATTTACTTCATGACTTTCCATGGAGGGTATACCAATGTCCTCATTAGGAACAAAGGTGGTGGCTATATCTTGGTGAACGTAAACCTCGCCTTCATCATAGTCTAAAGTCTGAACTTCCTTCGGGCCCCTGAAGATTAGGCTCAGAGCTGGAAAAATACATGGATGTTTCATTAAACACCACATCCAAGGTAACAAACATACGGCGTGTAGGAGGATGATAGCAGCGGTAGCCTTTTTGATATAGAGCATATCCCAAGAACACACATTGTAGTGCTCGAGGTTGCAACTTGGTGCACTAATGTGTGTGCAGATGGACGAAAACAACACATCCGAAGACATGGGGAGGTAAGTTTGGGAGAGATGGAGCAAGAACAACTTCAAAAAGTGCCTGTGATGATGTGCAGAAGTCAATGGTACTGGATCGCACCCAATTAATTAAATATACCGTAGATATCAGAGCATCTCCCCAGTAAGATAACGACATATAAGCCTCTATTAATGAGGTACGAACAACTGCCAACAACTAATGATTTTTTAACTCAACTACCCCATTTTGTTGGAGTATGTGTGGACATGTGGTTTGATGGATAATACCTTTGACTTCAAGAACTATTGAAAGTCAGAACTTATATATTCCCCGCCATTATCGTTGCGAAGAACTCTAGATTGAGCATTGTACTATTTGCTTATCACTTTATGAAAATTTTGAAACAGAAATTTCACTTCACTTTTGCTCTTCATTAAACATACTCAAGTTGATCTTATACAATCATCAGATCAATAAAAGTAACGAACCATCGTGATCCACTCAATGTGGGAACATGTGATGGACCCCAAACATCCAAGTGTATAACTATAAAAGGAACTGTACTTCTATGCAAACTTAAAGGGAATGAAGCACGATGACTCTTTGCAAGTTCACATAGATTACAATGAAAAATAGAGGTATTACATCTTGCAAATAAACAAGGAAATAATTTTTTTAAGAACCAAATGAGGTATGTCTCAAGTGTCGATGCTAGAGCATGATTTCTGAGCTGTCCTTCTCCCCCTGAGAACTATCCATGGAAAATACTTGATGCGATTTATTCAAACTGCTCTACACCAAGTCAATGTAATACAACTTCCTACATTGAATACCACACCCAATTGTCTACTTGGTTTGGATGTCCTTAAACACACACAAAAATCAAGCAAAAAAATAACAACACAAGATAGGGCAACAGTTATTTGTGAGACTGACAACAAGTTATAGTTCAAACAAGGAACAACTTAGACAAAATCTAGTTGAAGAG
This sequence comes from Platycarya strobilacea, assembly GCA_036898215.1. Classification (NCBI taxonomy): domain Eukaryota; kingdom Viridiplantae; phylum Streptophyta; class Magnoliopsida; order Fagales; family Juglandaceae; genus Platycarya; species Platycarya strobilacea. The sequence goes on from CM072546.1 coordinate 50,251,011, forward strand.
TTTCAATAAAGGATATGGGTCATTCCCCGGTAATAGTGGTGGAAGCACCATTGGCAGTGGAAACAAATATTTGTGAGAAATTATGAATTGATGAGACTTGTCTAGAATCAAAAGTCATATGATCAGTAACCCTTGAATCAATTATCCATATACTATTAGAAACAAGTATAGAGATATTACCAGTTGGAGTTGTAGTCGCGGCATGTGATGTAATCGCTGCATAGGCAGAAGCTGTACCAGCATCATTCTCCTCTTTGGTTTCAACAACAGCAATAGTGGGGTTAGATTTTCATGAATTCTTCCTGCAAGAATCAGGGTTGTGATCCCACTAGTCCGGATACCTGACTAGTTCAAAGTATCAACTTTTGGTATGGCCAGTCTGATTACAATGAGTGCATTTGTAAGGATTTTTGTCTGCACCATTTTTCTGGGGACGAGTTTGAGGAAGCCAATTGTGTGCCACCATGATTGAGGCTTCAAGATCTTCAGAGTCGTCATTCATCATTGTGCGGTGGACAGCTTCACGACGGATCAAAGCATAACACTCCTCGAGTTCAGGAATAGGATCCTTTCGCAAAGTTTCACCATGAATTTGTTCGAAGTCACCATCTAATCCAGCAAGGAAAATGTGCACTCATTGACGTTGCACTGAGTTTCGATAAATTTCAACATCTTTCACATTCTCCCTAATCACTTTATCACGGTGATCCAATTCACCAAAAAATTTTGGTTAATTCTCCATAATACACATAGATTATTTTACCCTTTTGTTTAGCAAAGAAAGCTTTTTTATTCAAGGCATATACTTGCAATTCATCCGATTCGTCAGAGAAAGCCTTAGATAGATCTACCCAAATATCACTAGCCATAGGCAAGTGAAGGTAACGTTTCATAATGTATAGGGTCATAGACATCAATAGCCATCTCTTGACTTTTGATTATCCACGTACCACTTTTCATACCCGTCATTCTCCTTTTCAGGGATGTAGCCCTTTTATTCCTTGACAATGTATACCACCCAATCAGCATGTCGACAGACGAACCATTTTCTTGTAATTGCATTTCCGATCTTATTCTCAATCGCTTCAAATCCTTCCTTGAGTTTAATGTATCCATTGTTTTTCCTTCAATTGAAACCAATGTTCCCAATACGGATTTGCAGATATATTTTTTAATATGCATAATATCAAGATTATGTCGCAATTTTAACTTCGACAAGTACGGGAGTTTGAAAAATGTACTCTTCTTTGTCCAATTCAACTAATTCGTAGCTCGTTTTCTCTTTCGTTGTTTCTTACCAAATTCATTACAACTAACATCTATAAATTGTGCAAGTGCATCTTTCCCAGACAAATATGGTGGAGGTTGGCCCCATTCAACAGTTCCATCAAATATTCTAGAATTTCCACACCATCTATGATCATCAGGTAAAAATCGACGATGACTCATGAAACATAATTTCCTCCCGTAAGTAAGCCATTCAGATTTGGTATGTTTGTTACAAGTTGGACATGCCATTTTTCCCTTAGTACTCCAACCTGACAAGTTTTTATATGCAGGAAATCATTTATTGTCTATAACATCGCAGCATGCATCTTGAACGACTTGCCTATTGATGAATCAAATGTGACAACCTCATTCTCCCACAAATATTTCAATTCTGCAATCAATGGTTGTAAGTGTATGTCTATATCATTTCCCGGTGATCTCAGACCTAGAATCAACAAACTCATCATAAAATATGAATCTTTCATACACTTCCACGATGGTAGATTATACGGCATAAGTACAACTGGCCAAGAACTATGACTAGTACTCATGTTCTCGAATGGATTAAATCCATCTGTTGCCAACTCAAGTCACACATTATGCAGTTCTTCAGCAAACCATAGGTGTTCCTAATCAAATTCCTTCCACACCTAGGAGTCAGCAGGATGTGATAAAATATCATCGTTCCTTATTCTACCTGATGAGTGCCATGTCATATCTATAGCCGTTACGCGTGACATAAATAATCGTTGTAAACTAGGTATCAATGGAAAGTGGCGTACGACCTTTTGCGGCACATTTTGCTTATCTGATATCCATATTGATTCGTGGCATATGAGACACTCATTTAACTGCTTATTCTCTCTTCAAAATAATATGCCGTCATTCTTACATGCATGTATTACGTTGTAATCAAATCTAAGTCTTCGTTTCAACTTTTTTGCTTCATAGAAGTTATGAGGTAAAGTATTGTTTGATGGCAGTGCCTCTTTAAACAGCTCAAGTAACATATTAACAACCTTAATAGATAATCGGCACACTGATTTTATGGGAAGCAGTCTTACGGTAAATGACAACTTACTGTGTCTTCTGCATCCTGGATATAGCTCACACTGTGAATCATTCCACAATCGTGCAAAGGTGTTATGACACCCATCATTTGAACTTGATGTGTCCATGTCACCATCAAATTCCATAAACATTCCAGCACCGATGTCACATAACATTTGCTCCATATCCTTATCGTATTTATCTCCAACAACTTCTGCTTGTACATCTTCATCAATCTCTTCTTCTTCATGTGGAACGTCGAATGAAGTGGGATATGGTTCACCGTGTAAGACTCATTCAATATAATCATTGTCAATACCTTTGACAAACAGATGCTCTCTCACCAAGTCTATCTTATGAGAACGCAAATTCCTACATTCTCTGCATGGGCATCTAATACGCCCATCACTATCACATGTGCCCAATGCGAACTCTAAGAATTTCTTAATACCTTCAGCATATACATTGTAATTCTGACCTAATCGATCGCTAACTCGCATCCAACTCTTATCCATGCCAATTATCTTCATTACAAACAGTCACATGTACATCAACAAACAAACATGTATCATGTTTCAATCAAGGAGTATGCCACCTATCACCGGATAGTTGGTCCTATCCCATTCGGGACTGTAAGATCATAATCGCCAACATATGATCTATTATCTGTCATGTCCAACAAAATTTTGGTAGCATCTCCCCATAGTTTTCCAAATATGCTCGTTTGGTTGTGTGCACTAACAATTAATACGCCGTTACACCATCACCGAAGCTACATATCCGGAGAATAATTGAGAGAACTATCGAAATCATAATTTTGATGATAACAGATATAGTTCGATAGTTTGCAAGAATGATCTTACAATCTCAAACTCTGGACAATTCAAGAGTTATCAATCAAGCATTCATCCGGATTGATAACTCTCGAACAGGTCTAAGGTATATTTTGATGAACAAACAATGTAAGATATGCTAACATATGTCAAACAATAACAACATATTATTTATACAACAAAAACATAACTATTTATATTTTAATTTTAAGATTTATTAGTATTTTAATTTAAATACTTTATTTTATTAAATTAGAATTAACTATTTAAGTATTATTAAATCTTAACTATTTGTATTTTAATTTTGAGATTTAGTAGTATTTTATTAAATTAGAATTAACTATTTCAGTATATTAAATCTTAATTATTCATATTAAGTATTTGTATTTTTATCTAGTTTAAGTATTTTTAAACTATTTTTGAATAATTATTATGGACAACTATCCTTATATATTCTAATTTTTAATTGTAAATACATTGATGTATAAAACTTCCGTTCGAACAGTGTTCATCTATGTTTGACTTGGACCATACCTGTTCGAACGGGAACGTTCCAGATTCCAGTCATCTTCAACAATTGTAAATGCCATTAATCCCAAACTTACACCAACACAAACAACAATATGAAGAACAAATAATATACTAACATTACAAAATAGCATATTTAAACTAAAATGAGAATATAAAAAACATACCTGAGTTTTGGGAAATGAAAAGGGAAAGAGATTGCCGTGTACCCAATACAAAAGAGCTCCCCAAAAAGTAGTAAAAATATGGTTTAATCTGATAGTAATTAAGTGAGATGAAAACTAATAGTATTTTGGGGTTGGATTGAGGAAAAATGGCGCTGGTTCGTGGGTATGGCTCTGGTTCGCGAGAGAGTGAGACGGGCGGCATGAGAGGATGAATAAGGTTCTGTCGTGCATTTGCATAACATTTACCGTTTGAACGGTTATTTACTAACCGTTCAAGCGTCAAACTATGAAGCGGGAAATTTTTCCCTCCTAAAGTTTACTGTTCAAACGTAAAAATATGAAGCGGGAACAAATCTCCCTCCTAAAATTTTTCGTTCGAACACATAAATAAAACGTTCGAATGGTTGTGGATGCATCTCATAAACGTTCGAATGCTAATTAATAACAGTTCGAACGGTTTGGTAAATGTTTAATAATTAGATTAATCGAGCATAATATAATTTATAATATCACATTATTTTTTTTAACTAATATATATAGTATCATTGATATTAGAATATAATATCATATTTATTATAGTATAGTAAAGTACTAATGTTACAATATATATTATTAACTATATATATCATATAAGTAGTACTATAATATATAGTACTATATAGTTAAATTATATATATACTATTATATTATATATATTATTATATGTAATGTACTATAAGTTATATGATGCAGTATAATATAGTATATAAATATTATATACTAGTATATATTATATAACATATAGTACTATATATTATGGTACTACTTATATGATATATATAGTTACTAATATATCTAGTATATATATGTACTATATACTAATCTAATTAAATTACTATAGTAATATAGTATAGTACTATATAAGACTATATAGTATTCTAGTACCATATAGTACTATAGTTAATACCTATAAATATAGTTAAAGTACTAATATAATTAATAGTATTATAATTAATACTTTATAGTAATAGTTAGTAGTAATATATATACTACTACTATATACTATAGTTAATAGATATAAATATAATTTAACTATGTATAATAATACTATAAAGTTATATAATATAGTACTATATACTTGTACTATATAATAGTCGTATATATTAATATAATAGTACTATATACTATATACTATATACTATATACTATATTATCACACATCACATAACTTATAGTATATTATATATATAATATAATATATAGTATATTAAATATAATAACTATATATATAGTATATTAAATATAATAACTATATATATAGTATATTATATGTAACAATATATATAGTATATTATATAATATATTAATATATTATTTAATATGTACTATATTCATCTAAGTATACTATAACTATAATATAATATGTTAATATATTAAACTATAGATAACATATACATACTATGATATATTGTGTCATCTAATTAGACTATAACCAATATATATAGTATCATTGATATTAGACTATAATATCATATTTATTATATTATAGTAAAGTAAAATAAAATATATATTATTAACTATATATATCATATAAGAAGTGCTAAAATATATAGTACTATATGTTATATAATATATAGTATATTATATTTAGTAACATATATAGTATATTATAAATCGTCACTAATTATTATCTTATATAATAATTTAAATATAATATATATCTTATATTATTATATCCTAGTTTATTATATAATAAATTATTATAATATATCATAATACATTAAATAATGAGGTAAATTAAATAATGAGGTAAATTAAAGTATATAAATGTATTGATGTAAACCATTCGAGTGGGTTAACTAACCGTTCAAACGGTATTGCATATTTAAGTTCAAGCCAACAGTCACTTTCACAGACGCCGAACAAAACACTATCACGTTGTTTCTCCTCCATAATCATCCATCTCTACCGTTTAAAGCGACCGTCGCTGCCGTAAACAATACCCAGTCGAAGTCTCCTCTTCTAAGTACCGGTATGCTCTTTTCCTAATCATTTTACCGTTTAGATTTAGGTTTTTGATGGATTATTTGTTTAAATTAGGATAAAATAATTTATCCATCAATACTCATCGTAGATTTGCTTAAATCCATTGTCGAAAGGTTTATTTAAGTTTCTATATATTATTTTGCTGAAAAATCCATGAAAAATCGAAGGATTGCTGGATTTCAATGACTGAGTCGACTTCGCCATTATTTCATTATATCATCGAACGCTTGGTATAGCGTTCAAACGGTACAAAGCAAACATATTTCTTTTTAACCGTTCGAAGGCTTAGTAGGGCGTTCAAATGGTACGACCCAAACAAATGTCATTTTAAGCATTCGAACGCTTAGTATTGCGTTCGAACGATAAAACATTACTGTTCAAATACTAATTTTCGCGTTCGAACGGTATAATTAGATTTTATTAGTGTGTCATTATTTTTATTCCATATTATAGTTTTATTAAATCTTAACAAGAATATATAGTATATTATATATAAATTAATAGGGAAAATTTCTCACATTTTGATAAATATTAAATTTCTATTAATATTAATCTCGTTAATATTAAATAATGTGATATTATTTTTATAAAATTCTATTGTTCACAATGTATCACTTTATTAAATTGTTATTCGTAAGTAATTTAATGAATAGTTCTTTATTATATTTTTATCATTAATGTTGTATTGATAAACTCTTTAATTGTAATTTTCAAGTTGATTAACCATGACGTCTTCTTCTAGGTTCGGAATTAAGTGACGCAATCCATCTGAGACTACTATCCGTCGAGTAAGGGAGATGACTGTTTCATTAGAGCGACAATTTATCATTTCTGACTTCTAGAATCTTGTATGGGAGGGTCATTCCATGCTACCAGTCTTCAACGATCGTGGTTGGAGACCTATCTTAGATGAGCGGGAGGAATCATAGAAGATCATCTCCTATATTGACATTGTTGCTGAGTTCTATAGAGAACTCGGCGGTGCTATCCCAGATGACAAAGGCGCATGTAGGATCTCTGTCCGAGGAGTTCCAATTGTATTTTCACGGGACGCACTCACTAAGCATCTCGGTATGCCTAGACTGCTAGATGCATATCTAAACATGGGGCCTAGAGAGTCTGATCCTTTAGATGAAGAGGAGGCACTAGTTTTTATAGATGAGGTTGATGTCCTTGCTGATCATGAGGTGAGAGATTTGGTTGTTGGTCCAAATGCTCCCTCGTATGACGGGACGAAGAGCATCAAGCAGGCAGATCTTTCTTCTTTTTTCAAGATCCTGAATTTGATAATTGCCAACAATATTGACACGCGGCAGCACAAGACAGAGGTTGGCATTGATCGGATGAAATTTATAACACGGGTCGCTCGTGGCATTCCTATCGACCTAGTGGCGTATATATTCGATAGGATTCGATCAGAGTCTCGGTACATTTCGATGGATGTACTGCCATTCGAGATTCTGATCACCAGATTTCTGCTATATGCCGGTGTCATGCCTGATGTTTTCGAGCATAAACAGGAGCCGACGGGACCGATCAACAGGATCACCCTCTCACGCAGCACGGGACACTCGAGACTATGCCTTCATGGACATGTTCCAGACCCGGATGATCCTCAGAGAGATGCACAGTCGGGAGATCATGAAGCATCGGCTGCTGAGACATCCACACAGGCCGAGGCATCAGTACACAGTGCTACTCGTGAGGACATAGTCGAAATAGTGTGTGCAACAATCAGCGGACAAACATCAGTGTTGATCAATGCAGTGCGTATGGAGGTCCATACTGCTGTGTCTGAGTTTCATACAAAGATTACTGCTAGCATCTTTGAATTACGTGCGGAGCTTGATGCCATGTCTGCGACTCAAGTCACCATCAATACTCGATTGACATAGATAGAGGAACACTTATCTGCAGTCGAGGAATTATGCAAAGACTTGGGAACTTAGTACTTTCTATCTTTTATATATTTTACTTTTGTTTTTAGAATGGACAATATTTTGTATTTGTAAATTCAGTATTTAATTACGAATAAGTATTATTTTATATTTTTTGAACTAATTATTTATTTATATTATTTATATTATTTAACTGATAAATTTCTTATAATTACTAGTTAATATAAATATAATTCGATAAAAAAAAACATATGAACACCGTTCGAATCCTAAAAATTACGTTCAAACACTGATAATTCACCATTCGAACGGTTAAATTTTAACCATTCGGACATACACTTTGCATTCGAACGGTTTTCTTATTGGGGACAAAATATTTCATCCCTAATTATACCAGTCGAACGCGTTCGAATAGTATATGTTTTGTTGGGACGAAAAATGAAATTCGTCCCTAAATCTCACTTTTTGGGACGATCGCGTTCGAACGATATACATTTTGTTGGGACGAAAAATGAAATTCGTCTCAAAATCTCACTTTTTGGGATGATTTTCATTTCGTTCTAAATTGAAATCGTCTCAAAAAGTCTTTTTTGTTGTAGTGAGAAAATTACTTGATAGTTTTTATGAAAAAATAAATCCTAAGTATTTTACTATAAAAATAATAGAATAATACTATAGCCATGCATAGACGAGAATTCTTTACTGGGAATTCCGACTGTGGCTTTATAATTTTTTTAAAAAAGTAATGTAATGATTAAAGATGTATTTTATAATAAATATTATGATTTTTCTAATTTAGAAAAAAAATTATAAAAATAACTGAAAACAAAAGGCAAAAAGCAAAAAAAAAAAATCAGTCACAGGCAGGATCCTAATAATAGATAAATATTATTCTATAAAATATTATTGTCTAAAATTGATCAAAACTTATATATAATTAGATTTTTAAAATAAAAAAATAAAAAACTTCTGGTTCCGCCTGAAGTATTATGCATGCCAGAGTGAGTTTATATATTCCTTCGTGGACCCGATTGCACATCGAAGTGGTTCTACTTTGTCAAGCAGCTGTTATTATCCTCCTTTCAGAAAAGCCAACTTTATTCTTTCTTTACATCTAGCTAGCTAGTCGGAATTTTCTATGGTCCTATTTTTTTGGTACTTTTTTTAAAGAAAATTATTTTAATTATAAAATATTACATAAAAAAATCTCACAAATTAATATATTTTGATATAATTTATCAAATTGTAAATTAATTAATTTTATTACAGGGTAATGCTAGCCTGCTTGCTGCAGTACTCTGTTAGGCAAGAATTTCTTTTCAAAGTTGTATTGTTTGGATATAATTTTTTATCATTATTTTTACTTTGAAATTAAAAAAACAAAAATAGTTGTATTATTTTTGGGTTTTTTTTTAGTTTGGAAATTTTGTATTGTTTTTTATGGTTGGATAAAGGTTAGATAATGATTAAAAGAAAAAGTTGATAATTCAAGATTACAAAAGAAATTGGTTAGAAGAAAAACAGAGAAGAAAAAAGAGCTGATTGATTAACATTATTAAGAAGATGATTAACAGAGAAGAAAAATTTAACATTATTAAGAGGGTGATAAATAGTGAGAGACAAGAGCTGACTGGTCAGATGAACATTACTCACGATTTCAAAATATAATTTTAAAGAGTTTTCAAGTCTTCTAATCCTTCACCATATGATATTGAGAGATGTGTACGGGGAGTTGAAACAAGTAGGGTTGTTCATCTGACCTAACCCAACCCGACCTATTAAGGCATGTTTCGACCCAATTCGATTCCTTTCTTATATCGATACTAAAAGGAAAATACTTTTTACCACCGAGTCATTAACCTCGCCGCGACTTCGCCAATGCGGCACACTAATGAAACGACATTGTTTCAGTTTTAACCGAGTCAGTTTCCTTTTCCTTCGGTCGTTCCTCTTTCATTTCATTTCTCTCTCGATTTCCTTCTGTCTACTCTTCCATTTCCCTCTCCGACGTCGTCCTCCCTCTCTCCTGAAGTTGCATACCCGTTGTCTTCCATCCTAAAGCCACGAACCAGAGCTTACGGAGCTCACGAACCAGTCCATCCTCGATTAGGAACCCATGAAACCCACAGACCCGCGAACCCACACAAATCCACGGACTCGCGAACCCACACGAACCCACGAATCCATACGAACCCAATAACCCACGCGAACCCCCTTCCCACAAAGCCCTGAAACCCTAATCCAAATCCACTCAAAGCTTATTCTCTGCTCCAAAACTTGTTCGGAGGTCACTTCTCTGTGCTTGTAAATCCAGATATGTTTCGGATTGTTGCTTTTAGCGTTATGAAAATGTTGGATTTCTGATTGTGATTGTTAAAGTGTTAATCAGTTGGATTTGAAGTGTTGATTGTAAATTTTTGAAGAGTTGAAAACCCTAACCCTTGCGAATCCGAACAATTTGCTTTCGGGGGTCACTTCTCTCTGCTAGAAAACCCATGTATTTTTCGAATTGTTGCTTTTAGTATTATGAAACTGTTGGATTTCTGATTGTGATTGTTAAAGTGTTCAGTTGGATTTGAAGTGTTGATTGCAATTTTGTAAGTGTTGCTGCAAATTTGTTTTTATTGTTTTCATTGTTTAAGATCTGTTGGCTTATTTTGAGCTTGTGTTTTCCAATTGATCTTTACTTATTTATTGGTTTCTCTATAGTTGCTAATTGCGATTTTGTAAGTGTTGCTGCAAATTTGTTTTTGTTGTTTTCATTGTTTAAGATCTGTTGGCTTATTTTGAGTTTGTGTTTTCCAATTGATCCTTACTTATTTATTAGTTTCTCTATAGTTGCTGATGTGAATTTTTTTTTTACAACCTCAACAGTCAAGGTATGTTCACCCAAATGAATGATTGTTTCAATTTGGGTACATCATTTTAGTCTCATTTAACTTGGCGGCTTAATTTGTATTTTCTCCATATCTTGATTAGTATTGCCGAGAGTTATAAACCTAGTAAAGTTTTTGTAGAACATTTTATGGATTTTTAATAGTTGCCTTCTTATTTTTAATACTAGAATGTTGGCATCATCATCATCATCAATACCTTCATCTTTTGCCAAACGTATTGTTGGCCAACCATTGTGCTTCTATGAGCTTGAAGCCACACTGAAGTACTCAACTACTACAAAAAATCCTAGACGAACCTTCTTAGGGTGTCCACGGTACAACAAAGAGTTAATTTGTACGTGTACAGTTTATATAATTTTTTTTAGATGTGTGCAGTTTCTAATTTCTAATAGTTCTTATTAAATAAATTATCAGGGATTGCCATATTGTAAGTTTTTCAAGTGGGTGGTGGATAGTAATGAAGTCACTGAGTTCCAACTTCATGAAAGACTGAATGGATTTTTTAAAAATGAGCAAAGGGGTCGAGAAGATACTCAATGGGCTCGAAAAGAGGGAGATTGAGCTGCGTAGGTTAGTGGATGAGATCAAGAGAGAACAAATGGTTTTATGCAATCAAATCGACCAAGTTATACAGAACCAATTGGTGCTTAATGCAGAAAAAGATAAAAATATGCCGTTTAGGAAAATTATTTCGTATTTATTGATGTTCTGCATTTGTACATGTGCTTTATTTAGTACTATATAAGTAAATCGAGCATTTTGGAGTTGTGGTGGCTGCTCCTTTTTTGGTAGCTTATGAACCTATGGTGGCTGCTCCCTTTTTTGGTAGCTTATGAACTTGTTGTGGAAAAACTCTCTTGCTGTCTTGACCATTTGAATAGACAACTGAATTAAATAGACAGCTGAGTTGTATTTTATTTCTTTAGTGCTGTTTTTTTTTTTTTTTGCTCTATGCTACTGTTTGTTTTAATTAACTAGATCTTTGTAATATATGAAGCTTTACCCCAGCTAGCTTTCGGTGCAAACGTGAATGAAAATCCAAAGCTGCCAAAGTAGCAATATATATAACATTCATGAATGGGGTGTTTGAAAAATCAGTCTACAAAAACATTCCAAATTATGCTGCAGCTTCTGGGTCCAATAGCATAAAAAGTGCGTCCAATAGCATTATGTCAAGTCTTAATTATTATTGTGTTTAAAATAAAATAAATGGACGAATGGGTACTACAAAATAAACCTGCTCATATAACGAAAAACAAAATATAAAATAGAAGAGGATTTTTAATGTACTACAAAATAAACCACACATCTTACGTAACATTTGTGTTTTTCATCTATGAAATGTGCGTCTAGATGGAACCATTTTCAAAATAATTATGTTACAAAGAAATTTCACATTCTCCACATAAAAGATTTTTAAATATAAAATAAAATAGGATAAAAACCCTTACCCTATGCCCAGCACTTCGCCATCTCCACTCTCCAATTCATAGATTCTCTTATGCAGACTCATTTCGTTTTTCTTTCCTCCCTTTTCTGATCTTCCGAAATGACCTTGAAGCCCCCAAGAGACAACTCGGCTTAAAGTTGTAAATTCTCTTCTACAGACTCCATTGAAGCACGACTTGTTTATAGATTTTACACCTACCAATATATTTCCTTTCTCCTTTGTACAGCAAAAATAAATTAACATAATTCCATAACAAAAAAAAATCTACTCATATATAACTCAAAACCTGCTCAAAAAACCTACTCAAAGAATCTACTCATATATAACTCAAAACCTGCCCAAAAAATCTGCCCGTGTATATACCATATGATCCATATATATACATATAACCAAATACAATTTCCCACAACTGTTACTTACAAAAAACCCATAATCTTTGTCTCAAATTAGCCCAGCGTGAATGTCAAAAAAATAAAACAAAAAACCCAAAAAATGGGTTGAAATACATTCACTATACAACAAAAATGGGTTGGAATACATTTCTTATACAAAAAAATATTAGTAGTAACCCATCCATCAAACAAGGGTCGTTATTCTATTGGTTGCGATCCATCCAAAACAAAGTGCAGCGGTTGTGATCCATCTAATTCAAATTACATCTATAAATCATAAACGCATCCATAATATATTAATCAGCTAAAAGATATAGTATTAAACTTGGAAAAAAAATTGAGTAGGATCCACTTACACTTTCTTGACTCGACATTACTGTTTCTGGGGACTGAGTTCCAGCAATGTCTAAAATTGCGTTTCCTAGCAACTCACTCTGCTGGAAATCAAATATAAATTGGAGATGTTAAAAAATATGAAATCCGAATGAAAGATGGGAAAAAAAATAAATAAATAAACATATAGATAATGCTGGATGTTACCAACATTGGAAAAATCCATCTCTGATCGACCAAATAAATTCCTGCATGTATCTCCCCTATCCCCAACTTGGGCATCTCCTCCATCTCGCTATTAAATAAGTAATAAACAATAACACATTATCCAAATATTATTTCATTTTATTAATTTAAATAAAAGACTCATATTCAAATAGATTTAAATAAAATATTCAAAAGTTTACCTCTTTACGCTTCCCCTTTGTTGGTACTTTTTTTGTCTTTTCTTTAGCTTTCCGCATATCCAACTCCATTCTCGAGGCTCTCCTTTGAGATGGGGGTCTACCCTTCCCTCGTATAACACGTGGATTGTGTACTTGCACATAATCACCACCCGTACCATCTGTTCTCATACAATCAAAATTGGTTATCAATGGGGGTTCCTAGTTAGTACGATACAACTCAATCATTGCATATAACTTGCTTCTCGCATCCTCAGTATGCTCTCTTGAATATGCTGCATATGTAATCATCTGATAATAGATAGGCAACAAACTTGAGTATCTGCTAGATTCGTCCTGTTGGTCCCCTACATCATATCTATTGTGGATTAACGAATATTGCCTTTTAATATCCTTCCTCCATCGATCTACAATATACATATCTGGCAAAATAGTAATTTCATTTCGCTAAAACAAACACAAAATGTGGCGACACAATATCCCCCTCATCTCAAATAATCTACAAGAGCACTTTGCAACTGCATCTTTCTCACTGAACTCCACAAAATATGTAACTGGTTTACTAAACTCTTCAAAATGAATTTCATCCGTAACTAGATACTTCTTTACTGTAGCATCCTCCTTATGTAACTTTGGATTCATATCGATTATGCTAGTGACCTGATGCTAAACTTCTTTGAACTTCACATTCGTGTACAAGGTCTGGAACCTCCTCTCTATCGGAGATCTGGATATACAGGGAATCGTGGCATTAAATGAATGGAAGTCCGCGAGATTTTCATTCTCAATTTTTCGTTTCAATGCAATATCAAATTGGTCCACAAACTCCTTCAAGTTTGTCTTAGAATTAACATAACCGTCAAAATATGCATTCATGCACTCGCTCCGCTGGGTTATATTCATTCCAGCTCAAAAAGAATCCTTCAAGTACGCCGGTACCCAATGCTCACGCTCAACATACAGGCTCTGCAACCATGGATTCTCAGTCAAGCTATACGTGGTAATCAACTGAACCCAACATTCCTCAAACTCTTCAACAGATTGGGTTTCATAAACGCATCTCATCAATGCATTCTTCATTCCAGTTTTGTAGGAACCATACGAGCCAAGTTTCTCGAGGATTTTCTTCATTATGTGCCAAAGAAAAAGTCTGTGTCGAGCTTTCAGAAAAACAATAACGATTGCATTTTTCATCGCTCTATCCTGATCAGTGATGATAGCCTTTAGAGCGATACCATCCATGCACTTCAACCAAGTTTCAAATAACCAGATAAATGTATCAGTATCCTCATTGGCAATCAAACATGCTCCCAATAAAATTGATTGGCCATGGTAGTTTACGCCAACAAATGGTGCAAATAGCATATTATATCGATTCGTTAGGTATGTAGTATCGAACGTGACCACATCACCGAAATATTTGTACGCTGCTCTACTACGAGAGTCCACCCAGAAAACATTTTTTAACACCCCGTCATCATCCACGTCCATTATATAAAAAAATCCAGGATTTTTAAACTGCATCCGCAAAAAATACTCTCTAAGCGCTCCAGTGCCACCCGCACCAAGTTGTAAATGCCTTACCTTGTCAACATAGTTACGACAATCTTTTTCTGTAAATAGGAGCTTATCATATCCACCTGTGTCAAAAGCAAGAGATCCGTATGTCTTACTTGTTTGGATGCCCACTTGATCGTTTGTATTTAGAACTCTTTTAACGGCATCATTGACTTCTCTATTACATCGAAAAAATCGAGCTTTCTTTGGACTAAGGCCATGGTTATGAATATTGTGTACTGTAGTCAGCCGTAGCTTTTCATCTTGTCTTAAGGCATTAATTTTTGCTTTACATTCTATTTTTCCTGTAGGACATGGGTTAGAAACGTTTGTGGTCCTATTCCGAGCCTTCCCACCGCGAGCACATGCGAGAGTGACATATCTAATTGTATAAGTCTCATCATCTTCTCTTTCTGTCCGTTTTATCATCACCCCAAACCTGCTTTTCTTTCCATATTCCTTATAGTAACTTAATAAATCTTCAAGGGAATCAAACTCCATCCCTGTTTTAGGCTCCTCAATCATATTATTGTCCACTTGCACATTTTGAGATGCCCCAGCACTAACATCTTCGGCTTCCCTAGAAAGTGGTCTATCTTCAGTATTTCTTCAACTGTAGGAGATTCACATGGTAGTGGCCCCAATGATGGTTCTTTCCCATCTCCCATGCTGTATAAGATGATACAAGTTCAATATATGTATGCCAAAGATCGAGTTGAATATTTGTGAAAAAAAAAATCAATTTTTTTGGCTAGGCATAAATACTTTTGGTTAAGCATACAAGTAATTACAAAAAATGGGCTTTGAAAGGTTATGGCAATGTATTGCAGACAAAATTAACATAGCTCAGGAGATGACAAAAACGCATTAAGAGGTAGACTTTACATTGTTTGGTACGCTACAAAAGGACAGTCAAAATGTGCTCATTTCTGGTACTCTTGCATGGTGTTTGTAGACAGTAAAAATACTGAATCTATCTTACCTATTTTTATGATCAATAAAATTTTCAAAACAACCTACATTATGGCAACAGAACCTACAACATTCCTTTGTATAAAATTTCTAGGGCAGAGAATTCCATGGCAACAGAATCTACATCATTCATTTGTATAAAAAAAAAGGGCCAAAAATGACCAGCGAGACCATTATCGGGACGACGACAACGACTGGAGACTAGGACAACGCACGGCAACCAAACACATAATGGTTGGGATAAGCTAGGTGGAGGTGGCTATGCTTTCCCGTGAAGTTCAGACGGAGAGGAGAGGCTAGAAAGTGGCTCTGCTTTCGTCCACTGCTTCTCTGCTTTCATCCTTTGTTCAACGTCGCAACGTCGCAAACTGATTTCCCTCTCTTTTCTTTTCTTTTTTTAAATAATTTAAATAAAACGGCTGACGTGGCACTCATACTAATAAGTCGATAACCGACCACTTTTATTTTTCAAAAGGTGTTGGTATTCTGAGTCTCTGACCCATTTAGACGATAACAAGCTAAAAAATCATGTTTCAATCACACACCAAGCCATTGTGAGAATTGCATTTATGCTGAAGAGGCACACAGAAGGGAAAGACGTGTGAGCTAATGCACCGAAAGGGGAGTTCATACAAGCGTAGATCGAGGAGCTTTTCCAAATCTCGTCATGCAATTGAGGGTTGTTAACCTTTGCACCCCCTCATTTCCAAGTCTTGCCGGAGCCACCACTCTCGTTGCATTTTTTCCGATCTCGATTTCTTTCTTTTTCTTTCTTAGAAATCCCTTTATTTCCCTTTTAGCTCTCTTTGTGTATCTTTCCTCACAATTTTTTCTACATGGATGCTATTGAAGGTACGCCATTTGGTTGTTTTGTTTTGGTTTGAATTTGAGGTCAATGGAACGGTTTTTTATTTGAGTAGGAAGTCGCGGCCGACGAGGGCCTCAAGCACGGCGACCTGTGGGAGCTCAATAATCGACTAGCTCCCAAGCTCCTGAAGATGTTTTCTAAAATCGGTTATCGGAATACTCATTTCTGATTTCACTTCTAGCGGATTAGGTATTTCGCGTCAGAAGATGGTCGAAAAATCGGGCGAGTCAGAATTTCGATTATTTTGAACAGCCCTAGAAACAAGGTTGACAGAAGAAAAGAGGCATATATTGAATAAGGAGTTCTCTGAATAGAAAGTTGTTGTAGCTCTTAAAAAAATGTCACCTTTTAAATCTTTCGGCTCGGATGGATTTAACGAAGATTTTTTTCAAGATCACTGAGGGGTACTGTGGCCAAGGATGTGTCTCAAGCTATGCTACAGTTTCTAAACACTGATCAAATGCAAGAGGAGCTGAACCACACTCATATAACTTTGATCCCCAAGAAGGAATGAGTTCTTTATTGCATAATACTGAAGCTAATGGTGACATTAAAGGAGGATGCAAAAGTTGTGATAGATGCCATCATGCCATTAACTCAAGATTTTCAAATGATTTTGTGGAAAGGGTAAATTATTGAAAATATTCAGATGTCTTTTGTCAGTAATCCTGCTTGGAAGTTAAAGTTCGCCTCTCGAGCTGAGAACATGGTAGCACATGCAGCAGCAGCAGCAAAAATGGCCATAGGATCTGATAGTGAAATTGTTTGGCTGGAGGATTGGCCAAGCAATGTTTTAGCTTTTGCTTTAGCTAATAAGAATTGTCTTAAGCAGAACGAAATCTTTTATGCTCTATAAATTTGGATTTGTGTTCACCTTACACCCTACATTACATTATTGTGAATGCACTTCTACATTACTTATAATGAGACTGTTAGAGTTTTTCCAAACAATTTCTTGCTTGAAAACCAACGAGTTAAGATGATTGCTCTAACATTTTGTAGAAAGTGATAACAGATCACTTGTACGTTCACTCTCAACTTTTGTTACACAGACGTACCTAAGGGTGTAAAACAGTAGATGCAGTCCCATTTTATGCCGTTCATTGGGGCGATATGTATCGGTTCCTAAGAATCAAAACTGATCCTAAACTGATGCAATACTGAAAATCAGTTTAAATTACCACTGTATCAATGGGCCGTGCTACATGTCCCGATTTGGGATTCCTATTTGGGATTTGAACTTTTTTTTTAATATTTTGACATTATTTGTAAATAAATATTTTTAAATAATGTTTTAATTTTTTTGTATTTTAAAAAATATTCTAAAATGTTAAAAAAATCATATTTAAAATCATGGAAAATTTTTTTATTTTTTTAAAATCTTAAAATATTTTTTAAAAATATAAAAAAAATAACAACATTTTTTAAAAATACTTACTCAAAAATTATGTAAAAAAATAAAATATAAGTAGAGATTCCAAGTAAGGATAAATAACATTTTATCTGTACCAAAATATGTATTTATAATTTTTATATTATATTATATTATACATATATTATATGCTAAATTATTAATTAATATAAAATTATAATCTTATTATTCAAATCTATTAATCTTATAGTATAAAATTAATATAACATGTGATTTAGCATACAGTAAATAATCTTATAATTTTTAATATAACATTTCATATAACATATAAATTTTGGTCTTAAGCATAAATATTAATATCAAGGATTCATATATATTTTTAGCATAACAAATTATAATATATATTCTTTTTGTAAATACAGTTTTACACATTTAATCATATATACTCATATAAAAAGTCTACAATTTATAGCCTATAGTTAAATTAAATACTATACATTATAATATAAATTAGATTAATATTTTCTTTTAAGAAAAAGACGATACCCTAATTTTATTAATAACACTGAAGAAAACAATAATTATAGTGAAGCCTGGGGTTACAAATATTCAAAATGACTAAAATCCAGGCCTCAAAAAAATTCTTATAAAACCAATTACAAGACAATACAAGAAATTAAAACCAAAACGGCAACCTGCAAGAAAGAAAACATGCACATGCATATAATAAAATGAGAATTCACCAAATGCAAATTAAAAACATACCTCATTTGAAAATTCGCAAATAAGGAAGACCAATTCTATCCGTATAAAGAAAACCTCTTAATTTACTAATCAACAGTGCCTGGACACCAAACCAATCCTTAGTTAAATCATGAGGTCCCTGTTTTGCAAGAAAATCTGCAACAATATTTCTCAAGCTGCTTCTAATCATATTAAACTTCACACAATTCTTTGAGGGAAGAATCCACTTAAAGACTAATAGTTTATTTAAATATTATATTATTGCTAACATAGAAAATCTATAAAACCAAAAAAATAAAATCGAATTAACCAGAAAAATCGAAAGCTTCGATTTTAATAATGAATCGATCCGATATTATTTTTTGAAATTTCAAAATCGATATATACGAATTTAATTCTAAAAAGTAAATGAAACGAGACCGGTTACAAATTTACAATACCCCTATACGTCGTAACTTTTTCAGCTACGTGAATACAAGAAGAAATGCTCAAACGCATAAGTCAAGATTTACTTGACTTACAATACTAAATCTAATAATTAGCGTAACAAAATGATTTTCATTAGTCTAAATGCGTGTTTAAAATTGTGATAAAAAAATATTATTTTTAACTTAAAATTTATAATTTAAAATTTAATGTAATAAATTTTACTACTAAAAAATTATTTATTATTTAAGATTTATATGTTTAAAGTACTTTTAGATTTAATTAAGATCATTTTTAAAAATTATATAATTATTTGTATAAACTTTTTAATAAAAATTCTAATTTAATACTTATTATAAAAATTAATTTTTAATTTTTTTAACCACATTTTAATAAAATTATTCAAATATATTATTTTTTAAAAAACAATATTTTTTTACTATTTAAAAATACTTTTAAATTTTCAAAACACAATTTTAAATATGCTATAAAACAATTATGCCAAAAGGCATCTAGCGTAACTCTAATTTGGAATTAGAAATGTGAGGGGGTAATTGTAATAAAGAATAAAGTGACGGATGCCCTTCGAAGTGGCGCCCGCCTACTACTCCTCTTTCGGAGACTTAAGAATTGTATTATGTAGGATTCCTTTAGTTGGATTCTAATTCTTCCATACTCAAACTGAATTCCTCTCGTGCGAGCTCTTACTATACCGAGACAATGAATTTATTAAGTTCGTCAAAGTTATCCCTGACATATTAACGGTGTGATGATCAAAAATCCTATAAACATTTAATGCTTGGCAGGGTAACATATCACATTAAATACGGATTGAAATAAATATCCAAAGATACCTACTGATTGCTTGAAAGTAATCATATTAATGAAGATATTATTAAGAAGAAACAAAACCCATAAATGATCTGCTCTCAGATATTCATGGATAATTACACGTGTATCTGATCAATACTTCAGCCCATATAAAAGGAAAGAATGGATCACTTGAACGAGGTACGAACATCTATCCAAAGTTTTCTTTGATTATTGTCTTTAATCTGTCCACATTTTTCTCTAACAAAGGAATCGGAGAGTTCCAAGGGTCGAGGAACCAAACCTTCCATCTTTTCTATTGCAGATTAGGACTGGAAATTGCAATTCAACCCAGGATGCAGAACACACATCAACATTGGCGCCATCTGTGGGATTCTTGCCGGTATTCTCTGCAAACCGCTTGCGTTGTGATTACTAGATAATAACTGCAACTCAAAGTATATCTCGATGGAAGAACGACTAGCCACCTTGGAAGCGATGATCAGGTAGCTCACTAGGGAGAATGAGAAACTGCAAAAGAATAATGAAGAATTGACGGCTCATGAAAAACCTTCCGTTAGTAGATGCGCGGAATCTCATCGAATCAATGAGCCCAATCATGAAGAAGTAGATGAAGAGAGACGTAAAATGCAGCTGGAACTCAAAGAACTGGAGGATAAGTATGTAGATATAGTAAAGCGTATCGAAGCCCCATCCATTACTGGGCAATTACGCAATCACCTTGGTACTCCTTACAGCGCAAGTGTAATGGCCGTACCGCTACCTCCTAAATTTTGAGCACCTCAAATGGAACTATAAGATGGGGGAGCTAACCCCTATGAACATATAGAGACGTTTAGGACGCACATGAGTCTGCATGGCTATCCTAATAAAGTAGCGTGTCGAGCATTTCCTCTCATCCTAAAAGGGGTAGCTCGTACTTGGTTTGGAACAGTTCCCACTGGCACAATAGACAATGTTTTGAATACCGTACCGGTACCGGTACCGGTCAAGTCACTTAAATGAAATATTTCGGTACCGGTACTGTTTCGTGTACCGTTTCGAAATAATTTATACATAAATAAATTATATAGATAAATATAATTATAAATTATATTTTAAAATAATAGTTAATATATAAATAAATTATATAGATAAATATATATGTAATTAATTTAGTCTAAATTGAGGTTAAAATATAGTAAAAAATTTAAAAAAAAAAATTTAAAAAAACTGGGAAGGCCTAAATCTAGTACGGCCGGTACCGGCCGTACCGGATATTTTTCGGTCGATTCCGGCCGTATCGGCCGGTACGGCATGATATTTAAAACACTGACAATAGATAGTTTTGATTGTCTAACTCGCCTCTTCATAACCCAGTTCTTAGGGAGTCGGAAGAGGAAGAGACCGGCCGCGTACCTCCTCACGGTTAAACAGAACAGTCAGGAAAGCCTCAAGAATTATCTTTCTCGATTCAACAAAGAGCTAATGACGATAGGAAATCAGGATGAAAAGATCACTCTGGCGGCTCTCCTAAGTGGAATATGGCCTGAAAGTCATTTCTTAGCAGAAATTGCTAGACGAACTCCCGCCACCTTGGCAGAATTCATGGATAGGGCGGACAGTTATATAAACGCTGAAGACACCCTACAAGCGCTTATAGGACCAAGGTGGGAAGAAATAGAACGCATTAATCAAACTGAAGCCAACCTGTCCACAAAAAGAAGAAATACCACCGACCCAAAGATAAGAAACACACAAGGAGGTCCGCCTTCTCATGGGAGCCCACAGTACAGACCGCATCTTCACAACAACTTGGCGGTAGACAGAGAACCTTAAGAAAGGCAGTACCACCAGCAGAACTAGTACCGACCAGGAAGTACGTACTACAAGTATCACAAATCTACTGGGCACAATACCAAGGATTGTAGAACCTTGAGGAGAAGAAATGAAGAGGAACAGGAAGAGTCACAAAAAAAGGGGGGGTATCCTAACAGCAAGCGCAGTCTGAGCCCTCGGAAGGAAAGAAGCACCAAAGACTCGTCTCAAAAGGGAGGACCATTGGGTGAAACACGAACTATCGCCGGGGGAGTACCGAAAGGAGGGAAAACTTCAGCATCAAGGAAAGCGTAAGCAAGAGAAGCACGCTACGCTAAGGTATTCGCCATGTCAAAGTTCACTCAAAACAAACAACCTTCTGAGGATGTTCCAATTATATTTGATAAACAGGATGAAGGAGTAATGCAGCCCCACGATGACGCTTTGGTGGTCACTATGTTAGTCGCCAACTTTATAACCAAAAGAATCCTTAACGATAATGGAAGCTTGGCGGACATCCTCTATTGGGATGCCTCTGACAAAATGAGAATCGGGCGAGACAGACTAAGGCGAGCCCCAACATCCCTTAGGGGATTTGCAAGCGAGATTATACAACCTGAAGGGGTCATAACACTGCCTGTGTTGGCTGACGAGGCACCTAAAACTTCAATGGTTATGGTTGATTTCCTAGTAGTCAAAGTCCCTTCTTCGTATAATGTCATATTGAGGCGTCCTGCCTTAAATCGCCTAAAAGCTGTGACCTCAACGTACCATCTGAAAGTAAAGTTCACAACTTAAGATGGTATAAGGGAAGTCAAAGGCGAGCAATCTGTGACCCTTGAATGTTACTCTCGCGAGCTAAAGCCCCTACTCCAATTGATGATCAGTGTCGCCAAAGAAGGCCCGAAGCACAATGAAAGGGCAGTTGAGTTACCACCTCCACCGCCTCTTACACGATGGGATGAAGATTTTCGAGATGAGCAAACCATCAAGCAAGCCGAACCCGGAGAGTCATTAGAGCTGATCGCCTTCGACCAGGCGAAACCTAAGTGAAAGGTTCAGATAGGTGCCAATCTAGAGCTGACCCTGAAGCAAGAACTTAAACAACTCTTGGTTGATTACCAAGACATATTCGCCTGGACTCATCAATATATGCCAAGTATAGATAATAGCGTTATTGAACATCATTTATGTGTCAATCAGGAAGGTCGGAAAGTTAAACAAAAAATACACAACTTTTGCGCCAAGAAGTATACTACTATAGCCGAAGAAGTCGACCGCCTCCTAGCAGCGGAGTTTATCAGAGAAGCCCAATATCCAGAATGGCTGTCTAATGTAGTGCTGGTAAAAAAAGCGAGCGGTAAATAGAGGATGTGTGTGGATTTCACCGACCTAAACAAGGCATGTCTGAAGGATAGCTTCCCACTTCCTCGTATCGATCTGATCATAAAATCAACGGCTGGTCATCTGTTGCTCAGCTTCATGGATGCATACTCGGAGTATAATCAGATCAGGATGAACCCAGATGATGAGGACAAAACAGCTTTCATTACCGACTGGGGGTTATATTGCTACAAGGTAATGCCCTTTGGGCTGAAAAATGCAAGAGTTACATATCAACGTCTGGTTAACTGGATGTTTAAACAACAGATTGGGAGGAACGTAGAAGTATATGTTGATGATCTACTGGCCAAGAGTAAATCGCCCGGGCAACATGTGGAGGACTTGTGGGAAGCTTTTGAAGTCTTGCGTCAATATAAGATGAAGCTTAACCCAAGTAAGTGCTCTTTTGGAGTGGGGTCGGGGAAATTCTTAGGTTACATGGTTTCTGAGAGGGGAATCGAAGCCAACCCTAAGAAGGTAAAAGCCATACCTTGCATGGTAACGCCCTGGAATCACCACGAGGTGCAGCAATTAACGGATCGAGTGGCTGCCTTGAATCGCTTTATAGCCCGATCCACTGACAAATGCCTACCTTTCTTTCAAGTATTGAGCAAAGCACAGGAATGGAACCCTTCTTGTGACAAAGTCCTGATGAGTTAAGGGAATATTTAACTCACCCGCCATTGCTCAGCCAAACCGAGCCCAGTGAAACATTGACTGCATACCTGGCCATCTTCTCCAATGCTACCTCTACTGTTCTAGTAAGAGACACGAAGACCGGGCAGAAACCAGTATATTACATAAGCCGAGCATTTCGGGGGGCAAGAGCCAGATATCCTAAGCTGGAAATAATAGCTCTCTCCTTAGTAGTAGCTACTAGACGATTCAGGCCATACTTTCAAGCTCACACCATACGAGTACTTCCCAACCAGCCATTGAAAGCTATTTTACAACGATCAGAGGCCTCAGGAAGATTCGCAAAGTGGGCCATAGAACTTAGCGAGTTCGATATCCAATACGCTCCTAGAAAGGCGATCAAAGGACAAGTACTCGCTGAGTTTGTAGTCGAGCTCATTGGCTTCCCAAAAGATATTGTTCAAACACCCCCACAGCAAACCTTGGATGGTATATGTGGACGGATCAACATGTAAAGCGGGAGGAGGAGCAGGTATCCATGTCATCTCTAACGATGGTAGAGAATACAAGTACGCCGTTAAAATCACCTTCAAGATTACCAACAATGAGACAGAATACGAAACACTATTAATCGGCTTGAATGTTGCTCGACTTTTGGGGGCTAAGGAAGTGATAGTGCATGCCGATTCGCAAGTAGTGGTTCATCAGGTGACCGGCACCTTCGCTGCTAAGGGAGAATGACTCAAGAAGTATTTTCAGTTGATTTGTGAAGTAAGAGATTACTTTCAGTACTCTTCCAATTTAGCAAATCTCGAGAGTCAATAATTGCCAAGCCGATCGCCTAGCTAGAATTGCTTCCGGACAGATAGATGTCCCTCTTCTCGAAAATACTGAAGTAAGACAAGCGGATATCCCTTCTATTGGGAAAGAAATGTTCCAAGTACAAACAGGCCAGCCATCCCCGGATGGGCTAAGGAGATAAAAGAATTTCTACAAGAGGGTAAGCTACCCAATGACGCAAATGAAGCAAAAAAAATCAAAAACTGGGCTGCTAGATTTGTTATCTTGGAGGGGATATTGTACAGAAGGGGATTCTCAGAACTATTACTCAGATGTTTATCGATCGAGGAGTCTCAGTATGTATTAGCAGAAATCCATGAAGGTATTTGCGGAAGTCTCTCGAGAAAGAGTTTTGGCTAACAAAGTAGGTCGAGCGGGGTATTACTGGCCGAACCTTCTCAGGGATTCGAAAAAGTTTACCCAAAAATGTCTGTAATGCCAAATACATGCCAATATCTTGCACCTCCCGCCTACAAATTTGACATCTATAGTGGTAGCTTGGCCTTTCGCTCAATAAGGGTTAGATCTTATAGTCCCCCTCCCCGTAGGGCGAGGAGAAGTTAAGTTCATTATGATAGTAGTTGACTATTTCACAAAGTAGGTAGAGACGGAAGCATTATCTACTATAACCTCCAAAGCCATTACTAAGTTCCTCTGGAAATTTATTGTGTGCCAGTTTGGCATACCCCAGTGTTTCATATCCGACAATGGAGGTCAGTTCGACTCTTCACACTATCGACAGTGGTGCGCCGAGTTGAAAATTGAAATACGTTATTCATCGCCTGGACATCCACAATCAAATGGTCAAGCAGAGGCAACTAACAAGACTATTCTATCTACCCTTAAAAAGAAGCTGGAAAGCTATAAAGGAACATGGGCAGACGAACTCCCTGGAGTATTGTGGTCTTACCGTACTACTGTTCGAACCTCCACAAGAAAGACCCCTTTCGCCCTTATATATGGCAATGAAGCTGTCATCCCGGCAAAGATAGGAGTCCCTACTTCCAGAGTAAAAAATTTCCATCCAGAAAACAATGAAATAAAGTAGCTACGACAATGGGACCTTGTAGAAGAAAGGCGAGCAGAGGCAGCTGTAAGGGTAGAACATCATAATCGCATGGCTGAAAAGTGGTTCAATAGGCGAGTTAACCCAAGATCTTTTAAACCTGGGGACCTAGTGTTGAAACGCACAGGAATAACCACAACAGAAGAACGCAAGTTGGGACCTAAGTGGGAGGGACCCTACGTTGTTATCAAGAGTACTCGACCAGGGTTATACAAACTTACAGACAGTGAAGGCAACGCTCTCTCTCACCTTTGGAATGTGGAACATTTGAAAAAGTATTATGTATAGTTCGTTTGTGTTTTACTGGAATTATATAATATGAAGATTATGAATCATTATCTTATGGCAAACATGTTCAGTCATTACACGAGCGCCTCACGGACCGCAGGGTCGCTTGAGCTCTAAGCCTCACACCTCGGTTCCCTCGCCGAAGGGAAGAAACCTATTCCTTCGCCTTCGCCATCTCACGAACTGCAGGATCGCCTGGGCTCTAAGCCTCGCACCTCGATTCCCTCACCGAAAGGAAGGAACCTGTTCTTTCACCTTCGCCATCTCACAGACCGCGGGGTCGCTTGGGCTCTAAGCCTCACCCCTCGGTTCCCTCGCCGAAAGGGAAGGAACATGTTCCTCCGCCTTCGCTGTCTCGCAGACCGCAGGGTTGCCTGGGCTCTAAACCTCGCCCCTCAGTTCCCTCGCAGAAGGGAAGGAACATGTTCTTTCACCTTCACCGTCCTTCGGCCCGCGGAATCGCCTGGGCTCTAAGCCTTGCCCCTCGGTTCCCTTGCCGAAGGGAAGGAACCTGTTCCTTTGCCTTCGCCATCTTTCGAACCACGAGGTCGCCTAGACTCTAAGTCTCGCCCCTCGGTTCCCTTGCCGAAGGGAAGGAACCTGTTCCTTCACCTTCGCCATCTCACGCACCGCGGGGTCGCCTGGGCTCTAAGCCTCGCCCCATCAGTTCCCTCGCCGAAGGGAAGGAACCTGTTCCTTCGCTTTCACCATCCTTCAAACCATAGGGTCGCCTGGGCTCTAAGCCTCGCCCCTCGGTTCCCTTACCGAAGGGAAGGAACCTGTTCCTTCGCCTTCGTCATCTCACAAACTGCGGGGTCGCCTGGGCTCTAAGCCTCGCCCCTTGGTTCCCTTGGCGAAGGGAAGGAATTTGTTTCTTCACCTTCGCTATCTCACGGACTGCGGGGTCGCCTAGGCTCTAAATCTCGCCCCTTGGTTCCCTCGCCGAAGGGAAGGAACATGTTCCTTCACCTTCGCCATCCTTCGGACCGCGGGATTGCCTGAGCTCTAAGCCTCGCCCCTCGGTTCCCTTGCCGAAAGTTCCTTCCTTCGCCTTCGCCATCCTTCGGATCACGGGGTCGCCTGGACTCTAAGCCTCACCCTTTGGTTCCCTTGCCGAAGGGAAGGAACCTATTCTTTCGTCTTCGCCATCTCACGGACCGCGGGGTCGCCTGGGCTCTAAACCTCGCCCCTCAGTTCCCTTGCCAAAGGGAAGGAACCTGTTCCTTCGCCTTCGTCATCCTTCGAACCGCGGGGTCGCCTGGGCTATAAGTCTCGCCCCTCGGTTCCCTTGCCGAAAGGAAGGGACCTGTTCCTTCGCCTTTGCCATCCTTCGAACCGCGGAGTCACCTGGGCTCTAAGCCTCGCCCCCAGTTCTCTTGCCAAATGGGAGGAACCTGTTCCGTGATGCTACCTACAAGTCGCCCACCAATCATCACACATTGGTTGATAAGGTACATGCTCACTTAAACCTTACTCGCCAAATCTTCCTGACGACCGGATAATGGTAAGAACTTGTGTATTCTTATAAATCTTTATCGCTAGTTCGATTACATACATTTATAAAAATTCCTGGGGTATTACAATCTCTAACAAATAATCATATTCTGTTGTTTAATAATTTAAATAACAATGTTCAAATTTATTACGAAAATGTGGCGAGTTGATCCAACCGCAAATACAATGAAGGTAAACATACAACGAGAAGAATAATGTATTAGGTAGTATTCTTTACAGTTCAAATATTATACAAGTCTATACAGTATAATTAATTATCAGGGAGGCAATCGTATACGGCACTTTGGTGTGCCAATCTTGGCGAACTCTGGCTTTGCTATGAGGTCGGGAGCGAGGTGCCGGGGATCCATGCCGGCCACATCAAAAGAGGTTCCTAACAATTTCTTGCCTCAACCCCCTCAAACCCTCTACATAACCTTGACTCCAGGCGGTTATGCAGAGGGAACGATGCTGAGTTGCTTGATGCCTTAAAAGCTCAAGCTCCGCGTTCGCCTCGCCTAGTTGTCGAGAAAGAGTATCACGCTCTAGGTCGGCTATATCGACCTTGGCTCGGAGGGTCTCTAATTCCTCCTCTCAAATGGCGCACAAGTGCTCTAAGATAGTCAAGTTAGACTTGAGGCAACTCATCTCTTGAGTGGCAAAGGAGAGTTCATTCTCCTTGATGGCAAGTGTCTGCCCAATGGACTCTTGACCTCAAAGGAGGTCGTCCCTGCTCGCCTCTAGGATTCGGTTCCTCTCTTTTAAAGTTGCCACCTCTTCCAGCATGGATTCATGGATCTCTAAATAGTGATCCCGCTCCTCTTCTAGCTCCATAACGTTGGCTTTAAGAAGATCTCTGTCTTCTGTAAGTTGGCCGACCGTATTACCCAATTCTCGGTACTTCGCCTCTGGTTCTAGAAGTTGCTCCCGAGTCCTCTTTGCACTCCCTTTTAGTAACCTTGTCACTTAGGAGCCAACTGACCCAACGATCTGGTCGGAAGCCTGGACAATAACAAATAGTTATAAAAAAAAAATCGAACTGAAACAAAATTCTAAATGAGTACCTGCGCCAAAAGTGACTAAAGTAGGTCGACTATCATCTCCGCCTGCTCAGAATGGTCAGGAACAGAGATAGTGGGTGATGAAGGATGGGAGAGGTGTTGTATCGCGCGGTTAGGAGAAGATCCCATCGTCGATCTGGCGTCATCTTCAGGGGACTGAAAAGATTCTCGCCTTATATTCTTGTCGATTTCGGCATTGGTAGAGTCTGGAACGGAGCGCCTTGATACCGAACGATGGTCCGTCTCCCCATGCTCTACCATCACCACCTCTCGCCCACCAAAACCCCGAGTGGAGGGATCTTCTTCGGGATGATATTCCCCTCCCATTTCAGGGCAACCCTCTCTAGGAGAAAAAGGATGTGCTGATTGAGGAACATCCTCCCGAGCAGGAGCCCGTGCAGACGACAACACGAACGCCTGGAAGTATGGAGTTCCTGCAGCATAGGCAGGAGGATTCGATATGGCGTTTAAGAAGGCCAACTCGACCTCATCTATGTTTTGCCCAGAGGTTGAAGGCAGAGGTCTGTCATCAGGAAAAGGTTGGCAATCTGAAGGCAGACACACCGCCAATGATTCTGGCGAACTGGTCCTTTGCCCTTCCAGTGAAGAGGACCTAGTATGCTGGCTGCCCTCTTCAGCAGCAGACGCCACGGGTATTGGGGAAGGTTGAGAAGGCTGTACTGGTGAGGATTGGGCTCGACCTTCATGAGAAGGGCGAGCAATCCTCACATCGTGGTGAGCCTTAACTTGCCTTTCTTGGGCGAAAGTAAGAGCCGGAGGCTCAGAAGTGTCCACAGTGGATCGCCCGCCACCTTCATGGCGAGACTTGGTACACTTTTCTTGGCGTGGAGGGGCGATGCGTTTACCAGCTGCCATGGGGCGATCAGATGTTTCGGTAGCCGGTATACTAGAGAAATCTTGGAACTCGGCATAACCTCGCCGTGGCTCGGCCAGGTAAGTATTGATGTTTTGGTCGGTCAAGATAAGGTCAAATTCCAGGCGGTGAAAGTGGCGCCACGCCCAACGTATCACTATCTCCACCCGAGCTTGCTCCCTTTGATTTAAATCAATGTCCAGAAGGGAGGTTGGGGGCAGCTCGCCCTAATTGACCTGAATGGGAAATTCCCCTCTGGTCTCGTCTTCGGGGAATTGCCATTTGTCCCCATTCACGTAGAATATCTTTTTCTGGTAGTCTTTTACATTAGAGTATCTACTCTCGAGAGTGCACAATTTAGTCTCACTATCTCGAGACTGAAAACCAACCAAGTTTAAGGTTGGTTTTCTAATCAAATGGTAGAGAGAGAGGAACTCTTGAGCCGTTAGATTAGGATACACCTCTCCTGCCTCCAACAACGCCGAATGGAATACTATGCATGAAGCCATTAGTATTCGTCAAGCGTTTGGTAGTAATTGAGCTGGAGCCAAGCCCAGATAATAGAGGACTTCATGCACTGGTCGAATGAAAGGTAGACACAGCCCGTTCTTGAACATGGCTTCATACAAAAGCACATGCTGAGCCCGCCCTCCTGCGTCACAAGGACACTCTTGAATGACTCTGAAACTAGCCGAAGCTGGAATATAACCCAGATCACGAAGATGTTGAATCGCTGAAGGAGGGTAAGATGATACCTATTGATGCCCAGCATAGATAGAACCAGCCCCCATTGAAACTTGATAAAAATGCGAAGAGAGGTCGGGTTGAAGAAGAGATAGTAAAAAGAGAAGAGACAAATTTTCAAACAACAAAACAGTAGTAAAATGTGAACTATTACGGAAAACAGATATTTATATTACACATGGTAACCGTTATGGGGAAGGCAAATGATATAATTAGCACAATTTTCGAGAAGTGAAACGACACGACTGATAGCTGTAGAACAACTATGAAACAGCTACTCAGCGCGTGGATGACACGTCGCAATTAATAAAGAGATAACTGACAATAAGTATTCGGGAAATTACAAAGCCAGATGAGTAATGATGGAAATGATCCATAAATATAGTGCACGATATTTCGTGTCATTATGGCTAGAAAACTGTCTCCTTTTCCCACGCTTAATAAGCGAAACCCAAATCGTCACTATCTGAAAGCCAACCAGTGCTTACATGACTAGTATGCCCTTATTCCGTTGCGCGGGATAAAATTTCACGAATTTAGACGATAAGAATGAAATGAATCCCAATCGAATTGAATTCGATTAAGATTCGCGGGGTCCTGTGAGGGGGCAATTGTAATAAAGAATAAAGTGACGGATGCCATTCGAAGTAGCGCCCGCCTACTACTCGTCTTTCGGAGACTTAAGAATTGTATTATGTAGGATTCTTTCAGTTGGATTCTAATTCTTCCCTACTCAAACTGAATTCCTCTCGTGTGAGCTCTTACTATACCGAGATGATGAATTTATTAAGTTCGTCAGAGTTATCCCTGACACATTGACGGTGTGATGATCAGAAATCCTATAAACATTTAATGCTTGGCAGGGTAACATATCACATTAAATGCGGATTGAAATAAATATCCAAAAATACTTACTGATAGCTTGAAAGTAATCATATTAATGAAAATATTATTAAGAAGAAACAAAACCCATAAATAATCTGCTCTCAGATATTCTTGGATAATTACACGTATATCTAATCAATACTTCAACTCATATAATAGGAAAGAATGGATCATTTGAACAAGGTACGAACATCTTCTAAAGTTTTTTTTTTATTAATGTCTTTAATCTATCTACATTTTTCTCTAACAAAAGTATTGAAAAGTTCTAAGGATCGAGAAACCCAACTCTCAATATTTTCTATTGTAGATTGGGATTAAACCTAAGATGTAGAATACACGTCAACAAGAAACTCCCTTCTCTCTAATATATTAAAAAAAGTCCCAAAAAATCAAATAATTATATATATATATGCTAAAACGATTCCCATGTTTTATCGTTTTATGCTTTTAAAAGGATTCACATTTTTCACTTTAAATGTTCTTTATTCCTTTATCTTTACGCCACCTCTGATTGAGATTGCCCAGTC
Organism: Platycarya strobilacea; assembly: GCA_036898215.1. Taxonomy (NCBI): domain Eukaryota; kingdom Viridiplantae; phylum Streptophyta; class Magnoliopsida; order Fagales; family Juglandaceae; genus Platycarya; species Platycarya strobilacea. The sequence continues at coordinate 50,282,622 of CM072546.1, forward strand.
TTTATTAAAAAAAAAAAAGACAACGTCAATACAGTTTCTAGATTTGATCTCATGAACACATAATTTTTTAAAGTCTCCACTTTTTTTCTTATATTTTCATCATTGATGATCAATAATTATTCATTATTCATTATATTTTACTTATAAATTTATTATATAATATCAAATTATAAAATTTAAAAAAAAAAAATGGTCTCGTCCTCAATATCTTTACATCATTTACAACAATAATTTCTAACAACAAATTACAAGGATAGTCCGACTCTTGACACTCCTATTTTTCCAGATTTTCATAAGAATTCATCTTCACATTCTTCAGTTTCCGAAACTTAAAATCTACACGCAAAACATCTAATTTATAACACAAGTTAAATTTAACGCACCACGATATCAAGCCAGAATATATTTTGAGAGTACAAAAAGGCTAAAAGATTTCATCGATCACAGTTCATACATCTTCAATAAATTAGAATGATCTAAAAGCTGAGAGAGAAGATCAACAATTGATAATTTGAAGTTCCATATTTCATTTTCATATTTTTGTACAAGGGTAGTAGTTTCTTCCACTATCAGTCTTCACCAGCCTCTCTGTAGGCAAAATGGAAACCCTACAGTTCTATTACAAACAAGAAAAGGCCTAAAAAGCAAGAACCAACACATATATGTCCAAGACTCACACCACCAAACACACCATCCCTTTTGGCTTCCACAGCCATGCAACGTGATCACTTTCCAGCCTTTCCTCTGAGCTTCACGCCGAGAACCTTCTCCATCTTCCCCAACACCGCCTGGTTCGGCACGGCCTTCCCATTCTCGTACTCCTGGACCACCTGCGTCCGCTCGTTTATCTGCTTCGCCAGGTCTGCCTGGCTCATCTTCTTCTGCAGCCGCGCCTTCTGAATCGCCTGCCTCACCTCGTTTGACACTCGATCCAGGGCCGCCGGCTCGGCCGCCTCGTCCAGTTTTCTCGCGTTGACGACCGGAGCAGCCTTCTTGTTGGAACCAGCATCGGCCTTCCTGATTGTCTGTATTGGAGCCCCAGAACGCAGGGCCTGGTTCACCGCCTTTGGGTCGCGGAGGTCCTGGGCCTTGGTCCTCGACTTGTTGAGTACCACGGGTTCCCAGTCCTGAGTAATGGATCCTGGATATCGGCTCGGCATCTTAACAAACACAAGCGATGAGAGAGCAGAGAGAGATATAACAGAGAGCTTAATTGTTGCGTAGAATGGAGGCCATAGAAATGGGGGTTTTTATATTGGAGATGAAGATCTGGAAAGTTCTCAGGGATTCTGGATCCAATATTATCTCTGGAAAGTTCTTGGTCGGTTTGGCTTCCTTTCTTGTAACTGGTCCTCGTTGCTGACGTGGTAACAAGTTGTTTTATCGGCTATTTCTTCCGATGAAAAATGACAGGCGGATAATTATTTTTATAATTATATTTTAAATGACTGATATTTTTATAAAACAACATACAAAATTTAAATCACTTACACAAATATCATCATTTTAAAAATACGATTATAAAAGACAAGTAATGTTATTTATTATTTCAATTTTTATCATCTTTCATGATTTTAATATGAAATGAAAATTTCACTTATAAAACTTATTATCTAATATTACATTATAAAATAATAATAAAATTATGATAAGTAAGTTTTTTCATTAAAGAATTTATAAATAAGTTCCTTTCTTATGTCTATATAATTCACATATAGAAAATATACAAGTATAAAATGATGTAAGATTTTATATTTTTTGAGAATGTTCAATTTACTAAGAATCTCTATTCCCGAATCGGATTCGAATCTCAGCAATAACTTGTTCTGATTGTACATATTGATCATTTTGACCTAAAAGAAAACTTTTTGGTGGAATAGTTACGTTGTGTATAATATCTTCACTCTCAATAGTTACATACAAGTCTATATAACATAGAAAAGCGGGATGCCCAAATCGAAGTGATTTTCTTGCGTATTCTTGCTAAACCAGCGTTTATTTATAGATGTAGGAATATCTGTTTGGGAAGTAAGAAACTCCTTTAGCATCTTTTCATCTGCAAAGAATTCTCGATGTGAAAATACAGAGACAAATGGCTATTTTTGAATAGGATAAAAAGTGGATCCGCAGGGTCCCAAATGAATTGGCTTATTAGAAAAAAAATCTTATTATTTAGAAGATCTATTTCTTGTCTGTTACTGCACAATTCTACTCTGCAAAAACTCCGAATCATTCTCTTGAAGCTCATCATCTTCATCATAAATGATCCGCTTACCCCAAAATGACCTAGCCCAATAGGGAAATCCCAATTCATTGGGCCTTTTGATACAATCAAATAGAAGGGCCCAAGGGCGCCATATTCTAAGACGTGGTCAGCAAGAATTAATTATTAGAGACAAGCAGACTGGTAAAACAGCAGTAGCCATAGATACGATTCTCAATCAACAAGGATGAAATGTAATATGTGTTTATGTTGTTATTAGTCAAAAAACATCTTCTATGGCTCAGGTAGTGACTGTTTTACAAGAAATGGGAGTAATAGAATACACGATTGTGGTACCTAAAACGACGGATTCTCCAGCTACATTACAATATTCAAATGCTATAACTATATTATATTATAAACTATATTATATTAGTGTCTCATCTTTATTATACTTATAGTACTTCAAGCGCTAATGAAACTATTTTAGTGAAATTTAATTGTTGGCATTATAGACATTCAGAGTTTCGTCTCTGACGATACTTTTTTAGTTAGGGATAATGAGAGGAATAGTTATTTCATATATTTGGATATTATATATTTTTGAGATTGACAATGATCATTCTTTTCTAAATGAACTAAAAAGTTATTTTTCTAATTATAAGAATTTTAGTTATTTGAATAATGTATCTAATTTATATAGAATAGTTTTTTTATATATAAATTATTTTCAAATAGGAAAAAACAAATATTTATTAAAAAAAAACAAACATAATATAAGATCTTTAATCCAAATTAATGATTTGTTGAAACTCATTTTTTTAAGTTTTAAACTTGTTTTGGAATTCTCTGAACACTCATTTTAAAAAATCATTATCAATCTATATAATCCTTATCCTTATATGAGAAAAACTAAACAGTCAAGTTCCATTCAACTGAATCATTTTAGCTGACTGTTTTTACGTATATTATAAGTAAAAATTCTGTAAGAACTAGAATAAACAGTATAATAACAATAAATGCTAGTTGTCATATTTATTTTATAATAAAATTAATTTATACATAAATTATCATATTTAATGATATTAATTTATTAATTTTTTTATAAGAACTTTATGTACATCAAGTCTAAAAAATAGAATAAAATAGGAATATTCACAAATTAAGAAATGGTGACTTTCCACCGCCATGGAGATCCATGGTGACTTTCTACCATCTAGAATTGTGGGCTCTTCCATAGCGAAAATAATTTGTCGGAGTTCTGCTTTGGGTGGGCATATCTTATAGATAGGACTTATAGATGAGTTTAGGCTTAGGCCCCGCTTGGATTCAGAGATGAGATGAGTTTAGATGAGTTTAATTTATTTTTTAATATTATTATTATTTTGGGATTTGAAAAAAGTATATTGGAAATTGAAAAATGTGTATTGGAAATTGAAAAAGGTATATTGGAAATTGAAAAAGGTGTATAGGAATTTGTGTTTTATATAAAAAATTATAAAAATATAATAATAAAATGAAGATGAGTTGAGATGAGCTGAGCTCACCTCTGAATCCAAGCGGGGCCTAAAAGCCTAAACCTGGTCGCATCATAGCAAAGGGCAAAACAGTTGATCACAAAAAGAAGAACCTGTTCGACAAGAAAGCTGGATAAAGGTCTTGTTTGTAATGAATTATATAAGTAAGTGGAGGGATGGCCTCCGCCGCCTGTCCCACCACTAAAATTATGTGAATGACCCCACCACTATTATTTTAAATTCTGTATAGTGACTTGCATAGTAATTTCAAAGTCTATAAATAGGGGTTTCAGTTGTAATGAAATTCATAAGAAAATATAGAGAGAAAAAAAAAATTCAGTTCTTAAGAGTTCCAGAGAGAGTTTCTTATTTCTCTTTTGTAATAGTAGTTTATTTTTTTAGTTTTATAACACGTTATCAGCACGACGGTTCTACCAATTCTGAAATTAGTGGCATTATTCCTCTAAAATGGCAAATCTTACAAAATTAGAATTTGTTGCTCTTGACATATTTGGAAAAAATTATTTATCCTGGATACTTGATGCTGAAATTCATCTTGATGCAATGAACCTGGGAGAAACTATTAAAGAAGAAAATCAAGCATCCCTGCAGGACCATGCTAAAGTAATAATTTTCCTTTGCCACCATCTTCATGAAGAATTGAAAACTGAATATCTTATAGTAAAAGATCCCTATATTTTGTGGAATAGTTTAAGGGGGAGGTATGAATACCAGAAAACTGTCATCCTCCTAAAAGCTCGTTCTCAATGGTTGCACCTAAGGTTGCAAGATTATAAAAGTGTTAGTGAGTATAATTCTGCACTTTTTAAAATAAGTTCAGTATTAAAATTATGCGGTGAGAAAATCACCGATGATGATATACTAGAGAAGACTTATATTATATTTCATGTCTCGAATGTGCTCCTGCAGCAGCAGTATCGAGAGAGAAAGTTCAAGAAATATTCTGAACTTATATCATGTCTTCTAGCAGCTGAGCAGAACAATGAGCTCTTATTAGAAAACCACCAGTCACGCCCTATTGGCTCAATATCATTCCCTGAAGTGAATGATAATAGGTTTGCATCATTCCCAGAAATGAATGGTACATCTTTTAGAAGAAATCGGGGGCGTGGACGTGGTAGGAGAAATTATAGAAATATTAGTCCCAGAAATGACAACATTATAAGTGATAATAATATACCATATCACCAGAAGTGGTACAATTTAGAAAGGGGTAAAAATCCCCAGAATAATTTTTCAAAAAAAAGTGAAGAGGTGTGCCATAGATGTGGAATGACTGGACATTAGTCACATACCTGTCGTACAGCCAGACACTTAGCTGATTTATATCAAGTTTCTATTAAAGGAAAGAATAAAGTGCATGAAACAAATTTAGTAGAACCATCAGATGATTTATTAGATTTAGTAGATATAGACGTTACTCATCTTGATGTATCTGATTTCTTTAATCATTATGAAGGTAGTATTGAACACTTAATTGGAGATGGAAGTATTCCACTCAATTAATGTTTTTTCTTTCTATCTGTAATTAAAGTTTTGTACATTTTGTAGAACCATAGATCACATTGATGAGCTTTTTATTTCTGAGTTGAATGATAAAGATATATGTCTGGCTGACAGTGCTACAACTCATACAATTCTCAAAGAAAAGAAATATTTTAAAATTTTAACACTAAGTAAAGTCTATGTCCATACCATATCAGGTTCATCGGATTTAATTGAGGACTCCGGAAGAGCTTATATTGTGTTGCCTAATGGCACCAAATTTTGTATTGATGATGCTATATTCTCTTCACAATCCAGAAGAAATTTATTGAGTTTCAAAGATATACGTCGTAATGATTACAATATTGAAACGATCAATGAAAGCAGTAAAGAGCATCTTCTTATTATTAAAACAATATCGGGCCAGAAGTTCGTATTAGAAAAACTGTCTGCTCTATGTTCTGGATTGTATTATACAAAAATGAAAATAATTTAATCATATGTGGTAATGCACCAGAAGTGCATTAACCCTAAAGTATTTATGACTTGGCACGATCGCTTTGGACATCCGGGTTCTATAATGATGAGATGAATTATTAAAAATTCGTATGGACATCCCTTAAAGAATCAAAATATATTTCTACCCAATGAACTTCCATGCTCTGCATGTTCTCAAGGTAAGTTAATTATCAGATCATCTCTCTCAAAAGTCATTATTGAATCTCCATCCTTTTTACAAAGGATTCACGGAGATATATGTGGGCCTATTCATCCATCAAGTGGACCATTTAGATATTTTATGATTCTAATTGATGCATCTAGTTGATGGTCACATGTTTGTTTGTTTTCCACTAGAAATGTTGCATTTGCTAGATTTCTTACTCAGATAATTAAATTATGAGCACAATTTCCTGAATATCCAATTAAGACTATTCGATTGGATAATGCAGGTGAATTTTCATCTCAAGTTTTTGATGATTATTGCATGTCAATAAAAATAGATGTTGAACATCCTGTTGCCCATACACACACACAAAACGGTTTAGCTGAATCTTTGATCAAAAGGTTTCAACTAATCGCTAGACCTTTACTTATGAAATCAATACTAACTGTTTCTGCTTAGGGACATGCTATACTTCATGCAGCATCTTTAATTCACATTAGACCATCTGCACATCATAAATATTCTCCATTACAACTTGCATTTGGTCAACAACCAAATATTTCTCATCTTTGTACTTTTGGATGTGCTGTATATGTTACAATTGCATCTCCACAACGTACAAAAATTGGCCCTCAACGTAGACTTAGGATATATGTTGGTTTTGATTCTCCATTTATTATTAGATACCTTGAATTCCTTACAGGGTATATGTTTAAAGCACGTTTTTAGGATTGTCATTTTGACGAATCCAATTTTTCGTTAATGGGTAAAGAAAATTCGGTGCCTGAAGCACAACAAGATATTAATTGGGATAATAAGACCCTGTCTCATTTTGATCCTCTTACAAATGAATGTAAACGAGAAGTTCAAAGGATTATTCATTTGAAAAATGTTGCAAATCAGTTACTGGATGTATTTACTGATGCTAAAAGTGTAGTAAAATCTTATATTCCTGCTGTTAATGCTCCTAGAAGGATTGGAGTCCCTGAATGACAAATTATCAAAACAGCAATAGGTGAATCTAAAACACGCCTGAAGCGTGAAAGACCTATTGGTGCAGAAGACAAAATTCTCAGAATGAAAAGAATACAAAATGAATTTGGTGTTCCTGAAGAACACGTACCCACAATACATGCTACAAATATAATTGGTGCTCCTAAAGAGCTCAAATCTTCTATTCCAGAACCTCATAAGAGAAAACTCCTGAAGAGTATAAATCTCTTGAAAAGAGACCTCCTGAAAATGTGTGTTATGAATATTTTCCCCTGAAGAGGAACAGGTACCTGAAAATAATGAGATCTCAATATATTTCATGAAAACTGGAGAAATTCTAGATAGAAATAAAACTGTTATCGACAACATATTTTCATATAAAATAACCCTTGCCATTACCAAAAATAATGAAGAAAGTGAGCCAAAAAGTGTCGAAGAATGTCGACGTAGAAATGATTGGCCAATATGGAAAACAGCTATTGAAGCTGAATTAAATTAGCTAGCAAAGCGAGAAGTATTTAGACCTGTTGTCCAAACACCAAAAGGTGTAATGCCTATTGGATATAAGTGGGTATTTGTACGAAAATGTAATGAGAAAAATGAAATTGTGCGATATAAAGTACGGCTTGTCGCATAAGGTTTCCTGCAAAAACCCGGGATTGATTATGAAGAAACATACTCTCCCGTTATAGATGCAAACACATTTAGATTTTTGATTAGTCTGGTTGTTATAAAAGGATTAGAAATGCGGTTGATGGATGTGGTCACTGCATATTTATATGGATCCTTAGACCATGACATATATATGAAAATCCCTGAAAGATATAAGATACCTGAAGCATCTACAAGTATATCTAGAAATATGTACTCAATCAGACTACAAATATCTTTATATAGGTTGAAGCAATCCGGGTGCATGTGGTATAATCGCTTAAGCGAATATCTATTGAAAGAAGGATTTGAGAATAATCCTATATGCTCATGTGTTTTTATTAAGAAATCAGAATTCAGATTTGTCATTATTGCGGTTTATGTTGATGATTTAAATATTGTGAGAACTCCTGAAGAGATCTCAAAAATCGCTATATATATAAAGAATGAATTTGAAATGAAAGATCTTGACAAAACAAAACTTTGTCTCTGCCTGTAGCTCGAGCACTTGCTAAGTGGAATTTTTATTCATCAGTCTATGTATACTGAGAAAGTCCTAAAGCATTTTTATATGGACAAATCTCATCCCCTGAGTACTCCAATGATTGTTCGAATACTTGATGTGAAGAATGATCAATTCCATCCTTTTGATGTATCTTGCAAATTGCACTCGACCAGATATTACATTTTCAGTTAATCTGCTTGCAAGATATAGTTCTGCACCAACTCGAATACATTGGAATGGCATTAAACATATCTTTCGTTACCTTCATGGTACGGTTGATATGAAATTATTTTATCAATGTGGTTCAAGTCCAGAATTGATTGGGTATGCAGATGCAGGTTATCTTTCAGAACCATAAAGAGGTAGATCTCAAACTAGATATTTATTTACTTATGGAGATAATGCCATATCATGGAGATCTGTTAAGCAGACATTATCTGATACTTTTTCAAATCACTCATAGATCATTACTATTTATGAAGCAAGTCGAGAGTGTATTTGGCTGAAATTAGTTATTCAACATATCCAGGAAAAGTGTGGACTTCCCATGATCAATAATAGCCCAACAATTTTATATGAAGATAATACTACTTGTATTACTCAAATCAGAGGAGGATATATCAAAAGTGATAGAATCAAACATATTTCACCTAAATTCTTTTATACTCATGAATTTCAAGAGAAATGTGAAATTGATGTCAAGCAGATACGATCTAGTGATAATCTAGCAGATTTATTCACAACGGCGTTACCAACTTTCACATTCAAGAAGATTGTGCATAACATTGGAATGCGAAAACACAAAAATCTTTTGTCATGCACTTTTCAAGGGGAGTAAATGTGCTGATTGTACTCTTTTTCCTTCGTTGAGGTTTTGTCTCACTGGATTTTCCTCTATAAGGTTTTAATGAGACAATCTTAAAGCACTTGTGGATACATAAGAATACTGTACTCTTTTTCCTTCGCCATTGGTTTTTCTTCCCACTGAGTTTTTATTTGGTAAGGTTTTAACGAGACAGATTTTTTATGGGTGGTCATTCAAGGGGGAGTGTAATGAATTATATAAGTAAGTGGAGGGATGGCCGCCGCCGCCTGTCCCACCACTAAAATTATGTGAATGACCCCACCACTATTATTTTAAATTCTGCATAGTGACTTGCATAGTAATTTGCATAGTAATTTCAAAACTTATAAATAGGAGTTTCAGTTGTAACGAAATTCATAAGAAAATATAGAAAGAAAAAGAAAGTTTCAGTTCTTAAGAGTTACAGATAGAGTTTCTTATTTCTCTTTTGCAATAATAGTTTCTTTCTTTAGTTTTATAACATGGTTTATTTTTTTAATTTCTTTTGTATCATTTTATCTAATTTTAAATTTATTATTATATTTTTATATAAAATAAAATAAAAAATTTAATTTAAAAAAAATATAATATAACTATTTTTAATTCTAAAATAAAATTAATTTAAAAAAATATTTTATAATATTTTTTTTTTAATTTTTTTAAAATTTTATCCTATCTCATTTCTAAAAACAACCTGAACCTAAATCCCTTCCATCTTCGACAGAATTTCCTTCGACCTTTGACAAAAATCCATTCAGCAAAGAGCAAACGCCACCACATCCCATCATAGTCCCAACCATAGCTGCCCAAACAATCGCACGAACAAGACAATCTTTGACATATGCTAACTGAAGCTACAGTTTAGTGGTAAACATATTTAGAATTTCTTTTTGTTGGTCGTAGTAGATTGCAATTCAAAATGTATGGTTTTTTATAAGACTTTTTTTTTATGGTTTTACCTCATAAGTAAAGTTAGACTAGTTAGTAGCAATCAATCCTAGTAGCAGCAGAATTTGATGAATTCTTAGAAAAGTCCATCATCATCCACTGTTGAAACTCTCCCTTGCTAATAGATTCACACAACTCATTCCCCTTTGATCTATTTTCAATTCTTGCTTTAAGAATAGGAATTAGAAGCATCTCTCTCTGCTAATTAATGTTGTTCTTTGCTCGTCTCTTCATTGCTCTAATGGGTAATTTTTGTTTCTTCTTCTTGTTATCCTCTAGCTTTTGAGGGAAAAGATTGTTTTAGAGAGAGAAAGAGAGCACGAGCGAGAAAGGAGATGATAAAACTTAGGGGAAGGCTTGAATTTTTCTATTTTTCTAAAACGCATCACACAATAATTTGTGTATGAGGTCTACGCGGCACATTATAATTAGACTCTATTTTTTAGAGAAAAAAATTTATATATAAGTCCATACACCACATATCATATTTTTTTTATTATTTTCATTTTTTATTTTATAAAATATTTGATATATGAATAATAAATAAAACAATTCAATTAGTTTAAGAGTAATAAACTTAGAGTTTTTATAAATAAATAAAAATAAAATAAAAAAATGTGTAATATATGTTGTGTAGGCTTATGTATAACAAAACTCTTTAAAAAAAATAGATAACCTTGTGTGGAGTTTTTTTCTTTATGTCGAGCTATGCATCCAATTTGAATGACTTAAGGCATTGTTCATCTTTAAGAAACTTTTCATCTTATCCTATTTTATTTAATCATTATAATTTTTTCAATTTCTCACTCAAAAAATATAAATAATTCAACTTTTTCAAATTCTAAAATAAATATATTAAAAAAATATTCTATTAATATTTATCTAGTTTTTAACATGATTTATTTGAACTTATCTCATCTATGAAAACAAATGAGACCTAAATGCATCAATGGCTTCATATTCGATTAAGTTTCTTTCCATCATTTTCCACAATTTTAAGCACATTTTCTAACAAATATACTTCGATTGTATCAGTATTTTCTATTTTTTACAAACCATTTACTCATTTGCTCCGCCACTCATCTAGTACATACCTCAATGCAAAACTAATATTCATAAAATTAAGAATGTATTAAAATTCCAAGAGATATAGCTTTTCAAATTTAATAGATTATATATTTGAAATTAATCAATTTTTTAATAGATTAAGAAAATTAGGAATTTTGACAAAGAATGGTGGGAAGAGGTCAATAAAAGTTTGATTTAGGTTTTGAATACTTAGGAAAAATGGTCAAATCAAGCTTTGAGTAAAGAGAAATGTGCTATGCTTTTTTCTAAACTCATTTCTTTGCATCGTAAAAGATATGTTGTTCCGATTATTGGTTTCTCAAAAGGTTCTTTTCCTTTCAAGTATCTAGGGGTCCTTATTGTGGTTGGCAAATTGAATGCTTTTGATTTTGGAGAGTTATTAGATAAAGTGAAAAAGAAAATTACGAGTTAGAAGATGAAATTTCTTTCCGCTAGTGGAGAACTATTTTGTTACATCATGTTCTTTTGAGTATGGTCATTCACCTTCTTGTTGTTTTACATGTTCCTAAAATTGTGATCAAGGAGTTGAATAAGTTTCTTAGTATTTTCTTTTGGGGTGAATTTGATGGGAAAGGTAAAAGAAAATGGGTGGCTTGGAACAACATTTATCGGCCTATTGATGAAAGTGGCTTGGGAATTAGGGATTTCGGAGACGTGCAGAGGGCATTACACATGAAATTCACTTGGCGTCTGATTTTGAGTCATTATCTATGGGAGGACTTTTTGAAAAGTAAGTATGCTAGGCATAATCATTTATCTTTGTTGGAGCAGAATAAGGGTACCTTTTTCGGAGGGACATTGTTAAAAATGTGCCGATTGTTCTTAATAATTCAAAATGGCTTGTGCGCGAAAGTAACCTTTATTTTTGGTATGATAATGGGTAAGAGGGTTGTCCACTCCATGCCCACTTTTCGATGATTAAGGAGCCTATGATTAAGATCAAAGATTTTTATATTGATAATGGTTGGGATGTCGGTCTTTTGGAGAGGTTTGTGGGTCAAAAAGCTATGGATTTGCATCAGTTCTTGGCTAGGCGAAAAGATGGGCAGGATGTTTTAGTTTTGATAAAGGAGATTGATGGTAATTTTAGTACAAAAGATGCCTAGGACTGCATTAGAGTTCGGGCGTCCAATTTACCATAGGCCTCTTGGATTTGGCATAATAGTCTTCCGAAAAAATATCCATCATGATGTAGAAAGCTTATCATAATTGTTTGAATGTGGATGATAAGATTAAGATGACTAGGATCCCTATGGTGTCCAAGTGTAAATGTTGTTCTTCAGGACAGAATGAGAATCTTAATCATGTTCTTTGCTCTTGCGAATTTTCTAAATAAATTTCGTGTATGATCTCTATTCAATTAGGGGTTCTCATGGGTGAGTTCCGCACTTGAAAGGAACAAGTAAACTTTTGGTTTCATCGCGCTAGCAAAATGTCTCAAGTTAGGACTATATTTGGCATCCTTTATTCTATTGTTTCTTGGAAACTTTAGGATAGGCATTGCAAAGCTAAGTATGAAGGTCAGATGGATTCGACTGGGTTTATTTGGAATGTTATTAAGTTCTAGATTCAAATAATTATGCAATTAAATGTGGAAGTTAAGATTTTGCCTACTTAGGATTTTGAAATTCTTAAAAGGTTGGATATTTTGATTTCTTCTCCAAAAGCGAAGAAGAATTTTTTTGGTGAAATGAATACCTCCCAATCTAATTGGATTAAACTTAATACTAATGGTAACAACTTAGGCAATCCTGGTTCAGCTGTGGCTAGTGGTATTAGTCGTGAGGGTAATATGTGTGCAACCTTATGTGTCTTTCTAGGTCAAGGCTCTAATAATTATGCTAAGCTAAGAAGTTTGCTGGAAGATGTTTGGAGGTGTTGTCATATGGGATTTCATAAGGTTCATATTGAGACTGATTCTTAAATTATTGTTAATTGGATCAAAAACGGTGCCTACAACATTTCGTATCTTGAGTATTATTAGGATGAGCTTAAGTCTGTCTTCATAGATTGGAGTATAGAGTAAACCATATCTTTAAAGAATGTATCAGAGTGGCCGATTATCTTGCGAAACAAGGAGCTGGGGGTTCTTAATAAGGATTGGATTGAGAACATAGTTTCTCTTCCCAACATGTTAAGAGGCCTTATTTGGATTAATAAACTTGGTATTCCCTATTTAAGGATTTCTAAGTGAGGTACTTTCTTTTTGCATTGGTTTTTTTTTTATTGGCATATTTTAGCTATCTTTGTTAGTTTTATTGTCTTGTAGCTGTTTTAGTTCTTTCTCTTTTTGTGATTTTGGATTCTTGTATTTTAAACTCGATTATTATAATACTTTTTTGTACCTGGATTTCAGTATTATTGATGATTATGTAAATCTCAAGTATTTGGATTGTAATCATGGTATTCTTCCTCTACAAGTGAGAGCTATAAATAAAATTGTCAATAGGTCGCTCTTAGATATATAACCTCAACTCTTTTTTTAAAAAAAAAGTACTCATATAGTATTGAATTTGACTATAGTCTATATAAGTTCTATATTTTTTATTGAGTATATATGATCAAATATGTAGAAAAGTATTTAGCAAAAACTATATATTATAACTTATTATACAAAAAATGTATTTATCCTATATATATATATTATAAATTAGACCTTACTTACAAATAAGAAATAAACATAGCATAATAAGCTAATCCCACTAATTATACTATACTTATACTATACTAATATAGTTAGACACTGATGAATTAGTAATTATTAATAGTCAAACTGAATTATACCTATAAACCTAAATCTAACGAATCAGATCTATTTCAATAACTAAGTGATTTTCCAGCACTTGGATTGGTCGCAAAAAGTCCCCTAACTCGCCGCAATTGAAGGTTTGCGGCATTTTTCATGCTGACGCATGATGGACACCACATAATTGTTACTCTTGCATTGATGTATCGATTTCTCAAAAACGGAGCATAAGGTGGTTTATTTACGGCGCTACATAAACACTGCAAATCATGGAATAACCATCGCAAATGTCATCCCAAATGGGTTTGGTAAAAGCCGCGATAACACATTGGCGGAAATTAACAATTGTAGCTAATGCCCATGTTTTTCACCACAAAAGAATTGATTATCTCCCAACGCATCAAGTTATCAACGATAACTTGACTCTTTTGCAGCGAAGACTAGTTGCCACAATTGTTCTCGCTTCAGTCGCAACAATGCTTCTGCATTGAAATTAGTTCGCCATTTTAAACTTCTGTACCGTCGATTAAGCGCATTCTTCCGTTCTACAGGCTTTTTGTAGCATCTTTATTCGCCACAATTGTGTTGCCATATCGCCGAAAAAGAGCTTCTGCAGCTAGGCTATTCGTCGCAAATGTGTGTGCCCATACACATGATATACCAACTTGCTTCGTCATTGTATATGGCCGTAAAAGGTTTTGTTCTAGTTTTTTTTTTTTTTTTGGCAATTGTATTGGGCAGTTGGTTTGTCATCAACCTTTGACCTAGATATATATTAAAAATCTATTTCCAAATATCCATACAGCCAATACCCCCTAATTAGAAATTAGCTATATATAGAATTTAAAATAATTTTCTTATTATAACAATAATCATTTTGATATAGCTAATGCATCACGTCCCAAACCTGGGAGCACATAAATATATTAACACTACTGCTTTACTTAAAGTTCAAGTTATTAGAGATCATCACCTCGTAAACCTGGTCTAAGATTGGAACGAGCAAGAAAAGAGACTTATATAGCATATTCCTAAAATTTTCTAAACATAACTTCGTGAGAACAATAATAGCTAATTAGAGATCATCACACTCCTTCTATATACATTCCATCTAAATATAGACAACTTTGTTCCCGGCATGTAAACATGAAAGAACACAATGCACTAGTGTTGAAATTTAATCCAAAATCCATCTCAATATGTACCGAGTATAAACACATGCCCTTATAAAGAAAATACGTTTCTCATTCATTAGCCAAGTCACACCTCACACTTCATATAATAATCTTAGAATATCATACATATGACGGGTAGCAACTACCACCCTATTACATGACACATCCCATAAGACAAAAATGATGTTGGAGACATTAATATACGAGTACTGTAGAAGGAATATATATTGTACATAGTGCATTCTGCATCTAGGCTATTGTCAATACACCAACTATTTATTCTATCAAGTTGTATGCTAATTAATAACCATAAAGTCTCACTTACCATTTACTTAAATCACTAGCTTGGTGGTAAACTTTAACTTCATAGAAGCTTAATTAATTGACTTATTGGGAAGCAGGTGATGATGAGGCTGAGATTTGAGTATCCGAACTGCAACCAAGCAACTCAACATCACTGGTTCTACCTTCCACCATACTAAGGTGCAGCATTTCAGCCAAACATAAACTGGAGAGTAAAATAGCATGCTTCTAATTTCAAACCATTATAAACATAAACTACTCCTTCCCTATAGCCACATCTTCCACAACACATCCGTTCTTTGTTCCATCAACCTCACTGGCAGGGGCACAACCAGGATTTAGTGATTGGAGGGCGATTAACTTAAAATTTTTTCTTTAAATTAAGTTCGACGACGATCTTTTATAGAATAAAATTCTTCTATTATTATCTTTGAAGTTAAATTTTTGACAATTTCTTTTTCAATATAAAATAGCAAATGATCTGCAAGAAACTCATCTTCCATTCGAGTTCGCAATCTAGTTTTTACAAGTTTCATTGCAGAAAATGCTCGTTCAGTAGTAGCAGTAGAAACTGGAAGAGTTAAGACTAGACGAATTAACCTGTCAATCGAATAATAAATTTTTGACTTCTCTGAATTTGCTAGTACTCTACATAATTCAGATAATATAGACATATCTTGAAAATCTGGATGCGTTAGCACATCAAGTTCATAACGTTGCAATTGAATTCTTAGAAGGAATTTTTCTTGTTCGGTAAAATCCTGTGGATAAAACTTATCAGTCAATTTGCATATTTCATCAATATTAAATGATTTGTATGCACATTTAGGGTTTAAAGTAGCACTAAGAATAAGAAGTTCCATTACGTGGTCGTTAAATCTATTGTTCAATTTTTGCAACTGGAAGTCTATTGTAGCAGTAAATATATCAATCCTAAAATGATGCTCCATTGTTGTCCTTTCAACTTGACGACGTGATTTTCCTCTAGTATATAGGTCATTCATATCAAGCATCTCAATTTCGTGTTTCTCACAAAATGATCTAACATCAATAAGCAAAGACTCCCACCCATTATCTCTTAACTTTTGAATGAGTATTTTTGTAGTTGAAACTAGGCTCATGGCATTCACAATATCTTGAGAATTTTGTTGCAAAGACTGGCAAAGTGCATTAGTGATTCCCATTACTTTTTTCATCATATGTAATATCAAAATAAATTCAAAAGATGTCAATATCATATAAACTGCTTCAGCATTACCACGTTGAGAATAATTTGATCTCTCATTTGAGATAGTATTTATAACTGTGCAAGTAGCATTGAACATCCTCATCAAACTACAAATAGATTGAAAATGAGATCTCCATCTAGTATCTCCAGCTCTTTGTAGTGTACCAATTTGATTAATCTCTTTTCCAGTCTCAATCTCATTAGAAGCAATCAAATTTTCAATTTCAACAGTTTGAGCAGCTTGTAATTCATCATTACGTTTAGAAAAACCAACAACAATATTAATAATAGATGTAAAATGGATAAAGAACTGATGAATATGTTCGGCTTCTCTAGAAGCTGCAACCAAAGCTAATTGTAGTTTATGAGCCCAACAATGTATATAATATGCATAAGAACAATTTTTGAGAAATAAAACTTGTAGTCCATTCCATTCACCACGCATATCACTTCCTCCATCATATCCCTGACCTCGAATATTCTCAACTTGAAGGTCGTAACGAGAAAGAAGAACACATATATCATTTTTTAGAGTTAGTGCCATGGTATCCTTAACATGCACAATATGAAAAAATCGTTCTCTAATAAAACCATCTTTATCAACAAATCTCAAAATAATAGCCATTTGTTCTCTTTTAGACTCATCCCAAGCTTCGTCTACAAGAATACAAAATTTGGCATCTCCAATTTCTTCACGAATCACATTTCGTACTTTATTTGCAAATATATGCAAAATTTCCCTCTGAATTTTAGGTGATGTATATTTGGCATTCTGTGTAGCATTTTCCAAAACAACTCCTTTAACTTGATCATTATAATTTGCTAGAAACTTTATTAATTCAATGAAGTTGCCTTGATTTTTTGATTTAGAACTTTCATCATGACCTCTAAAAGCACATGCTTGGAATGTCAACCATCGAACACTATCTATTGAAGTTTTGAGTCTCAATCGATTATTTTCCATCTCTTGTGATACTTGTTTTTCAACTAGTTTGTCAATATGTCTTGAACGATTCATTAGATCCTCACAACATTTTATAGCATTTTTATGTGGTGAATTTGGATCTCTTCCCACATGTCTTATTAAAGGACAATTCATTCCAGCATTCACTTTTTTCCAATTGTCAAAACCTTTATTGGTAAATGCATTTGATCCTGGACGGCCTGTTGAATTTTTAACAAAGACGTAACATGGAAGACAAAATACAGCATTCTTCGAATGTGAGTATTCCAACCAATTTGAATATCTTTGAAACCAAAAAAATTGAAATCGACGACGTTGATTACCTATTCCTGAAAATGGATATTCTGAAAGTTTAGGTTGATATGGACCAGTTTTAAGATAAACACGTTGTATCTCATATTGTATGTTAGTAGGAAATTCCCATATTTGTGGACGTAATCCTGGATCACGTTCCAAACATGTAGCATCCATCTCTTCAAGTTGCATTCTTAAAATTTTAGAAGGACACTTATCAATAATAGAAGTACCACGTTCCAAACTGATATCATTCATCTCTTCATATTGCGTTCTTGAAGTTTTAGAGAAACGCTCACCATTTCTAGAAGGTTCGCAATCTATTGTTACCAAGTCCTCGTGTGGTATATTTATATTACTCTTAGTCTCCGACTTGTTCATGTCTTTCTTTTTTTTTTAAAAATCAATTATTATTGGTTTGCTCATTCTTGATTCGTTGTTATTTATATATATATATATAATATATGCATTATTGCACAAATGACAAATATATAAGATAGATTTGAACAAAACTATATATAATATATTATTTCAGAATAACACTAATCACTATAGTCTATATATTAAATCTATATACATATATATTATAAATTTATATATAACTTATTATATATGTACAGCAACGCAAACGGCAAATCTATGTTATATATAAATAGCAACACAATTACACAAATCTATTATATATATATTTGATATTTCTAATTCTCTATATATATTATAATTAATTTGCTAGGCTAAAGAAATTATAATATATTATATATTCATAATGCTGCAGCCTGCAACGCACAACAGCACAAATTTACAAACTTACGCAAGCGACACAGCAGTACAACACCACAGGTCCACAAATTACAATGACAAATTTATTATTTATATGTAATATGCACATAATATATATTATATATCACAGCAGTCAGCAAATTAGCAAATAGCAACATAAATCTATTATATACAATATATATTTCTTATTCTCTATATATATTAATATATATTAACTTGTTAGACTAACTCTATTATTAATTTATTTATATATATAAAAAATATATAAATTATAATGCAAAGAATGATAGAACCTGGAACTGGACGCAAGAAGCTCGAACCAGGCTCTCAAGTCTCAGGCGTTTTGCTCTCCGATGTCTTGCAACTCGCAAGGAACCCACAAAAGTTTGCTCTGTTTTGAGCAACCGGCAACAGGGCAGGTAGGTGCGAAACCAAGCTCTGTTTCCTCCCGTGAGTCACGTCCAGCCTCCAGGCTTCCGGCGCCTCGCAACTCGCAAGGAAAGCAAACTTTGTTTTGAGCAACTGGAAACAGGGCAGGGCCTGAAGTTTGAACCAAGCTTGAAGCTCTGTTTTGAAATGTTACAAACTTACAAAAAGCTTCGGGCAGGGCAGGACGGCCACCTAGAACGTTACAAACTTACAGAAACTGGAAACACAAGGGCCAACAATCAACGATTCAACTGGCAACTGGTAACGATTCACAGTTCACTGCACTTAGTTCGATGACAAATGACAGACTCAGAGTATATAAGAATAATTTATACTAATACGGCATCGGCAACAACAAACTGACCAAACACGTAACGCAGCTTGCAACGGTACAAAAGGAGTGAATCAGGGATGTTTGATTTGTCTCGTGCTGCAAGCCAACAACTGGTTCATGGCATGGACCATTGGTTTGTTGGTGAAATGTGGTGCGACTTGCTGAGACCATCAGTTCATAACTTCAGTCTGCGATCAGTGATGTACCGGTACGTGACTCGTGAAATGCTCATGGGGAGTCTGCCACTGGAACAAACTTGGGGGGGCTGAATGTCAAGTTTTGGGGGGGCTGACTTGTACCCTACTGGTCCATATCTAATATTAAACTTTGATTTTAAAAAGTTTTTTTTGGGGGGGGGACGGTAACCCCCCCAACGAACCACACAGGTCCGCCCCTACTCACTGGTGTGCCATCTTACCCATTAGCATAGAATGAAACCTAGATATGTAGAAACAGTTTAATCTCACTAGATGCACACAATATATAACTAATTTTGGGAAATTGACTAACCATATTACATAGGGAATAATTATATATGATTAATTTTTTCGTTAGTTCCTGCAGGCATAACAAGTAGTAAAATAATTTAGGCTTTAGTCTCATGCAATGCCAGTCCCTGTGTAGCAAGTAAAATATCCACAAGAGCTTGTGTAGGATTATGGAATGTCTCGATATTCCACTAAATAGGCAACTTTGTGATGTGCGGGTTAACTTTGTGTAGGATTATGGATTGTCTCGATATTCCAAAAAAGTTATATATATATATATTGTTAATGTAAATTTTATTGGCTTGGATTAGTGTTGGCGTATTTGAATTCAAATAGGATAAGATTTCATCTTATCTCTAAAACTGTAATTTTGAATTGTTAAATTTGATTTCAAATAGGATAAGTTTTAATTTTTGAATGAATGTAATTTAAATTATGGGATTTATCCATAGTATTTTGAATTCATTTAGGTGTCTAGGAGTCTGTTAAAGAGACTGGGGAGTTGAATTTTGAAATTTAGAATGATAAAATCAGAAGGCAAATTCGAAATTCAAATTGTAGCAATAAATCCGGAAGTCTGTTAGCAACTTGTCAGAAGACGGATTCTGATGAAGAATGACCTGTCAGCAGACGCGTTTCAGCAGTACTTTTGGATTGTCTATTTAAATCAAGTCATATGGTAACCCAAAAATGTGATTTTTGGCCAAAACTGATTTTAGATATATTTGAGAGCCATTTGAGAGGAAAATTAGTGGAGAATTTTTTTTGTGATTTTTATATACTTGCGAGTGTGATCTTATTCAAGATTTGAGAAGATCGTTGATTGGTGTACGTAATCAACTACTGGAGGTTCTAGTAGGAAAGGTATAGATTGAAGATCGTCAGAGGTTCTAGCTGTTACTGCGGTAGGGATAAATGGATCATTTATCCGATCAAGTAAGGGAGTCAATTGACAAAAATTTTGTAATTGAATAGCTTACTTGTAAACTGATTTTCAATCAATAAAAATGATTTTCCTAGGTTTGGTTGCCCTGTAGGGTTTTACTTTTGAAGAATTCTTCAAAAGGTTTCCCTTCGTAATTAATCGGTGTGTTATGCTTGATAATTTATTTGTTACATATTTATGAATATTCAGACGATTGATATCTAACAAATTTGACAAATTTGATTGTGAAAATTGTTAGATATATTTGGCCATACAGGAGTAAAAAGGAAATTTCAATTGGCATCAGAGCGGGTTCACTCATCTGAGTGTGATTCATTCCTGGTAAAGATGGCATTATTGTATGTTTCACCGAAATTTGATGGTGAGAACTATGCATATTGGAAAGTACGTATGAGAGCATTCCTAAAGTCATTAGATGAACGAGTATGCAGGCACGCCGTTGAAAGAGAGTGGAAAAAACCCGAGACCAGTATTGATACTTGGTCGAAAGATGAGTTAACTAATAGCAATTTCAATAGCAAAGGGTTGATTGTCATCTTCATGGCGGTATCTCAAGAAGAATTCAAAAGGATCTCCATGTGTGAGATAGCGAAGGAGGCATGGGACATATTGGAAGTCACACATGAAGGAACAATAACTGTGAAAAATTCTAAATTACAATTGTTAACATCTAGATTTGAAGAAATTAAAATGCTTGAAAATGAATGCTTTAATGATTTTTATGCTAAACTAAATGATCTTGTGAATTTCAAGTTTAATCTTGGAGAAAAGGTTGAAGACTCAAGAGCATACAATCAAAGTTGAAGAACTCGTTGGGTCCTTACAAACGTATGAATCATCTCTTCCCCAAACGAGAAAAGGTAAATCTATTGCTTTAAAAACTGTGAAAAAAAAATATGATGATATTTGTGGTGAGGAGAGTGTAAATGATAAGGATATAGCTCTTATTGTTAGGAAATTCAAAAATTTTATAGTTAAGAAAAAGACTAATGAAAAACAAAAGAGAGCAAAAAAATTTCCAAAAGAAAAATGAATTAGAAAATTGGAATAAAGACAAAGTTGAGAAAAATAAGAAGGTAAAATGTTATGAATGCTTAGGCTATGGTTATATTAGAATTAAGTGTCCTAACTTCAAGATAAATGAAGGAAAAGCATCAAATGTATCTTCTAGTGATACTTCGGATTTTGAAAGTGAAAACTCATCTTCCGATAATGAAAAATCTTTTATGGATTTTTCTACTATTGTGAATGATTTGGCTGAAAATTCACTAACAAAATCTGAAAGTAGTTGTGCTTCTAGTGATTTGGACATTACTCTAGTTGATGCTGACCAAGAACTTAGTATTTAAGATGCTTACAATGAAGTGTGTGAAGAGGTAGTCAAACTGAAAAAACTCAACAAAAATCTGTATAAAAACCTTACAGTTATAGAAAATGAGAAAAATAATTTGATTGAGGCTGTAAAAGTTTTTGAAGTTGAGGTGTTGAGACTAAAAAATCAAAAGGTTGCATTAGAACAAAAATTGAAAAATTTTCAAGAGTGTGAACAAAATTTAGCAATCAAAAAATTAAATGAAATGTTGAGGTTTCAAAAACTAAGCAGTGATAGGACGAGATTAGGATATGTGGCTTCTAAAGGAAAAGGAAAACAAATACTCTTATCCGGTGCGTCGAGTTCCAAAAGTATTGTGTTTGTAAAGGAAAGTCAAAAGAAAAACCACAACAATCCTCCCATGCTGAAGGCTGGTGACTCAAGAAATTTGCACAAAAATTCTCCATTGACCATGATGAAGAAAGGTAGGTATGAAGGTAGGTTTACTCCTATTTGTCATAATTGTGGAACTGTTGGGCACATAGGACCATATTGTTTTAATGTGTCTCAAGGGCAAAAAATCAAAATTGGAAAAAGTCTGAAAATGAATGGAAAAAGCCTACAAAATCAAGTTGAAGAGATGAGCCAATAAATTAATTTTGTAAGTCGTGAACTTGGTGAATTGGTTAGGCTGTGTATTCAAAAAAATGAAAAGGACAAGCCAAATCTCAAGACAAAATGGGTGGTCAAAAAGGATATCGTGCCACGTTAGTTTATAGGATCACGTGCATGTTCTTATATTTCTTTCATATCACTAGTATAAGACATACATTTTTATTGTGTTTCGTTTTGTTTATATTGAAGTTTTTTTTGGTTGGTTTATTTTGTTTTGGTTTCCTAATTTTTATTAAAAAAATGTGTTTTTTGGCCAAATGATGTAGAGTGCATATTTGATGATGTGTTGAAGGCTTTGAACATATTGATACTCGCTTTATAAATCCTTGCACTCATGCACTATTCTTGTGTTGTGCATCCCACATCGTACATCCTAACCCTATGGATCATTATAGTAAAGGTTCACTCTTAATGCATTGTAAGAAACTTGTGTGAATGCACTTTTGTTTGATTAAAAAAAGAAGGGGGGCTGAATAAGTGTATTGAGATACTCATCATAGAGAGAGTCTATACTTTAAATTGACTAATACTAGTTGAACCTAGTACAAGTATGAAAAATGCCTCCCTTTGCCAAACACCACTTGTTGATCCATATAAAAAAAGTCGGTGTGAAATTCATTGCGGAAAAAGACTTACACCCCACACGAATCTAACCTTGGAAGTTCTTATAGAAAAAATCATTGCTCTTATCATTGTGGAAAAAGATGAGCAATAAAAATGAACAAAAAATGAGCTATGCAAGTAAAGTGTTTGGAGAAAACACTTATGTATCTAAACTCTAGCATAAAGTTTGCTTTAAAGTGAGTGACAATCTCTTGGGAGCATTTTTTAAAATAAGATTCCTATTAAAAATGATGATAAAAAAAAAGGAATTCATGAAAAAAAAATTAAGAAATAAAATATCAAGAAAAAAGTTGCTATCTTTCATAAGTTGCTCACTCACACACTCACATGAACCTTGACTTTGATGATTTTATGAGAAGTGAAAATCTATTGTGGGTGTTGCAATCAAGATGATGTATGGTCTTGAATTTATTTGGTGAGTAGCACTTTGATTAAACCTAAATGCATCTCTTTATACTACTTGCCTCATTGCCATTGTTTTTTATTTTTTTAAAAAAATAAAATAAAAAATCTGCATATAAACATTTTTTTTGGCAATTTTTTTTTCTGACCAACACGAAAAAAAAATGGTCAAGTTTTTGGTTTTACAAGTGCATATGAGGCATTCTTTGAGAATCAATGCTTAGGACTTCTTGAGATTTTATATGTGAGTGATCTAATTGTTGTATTTTGTAGCTAAGTCCCGGTGGGACACAAAAAAAGGTCTCAACAAGGTCACAACACGTGACTAAGTGTATGGTCACTTAAAGTGACTCACGGCAACCTTAGTTGCCTATTCCTAGTGCTTTAGACCCTTTGGTATCCATATCGCATGCAAGATTATTCAGTGCTCTAGGGCTCCACTTCTCATTCTATCCTAAGTTCCAAGTTCTATAAAATCTCACATAATTTTGCGTGATTTTGGACTACGCTTAAGAAGTATATTCCATCTCTCGGCATTCAGGTAAGTCATTCTAACTTTAATCTTGATTTTTCCATTCTAAGGTTCGGATTCTATCTTTAAGAAATATAGGTTTCGATTTTTGTATTGGTATTAGATGAAAAGTATGGACTTGAATGTTGGGTTGATTGAGTTAATCGATGCATATATGTTTATGACAAGTTAAGATAACCTTGCTGGATACCGAACCATATGGTTATTTTTTGGAATTTTTTTTCATTTCAATGCAAGCTTGATACTCGGGTTCTCCTATAAAACTAATTTACGTTTATTTTTTTCCTAGCATTTTGGTTGTGAGTGCTTAGATGAGAACTAAGAAAAAAGAAAAATCCTCCCTCACCCCATTCCTCAAGTGAGGCTACACTTTCAGCTTATACATGACATTAATTTGGCTAAATTGATGACAAAAAGAGGGAGAAAAGTGAGGAGTGAGGGGGAGCAGCAGCACATACTAAGGGGGAGAAGCATTGATGAAGGGGGAGAAAGTCCGAGTAGGACATGAAACATACATTTATAAAAAATGTTTTGTCACCAATCAGCAAAAGGAGGAGATTGTTAATGTAAATTTTATTGGTTTGGATTAGTGTTGGCGTATTTGAATTCAAATAAGATAATATTTCATCTTATCTCTAAAACTGTAATTTTGAATTGTTGAATTTGAATTCAAATAGGATAAGTTTTAATTTTTGAATGAATGTAATTTAAACTATGGGATTTATTCATAGTATTTTGAATTCATTTAGGTGTCTAGGAGTCTGTTAAAGTGACTGGAGAGTTGAATTTCAAAATCTGGAATGATAAAATCAGAAGGCAAATTCGAAATTCAAATTATAGCAGTAAATCCGGAAGTCTGTTAGCAACCTGTCAGAAAACGGATTCTGATGAAAGATGACCTGTCAGCAGACGCGTTTCAACAGCACTTTTGGATTGTCTATTTAAATCAAGTCATATAGTAACCTGAAAAGATAATTTTCAGCCAAAACTGATTTTAGATATATTTGAGAGCCATTTGAGAGGAAAATTAGTGGAGAATTTTCCTTATGATTTTTATACACTTGCGAGTGTGATATTGTTCAAGGTTTGAGAAGATCGTTGATTGGTATACGTGATCAACCATTGGAGGTTCCAATAGGAACGACATAGATTGAAGATCGTTAGAAGTTCTGGCTGCTATTGCTGTAGGGATAAACGGGTCGTTTATTCGGTCAAGTAAGGGAGTCAATTGACAAAAGTTTTGTAATTGAATAGTTTACTTGTAAACTAATTTTCAATCAATAAAAGTGACTTTCCTGGATTTGGTTGCCCCGTAGGGTTTTTACTTTTGAAAAGTTCTTCAAAAGGTTTCCCTTCGTAACCAATCGGTGTGTTATGCTTGATAATTTATTTATTACATATTTATGAATATTTAGACGATTGATATCTAACAAATTTGATTGTGAAAATTGTTAGATATATTTGACCATACAGGAGTAAAAAGGGAATTTCACATATATATATATATATTGACTTCATGCATGGATGAATTGGTATGTAATGATTTTCATATTTTCAAGATTGATTTATATCACTTTAATTTTAAAATTTGTCCAAGATCTGATCAATCTGAATTGATTAGACCCAGCTAATTGCCACCAACTCTAAAATTCTCTACCACATAAGAGTAAGAATATATTTAGATATTGAGATGAGTTGAATTGAATTGTGTATAATAGTATTTTGTGGATTTCATTAAAATAAATTTTATTCTTTAGGTATTATGTATAAAGTATGTAGAGATGAATTTAACTTTTTTATAAGAAATTGAAAAAGTAATGAATCTTATCAATAATTAATTTTAGATGAATTAAGATAAATTGAATTTAGTTTAAACACATGATAGGTTTGGGGAGTAAAATTAGATGAGAATTTTGTAAATGATAGTAAAATAGTTTGTGAATAGTATTAAGATAATTTGAGTGGAGTATTTTTTAAGTTTTGCAAAATGAGAAGAAAAAAGTTGAATAAAATATTATAAAATTAAGACATTGTAAGAATATAATTTTATAATATTAATTTTGTTTGAAGATTTAAAAAAATTGGAATGTTCATTGTTTTTTATTTGAAAGTTGAAAAAGTTCTAATGATTAATTTGAAAAGGTTGTAATAATTAATTTGAAAATATTATATTTGAATTATGTTTAGAAATAAAATGGGATGAAATGATATGAAAATTGTGTCTCATCTTGTCTCTAAAATGAAATGACATGATATTAAATAAAGCCAATGTCAATGTATGCTTGAGAGCATTCCCAATAATTTCTTCATTATATCCTTTAAACTAGGAGCGTTACTTGCATCATATTGGGCGGGGGCACCTTTATCCCGCCTCGTATGATGAGGGTGCTCCCGCCTAGTATGATGTGGGGTTGTAATTTTCTCTTTGATGCCTGCCTCTCATGCACGGGGGAGAGATATCCTGCATTGCTTCTACCTCCACCTTCTTTTGATATTTGAGACTATGAAAGTGTGATAAATACTATCTAAAAACTTATATTTCATGCCCACCTTCTCAATAATTTATGAGAATTTAACTATTAAGACTTAAAAGAAGTTTATATTGAATTGTTTAAATATCATAAATTTTGATCCAAATGAATAGTAATATTAAAAGAAATTTTAAAGTTGAAGACTCCAAACCAATAGTCAAATTCTTATTTTATTAGTTTCTCTCTTTATTTCCTTTCTCAGACTAATTAATTTTTTTTTTAGTTTCTCTCCTGCCAAACTTTTGTTAATAACTTAATTTAAATTAAATACAATTGCTAATTAATTTCTTAACTCATAATTTAATTAAAATATAATTATTAATTATCATATAATAGGTAGAATGATAAAAAATTATAAAATAAATTAATAATTATAAATAATAAATATTTTTTAATTATTAATTAATTAATTATTCATTACTATATATCTTTATAAATAGACAATCTAATATAAAAATTTGATGTGAATAGTCAAAATTAAATTATTATTAAATTATTTTATTATTATATAATAAAAAAAATAACTATTCTAATGTGTAAACTTATATAAATAAAATGACTAAAAATCAAATTAATTTTCATAATAGCTAAAATTGTCATTTACTTTTTAACGATTCAATGAGAACGTTATAAGAGAACATTCTGCCCTTCATCAAAGAGAAACATTATGCCCTAATTTCATCAAAGAGAAAATGTTTACAACGCATTTTCTTTGCCCAAGTAGGAGAGGCAAAAATTTGGCGCCATTTTTTCACAAATAAATACCGCTTCCCTGACCTATGTCTCTCCTCCTCATCATCCTCCGTCTCTCTCTCTCCGAAGATCTGAAAAATGCAGCGCCAAAAATCGATACTCTCATTTTTTCAGAAACCCTCGTCGGAGACCAATCGCTCCGGTGCTGGAAACTTGATAGGAAGCCAGCGAATTCCTCAGTTTCCTTCTAAGCAGGAGAAGCAGAAAGGTTCCGTTCTCAAGCAGGCCACGAATGATGCGGCCATGGACTCGTATTTTGAAATCAGAGGAACCGAGACACCGCCGGAGAAGGTGCCGCGGCAGGTTTTGCCTGTGAAGTTCGCCACAAACGAGAACGACAGAGATCCTTCCCTGTTCTCGAGTATAATGCATAAGTTTGTGAAGGTTGATGATGGAGAAAAGGCTAGCGAGAGGTAGTGTTTTACTTTCTCGTAGTTGTTATTTTGAAAGTTTAAGTTTTATTTGGCCGCATGTTCGAAAGAGTACTGTATATATATATATATAGATATATATATATATATATATCCATCTCTACCATCCAAAGTAGAGTTTGAATTGTCAACCTCTTTTATCGTGAAATATTACCTACCATCTGGCTGCCGAGAGAAATGAAAAGGAAATGTAAATATTATGGCTTACACTTCATAGCGTTGCTCGAGAAGTGTAGAGCATAGATTAACTCATGCATTTGCCTTTTGAAGATATTAATTGATTGTTCATTGTTTAGTCAACTGCAAAATGATGACACTGATTAGAAGGTTATGTCAAAATTAAATCAATGATCATTTCGAGCCTGCAGCTTTAAACTTATGAAGGAGAACATTTTGAAATATCTTGAGACATAGTTGAATGGCGCATGTCTCATACAACTTTATTCACAAATCTTGTAACTCTCAAGTTTTGAAATTCAAGCTTATAGTTGTTAATGATACCTGTAGCTTTATGATGTTGTCACATACACAAATTACGGCATGGATAGCATATGTCATGACTAGTATAAACAATTGTCAGTCTGAGGTTTATACTCGACTGCAAAGTATCTGATGTTTATAGCTGACGAATTTGCACTTAAATGCTTGTGTCACATCTTGTTATAAGCTTTGTGTGAAATTTGCAGGAAGCTGGGTGATGGTAGTTTCTCTAATGTTTCTACAATATCTGGTAGATATGTTGAGCCAGAAGGATTGCATAAACAAGGCGTGGCTTCCCAACATTCCAAAAAGGGTGATGTAGTCAATTTTAGTGGGATAGTTGGTCAACAATGCACTTTGCATATTGAAATTGATGACGATATTCCCGGGCCTGAAACGCCTGGTATGAGACCTCTTGCTTCTCGTTTGAAGCGATTTCAAGAGGATATTCCAAATTGTGAGGTTAAGAATGACACTTCCTTGATGGATTCGAGCAAAAGGCTGAAACTACTCCAGGATTCAACAGCTTTAAACAAGAATCATACAGAAGTGTCTGATACAACGAGCAAGTTTGAGTGGCTTGACCCTGCTCGAATCAAAGATGCCAATGGGCGAAGGCCTGATGATCCTCTTTATGACAAGAAGACACTTTATATACCACCAGATGCTTTGAAGAAAATGTCAGCATCACAGAAACAATATTGGGGTATCAAATGTCAATATATGGATGTTGTGCTTTTCTTTAAAGTGGTTAGTCAATCTTGCATCAAATCTTGATAATTTCATTGACAGCATATGTTTCTACCCGTCCTTTCGCATTAGAGCATCAATAGGCCTGAAAGTCATTTCATATTTAATTTACACATGTCAATCGATTTCTAATCAATGGCTACTAAGAAGATGCAAACCCTCTTCTGCTGGAGACTTGGTAGAAAGATTGAACGCAACAACATGACAAATTCACCGTGAGCAAAGCAATTAATTCTTATCATAGGAAAAAATACCTTTGTCTTTTGTTTTTTTTTTTTTTTTTTTTTGGGACACAGGCCATTAGGTGGGCTTGTTGTCTTGATGCTTCCTACATGAAGGTGACTTCAAGATATTTTATATAACTCTCTTGATAAGATTTATGGGTTATGGGATTAAATCCTCCTTCTGCCCTTGGGCTCAAGCGGCCTCCAATTGTCTAAAGGAGAAATATCCTCATCCTATTTGGGTCATTGGAAGATATTCATGTTTTATCTTCCTACATTTGAGAATTGCACTAAAAAACTAGATTTAGATGTGCTGAATTGTTGCTGCAGTGATTTTTTAAATTATCATTTGTGGTTTTGGAATATGTTCACCTAGTGTCACAAATTGTGATACAGGGAAAGTTTTACGAGCTTTATGAACTAGATGCTGAAATTGGCCATAAGGAGCTTGATTGGAAAATGACATTTAGTGGTGTGGGGAAATGTCGGCAGGTGACCACACGTTGACGTAATTTTGGTTCTTGTTTCCTTTTTCAATAGCTCATTTGAGCTAATTTCTCATCTATTGAAGCATGATTTTGTACTCGATAAATCTCTCCTTTCTATCAGGTCGGTATATCTGAAAGTGGGATAGATGATGCTGTTCAAAAGCTTGTTGCTCGTGGGTAAGAGGGTGACCAAGACTTGCATTAGTCTTACCCTGTCTGTGTATTCTTTGTTGAATTATGCCTTTTAAGGAAGAGTGAGGAAATTCTTTGTTGCAAGTTAGGTCTTCCTCTTGTATATTTCCTTTGTACTTCCGCTGCTCCTTTTGCATTTTTTAGTAAAATATTTGATCACTTATTAGAAAAAAATGGAATAGTAAGAGGAAATTGCAATTTTTTCTACTTTTTAACTACTTGTAGTTGAGTTCTTCTCTGGTAGAAGGCAGCCTGGTATGCAAACTCCTGTTAAGGCTTTCTGTAAAGGGTAAAAAGCTCAGCATGTTTGCTGAAGTGGGAATCTTTTACTGGGAATTTTCTATGTTTTCATCCACCTGCTAATTTTAAGAGAGAGAGAGAGAGAGAGAGAGAGAGAGAGGGAGAGAGAGAGAGAAGGAGAGGGAGAGTTTATCACAAACACTTGTTTGATCTAGCCACAACTATTGCTATTCTGAGTTGTTGCTTTTGCTTTGTTCTTTCTGAAGATATAAAGTTGGACGAATAGAGCAGTTGGAGACATCTAATCAAGCAAAAGCCAGAGGTTCAAATTCTGTGAGTTATCCATGCACATGATGGGCACTTCAAATTTTTGTTTTGATAGGTAATCAAAGAAACTTTATTAATAGAAAAAGGCAAATCCCAGTTACACAGGTAGTATACATGGGAAGTACCTAGTTAGGGTTTACAAAGAACGAAAAAGGTCTTGAACACTAGATCGTCACAAATAATAGAACCCGTCCATAATAGCAAAGACTTAAAAAAAAGTTTTAAATTTCTTCTATTGTTCTCTCACAATCTTTAAAACTTCTTATATTTCTTTCCTTTCAAATACACCAACATATATAAATAAGAACCATGCGCTAGATGGCTACCACATGTGAGTTACCTTGAATGCCTCGCCAACTAGCAAGGAAATCCACCAGTCTTCAGAGCATGACCCATGACAAGCCAACTCTATTGAAGAAATCATCCCACATGATCCTGGTTACCTCGCAATATAGAAGCAAGTGGTCTACTGATTCCCTCTGCTTCTTGCATGTATAACACCAGTCTAGCACAATTATCCGACGCTTCTTAAGGATGTTTGTAGTCAGTATTTTGTCCAATGATGTTGTTTAAACAAAAAAGACTGCTTTGGTAGGAGCTTTTGTCTGCCATATGTTCTTTCACGGAAATCTGGTGGAACTGGGACTCGTTAAAGCTTGGTAAAACGATCTAATAGGGAAGTTCTCTTTCTTTAATTTATTTCAATGCATCTTGTCCCTAATACCCCTTGGAATGCGTACTTAATACAAAGTTGCAAAGAACTCAAAAATCAATTCCACCTCCCAATTTTAGGTTGCTCTAATAAAATCAATATTTCATTGAGGGAGACCATTTGAGAGAGATAACAGGTCTAAGATCGCAACATCCTTTTCTCTTGCAAGCTCCTAGATGGCAGGAAATGTAACCTGGAGGTTTCGATCACCACAGCAAACATCATGCCAAAAACTGACACAGGAACCATTTCCCACTACAATATGTTCATGACCTCGAAAGGTCTCCCAATGTCCCCTTATATATTTTGATAACCTCACACCATATGTGCCTTGTACCTCATTGGAGCATCAACCTCCCAAAGCCTCTCCAAATTTTGAGTCTGTTACCAACTTCCAAAGGGCATCACTTTCAAGTTGGTACCTCTACAACCATTTACCCAAAAGAACTTGATTGAATTTCGTCAAATGGCGAATCTCCAAACCTCCCCCAAAATGAGGGTACAAATTGTTGACCAATTAACCAGATGAAACTTGAATTCATCCCCCAGCCACTCCAAAGGAAATCCCTTCGCACATGATGGGCACTTAAAATGAATTAATAGAGTTTTATTTATTGGGTCTATTCTTGACGCATGATATCTATCCTGTGTTTCCCACTTGTTACAACTGAACATAGTGTTTGGCTTTCTAGCCTTAACATTGATTGTTATCTATTTCCTCATCTGGTGTCAAAAATTTAGGTATCTGCTAATGAATGGTAAGTTTCTATGATAAAAGCTGTAAACCACACTTAAAAGACTGTTATTTTGTTAACATCAGTTTTTCTCTTGTTTTATACTTGAACTCTAAAACTTTAATCTGTCAGTAGTAACTTTGGGTTCTTTTGCATGTTGTCTTTCTGGGTTGATAAGTTTATATCGATGCTTAACATTAAGTTTCTGGTTTGACTACAAAAAATTGATTCAGGTAATCCTAAGAAAATTGGTTCAGGTAGTCACCCCATCAACCACAACTGATGGTAATATTGGGCCTGATGCTGTTCATCTTCTTGCAATAAAAGAGGTCTTCACTGTCACTACTTAATTATGTTCCCTTATATACTCAGCCAATGTCAACCTTTGGGATATGGCCTGAATTTATTGCTGTTTGCATGACAGAATATGCTTATCTTCATCTTTCAGTACACATTTCTGAAATTGATGTCTTAGTTCAAGCTCATCTAATGATCTCATCATTAAAGATGGTCTACCAGTGAGAAAAATATTCTATCTTAAGAATTGTTTCTGGGTTTTTTTTTATTTAATCTCTAAGCTTTGGGAAAATTTTTGGGATTATGAAGGCTTGGTTTATTATTGCATTAGAACAATGCACTGTGCTTTTCTCCTTATTTGTCACTTTTTTCATCTTTACAAGCACCTTGAAGTGACATTTTTTTCACCAGCACTGTTTACTGTATTTAATGAGGTAGTTAAGCATGCTCCTACATCATTTCCTGAAAAAGGGATCTGCTGCACGAACCAGTACCGGTTCTCTGTACTTATGTTTATTACCAGCCAGAAAATTTGATCTAATATTTTAACTTTTTTTTTTATCGCATTTTGTCTGTAGGAGCATTCTGGCTTGGATAATGGTTCGATTGTATATGGCTTTGCTTTTGTGGATTGTGCTGCTTCAAAACTTTGGGTTGGTTCAATCAAGGATGATGCGTCCTGTGCTGCTCTTGGGGCTTTGCTGATGCAGGTATGGGTTAATGTACAGTTTTCTTTTTGCAATATGTTTTTATGGATAACCATCAAATTTGAAAAGGAAAGCTTAATTCTCTTGTTGGGGATTTTGTTTTAGGTGTCACCGAAAGAAGTTATATATGAGAGTAGAGGTGAGCATTCTTCCCCAACT
Organism: Platycarya strobilacea; assembly: GCA_036898215.1. NCBI lineage: Eukaryota > Viridiplantae > Streptophyta > Magnoliopsida > Fagales > Juglandaceae > Platycarya > Platycarya strobilacea. The sequence goes on from CM072546.1 coordinate 50,315,799, forward strand.
CCAACATTTGTGGTTTGAGCAGAGTTCCATTTCTGAAGTCTTATACGACAAGAATTTCATACTCTCGACACTTAAATTTTCAACTCCCGCAGGGCTGTCCAAGGAAGCTCATAAAGCCCTCAGAAAATACTCATTAACGGGTCAGATACTGATAACTTTTTCTGAATGGAAGATTATAAACAAAAAGTTCACATTAAATGCTCAACTTTTACAAGTATTGCATTGGTTTTTCACATGCCATGTTTATAACCATATCAGTTCAACCACTATGTATGCAATACAGATACAACTTGGGAGAACAACATTTTTAGCCAGAGTTCTGCAGTATAATTGACATTGATTTCAACGTGCTGAATTTGAAATTAGGTTAGATTATGTATCTGGTGGATTTATTCTGAGCTTTATGTATGAAAAAAAGGTTGAGCTTTGACTTCAGCTACCGTTCTCTAAAATCTAGAGAGAATCGTGAATTGTGTACGTGCAATTTCTAAATAGGAGAGATTTGGAGTGACAAAAGCACAGATTTCAAACCAGGGTTTTTGTATTCAATTATTGCAGAGCACATTTTTGGCTGGGAGCTTATATTCAGTTATTTAAGATTTTATTATATACATGCATGTTTATATGCTAAGAAACCAAATAGTTACGTTATCATGAGTTTAGAATCTCCCACTAAGTAGGTTCAAATCATCAAGTTTTGTTTATCTTGCAGGTCCTGTTACACTGGAATTGAGTCCAGTGCAGCTGATTACAGATTTCCTGGAAGCTTCTGAAGTTAGAAATTTGGTGCAATTTGAGGGATACTTTAAAGGGTCTTCTACTTTATGGAATCATGTCCTTGATAGTGTGATGCACCATGATATTGCTTTATCTGCTCTCGGTGGACTAATAAGTCATCTATCGAGGTTGATGGTAAGCTTACCTTTTCTTAAAGCATTAAGAGTAAGGACAATCTACTGCAAGGGTGTCAGTTGTTTATAGTAATTGACCCAATTTATAAAAAAAAATTGCAGTTAGATGATATCTTACGGAATGGAGACATACTGCCATATCAAGTTTATAGGGGTTGCCTCAAGATGGATGGACAGACTCTGGTCAATCTTGAGATTTTCAGTAATAATGCTGATGGTGGTCCATCAGGCAAGTTCATTAATCACCTTATTTTTAACAAAAATACTCTGGAATAATGCGTTCTATATTTTGCTTTCATTCTTCATTATGTAACCCCTTAATAGCTTAATGCTGATTGAATTTCAGGTACTTTGTACAAATATCTTGATAATTGTATGACATCATCTGGTAAGCGGTTTTTAAGGAATTGGATCTGCCATCCGCTAAAAGATATTGAAGAAATTAATAATAGGCTTAATGTGGTTGAAGATTTAGTTGCACATTCAGAAATTATGTCGCTTGTTGCTCAATATCTTCACAAGCTCCCTGATTTAGAAAGGTTGCTTGGAAGGATTAAAGCTAGTGTTCAGTCATCAGCTTCTCTGTTACTGCCCTTGATTGGAAAAAAAGTATTGAAACAGCGAGTAAGTCTTTTCTATCTTTTTCTCAAGTAATAATAATATTTCCTATTTGAAAGTTAATAGATTATCTAGTTTGAATCACTTCTATTTTTATCGATGAAAATATCTGATGTTTTTAGCATGGTACAGGTTAAAATGTTTGGGTCGCTTGTGAAAGGCCTGCGTGTTGGATTTGATCTCTTAACACTATTACAGAATGAGGGGCATATAATCAAGTCTTTAGCGAAAGTATGTAGAATTCCAATGCTAAGTGGTAGTGATGGGCTGGACCAATTCCTTGCCCAATTTGAAGCAGCTGTAGACAGCGAGTTCCCGAATTACCAGGTCTTGTATCTTTGATCCAATACATTTCTTCATTCAAACCACCTTACTGTCTTGTGAGTTGGCTTGTTTTCTGATCTGTTTAGCCAGTTGTGCGTGAAATCTGTTCGGTATTTTCTAAAGCATTATTATCAGCACAAGTGCATGTTCTCTTAATTTATTATCTTTGAGTGGTGATTTTAGTTTCTAGTGTTGTGGCTCACACTGTTTTCTTTTGTGCCAGAATCACAATATAATAGATTCAGATGCTGAAACACTCTCTATTCTTATTGAGTTATTTATTGAAAAATCTACTCAATGGGTTGAAGTCATTTATGTCATCAACTGTATCGATGTACTAAGGTCTTTTGGAGTCACTGCTACTTTATCGTGCGGGGCAATGTCTAGACCTGTGTTTTTGCCTCAATCTGAAAATATGACTGTGGGGGAAGAAATGGGACCAACGCTTAAAGTTAAAGGGCTATGGCATCCATTTGCCCTTGGAGAGAATGGAGGGTTGCCTGTCCCAAATGACATTATCCTTGGTAAGGATATAGATGGTTATCATGCTCGAACTTTGCTATTGACTGGACCTAATATGGGTGGGAAATCAACTCTCTTGCGTGCAACATGTCTAGCTGTCATACTGGCACAGGTTCTTTTTCTCCCTCTGGGTAATTTATTTTGTTGTTTAAGTCCTAGAGAATTAACCTCTTATATTTTAAACCGCTTGATGTTCTTTTTGCGGTCATCTCATTTACATTTGTTAATCTGCAATGACTTGCAGCTGGGCTGCTATGTGCCCTGTGAGTTGTGTGTTCTCTCACCTGTGGATGTTATCTTCACACGGCTTGGTGCTACTGATCGAATCATGACTGGGGAGAGTAAGTTTTCTCTAGCACCAAAAAGGAAAAATTAATAGTAACAAAGTAACCATCAATTTTTTTTTTTGAAAGAAATAATTTAATTTACTGGTTGCTTCACTCTGTTATCTGAAGCCCCCTTGTTTTGTGCAAGAACTGAGAAGTTGGCATGCTGAACCATTTAAGAGCCAAGTAATAACGGAAGAAAAAAATAAAATGAGAAAACAAAGAAAACAGTGTTAGTTCTGAATATCTATGCAAATCAGAATTAGAAAATAAGAAGGGAAATGAAAAAAGTGCCTGCAATACTTCAATATGGTAATGATGGCACCAGTGGAATGCGAGGGGATGTGGGTTTTGATGGTACAGTGGTCATAAAGCCACTGCAGTCATGGTGGTAGGTGTTCCAGTAGATCCTGTCATGTCCTTCAGTGGTTGTGCGGTGGTGTTACAGTGGTGGTTTTTGCAAGGTTTAATTGAAAAAACTGATGGCAGCTTAATTAATTACTCAGTGGTGGTTTTGAATGACCCTTTCTAGTATGACAATCCAACACTATTAAAATAAGGAGATAACTTCCACTGGCTAATTTGATATTTGTGCTTCACAATAATTCATGCTGGAAAACTAATCAATTGCTGAACTCAAGTGAAGTGGCTTATACACATATAAATGGGCCATCAGTTGACAGTCTTCTTACACAAGGTAAAATGTATGCTTGCTTCCTCTTGCACCAAGTGAAACGTAGGCTTGCTTCCTTTTACTGTAATACTAATTACAGTATTGGGTGTTAAAGCTAAATCTGGTGTTTCTAGCAAACACAATCTGACATGGATTGAAACTCAGTATCAGACACGCCTCTACTTAGTTTGCCTGTGATTGACTTTGAATGTCAATCTTTTGCAGGTACCTTCTTCGTTGAGTGCATGGAAACAGCATCAGTTCTTCAGAATGCCACTCAAGATTCTTTGGTTATTCTTGATGAACTGGGTCGAGGAACGAGCACTTTTGATGGATACGCCATTGCATATGCGGTGAGACTTTGCTTTTTAACTACTTTTTGCTACCCTTTTCTTCCGTTCATCCTCTCATTGCAGCTAGTGTATAAATTTCAAACTTCTAATAACGATATTCTCATATTTATTTTTTATCCTATTTTATAGATATTGCACTGCAGCATACATACACACACACACACACACACACACACACACACACACACACACACATATATATAATATACCTGCTCAAGTCACATGTAATCAAAGTCCTGATCCATGGGGCCTAACGCATTAGACATATTGAAATGTAAAATCTTTCTGTACTGGTTTATTCTAAACTAGTGGTGGCAACTCTGAAAAAAAAAAAAAAACATAGATATGACCTACTTTGAAAGAAAAACAATTTTTACATACAAAAATTTTGCATTATGGATATAGTTTAACTTTTTTCTTTGGAGATAATAACCAGTTTAGTGCTTATATACATGTTGCACATTGATGATTGGCAAGCATATATTCGGGTGAATTGATCACTACTGTCACGTAACTGTATCCTGTTCCTTTTGAAATAGACATGCACAGCACAATAGCACACGCATACTTTTATATCCTGCATGAGGAATATGGCACTTTTGGAGGCATCGTTGAGAATGATCTGAAAGAATAAACCTAAAAAAAAAAAAAAAAACAACTAAAACAAAAACAAAAGAATGATCTAGGCCACTTATAATCTAAGGGCAATAACATATTATTAAGTTATGAACCTTTTTGTTTCAAGTTTTGTATGTGCCATGGATCACTATGTTTTACTTTTAATATGTGTTGTCCATTTCAATGGAACCAACCATGAATTATCGTCCAGGTATTTCGCAATTTGATCGAAAAGGTTAACTGCCGACTGCTATTTGCTACACATTACCACCCACTTACAAAGGAATTTGCTTCTCATCCTCATGTCACCCTGCAACACATGGCCTGCACTTTCAAGTCGAAATCGGACTGCAATTCTAAAGGTAACCAAGAGTTGGTTTTTCTGTACCGGCTAACCTCTGGAGCATGCCCAGAGAGCTATGGATTGCAAGTGGCAACGATGGCCGGAATCCCAGAACAGGTGGTTGAAGCTGCATCAAAGGCTGGCCAAGTGATGAGAAAATCACTTGGTGAAAGTTTCAGGTCATGTGAACGGAGATCAGAGTTCTCAACTCTACATGAAGAGTGGTTGAAGATGCTGATGGGTGTCTCTCAAACCGGGGATGGTAATTTTGACGACAGTGATGCTTTTGATACGCTGTTTTGCTTGTGGCATGAGCTAAAGAGCTCATATGGATCGCATGGCATTCATGTGTCGAGTCTGTAAGTATCAACATCTGATAAGATTTTTAACCCGAATTTGTAAATTTGGGAAAAGGGTAATGGCAGCCAAAGCATCTTTGACGTGTGTTGAATTTACGGTTTCCACTACTTTGATCACTAACCGAAATGGAAAGAAGAAAAAGATAGGAGTTTTAACGGTAGAAATCTTCGCACGTTCATTTTGGAACCAAACAAATGGATTAAAAATGAAAGGCGATTAAATAAAAATAAATAAATAAACCGTCAAGCTCTCTCCCTCTCTCCTCGTTACTAAACAAAGTACAAACCCCTAAAATGCTCTAATCATAACCACAGAAGACTCCGAAAGTCTCTCCCTCCAAAACATCCGCTGTCCGTTCCTAACCGTTTTTTGAACTTGTGCGAATGTGTTTTCTTCTCTCTGCTTTTCCACTTTCTTCCTCTACTCACTATGGACATGGCGCGAGATCAATATCAAGATACAGACGAAAACGACTATACGTCGAGCCGAGAAACAAAGAAAGACCCGGCAGCCAAATCCAGAAGGAAAGATCTCGGAATCTCGTGCATGCTGAACACCGAATTGGGCGCTGTTCTGGCAGTGATCCGTCGTCCTCCTCTCGATCCAACTTCCCAATTCTTCGTCCCTGAGGAGAATGTCGATCCCACGATCCTACAATCCTTGAAATCGCTTCGAGCTCTCCTCTTCAATACCCAACAAGAATGGCGGACGGTCGATCCCTCTATCTATCTCAACCCATTCCTCCAAGTGATTCAAGGCGACGACATCCCAGCCGCCGCCACAGGTATCGCTCTTTCCGCCATTTTGAAAGTGCTTACGCTCGAAATCTTCGACGAGAAGACCCCGGGAGTGAAAGAAGGTATCAATTCCATTGTTATTGGGATCACGACCTGTCGATTAGAGAAGATCGATTCTGCTTCTGAGGATGCCGTTATGCTGAAAATCTTACAGGTTCTTACCGGTGTTATGAAGCACCGCACCTCGGTTTTGCTCACCGATCACGCCGTCTGCACTGTCGTCAACACGTGCTTTCAGGTGGTGCAGCAATCGGCGAGCAGAGGGGATTTGCTTCAGCGCAGTGCGCGGTACACAATGCATGAACTAATCCAGATTATATTCTCCCGACTGCCCGAGATTGATGTTAAGGAAGGGGAGGATTCAGAGTCTGAGTCGGATGGCCACGATGTTGACGTTGGTGGCAATTTGGAATCCGGGTATGGCGTTCGATGTGCAGTCGATATCTTTCACTTCTTGTGCTCTCTGCTAAATGTAGTTCAAGTGGTGGAGACGGAGAGTTCTAGTTTTCAAGCTGCAGACGAAGATGTGCAGCTTTTTGCTTTGGTTTTGATAAACTCCGCAATAGAATGGAGCGGAGATGAAATCGGGAGGCACCCGAAGCTTTTGAGGATGATCAGGGATGATCTATTTCACCATTTAATCCATTACGGAATGCGATCGAGCCCTCTTGTTTTGTCCATGATTTGCAGCACTGTTTTGAACATCTACCACTTTCTTCGCAGGTTTAAAATCCGATAGCTCAAAACTGAATTTTCTTATATTTGAAACCAAGATCTTTTTAGGCGAACCCAGAAATGCTATAATATTTTTTTTATTTTTTTTGGTTTTGCAGGTTTATCCGTCTCCAACTCGAAGCCTTTTTTGTCTACGTATTGCTTAGAGTTGCCTCTCTTGGAAGCTCATTGCCACTTCAAGAAGTTGCACTTGAAGGAATAATAAATTTCTGCAGGCAACCAACGTTTATAATTGAAGCCTTTGTGAACTATGATTGTGATCCCCTTTGTCGAAGCTTATTTGAGGAAACTGGGAAGCTACTTTGCAAGAACACGTTTCCGGTGGCTAGCCCTGTGACTGCCTCACAGGTACAAGCCTTCGAAGGGTTAGCAACCATGATTCACAACATTGCGGATAATATTGATAGAGAGGATGATTTGAGCCCTTTCGATCCGTACCCAGTTGAGATCACAGAGTATAGACCCTTTTGGGAGGAGAAATCCCAAGATGAACTCGAGTCTTGGGTGGAATTTGTAAGGGTAAGGAAAGCACAGAAAAAGAAAATATTGATTGCAGCAAACCATTTCAACAGAGATGAAAAGAAGGGATTGGATTACCTTAAACTATCCAAGTTGGTTTCTGATCCCCCAGATCCAAAAGTCCACGCTTTCTTCTTCCGCTATGCTCCTGGACTAGACAAGAACATGATTGGGGATTATCTTGGCGACCCCGATGAGTTTCACGTTCTTGTTCTTAAGGAATTCACGGATACCTTCAATTTTTCAGGCATGATTCTTGACACTGCTCTACGTACTTTTCTAGAGACTTTCCGATTGCCAGGAGAATCCCAAAAGATACAGCGGATTCTAGAATCATTCTCAGAGAAATTCTATGATCAACAATCCTCAGATACTTTTGCTACCAAGGATGCAGTCTTCATTCTTTGCTACTCCCTTATTATGCTCAACACTGATCAACACAATCCGCAGGTAAGGAAGAAGATGACAGAAGAGGAGTTCATTAGGAACAATAGAGCAATCAATGGAGGGCAGGATCTTCCTCGGGAGTACCTTTCTGAGCTTTTTCATTCTATTTCAAACAATGCTATCACCCTTTTTGGTCAGCCTGGCGTGCACGTAGATATGAATCCAAGCAGATGGATTGAGCTGATGAATAGATCCAACTATACACAACCTTTGGTACCAAGTAATTTTGATCGTCGGCTGGGAAGAGACATGTTTGCTTGCATTGCTGGGCCATCAGTTGCTTCTCTCTCTGCATTCTTTGAACATACTGATGAAGAAGAATTCCTACATGAATGTGTTGAAGTGCTGTTCTCAATTGCAAGGATAGCACAATATGGATTGGAAGACACTTTAGATGAGCTCCTCGCCTCATTCTGCAAATACACTACACTGCTAAATCCTTATGCCTCAACAGAAGAAACCTTATTTGTATTCAGCAATGACATGAAGCCAAAAATGGCCACACTAGCTGTTTTCACCATTGCCAATAACTTCGGGGAATCAATTCGTGGGGGATGGGGAAATATTGTGGACTGCTTATTAAAACTTAAAAGGCTAAAACTACTTCCCCAATCTGTCATTGAATTTGATACTACTTCCCCCTCTTCATCTGACATCCCAAGAGAATCTGAATCAGCCATAATCTTCCCTGCTCGCAATCCTAAATTTGGCAGCCGCCAGACTTCTAGCACAATTAGTCGGTTTTCACATTTTCTATCTCTAGACAGTACTGAAGAGACTCTGTCCCTAAACATGAGTGAATTTGAACAGAATTTGAAGATCATTAAGCAGTGCCACATCGGGAATATCTTTAGCAATAGTTCAAACTTACCTGATGAAGCTTTGTTTAACCTTGGCCGCTCTCTAATATTTGCAGCTGCTGGAAAAGGACAAAAGTTCAGCACCCCCGTTGAAGAAGAAGAAACAGTTGGATTCTGTTGGGATTTGGTGATTGCCATTGCCTTGGCCAACATCCAAAGGTTCCCAGAATTTTGGCCAAATTTTCATGATTATATGCTAGCAGTTGCTCAGTTTCCTATGTTCTCCCCCATTCCATTCGCAGAGAAGGCCATTATAGGCCTTTTCAAGGTATGTCTCAAGCTCCTTAGTACGTACCGACGTGAGAAGTTCCCAGAGGATCTCATTTTCAAGTCCATCAATTTAATGTGGAAGCTGGACAAAGAAATCCTGGACTCATGTTGTGAGTTGATAACACAATCAGTGAGCAAGATCCTTATAGAGTATCCTGCAAATTTGCAAACCCAATTGGGATGGAAGTCTGTGCTTCATTTGCTATCAGTTACTGGGCGTCACCCAGAAACATATGAGCAGGGAGTTGAGACATTGATCATGTTGTTGTCAGACGGGACCCATGTTTCCCGGACAAACTATGCTTACTGTATAGATTGTGCTTTTGGTTTTATTGCACTTAAGAATAGTCCATTAGATAAGAATTTGAAAATTCTGGACCTAATGGCGGATTCTGTGAATTTGTTGGTCCAATGGTATAAGAATCAATTCTCAGAATCAGGGAACAGTTTTAGTGTTGCGAGCAATACAAGTAACTCCTCTATGGAGGACAATTTAAAAGGTATTGGCTCTTTAAACTTTGCCATGAATTTATTTCTTAAACTTGGGGAAGCACTTAGAAAGACCAGCTTAGCCCGGAGAGAAGAGATGAGAAACCATGCAATCCTCTCTCTTAAAAGAAGCTTCACACTGGCTGAGGAATTGGATCTCACTTCAACCAACTGTATTAACTGTTTTAACCTTGTCCTCTTTGCAATGGTTGATGATTTACATGAAAAGATGTTGGAATACTCAAGAAGGGAGAACTCAGAGAGGGAGATGAGAAGTATGGAAGGGACCCTAAAGATTTCAATGGAGCTTTTGACAGATGTGTACTTGCAATTCTTGAAACAGATATCAGCAAGTCCTGGATTTCGGACATTCTGGTTAGGGATATTAAGAAGAATGGATACGTGTATGAAAGCTGATTTGGGAGAGTTTGGTAAATCAACAGTTCAAGAGCTAATTCCCGAACTTTTGAGAAAGATGATCACACAGATGAAGGAAAGGGAGATTTTAGTGCGGAAGGAAGGTGAGGATCTCTGGGAGATTACCTATATTCAGATACAATGGATAGCTCCTCCACTCAAGGACGAACTATTTCCTGAAGAAATCTTTTAGTGATAGAACAGTTTTGGTCAAGTCGAAAGAATATTGTCCCTTTCCTTCTTACAATTTTGGTTTTCGTTTGTATCTACTTTCTTTTTTCCATTTTTTCCCCCCATCAGACAATCAGAGGGATATATGTAACATGCCATGGTAGTCTTATCCCATGTATACACCTTCTAGCCACTAAATTATTTTCCTGGGATACTTCAATTCCTCATATGCAACTATCAATTACAGATTCTTTCTTTTGGCAGATAAAACGACTTGTTTGTGGGGAACCTGTGGAATCAGACAGCATTTACTTGAATTAAATCGAGAACTTGTATTGAGTGGGTTTCCAAGAACTAAATTTAAGAACCATAGCACCCTGGACGGCAAAAATTAGGGAGAAATCCAGATCATTGAGAATTATAACAGAACAAGCATGACTTTGTTGCATATTAAATTACAAGAGTATTACTATCCATGATTACAAAACCATATAAAAATGCATAAAAGCTGAAAATTTAAAAAAGAATTGGTCCGGTTGCTTACTTGCTATCCCTTTTTTTTTTTTTTTATATATATACAAAAGCCTCAAAATATTAAAACATGCTCCTTTCTCCAAAATCCTTCTAGTAGATCCAGATGTTGTGGCTCGGTACTAGCTTTAATGCCTGCCCGAGACAACACTGCTTGCTTCTTTGCACCTTCTAGTAGATCCATAAAAAATGCACTCCAGGAGACCAATCAATTGCTACGAAAAACCTCAAACCTCTGGAGTAGAGTGCCTATCATGCGGGCTGTCAGCCCAGTCACAAAAATCTTGCAAAATAATACCTCCTTTGGAGTAGAACAACCCATGCTCAACAATATACCTGAGGAAGCGAATGTTTTGCGTTTGTCGATTTTGCAAGCACAAATCGTAATAGGTAATAAAATAGGTAAATAAAAGTATATTATACGAGAATTGAAAAATTATTAATAAATACTAAAATATATTCAATTAAGATTTACTTGATAACTCAAATAAAAAGAATTAATTACTAAAATGGAACAATAAAATGACAAAATTAAAAAAACAAGTTTTATTAAGAAAGTAAGAATCTATGATTTTTGATTTACCATAACTAATTCTATGTAGTTCCGCTAATTGAATTAAAAATATATGTTCAAATTGTTAATAATCAAGTTTCTTTAATTTATCCTTTAATCTTTTTCAAGTATTAACAAAATATTTCAGGCAAATTCTAAATCTTTGCAATAATTCTGAATCTATTAACATTTATTAAAAATAAAAAAAAAAAACTTATAAAGATTATACAAACTCATAAATATTTCTATCCTACGGCTTTTTATGGTATTTTAAATATAGGTTAAAATAATTATTATCTTTTAGTTTTAAATTGAATTTCAAATCATATAAATGATGATCAAACATTCTTAAGTATTAAGTTTATAATGAAATATTGAACAATACGACATAAACATGAATTTAATCCAACTACAAAAAATTTACATAATTAAAGTTATTTTACAACATAATTTAAAAAAATAAATAAATTAGTTTATGATAAAATTAAATAAAAATTTAATAAAAAAATTTAACATCAATAAACTTAAAAGAAAAACTGATTGGAAAAAACCGAATAAAACTTGGAAATCGCCAACCTCGTGCCGCGGCTCCATTTCTCTACAAGTCGTGCGTCTCTCTAGGCTCCAGACTTCACTCTAATATATATTATATATATATTAGGGAGGAACAATGTACAAAAATACGTTTTTTTAATTTAATAAAGTGGTTATAAACTATATATTTTTATAAAGAAATAAGTTTGGATTAATAATGTAATACATAGAGAAAAAAAATAAAAGTTCTAACAAATATTTGACAGATAATAAAAGGAAAATATCTTAACAACGAAAAAATTATATAAAAATAAATTATAAATTGATATAAAGTGATGAAAGATAACTATCTAATAATTAGTATAATCTTATTTATAAAATATTACTATTTGAATTTAATATTTCGTAATGAATTTAAATTGAGAAATAAATCATATTTATTCAAATAATTATATTCATAAATATAGTTGACAAATAGATTTAAACTTAATTATTTTAAATTTTCTTATATATAAAGAATAAATGTAAATTTTAAATCATATATATAGATTTATATATAATATAAATTATAAATTATATAATTTATCTAAGTTTATATATATGATTAAAATTGAAATTGTATTTTAAATTCTATCTTAATTATATATATAAATTTAATTGATATATAATTTAAAATTTATCTAAATTTAAATTCATAATAATTTAGATATAATTTAAAATCATATATCTAACTAATCTCATCTAAATTTAAAATCATATCTAAATTATAATCATATTTTAGATATGATTTAAATTTGATATAATTATATTAATTATATCTAATATTTTAAATATCTAGTGTTAAGTCTTTCTATTATAATGAGTAGCTATCTAACGGTCACTTAACATATTATCTTATTTTTTGTTAAGTTTATTTGTGTTTTTCGTTAAATTTAACGATCACTTAATAGTTACATTACTAATTAAAAACAGGAAGTTCTCAACAATGATGGATGCAGATTGAAGATTCGAAACTCTGACCGAAGGTTCAAAGCTCAAGCTCGATTGAAACCTAGCTCACTTGAGAATGGCAGATGAGGAAGGAACAACGCAGACAGAAGCTGGAGGACCGAGGAAGAATCGGAGAATGAACATCATAGTGTCACACAGAAGAAATGAGATTGAATTGGAAAATTGAGGATTGACTATGAATTTTCATAGGAGATTTAGACGATGTCATTCTATTTAACTGGAGTTTCGATTTCTGACTCCAAATTCCAACTTCGAAATTGGAGTTGTTCCGACTCTAATTCTAAACTCTAACTTCCAACTTCAATTGAAGTTGAAATCATATGGAGTCGAAATTTTTGCAAATTTGAACAATCCTGCTTAATGCCAGTGATTGATATCTAATTTATCAAATCTTATTTTATTCATAATATTTTAAGAAGGATTATTTTTCTTTCTTATCTATTTAGTGTGAATAAACCTAACTAATGACCAATGGGAAAATGTCCTAACAAGATATTTAGTAGTGTTACTCATCCTAATCTCACTTACTTAACTGCAAGACTTTCATGATAATCACAATCCTAGATTTCATCTTTACCCACAATTTTTTTTTATTCTCATAATTCTTTGTTTAGGCACTGTTTGATCTGGTGATGATATATGTTATTGTTGCTAATTAGTCTTTATCCATTTAAAATCTTTATACAATAGAGAATGATATTTACGTTTCCGTTTACGTAATATATTAGTTTACGTCTATAAATATATTTAAAAATTTAAAATTGATTTTAAATTAAAATATTTTTAGGAAATTAAAATATTTTTCGTTTGAAAATTACTATTGCTTAGATATAATAAGTGGCTGCTAAATTTAACGGTCACTTAATAAAAAAATAAAAAAAAATTATTAAGTGATTATTAGATAGCCACTTATTATAATAGAATATATATATATATATATATATGGCCTGTGTGTTCGAGTCCGCCGTGCCCCACAATGAAATCAAATGGTGGCGCTGGAATCTATGTTTTGAATTCTGTTCCGTTCCGGCCGGAATGGCCGGAATGTTCTGTTCCGGTGCCTCAACCGGAACGGGATACCACCTTATTCCGTTCCGGTCCAAATTCCGGCCGTTCTGGTCAAATTCCGGCCATTCCGGTCAAATTCCGGCCGTTTCGGCCGTTCCGGTACAAATTCCGGCCGTTTCGGTTCCTATTCCGGTTTTGATTATTTTTGTAATTTTTTTTATTTGAATGATATTTTTTTTAATTTTAAGTTTAGATGGTATTTAATTAATTTTAGAATATAAAATATATTTATATACTTTGTAATTTTAAATACGTTTTTTTTAATATCATTATTTTTAATATTTTATCTATTTATTTATTTTTGTATCTCAACTTAAATTTGTATTTTTTCAACTTCCAATTATTTTATAAATTTTTAATTCTTCTAATATGTATACATATATATGATACACACTTACATATATATATATATATATGTTTTTATTCTATTAATTGTTAGTTTTTATATATATAAATATTTATTATAATATATAATTAATTCCAAAACGGAACACCGGAACGAAATGGAATTGAAATATTCCGTTTCAGTACCTTAACCGGAACTGTCACCGGAACAGAATTCAAAACTTTGGCTGGAATAGAAATACCCAGTAGTAAAACGTTCGGTCCAAAATTGTGAGGCCCATGTGTTGCACTTGAAGCCCGAGTGAAATGTGAATTGAAGAATGAATGGCTGTAATTGTCTTAGGCCGAATGAACTGCTTTCAAAAGAAAATCAAATATGTGGACTGTGTGTTGGAGTCCGAATGCGGGCCAGGAAGTGAGAAATTCTGAAGCGTGCTTCCTCTTGTCTAAATAAAGTGATGTTGCGGCCCACCTCTATTCTTGTAGTCCAAACAGACTGCTCCTCTTGTTCTTTTAATTTTTTTTTTCTTTTTTTGCCATTCCTTCAATACAAGAAGATAGATAAAATAAAAATAAAAAAATAAAAAATAAAAAAACTAATAATTTTTATAAGTAAAAAAAAAAAATCATATAAAAATTCCATTTATCATTTTGCCAACAGACCATCAATAGTAGAGTACATGTGCTGGCATAATTGGTTCGTAGGGAAGGAAACATCGGGCCTTTGGGACCTGAGAGGTAAGAAGATTGACTTGGTTTAGCTTCAACCATACTAGTGTGATGCAACAAGTTTTGGATATACTTAGACTAACACAAATGAAGACTTGCACAAGTGTGTGTGGCTTGAATGCCTAAGAAATAGTTTTAGGGGTTGAGATCTTTAAGAGGATGTTGGGAAATTATTTTCATTTCATCACATCACATCTTATTCCCTTCTCAAATCACTCAAATGCAATCACTACTTTCAAATTAATCATTACAAATTTTTAAAATTAAAAAAAAATAAAAATAAAAAACAATTCAACATTTTCAAATTTTAAAACAAAAATAATATTAAAAATAATATTCTAATAATATTTAAACTTTATAATACTTTTAATTCAATTTTTTTCTCCTTTTCCAAAATTTGAAAAATACTTAATTTAAACTATCTCACTACTATTCATATACCATCTTATTACTATTAACAAAAAATTTTATTTTATCCCATTCTACAAGCATCTCCTAAGAGGGAAATTATGCTTCTTTGGAGTTTAGAAATATGAGAATTTATCACACTAGGAGTAGTGCATATAACAAGTATATCATCCAAATAGATTAGTACAAAAATTTGAACGTTGTCTTGAATGAAAGTGAACAAGTAAGTGTCGACTAGAGAGGCTTGAAACTCAAGTTTCATATATAGCCTTATCAAACTTGCTATAAAGTTAGGTTTAGAGCCATCAATACACTCTTACAGTTGTTCCATAAAAATATTCTCCGTAAAAGCTCCATGCAAGAAGGTATTAGAGACATCAAATTGCAAATTTTTTTATTGAATTTGAACATCCATGGCAAAGATAACATGAATAGTGGAGACCTTGACTACTGGACTAAAGGTATCATGGTAATCAGTGCCACATTTTTGTTATTCAAATTTTTGGAAATCAAGCACTCTTTCAACTTGTCAATAGAACCATCAAACTGAAGTTTAATTTAATAAGAGGATTGCTACAATTACGAAGGAATTACACAAAAATAATCTCACAAATTGACGTAATTTAATGTGATTCATCATATCTATTTTATAATAAAAATAATTTTATAATATGACAAATTATATCAAATCACATTAGTTTGTGATATTACTTTAATATAATTACTTTATGACTAAAGTACTTTTGATTTTATAAACCCATTTGTTGCGAATAATATTCTGATTAAGAGGTCAAAGACAAAGGGTCCAACTTCATGTTAAATATTTTAACATAACATGAATAAATGGATCTTCGATTTTCTATGATTTACAATAATAAAATAACAATATGAGAAATGTACATTTTTCTATCTGATTAATGAAGAACTATACTGACTATAAGAGAATGATCACCCTAACAACTTGTCTCATAAGTGTCTCTTGATAGTTAGAGGCACTCTAATATTATAGTTGAGAACCCTTGAATCTCCCAGTACTATTTATAGACTTCCGACTATCAAGAAATCTAAGAGTTTGTGTCTGACTATAATTAGAGATATAGAGTTTTAATCTTATCTCTTAGGAGTAATTTTTATCCTTTCATAACTCAAATATTAACCGATAAGATTTTGAACTATTTCAAACTGATAAAATGGATGTGTGTGATACAAAATTTAAATAAAATTCTTACATTCTCCCACTTGACCCATACGCCCATAAAATAATATTTTTCGTTCATGAGATTATAACAAGAAATTAACCATATTGTGCAAATTTATTTCTTGAAACTTTTCATAACTCAAAACACATTGAGTTTCATAATGTCAATATCAAACTAGCTACCAATACGAGTCATGGTGATCCTCTGTTATATAATCAACAGATTCCTTTCTATGTACTACAATATCAGTAATTAAATTTAACACACAATGTTTAATTGAGATAATTAAGGCTAACATTGTAATGCCTTTGGGTTCTAATTAATGTCATTTGTAGACATTATCTTGTCATAATTCATCCACGTATTTCAATGTACATATTAAGTAGAAAGAAAAAAAAAATAGAAACAACTATAATATATATCTTTTAATGTCCAATAACGAAATACTAAGTATATCAATTATCACTTCATCATGTTCACATTATGGGTATAAATATATAAACCATCTTTTCAACATATCATTTTAAAGTGTAATCATTAGCATACGATTGTTATGGACATATTTGTTTTTGTATTTTCTCCTTAACACTTAGGTATTTAAAATTTCATTAAATATTTATCATTTGGAGGAAAAAAAAACTCTGTGGACATACGAATTTAGCGACTTGGTTATAAGTCGACAATTTCAAGTCTTAAGATAAATTTCCTTAGTCATAAACCATATATTGTGACCTCAAAGCACGCCACAAACTCAGAGCAACTAGTAAAATCAGAGTCTAAGTATCCAGTTACCTTTAACCTATCAGTTCTTCTGAAAGTAAGCTGGTAGTCCTTAGTCCTTTGTAAGGACTTTAGTACCCTTTTTAATGCTTTCCAACAATGAATAACTTTTCATGCCAAATTTCTTAAGAACTCTTTTTATGTAAACTTTTTGAGACAATCCCAACTGTTCTTATTTTCAATTTTGAAAAATTTCGATTCCGATCACAAAGGATGTCTCACCCATATATTTCATTTCAAAATTCTTAAAGAGAAAACTCTTGGTTTCATAAAGTAAGACAAGATCACTACTAGCCAACAATATATCATCAATATACAGGATCAAAATTACGAATTTACTCCCACTAACTTTTAGGTATATATACCGATCAACAATGTTTTCTTTAAAACCAAAGGTAGTAATTGAGCAAAACAATAAATTCGTAGCATTTTTCACGAGCATGCTTATGGATAAAAGTATAGTCCACCACTGAATTTCATGGAAAATTAAGTTATTTCTTATGATAGAAGAACAAATCTACATTTATTTCTGACGAAATTTTATATGATTTATCCGTCAATAATTTCGTGGATAAAAATACTTTTTTCGCTTCAATTAATCTTTTGGTGGAAAAAGACACTTAACTCACCAATTATATGCCACGAGTCTGGCACGAAGCAGATTGGTGAGAATAAATCTTTTGTCACTGAGTACATACTTTTTCCAATCACAATTTGCCTTGCAAAAAAGTAGTATATATTATAGTGATAACATGTTTGGCATGTTATTAATATAATGGATCTCATAGTAAGCGGTACTCATGTATTACATATTGGACTTGTTACAAGAACAATACTATTATTGAAATGGAAGTCATATAAATATTAAATTTTTTGTTCTAAAAAGCAATTGTGTTATTTATAGGTGTGGGTGTAATACACTACTTGTTGTAATACTTATTATACTTATAAAATAGTCAAATATCAATACTTTTTTTTTTATCTAATATAATATGGCAAACCCTACTTTACTATATTAGTGGTATATTTAATGTGTCAATAAAGAGGCACGTAAATAAATTTAGTTTTAGAAAAATATTAACAAGTTTATTTATTGACATGTGACTTCATTCATCGTTAATATATACTAGCAACCACTTCATTTGGTATAAAAGATTACTTATATTTTGAATTTTTTATGACTAATGCACGTAGACTTAATTACAAACACGACGTGTATACCAATTGATTTGTACGTAACAAACTCATTAATCACATCACCAATATTTGGATAACTAACGAGAATGAGATCACAAAAGAATGTAATGAGGGATTAAGGCCACTTATGATGAAAGGAATAAAATATTTATCATCAATAGGCTTCCTTATTACTACAAGCTGGTTTGCAAAAGACTTGACTCCTTGTAGATATTCAAAGCAAGATTTATTGCTTTTAGAGAGACACTGAAGTTATCTATTTAAGTAGTGGTCTTTTCTCACCCGAGTTGTATGTGTCGGCTTGAGATCTCTTTGCCTTGTTCACCGGCAAGAAAATGATGATGGTGTGGCTAAAAAGCTATCCAAAATGTCCTTCATGTCATGGCTTCTCATGATAGGAACCATCTGAGACAAGCTCTAGAGATAGTTGCCACCATCGAATTTCTCATTGAAAAATTGTGTGAAGGAGGAAACACAATTAAGAATGAGATGTCATTTGAGTATAGTAAAGGAGTGGAGAGAGGCTAGTTGTGCTCAGATACCATTATCAAGATTATAGCATAATGGTTTATCAAGTCACTACAAGAAAACTTAGTATTTTGGGCTATATTTATTTTCGACAACATAAATTTTGTGGCAAAAAGCTACTTTTTCCAGTTCCAGATTTTTCTTTCTATCAACTAATAAAAAATAACCGGAATAAAATCTAAAATTGCATTCCCAACTAATTTTCTTATATTCCCCCAACCTCGCGATCGTGTGTTCACTTCTCTCCTTCTCTCTCTCTCTCTCTCTCTGGGCTTCGCACGATGGTTTTCCATTGTTAGCACCACCGTAATCTCACCATCTTCCTGCAGCTTCTTGGACCACAAGCTGGTTTTATATTGCAGCTTCGCCGAAGCCCCTTTGTTAGATTCAAACAAGGGATGGATCGCTTACCCTGTTTCCTCTGATTTTTGGTACATATTCTACAACTCTTCTGTTACCCAGATGACTAACACAAGAGGGGTGATGAATTTGGTTATATTAAAAAAATTAACATTTATAAAATAAATACACAATATAAAATATAAATAACATACGAAGAAGTAGGAAATATAGAAAATAAAGGTAAGAAGAAGCAAATTTAGTATTTTAACGAGATTCAAGTACACTGTCTACATACTTACCTCAAACTATCCTTTGAGGATCTCAAATTCACTATTCAATCTCTTTCAGGTGGAGATAGAAATCTATTACACTTTTGAGCAACACCGCTAGAAAGAATCTGTATAGAACACTCTCTACACTTGCAATCACTTCACACTTTGTGATTTAATTATTTCCTGTGTTTTTATACATACAGGGTTATACGCACCCTCTTACAAATACAAGAACTGATAGTAGATAGATTATCAGAGTACACTCCTCAATGAGTGAAATAAAAACAATACATCACAACTTATATCTTTCTCAAAATGAATAAGAATTAAGACATAAAACTTAGAGGAGAGAGAATGAAAGCTTTGAAAGAATAATGCAAAATTTAGTAATTGATGTGTAAGCTCTTATTGTAATTTTTACAAAATTCAAGTGAGTTATTTATAAGTAAATGAGTTTTCATATTCAAATTTGAAAAGGTTCACATGTCAAATAAGAACGCTATCCACTTTTCAAAAAATTCAAATAAAAATATCTCCTTTTTATATTTGTCAAAAACAACTCCATTCATTTTTCAAATAAATTAAATCTAATATTTTACTTTTCATACATGACAAAATGAGCATGATTTATTTTTTAATCTTTTTTTCTTTGCATATGTTAAAAAACATACAACCACGCTTCAAGATTTTCAAACAAAATCATTTATCTTTTACATTTGTCAAAAAAATATACAATCATCTTTCAAGATTTTCAAACAACACATGCACATGTTAAAAATGACAACCAATCATCTTACAAATTCAAATTTTTATGCATATGTGGAAAAAAAATAATTTTTGAAATTAAATATTTTAATAAAGTTATGCAAATGTAAAAAATGTAATTTGATGTTTTATGAGAAAATATTAATTTTTAGCTTTAATCCAATTTCAAATTTTTAGAGTTGTACAAAATTACTCTATAAGTTTCATTTGTAGTCTTATCCTTCTTCTTGCTCATGCTTGATTTCTTGATGTGCTTAGTTCTCTTCATGCGTAGATAACTTGAGTTTGAGTTTTGAATTTATTTGTCATCATCAAAATCTATACGTAAATACGAGACTTGAAACTTTGGGTTCAACAATTTCTGACTTTTTGATGATGACAAATATTTAGTAGAAATCTGCGACCTGGAGTAATACTTAAACTCCCCCTGAAAATATACGTTAATTTTTCAACTAAAATATAAATATGATTCTAACATATATAACAGGATAGTATAATACTAGTATACGACTTCTCCCCCTTTTGGCATCATTAAAGAGGAACCGTAATTAGTTTCAGTAAAATTTCTTCTTCTGTCCGTATCCGACAAAAACTATAAAAGTTGAGATCTAACTTTATCATTTCGATGCAGAGATCCATTTGATATTGTTGACAAATGAAATATTATCAACATTTAATGCAGAAGGAGATTTCTTCCCGCGTTTGTGTTTGACAAAACCTGTAAAGACTGGAGGCATAGCTCTGGCAATTCAGTACGGAAGGAGATTCAAATCCGTTTAACGTTATTGACAAATGAGATTTTGTGGAGATTTGAAAACTTTCAATTTTTGTTTAAACGACCATTTTCACCCATCGTATACTCACAAGAAAAATCTTACATTTTTCATTGATCCAGTATCTGTTTATCCAAAACGATAGAATGACGGAGAAAAATTCTTCTGATAATCTTTTGGATTTGAACAAAAAACCGTCTCAATCAATCATCTCTCTCGTCTCATCCAGTATATCTTATAAGTTTGACTAAGTAAAATTTGAAAAGATGATAGTGTGTCTTGTTCTTATTTTTGTTTTTATTAGAGCAATCATTAGTTTTATCTAATTTGTATCAAATCTTCTTCTCATCTCTACAATTCGTCTGTATTCTCATTCTACAATTTTTTAATGGCCCGTCAGTTTTCCTTCAATACTTCTTATGATTAATCTAGTTCTGTATCTGTTGTATGTGCCATGAAGCAACAACAGATTGACTTGGCTAATAAATCAGATTATGACTCTATTTATGAGCTTGTGGGTCTCGAAACTCGATATTCATCATCTATTTTTTCATTTTTTGTTTGGCTGCAGTCCAAAACTCACAAAATTGTTAAGTTTAGCGAAACAATCTCTGTATTTCAACGACTTGTTTATGAGTCAAATAGAAAAATAGTATAGTTAAAGCAACAGAATAAAAATTCAAAATCCTTACTTGCCTCTTCATTTCGACTGCCTAATCCTTTAGACGAGAATAACATATCAATCTATAAAGAGCAAATACAGTTGAAAGATGAGATTAAAAGTCTCAAATTTTTGTAAGGCATTTGAGATAATGGAATAAAAGTATTCCACAGATATTAATGGTATGCATCATTCCTATTTCTTTTCTAATAATGCATAATCTATCTTCTGGTAGGAGTTTTGTAAAAATGTCTGCCAATTGATCGTGTGTGCTTGTGAATTCTAGTACAATATCACCCTTTTGCACATTATCTTTAAGAAATGATATCCAATTTCAATATGTTTAGTTCTAATATATTGTATTGGGCTCTTTGAAATATTTATAACACTATTATTATCATATTTAATAGGAATATGATTGTATATTAGTTTAAAATCTACAAGTTGTTGCTTCATGTAAAGAATTTGAGTACAATAACTGTCTGCAGTAACATATTCTGCCTCAGCAGTATATAATGTAATAGAATTTTATTTTTTATTAAACCATGAAACAATCGCTTGATCTAAAAAATGACATGTTTCACTAGTACTTTTTCGATCAACTTTGCAACCAGTATAATCTGCATCTGAATAACTGATAAGATTGAAAGAAATATACTTAGAAAACCATAACTCTAGATCAATGGTACCGGCAAGATATCTTAAAATTCGTTTAACAGCAATCAAATGAAATTATTTTAGAGATAATTGAAAACGTGTACATAAATATAGACCGAACATAATATCAGGTCTATTAGCTATCAAATATAATAAGCTACCAATCATACCTCGATATACTTTTGAGTCAACTAACTTACCACTTTTATCTTTATCAAGTTTGGTGATTAGAGTCATTGGTGTTCCAATTACCTTCGCACCTTCTATCTCAAACGTTTTGATATATTTTGATTAATTAATGAATATTCCACGTTTTACTTGCTTGATTTGCAATCCAAGAAAGAAATTAAGTTCTCTCATCATGCTCATTTCAAATTCTTTCTGTATTCTCTTAACAAAATTATGGCACATATTTTCATTAGTAGCACCAAATATTATATCCTCTACATAAATTTGAATTAGCAGAATACTATTTTCTTCATATTTGATGAAAAGATTTGTATCGATTTTTCCTCTTGAAAAATTCCTTTCCATAAAAAAAAAAATCACTAAACCTCTCATATCAAGCTCTAGGAACTTGTTTGAGTCCATATAATGTTTTTGTAAGTTTAAAACATAATTAGGAGAAATCTGATTTTTAAAATAAGGAGGTTACTCAACATATACTTCTTCATTTATAAAACCATTTAAGAAAGCACTTTTAATATCCATTTGAAAAAACTTGAAATCTTTATAACATGCATATGCAAGTAACATTTTAGTAGTTTCTAATTTTGCGACAAGTGCATACGTCTCATCATAATCGATTTTTTCCTTTTGGTTGAAACCTTGAACTACAAGTCTAGCTTTGTTTCTAATGATGATTCCGGACTCATCTTTCTTATTTCTAAAAACTCATTTTGTTCCAATATCAGTATGATTTTTGGGTTTAGGAACAAGTGTCCAAATATCATTTCTTTCAAATTGATTTAGCTCTTCTTGCATAACTAAATTCATGGTTTATCAAGCAGTGTTTCATCAATATTTTTGGGTTTACTATGAGATAGAAAAGTAATGTAATTGTAAATATTTCTAAGAGATGATCGAATATTTACACCTCGTGAAGATTCTTCTAAAATTTGTTCCACTGAATAATCTTTCACAAGTTTCCACTGTTTAGTTGCATCTTGTACTAAGTTTTGAAGATCTTTCCTTATGTTTCCATGTTGGACTTCTTCCATTATATTCTTTTTGTTAAGATTGAAATTATTTGAAATGTTTCCAAATGTCACGCATTTTTCTTCTTTAGAAGTGAGGTCAATGAATTTAGTTTTATTTCCTGTCATGTGTCTTGAGTATCCGTTGTTTAAAAACCATTTACTTTTACCTGTGGAGGACTTCATGCATACCTACAAAAGCAATTAAAAAAATATCTTGGTACCCAAGTTCTTTGGGTCATTTATTTATTAGTATTAGAATATATAAGCTTTTTTGGTACCCATATGGCCCTAATAGTCATTGTATGTTTTATTCTAATAGGACAAGTATGATAATTATGACAATTTCTATTGCAAAATTTACAAATGACATATGACATATTTGAAAATCTTGAGTGATTATAATAATGTTTTTTTAAAAAAAATTATTTTTATAAACAGAATTTTGAAAATCTGATTTTTATTTAGTCAGTTTATCAAAGAAATTTTTATACGGTTTGAGTTCTTTGACTACTAAGAAATTTTTCAAAATTTCTTTTTCCATTTATAAAGTTTTCAACAATTTTTTCTAAATCAATCAATTTCTTTTTCAACTCATGATTTTCATCTTTCAAAACAACATTTTCTTTTCTTAAAACATCATTTTCATTTATTAAAGAAGAATTTTTCTTTTTCAAAGCGGTATATTTGATACTCAGCTTTTCAGATTTCTTATATACCTCTTCCAAAGCATTTTGTAATTCTGCATAAGAAGGATTTTCAATATTTTTCAGAATTTGTTACCTCAAGATCATCTTTAACTATAAGACAAAAATTTGCAGTCATTGCTTGCGTTGCTATCTGAGCCACTTGAATCATCATCCCATGTAGCTTTCATTACTTTCTTGTCTTTATATCGATCTTTCTTTAACAGGGGACAATCTACTTTAATATGTCAAGACTTTTTATATTTATAAGAAATTAATGAATCATTTTTACCTGTATTTTTGTTGGAAAACTTTTTGAAAGATTTCCTTGGATGATCTTTATTTTTCTTTAAGAATCTCTAAAATTTTCTTGTGATCATTGCAATTTCTTCATCTTTGTTATCATTTTCTTCGTTTTCATCGTTTTCACTTTCATGGGGAACAACTTTGAGTGCCAAGTTCTTCTTTTGCTTTTTTTCTTCTTCTCCTCTTTTCAATGTGTACTCATGAGTAATAAGTGACCCGATGAGTTCATTTACTTCGAATTTTTTGAGATCTTTAACTTCAAAAATCGCCATCACTTTTGATTTCTAACATTTTGGCAGAGAGTTGAGAATTTTTCTTATTATTTCCAAGTTAGAATAAATTTTTCCAAGAGCTGTCAAACTATTTATAATGTTAGTAAAATGAGTATATATAGAAGAAATAGATTCATTATCAATCATTTTACATATTTTATATTCATACGTAAGAATATAAATTTTTGATTTTTTGACTTGTAAAGTTCTTTCATAAGTTCCTTCCAAGTTATCCCAGATTTCCTTTACTGACCTGCAAGTCATTATTCTATAAAATTTATTGCCATTGAAAATATTATACAGAAGATTCATAGTCATTACATTCACTATATAAAGTCTATCATTTTCACGATCAAACTTTTCTTCTTCGTTGTTGACCTTTACTCCATCAACAATTTTTATTGGAATATGAGACTCATTTACAATACATATCCAGATTTCTCGACCTTGAGACTGAAAAAATATTCTCATTTTAACTTTTCAGAAAGTATGATTGTCTTCATAAAATAGTGGAGGCCGACTATTTATTGACTTTCAGTGAATGTAGCTGCAATGTTAGTTATATGATCTTAACTCAACAGATAATTAATTTTATAATAGAGCTGTTACTCTGATACCAATTGTTATACAGATGACTAACACAAGAAGGAGGATAAATTTGGTTATATTAAAAAAAGTAACACTTATAAAATAAATACACAATATAAAATATAAATAACATATGAAAAAACAAGAAATAAAAAAAGGAAGGGTAAGAAGAAACAAATTCAGTATTTTAACGAGGTTAGGATCCACTGCCTACGTTTTCGTCTCAAACTACCCCTTGAGGATCCCAAATTTACTATTCAATTTCTTTCAGGTGAAAATAGAAACTTATTACACTTTTGAGCAACACCGCTACAAAAAATTCGTGTAGAACACCCTCTACACTTGGTGATTCAACTAATTCCTGTGTAGAACATCTTCTACACATACAAGGGTTATATGTACCCTCTTACAAATACAAGAGCTAATAGTGGGTAGATTATCAAAGTACACTCTTCAATGAGTGAAATAAGAACAATATAGTGCAATTTATATATATCTCAAAATAAACAATGATTAAGGCACAAAATTTAGAGAAAAGAGAATAAAAATTTTGAAAAAATGATACAAAACTTAACAATTGATGTGTAAACTCTTGTTGTGATTTTTGCAAAACTCAAGTGAGCTATTTATAGATAAATGAGTTTTCATATTCAAATTTGAAATTGTTTACATATCAAATAAGAGTACTATTCACTTTTCAGAATATTCAAATAAAAACATCTCATTTTTATATTTGTCAAATACAACTCAATTCATCTTTCAAATAAAACAAACCTAATATTTTATTTTTCATACATGGCAAAATGAGTATGATTTATTTTTCAAATCAAATCATCTTCTTTTTGCATATGTCAAAAAAATGCACAACCACCTTTCAAGATTTTTAAACAAAATCATCTATATTTTGTATTTGTCAAAAAAACATACAACCACCCTTCAAGATTTTCAAACAACACATGCACATATTAAATATGACAATCAATCATCTTACAAATTCAAATCTTTATGCATATGTGGAAAAAAAATAATTTTCAAAATGAAATATTTTAATAAAGTTATGCAAATGTAAAAAATGCAATTTGATGTTTTATGAAAAAATATTAATTTTGAGCCTTAATCCAATTTCAAATTTTAAGAGATGTACAAAATTACTCTATGAGTTTCATTTGTAGACTTGTTCTTCTTCTTACTCATGCTTGATTTCTTGATGTGCTTAACTCTCTTCATGCGTAGACAACTTGAGCTTGAGTTTTGAATTTATTTGTTATCATCAAAATCTATATGTAGATACGATACTTGAAACATTGGGTTCAATATCTTCCATTATGTTTTCTCTTCTTTTTTTTTCAATCTTTTAGCATGGTGCTTTCATTTGAAGGGATGAATCTCGTGAGTTTTTTTTTAAAAAAAACTTTGGATTGGATTCTATTTTCATTGCATTATAGGGTTTGGTTGGTTTCCTGGCAAAAATAAGAAACATTGGTTAGAGTATTTCAATTTTGCTTAGAGCTTACTTGTTTTAACAAGAGGGAGAAGTATAAAACTTAAACAGGTTGGCTAAGAATTCGAAACTTGACTTTGAACTCAAAACTTTTGAAATTTTATTTGTTGTTGTTTTCAATCCAAAACAAAGTGTGCCGGGTCCTACTTTGAATTTTCGACATGGTTTTTGATCAATGCTGTTTTTAATTTTCAATATGCCATTCTCAATCCTTCTCTTTCCTCTGAATTTTCAATATGGTTTTTGATCAATGTTGTTTTGGGATAATAGTTATCATGTTAAAATATTAGAAAAATAGTTGAATGGATTTTTCAATTTGATGGGGCCCTAATTACCATTTTAGATTAAATTATGTGTAAATCTGCTCTACTCTCTTTCGGAAAAACAGACAGAAATAAGGCAGTTGTGGCTAGTTTTTAATTAGTTTAGATGCCATATCGTATCCTAATGCTCCCAGAAGCACTAAGAATAACATGAAAACTAGAAGAAGCATTTAACACAAACAATAATAAAGATTAAAGGAGTAGCTTGATTAATGCTTGGTTTGGTACTAAAAGAAACTTTTTCTAGTTCTGTGTGCTTTATTTTTTTGTTTTGCATTATATGCTTGCTTAATGAAGTTTCCCCCAACATATCAATAAACATTAATGAGCTGCTAGATCAAAGACAATTTCTTTTGATAAGAAACTTTGGTTTGCATATGTCAACTTGTGATGTGCATGCTATAAACTCATGAGCATATACCCACTTGTTTAAAATGGAAGCCAGATTTATTTTTTGTGACTTGGTTAACTACTACGCCTTAGTCTTATACATAATCAATATAATCATCATCCCCAGCCACTTGTTTTTGTTATATCACTTTTAGAAGTAGAAGTAAACCTCAAAAGTCAACTGAATATATGGTTGTGTAATATTTGTAGACCTTTCCTCTATATATTAAATGAATCTACCCTCCCAAGCTAATGAAGTAAAGAGCCTTCAAAATAAAATAAAAAAAAACTATCTTTTATCCAACGAATATGGGAACAACTTGCACAAACAACATGCAAACTTAGTTGTTTGTTTACATTACCACTATCTTTGCTATCTACATTTCACTGAAGTTGGCAAAAAGAAGAAAATCTGAGGGACAAGATTATGATGAAGAAATCAGTGTACTGTTGACGTAGATTGTAATTCCTCTGCTTAGGTATCAGTAAAATGAGAAAACAAATGGGAGATAATTGATTTTGGGCTAACATTTTGTCACGTTTTCTTTGTCTGAATGGCTAGTCTGGTGGTTGTATTGGTAGTGTATTG
Organism: Platycarya strobilacea; assembly: GCA_036898215.1. Taxonomy (NCBI): domain Eukaryota; kingdom Viridiplantae; phylum Streptophyta; class Magnoliopsida; order Fagales; family Juglandaceae; genus Platycarya; species Platycarya strobilacea. Next base: position 50,343,756 of record CM072546.1, read on the forward strand.
ATTTTTTTTTCTTCCAGTCTATATTTGCATTCAGTGCCTAGTGTGATTATTCTTAGGTTCAGGTTTCTTAATATTTTGCAAACAAATCAATTGTTTGCTGAGGACACCTATGCCCTCTACAGTGTCTACACTTCTCTGTCTAGAATGTCTTCTCCTACATGGTCCTACCTAGCTAATTCCAACTCAATCTCACAAATATCAATATTTTATGAGGAATATCGTTTTTCGTACTAATTTTAGTTTTTTCAACATAGTAAATTAATTGGATGACAGGATAACATGCATACATGTGGGACCCATCACAAGATTGTGGCACTACAACATATAGGAGCTTTCCCCACAAATTCTTTTTCCGCAACATAATTTTGTAGCAAATAGTGACTTATTAACACAAAAATTGGTTGTAGAAAAAAAAAACCTAGCCTTTAGCATGTAAAATTGCCACAAAATTGCTTTAGCATGTAAAATTTTGTAGAAAATACTTGTTTTGTGACAAAAAATAGTGTTCTTGCCACAAAATATTGTTGCGGCAAATAAACTTTCAAATTTATTAAATTTATTTTTTGTGGTGAAGAAAAGATTTGTGGGAAATTCTTTTTTGCAGGAAATAAAGGTTTTTTGCAATCACTTATTGTTGCGACAAATAAACTTATAAAAAATATAAATATTAATTTTTGAAGTGAGGCATACTTTTGTGGAAAAAAAGCTTTAATAGCGAGAATATTTTTATTTTTTTAAGATACATGTTGCCCATAAAAGAATATATTTGCAAAAAAGCCATTCTAGGGCCTTTTTAATTTAGCACAATAGATTGTTCCGCAAATAGTCATTGATTACGGTATTTTTGATTTTACCCAACACGAAGCAGGGGATTGTCGTTTGGAAGCTTTTTGTGGCGAGTTTTATGGCTATTTGCGGCAAATATTAATCGCCGCAAATAATATTTTAAAAATTAAACCCCCCCCGGGAATACCCTGTCCCCAAATCCCTAATATCTCTTTCTCTCTCTCGCGTCCCCTCTCTCTTTCGCTCATGCCGTGCTTCCGCCTCTTTCCGCACCGTTGCGCTTTTCTAGCAAGTGAGTATCGCTCTATTTTTCTCTCTTCATGCGCTCTCTATTTCTCTCTCCATTCGTCTCTTTTTCCCTCCCTCTGTTCCTCTCTCTCCCTAGAGAATAGATCATTTTTAGTTTGAATTCTTTCTCTATAAGTTTGTTTTCATAAATTCGTGTGCTTATCGGTACAATTTTAGTATGATTGAGAGATTTTTTCTGTTAGGTTTTCATGAAAATAGAGGATTAGAATTTGTACAAGTGGATTGTAGTATTGTATTGAAATCTATTGTATTTTTTTTACAAGTTCATTGAGTATTTTTTGGCTCCTCTACTTGATAGAAGATTGCTTTTTGAATAGGTCCGAGAAGATTTCTACTCGATAGATTTCTTTTATCACTTACAATTTTAATATAAGCTGATTTGAGTCATCTTAACTTACGTTGATTTTGAGACCTGATAAACTATGCTAAATCCAGTACTAGGCCAGGCATGCATAGGGGGCCTGTACATTTGTATTGCTTCTGAATAATGATAATTTTTTTTCCTGATTTCTAAGGCTAGTGTTAATTTTTTTTTGATAAGTAATAATCTTTATTGAAATGAAAGAAACTAGGCAATGCTCAAGTATACAAAATGAAGGAGTAATGATAGTTGTCTAAGCCCAGTTTGAACCGGGGACCAGTGTTAATTTTATTTCTATCATCCTTACGAGAATCATGGGCTGGTAACTTAAATGACGTGGTTTCTTTCATCACTTTCATTTCCTGTTTCATTCTGGCTCTTACTTCCCATGGTTCCTTGCTTACCTAAGTGGGTAGAATTTTTAATGACAGAGAGAGAGAGAGGCCCCCAAAGCTTCCCTGTACGTATAGAAAGCCAACACACCTAATATTCATTACACATCAGGGTGAATAAGAGGAGTGCAATTGTTAATATGGAAACAGTTGACTTTGACTTCAGTCCAAGAAGACCAATCATAGTAATTGCTTCAGTCCAACATGTATGGAAGCTAGATTTCTTTTAATTGCATTCAATTTTTGAGTTTGCTGCCTATCAAGATTTAAGATTCTCATTATATCTTATTTTCTACATAACTTGTAAAAATTCTTTTGGATACAATCAAATGCAAGGATGTATAATATGAGATAAGAAAGGAAAATTGTTTAGTAAAAAATCCTTACTCATATGCTACTTGTGATAATATGATCTGCTTTACACAATGATCCTATATGGAGTTGGTCATCTTTTGCTGCCTATTATGTATCTTGCAGTATTTAATGATAGACAAATTCTGAGTGTCTCAGTTGTGTTTCGATTTGCTGCCTGATTTTCTGTTTCATTTCTCCAATCTCTTTACTTCTCTAAACAAACTTGCAGATCTTAGGTTTTTAAAACTAAAGATTTTAGCTTTCAGTGCCCCGTGAACATGCTTTTCTATTGCGGTCCTTTTCTAGATCAATTTATTTATCCATCTTCATTTCCTTGTTAAATTGATAAGGCTGCACATTCATGTGAAAGCAAATGGAATTTTGATCTTAGTTTACGCAAGTTGAAAAATCATGTTGTTAAAATGTAATTGTCTTTAGTTTGAGTAATCTCGGTATCTTGTTGGAGAATTACTTTTAGCTTTGAATTTAAATATTCCCATTTACTTTGTTATTATTTTTTTGTTTAAAGATTCCCCTTTTGTTTTTTGGTTTCTTTCTTTTTTCTTCTTCTTTTCTTGTATTTATTTTATACTTCTTTTATGTTAAGGGAACGTACAACTGTGGCCTATTAATTTCTTTTAATTCTTATTCTCTTGCATTGAGCACTGAATATGGTCTTCGCACTAAGGCTTTTGACCATACGGGCAAGAGCTCTCCAAATTACGTAGTTATGCAAAGAAAGGTATTGGTTGCTTTTAAGTTTTTGTATAGTCATTACTTGAAGATGTGTCTCTGCAAACAATCTGATATTATGGACAAAGAATGTGATTATTTCAAGCTAGATGTTTCTAGGATTGTCAACTTTAAAAAAAAAAATTAAAAAGTAGTATGTGCATATGGTTTATAGATTAATAAAGAGAGAGAGGTAAATTATATAGTTAAAGAAAAAACGCAAAAGATAAAAATGTTATTCTGATGTTGCCAATCATACTTTTGCTCACTATTAGAATAAATAGTTAAAAAGTATGAGAAATGCTGATAAACAATTCTGTTTTTTTTTTTTTTTTTGGTGACATGCAATCTTTAGTAATCCATATAACTCAAAAACTAATCATTTTTGTATGAGTGCAGGTTCTACAACTGCAAGAAGATCAAAGAAAGAATGTTTCCACCTTCCTTGTGCGGGTATTACATTGTCACACTTAAGTTATGTTTTGTTGAGATAATTATCACTTCTTAAAAAGAACTTTTCATCTGTGTTATATTTTGTGGCTAATTATTGGTTAATTATAGTCTATTAATTATTCTTAATGTTCATCCATAGGCTGGCATAGAGAACGGTAACTCATAAGTGACTGACAGATCCCATTTCATGTTTGTGCTATAATGCTTATGTGAAAATAAAAAGATATCATTTCACATTTGTGACTGAAGTTCAATGGTTAATTATTTAGACTGGTAGGGTCAACAAATTTGAACCACTTAGTTTTAGGGTCAACAATAGATTTCCTTAACAAGTTTAGGGAGAATTAATATTGCAGTAATTGCAACAGGAGTGTCAATGGATTTTTGGTTTAGGTTTGAGCATCATTTTAGTATCTATTAGTTCATTAGAAATTAATTTTTGGTCACCTGCTGCCTATTTTTAATACTTGTCTGCACATATAGCAAAGTCTGTCTATTTCTAGTACTTGTTTGTCTATTTCTAACTAGCACTTAGTTAAGACTCTATTCAGCATAAACCTTGGGTCCCATTATTTTTCTACTTTGGTTCCTATTCTCATTTCATTGGTTCTACAGTCTATAGTATATACTTTTTTTTTAAATAAATTCTTATTTCATGAAAAAAAAAACTTGGGCAAATATAAATAGATATGTGTGGCAATTATCATTGTTTTGGAGCTAGGCTTAACTTTTTGTTTGTAATTGGACTAAGTTATAAGGAATTTGTTTTTTACCACATTTAAGTTTAGTTGGCAATGATCTAGGCTTCTTTGTACCTGTCTGTTTGAGTCTTGTCTTACTAGTAAATTTTGAAATTTATTAGAAATGAAATAATCTCCATGAGTATTTTCTAGAACACAATTTTCTATCTTGTTAGTCTTGATTGGTGTTCATTATTTAATTATTTTGGAGTTCAAGCATTTATTGGTCATGCAATGGGTATTGCTGGTAGCACAAAGGGTGCTAATTAAAGAGAGCTCTATTAATTTCTGTAGCAGCTGTTTCCTCTGGTGATGTCCCACTAAATACTGTCCAGGTTTGCTCTCTCTCCCTGTCCCTTTTCACATTGGGTTGTGTATCACACTGATGGCTTAATATCTTTAATTCTTTGTATACTGATTTATTGATATTAGAAGCCAACTCATATAAGTATAAAAATAGTTGGCTGAGTAAATTATTGTTCCAATTTTAATTCACATTCTTTTTTATTGTTCTTTATAAATTTTTATGATTTTAGGCTTAATTATGTCATTCTTTTTTTACTTTTGGATTCTTTCTCAGTTCATCATGAGTTCTCTAGTCTATATGTTTTTTGAAATTTTTTTCTATTTGCGGCAACATATTGTAGCTGCAAATATATTTTATTTTTATCAGAATAGCTTATTTTTGAAAAAACTATTTGTAGAGAAAAAAGTATTTTATTGACAAAATTTTTTGTCACAAATTTCTTGTTACAGGGGAATAAGAGATTTCGTCCACTTGAAAAAAGTATTTGCAAGGAATAATTTTGCAAGAATAGATCATTTGCTAAGATGTATTCTGGCAGCAAATACATTTTATTGGTGGTAGTGACTTATAACAATTATACAGTCTCCACAACATAGAAAGATAAGAGGTGGCTGCAAATTATAGCTTGTGACAGGATTTGTTGCCAATAATATACATGTGCTGCTAGTATCAACTTCATTTGCGGCAGTATTTGTTGTAGGAATTTAGTATATTGTTCGGTAATTCATGTATTGGTAACTGTTTTTTTGACAAAAATTTGTTATATTAGCTAAGATGGTCCATTGCCGTAATAAGATACCATTTCCCTCAATGTTGTATTTTGTCAGAAAAAGTGATATAATTGGCAATTTTTTATCTACAAAGTTGTGGCAACAAGTTTTTGCCAATAAAAATCAATTCCGGCAGATTTCATAAGCTATTGTGGCAAAACAAATTGCAGCTATAAGTCAATTATGTTGTAGTGTGGGCCATGTTTGGTTCCCTCATAATATCACCTTGAAGTCAAAAGGGTTTATATTTTAATGGTAAAATGGCATTTATATGTTAAAGAGTTGATGTTACCTCAGATTTTATTAACTTTGTCAATCCTTTCATTGTTTGCTGCAGTTTTACTTGATTACTTGAGATTCTCCATTATCATTTCATTAAACTACAGGTAATCTAACATGACTGCCTAGTGGACAATGAAGGGAGGCCGTTCTTTAGCTTCCATTAATAATACATGGTTTTTGCATGCAATCATTTTTGGTGTAGAGAAAGTTTCAGACTCTCAGCTTCTCTTTGTTTGTGTAAGATAAATTTACTATTTGTTTTTTTTTTAATATTCTCAGGGCTCCTATCCTCCAAGACTTTCTTATCCCTTTGAAAATGTACATTTTTTCCTATTTTAAATTCCTACTTCAATCATGCTGCCCAGTTATCAAAAGTACATTTTCCAATTGCTAATTATTGATATAATTTAAATAAGACGTTATTCTAGTATACTTTTGTTTCTTACTTGCCTGCTTGTGCACTCATCCTACTTACTACTTCTATTTAATTGTATTAGTTTGATGCAAGAGCATATGATTTTAGTGTTAGATGTAATTGAAACTTGAAGATCTTTTTTAAAGCATAGTTTTGAAGATATGCAAAACTCTTGACTCCTTTTTTTTATTGTCAATTGGCATTTTCACATTCAAACTCATGCCAATTGAATACAACTATTATAATTTTTCATTCTCTACATTTGAAACCAACTTAGAATAACAAAGTAGATGAACCAAACAAGGAGTACCCCAAAACACACTACAAGATATAAGGCTATTTGCCAAGAGTACCTTTTGTAGCTAAAAGCATACTATTAGCGGGAAATGAGTATTTGCCACAAAATTCATCGGTGGGAAGCTCGTGGCATATACTCCGCGGCAAATACTACTTATTACCACGAGTAGACATTTCCGTGGCAAGTAACTACTTATTGCCACCACTAGATTCGTGGTTAAAATACATATTGGTAGTGGCAAAAAAGTCTAGAAATGTATTACCTCTTGTGGGAAATGCTTATTTTTCACAAAGTATTTTCGTGACTATTAACTATTTGCCACATGAAGGTCTAGAAGAGAATCAATGTTTACTATCAATCGCATAGTTATAGTTTGCACCAATAAGTTTTTTACCACCAAGTCCAATCGTGTGCATTACTTTATTCACTGGAACATATTCCTCCCTAAAAGTATATGTATCATGGTTAATAATATGTTATTTACCACCACTCCAACTTGAGACATGCTTTTTGTCTAGGATTTCGTACATTGGCTACAAAACTTTGGAGTACCATTTGGTATTTGATAATAACAATTTACAATAACAATGGTTTCATCAATTAAACATCTACGTGTATATATATATATATATGTGCAAGTATCTAGTCATTTATCAAGTTACAGAATAAACGTACATAGACATTGTCCATTTAACATCAGCCTAAATCATTACTATTTTTCAAAAAGATAATTCTCTAAACTCCCCCTCTGCATATACTCATACACAAGTAGTATCTCTTTTGCTCCCAACAATAAGCCAGTAGCTTGGTCAGATTGGGATAAGATAGTCTTTCTAAAAATATTACTTCTAATTGCATAATCAAATTGAAACATAAAAATAAAAAAAGATATTAGTAATCAATACATTCAAAACTAATGCTGAAAAAGTACTTTTTTGCATCCAACTTAGTGCACCATGACTAAGTGAAGCATAAAAATAAAAAAAGATATTAGTAAGCAGTATATTGTTGTTTCCTTGCTTTGTTCTTCTAGTACTATCAGTTATTGGCATTAAACTTAAATCAAACCCTCACAAATGGCTCGAGCTTATTTTTCAGCCTTTCAGGGATAAATAGTTTGCTTATTTGATCTTCAGATTGGAATTGAAGGATTTTTACTTATATACTATGGGTAATGCAAGGATATATATTAACTTCTGAGATCGATGGCACCATTCAAATGAAGACTTATCTTACTGGGAATCCAAAAATTTGGCTTGCTCTTAATGATGACCTACGTATAGGAAGGGGTGGAAGGTCAATCTATGGTATTTCTCTATGCCATGGAAATCTTTCTCAAATGCTCTGTCCTTTGTTTATGTGATTCTTTCAGGTTATTCATCAGATGTGGTTTATAGGATGAATTATGTGATAATCTTAAGTTGCAAAAAGGTGTACTGGAGCATTTTACATGTTGATATGTGTGTATGCATGTATTACTTGTTGTGAGTGTGGGGAGAATGCTTTTTAGTTTGTTTATAGAGCTCAAGCCTAGAATTTGTCGGTGTCACTGGTGGAGAGCTCTCCAAGAGGTGTTACATGTTATGTGATGAATATCAGCTAATCATCTTTATCTGTATTATTGCCAATTAAAAAAAAACTTTTATCTGTATTGTCATGACCACTATATGTTACATACCATATTTACCCAGGAAAAGGGTTTGAATTGAGCACTCCAAAATTGATTCCCAGCTAAATATAAACACCATCGTTGTACTGGCTGACCCTATCAATACACTCAAGCAATTACTGCCCCTCCCCACTTACTCTACTTTTTTGAGTGTGATCTGGGGTTGATCCTAGCTATTTCTACAAAAATATTGTTCATCAATCTATCAAATCTTCCTCATATATGCAAGTAGAACTACCATCTAGGGTTTGAAGAGAGGACTAAGAACACTACATGCTGTGAAGGTGTAGAGTAGAAGAACCAAATATATTACTATAGCAATACAACCTGCGATTAGTGCTCCGGTGGCATGGTCACAGAACATAGGAACTTCTCCACAAATAGGCAGCCAGCCGGCATGGCTGTTCCCTTTCTTGCCCACATGAGCTATTGCCAACTCCATCGAGACACTCAAGGTCAGTAGCACCATTAATACCTAAACATACAGAAAGCAATTTATTTCTATTTATCATGATAAACCATGAAGAACATGTAACAATGCCAAGATAAGAACCACTTATGCCATTCTAGGAAAAGCAGGGGCAGATAATTTTTTTTTTATAGGTAATCAAAAGAGATCCAGGATGTAAAAAATAAATAGTAATCTACATATTCCACTTTCTCTCATGCAATCAAAGCCCCATTACTTCCCATGACACACAGAATATGACAAAGACATGGTAAAAGAGTACCTTATTGTAGGTACTATGCTCTCGAGACGTAACAAAACATGGCAACGAGATTTAGAAACTTCTCATGGATTTCACACAGTTTCTTAAGTTCTTCATCTGTCAATTATTTTTTTGTGTTGTCATGATTCTTTATTTCCCTATTTTTTCCACCAAGAAATTAGGATGAGTTATAAAAAGAAAGATATTTTTTAACTAAGCAGCAAAACAAAGGTCATAAAAGATCAAATACAAAACTTCATTTTTTACTTTATCAAATCATCTTGTGCTTTGTAAATTTCATCAAGAACCTATACATTTCACTATCTCAACGTGCAGGTATATGGACTATAACAATGTTATCACAAATAGTTAGTAGTACTGGCAGGGAAAACTAAATTACCAATTCTACTTGATATAGTAGCACGAGGCAGAATTCTTGCACATCATTCAAGAACAAGGGGATGACCAGCAAGAGTATTCACAAATGACTAATGTAAAAAATACAATTTTAGAGCTATATTAAATCGGATTTCAATTTTTTTCTTTTCTTGGACAAAAATCGTTGAACCCTTGAATCTACACATAAGTATTGTAAACAAAATGTTGAAAGGAACCATAAAACCTAGTCTCTTCTAGGCTAAACCTGCAAAAAAAACACAGATAAAATGTGTTACTCTGCTTCTATATCAGTGGGCAATACAGAACAAAACTTACCAACATAAAAAACCCCACATTTCCCAAAACCATACTAATTATAGAGATAGTATACGTAAGGACCCTGCAACCAATCCCCGGCTATTGCCATACAAATAAAAATCATTAGGCAAATGATTACAACTATCATTGCTAACCTCAATATAGACAGCTTTTGTCATTTTCAACATCAATTGGAATAAATACTCAGAAAGTAAGTTTCGAAAGAAACTACAGTACAAAACCAACTACAAAACAGAGAAAACTTGAGCAAGAAATCAAAACTACAAAATAGAGCAAACTTGAGCAACTTAGAAATTCTTCCCCCTTCTCAATCCATCGTCAATATTGAATATTCAAAGCTACAAAACCAAATCATTAAAATCTCAAACCCTAACCAAATCAAAGCTGCAAAACCAGTCCTAGAAGGCTAGAAGAGCAACTTACAAAATCAATAAATAGAAAGCCTAACCTTTTGAGTGTGTGGACGAGTCAGCGAAGATGAAGAAGTTAGGAGCTTGGGAGAACCAAGAATGCCTTTGAGTGGGAACTGAGAAAACGAAGAAGGGAGCCTCGGAGAAGAGAGGTATGTCGGCGAAGACGAAGAAGGGAGAAGAGAGGGTTGTTGGCGAAAAAGAAGAAATGAGCCTAGGAGAAGAGAGGTATGTCGGCGAAGACGAAGAAAGGAGAAGAGAGGGTTGTCGGCGTGAGAGAGAGAGAGAGAGATATGGGATTTAGGGATTTAGGGGGCCGGGAGTATCGCTTTGAGTAATTTTTAAAGGACTTTTTGCGGCGTTTTAGAAGCGCCGCAAATACTCATAAAATTCGCCACAAAAGATCAAACTAAGAATTTTTCCACGTTTAAAATTAGAATTCGCCCCACACAAAATAAACATATTTTGCTGTGATTGACATATAATCTCCCACACATTATATATAAAAACAGTTGTCACAAATAGTATTTTCTCAGAAGTTCTTCCTAGCAAAATGAAATTTATTTGTCACAACATAAAATCGCCACAAAAAATATTATTTTTCGTCACAAAACATTATTTCCCACAAGATTTTATTTGCGGGCATTGTATCGTGGCAAAAAGCTTATTTTTTTTTCCACAAACACTTTTTGTATCATCAGTTTATTATTTGCCACGATTGTATATGGTGGAAAAAGAATTCGTGACAAAAACCCATATTTCTTGTAGTGACAGGACTTACGCTTTCTCTTAAACCATCAAACCAGATTCTTGATTGATTCACCATTATCCATTTCACCCACAATAATTAATTAAAATTTTATTAAGTTTGGTCTCGATTTATTTTACTAATGAAAAACACTTTATGAGTTTCTTGTCAATATTTTTTGATTGATTTAGCATTGTTGAACTAGAAACCTGTACAGATCTCTACAATATATATATATATATGAGTGACTAAACATACAAAAAAAATACAATTTTACTATCCAATACATGATGTAAGTAAGCAATTTAATGAGCTTGTATTCTTTTTATTGATTTAGCATTGCTGAGCTTGTTTTACAGTTGGTTGTCCAATATATGGTGTACTAAGAAATTTACTGGCATTTCAAATTGCTTGGAAAATCTCATTCAACAATGTTGTAAAATAGGTTCTAGTTTAACAACATATTGTATTATGTTTGAGAATGTTTCCTCAGTTATCTAGGATATCCCATGTTTTTGGACTAACTTAACATGTTTGAGAATCTGGATATCATTATTAAGATCTAGAGTATCCCATTTTTTAGAATATTTTTTAGCTTTTGTAATATTTATTAAGATCTTTTATGTGAATATCCTACATTTCCATTATCTTATTTCATTTTCTTATATTTGTATTCTTTATATCTTCTCTTAGTTGAATATTGGTTGATAGATTTCTTTGTATAATAGTGCAGGCCGCATACAACATTGGTGGTCATTTTGGAAGTGCAAATGCAATAAAGCATTCATGAAGACAATTGATGTTAGCTAGACAACGCCTATTAGAAAAAATTCAAATTGTAAATCTATATTTCATTGTGATATGTTTGATGGTATTCTGTAAGTCCGAAAAATATAAAATATGAATTTTAAATATGTACGTTAAGGATATTTGAATGATGTTGACGTGTACATTAACAAGTACATATAAATTTCTCCAAATCTAGCATTTTTGATTTATTAGCAAACAACTATTATATAAGAGATAAATATTAGGAAAAAAGCAACCATGAATCACAAAAAAAAAAAAACTGGGTTCAAGAATTTTCGCAGAACTGAATTTGCCATAAAAATTATATATGGCGAGCTAACATTATTTTTGTGACCATTTATAACTTATTTGTGACAATATTTTGTCACAGGTAAAAGTATTCATTTCTGTCAATTTTAAAGGTAGCCTGTAAAACATTTACATGGCTCCCTATAAACGGTTACTGTTGGTCAATGAGATTTTACTAGAATTAAGTAATTCCGAAAATTTTGTACAGTATTTTTAGCGACTTTAATTGCTGGAAATAAGGCTTTTTTTGAAGTGAGTTAATCAAAATCATAAATTGTATTGGATTATCAACTTGAATTGTATGGTAAATTGTATTTCACTATATACATAAATAATACAAAATAAGTTAATTGTTAAAAAAAATCTAGAAACAAAATTTAATTTAAAATGTGTATCATTTTTAAGATTTAATCTCAATTTTAAAGTTCTAAAAGTATTTAAACAAAAGTATAGAATTTAATTTTAATTTAAAGATTAAAAAAAGCACAAACTTCTAAAAAACCTATTAGGTATCAAAAAATAATATAACTCATAATAAAAACATATTTGTTTATTTTAAAATAAAATTTGTTTGTTAGAAGTGTGTTTGTCAAATATTTCTTGATTTTCATCTGCCATTTTTAACAGTTATTAACGGAATAATGATGAAATAATTAATTTAAGTAATGTAAATACAATTATAGAGCGGACAAGCATCACATAGTTTTTTTGAAAAAAGAATGTAGTCTATTATTAAAAAATTAATTTTCTCATTTGCATCTCTATTCACTATTTTTCTCAAATATCATTTCTCTTAAGTTAATAAAATCTAAAAATATAAAGAATAAAATGTCTAAAATTTAAACTTAAGAGAAATTAATCTATCCTAGAGACAAACCACATAAAACTTTAGTATTAATCCTATATTATTAATTATGACGAGCAAAATAAAACAAAAATGAACCTATGTTTTGATATTCTTATCTGACATAAAACAGGCCACCACAAATCCTAGCTATCACAATGATCATTTATTTGCTTATATTGTGGTTGCTTCTCGGCATCATCATCTAATAATTAGCTCTCTTTTTTTTTTCAATTATAACAACACATTCTGCTCTTTTATTGATTATAATGGTCCGAGAAGTCATATTTTAAGAAACATATATATATATATATATATATTTATTGAAGAACAAATTTAAGTTTGTTCTTAACACAAAATTGCTTACATCGATAAAAAAAAAAAAAAAAGGAGGGGGGGGGGATTTTAAAGTATTAAAATTATTAATAAAATATTATGTGCATTAACAATAAAATTATATATATTATACTTGTTTATGTAAATTGATCATGTACATAAACAACAATATGTTTGGCATGTTATGAATATAATGGATAGCATAGTAAGTGGTGTGTTGCATACCAAACTTATTAATAGAAAAGTAATTCTATTATTTAATTAATGGAAGTCTATAAATATTAAATTTTTTGTTTTGAAAAAGAGTTGTACCATTTATAGGCCGGTGTTATACACTACTTGTTGTGACACTAATTATACTTATAAAAGAGTTAAATACCAATACTTTTTTTTATTCAAACTAATGTAGCAAACTTTTCTTTGCTATATTATCAGTATATTTGATGTGTGAAAAAAAAAGGGAGTAAATAAATTTCTTTTTAAAAAAATATTTACAAGTTTATTTATTGACACGTGACTTCACGCTTCACCATATAATTGCGTCCACTTCATTTAGCATAAAAGAGTCAAATAACAATACCTATTTTTTTTCAATCTAAACTAATTTTGCAAACTTAATTTACTATATTAGTGATAGATTGTTGTGTCGATAAATAAGCGTGTAAATAGATTTATTCTTAGAAAAGTATTTACAACTTTATATATTAACACATGACTTCACTCATTGCTATGTAGAAGCGACCACTTTATTTATAACAAAATAATACTTATGTTTTGGATTGTTTCTGGCTAATGTGATCTTAGTTACAAACACGTGATATTTACCCATTGACTTATAAGTAACAAAACTCATTCATTACCTCACCAATATATTGGGTGTCAGGCCCTTAATTTGTCTATTGAAACAGCTGCTTGCAATATGAGAGTTTAATTCACAATGAAAGATAGAGTCGTACATCGATTACTAAAGCCTGCCATTCATGATATATATTGAGTTTGGTTTTACATGTCATGCTTCTGAATGCAAGACAAAATGGATTATTACATGGTGGTTTAAACTCATGTTATGATTGCCTTATTAGGTGATCATATGACACGAGTGCATATATATAGGACATAAGTTTTTTTGGCGTTGGCTTCCTCGGCTTGAGGCGTAAGACTTGATCAAGAGTAGCCTTAATCTACTATTTTTCAACACACCTCAAAGAGTTTTGAGTCTTGACTTTCCAGCCCACCAAAGGTCAGATATGTACAAGGGCCAATTTGGAAAATTTTGTATGCAAAGCTGGGTTTTCCAATCACCCAGTTCCCTAACTGGAAAACCAGAATTCAGGCCCTTTTCAACCGAGATGCTAGACGTGCATCTCCTGGATTTGTGATGAGCTTCTTTCCTGTGATTTTTGTTTAGAGGCTTTGGCGTCGATGATTCGGCACATGTGTTGCTCGAATGGAATGTAAACTTGAATCTCCAAGTCAGGTGTCTCTTTTGTTTTATATTGGATTAGAAGTATTGCTAGGGCTGGAAACAATGTAAGTTATCTAAACATGATAGAAGAATATTGACTTAGTTGGAAATTCCGGTTCCTGTGCCTTGGCCACAAAGGGTCAACATTGTGAAGTGGTTGCGTTCTAGTAGGGGGAGGTTTAAACTTAATTTAGATGAAGTAGTCTAGGGAATCCGAGTCTTGCTGGTGGTGGGGGTATCCTTCGGGATAGTAGTGATGATAAGCTTGTTTTTGCTTTCTCCAATTTTTTGGCTCATGCTCAAATAATGAAGCTGAACTCAAAGTGATTTTGGAAGGTCTCAATTTATGTAAAGAGTTGAGATTTTATATTGAGTGTGACTCGATGGTGGTGGTTAATTGGATCTCTTCTAAGTGTTGTTCCATTTGGTACTTTTGGGATTATTGGGACAAATTGTTAGTCTTGTTAAATAATTTTAATCATACGAAAAAGTATTGTTACAGAAAAGGAAATAAAGTTGTAGATTGGATCGCTAAGGATAGAGCTCTGGAAATGAATAAAAGCGTGAGGGACGTAAGTTCTTTAACTAGAGATATCCGCGGTTTGTTTAGGATGGATTGGGTGGGCTTGACATCTCTTTGTTATTGTTAGTTTTGTTAACTTTATAGGCTTGTATTGTGGGTTGTTAGGCTTGTTTAGAGTTTACTACTTTTTTTATATAGGCCTACTTAGACTTGCTATAATCAACTTAGACTTGCTCTCATTATAGGCTTGTTTGGATTTGTCATTTCTTTATTTCTTGTTTTGAATTAGTTGGCTTGTATTTGGGAGGATTTTTATTTTTTGATTTGTAATCTCCCATATGTTTGGCTTGTAACCTGCACGATATCCTCCGCCATAAGTGAGAGTATATATATCAATAAATTTGGGATGAGGCTATTATACGTGTAGCTTCCGGCTTTTCTTTAAAAAAACAAAAAGCTTGCATAGGTGATTTTAGAATATTTTGCTCCTAAAAAACGGGTTCCATTAGAATGTATTTGTCCTTAAATCTGGATCAAGATCCTGGCTTCAAGCGAGAAAGAAATGTACATATCATGTCCAAAATTAGGTTTTACCGAATTTATTGAACTCGAGAAATTTACGCGTTGACAAGAAAAACTAATATTGTTGGATCTATTTCTTATCATGATTATCTTTCTCAAATGAAACCGCGAGCCAAGAATTGAAAAGTTGAGAAATGTGTTTCCAGAAATGTGTTTCCTTCAAGTTATGATTGTCTTCCTAATTGCTCCAATAGACAAGGCTGATGGAATTAGTTTTTGTTCATTTCTTTGATCCCTTGGTCCTCTGCTAAAAAATAGTGGTTCTAGAACCACTCCTGCAGGATCCCAACTCTCGTCAAGGCAAAGTTTTTATTTTTATTTTTTCATATATTTTTTAAACGGTTTAATATTTAAAAAAAAAATTACAATATTATTAAAAATAACACTTAATCATTACGTAAAAAAAAAGATTTTTTTTTTTAATAAGATGTGATTTTTGTTTGTGGCTTTAGCATTTCTCAAAAACAAATGCTAGATTTAAATATTCTAAGCAAAGCCCTAATTCTCACCGGCTTATGATAGGGAGGGCATTTTCTTCATCTTCAAAGAAATCTTTGTTGAAGGCTCACTTTTTTGGACGCGCGGTGGATGGGATATTGGTGGTTGCAAAACTTCCACATGATATCCGTGTATGATCTACTATATATGTTATTTA
This sequence comes from Platycarya strobilacea, assembly GCA_036898215.1. NCBI lineage: Eukaryota > Viridiplantae > Streptophyta > Magnoliopsida > Fagales > Juglandaceae > Platycarya > Platycarya strobilacea. Next base: position 50,359,712 of record CM072546.1, read on the forward strand.
ACAGAGCTAATGGAGGCCACGTGTGTTCCCATTTTTGGGACTAATTAACCTGCATGATTAAAGTATGTATGTAGGTGGATTTATTGGACTTCATGAGTCGCATTATTATATCATATATATAATATATATTTAATTAATGTGTGCAGCTGAAGCAACAGTATTTTGGAAAGGGGTCCAAAGAAGAAGTAAGTGGAAAGAGATTTGAAGGATGTTTGACTCAGAAGTACTTCACCAATTAAAAAAAAAAAAAAGAAACTTCAAGAAGATCGAGAAGTACTGTGGTGGATCAAAGGGCAGGCCATCACCCAACAAAAAACTAATTAATTAAAAAAACCTCCCTTTAAATAACCACTTTTGACTAAAAAAAAATTATTTTAACCATTTATTTGAAGTTTGGATATAATTTTCTCAAAATTAACTTAAATCCCAGTAACTAAATTTATCTTAGAAGTTTGGCTCTGATATAAATCAATATATAAATATAAAAACTTGAAAAATAACTAATTATAACGTGTAATAATTTTTATTTTCCATTTAGCATGCGATTCTTTAAGTTACCAGCTTGTTAAAATAGAGGGAAAATCCAAAAAAAAAAAAAAAGAGTCGCAACTCTTTTACCAAGAAACTATTTAATTTATAGGTGTCACGTATAAAGTCGATCAATCAGCTGATGATGAAGGCACCACATGAGTTTGATAACTATTGCCCGATCGACCATGTTGATTAATTAGCCAATTGTACTAAGACACTATTGGATGTTGTCAAATATACAGGGCATGCAACAATAATATGCATGATCTCTAATATTTTTCATAGTCAAATAAATCAACTAAGTGACCAAAGTTTCCAAATGATCACTAGCTAGGAAGTAGGATCGATCCAAGAAGTAGACGAAATTTTCTTCTAAATGCAATAAGAGAATAATTAGTTATTCGTGATCATCATTTTAACCCATCATTCTTCGGCCACCACCCTCTAATATGATGTCAAGAGTTTGTTAATAAATTGTTGGCATATCATATATAAAATGATAAAAAGATTATGTTTAAAAAGATGATGAATAACAATATTACTGATTTAATAATATAATACAGAGAATTACCTAATTAATAGGAAACTAGTGATTGGTAATGTAATGAGGAACAATTAATATATCTAGACTCAACATCATCAAGGAAATACTTTTTTCTTTGCATTATAATTACAACAAGTCAATTTTATTTATCAATTAACAAAAAAAAGTACTAGCTACTAGCTAGCTAGCTAGCAAGTAGTCTAAGTATATTGGGCCAAACTAGCTTAATTTGTTTTAAATGTGTGAATGGAATTTAATTCTAATGAAGCAAAGCCCCATATAGATCAGGAAGAATATTGAGACTATGAGCCAACTACCATTTGATCAGTGTGAAATAATTTACTTTTGCATCTTCTATGAGCAGCTTTCTGCAAATTAGGCTTGGAAATGAGGCTAGCTGGTCAGTCTGCATCCATGATCACTAAAATTTATTCTTTTAAGTTTTTTTTTTTCTCTTCTGTTGTACATCTTTTTCCAAATTTTGTCACCCAGATTTGAATTAGTTGGCAAAGCATATATGCAATGATTGAGGCCATTGAAATGACTAGTGGAAAAGCTGGTCCATGATTAACCACCCAAACTACGCACAGTACCCCAATAAGTGATTACGTTTCAAATTTGAATAGATTTAACTTTTTGATGTGTTGCACATGAACATGACTATGATCATCACACATTCGAAGTAGCTTATAGGTAATACCTCCCCCGGCCCTGATCTCCAAAATTAGCTAGCTGCTAGCTAACTGAGGGAGGTTTATCTTGCAGTAGTGTAGACGCACACTCTGATTTGAACACTCCATTTTGGAAGTTTTGTGGAAGTAATTAACACTATATACTTGTTTTTTAGGAAGTGGGTATCCAAGTTCACAAATGTTCCTTCGTTTATTGTCTTACCTTTCATTTTCCATTGATGCTGTCTTTGAAGCTATTTATAATAATTTTCATTATCATGATAACTACTGAAGTATAGATCAATCGATTAATCATGATAATATCGTTTGTGAATCGAATATACGTCATGTATAATCAGTCCAATAGACGGATCTAGAGTACTTACTGTAAGTAAATTAATCCATAAGCCAATTGCAGCCAATTGTAAAATGACACTTGGCGCAGCAGCCAAATAATTCATTAATAACCAATATTGCATGTCCCTGGCTAAATGCATGGCTAAAAATATTGTTTAATCATTTCGCCCCTTTAAATTTGTCTGAAATAAATATTATTCTAAGAGTACTCTTACTTGCAATCTTGTTATAATTTTGAAGGGTGAAAAAAAGAAAATATTCTTTTTTTATAACAATCCCAAAAATTCAAGAATTGCTCCTATCCATTCATAGAATATATATATATATATATGTTAATCTATATTAATTTTTTTAAGACATTTTTTCGTTTCGTAGCTTAAAATTAGGTCTAATATTGCCACATGCAGCTGCACGCATGCAGCTTGTAGCTCAGAATAAACCAAAATACAGTCCCAATTATACATACATGCAGATGCGTAATGCTGTCTCCCTCTTCGTGGCGGCACATGCATGCATGCAGGCCAACTGAGGGAGGTTTTATATGGCAATGTAGAGACACCCCAATTTGAACTGATCTATGATCCGTTCCTTTCTTTTGGAGGATTTGAGGAAGCGACGTTTTACATTTTGTCTTTTAATTGGTAAGTGGGTACCCATAATTTCACTCTCCAATTATATATTATTGATTCTGGCTGACCACTTGTTTACGATCGATACCGGCCAGAAGTTGAGATGATCATTTAACCCATCTTAGGTTTGTCGGCCGGATGTATATATAAATTGTTGAGACTAGTCAAGATTCACTAGCTAATCAATCAAGGGAGACATGAGCTGCTCTCCCATTGGATATACATCGATCGAACGAGACCAGGCCAATATATTTGGCAATATTAATTCCCGGCCAGTACGATCAGGACACTTGGCAAATTAAGGCAATTATCACTAAATATTGCATGGTTATCTATGAGATATATATATATATATACATATATATAATATTTATAGAATTACTAGAAAATCCTTCTCTTTTTGTAATTATTCAATACACAATCGCTGCTAAGTCCTTCCTCTCTTAAGTTGTTATGATCATATATATGGTCCAACGTACTACTCATAATTTATGTAGAATATTAGCTACAAGAAGTAAAATATAAAATTATTTCCATTTTTTTGATCTTTTCAATTAATTATTGTGCAAAACTAACGTACTAATATTTGGGAATCAAATTACCTTGAAAAGATCAGTGTACGTGCATATATATGGAGTTTAATATAAGATCTAGACTTCTAGTCAAAATTACTACAAAAGCCATATATTGCCATGTGGTTCAAATCATACACAAGCGCCAGTCACGAGACTAAAGTGAAAAAAAAAAATCAAGCCTGAATAAAGGATCAGGTTTTATTAATTAACCGTCCAGATCTAGAATTTCCATCTGAAAAATCTTCGATCGTGCGCATTTAAAATATTACTACTTCTTTCGGGTGGGGGGTGATGGCGGCTTGGGGGAGGCCGGCTGAGGCATGCAGTGACAAAATCAATATTATTGCACGGTGGCTTCAACTACATCCCAATCTGTGAGCTGAACAAATATATCACATGTACTAGAAGAACCAATGGAGACGCCACATCAATATCAACAAGCATGGAACGTGTAGATAGCTCATAGCATCAACATTCAAGTACTGTATGTACTATTTATCAAGATTTTTTTCTGTTAGCCAGCTAGCAATTAATAAAGAATTATAGTAAAGATCTTATAATTAATAAATAATTATAAGCAAATATATAATTTGAAGTGCTTTATCAACCACACACACATGAGATATCTTATATATACATAGAGAGAGAGAGAGAGAGAGAGGCATATTATATATCAAGTGCAACTTCATTAATTTGCTTTAGTTAATTCAAGGCTTAGCACACACGCACACACATATAACTGAAAAATACAAGCACTTGTGATGGATTATTTGTAATGAAAATAATTATTTGTTACAAAAATAGTCACATTCTAATATAAAAAAAAAAGTCATTTATGTAAAAAATAGCTAATTATAAATAAGTAATTTTCTTATAGTGCATGTGTATATATATATATATATGTCTATATTATATGCACGCATGTGTACGTACCACATTTGCAAGTTTGATAACACGCTAATTTGCGCATCTTCAACAATATTATTGCTGGTCGTATCGATTGATGTATGGTAAAATAATACTTCTATATATATATGACATATTATATATATAATGAGTTTAAGATGATAAATTTATAAATAGTACATGATATATATTGATGTGGCATAATTGAATTGAAAAATAATGATTGTGATTAAACAAATTATAATTATTTGCCTGGCCTTTGTATATTAGAGCAATTAGTACTGGTACTACATGCAAATCATGCATGTATTGACCGCTATATGTATATACGTATTTGTATATATATAACCTTAAGATCATTCATTCATGTAATATTAATGATTCTTCTGGCCAGTATGAAAAACGAGTCCTTATTATCCAAGTTTGGCTTCGGAAATTGAACGACAGAAAGTCTTTGCCATTATTATTAATTAGAAAAGTAGCTCGAAATTATTTGAAACCGTCATGATTCTGCATAAGATCGTCGAGTCTTTTGTAAACAACTCTTTTTTTATTCCTCTACAGCTCGTGATATGAAGGGGAAAAAGTAATTCCGTCAAGGAAGCAGCTTTCAAATTTGGCTATCATGGCTGGTAGTAATGCATTCCATGCATGCTTTTCGACATACAAATGTTTTTAACGCTATTAAAAATAATTGAGTTTTGAGAAAATGGGTATTCCCTTGTACTCATTTTATTGATCTCTCTCATATAAACTTCTACAAAGAAATATTTTTCCATTTATGCTTACCTAAACTCCCAAATATATAAGAGAGAATTGATGAGTTGTCCAAATAATTATTTTTTATCGGCTCCATCTCTTTCCATTCCTCCCTCCCAAACACTATATATATATATATCTTAGAAGAAAGGAAAGTTGGGTGAATTGTGAAAGATGATTGAACAAGCAGTACCAATTAATCAGGTCTAAATAAATATAGTGTAATTAATTAGCAAAATATTAAATGGGAAAAATGCATGGCTTGACCCTGATCTCATGTATGTTTTCAAATAATTCCGCTTGAATAACTATATGTAGTAGGTTAATGCATGCACTTTTGAAAGGTAATTTTAGTTTCTACGGCTTTTACTTTCCTGGAGTACACTCAAATGGGAAAAAATAAAAACAAAGAAAAAGCCTTAATAAAAATTAATATTATCTGCGTCACTCTAGCAGCTAGCTTGTCAAATTCCCTTATCCATTCGTCACAGTTGTATCGTTCTCCACTATATTTGCCTATAAATGCATAACAAATGCATCCTTTACTCTCGCCAATTAACCCCCTCTTACTTATAATAGTCTACTCTTCCTCTCTCTCTCTCTCTGCTCTCAATCTCCACTTAATAATTCTACTTGTGGCCACTATGGGCACTCCTGTTAATCCTTTCGAATTACCTGAACACCCGGTCAGGTTTGCTCCCCCAAGAGGCTTTGCTACCGTCTTGAAATCGGATCTGAAAGAAACTTTCTTCCCCGACGATCCGTTCCATCAATTCAAAAATGAAAAACCGTCTCGCTGTGCCATAAAAGCCATACAATACTTCGTCCCGATCTTTGAATGGCTTCCCAAGTATAATTTACGTTTACTCCGATATGATCTTCTGGCGGGCCTCACCATTACTAGCCTTGCCATCCCTCAAGGAATCAGCTACGCCAAACTCGCATTCCTTCCTCCCATCATTGGCCTCTGTACGTAATACCTATATATATATATATATATATTTGTTTAACGGGTTTAAGATCATGCACTATTTATTTGTGATTAGCTATTTTGTTCTAAAATATTTTTTTTTTTTTAAAATAATGATCTATTTTTTATCGCAAATAATCCATTATAATACTCGTTTTAATTCTTGTAGTAAAATTAATTTAGTTCTACTCATAAAACAAAAACAAAAAACTGATAGATTTTGGGCATTAAATTTTTGTAGATTCTAGCTTTGTTCCGCCTCTCATATACGCTGTTTTCGGGAGCTCGAAGCATATTGCAGTGGGAACCGTAGCTGCATGCTCATTGCTCCTGCGGTCGAGCATTTCAGATGTGGTATCGCCGAAAGATGATCCCGCATTGTATATGCACTTATTTTTTACAACAACTTTCATCACTGGTATCTTTCAGACAGCTCTAGGTTTTCTGAGGTAAGAATAGAGAGAAGAAGAGGGACTGTTTCAATTATTTTTTTTTCCTTTTTTAAGGACTATATAATATAATTGCCTAGATGTACTACTTGGCCGTTGATTACAAGGTGTTTTCTGCAGGTTGGGGATTTTAGTGGATTTTTTATCTCATTCGACGATAACTGGTTTTATGGGAGGGACGGCGATAATTATCTGCCTGAATCAGTTAAAGGGATTTTTCGGGATGCATGATTTCACGACTAAAACAGACGTCATATCTGTAATGCATGCAATCTTCAAGAACAGAAAGGAGGTTTGTACTAATAAAAAATAAAAACTAGAAAACAAAAGTAAAAGAATTGATCTTGTCTGTATTTTCCCTTCATCCAAATTACAACGCTAACTTGAGATGGTTGGATCCCAGGCGCATGAACTCATGAATTCATGTAGTGGTTTGTTACCAGAAATGAAAATAATAAATAAGCATACAGTAGTTCCAATAAGGAATTCTAGATAGCTTGTCTTAAAATAAGCTGGTTTCCATACAGATCACGTGAAAATTCTTTTAGATATAAGACATGTGTAACACAAATTTGTCCTTATTGGAATATTCTTTTTGAAAGGTGTAATAGAGAGTTAGATACATAAAATAAATTCTGTAGGTAGCATTTGTACTTCATGTTCATAACTACTTCATGATATGAGTTTGTCAGATAAAATTAAATGCTCAAGGAATATTATATCTAAGACTTATTTTATGTATTTATCTAAATATACTTGTCAGCTTCAAGTTTAAACAACAATTTGAAGGAATCTGGACCCGTTATATATATTTTTTGTAAAAGAAAATCAAGTCTTTAGAAGTACTAGATTTTATAAATTAATCAAATACCTTAGATCGTGAGACGTTTTTTGTAATATTTTTTTTGTCGTCTTCATTTTTCTAACCTATAAATTATCATTTGAGTTAATGATAGATAGATAGATAGATAGATAGATAGATAGATAGATATAACAAAGAAAAAATATATATATGCAATCGTAAATTAAAATATTGTCGCATAATTATTTTGAAAAAAATAAATAAAATACGAATCTAATGAAAAAAAAATTTAATAATAGACTCTCCTATTATTTTAAATTGTTATGTGACGGTTACGTACTCATAGTTGTATGTAAAATTACTCATATATAAAAGGTAATGAGTTAAACTATTTTTTTTATAGTTTTGATCTATCAAAGGCGCTCTAATTTCTATGATATTTTAGTTTCACTGTTCTTGATGTTTTAATAATCTGATCATTAGAGAAATGTTACTCACAAATAATAAAAGGCTATGGAATTATTTTGTCGTTGTAGTTGGATATCGAACTCTGATAGCCCTCGCCATGCTCCATAATATTATTGTAACATGATCATGTTCTTTTGGAATAAATGAAGAATTAAACACGAACATTAATAAACAGTTGGCCGCGGTCTTATAAAAAATGATGATGACTTATTTTCTTTGACAGATAAGGTGGCAGAGTGCAGTGGTCGGTGTGACTTTCCTTTGTTTCCTTCAAACAACTAGATACGTGGTAATGCTCTCTCTCTCTCTCTCTCTCTCTCTCTCTCTCTCTCTCTCTCTCTCTCTCTCTCTCTCTCTCTCTCTCTCACACACACACACACACACACACACACAGAGTACTGACACATAGCATTGACGTTCATTTGCAGAGAAAAAAGAAACCAAAGCTATTTTGGGTGTCGGCGATAGCTCCAATGGTGACCGTTGTAGTTGGATGTTTGTTTGCTTATTTCGCTCATGCGGAGGACCATGGTATTCAAATTGTAAGTGCCCTACTTTTTCTTCTTTTAATCTATCAACTCTGGTTTTTTTTTTTTTTTTTGGTTTTAATTCTTTCAGTGATCATACATGCACTTAGATGAGTTTATGTTTTTCTCTAAATACACACACACATATATATGATTTTTATAAAAAATTTACCTTTTACTTGTCCTTTTATATGTTAGGTGGGACATTTGAAGAAAGGGATAAATCCTCCTTCAATCAATTTGCTAAACTTTAATCCTAAATATCTACCAACGTTAATAAAAGCAGGGATTACAACTGGCCTTATAGCTATGGCCGTAAGTACTCTTATCTCTTCTATTAATTAATATAATTTCATTTAAGGGTAAATATATATATATAAGTAAAAATAATTCATGCAGGAAGGAATAGCAATTGGAAGAAGCTTTGCCATTATGAACAATGAGCAAGTTGATGGGAATAAGGAGATGATAGCCTTTGGCATGATGAACATTGTTGGATCTTTCACTTCATGCTACTTGACAACTGGTGTGAAATTATTATATATATTTATACATACTTATTCGATCTTTTTTCTTTTAATTTTAGGTGAAATTTTATATTTATTCAGAAGTTTTATCCACAAAAAAATGGTGTACGTTTAAATTAATTTATGCGCTTACGCATGCAGGACCATTTTCGAAAACTGCTGTAAATTTCAATGCCGGATGTAAGACTGCTATGTCAAACGTAGTGATGGCAATCAGCATGGGGCTGACGCTGCGGTTCTTAGCTCCTCTCTTTAGTTACACCCCTCTGGTTGCTTTATCTGCGATTATAATGTCTGCCATGTTTGGACTCATCAACCATGAAGATGCTTATCACCTCTTCAAGGTCGACAAGTTCGATTTTATCATTTGCATGGCTGCCTTCTTCGGTGTTGTATTCTTTAGCATGGATGTTGGCCTCATTCTTTCGGTAAGTTTTTATGAATTCAAGAAGAGGAATATTTTAACCCTCCCCAAAAAGATTTTAGGAAAATAAATTTATAAATTTATAAATTGATTTGATTTAATGTAATACAATAAATTATAAAGTACATATTATTATTATAAAATAAATTTAACTTATCATATAAAATATTCTTATCATATTGTAAATTTATTTTTGTAGGATCTATTTGTAAGCATATATAACACTTTTAATTCAAGAATATATAGCACTATTTCTCATTGGAATTTTTGGTTTATTGTAGACATGTTTATCTGGGCTAGGTTTTGTCCTATCCGACTTAGTTCTAAAATTTTCTTTATTTTTTATAGTTTTGATATTTTCACTTAAGAAATTTAAGAGAATTAATACTCATCTTTCGAATTCTGAATTCAAGAAAAAAATCTAAATTCTAAATTTGAAATTTGAATAAACCGACCTAGTTTATTGTATCTTATTTAGTTGCTAATTAAGGGTCATCATGATCAACTAATTCAGTAATTACTTAGATAGTGAGTTTTTTTTTTTTCAAAGTTAATCCATTTATTCTCTGAATAAAGTATCGAGCAAAAAGGATCTTAATTAGTTTATTAATTATTGAATTCCGTGCATAATTGTTCTTTCAGGTTGGACTTAGTCTAATTAGAGCACTCGTGTACGTGGCAAGGCCTGCCACTTGCAAGCTTGGAAGAGTTGCCAACTCAGGTATGTATCGTGACATTGAGCAGTATCCAGATTCAACAAACATCCAGGGCGTCCTTCTTCTACAACTTGGTTCCCCTATTTACTTTGCCAATTCAACCTACCTCAGAGAAAGGTTCGTATATATATCTATATAATAATTATATGTAGTCGTCAACTTGTCACACATACTCTACAGTAGCTTCAAAAGGTATGGTTCAATGAATAATATATATTAGTACTATACTGCCTTATTTTATTTCTTTATTTTGATCGTTTATATATATATATATATATTTAAATTAATGATTAAGAAAATAATTATTGATGTATTAATATTTTTAAATAGATTTAAATTATATAAAAAAAATAGTTAGAAAAAGTACAATTTACATTAAAACCATTGCATACCAAATAAATAAATTAAATAGACGTAATAACACAACCCTAGTTCAATAATCAATTTATGAATTGGTCTGCTTTGACTTTGAGTAGGATCTTGAGGTGGATTCGAGAGGAACAGCAGGCTGCTGCAATTTCTCAAGAAGGAAGCCATCTTGAGCATGTTTTATTAGATTTGACAGGTACAGAGAACTTCGCCAGTACTATATCATGAATAGTTTATAACAACATTTAAAATCGAGAAATTATATTTGTAATTTGGGAGGAACGACTCTCTCAGTCATATGGTAAGACTTAATTTTAATTATTTTTTTTTTAACAAATCTAATTCTCAACTGAAATTTGTTTTATCTCTGTATATAGGGGTTACATCTATTGACATGACGGGCATCGAAACGTTAGTTGAAATACGTAAAACCTTGCAAGCACGTGACATTAAGGTAAACATACCACGACCACTCGTGAATTATTAAGACGTGAGATTTAGAGAGACAAAAGTAAAGAAAATGAAAAGAAATTAGAAATAATTCATTGAATCGCCTAGATTATTTATTTATTTATTCATCAATGTTTTCCAGATGGCAATCATAAACCCAAGGATTAGGGTTATGGAGAAGATGATAGACTCGAAATTCGTAGACACCATTGGGAAGGAGTATTTCTTCTTGTCTATAGATGAGGCAGTTGAAGCATCTCAGTTTATGCTTCACGAGTCGAAACCGCAAAGCCAGGCCTAAGTACTCATCATGATCAGAAGACTCCTGTTGTATACGCGCGGCGATATACATATATATATATATATATATTGATAGAGGTTATGTGTAGGGTTATATAATGAGTGTAAAAAGGTTTCTTTTCTTTTGTTTTATGTAAAAAGTCGAAGTTTGAGGGGCTATTATTGTATAATTAATACTCGTATGTAGAAGGGACAAGTATTATGCATTTTCTTCAAAAAAAAAAATAGGAGTCACTTTAAAAAAATAATTTTTTTTATATGAATCTTGAACATATTATTTTTTTAAAAATAATTGTAGCTTATATACTTAAAATTGTAACTATTTCTTTTAAGAATTATGCTGAAAAGTACTAAATAGTTTTGTCGAACAATATTCTCTAGTTTTTGAGAATATTAGATACAATCTTATGTACAAATTTCGAACATTCTAATTGAAAAAGTGGGTCTATCATGAAAAAAGTTACTTTTTTTAAAAAAATATAAATCTTATATTTCTCATATATATATATATATATATACTAGTTTTTTCAAATAGATTATATATATGGTTCGTTTGAATGTTGTAAAATTGTAAAATTTATCTTTCTTTCAATTTTACTCTTTATAACTCTGGGTTTGCAGAATTTTTAAATTCATTTGCCTATATAAATTTGTTAAATAAAATGAAGGTAACGATGTCACGTGCCTTCAATGCCACTGAAAAATGACACGTGTGGCGAAAACTCTGTTATACAAAAGAAAAAGGCTAGTTTGCTTCCTGGTTTTGACTGTTATATTTTAATTTTTTTAAATATTTATTAAAGTTATTTTTAGTAAATTTTGTTTAAAATAATATTTAAGAATGTTTTAAAAATATTTTAAAAAAAAGTGAGATTGCATTAAGCGCACCCAACAGTAAAAGCTAGATGACAAGTAAAAAGACTACAAAATACAACGAAGTTTGTCATGACTTCAACCTAAAGAGCAAAAACATTTTAAAAAATAAGAAAATGAAAAGTATTACAAAACTATCTGCTCAGCCCTTTGAATAAACATAAAATAATTAAGGAAATTACGTTTTTTTTTTATAAGATTAACGAAATTACTTGAGTAATAAAATTAATGACAAAAAATAAGTAATCACTATATCATGAATGTAAATTGTGAAAATGACTCTCTTATCCCTTGCGGCTTTTGATTTTAACCAGGCTTTTTGAGTGGGCCTGGGATTTCTGCTTTCTAGAACCAGGCTCTTGCTTCCATCCATAGTCCAGATACAACTGGGCTCCCGCTTCTATTTTCGGCAAAACCTCGACAATCATCCTTAATTTCTTTGTTCCATTTTCCATTCGTCCCTTCCAGAATCCGCGAACAGACAGGTTTCGGCTCGCTGAGCTTAATTCGAAATTTGCGAATTAGTTGAGTTAGCTTTTTCGTTCCTTGAAAGCGAAAGGAAATGTCATCGATGATGCTTCGAGTTTCATTTTCTCTTCATTCCTCGGTTCTCTCTGCCGAACAGAGGCGTTATCGTACCTCTTTTTATATTTTTAATGCTTGAATGATAATCATTTGGTGCTTTGAAAGCGTTTGGCACCTTTTTCTTCTTATTTGGAGCAGGTGCTAATTGTTTACTTAATCGAATGCACTAGTGTGGCAATTCCGCGGACTCGCAGGCCTGAAATCAAGGTATTCATCTTCGATGCCTTTTTAGTTAATGTTATTCATCTAGGTATTCCTCTTCCTTGATGTCAAGTTGGCTGTTAAATAATGACGTTTTGATCGAAGACGTTCATCTGTATTTTCTCAGTACGCAAAATACGTTTCTGTATTGGCTACCTGAAGTACTTCTTCTGTACATTTATTTTTAAATCTGCATCTCATTGGATGGGACGGTAAGTGCAAGCAACTTAAAGATCATGGTATATTTATGTACTAGTGTGCCAATGTTCAATAAATCTCCTTTTCCGATTACAGATTGCCGCATATTGTGCCTTTGTTTCACACTAGTGTCATGTGGTTAAGCGTAATATTTGCATTTCCTATACTTCGATGCAACAAGCGTGAACATTAGACAATATGGTTCGTAACTTATGATTCTGCACCATATATCATACTCTATGTATATGTTGCGAACCAAATCCAAACCATATGCATACTCCAACGAAAAATGATATTTCCAACATCTACATCCCATTCTTATCCTACTGTGTTACGTGGCACTCATCAACCTTTAAATATTTTATTTGAAAAAAAAATTGATCTAATGGTTGACAAATGATGTCATGTCAGCACAGTTTGATGAGAGGGGAATAAGAATGTAATACATAACACTACTACAAAAGGAGTAGTCGAGGCTTACAATTGGAGCCTTTTGGATTCATCCTCCTAGGCACTATTGGATCTCTTTCACCACTCTTTCCCTCCTATACTCAATATCGCATGCTACAATCTCACCACCTTAAATATCCAACATTCTTATCATGCCATTTAGTTATGGGCACACAGCTCAACGATTCTAGACGGGAATTGGCTTTCATATCATATGTAATGGCCCAAAAAAAGTTGAAGTCGCATTGACTAATCAAGGTCGCATTGACTAATCAAGGTCGCAATTAAAACTTCTCGAAATCATTATAAACTACAGTAACTTTTATTTACTGAGCAATATGAGATCTCATTCACCTCAATTTCTCTCCTAGACTTAATCTTGGGTATTACATTAATATTAAATTGTTGTAACTTTGAGTGTTTCTACCTGCATGGTATTTCGGCCTTAGCGCTTAAGTGGTTCAAGAGAATTTATCGTTTGCAATGGCTTCTAACTTGTGTGCTTCTATCCACATGTATTTTTGTGTGTTGCTTCATTATATATATATATATATATTTTTTTTTTTTATTGGCACCTGGTTTCCCCTAAGCTGTATGCTAACTAATTCCGGGGGTGCACAGGCCCTCGGCAAGGAGTTTTACGCAAGTGCACTTCCTGTAATTCAAGGAAAATATTCCTCAATCCGATGGCCCCTAGAGATTGTTTGCACCCAAGGGGATATGAATCTTAGACCAGGGGGCAGCTTCAACCTTTCATTTTTGCATCAAATTTGTTGGAGATTGTAGAAATCATAACCATAACTTTTGCAGTTTGATCTGGGAATGGCATTTGTCTATCCTTTGTAGCCAACTGAAAAATTTGTAACTTTTAACCTCCTCTTTTTCACTTATAGTGATACATATTTTTAATTTTGAGAAAATATTATATCTCTTGTTGCATTAAAGAGGTTAATACTCTTCATAAATAGAAGTCATATACCCACTCACCGATGAGGCCGAGTACATTGAAGTGAATTTAGTGTTTAGTTTTCAATAAATGACGGAATCATAGGTACTTAAAAAAAATAGTGTGGTTGGTTCTTAGCAGCAGCATCCAAGGTCTTACTAATGCTTGTGGTGATTCTACAAATTCAATTTTATTGGAGCATTAGTAATCTGATGCACAGGAAAGCAAATTTGTTGATTATAAAATGGATTTTTAGTTACATTGTCAGCATTCTCTGTAGTACTGTTGACTTGGATTAATCTTCCTCCTGCATAAATGTTTTAGGGGGTTTCTATATGTTGTAGTGAGGAGGATGATGATTATACAAGTGGAGTTGTCCATAAACAGGAACAAGAGTGGAGAAGAGTAAGGGTATGAGTGGTGAGAGAATTTCATCTCCTTGCACAAAGTGGAATCCGCATTGTATCTACTATTTAGTTAAGTTTACATAAGACCTTGGTTTGATTCCTTATATTTTCAGGGATATTGATGATTTTTTGGAGTTGCTTCTCTAGTTGAATCACAGTTGTTACTTCCCTTTGTTTTCTTTTTCCTTTTCCTTTTTGTTGGCCATGCAAGGGGGATGAGGTCCTTCATCAGGCAGTCATAGAGCACCTCATTTCAAGTCCTATAATTTGCTTGACAATTTCTAGTATCATCATAACTGTTGTGGCTTTGAAGATAGCTCTTGTTCTAATATATGTTTACAAGTGGGTATTTCCTTCACTCATTGGGTTCTTAGAGATCACGGGTCTTACTTAAGATATTATAGAGGGTCCATTAATTTGTCACATGATATGTTGAGTCTGGTTTTTAATCATTACATACATGTGACAATTGTTGAGATGGAAAATTTTAAACAATTCAACTTAAAAATAATGATTACGAGTTAAGACTTGTACAAGGTAGATTTCCCTAAAAATTCTAGGCGCACATCATCCCTTGTGTAAATTGTTGAGACTCTTATTGTAACGTCCCAATGCAAAACTCAAACTGCATGACCTACACTTCAAATGAACTAATCAATGATATAATTGTGCCTCCATTGGAATCTTATAAAGGACAAGAACTTCTCCTTTCTAAGGAATGTGATATCTCATACATTGTATACCATTATCCTTATCTTATGGAATATCACAATCTTCCCCTCTTAAGTTCTCAATGTTCTTGTCAAGTCAGTCCATTGTAGGTGGCATGGTTTATTTTCCACATTTCTAGTTGAGATAGACTCTGATACTATTTCTAATGTTATAAATGTAAGACCCAAACTACATGACATATATTATAAAAAGACTATTCAAATGATATAATTGGAGTTCCACATTATAAAAAGCAAAAATTTTTCATTCTCAAATAATATGGGATTCAATATACCACCTACTATTATTCTTATCATATAGGGTATCACACTTATCAAAGGGCTTTTGTCATCAACCATGAATTGAAAGGGTTTTAATTTGTTGGTGCAGGTTTTTCAACAGTTATGTTCCATATTTTTAAGTTATGACTGACTTGGGCTGCATGGATCTACACTGCAAGCTGAACCTGGATGCAATTGTTGTTGTTACCGCATATTTAGGTTAATGTACAAGGAAGCTGATCATTCTCATAGTTAAGCTGTGTTTTAGTAGAAAGTTCATCGTCTAATATCTTTAAAACTAGTGGATTTTTGTTCATATTGTTTGCTCTCAAGGGAGAAAGTTTTTGGATGATTGGTTGCCTTAGGTGTATACTTCCGCTCATCTATGTGAATAAGCTCTTTGACGAGAACAGCAGCTTATTTTTATGTAAATGGTAAATAATGTTAATCCAGTCCTTGCCTCGTATAAATGTCTCTTCCGCGTAATAAGGGACTTCACTCTCGACATAGACATGTGATCATGACTGTGGGCAGAGGCTAGCTAAGTAAGGGCAGGCCCCTCACAGAGATCTGGAAAAGAAATTATAATCTAAGCAATTTCCTTTCCTGGGGCATAGCTATAGGGCCACACTTTCATCTTGGCCCCTGAATGTTGGCCACAATGCATGTGAGTTTTATTCATTTTCTGTTTGTTTGCAGTAATATCCAGATTTTTCAACTCAAATAAGTAAACTTTCTGTTATTTTCCTTTTTTTGATGTCGGGGAACCTCTCCAAGGCAGGGCTCTTTGGACCCACCCCTACAGAGTAAACCCCGGTTCCGTGCACCGCACCCTCAGAAGTTTCCCTACACGGAACTGGTTAATTCGCTAGCTTTTCACTAGGGGGTGTGGCCCCAAAGGATTGTTTGCACCCATGAGGTATTGAACCTTGGACCTTGAAGTGAGCTGTTATTTTCCCATTACTAACAGCTTGAACTATACCATCTGAATTGGGTTTTCAGTTACTTGATCTATTGCCTTGGGTTCCATCCAGTATTGTCATATTTACATTTGAGTATTATTATTTTGTAATTGACTTGTGATGTTTCCCTAAACAAAGAACTAGAATTTGATATGTGGCTGTACTCAATTTGAAACTAAGATGGCATGGCTATTTAAATATTTTTATATGGGAATAGAATGATGCTGATTGGTCTGATTTTTCTTTCTCCCTCTCTCTTTAGCTGAGATGGCAATGCCGTGGCACTTCACTAGTCTTATAAAGCCAGCCTTTTCCAGCTGTCATACACTAATCTTCAGGTAAGCTTTTCCTGCATTGAAATCCTTTTGTTTTTTTTTTATATCTTTGTAGTTCACAGGTCTATTCAATTGAATCTGTTCACTTGCGTACGTCCTTTGCAGCCCAGAGAACATAAATTGATTTCCCTTTTTTTTTATAATTTTTCAGCATTTGCTTGTTACTTGCTGACCGCATCATCTGATTATATAATTTATGTGGCAACCTAAGAGTTTATCTAGGATGGTTAAAAAGTCTAAATTTCATTTAATATATTTGAAAATTTAACCCAAGAAATTTGGCTGTTAGAAGTTAGCATGGGTCATTGTTCTTCCTCCAGCTGCATCCAAAAGAACTAGTGCATTTGGTTATTCAATAATGCAAATTATTCAATGGTCAAAAAGTTGACCAAAAAAAAATCCTGTTTTTTTTTTTTTCAATTTGCGTTGGTAGGGTTGTGCTCCTTTGGTTCAAGTTATGTTTTCATCTCTAGGATGAATTCTTTAGTGGGTGCTCTAGATCATTAACCCCATCACTTGTCCCCCTTATGGCGATTCTCTTGCACTTTAACTATACTTCGTTTGTAATTGCATTAGTAAATACCTCACACAGGGAACTTTAGAATAAAGCTTCAGTGACCAACACCCCAAGTATGTGGGTTCCATCCTAAAACAATGCCACGGTTCGAAATTTAAGTATAGCCTGGCCTGTCCTGTCCTGCATGTGGCCACCCATAATCCATTCTTCCTTATCTAGTATAGAGTTTCATCTATCATAAAAAGTGACTCCAATTGACATAGTTTTTTCTTCTATAGGATTTTATCTATCGACATAATTTTTCTTCAACTTGTTTTGTTTTTTTGGCATGGTTACCTTACCTGTATCTGCTCTTTATTTGCAAGCCAACCCGTGCCATTTCTTTATGCATAACCCCAAAAGTGACTCCCGTTCTTGTTTATAGTAGAAGTTATTCTCGTGATGCTTTAAAGACTTTTACAGACAACACACCCAGACACCCCCCAAAAGAAATGCAGGAAAAAAAAAAGTTGCCTTATACAGATCTTTTAAAAGATTTTGTTCAGATTCTTCTTTTTGTATTCTATCATACACAATATTAGGTTGTTCTAAGGAGGCCAAGTGGAGACAACCCAAGGAAAGGGTTGCTTATGGTGGGCGGTCTTTCTGTGGTCCAAAGAAATTTGAGAATACACGATAATATATGATAGTATTATCTTATGAGGTCATTCATTTTAATATGCACAATATTTTTTTGGTTAGCACTAGCGATTTTATTTCGTGATGACATGTGCTTCCCTATATAATAATATTTTCTCTTTTTCCTCCATATATGTGTTTTTTGTGCTTTTATTCTCTCTGTATTCTTATCTGGTAATCATTATTAATGATGTTCCAATCATAGACAATCATCTGATTCTCTTTCTTAATAACCCTTGTTCTTCTTACAAACAAATAATTTTTATTTTCAGAAAATCACTGAGATAGTTTTCGTATTTAAACCCTTTTTCTGTTTGCCAGTTAGGTGTGGGAACTGAGAGAGCATTATTGAGGTTGTATTTTCTGTCAGGGCTGTTAGGTTTGCCATATAAGCGGCCATAACGAGAATACCTTTCTTGTTAGGTTCAATGATTTCGAGTCGTTTGTTTCCACCTGCCGACGGTTCTGGATAAAGTGAAAACAGAAGAAATACAATGGAGCTATATAATATTAGTAGTAGGATGGTAGTGCCCTTCAGTTAATTCAAGTAAATGATAGCGTTAGGATTTCATCCTCTTACAATTTTATTAATAATTACTTTCATAATTATGAAATAAATTAAAGAATTATTAAAAAAAAAAGTAGTAAATGAGTAGTAGGGATTGTAGTTAACTTATCATTATCCGGAGAAGCATATCTCTAAGTTTAGGGTCGGTACCACTTGAACCAATTCTTAGGAGTTCTAGTATTAAATAAATAAATAGACAGTGGCTGGAGTGATCTGGAAATAAATTAATAAATGGTTTTTTTTTTTGGGGTGTTTTAATGCGAAGAAGTGTGATTTTTTTTTTTAAAAGTGAATGGAGTGATCTGGAATGTCAAAATAACCAACATCTCTTAAAAGACAGATTGGATCACAGTAAATAAATAGTGCTAGGCAGGGAAACGCCAATGCGATCACAGGGTAACCTTGGCCCTTTAACATAAAGGCGAAAGGCATCGTCTTATCTCTCTAGAGTCCTAGACTCTACCCTACCATTCTCTTGATAAGATTATAAATCCAGCACATGACACCATACACATGCTTAAATTAGGGACCACTCCGGTTTATATCGTATCCATGATTTGGTACTCATCTCTTGCCTTGCTTTTTTCCTTTTTAGTAAATAGTGAAAACCTGTAGTGCTAAAAATGTCTCTGTCTAGGAAATCTTTAATTTGGTGCTCAGGATAAAAAGAAAATTGTATGGTTTTAGGAGGAATTCCTTTGCTGTGTGGTTTAACTCTTTCCAATTAATAATTACACTTTCATCCTTAAATCTCTTTCGTAATGTAATATCAAAGGATAAACTTGTTATTTAAATCCAAGTTATAATGTGCACATCACGAACTTTATTTTTTATACTTTAAATATTATATATTAATAATAATCCGCATTTTAACTTGATAATTTGAAGAGTATCATCAATATAATTTCTCTCTTTGTAATATTGGAGAAGTTTTTATTCTTTATTTCCTGTCAGGAGCCTGTATGAAAGGTATTGGTAACATTTTTTTTTTGTATGACATAATTTGATTTGAAATAAAAGTTTTAAAATTTGAAGAGTAATATTATATATCGTCATAAAATATGTAAATACCAACAATCACTTTAAAAAAGAGGAATCCATTATTTTAAAAATTAATTCTTTTTATGTAAATTTTGTATTATTCACTCTTTTTTTTTATTTGAAAGAATTGTTCGATATTTGCGGACTCACAAGTATTATTTCTTTACTGCTTTTATACTGAACCACTAGGCAGGGAAGATTAAGGAGAAAGAAGGAAAAGAAAAGCAAAAGCCAAAGGAAACAGTGATGATGGTGTTGTTGAAAAAGTGTCCGAGTAAAAGAAAGAAGGTAAAGGTACATAAAATTCGTGTGTATGGTATATACCAAAAACGAGTACAGAAGTTTGAACGGGACTTTTGAGTTTTTGTTCACTGTCTTTCCTTCTGTGATGATTTTATTTCCTCTTTCCATGTTACCCTAATATTGACTTTCTTTTTTGCGTGCAAAGTAAGAAAAAAATTCAAGAATTTCTAGAACTAAGACTTAACTCCTTCCATATCATATACTATTATCCATCTACATCTTTCAAATAATATTAAATTTTCAGTAAATATAATGAGATATATATTTTTTTTAACACTTCAAATCTTAATATTGTTAGATAAAAAATCTCAAAACAAAGAAAAAAGTGCACAATGATGGAAAGGATCAGGCAATTGTGTGGAACATGGGCCTACATTCATGGGAAGCATGGCCCCCTCTTGGGAGGTCATATGAATTTTTTTATGGCTCTTTGAGCTGCGTTGTCTGGGTCCAGGTCCCATTAATAAAGGCGCAAAAAACTTAAAAAAATAATAATAAATGAAAGAGTGTAAATATCCTGCCGACGAAGACCCACGGGAAATCCGTTGCACTACTGCTTAATTCCCGCATGATTTCATCCGTAATTAACGTGTTCTATTAATCTATTCCGTCGACGCTCTTCTTTTTCTCGCTGGCCACGCGTTTCCTTTTTTTCTTTCTTTTCTTTTAGAGCTTTGCCGGTATTTTCGTCTCTCTTTTTACCATTCTTTTCTCTCTTTTATTATTCATACATGTCCAAATAAAGATTATTATCAAGATTTTTGTCCGAAATTGAAATTTTATCAGAAAAAAGTAAAATTCTGTACTCTCAAATTAACATAATATTTATATAATTTAATTTGGAGTTTTGCTCGTAGTAGAATCCGTTATGACTTCAAAAAATAAATAAATATATAAACACTATCCAATTTTTAACACCGCTAATGTGGAAAGATTCCACATGAGCATGTTGAATGAGTTAAAAAATAAAGCTTTTAATTAGATTTCATCTTCATTTACCAAATAACGGCACTTTATATTTCTAATTTGAGCAAATTATATTTGTCATGGGCATGTAAATATTACTTTTCATGTTATATAGAAAAACCCTTGAGTGAAAACCTCCACCACTTCCCACCCCCCCCCCCCCCCCCCCCCCCCACAAAATATATTTTCATCTATATAGTTAGAACTTAGGATTGGGTGGGGAGTTTTCCTCTTGCCAAAGATGACTCGGTATTTGTTTATTGACAAGCCTTGCTTCATATAGTTATTTATTTATTTTTAAAGATTTTATTTTTAAGTCAAATCATATTTAGTAAAATGCTCGTATAATATATCTTGATTTGGTAGATGAATTTTTAAATTTGATAAACGTTGCAGTTTAAATGATATGGGTTATGTGTTCTATACATTTTTTTATGGGTTCTATACATTAGCTTTAGTCTCGTTTGGATTCAGAGATGAGATGGGTTGAGATGATTTAGTTTATTTTTTAATATTATTATTATTTTGGGATTTGAAAAATATGTATTAAAATTTGAAAAATATGTATTGGAATTTGAAAAATGTATATAGGAATTTGTGTTTTGTATAAAAAAAATTATAAAAGTATAATTATGAAATAAAGATGAGTTGAGATAAGTTTTGAATACAAATAGAGCAAATTATAATAACTCTTTAATTTTTGTGAGAAGATAATAGACAATAGTAATGTATACCTAAGATGACCTAATAAACCGGATTAATCAGGATTAGCACTAGTTTTGTAGTTATATTTCTTGATTTGACATATTTTAAGTGAATACAATATGAATGACCAAAATATAAAATCATATCAAACATTAAGAAGTATGATTGAAGATAAAATTTAAGAGCAATTGGGATGCAGTCATTGACAAAATTCACTACAGGATTGTCATAGGAGTGGTGATTAGAGGCTGGCATGGCAATGTCACTGCCATTCTAAGGTCCACTCGTGCCTTATTTTCTGATCCCTTGGTGGGTGAAGCGGCTGCAGCCTTGAGAGCAATCATCCTGTGTGTTAAACTAGATTTAACATGTATTGTCCCTGAAGGATGCTATAAATGTGGTGAATGCTATCAGAAGAAGGGAGGACAGTTAAAGCCAATTGATTTGTTTATTAAAAGACATTAAAAGTTGTCAACACAATTGCAGAGTTGGTCTATGTTTCATGTTCTTAGGAAAGTTAATGCAGTGGCTCACTGTTTAGCTAAGAGTGCATTAGATCTCTTTGAGGATAGTATTCTTGTAGTGGATTATCCTCAGGTATTCACAACCTACTCTAATTGAGTTATGAATATATATGCTCCTTTTCTATAGAAAAAAAATGAGATAAACAATATGATCAGTATTCTACAAAGAATGGAAGTATGCATCGAGTCACTCGGCAACTACAGGAGTAAATGAACCCCAAACATAACTCTGATCAAAATTTGGCAATACCGCATTGGCCAAACTTTAAGTTGGTTTATTCTCCAAAAGATTATAATTTGAATTTCTCAATTAAAATCATTGTAAACAACAGTAATTATTTTATCTGAAAAGTAATAAATCTCATTCAACAACTGCCTAAAGAATGAGCAATTTTTCAAGTATAATGAACTTCTATACTTTAACCGAACTATATGAAAATAATTTTACAAATTAATATAACATGGTCTAATTTATCACATCATAAAATTAATTTTATTATAAAATAATTCTAATAAATAATATAAAATATATGCATAAATTTCTTAGGCACTCCCACCAAAACTACTTTGACGATTTTGGGAGAGAAAAAATAGAAAAGTCGTTCCTTTCATGTGATCGTTATAGGGGATGTGAGTCTCGACTTTCCCCTCCCTTTTTCCTCTTCCCTCCGTTCTCCTTCGTTGTGTGTTTGACATTATTTTTCTGTTATTTTTCTATCTCAAGCATGGGAGCAAGTTTTGATACTTTTCCAGTGGCCTTTGTTAACCACGCGCCCCACTGGGGATTTCGTTTACCACCGATCTACCAGCTGATTGAAGAACTTGCCAAGTGTGCAATGTACACGTGGGTCGTTGCAGTATGTGTATGATCTACACGCCTCCTCCCAAATGATCATACTACTACCACGCGCAGTATTTCTGAACAACAAGACTTCAATGACTTTATGGACTTTTGTTCGGTCTTGTTCGACATGGCGCATGTTATACATGCGCCACCACAGTCGTGTCTTGTGTGGTGTTTTTTAATATTCTTGTGTTCTTGTGTTATGTTGTTTTCATTTAGTCTTGTGATCATCTGTGTTGTTTGTTAGATAGAATCACCAAAAATGAAATGAAGTTTAATATTGTTTAACTCACTCTCAAGGAGGAGGATAGTGAAGTTGATTCTCACTCTTCCTTTAAGGATGATGGTGACTGTGGTTTGGTTTATACTTTATTTTACAAAATGTTATACTCTCCGACATATTAAGATAGTAGTCTCTGATAGTCTTATAACTTGAGAGTATATAAAGGTTTAGATAATTTTCGCCACAATAGAATTTGTGTATAGGAGTGCTTTAATCAGTTTGATCAGTTTTGACTTGTAATTTGAGTTTGCATGTTTTATCAGGTCATAATTGTAATATCATTTTATTATAATGATATACAATCTTTTTCGTAAGTGTATATATATAATCACATCAAAATTATATTTTTTTGAGTATTTTTCAATATTAAATTTGGTCAGCGACACCGATGCATTCAACAACATATGACACAAAGGAATAAGTCGCCGGCCAGTAATTTTCTCTAATGGCGTGGACGTTGCAACGGCTAAGAGCAAGGACCAATGCCGCGTGGATATAGTTGGTGCCAACCACGTCGCCCCCCACTCACAGCTTCACCGCTGACTTCTTGGGTGGCGTCTCTGGCACTCTGCGCCACAATCAAAAGGCTCCAAGCTTCTTCAATCACCTCTATTTTTCTTTTGCATTTATTTAAACAAAGAGTTCTCAAAATTAAAAAATATATATATATTTATAGTCATAACTACAATAAGTCTATAATATTCATTCATTTTTACACCTGTTTTCGACATTTCATATATTTTAATTTTTTTTAAATATTTTTATTTAATGATTAAAAAAGTTATTATTAATATGATGATATATTTTTATATCTTTTTAAAATAATTTTAAAATTTTAAAAATGAGAAAAAAACAAAAAAACAAAAAATATACTAATAATATAGTTGAGCGACACTACTCAAGTAGCAAAGTAGTACTGCTCTTATAAGTAGTATCTATTGAATAATTATATTTTGAATCGCATCAAAATCTTAAATAATCTAAATTTACATAAAAATAAAAAATTATTTTAACAGCAGACTTATTTTTTTTAAAAAGGAGTGTGCAAAATCTAAACACATAATACTATATTTAATATTATTCTTATATTTTAGACATGTATATATATATATATAATTTTTCAATTAATATTACATCATAAAATAAAGAAATGTGATAAACAAAAGAACGATGATTATTTTTCTTTCCCCAACAATCATTTAGGGCTGATTTGGTTAAACAAAACCAAATTATCTCTACTTATTTTATATAATTATAACGATTTCTTTAAACTCTCACATAAAATATAATAAATTATTTAAGATAATTAAATATTAAAATAAAATTATATTTTAATAAAATATCTTATTTTATTTTATCTGAATTGCTAGTTAAACGAGATCTTATACTCGATTTTTAAAAAACATTCTCACTCAAATAATTTTTGTGGTTGAGGTTATAATATGGAAAATCCTATTTGAATTGATAAAATTGATCGATAAAAGTTACTGATTGATTTTATTTTTATTATTTTTTATTTAATAAATAAGAAAGTAATAATTAGCCAATTGATATTTTTTCACTTTTTAAAAATGTTTAAATATATATAAAGTAATTAAAAAAAAGCGAAAAAAAAATGATTTGGACTTATCGGTACAATTGTATCGGTTGCATATCGATTCCACTACCAGCCCCTCAAAATATATGAAAATAATATATTGACATCTCATTTATTCTAATTTTAATTTAAAGTTTTAATTTTAACTTTACTTAACGGTTAAAAAAGTGATTATTAATATATTGATATATATATTCTTTTAAATGTTTAAAAATCGTAAAAATATAAAAATAAAAAAAAATTGTTAGAGGAGCGAGCATTGTAACTAACACCATCCAAATAATAAAAAAGAAACCGTATGTAAATATTTCAAAATCAAGAAATGAGTAAAGTATTGGCATTGAATCTATCAATTTTTTAAAAAAAAAAAATTAATAAAAAATATAAATTTGATAAAAAATCAATATTTTTACATTCATAATTCTGTATTAGATACATCATTTGATTAATCAAAGTAATAATATAATAATATTTTCTTAATAAAGTGTGAGAGAGAAAAATAAGAAAAAGAAAGTTGAGAGATTAAAATATATTAAATAATTAGTTTTGAGTGTGAATAGTGACTTTTTAAATTTAAATTATGAATTTAAATTATTGAAACTCAAAATTAATAATGATAAAATTTGATGGATCTGAGATTATTAAATAAAATTATTAAATTTATATTTAATAGATAATTAAATGAACCTAATGCCAATATTTTAAAAGAGGTCGGGGACAAGTTTATGACGACAACTCTAAAAGAAGGCAAAGGTAACTCCAAAATTAAGTGACCTAATTTCATTTTTTTTTTTTTGGTAAAAAAATATAATTTCTAAATTAATTTTTTATTAATTATGTAATAAAAATTAAGAATTTGTACCAAATAAACTATAGTGACAAAAACAAAAGGTGGCATACAACGGGGACACAGCATGGAAAGTAGCATATGAAAAAATAAAATAAAATAAACATGGGAAGTATCAGTCACTAACACCTCATCCTTTTTATTTATTATTTATTATTTTTTTTCCTTAAAAGAAAATAGACTATTTCCAAATGATTAGCGAAGCACAAGCGCGTTAACGGTGGTTGCGGCAAATTTAAATTCGGGGGAGGAAACGGGGCCTTTTCGTCTTTTCAAACAAGTGCATGGAGCCTAGCTATGATCCATTCCTCTGCCCCCAGCGTTGACGCGTTATGCGAGCGCGGTGCACCACACGACGCTCAGTGGGGCCCACCCCACCCTCCCCTATAGCCGGCTATCCAGCCGAGCAGGACGTGACGCGTGGGCCCCAACGGCACTTCCTCAATGCTTGTCGCTTTCTTACATTCGGACAGTTTCTACAGACAGCCGTTCGATTTCATCAAGTGATACCGATGATTGATACGAATCCGCATCGACCCTGATAAGGACGCGAACCATGCTATCCCGGGTTTGCATAGATGTAAAATGTTTTCTTATTCTCCCGGGTGGAGGAAAGTAACGCACCTCTTCATTCGTTGATTACGCTAATCTGTCCTTTTCTTTTTCAGATATTTGTCAGCAAAACTTTGCAGATTTTTATGTTTCTCCCCCGACATCGATATGTATGTCTTCGGTCTTCCCATATATAATAATTTATATATATACGTGAACGCTTGTTTTATAGGATAATTTTGTATGTAGTTATTTTTGTATAATTTTTGTGTATTTTAAAAATATGATTAGCGGTATTAATTTATATTAAATATTAATTAATAAAGTATATAAAAAATTATAAAAATAATTTTAAGTAATAAAATTCTATATTTTATTAAGACAAACTGTCGCCTATGTTATGCCTTTTCTCCAATATATTATTTCTTAATTAAATAGTTTTCCGATTAATAAATGAGATTTTTTTATGTTAATTCTTGAGTTTAGTTGATTTCAATTATTGTTGAAACTAAATGATCTATTAGATAACCATATTGTAAATATACTTAAATGCTATAATGACATGCGTTGGTAGAAATAATGGCCGTTAGATATGACAAATGCTCCATCATTTAGATCGAAAAGTCAATTTAGAATTTCACAAATATGTATACATTATTCTCAGAGATGGATATCATCATGTTATATATATAGAGAGAGAGAGAGACAGAGAGAGAATAATCTCTCCCAATGAGAAAATTATTATAGAAAATTGTTTATACATGGGTAAATTTCATACATTTAAAAAAAATATATGGATAAAATAAGATAAATTTTAAAAGTTGAATAAATTATTATAAAAATATTATTTCTTAAGGAAAATGCTGATTGTACTTAAGAAAAACTTACAAAAAAAACTTAATTCTTCCTATGTCAGTTATAGATATATTGAAAATCATAAAATTTAAAATTTAAAATTTAAAAGAAAACTAACTAATGAATCTTGCAAGTAAAAGCGTAAGTACATATAGTACTATATGTTTTTTAATATTTAAAAATATTGAATTGAAATTTGAAAAAATTAAATTATTTATTATATTTTATGTAAAAATTTTAAAAAAGATAATAATAAATTTAAGATAGAATAAAATAAAATAAGATAAATTATGAATAGAACTGAGACCTAAACTTGATTTTTAATGGAGAGCTTAATAGTTTTTAAATAAAATATGTGAGAGCTGTATTTATCATCCCTCATTTATTATTATTGGACGTGATATAAATACGAAGGTTACTTTTAAACGGAAATGAAAAAATGAAACAGTTAAACATCAAGTAAGTTATTATAATCTCAAATAAAATAAAATAAAAAACAGTAAATTATAATTAGTAACTATTTAACGCCAGCCGACTATAAATGTTTGACTCATTGATGGAGCACCAATAACTAATGGAAAGATAAGAAAAGAATCACGACTATTCGGACAAACTTGCAACACAAAAGACGTGAAAACCACTTGGAGGCATTGACAATATTGCATTAATTAATAAGTTTTATTGTTTATTATTTTCATAAAAACAATTGGGTGCTCGATCGTAATTATAAGAAATAAGAGTTATATTTTATCTTATATATGAGATTTACAAAATAATGAGTTTTTTATTCTTCATATTTATTCAATTCTTTTTTTTTTATAAAAAATTTGTACGATATTAATTATAAGAATTATTTTTATTTAAAAATATGTCCAAAATGTAAAACAAATACCACCTGAGAAGGACAGTAAATTGTTCCCCAAGACGTGGTTGAATTATGGTGCCCTTCATCTTTCTAAAACTGTAGGGAACACCTAGACTTGCGAGATTTTTGGAAGGATATTACAAAGTACACCACTTACCATGTGCATACAATGGACCATCGAATTTGATTTTTCATGAATAATATTATGAATTGATGTGTAATTATTACAAAATTAAAATCTTAAATATATTGATAACAACAAAAAATATTTAAGATTTTATTGTAAAACTTATAGTAAAATTAGAATTTGCATTACCAAGTTTGTAGAAAATTCTATTAAAAATATTGCATTAATTTCATCACAATCAACAGCACCACTACCTACATGTTCACAATTGGATATATTTAGTTTTTTTTATATTAGAATATAATAAAATTTTGGTGGAATTTTAAGATTTAAGATATGAAAGATTAAAAAATAAAATAAAATTGGTGTTAATGTGAAAATGTTGGTCAGAGAAATTGAATGAAGACATGTTTTTGCCTTTTGGTTTGTCCAAAAAGGGACCGTATGGAGAAGGAAAACGCGGGGGGAGAATGCTGTAATTTCATAAAAAGGGAGCCTACAGTTCATTACTCCAACAGTCATATGATTTGACAATGGGATACAAACCTCTATGTTTTTATATTTAATTTTAAAGTGAATTTACTGCTTTGTCTCTTCAGGTCCCCACGCTCTCTCATGATTCAATGACTCATCCACCACCAAAATCCAAAATCTCGTGATACATGTCACAAGCTTCTAGTGAGATCCACCAATTTCCGGCTCCGCCCCCTGAAACCGGCCGGACATTGATTTTTAAAATAATTTTGCAGTCAACCGTGGCCGGGATTCGGCGCCACCGACTCCTCCACCAACAAGTATGCATTATGATGACTTCAAACTTTGTTTTTTTTTTTTTTTTTTTAAATATAGAAATATTTTCATCATAAAAAATTGAATTTTAAAGATTATTCCCAACTTTAGTTAAGGGAATAGTATATTATAAATAAAAAAGAATAAAGTCAAGTTTCAAATTATAAAAAAATAAATAAAGATTAGGAAAGAGGAAGGGAGGGGAGGGGCCCAGAGAATCTGGTGGGCTTTGAGCTGTGATATAGCTGTCTTTTGATGCATTATTTCAATCACTCACATACATACACATCTTCAGAATCCCTAGAAAAAAAAAAAACCCTCCAGTGGCCTTTGTTTCTCTTTCTCTTGTCTATCTCTCTGATCTTCTTTGCCCTCACGCCCGAAACCAAATCCCGAATTCTCTCTCCACATTTTCCTCAGATCTCGAAGGGAACACTTCTCGAACACCCATTCTGCGTTTCCAAGCTCGAGTCATTACAGAGAAAGGAGAGGAAACGAGAGTGGCTTTTGGGAACTCAGATGTCTCATGTGAGATGAAGAAGAAGACCCACTTCAGGCTCCCCTTTGATCTGACCTTCCTCATTGTTTTGTTTCTCGGCACAGTCTCCGTCTGTGCCTCTGAAGGGGTCCTCATAACCCCCCATGGGGGCCTCACCGACGCCGAAGCCCTGTACATCAGGCAACGCCAACTTCTATACTACAGGGACGAGTTCGGGGATAGAGGAGAGGATGTGACCGTAGACCCATCTCTGGTTTTCGAGAACCCGAGACTCAAAAATGCTTATATAGCATTGCAAGCTTGGAAGCAAGCTATTCTCTCTGATCCCTTTAATCTGACCGGTGACTGGGTTGGATCTAGTGTCTGTAACTATACTGGGGTGTTCTGCGCACCGGCACCCGACAACCCCAAGATCCGGACCGTTGCGGGCATTGATCTCAACCATGGTGACATTGCCGGGTACCTGCCGGAGGAGCTGGGCCTCCTCAATGATCTTGCATTGTTCCACATAAACTCCAACAGATTCTGCGGCACAGTGCCGCACAAGTTCAAGAATTTGAAGCTTTTGTATGAGTTGGATATTAGTAACAATCGCTTCGCTGGTAAGTTCCCGGAGGTGGTTCTGAAGCTTCCGCAGCTCAAGTTCCTGGATCTGAGATTCAATGAATTCGAAGGGACTGTACCTAGAGAACTCTTTGACAAGCCATTGGACGCAATTTTCATCAATCACAATCGGTTCAGGTTCGATCTTCCAGACAATTTCGGGAACTCGCCGGTGTCGGTCATCGTCCTGGCCAACAACAAGTTCCACGGTTGCGTCCCGTCAAGCCTCGGCAACATGTCCAACCTCAACGAGATCATCATGATGAACAATGGGTTCAGATCCTGCTTGCCTGTGGAAATTGGGTTGCTCAAGAATTTGACGGTGTTCGACGTGAGTTTCAACGAGCTATTGGGCCCAATACCGGACTCCTTCGGTAATCTGGTGGGCATCGAACAACTCAATGTGGCGCACAACTTGCTTTCGGGAAAAATCCCCGCGAGTATCTGTAAATTACCGAATCTTCAGAACTTCACTTTCTCGTATAACTTCTTCACCGGCGAGTCACCGGCGTGCTTGAGCCTTCCGGACTTCAGTGACAGGAGGAACTGCTTGCCCAATAGGCCTGCCCAGAGGTCCTCGAGGCAATGTAAGTCGTTCTTGTCTAAGCCTGTGGATTGCAATTCATTTAGATGTGCTCCTTTCGTTCCTGCTCTGCCTCCACCTCCCCCGCCTTCCCCACCTCTTCCATCTCCTCCGCCGCCGGTTCTGTCTCCACCTATTTCCCCACCACCTCCACCTGTTTACTCTCCGCCTCCGCCGCCACCAGTTTCCTCTCCACCTCCACCGCCCCCAGTTCATTCTCCACCACCACCAGTTTACTCTCCACCTCCTCCTCCGCCACCACCTCCTCCTCCGCCACCACCTCCTCCACCGCCACCGCCACCGCCACCGCCTCCACCTTCTCCACCCCCACCATCACCTCCACCTCCAACGCCATCCCCGTCTCCACCACCACCATCGCCACCACCACCCTCACCATCGCCACCTCCTCCATCTCCACCACCTCCCTCACCGCCACCGCCTATTCCATACTGTGTCCGGTCTCCTCCTCCACCCCCACCAAATTCACCACCACCGCCACCTCCTTTGTTTTCCCCACCCCCACCAATACCATACTACTATAATTCTCCACCTCCACCGCAGCATTCTCCACCACCAGCGCCACATTCACCGCCCCCACCACATTCACCTCCACCACCTATTTATCCCTATTTATCACCGCCTCCGCCTCCAACGCCTGTCTATTCTCCACCTCCCCCGGTCCATTCACCCCCACCACCATCACCACCACCATGTGTAGAGCCACCCCCACCTCCGCCCCCACCATGTGTAGAGTATTCTCCACCACCACCGCCAACGCCATCGCCATCACCTCCACCCCCGGTTCATTACTTGCCACCCCCATCACCCTCACCCCCGCCCCCACCTCCTACAGTGTACAATTCACCACCCCCGCCTTCACCTTCTCCACCAACTCCAGTCTACCATCATTCTCCTCCACCCCCTCCAATTCCATGTGAAAACCCACCACCCCCAGTTGTTTATGAAAGTCCGCCACCTCCTACTCCAGTATACGAGGGGCCATTGCCACCAGTCATTGGAGTTTCATATGCATCTCCTCCGCCACCACCCTTCTATTGATTCTTTTGAGAATTTTCCTCCTCTTAACCTTTCCTCAACCTCAAAAAAAAAAAAAACTCACACATATAGTAACGGCCATTGCTTCTTTTTCCTCTTCCCGTGCTCTATCTCCGTCAACACTTCTTTCTCACTGGGCAATTCTCGTCGCTCATGGAGGATGGATAAGCGTAGAGAATGTAAAAGGGTGACTTGCAACTCTAGCAGTTATCTCCAGCTGTGTCGTCAAAGAAGTAGAGAAGAGGTGAAAGATATAGAGAGATAGAGATGAGAGGGAGGTAAGAGGAGAAAGTCTCTCCAGTATTTATTTGAATTGTTATCGATATTTGAGTTGTGAAATAAAATTTGGCAGAGAAAGAGTAGGGTTGCAGAGAAAGTGTATGTATAGGGATGAAAATTGGAGACCATAATTCAGGGCTACAAAGGCAGCACTTTCTGATGCTGTTTCCGGTTTGTGGGGTTTTATTGTTATTGTCTTCTCTTTTATATCATACTTTTTTTTTATTCTTCCGTTCCGATTTATAGTATAATCAAGAATATTTTTACATTTATTTGATTTCTCAGATCAGTCCAGACCAATTCCTTTCTATTCTCATTTGTGTCATGTTGTCTGGGGATGCATGTTTCATTTGTGAATCCGTCTCTGATCGGGGAAAATCAATGCCTTGATCTCAAATATATTAGGCATTTTTTCATATGTATTGTTTGTACAGCCACGCATGCCGTTTCTTCTTTCACTGAGATTTTGGAAAACTGGATTCGACTAGTCCTATTCCTTAGAAAATCCACGTGCATTGATGAGCATATATACTCGAGCAAATTCCTGGAATATCTTGGATTCGTTTCTCCATGCATGTCTGGAATAAGACTTGCTGTGCTATTGAGGAAATTGTAATATTCATTTTGATGTTGTGGCAATACACGTGCGTCTGAAACTGGTCGTGTCATGGTTGTGTAATCTACATGACAGTTGTCCGACCGGTGCTGAGTGAGATCAGGGGTCGAATCTCCTCCCGTTGCCCAGAAAGAAAAGCAAAGAAAAGAAAAGTCATACCAATCGAATTTCAGCCTGAAATTTCGATCAAGGTCTCAGGTCCCAACTTGAGATCCCCGTGGGACCTGGATGATGGCCACCCATATTCCTTGATTGATGCCGCTTACAAATTACACTGTTCCTTTTTTATCCTTTGATTATTGTCAGTGTTGTAGTTGACAGCATGTGCAACGGCTTAGGTTGAATTTAAAAATTTTGAATTCAATCCTGATTACTTCACGCTTACACTTTCCCTTTGATATTCTGGCTTTTTGATTAGCTTGAAAAATGAATCAATCTTATTGCTACTTTGTTTTTGTTTTCCTCACATGCGTAGTTATGACATTCCCAATTGGTAATGTTGTTGACTGTTTTCCCACTTAACAGAGGTCCACAATCATTACATTTATGAATATTATTACGCAAAATGTGTTTTAATTAATAATGGGCTCGGGTGGTCATATTATAGTGTTTTTTCCTCCCCCTTCAAATCTCCATCTGTGGGGACAAGTTCTTGGAAAAATCCAATCAATATCAAACACCACCATCCCAAGATTGCATTGTGGGATCCAAATTCAACTCCATAATTACTTGAAATCTCGGGGAAAATCAAACAATGACAGCACCGGTAAAACCAACCATAGTTGCTGCTTTCATGGCCACGTTTTGCTGCCACCACCAAATCCTTTTTATTGCTCTTGCCAACTTCATCAATACGGGGGGTCTCAAAATTACTCTCTCCCTCTTCTTTGAGGCACAAACCTGTTTTCAAAACTAGGTCGATTCCTCAAGGTTGAGATAGCAAAACCTCGCTATCTCCAGAGCAAGTGATAGCCCCTTTAAAGGGCCCTACGATCCCTCGGTTTCGTGTCGTATGCTTTGCTTTACTTCAATGCCCTTGAAGTTGACAACGCATATGCCTTGATTGTTGGTTAGCACAAGTCGTTTTCTGGCAGAGAATTCATTACTGGAATACAAGAGCACAAGCAACTTTTATTGGGTGATCATCCTTGTCCCCCCCCCCCCCCCCCCCCACCCCCCCCCCAAAAAAAAAAAAGTCCTAGTTGCCATTCTAAACAAATTTCTATTGTGAGAAATGGGCAAGATGAAGAAAAAAATGAAGTCGAAGAAGAAGCGTCCTACGATCTGTTTTGTCTGCTTGTTCCTCCAAATTGTTGCTTTTTGTCATGGACTCTGCTCAGTTAAATTTCAATGAGTCATTTTAGGGAAAGTCTGTGTTAGGAAGTTGAGGAGTGTCACTTTGATTTAAAAGAAAAAAAATTCCTCATTTTTAACTTTATATTTAATTCTTATACTAAAAACAAACCAATAGAATTTATTAGATCTATAAAAAATTTTAATTTTTATACCAAAATCAAACTAATAAAATTTATTAAATCTATGAAAATGAGGTTGAAAATGAAGAAAAAAAAAATTTAAACTAAAGCTAACTGTTCCTCGAATTCCTAAAACCGACGTCCCCTAAAATTATTGAATTCAATAGAAAGAATTTTGAGAGATCCCGGCTGTACCACAGTGGCCCTATATATGGTATGCTTGCCTGGTGTTGAGCTTGACAGAGTCGGTCAATTTTTCAAGATATAAAGCGAGCAAAATTTACCATTGGCCATGTTGAATTACAATGATTTTGGTTCAAGATGTGCACAAATCACAATCAACACGGGAATGAAAGCACAAGAAGTTTTTAGCGCTTACGTTTTACTCTTTTCTAATAAGCTATTAAGGGGAATCCGTAGAGAATATGAAAGGGAATATCTGGAGAAAGGAGTGGCTGAATTCTCCCGCTAGATGCAAAGCATGTAGTGTTAATTTGCAACCACCTTAGAGGTCTCGTTTTGATACCGAAAGAGTTTCGTCTCATCTTATCTCATTATTATATTTTTTTTTTAATTTTCATATGAAATATAATAAACAATTCAAAATTTTCAAATGTTAAAATTATAATAATTTTAAAAAATAATATTTTGATAATATTTATACAACTTTCAACTATTATCTAAAACAATTTCATCTCATCTCACTATCCAAACCAATCTTCCGAATATTAATATCGAACATGTTTCTTTCAACCCTTTTTAACCCCTAGACCTACAAGTTCATTTCTGCCACTACTTAATCATTAAGTAATACTAGATACACGCATGGGATATACAAGCACCACAAATTTCCTTTGAGAAAGAATAAGCCTATCATTAAAAAATTAATTTTTTTTTTTATGTGAATCATATATTTATTCATTTATTTTATAAGTTATATGCAACGCTTGAAAATTCTATGACTACAAATATTATTTATTGAAAAAATATTAATATTCACTCTATTATTTTACAACCAATCAAGTTGTGGCATTTCATTAAAAATATACTATTTTTAAATTTGATACAAGTTTCATTCAAAAAATAATAATGAAGAAAAAAAAAAGAGAGGCAAAAACATTAGGCTCCTGGTTATCCTGCTCTCTTCTTATATTTTTTTAAATATTTTTTCTGGTTGTCGTTTTTTATGCTCTTCACAAGAAGTCATGGTATTCCACAAAGGTCCAAGGGATGGTGACGTTGTGTAAAGAAATTTGGGTCCTCATACAGGGGATACTCACATGGGCTGTTTCGGCTTTCCACATCATATGTGTTCCGAGAATTTTAATGTTACCGGTTGTTGACTTGCTTTTCATTATCTCAAATACGACACAACTACCCTTAAATTAGGGCTCCATGGACAGCCTGGGATTAGGTCCAATATATTAATGCCCACCATAAAGACACCCTCCCCATATTTATAAACATGATAAATAAATAAAAAAGAGAAAGATTTGAAACCTTCCCTCAACTATCTCTTCTGGTTTATTCAATTAACTCTATAAATATAGCTCATTTAATTAATAAATAAAAAATCATTGATGAATTGGTTGTTGATACTGATCGACGACACCCACATGAAAATAAGATAATATATATATATATATATAATTATAGCCATTATTTTAATGAATAAAAGAGAGGGTAAAAAGAAAAGGATACACAAATGTGACAAGGAGAAGAATTCATGAGCTAAAGGTTAGAAAAGGGAAAAAGGGTTTCTTTTTCTATATTTAGGGAACCAGAGTGTGAAGGGTTGTAGTAGTAGTAGTGGTGGTGGTAGTTATCTGATGGCCCCTTTGTTAAATATAGTAAATCTGTTGAGAGGCCAAGCAATACGGCCGGCAATGCTAACTAATTCATGTGCATCTACTTGGTCATAGACTGTCGTATAATTTATAAACTACAAAATTTCAATACCAAAATGGAGTTATTAGGTAGTGGCTTTTTAATTGATCGAGTTTTCAAGTTGCATTTTGTTTCTTAGCATTGTTAGCGTTATGCTCCCAAGAAACCAAAATTAGAACCAGACGCTCCAACAGGTTGAACCACAAAGCCCATTTGTCTATAATAAAACCGGGCGTGCACTTGCAAAATCATAGCAACCCAAGCCCAAAGGCCAGCTTCTCCCACTTTTTAACATTCTGTTTGTATTCCATTAGGAAATTGCCTTGTTAAGCTTCCCTCGGATGAAGTTGGGTTGTTGGGTTAAAGGAAAAAGAAATGTTAAAGGCCCATAAAAAGTTCTATTTAAAGAATAATAATAACGCTTAAAATAAAGATATTAAATCAAGATACGCAGTTTATTAATTATTATAAATTGTTTTTTCCTTTTTTATATTTTTATTTGGTAAGCACTGTTGGCATTCAGTTTTTATATCCTAGCATGATGATGGTTAACACGTCTCCTGCTACAAGCACTCCAAAGAGCACGACTTGTCGTTAGAATGAGTTGTGAGTCACTCATTGCCCGGAATTCATCCAAAGTCAGAATCCTAAAAACAGGTGAAAGAGAGTGTAACCTTTTCCTCCTTCTCTCTCCTACCTGAAATTGGAATAGTGGAAAATGTAATGGAGCAATGGAGCTTTCAAGGTCAAAATGCTCATTATTTTATAATGAAAGTAGGCCATAATGCTATTCCTGTCAAAAAAGGCAACTTGTAAAAGAGAGTCGGGTCTCCTCTGTCAAATCCTATTCATGTGCATTTTGATCCTCTTTATATTTGATTGTACTAAAAGATGCTTGGGCTTGCAGTTGTACCAATATTCACTCGAATGCAGCAGCTTGTAGAGAATGTCTCACTAAAATATCCGATTACCTTTATTTTTTTTGGGAGGAATTTCAGGCCTTGAACTTGAAGGAAACAAACACAGATGTGGCAAAATAACCGAATCTGATATCGTTGATCACGTGGGATTTAAAGTCTCTTGCCTTGGATAACGTGCAAAATCTCAGCAACCAATAGCTTTTGGTAACTGAAACATTTGGCACTCACGAAGATGAGTTGAATTGAATTATAAATTATAGTATTTTGTTACTCTTGTTGATGATATATAGTCAACTTTTTAAAGTTAAGATGGATTTAAATTTTTCGATTAAAATGTATAAAATAAATTGAGAAAATTTTAACTTTTTTATAAAAAATTAAAAAAATAATTGGTCCCATCAAAATTTAATTTTGGATGAATTCACATAAGTTTAATTTGATTCAACAACCAAACCTAAACTAATCTCCTACCCACCTATGGGTTAGAATGGGCTCTGGGCAGACTGGGCTGGACTACCTCACTATTGATCGTACCTTGGTTTAAATTTGAGTCTGAAGCTTCTTCTTCTCTCTCTCTCTCTCTCTCTCTCTCTCTCTCTGAAGGAGTCTGAAGCTTAGAAAGCTGAATTTTACCTCTCAGCGAGTCAGCTCAACTCGGACACCATTTAAAAAAAAAAAAATCTAAAGATTGGGTGAATTTTATGTGTGAGGTAAAAATGTAAAGAAAATGAGCAAATCTTGTGGTACTTACATTGTCTGTATTAGTTTCAAAAAAGAAAAAAGTATTGTATTTATTTATTTTTTGACATTGTTAGATATTCAATAAATACGGTAAGAATCACTTAATGTTGACCAGTGAACGATATTAAAAATATATATTTTAGCTACAAAGAAATCTTATAACAATAAATTTATAACTTAACGTTAATAAAATATAAATCTACATTTTATATTAGATTATAAATTTTATTTTATTCGAAATAAATCTAATGTATCAATCATGTCAGCTTGAGTTTACAAAATGAGTTCTTTCTTTTTGTGACCATAGTATTGCTCTATTAATAATGCAATTCCAATTAATGAGCGTAACATTATCACTTGTCTAAAACATTTAAGTTGATTAGAAGAGATAAATTTTATTATTTATTTTATATTTTAACACTCACATGTGGGCTAAATTCTTCTTTAATAGATACTAAATTCTTGAAATATTTAATTAAATAAGTTAACGTTTATAATCTAAATTCGAAGTCAAAATTTCTATTTAAATATCATATAAAATCAATTCTTATTCTAAAATTGAAGTCAATAAGAAAATGTAAATTTAGTTAATTATTTTACACCTACCCCACCTGCTCCATTTGCTCACTACTTGTTTTATTCTGCACTGAACACGTCTTTCAAATGTGAGAGACTCTGATACTTGTTTAGCAGCCACACATGCACCCCTCAGCAGGTTCCGTCTTGTTAAAGGAGCCTTTATTTTAAGAGAGACTATTTGCAAGTGAAAAAGAAATTACAAGGAGAAGAAAACTGAGGCGTCGAGCTCCCCATTGCATGGTAGCCAGATTTGGAGGGATACATCAGTATATAATACTGTTTCCTGTACCTATATAACTAGCTAGCTAGCTAGACTTCATTTACCTTTCTCGGGAAAATTCCCTACAGAAACAAACAAAAATATTCTGGATCTGGTAAAACAGTGAACGATTAATAATGTGAGGACTGACCTTTATGATAAAGTTTAATCTTGATTTAGGGGCGCAAAGGCTCCTTGATTGACGTTAATGGAGTTACATCGACCTTTAACCTAGCTGTTAAAAAGAAAAACGTCAATAGTAAAATAATAATAATAATAATAACAAAACTAAACAGGTAAGTGTAGTTTATTTTTTTGAAATAAGATGAGATGGTTTAAAATTAAAATTAAAAATTAAATAAAATATTTTTAAAATATATTTTTTTAAGATTTTAAAAAAAGAATTATTTCTTTTATTTTTAATGAAAATCTTAAAAAAATATATAATAATTAAATAAAATAAAAATGATGAAAAAAGAATTGTAAAAACAATCTAGTCCTACTCTTTTTATTGTACGTACCAAATTACTCTTTCCCTTCAAATATATTGTACTTGAATTTGGCACGAGTAGCTTAAGCACGTGCATGCACATGAACAATACGTCTAAGATTGATAAAGATATATAGAATTTATTATACATTTATATTAAAAAAATAACTACACATTAATACCTAATTAGAATTCTCATTGAACCTGTCTCTTACTCTTTTGGCATAGGGGTCTTTATCGAACCAAAAAAGGAATGATTGCTTGAGAATGTTCTTTGATTCTATTAGACATTATCGACAAATGTGATGTGTAAGGGCAATGTTCATGTCTCTTTGAGTAAAAGCATGGAACTGCACGCAATTGTTTTTCAGTCTTACAAGATTAATTTGCTTTTGCAAAAGGGCCTATTGGCTTCCAATATTTCCTATCTGCATTTTGCTTTTGCAAAAGAACTTTAATTTCAGTTTTTGTAATGGCTGGTCAATGGTTGTTCATCTGGCTTACTAATTGGCAGCTGAAAACCAATTACTTGAGATCTAAAGGGGTTTTTATTTTATTTTATTTTATTTTTTATTTTAGGGGGTTTATTGACATGTAGTATTGTTTTCGTCTCAAATAGTCATGTTCGCAGTATATAACTGATTTTAAAAATCTGTTTTTCTTGTAGTGTGTGGCTTTATTTTATTAGACACATTAAAATGGTAATTACCATGATATATATTTTTTATTTTTATTTTAATGAAAAAATATTTCACTATTCAAAAACATCACAAATGGTTTGCATCCAAGCCAAATAGCTTGTGTCAGTAAATTTGGAACATTGACCCACCACATTTTAACATTTTGCTACGTACATACCAAAGAATGTATAGTTAATCTATGAGCTGTCTTATTGCCAATTCGATGGACATGTTGCACTTGACAATCATAAAAAACTCTCATCAGTGTTTTGATTTCTCTAAGCAGGTTGTCCACCATAGACAAAGTTCTCCATCCTTGTCGAGTTCCTAAATAGTAGTAAGTAGTTAGTTTCAAGGATTAACTTTTGGTATGTCCAAGGTGAGACAGAATAATTATAAACCGGTTAACATAGCGAGAACTTCAACATGAATAACAGGATTAGGCACCTCATTCTCCACCTTATAGCAACTATTCCTGCTAAAAAATAATATATCATCCACATTCAGCTTTAAGTAACCTAGTTATATAGGTGGTTTTCAATATTCTTCTGAACCAGAAGTGAGAAGCTCTACGCCATTGAGAAAAATTTTGGCAAATCTTCCTTAATTATTGCCATCTTCACTGACCAAGAGTACAATATCCCATGAAATCTTACATCAAAATTGAATAATAATAATAATAAAAAAAAAGAGTATTTACGATTATATTAAATTACTATTTATATGTAAACGTCTCCCCACCTTTAATATGATCACTGATGTGTACTCAAAATACGAACTTAAAAATAAACTTTTTCGAATCGGAATTATATTGGATCAAACGAAGTGATAACTCTTGAGAGAAAA
This sequence comes from Platycarya strobilacea, assembly GCA_036898215.1. Taxonomy (NCBI): domain Eukaryota; kingdom Viridiplantae; phylum Streptophyta; class Magnoliopsida; order Fagales; family Juglandaceae; genus Platycarya; species Platycarya strobilacea. The sequence continues at coordinate 50,400,209 of CM072546.1, forward strand.
CATCCCCCAGAATATTTAATACAAGATAAACCTTGTTCATTTTTATAAAATTTTTCATCTCATCTAATTTAATTATTACAAAATTTTCAATTTTTTTATACAAAATAAAATAAATAATTTAATTTTTTCAAATATCAAAATAAATTAATATTAAAAATATATATTTACAATATTTTAATTATATTTATTATATTTCATTTCATATATAAAAATAAAAGATAGTATATAAGAATATTCAATAGGACTAGTCTACGTGCATATTACCATGTTAGTTTAGATGTTAAAAAGTTTTGAGAAGAGTTATGAATAATAATAAAAAATAAGTAAAAAATAATAATAAAATATTAAATAATAGTAAAAAAAAACAAATAATAATAATAATATGTAAAAAATAATAATAAAATATTTTAAAAATACAAGAAAGAAACTTTCATCGCTCAAACATAGCCGCTTGGAATCCCCCATGCCCCAACTCCTGTATAAAGAAATAATAATAAAAAAAAAAAGTAAATGACTGGTGATTTAGATAAATAGATTTAAATAAAGACACAGAGGGTAGGGAATAATCATAATGGCTGCTGTACAGAATTTAATTATCTAGATATTTTACTTTAGTTGCAGGAATGTGTTGGTGGTGATGATTCTGTAGTAGTTTACTTTTGTTGGTTGCGAACATGTGCTTTGTTTTGTTTCACTTTTTTTTTGGTTAGCATAATGCCGTAATTGAAAAGAGATGAGGTTGGTTGGCGCCTTGGTGGACGGTTGCAGAGAATATGTTGTACCTTTTTTTTTAATATTTACATAATCCAATTATCAAATTATAATTATAAGGTATTGAACAATATTTATTTTGCAATGAGTTATTTATGACAATAATAATTATTTATAATTTAATAAAAAAAATAATTAATTTAATAAAAAATAACTGAATACAATTAAATAATTTTTTTTATAATATATCGTATGTGATGAGGATGGTGAATAATAAATTTTTTTATATAAACACAAAAGGAAAAGAGCAAAAAAAATTTAATTGGAATCCAACTGTGAACTGCGGAAACTACAGGTAAAAGCCAATGAAAACAAGGGATTGATTGGTGAATGCGTAAAAAATTAAAGATTGCAAACAACCATGCCAAAATCATGAGCATTTACAGTATGGGTGGAGACGACAATCAAGTGCCAAACCATTATTACTAAGAAAACATAATTATTTGAAGCATGGATCATACCTATAATAACTTTGCCTCTACAACATGAAAAATAATAAATAAATAAATCTCCCACGTCCCAATTAACACCTCATGGGAGTGATCGAGCCGACTAATTAATGAATTAATTATGTACAATAAACCCTATGTATGTCACCAATTAAACATCATAGATATGTTTATTCGGATCTATCTTGTTTCACTTTTGTTCTTTTGGCAATCTTCATGCCTTTGTGCATGCATGGTTTATTAGAAGACGAAACAAAATGTATTTGTAGAAGGTTGTTGTACTGGAAGATGCATCAATGGCAAAAGTGGCCATTGAAAGTTTGGTCAACGAGAGAGCAATTGTATGTTTGTGAGAGTTAATTAAGAAAAATATAAGGGAAAAAATTGTTAAGATAAATGTAAAAGATTAAATTTATTTATTTTTATTAATTTAATTTTTTGAAATAAGCAGTGATTTTTCATGTCATTAAAATAGGGATTTTGAGTTTGAACTTTGACTTTACATTTTATCTAATGTAATTAAATATTTTATATAATAAATTTACTTATTAAAGAAGAGTGTATATAAAATAATTAATCAAATCTATTTTTTTTCATTTATTTTTTTTATATAAAGAGTAGGGGATTCAAACTTGATTCTCTCATTTAAAAATCAATTCTTATATTATCTGGTCTAAAGAATCTTGACATTTTCATCTATTTTTTTTTTTTTAAGAAAAGGGATGGTACATAAAAAAAAATAGAGAAATGTGAAGAAAAGGAAATTAAATTAAGATGTATTATGCGTTTGTCAAAGTAACGGTGGTGGTAGTGATGGCATATACTTTAATACAAAACAGTGTACAAACGACGTGCGTTTTTCTTAAAAAAAGAAATTATTATTAAAAAATAATTAATTTTTAATGTAAATCTAATTTTTTTAAAAGATTATGGAGCGATTGCTAACCGAACTACTGCATATATCATATCTTCCGATAAATAACTTAAAAGGGACGGTACGAAGAGGAAACAAAGAACCTTACGGCGGGAAAAAGGAAGCGACCAAAGAAAGGAAAGAAAACCTCCGAAAAGCAATCTCTCTCTGAAAATCAGTTTAAAAGCGCCTCAAAGATAAGGATCAAGGAGAACTCTGAAATTCTCTCTCGGTTTGGTCCTCCGGGAGATATTAAGCAGAGTCTAGCTTCTTGAAGAAACGTCCATTGTTCTATCTTTGGATTACTCCATCATTCACAGGTACGTCGTCTTCCATTTTTGTCAATGCGTTTTCCATAATCGTCTTTGATTTCACAAATCCTTCGGTATCCGTCAGAGAAAAAAATGTTGTCAATTAGACCCGAGGGCAATTTCTCTCTCTCTCTCTATCACATGTTTCCCTCACGGTATTACCTGCATGCTCCTTCCTTTAATCGATCTCAGACTTTGCTTCATTCTTTCTAATTCTCTGCCGCATTTAAGAGGCAGTTTCTCCTTTACAATGCTCCGTTTCTGCGAAACTGAAGGAAAATAGTACGAGGTTGAACTGGAAATTTCGATTTATTTTAGTTTCGAATTCGATGTTTTTCAATTTAGCTTAATAAACAATATACTCAAGAGTTACCCGCTTTTTATTATCATTTTCTCTTCACTGAATGGGGCTTTGATTTCTCTACGAAGGAATAGATCAAGAAGGAATCACTTTGCTTTCTTTCTCAGTCTCTTTCCTCTGCTGAACACAGGCCGAAGCAGAAAAATCCTCACTCAATCGCAGTGTAATGACCAAACGACCAAGCTTACCCCTAAAAAGTGAAAACCAATTCCGTTAGGGCAGTGAGTCGGCTTGAAAGGTGAGGGTATAATCGTCTTGACAACTTTTATAGTTTCGGAGAAAAAATTCCGGTACGGCACAGGGAGGGAGAAAACAGTAACTTTAATCAACAAGCTTGCACGCATCCCGTAGAGCTCAAACAATAGTTCTGAGAAATTTATTAGATTCTGATTCTTCTTTTGCGTCCATGTGGGTCCCAAATTAAAGAAAAGAGCGTCTACTCATCAAATGCCTTCAGACCTGGGACTTGGCAACGGTTTCACGCATGCTGAGTGGATTGAACGGTTCTGATTAGATCCATCAAATCGATAGTATGCTGCCGTGCATTGCGCGCATCTGGGGTGATGGCGGAAAATAAATTCATATGGGGATTCGTCTCCGTGCTTGTTTGGATGAGAGTGTCTGTCTGTGTTGTGGGGTGCAACAATAGGCAAATGATAAATTTGTATAATATATTACATAATATGTATGATAAAATAGAAATATTTTTATAAAATTATGTTAACTTTATAACATAATTTACAAAACTATTTTTATTTTATAATTTATATTGTGTAAATATTATAAAATATATTATGTATATATCACTTCCCGCAACAATAAGCACGATGATTATGCCGGCACATGTTGAAACACGTCAATTATGTTCTCATTGTTTCTTTTTTTTTTTGGGTCAGAGATAAATTATAAAATATTTGTTCAGATTGAGTAGTATAGATGCATAACTTTATAGTTTTTGGTAACTGGTATGTAGGGCTGCGAAGTTACCATCCGAATTGAGTTTATACGAGTTACCAAAAAAAAAAAAATGATGCATAACTTCGTAGATGTAGACCAGCTGCGGATCATGTAGGCTTTGTTGCGTGAATTGAACTTAGAGTAAAGACACTTGAATAATTCTATTTGCAAGCTCAAGCTCCACGTGGGCAACTTCTTTTTGATGTATTATTCGTGATCCGACTATAGTTTTTATGCGCAGGTGAACGGTGCGTAAATATCGGATGGTAATTGTAACTCGGTCTCATAAGCAAGGCAGAGAGAGAGTAACTAGCTGGATAAGAAAAACTGGTTAGGGATTTCGTTTGCTCCATCTTAGGTTCTTTGTCACAAAGAGCATTGCCGGGTAGAAGCGGAAGCAATGGAGAGTGGTGAAAGCAGCAGCAATGAAAGGTACGCCATGTTGAAGGATTCCTCATGGTTTCGCCAGTTCCGTAATGGCTCCAATCCTTGGATGGCCAGATATGTCTACGGCTTGATTTTTCTAGTTGCAACCCTTCTAGCATGGGCTGCTCGGGATTATGGCCGCAGTGCCTTGACGGAAATGGAGAGTAAGATCGCTTGAGAAACTTACATTTGTCGTTTATATTACTTCGAATAACAATGACCAGTTATTATTCTTCAGTTTTGCTTCTTCATTTTAGATGTTGACGTGTTTGACGATTTTGACCAGTGGTTCTTAAGAATTTTTGGCCTGTTCTTATTGTTCGGGCTTGTTCTGTGCATAATAAATCTAAATCCTTCTCAAGGCTGCAAAATGGGCATCCTTGGAGGCATTTAACGCCATTGGATTGCACATTCATAACATCCACATTTGAGAGGCACATTTTGAAATGCACGCTTAGCATATTTGGTGAATTTATACGCATGAATGGGGGCTGGGCGTATAGAAGGGAAGCTTTCATGCCCCATGCTTTCCTATAACCCATGCTTTCCTATAATTTCGATATAAAGCTGGTGAAATCCTTGAGTCAAAAAACATAGATCACTTTGACATATTTCTATGCTGACCTGACCATTAGTACACGATGGTGATGCACATTTGGCGTGGGTGCAGAATTAGAAGGATGCAAAGGTGCCAAGGACTGTTTGGGTGCTGAAGGAGTTCTGCGAGTGAGCTTGGGGTGCTTTGTATCCTTTCAGTAATGATCAAGGAATTCACGTTGGTTCTCAAATATAGCTTGTCTCGCGGTTTTTCTGTGATGAAAATCAGCTATTTTTATTGTTTCTTATGAGAGAATGATTTGAATCCATTCATGCAGTCTGTATCTTAGGACCATGGTCCTGTAATCTTCATCATTTTTTACCTAAAAAATAAGTGAGCCTTAATACGACATCAGGCATTTTTTATCACAATGTTTCTTTCAACAGCTGGCACCACAAAGTTGGATGACTCCAGAGACTCATGGCATTCTGGATGGTGGTTTGCCAAGATCGTCATGTGGATTGGTTTCACCGCTATCACTTTTTTGCTTCCTTCTGTCATTATTCAGCTGTATGGTTAGTGCAATCATATTTCCCAGCCAGTCTGCTAATTTTCTTTCTTGAACTTAATTATCTAAAAGACCTTTTTTTTTTTGCCCTTTTTAGTTTACCAATGTCATGCCTCTGACACCTTTTTCCCCTTTGACAGGGGAGATTGCCCATTTTGGTGCCGGGTATCTACGCTTCCCATTATATTATCCTGCATTCAATCATGTATATAGAATTTGTTGCACTAGGAGTTGAAGACATAAGTATTTTGTCTTGGTCGAGTTAATGAATTGCTCAGAGATTTTTTAATTTTTTTTTAAATCCATTTCAGGGTCTTTCTTCTTATTCAGCTGACAAGTATAATTAGTTTCATTATGTGGCTGAACGATTGTTGTCAGCCCGACAAAAATGGAGAAAGGTGGTAAGACTCTTCATTCCAAGCCCTAATTGATGTATTCTCATTTTCAGTTAACGTGCTTCAGTTATTGTGTATAAATCTGATACTGTGGGATATTCTGTACCCATCATTGCTGCGCTTTATGATCTTGATGTTTGGTTATACTTATATACGGCTAGTCATTGAGCCTCCCCAGTGGGGCAAATGATGAGACAACAAATATGTTTTTGTTGTTTTACCTTAACAAAACTCTACAATTGCTTACACAAGTCTTTGGTACATCCAAGACTATGTGATCAATAGACTTGTTGGTCACTTAAAAAATTGTATGCTGCCAATTTTAGCTGTCACACACAAGATAATGCTGTTTGCAAAATAGGAAGTTTTGTATGGCTTTTAAGATATCAAAGAAAATGATATTGATTACCAGGTTTCTCATCTTCTTATAACTGCAGCCAAGTCTATGTGATGTTGCTGGCAACTACTGCCTATGTTGTGTGCTTGGTAGGAATCATTTTGATGTATATTTGGTATACACCCGACCCATCTTGCCTCCTCAACATTTTTTTCATTACCTGGACCTTGGTACTCCTCCAACTAATGACCAGCGTCTCTCTTCATCCAAAAGTAAGTTCTGATTATCTTTCTGCCTTCTGTTCATTTATCTTCCAACCTAACTTGGTGCGACTGGATAAACTTTGACTGAAACAGGTGAATGCTGGCATCTTGACACCAGGGCTCATGGGGCTTTATGTGGTATTCATCTGTTGGTGTGCAATTAGAAGGCATGGCTAATCTTTTTGTACTTAAAGTAGATGTTATTGTTTGATTCTGTATACTGAAAGCCTTCTTAATTCTCAAAAAGAATTATATGGGTTTATTTGTGAGTTCTGTTGATTTATTGCTTTTAGGAAATCTGTCACCTTGAGATCGTAATTTTACACTTTCCATGTTTGCAGTGAACCAGCAGGGGACAGTTGCATCAGGAAGGCAGAAGCTACAGATAGGACAGACTGGCTTACCATCATAGTAATACATCTTCATTGTTTCCTGGCCATTGCCTGTCTGTCTTTATCAAAATTCCTTTTGGCTAGTGTATCATCTTTCAACCTGTTTGATTGGCTTTTGAGCAATGTAGCAAATAGTTTATGTGAAATGCAGACACGCGAACCAAACTAAATCTATTAATGAGAGTTCTATATATGTTGACAGAGCATCTCATAATTTTTGTAATATAATAAATCAATCTTCCAATTTGACTAGTATATTTCATCCTACCCTGTCAAACCTTTTGTTTTTACATTTTTCATTGTAACAGTTTCATGTTTCTTTTTATCCCAACGTAATGATGACTGTCATATGTTGACAGAGTTTTGTTGTTGCTGTGCTTGCAATAGTTATTGCCACATTTTCGACGGGCATAGATTCCCAATGCTTTCAGGTTTGATCCATTTTTCCAATCTACTCTTATAATGAGTATTTCCACCAAGATGTATCTGACTTAAGCTGCAGTTCAGAAAGGATGAGACTCAAGCCGAAGATGATGTTCCATATGGATATGGCTTCTTTCACTTTGTCTTTGCCACAGGAGCAATGTACTTTGCAATGCTATTGATTGGTTGGAATACCCATCATGCTATTAAAAAGTAAGTTCTCATATAATCTTTAGTATTCTTATTTTTAGACACCGTAAGTTTTTTATATAAAAGGACAGAAAAATGAGGAAATTGTACTCCCGAACTATAAAAAGGATACATTGTTGCCCATGGTCTATGTTTTGTTCATCTCAATGGACGGATCTTAACGGAAGATGCACATTGGTTAAAAGTTTTTGCAGTTTAAGGTTAAACAAAATGGATGGTAGTTTAGAGGTAACAAATGTAAATACCCTGCTAATCTGAATATTTATATCCAATTAACCATTATGTGTTTGAATAACATTCCAAATTCTTGCCTTCTTAACAGGGTATATTCTATCTGTTTATACACCATTAACAAAAGAGGAAAATGATGCACGGACAATCCTTTACAAAACCATGTATAAATGAGGGACATTTTTGTAAAATAACTTATACAACTTAAGCCAAAAGGAGGGAGGATTCTTTCTAAATACATACCTCCCAAAGTTCAATCTCTATTTTTTTGTTTGTTTATTTGCTTGTTAAAGTTCATTATTAGCAAGTTTACCATGATTTCAGTATGCCTAATTCTTGGCAACATAAGTTTGGTTGCTGGAAGGAAACTATATGTCATTGAGCCGTGCTTTTCTACAGGTGGACTATTGACGTGGGTTGGACCAGCACATGGGTCAGAATCGTTAATGAGTGGCTGGCAGTCTGTGTCTACTGTAAGTACTTGAAACAATCATCTAATGTAACAAGAAGCCATTCTGAGGATGATCATATTGTCAAGTAACGTTAATTATAAATCTTTTGGATTACAAGACCCTAATTAATTTTGCAAAGATGCCGCCAAGTATTGTTACTGTAAAATTTTTGCATGACATGATGATGACTGAAAGGGAGACAGTAGTTACTAAGATTAAATATATTTTGCAGTATGGATGCTGGTGTCTCCAATCATATGGAAGAGCAGACAAACAGCTGGATCCGCATGATGTTTCGAGAAATGTCCAAGATTTTTCTGTCACTCCCCCCATTCATTGATCTGGCTTACGGGAATCCTTCATCCCTTGCCAAATAGTAAAAGGAATTGCTCTTATACTCAAGAAGACTCAGGCCAGAGCAACCCAGCCACCGCCTATGTATAAAGGTATTGGCTGGATTTCTTTTAGTTCCACTTCCACTCGAAGAAGATATTCAATCCTCTGGACTGGCACCATGCAAATGGTATTAAAAAAAAAATACCCAAATTATTTCATATCACTCGAGTGATGAGATCTGTGTTTGTTATTTGTAAATACAGTAATGTCAGAGCATCATGCATGTCTTATATAACCATAGGGTCTCAGTTGCTAATAGGGAAAAAAGAAAGAAAGAAAGAGGCGTTGGCCTATGACGTGTTGTAACACAAGTTGTTTCGTTGGTTTGAAGGGTTAGATGCTGACCTAATTACAATTATCAGTATCAGCTACTTGCCTCTTCCTTTATGAAATCAATGTGCCCCAGGCCCCCAAGCCAAATTACAAAATAGAATTGCAGCCACACTAACGTTGAAAATTTGGCTAACAAGAGGAAGTGTTGCTAATTCGTCATTCGAAATACCTATTTAAAAAGGAAAAAAAAATCCAAAAGATCGGACCTATGCAGTGGTATGCACTCTTAAGACTAATAATCTAACTTTTAAAAAAATAAATTCCAATTAATATTATAATATATTTTGGATGAGGGTCAACTTTATTTGATAGGAAAAAAAGAACCTAAATATATCGTCACGTGGGCGTTAACCCCCCGATAATGCTTTTCAAATTGCACAATAGGGCCAGCTGGGTACAAAAAGGTGTGGTAGATTTGGTTTGGTATTAAGTTTGGTTTTAGATATCGATTTTATTTTTTTAAAATTAGTCAAAATCGATTCCATTTTGATTTTTTCTTTTCTAAAACGGACCAGAATGGATTGATATATATTTAATTTTTAATTTTATTATATTGTATATAATTTTTATTATATAATATATTATTATATGTTGCCCAGATGACTAACACAAGAGGGGGGTGAATTGGGTTATATTAAAAAATTAATACTTATAAACTAAATATACAATATAAAATATAACCAAAATATAAAGCAGTAGGAAATATAAAGAGTAGGGTAAGAGAAAGCAAACTCAGTATTTTTACGAGGTTCAGCCCCACTGCCTACGTCCTCGCCTCAAGCTACCCCTTGAGGATTCCCAAATCCACTATTCAATCTCCTTTAGGTGGAGATAGAAACCTATTACACCTTTGAGCAGTACCGCTCCAAAGATTCCGTGTAGAACACCCTCTACACTTCCAATCACCTCACACTTGGTGATTCAACTATTCCCTGTGTAGAACACCTTCTACACACACAAGGGTTATACACACCCTCTTACTTCCAATCACCTCACACTTGGTGATTTAACTATTCCCCGTGTAGAACACCTTCTACACACACAAGGGTTATACACACCCTCTTACTGATACAAGAATTGATAGTGGGTAGGCTATCAGAAAACACTCCTCAATGAGTGAAATAAGAACAATACAGCACAAACTATATCTCTCTCAATAAGAACAAGAATTAAGGCTCAAAACTTTAGAAAAGAGAGAATGAGAGCTTTGAAAGAATGATGCAAAATTTAGCAATAGATGTGTAAGCTCTTGTTGTGATTTTTGCAAAACTCAAGTGAGCTATTTATAGGCAAATGATTTTTCAATTTCAAATTTGAAAAGATTCCCATATCAAAAACATCATCATTTACTTTTCAAAAATTTCAAATCTAATATTTTCTTTTTGCATTTGTCAAAGACAACTCCATTCATTTTTCAAAGAAATCAAACCTAATCTTTTGCTTTTCATACAAGACAAAATGAGCATGATTTATTTTTCAAACCAAATCATCTTCTTTTTGCATATGTCAAAAAAACACACAACCACCCTTTAAGATTTTCAAACAAATCATCTATCTTTTATATTTGTCAAAAAAACACACAACCACCCTTTAAGATTCTCAAACAAAATCATCTACCTTTTGCATTAGTCAAAAAAACACACCACCTCCCTTCAAGACTTTCAAACAAAATATGCACATGTCAAATATGATAATCAATCATCTTATAAAATCAAGTTTTTATAAAAAAAATATAATTTTCGAAATTATTTTGTTTGATGGTGTTATGCACATGTGAAAAACATAATTTTCAAAACTAAGACATTTAAAAATGTCTTGCATATGTGGAAAAAGTAATTTGATGTTTTATGAGAAAAAAAGAGTAATTTGGAGCCTTAATCCAATTTCTAATTTTATCAAGAGATGTACAAAAATAATCTATGAGCTTCATTTGTAGACTTGATATCTTTCTTGCTCATGCTTGATTTCTTGATGTGTTTAGCTCCCTTCATGCATAGACAACTTGAGCTTGAGTTTTCAATATTATTTGTTATCATCAAAATTTATACATAAATACGAGACTTGAAACCTTGGGTTCAACAATCTCCCCCTTTTTGATGATGACAAATACTTAGTAGAAATCTGCGACCTGCAGTAATACTTAAGCTCCCCCTGAAAATATGCGTTAGTATTTCAAGAAAAATATAAACATGATTCTAGCATATATAACAGGGTAGTATAATACTAGTATAAGACTTCTCCCCCTTTTGGCATCATTAAAAAGGAACCGTAATTGGTTTCAATAATTTTTTTTTTTTTTCGTAATAAGTAATAATCAAATAAAACGGTACGTTAGAGAGTAGAAGTTGGAACCACCCGTGCCCGACAAAACCTGCAAAGGTTGAAGTCGAATTTTATCATCTCGGTGCGGAAGAAGATTTAAATCCGCTTGATGTTATTGACGAATTAGATATTCCAGAGATTTGAAGTTGAATAATTAAAATTATCCGTGTCCGACAAAGACAGCAAAAGCTGCAAGCCTAGCTCTGGCAATGCGGTGCAGAGCCATGCATGTCCGACAAAACCTGCAAATGTTAGAAGTCTAACTCTGACAGTTCGGTGCGGAGCCACGCGTATCTGATAAAACCTACAAAGGTGGCCTAGCTCTAGCAATTCGGTGCAGAGATTTGATCCGCTTGATGTTGCTGAAAAATGAGATATTATCATGATTTGTAAGTTTGTCTTGTTCTTATTTCCGTTTCTATAAGAGCAATTCTTAGCTTTATCTATTTCGCATCAAGCTTTCTTCTCATCTTTGCAATTTTCTTGTATTCTCATTCTACAATTTTTCAATGGCTCGTAGAATTCCCTTCAGTGCTTCTCTTGATCAAGATTTGAGGTATCCTTCACCTCAGTCTCAATCTATTTCTGCATCTGTCGTGGGTGCCATGAAGCAACAAGAGACTGATTTAGCTAATAAATCAGATCATGACGCCATTTACGAGCTTGTGGGTCTCGGAACTCGATATTCATCATCTATCGTTGCATTTTCTGCTCGGTTGCAGTCCAAAACTCGCGAAATTGAGAAGCTTAACGAGACTGTATCTGTACTTCAACGACTTGTTTATGAGTCAAACAAAAAAATAGTAGAATTAAAGCAACAGAATAAGGATTTGAAATCCTTGCTTACCTCTTCATTTCGATTGCCTAATCCTTTAGATAAGGATGACATGATGATTTATGAGGAGCAAATGCATTTGAATGATGAGGCTAAACGTCTCAAGTTTCTGTAGGTCATTTAAGATAATGAAATAAAAGTATCTAGCAGATATCCATGGCATGCATCATTCCTATTTCTCTTCTAATCATGCATAGTCTATCTTCTGGTAGGGGTTTTGTGAAAATGTCTGACAATTGATCATGTGTACTAGTGAATTCTAATACAATATCGCCCTTTTGCACATGATCTCTAAGAAAATGATATCTAATTTCAATATGTTTGGTCCGAGAATGTTGTATTGGATTTTTTGAAAGATTTATAGCACTTGTATTATCACATTTGATTGGAATGTGATTGTACATAAGTTTAAAATCCTCAAGTTGTTGCTTCATGTAAAGAACTTGAGCACAACAACTACCCGCAGCAACATATTCTGCCTCAGCAGTAGATAGTGCAACAGAATTTTGTTTTTTACTAAACCAAGAAACTAGTGCACGACCTAAGAAGTGACATGCTCCACTAGTGCTTTTTCGATCTATTTTACAGCCAGCATAATCTGCATCTGTGTAGCTGATTAGATCGAAATATGTGTGCTTAGGGTACCATAACCCTAAGTTAATTGTACCACTAAGATATCTAAGAATGCGCTTAACTGCAATTAAATGTGATTCTTTTGGAGATGATTGAAAGCGTGCACATAAGCACACACTAAACATAATATCTGGTCTACTGGCTGTCAAATATAATAAGCTACCAATCATACCTCGATATACCTTTGAGTCAACTAGTTTACCGGTTTCATCTTTATCAAGTTTAGTAGATGGACTCATTGGTGTTCCAGTTTCCTTAGCACCTTCCATCCCAAATTTCTTCAGCAATTCCTTAATATATTTCGATTGATTGATGAATGTCCCACTTTTTGCTTGCTTAATTTGCAATCCGAGAAAGAATGTAAGCTCTCCCATCATGCTCATTTCAAATTCTTCCTGCATAGTCTTAGCAAAAACTTGGCACATATTTTCATTAGTAGCACCGAATATTATATCATCAACATAAATCTGAATCAAAAGAATATCATCATTTTCGTATTTAATGAAAAGAGTTGTATCAATTTTTCCTCTTGAAAAGCCTTTTTTAATCAAGAAACTACTAAGTCTCTCGTACCACGCTCTAGGAGCTTGTTTGAGTCCATATAGTGCTTTTGTGAGTTTGAAAACATGATTTGGAAAAATATGATTTTCAAAACCTGGAGGTTGCTCAACATATACCTCTTCATTTATAAAACCGTTTAAGAAAGCACTTTTAACATCCATTTGAAAAAGTTTGAAATCTTTATAACAAGCATATGCAAGTAGCATTCGAATAGCTTCTAATCTTGCGACTGGTGCATATGTCTCATCATAATCGATTCCTTCTTCTTGATTGAAACCTTGGGCTACAAGTCGAGCCTTATTTCTAGTAATGACTCCGGACTCATCTTTCTTGTTTCTAAAAACCCATTTTGTTCCAATAATAGTATGATTTTTTGGTCTAGGAACAAGTGTCCAAACATCATTTCTTTCAAATTGATTAAGCTCTTCTTGCATAGCTAGAATCCAAGATTCATCAAGAAGTGCTTCATCAATATTTTTAGGTTCAATCTGAGATAGAAAAGCAGTATGATTACAAATATTTCTAAGAGATGATCGAGTGCTTACACCTCGTGAAGGTTCCCCCAGAATTTGTTCCACTAGATGATCTTTCACAAATTTCCACTGTTTGGTTGCATCTTGTATTAAATTGTGATGATCTTTCCTGATATCTCCATGTTGGACTTCCTCTATTGTGTTCTCTTTGTTGAGATTGAGACTTTCCGAATTATTTATACCTCCTGTTTCTTCATCAATAGATTTCTTGGAGAGTAGAGAATTAGATTCATCAAATACTACATGCATAGATTCTTGTACAGTCAAAGTCTTTTTATTGAATACTCTATAAGCTTTACTATTAGTAGAATACCCGAGAAAGATACCTTTATCAGATTTTGCATCAAACTTGCCTAAATTATCTCTGTCATTTAAAATAAAACATTTGCATCCAAATACATGAAAGTAACAAATGTTGGGCTTTTTCTCATTCCAAAGCTCATAGGGGGTTTTATCTAATTTAGACCTTAGCATAACTCTATTGATAACATAACATGCAGTACTTACCGCTTCAGCCCAAAAATAACTAGGCAAGTTGTTCTCATTGAGCATTGTTCTTGCCATCTCTTGAAGAGATCTATTTTTCCTTTCTACTACCCCATTTTGTTGAGGAGTTCGAGGAGCAGAAAAATTATGCACAAAACCATTTTCATCACAAAATGTTTCAATATTTTTATTAACAAATTCTTTTCCCCTATCACTTCGGATACTTGAAATAGTATAACCCTTTTCATTTTGAATTCTCTTGCATAACTTGGTAAAAGCATTATGTGCCTCATCTTTATGAGTAAGAAAGATGACCCAAGTATATCTAGAGAAGTCATCAACAACAACAAATGCATAATATTTTCCTCCTAAACTTGCAACTCTATTTGGTCCAAAAAGATCCATGTGTATCAGTTGCAGTGGTCTAGTAGTGGAAATATGTTTCTTGATTTTAAAAGAAGTTTTTGTTTGTTTACCAAATTGGCATGCATCACAAATTTTGTCTTTAAGAAAATTTACCTTTGGTAAACCTCTCACAAGATCATTTTTTGAAAGTTTGGAAATAAGTTCCATATTGGCATGACCTAGTCTTCTATGCCATAACCAATTAGTTTCATTTTGAGCTGAAAAACAAATCGCATCTTGTGAGGTAATTTCTTCAAAATCAATTGTATAAACATTGTTACTTCTAAAAGTAATAAAACAAATATTACAATCATAATCATTCAATATAATGCATTTATCCATTTTGAAAGTAACTGTAAATCCTTTATCACATAATTGACTTATGCTTAAAAGATTATGTTTTAAACCTTCAACAAGTAGAACATCTTCAATTATAAGAGAAGACTCATTACCAATTTTACCTATTCCCACGATCTTCCCTTTCGAGTTGTCTCCAAATGTCACATGTCCTTCTTCTTTAGATCTAAGATCAAAGAACTTAGTCTTGTCTCCCGTCATGTGTCTTGAACATCCACTATCTAAAAACCATTTATTTTTGTTCGTGGAAGACATCATGCACACCTATAAAAACAATTAAAATGATTTTTCTTGGTACCCAAGTTCTTTGGGTCCTTTATTTATTAGTATTAGAAGAAATAAGATTTTTAGGTACCCATATGGTCCTAATAGTCATTGTATGTTTTCTTCTAATAGGACAAGCAAAATAATTATGACCATTTCTATTACAAAAATTACAAATAGCATGTGACATATATGAAGAACTTGAGTGATTATAATAGTATCCTTTTTTAACAAAATTATTTTTATGAAAAGAATTTTGAATATTGGACTTTGATGTAGAAGGATTATCAAAGAAGTTTTTATAAGGTTTGTATTTTTGTTTTGGCATATATCCCAAGCCTGCCTTATCAAAAACACATCTTTGACTACCAAGAAGTTTTTCAAAATTTCTTTTTCCATTCGTAAAGTTTTCAATAATATTTTCTAAATCAGTTTTCTTTTTCTTCAACTCAAAATTTTCATTTTTCAAAACAATATTTTCTTTTCTTAAAATATCAATTTCGTTTGTTAAAGAAGAATTTTTCTTTTTCAAAACAGTATACTTGATACCCAATTTTTCAAATTCCTCATATACCTCTTCTAAAACATTTTGCAATTCTTCATATGAAGGATTTTCAATATTATCAAGATTTGTTACCTCAATGTCATCTTTAGCCATAAGACAAAGATTTGCTGATTCTCCATTGCTTGCTTCACTATCTGAGCTACTTGAATCATCATCCCACGTAGCTTTCATTGCCTTTTTGCCTTTGTTTCGATCTTTCTTTAGCAGAGGACAATCTGGCTTGATATGACCAGGTTTATTGCATTTATAACAAATTAAAGTGTCATTTTTACCTGAATCTTTCTTGGAAAACTTATTGAAGGATTTCCTTGGAGGAGTTTTATTTTTCTTTAAGAACCTCTGAATTCTTCTTGTTATCATCGCAACTTCTTCATCTTTGTCGTCATTTTCCTCATCTTCATCACTTTCACTTTCATGTGGAACAGCTTTAAGTGCCAAGCTCTTCTTTGACTTTCCTTCTTCTTCTCCTCTTTTCAATGTGTACTCATGGGTGATAAGTGACCCGATGAGTTCATTCACTTCGAGCTTATTGAGGTCTCTAGCTTCAAGAATCGCCGTCACTTTTGATTCCCAACGTTTTGGTAGAGAGTTGAGAATTTTTCTTACTATCTCCACTTTGGAATAAACTTTGCCAAGAGCTATCAAGCTATTTATGATGTTAGTAAAACGAGTGTACATACTAGAAATAGATTCATCATCATTCATCTTAAACATTTCATATTCATGAGTAAGAATATAAATTTTTGATTCCTTGACTTGAGAAGTTCCTTCATAAGTAACTTCCAAGTTATCCCAAATTTCCTTTGCTGTAGCACAAGTCATTACTCTATTAAATTCATTACCATTGAGAGCATTATATAATAAATTCATAGCAGTTAAATTCAAAGTATAAAGTCTATCGTCTTCACGATTAAACTCTTCTTCTTCTTTTTTGACCTTTACTCCATCAACTACTTTTGTTGGAATATAAGGTCCATTTACAATACATTTCCAGATTTCTCGACCTTGAGCCTGAAGAAATATTCTCATTCTAACTTTCCAGAATGAGTAATTGTCTCCACAAAAGAGTGGAGGCCGACTGCTAGATTGACCTTCACCAAATGAAGCTGCAATGTTAGCCATAAGATCTTAACTCAAAAGATAGTTAATCTTATAATAGAGCTCTTGCTCTGATACCACTTGTTGCCCAGATGACTAACACAAGAGGGGGGTGAATTGGGTTATATTAAAAAATTAATACTTATAAACTAAATATACAATATAAAATATAACCAAAATATAAAGCAGTAGGAAATATAAAGAGTAGGGTAAGAGAAAGCAAACTCAGTATTTTTACGAGGTTCAGCCCCACTGCCTACGTCCTCGCCTCAAGCTACCCCTTGAGGATTCCCAAATCCACTATTCAATCTCCTTTAGGTGGAGATAGAAACCTATTACACCTTTGAGCAGTACCGCTCCAAAAATTCCGTGTAGAACACCCTCTACACTTCCAATCACCTCACACTTGGTGATTCAACTATTCCCTGTGTAGAACACCTTCTACACACACAAGGGTTATACACACCCTCTTACTTCCAATCACCTCACACTTGGTGATTTAACTATTCCCCGTGTAGAACACCTTCTACACACACAAGGGTTATACACACCCTCTTACTGATACAAGAATTGATAGTGGGTAGGCTATCAGAAAACACTCCTCAATGAGTGAAATAAGAACAATACAGCACAAACTATATCTCTCTCAATAAGAACAAGAATTAAGGCTCAAAACTTTAGAAAAGAGAGAATGAGAGCTTTGAAAGAATGATGCAAAATTTAGCAATAGATGTGTAAGCTCTTGTTGTGATTTTTGCAAAACTCAAGTGAGCTATTTATAGGCAAATGATTTTTCAATTTCAAATTTGAAAAGATTCCCATATCAAAAACATCATCATTTACTTTTCAAAAATTTCAAATCTAATATTTTCTTTTTGCATTTGTCAAAGACAACTCCATTCATTTTTCAAAGAAATCAAACCTAATCTTTTGCTTTTCATACAAGACAAAATGAGCATGATTTATTTTTCAAACCAAATCATCTTCTTTTTGCATATGTCAAAAAAACACACAACCACCCTTTAAGATTTTCAAACAAATCATCTATCTTTTATATTTGTCAAAAAAACACACAACCACCCTTTAAGATTCTCAAACAAAATCATCTACCTTTTGCATTAGTCAAAAAAACACACCACCTCCCTTCAAGACTTTCAAACAAAATATGCACATGTCAAATATGATAATCAATCATCTTATAAAATCAAGTTTTTATAAAAAAAAATATAATTTTCGAAATTATTTTGTTTGATGGTGTTATGCACATGTGAAAAACATAATTTTCAAAACTAAGACATTTAAAAATGTCTTGCATATGTGGAAAAAGTAATTTGATGTTTTATGAGAAAAAAAGAGTAATTTGGAGCCTTAATCCAATTTCTAATTTTATCAAGAGATGTACAAAAATAATCTATGAGCTTCATTTGTAGACTTGATATCTTTCTTGCTCATGCTTGATTTCTTGATGTGTTTAGCTCCCTTCATGCATAGACAACTTGAGCTTGAGTTTTCAATATTATTTGTTATCATCAAAATTTATACATAAATACGAGACTTGAAACCTTGGGTTCAACATTATATATTCAATAATTGTATATTATTTGATAAATTATTAATTAATATAATACTAAATTTTAAAATCTTATATCACTATAGTCTATAATACAATTATAATATATTACAATATATTATAACTATAATATTATATATTATATATTCTATTATATATTATATAACATAATATAATATAATATAATATATTAAAACTGGAAAACTAGATTAAACCAGACTAAAATCAATAAAATTGAGAGTATCAATTTATAATATAATCGGTGCAAAATTAATTTTTAAAAATATAAAATTATGGCATACTAATTCGATCTTAAATTTTATCAAAAAATAAACTAAACCGGACTTATTACACCTACCCTTACCTGCAAAATCCAACGATGCAAAGCTACAAATTAAGGAAAAAAATGCAGAGGATGTCAGCCAGGCCACGACAACAGCTCTGGAAGTCCCCAACACTGCCAGCTAAGTAACACAACTTAACACTGACGACAAACAAAATTGCGGCACTAGGACTGCGAGACTGCCAGTCCATAACAACACCACAATCTCAGATTAGATCCATCAACGAAATTGCTAAAACCTGCAACCCAGCAGATGCGCAACTCCAAAACCTCTAAGAATTAGACAACAAACGACGCTTGAATAAGGACAAACCATTCGGCAGAGCCTAAACCAAAGCGAGGTTAAATCCCTTGAGCCTGAAGAGGGAAACCCCACACCACCACACCCCCCCCCCCCCCCCCCAAACCAAAAAAAAAAAAATAGATGCCAAGCTCCGATTGGTTGAAGAATCATGGAAATTCTTGAAGTCCCTTTCATTGTGTAGAGAGTGGAGAATATCAAAATAATGATAAACAATTTCCTGCTTATAATATTATGAAAAATAATAAATGCAAATGTAGACTTTTAAGTAATATAATCACTTTAAAAAAAAAGTATATATATATATATAACTCATTTGAAAAAAATCATCGTTTTTATCAATGGATCCCACCTTTTACCAAAATGACTACATACCATTTGAGCTCCACGACTACATATAACCTTGCTCATAACATAAAATATCTAGCATTCCCTTCTCTCAATAGCCACTGATACTAAAAATTGGAACACAACAGAGATCAGATACTTGATGATCAACCCTTCAAGGAATCCTTCAACCGCCTACGAGTTCTCCCAATTTCTCCAAACTTCTGAGGGACACGAGGAACCATATTTTTTGGACAGAATAAGCCAAGGCTTTCAACCTTGGCATTGAACTTAAAAGTGTATTATTATACATTAGACTATTTTAAATCGTCAATATCTTCAAATGTATGATTCAGATCCAAAAAATCCCGATTCAGTGAAGTTAAATAATCACCATATAGGCAAGAAAACCGTCACGGGAAGAAAGACATGTCACTATTTAATAATAATATAATACAAACTAATATACCATGCCATCACTCTATTTATTGTTTCATATATTTTCACAGGCGCGGACAGCTGACCACAAATGAAAGAGATTGCGAAATCACACACCACCACAAAAGACTCGGATGATAGAATTAATGATACAGATTCTAAGTGCATCAAACAAACACACGTATTGTGCAATGGAGCATCACAAATACCAATTAGCATCATGGCCGCGCAAACTATATACCCGTGCCTCCATGGGGAAGAAGCTTTCTGCACCTCCCTCCCTCCCTCCCTCACTCACCCTACAAGCATTCGAACAAATCCTACGTGGCCAATTTGAATATATGACTTTTATGCAGGGGGACAGAACAAATCTCTTCTTTGGCTGGCTATCTTCACAAAAAAAAACCTACCACAAAATAGAAATCAAAACTTTCCACCCGGCAACTTGACAGGGAGCAATAAGATGATGATCGAACTAAATGGTGTTGGATAACCTTTCTTTTTCACATCCTCATCCAAATGGGTTTCCACCAACAGCCGAGAAGGAATTTTGGGTAGCGGGAGCCGAGTATCTTACAGCCTGCTGCGGATCCATACTTAAAGAGCCAAAAGCAGCCCCCCCATCATTGCCAAAACTCCCTACTCCTTGATGCCTACGAGGATGCTCAAAAAACCTCAATAAGTGACATAAATAGATAATAAACATTTTTTTTTACTGTGAATTAATGAGGAAAGTAATCATAATTCTAGGGGAATGCTATGAATCCACATGCTGTCAATATCCAATACAATAATTTTAAACATTAGCATTATAGTTTAAGAAGCAATTACCTTGGAGGTGGCATGTTACTAGCTACTTGTTGACCCATGTATGCCCCTGAGGTTATAAAAAAGTAGAGTTCAGTGCATAATAGATCGCATATCTTACCTTTAAAAACAAAAATGTAACATTACTTGCTAAATTTTTTTTTTTTTTTTTTTTTGCAAAAAAAGAGACAGAAACCATAGGCATGGTGGGGATTTTTTCCCAAATGATGTATATACTTGGAGGTATTGCTGATGTGTAAGATGGAGGCAACATTGATGTGTACGGAGATGCTTGTGGAGGCAACCATGCTGAAGGGGTGCCATAGCTGGAATTCTGCATGAAACCAGATGCAGGTGGGACATTTGGTAGAGCACCTTGCAAGGACGCCATGGAGGGAAACTGCAACACAAGAAATACACAAAAGGAAACAAAATCTTTTTTCAGCAGAAAAAAGGCTCTTTGGCATTAACTCGAACCAACAGATCAAATAACCGATGAGCTACTGATGATGCAGACCAAGCAAGTTTGTTTTTTCCCCCCAAGTTCTCTCAATCTCTCCCCTACTGAGTAGAGCAAATTGAAAGTCAAATCAAGCACTCTTCAAGTAATTAGCCATCTCCAAGTGTGGCATAATATATAGATTTCTACAGCCTAATCAAGATGAAATATCTGAGCATCATTTTACAAATTTATAGCCAGTTCAAATCACCCTCTCCATACTCAGACCACCTACAGCGTTAACATTTGCATAACCATGAGAGATCAAAGGAGGAGCTAAAAATGTTTTTTCTTTTTCAGAACTCTTTGTACATGGTCCATTGCCGTGGACTTCAATGGCATGGACCTTCATGATTTTCTTGTAACTAATGTGCCTAATTAATAGGCCTAAACCTTGTCTATTGGCTTTTGCTCTCTATTTATATATTTTACTTATCAAAAACATAACACCATGAATCAAAATAAGACCAAGAAAAACCGGAAGCAGAGAATGGAATCCCTTCAAATTAGTTGTGATCACATACCGTTGGGGCTTGAACTGGAGGTCGTTCACTGTTAAAGTCAAACGGGTTTGTAGATTTTGTCTGTTGAAAAGTGGGCACCGACTGCACCAACGATTAGAAACTCAAGCATTAGTGATTTGCTTAAGGGATTTATGCATACATGTCATTGCTTGAAAAACATAATAATATCAACTTATCAAAAGAACATAATAATATCGAGATTTGATGTTACCATGGTATAGTGCATATTGAACCCCATACCAGGGGGTACACCAGTTTGCCATGCTGGAACTGGTGCTGGGAAGGATGAATAGGTTGCAGCAAAAAGATCCTGCAGATGCATCACAATTTTTTTTATAAGTAACAGATGCATCACAATTTATTGAAACATAAGTAATGCATACATAAAAATAACATCAAAGTCAAACAGAACACTATAGAGACAACTACCGCAGGCAGTTCTTTTCTTGCGCTCGATTTTGCTTCCAAAACAGAAGGTTGAGACACATCGCCAAAAGTGGGCACGTGTGCCAGATTTGAGATAGCTTGTGGTACTTGAGCAGCTGGAGTACTTGAAGGGCCTTGTGCACTACTGGTGAGTGATAAATTCCACTGCTGCACAAGTTCCCAACAAAGCAATGGGGTAAAGAAAAAAATATATTTTATTTTATAGGAACCACAATAACAAAATCATGAAAACCACACCATAAGCACACCTGATTGCTTGAAGCTACATCAACTGATGGCATATATTGCTGAGCAGTAGACTGACTACCGGTAGCAGGGAAGAAAGATGCCTGTTGATGCTGCATATTAGGCCCTTGCCCAGAGCCTGGAACTGTGACAACAGGGTTACCACCATTGACTGGTGTCAATCCAGGGGAATTTGCTGGTACACCACCAGGGGGAAACATCGACAAAACCGATGCAGCAACAGGAGCACTGGCACTAAAGGGCAACACAGGTGTATTCCCTACAGGTGCAGCAACTAAATCACCACTGAGAGGTGACATTGTCATGTTGCTAGTGGGTGCAGTTGTCAGAGAACCAGCACCACTGGGAGTTCCGAAAGCATGACCAGGCACAGATGCTGAAACTGATAATTGTGATAACATAGATTCCAATGTATTCACATTTGAAGGGGTCTGAGAGACTTTCACCTCTGGTGCAATATCAAAAGAGGCCCAATTATTATCATTGTTAGAAGTTGATGGATGTGGAGCAGGTTGAGTCATCAAAGTTTGTTGTACTTGTGGAACTGCTGGAGCAACTGGACGTTCAGGTTCAGCATCAAAATCAATTAAGCTTCCAGCATTTTCAACTTTGACTTCTGCTGGATTCCCAGTATTGGATCCCAAGCTACTGGAAGATGTGGTCCTCTGTAATTCAAAGCTATAACAGATTCAAGTCTGCATATATTTTCTCAAGGAATACTTGAATAAAGAGAATTTCAAGAGAACACCACAGTGCATAGAATTCAAATAACAGACTCTAAACAATAACAGATGCAAAACCAGTACATGTGGAATGGTTAATGCTTCAGTACAATGGCTGCAGACGAAGCTGCAGGCTAGCAGAGGAATATAATTAAACTTCAAGTGACTGAAACTGATGTCACTTAAAACAGAGGTACTATCCTACACCTAGCGATCAAAACATGGATAACTATAAGACGGCCTTCAAAATGAATAACTATCCATAATGAGAGTGGGTACATTGTATGCCATCAAGTCTAACATTAGAGGATTGTAAGGTACAACTTTATGAATACTTCAATACCATAAGTTTAAATCTGAACAATTAAAATGCACCATTCATTCCATAAGACAAATAACAGCGATAACCTACATCCATATATGTGCAGAAGATTAGAAGAAAATAGCAAAACCCTAAGAAAAAAGCACAAAAGTTTAGGGTTCTAAGGATTAAGATAATGGATTGTTGTATGCACATGAAGAGACATTTTACTCCATATAAGGTAACAAATAAATATAGCCTTTTTTCTTTACTTCTACCAATAGATTCAAGTAGCAACAGGAGATGGAGGGGGAGGTCGCTAGCTCAAAATCCCATATGGTACTCAAGTTGCATATTTACCTATTAAAAAAAGTTTCAATTTCATCCATGAACAATTAAAGGAACCATCATCATCCTCCCTGTCCAACTATGAATTGAACACCAAATCTAGAACCCAAGAACTCAACCTGCACCCTGTATTTACAAAGGCCAAGAACTCAATCTGCACCCTGTATTTACAAAGGGAGGAGATGTCCTTTGAGCTAGAGCTCATTGACCACAATAGATTTCCTGTTATGTTTAATCAGTGACGGCACTCTAGAATTTTCCTGCTAGCAAGGAAGCTGTACAAAAAGCCCATAACCTATTTTAGGGATGATATGTAACTTAATGGAATGTGATGAGGTATTCATAATCCACTTTACAGGTTATATATAGATTGTAATGGATCAAACAACACAACTATCAAACGAAAGCTACTTATCAAAAAAACAAAAAGAAAAACAATCAAATGAAAGCTAATTTCATCTTGATGGACCCCAATGAATTGTGAGACCACTACTTACAAAAAACAGTTTAGGCAAATGTAGACCATACTGATACTGTATCACTGACCAAAAATCAAAGAGTTATAAAAAACTCAAGCTTTAAGGAATAAAATACATGTGAGTGCATATCTATTATCGGTCAACAAAGAGCTCTATTAATGATAAGATAGGCATAGCCCAAGCAAGACCAATACCTAAGCATGAGTGTCTATTAAATATATATCATAAAATTAAGATAAAGGCAGCTTTATGGAGAAAAAGTCTCACCTGCGTATGTGCAAAGCCATCGGCAGCCTTGCCACCATTGGCTTTTGGAGGTTCACTTATGCGGAGAGGTAATACATTATCTCCTAAAATTTCTCTCACAGGCCGCACAATTGGGGGACTGGACGAATTTAGATCTTTAGGTCGATCAGGTGATCTGCCTTCCCGCTTAAAATCTCCATCAGATTCCCTACGGTCTTCAAGTCTCCTCCCATTTCCAAATCTATCCTCTCGACGCCAATCATTGACAACCTCAGGGCGAACAGGACTTCTCCTATAATCACCGTATTGCCTGCTTTCTTGATCATATCCAGGACTTCTTCTTTCATCATAATTTCTTCCACCAGGACTAGACCTATCACTGTAACGGCGTTCAAAGGTATCCGCATATGGTGGGCTTCGAGACCCTCCTTGATATGCATCTGTTCTCCTGTTTTCATAGACATCTTCCTTCTCACCCTGTTTGATACACAAATGTATAAGGAGGAAGAACACTTGAGTGGACAGATCCAATAACATCTAACAGAAACCCAATGACACCAAAGCATTATACACATAGAATCCCAAAATACGCATAACGCATACACACAGAGACAAATATATAAATATGCTCTTTGCAAACATTTTGAAACATAGCAAAAACAATTTGGCTTCACATTTATTTGGCCTGAAACTTGAAATAAATCTTATCTACGTCTAATCCAGTTATCTTAAGCTACCCAGGCAAACCCAATTAATCAAGCACACTTGCAGGTTTTAGTCAGACCCTTTTTGCTCTCGAAGTGCAAACTCAAAAACCTAAAAAAATTGATGAGAACAAAAAATTGATAAGTAATTGATGAGAAAAAAAAAATGCACAGCAAATCCTCTACCCAATAACTCAACCTGCACCCTGTATTTGAGCTAAAGCATATTGACCACACTAATCTTTTTGAGCTAGAGCTCATTGATAACACTAGAAAACTCTCTTTCTTTCGTTTTTTATTTTATTTTATTTTTTGCAATGTACAAGGAGGGAAAAAGCTTGAGAAGACAGATCCAATGACATCTAAAACAAATCCCACTATGTATTAGTAAATCTATATATTAAATCCATTTCTAGTACTATCATATACTTACAAACAACACAAATTTATATCTTGGAGTCATTAAAAACCGAGAGTAAGAGGCATTACCATCTTTGTCCTTGGAGACTTGTCTTGGCTCCTCTCACCTGTAAATCTTCTATCCACGTACACATGCTTAATAAAGTCGCGAAGTCTCTCAACGTTACTGGCAGCAGAATTTTGAATCAGAACAGGAGCATTTTTAACATATATGAATGGAGCATGATATAAATGAGGGACAACCTGCTATCAGGAACAGATTGATGTTGTGGATCCCATTCTTTAAAATAGATTTCCTTTGCACGCTGTGAATAGAAGGTAGATGAGAAACTGAGAAGATCAAAAGACAAAGGGAAAGAACATTTGGCAGAGATCTGAGAAGTCGAGCAAGTCTACCTTATTTCCCCCTTCTTGAAGGGCAGTAACTTCTTGCGAAGTAAATTTGGCCATTGATACTGATTTTACTCGATGGGTGAACTCCCGACTAAAAATTATCATCCAATTAATAAATTATTGATATGACATTGGTCACACACACACACTCTCTCTATCCACACACATATACACACGCTGAAAAGAAATCTAAGCAACATATGCAGCAAAGTATATGAGCACTTACTGTATTCCACTGCAGTTTGTGCAAACAAACGTCCAGAAGTTTGTGCAAACATACTGAGGCCCCTGCTTAGCAGAAGATAAAGTAGCACTAGTAAAATAGACCATATATCTGCTTTTCCGTTAAGAAATAATGTAAGCGCCTTTGAAGTTCATAGTAACAAAGTTCATAGTAACATCAACAAAACTTCACACATATAATGCACTGCACAAAGACTTAAAGATTGTAGAAAACAAGCAATCATAGAAAGTTTACCACAAAATCTCACATGGTAAATTTGCCCAAGGTGTGCTCTCCAATTTTTAAGGGAGGTTTGCCTATTTCATTCACATCAATAAAATTACTTCTTACTTATCAAAAAAAAAATTAAGGGAGGTTTAGGAGTTCAGAACTTGCTTTGTTCAGTTGTGCCTTTCTAGGGAAGACTTTGACTTCACCAACATGAGATAGAAGCCTCATGCTAGACTTGAAGTGAGTGATGATTCTAGGACTAGCTTTTGGCATCACTTATGATGTGGTAAGTTGTAACAAGAACCTCAAGGATGCTTTCCCAAAAGCGTCTAGTGTCGAGTAAGCCCAGGAGGTTTCAGTGGTTAAGCTATTGGGCTTCTTTAGTGGCTCCAAAAGACGTTAATTTTTTCAAAGCAACTTGTAACTAGGCAGTTGATGCCTCCATAGAATTCTTTCACGTGCTATTCTCTAAACCTAAAACAACCATATCTACACAATTTTGGCCTCAAAGAATACATATGGGGTTTAAAAAAACATGATATAATAGATCCGACTTTTGACTCGATCACAAGAAAATTCATTTATTTTGTGCTCCAACATTTGGAACTTCCCAAGGAGAAACAAAGAGAAGCAACAACCACTTAACTAGAGGAATCGATTATTTTCATCCTTTGTTCCCCATTGTAACTAGGGATCAAAATGCACCAAATTTGATGACTTATTAAGGTTCAATGCAAACAAGGTCGACATTCCCTTGCCCCAACAAGGAAAAAGATCCCAAAACATAAACCTTTCATTTACACTTAGAAATTTAGTCACATAAAGATATCCAGGTAAGTACTGATTAAAATCCTTCACATTACTGCTTGAATCTCTAGGGGTATCCTATAGTTTTATCAGTCTCCATAAAGCGTAAAAATAGAAGGTTAAATTATGCTCAATAAATACTCAAATAGAATGTTTATTCCAAGAACCAATTTAACAAATAGACAAAGGCGAGAAAACGTTTTAATGCTTCATCATTGCGGTTAATTACATTGAGCACACTTAGTTTCTCACTAGTTCATGGCAGGTCATTTAGAGATACTTTACATTATTTTTACAAGACAATCAAAAACTGACCAAAACTAGACAAAACCAAATGAAAATTAATCACAAAGAATCTAATTGCATTAGATACTCGATCATATACAGCAAAGCATATCTCGAACATAAGACTGGAAAATAAGTTTATCTGGAGAATTAGTCATTACAGATAGCATACCAGACTGTTACAGTTGATACATCTCCGATTCTCAGCATGTTTGAGCAGACCTCGTATGATTCGTTCATTTCGTTCCTCCTCCTTCAGTCGGTTAGCCATCACAATTCCTACTCCAATTAAACCACAAATTATAAAAGAACACTAATAACAATAAAAGCAACAGAACAACCACCGACACAACAACCATCACAACAACCACTAAAAAGAATCAGAAAAGGGCAGCAAATAAGCTAAATTAGACCGCTCCTCAAGTTTTCTCAAAATGACACCGAATTAACCGGCCAAGAACAATTAGTTAAATAATCTAGTGTCCGGTTGCTCGAGAAACTACGAAACTATAGACAAATAACTCCGAATTTTATCTCTTACTAGATTATTTTCATTTATAATTCGCGTAGGCCAGGACAGGAAGTCGCAAAAACGCACACAGTTGAGCATTGTTTTTTTTTTTTTGGGTCAATTTCTAAGAACGCAAACGAAGACTAAAAAAAAAAGATAATAAAATTGAGAATCGGAATTATCATTGCTCTCCCTACATTTCGTCACTTGCCAACCAGAGGTAAAATCGAAAGACACTGATATAGAAATTCAACCTTCCGTACCGACGGATCTGAGCAATCCGGACACAATAAGAGTCGAATAATACAAGTAGACTAAGCTAAGACGAGTTTAGAACCCTAGAAGGTTGACGAGGAAATAAGACCTGAATTTTGCGACAGATGGAGAAGCCTCTCTAGTTCCGCAGCCTTTGCAGGTGACGGTGAAACCCCCCGGAGAGATCCGCCACGCGCTTTGACGCAACTCGCTCAGAGAGGGAGAGGGAGAGGCAGAGGGAGAGGGAGAGAGAAAAGTTGCGCAGATCTTCGTTTCTTTCGTTTTTAATAGTTGATTGGTAAAAAAACTCCGTTGACAGCTAGAGACTAGATCAATCGCACAAGAGGGCCTAGTGGGATATTTTACGGTGATCTCGGACACAGGGAGAGTATCCTGTCCCTACGGATCCGCGCGTACCCTATATTTACGGTGCACGGTCTTCCCTGATCTGGTTTTAGTTTTGCTTGACGATGGTCCGTGGTCATACAAGGCGACTCGATTACGTCGAATTCAAATACTGCTTGTTGTATTTCAGTGGCGAGTAATCGTATGACCTTTAGGGCTGGTTTGGATTGGCTTGGATTGAGAGTTACAATGATTATCTCATTATAATTTTATTATTCTATATTTTAAAATTTTTATATAAAATATAATAAATAATTTATTTTTTTAATTTTAAATAATAATAATATTATTAAAAAATAATATTTTATTTAATTTTCAAAATTTGTCTTAACTCATTTTTTTTTTCAATTTAAATGAAGATGCATCTTCAAAATTTAGTTAATAAAAAAATTCTATGGGATCCGCAATTAGGGCCACTTTGCACCTCCATAAGTTTATTTATTTAAAAAAATAGAAAAATCATCAAATATGTTTTGCCCGCAAATCTTCTTTTATCGAGAAAAACAAATGAACCATAAAAAATTACAAAATCAATTATGCTTACAAGAACGCAAAAGGCCTCGATCACAGAGCCCCATAGGGCCATATCATTGCTGATTAATTAATATGATACATTTTTGCTTTTGTCAATTATATTTAAATTCAATCTTCACATTAAATTAATTATTCAATCTCTATATAATAATAAGATATTATTAAATTAATAAATTTTTATTTCATGTATTCTTATCACATTTTGTAATTCTATCAATTTAATATTAATAATAATTATATTCTAATTTAAAATTTTTATTTAATTTATTTTCATCACATTTTGTAATTCTACCAATTTAATATTAATAATAGTTATCTTCTAATTATGTTAATGTTAAAAAATCATATTTTCAAAAGTCATTTAGTACTAATAACTAAAAATTGAGAAACTGGTATTTTAATATTTGGTCAGAATGAGAAATTAATATTTTAATTTTTGAAAAATCAATTCTAGTCTTCTATCTTTGGCCAATCACTTTAGATGAGATTTTAAATTATTTTAGATATAGCTAATCCAATGTAGACTCTTTTTAACACAAATTATCCAAATTTTGATTATCTTTTTCAGTTGGCCAAGCCTATAAAAATACTCTAAGTGGATTTAAAATGTGTAAAAATCACATAATTATTTTGAAAAATAATTTAACCTCTTATTTAAAAAATTATAATTTTTTTTATATAAATATCATATTTTTACTCACTTTTTTTCAAAATAATTACATAATAATTACACAAATTTTAAATATCATTTCGTTTAGGATCACAAATTATTAATAAGGGCCGTGCATAGTTCTCAAGGCGACATGGGTTCGTCACAACATTCTTCAATTTTTAAATTTTTTTCATGCAATATTCATAAAGTACACGAGTATAGAAATGGAAGATAATAACTCATTAGATAATATATATATATATATATAACTTCAGAATCCATTTCTTCTAAATTATTTTTTATTTAATTTCTTTAAATAAAAATATAAAATTAGTATGACTTTAAGCAATTTAGTTTTACTTTTGTGATTTTTTAAAGTTTACATGGTGTGAGGATGAGATCATTGAGATGCAATTAATCAAAGAAAATGAAGTCTAATTTAGGGGGCCAGGGGTCCTACCTTTTAAATTAGAAAGCATACGTAGAGGCCCCATCAAAATTTTCAAAAATAAAAAGGATCCCATAAAATCTTTTAAAAAAATAAAGGAATTGGAGAGAGATATTTCAAAAGTGTATTTTTCGTGACAATAAATAAGCATGTGGGGAACATTTAACATCAGAATTTAGATAGACCTTACCATTTATATATATATATATATAATAGCAGATCAAGTGCTTAAAGTTGAAGCAATGCTGATTGCTGAAGGCATTTCTTTTCAATTTTTAATGTCCATTTCCATGGTGGGAATCAGTTTTCAAACACCACTCCACTTTGAATTTTTCTTGTAAAAGTAATTGAGTTTTATTTAAATTTTACACCTTCTTTCTATTTTTTTTTCTTCTTTTTTTTTTTAACGAGAAAATTAATGAAAACCTTATTATATTTGTTAATTAGAGATTATTTTACTTATAAAATTCAACATACAACAAAGAAAAGACTTTTCTTCCTGCACGAGTCAATTTGGTCTTCTTTATCGAATTTTATTCGGTCTTTGACTTTTCTCATTATCTTGGATATATAATCGTGATTGAATTTACAACTTTAACATTGAGTTTAATCACGTACACTTCTCCTGTATTCTTATAACTCAGCTACCACCGTTTTATGCTAATAAAGAACAATGATATTTGCAATTTATGATATTTTTATATATCTTTTTTAAATAAAAAGTGAGGTTTATTTTAAAAATATTATTTTTACATGTAAATAGCAAATTTAACTTTTTTGTATAGAGCTCATATATACTAAGTTCATGTTTAATTGTTGAATTAAATTCAACTCAATTCAACTCGTATCAACTCATTTCAAAACAATTATTAATGAGATATATTAATTTTCAATATCTTATCAAAAGAAGTTAAACCCATATCAAACTTCATATATGTCAACATAAAAAATTAAACCAATCTCAATTTTAAAAAGTTAAACTCATCTAAATATATATATAATATTATTATTTATAATTTAACTCAACTCATTTCATTATTCAAATCAATCTTGATAGGTTTGGATAATATTTCATTATTTTTATTATTATTATTAACTTACTTTCCATTATTTATTATTATTTAGTATTCAATTATTATTTTATTATTTATAAAATATTAAAAATCATATCACTACTTAATAATAAATTATGTTACATTTGATATGTAAGACACCCTCAAATATTTTTAAATTATTTTTTTATTATTTTTCATATATGTTTATTATTATTATTATATGGTTATTATTTCTTATTTTATTATTATTTTATATCTATTTTTTATTATAATTTATAATTTTTTTCTACACTTCTCAACGTTCAAAACTCGTTAAGTTTATCTTCTTCTTTTTTAAGCAAACTATAAAGCATAGAGCACTTATCACAATTTACTATTGTTGTGGTCTTGTCTGTACTCTTTTGCCGGTCCAAGTTTTCAAAACCGCCGCAACGACGACACAACAACAATAACATGACATTGAATCATGATCCATGTCACCCTTTTGCCGCCAAGTCTTTTTACTAATTTTTGACAAATCAAGTGGATTATTTAAGGTTTTCAATCAAGGCAGCAGGCTTCTAGATGGCAGCACTTCAAAAATTCGTGATCACGTTGCAGTTATAAAGAAAGACGCACGAAACTTCCTAAAAATACAATACGGTAGTTATTCTTTTGGCCTCGAGTAGTAGGTTAATTAATTGTTCTTAAACTTTTAATTTGGTTAGCCCCTAAATAATATGAGAAGTTTAATGTTCATTTATTTTCACAATTTATCTTAATTTATTTCATCTCATCTAATCATTACAATTTTTTTAAATTTCTACGCAAAATAAAATAAATAATTTAATTTTTTAAAATCTCAAAACAAAAATTATATTAAAAAATTATATTTGTAACGA
The DNA here is from genome assembly GCA_036898215.1 of Platycarya strobilacea. Taxonomy (NCBI): domain Eukaryota; kingdom Viridiplantae; phylum Streptophyta; class Magnoliopsida; order Fagales; family Juglandaceae; genus Platycarya; species Platycarya strobilacea. Next base: position 50,432,396 of record CM072546.1, read on the forward strand.
TATTTTTTTCAACTTTCATCTCAACTCATATCAGAAAACAAACAAGACCTAGTTGTCATAATTTCTCTCAATTCATCTCATATAACCATTACAACTTTTTCAAATGTTCATACAAAGTAAAATAAATAATTTAATATTTTCAAATCATAAAATAAAAATAATATTTAAACAATATATTCTAACATATTTTATTTAACTTTTAATTTTAATATCAACTCATCTCATCTCATCTTATTTTATTTCATACACAGAAACAAACGATGTTAGGATTTCAATAATCAGTCCTAACATGCCAACCATGACAAAGGGGCACCAAATTTTGACACTTGCCACAAATGAAAAGAGATAAGATAAGTTGAATAAAGCAATCTTAAGGCACCTAGGAAGACAAGGGATCACTAGACGAATGCATCTACTAACCAACCACCTAAGTTTTTTCATGCCACTTGTCAAAATCATGTGAGTTCCAAGAAGATTTGCATGGGGGAGCTCAAGAGACTAAGGCACATTTCACCAGGAGATTAGGGTTACATTTCAAGAGGGACTCCAAGCCTACATGAGGGATTCCAATCAAAGTTTTAAATTCCATTCCGTTCTGTTCCGATCGGAATGGCCGAAATTTACTGTTCCGAAACAGATAGACCCTACATTTCGCACCGAAGTAAATTCCGGCCTTTCCGGCCGGAATTCCGAATTCCGAGCGGAATAGCATAATCCGAATCGGAACATCATTAATGGCAATTGTGTAAATATATTTACTTCTTTTTTATTTTATTAATTTTTCTATTTCCTAGTCTTCATTTCGACGTCAAGCCCCCACGAGTCGTCTGAGATAATTTTTGTATGCATTCTTATTTCTCAAGTTCTCAACCCTAAGCCCGTACGCTGTACGCCCCTAACCTTGCCGACGGTTTCATCGCCGACGCCCACTACCGAGTTGACGGTCACTACCTTTACCGACGCCCAAGCCTTTGCGGCTTCCCGATTCACTTCCGGCGCCTTCTCCATCGCCCACTGCCAAGCCACACCCACGGCCCAAAACTCTCTCATTTGCGGCGTCGCCTCCATCCGTAGCTGCTTCTAAGCCTCTGATCGCCGACGTCAAGACGCCAATCGCCGGAAATCAAAGAGAATATCGGTCCACGACTCCACTGGGTTAGTCGATGACTCAATTTGCTTTTCCCTTTGCCCGTTTAGGATCTGCTTTCCCCTCTGCTTTTTCCTTTGCCCGCTGAGTAGATAAATTCATGTTATTTTATTTTATAAATTAGTTAGATATTATTGATTCTTTGGCATCATTTTTATATTTTTTATATAAAAAAAATTTGGTAATTTTGGAAGCCACTGACTTGATTCTTGAATAAATTTATTCATATTATTTATTCATGTTACCGTAGATTAAGTAAATTTATTCATGTTATTTTATTTTATAAATTCATTTAGATATTATTGATTCTTTGGGCTAATTTTTTTTATTTTTTATGTGTTCTGTATATTTATTTTTGAAAGTGTGTAAACGAATGTGTTCTGTAAAATTATTTTTTAAAGTTGAATATTTCTTCTTGATGGTTACCGTAGACTAACTTGGTTCTGGTGTTGGTGCTTGACTTGATGGTTTCTCCATTTATATTAGATTATTAGTGCATAAATTATCCATTTGATAGTTCCTCCATTTGGTGTCTTTGTTACTGTTGGTGCTTGAAATAGAATTAATCCAATTTTTATAATTATGTAGGGGTATATAAAATTATAAATGTCTAGTTGTCAATCAAATAGTGTTACATCTATGGCACTTGCTCCTGCTAGATCAGAAGATCCAGTATGGGTCCATGCACGTGCAATGCCAGGATCAAGAAGTAGTACTGAATGTATTTATTACAACAAGACAATTAGAGGTTGTGGAGTCACAAGATTGAAGTACCATCTGGGTGGGATTCCAGGTGATGTAGAAGCATGTAAAAATGTCACTGCTGATATAAGATGGCAAATGAAGGAGTTAGTCAATAAAATGAAAAAAAACAAAGAGAAGAAAAGAAAAATAAACTCACAGATTAGAAGTCCTATCTATTTAACATATGATGATATTAATGTTGATGTTACTGATAATGATGGAGGATACATTCATAGTTCAAAAGGGAAAGGGAATGAGAAAGTAGGCGAAAAGTCAACAAGGGGTATAAATAAATATTTCGCTCCAAAAACAACTCCTGGGTCTCAGCCTTATATTAAAAGTGCTATGTGTTCAAAGGAGATGATTGATAAAGTAAAGATGGCTATAGCAAATTGGTGGTATGATGCTAATTTACCTTTTAATGCATCTCAATCTAAGTTTTATCAGCCTGCTATTGATGCCATAGCTGCCATCGGGCCAGGATTTAAGGGTCCTTCTTTGTATGAATTAAGAGGAAATCTTTTAAAAACTTTTGTGACTGAGGTTCAAAAATATCTCTCGTTTATTAAAACATCTTGGGAGAAAAGTGGTTGTTCACTAATGGCAGATGGTTGGACAAACCAGAGGCAACAACCAATAATTAACTTTTTAGTTTATTGCCCAAAAGGTACAATGTTTTTGAAACCTATTGATACATCGGGCCTTAGAAAAGATTCTGAAATACTATTTAACATTTTTAATGAAATTTTTCAAGAAGTTGGAGTTGTGAATGTTGTGCAGTTCATAACGGACAATGATGCAAGTTATAAGGCTGCGGGAAAAAAATTACAGCAAAAGCATGGTTCTTTTTTTTTATCCCCTTATGCTGCTCATTGTATAGATTTGATGTTAGAGAATTTTTGTGATCCCAAACATTTTCATATTATTAATGAAACTATAAAGAAGGCAGAAAAATAACAAAATTCATTTACAACCATGCTTGAGTTTTGGCTTTGATAAGAAAAGACTTCACCAACGATCGTGATTTATGTCGCCCTACAGTCACAAGATTTGCTACAAATTTTATAAGTATCTAATGTTTACTTTTGTTTAAGAAAGAGTTTAAACAAATGTTTACTTGTGATAAGTGGGTTGCATCAAGTTATTCTAAAAATAGCGTAGGGAAGGAAATAGCCAAAATTGTTTTAGAAGATTGAGAGTTTTGGATTCAGTGTCAGTTTATTGTAAATGTCGGTGAACCTTTGGTTCGAGTATTAAGACTTGTTAATGGAGACGAGAAGCCTGCAATGAGATATTTGTATGATGCAATTGAGAGAGCCAAAGAGAATATAAAAGCAAGATTGAAAAACAAAGTTATTGCATTTATGTCATTCATCAGGATCATTGATGCTAGGTGGGATAGGTAGCTTCACAGTCCATTATATGCAAGTTTTCTTAATCCTGGAATTTACTTCAACCCTTGCTTTAAAAGTAAAAATGATGTTTTAAGAGAGTTTATGAGTTGTGTTATAAAGTTGGAACTTGATACTGATAAGTAAGACAAAATCATGGAAGAAGTTGAATTGTATAAAAATGTAAACGGTGATTTTGGAGAACCTTTAGCAATTCGTCAGCATACAAAAGTTTGTTCAGATAACTTCTATACACTTTGTTAATTAGTGTGAATTTATCTTTAAATTCTTTTATTTGTTTTTAAATAATAATTTATTATTTCTTTTTTGCTACAGTTGCATGGTGGACTAATTATGGAATTGAGGTTCCAACTCTTCAAAAGTTTGCAGTTCGCATACTAAGTCAATGTTGTAGTGCAACTGGTTGTGAAAGAAATTGGAGTACATTTGAATTTATTCATTTGAAGAAGATGAATAGATTAGAGCATAAACGATTGAATAACTTAGTATTGTACGTTATAACTTGAAGTTACGTGAAAGATAAATTTTTTTCCAAAATAATAATTTATTTACTTTTGAAAAATTATGTAATACTTATACTTATCTGTGACTTTTATTCTGGCAGAAATATAAAAAGGGGAAAAGATGCTTTTGATTCAATCAATCTTGAGAATATTGACTTGATGAAAGAATGAGTTGGAGAAGAACCAGAACTTATTGAAAGAGAAGACTTAGATTGTGGGTGTATTGAGGAGCCATTAGACTCACTAAATTTAGAAGATTGTGATAATGTTGATCTTGATGATAATGATGATATTGAAGAAAATGTTTTGAATAATGTTTCGCTTATTTATCCTTATCGTTTCGTCGAAGACGATGAATATATGTTGGATTGAGAACTTAAGATATTGTGTTATATTTCAAAATATGTGTTTAAGGCTTGTATTGACTGTTGAAAAATATTATTAATTTTATCAAACATGTATGCTTTTAATATTTGTGTACATATGTTTATTTTAGAATAAAGTTAATATATATATAATTTATTCATATAATGTCTATCTCGAACGGAACACTGGAACGAAACGAAACCGAAATATTTCGTTCTAGTGCCTCAACCAGAACGGTCACCAGAACAAAATTCAAAACTTTGATTCCAACAATATTTTTGTCAAATGTTGTTCATGCAAGGAATTTTCTAGAAGATGGTTATGATCGAAATTGGAAGAGGCGTATAAGAGAAAGCAAAACTTTAGTCTTAAGTTTCGGCCACCACACCACTCTCCCTCACACAAACCATATGTCATTCACTTGGAGATTCTAACATAAGATTTATGGGGAAAAGGAAATGTTGCTTAGGAAATATGCACCACACATGTATCCCAAGTGTCTAGAGAAGAGGAAAAGTTTTGGAGAAAAAAGGAAATGGGTGGTAGCACACACTCATCAAGATTTTAGAAGAATTCTTATAGGAATGAGTCAGGAATGGATGACAAAAGGCATTAACACACACATCCTTACACGTCACTTGCCATTTTGCAAGCATGCACATACCTATAAAGTCCTAAATTTATGATTTGTGTTTTGTCAAATAACTAACATGGCTTGGAGGTTCAATGAACCTAGATCATTTTGGATCACATGCCTGAAGGCACTTAGAGAATATGGATTTCTTAAACTAGAAGATGAGCCGCTTGTCATCCAAGCAAACATAAGTCACTTGAACTTCCCAAGAAAGGAAAAAGTATTCGACCAAGGCCATGGAGTAATGACACATGGCATATATGCATCCAACCTTTGAGATTTCCTTTGTCATAGAAGTGTGGGAGCTTGATGGTCTATATATGAGATAGCCCAAGGGCCGACGCCCAGAGGAGACACACATCAAGAGGACACTTTGCCCATTTCATTTTTACTCTCTCTCTTCACCATGGAAAGAAACTCACATATTTAGTTTCTCACAAACCAAACATCATGTATGTATCCTACATTCATCCAACCAACTTCACGAGTGAAGAAGAAAGTCGTGATCCACCCAAGAAAAAGAAGCTCACCTGGAAAGAATCACTCAACCATTTTCATCCATGTATACACATAATCACTTAGAATGAAAGGTGATGAAAGGTTCAGATTTATGTGTTCACTTGCACAAACACATTCGAGAAAAGAAACTAGGATATTTACAAGAAAAGAATCTAAGCCTTCCATTAGCCAAACATTGATAAGAATGAGGCTAAAAAAATGGATGATAAAATTGGCTACTAATAAGGAAAAGTTTTGGTCATTTGGCCAAACTTCGGCTTGGGAAGATAAACATCATGCAAGGTGACACACTTCACACTCACATGTACACACATACCATGCATAACTAATGAGACCCATTACCATGACTTATTAAGAACAATGGACACCATACAATCTAGGGAAACTTCATCTAGGCCTAGTGCAAGACGAGCCCTTCTAGCCATGGAAGAAACTCTACAGACCATGAGGAAGTAAACCCTAGACCTGACACATACATACACCTATTCAGATTAGGGTTTTGTGTATCAATACATCTAATAGTTTAAGTCATATTTTCTATTTGCTTTATCATGATACTTGTATTTTGCTTCGGATATTTTTAAGTAAATTCTCAACCTACTTTGGATAATGTTTGTATGTGTCGTGTGAACATTACATTCTTATTTGTTATCATATGCACTCGTTGATTGATGATAAGACATTGCCATGTAATGCCTTTTTTATTAGTTTTCCATTATTTATTTCTAAAATTACTTGTTCATGATGCTTTCGAATATGTTTAGAAATATTAATTCAAGTTGTTGGTTATAACATGTTTTTCTAAGTCTCGAATTATTCGACAACGTATATATATCTTCAAGTTTGACATTGTTTTTCCACTTTGTATATGTTGAATGTTATTGCCTATTGTTTATAAACTAAGTATTGGAATGTTTTAATATTTTCAAACCATAACCTGAGATGTTCAATGTTTGGTTACATAATTATGTATCTCACGATATTTACACATTCATACGATTCATGAAAAGAAAAGTGTTACAAGTTTCATGTCACATATATTTGGATTATATATCATTTTCAAATAAAATAGTATGTACATGCTTTATCGTGACGGGAGAATGTTTTGGTGAAACTCCTCTATCCATTCTAGAGTGTTTAAATTAGAGAATAGCCCCTGAGTCTATAAAGTATCATCAATAGAACTCGAATAGATCTTTATGTAAAAGATATCGGAGCAGGATGGTATAAAAAACTAGTGAGTGCCACATGTGTTATATGCGATGAAGGTGGAATTGAAAACTACTACATCGTTAAGGATCGTGATGTAGTCATCATGGTCAAATGGGCCGTTGGTTAATGTTGTCATTAGTAGGAAACTAGCAATGCATATGAGAATCGTAAGGTATTCAAATTAAATGTTACAAGAAGTAAACAAGGCAATGAATTAAAGATGTGTTATATGTATATTGTCTAATGTACAAAAAATGAAAATATTGTTTTATTTGAAAGTTAAGTTGCATAAATAAAGTTTTGTGATAAGTATATGACAATACATTCATTTCATAATTTGCCTTTATATGTCTATATTATCTTTTGTATATTGACTGTTTACTTATTGAAATTTGAAATTTTATTATGATAGTTTTTATTACTATTTTTAAGCCTGAATAGTAGAATTTTTTACATGACAAAAAATCGGATATAGGAAAATGCAAGAGGTTAGTATCCCGGATGGTCTAAGAGGCCTTGAAGAGTGGTTTTTAGCTCAACAAAATCATCCTTAGTGGAAAGGATAAAAGTCGTTGATTATATCATAACTAAAGTGTTGCAGCTCTTTGAGAAATTGAGGAAGATAATTAATAAGGACAAGGCAAAACGGAGAAGGCCTTATATGAGTTTTTAAAGGGATTTTAAAAACTTGTAGTAAAAAAGGAGATTATGATTTACATTTTGGAGATTCCTATTGTTTTTGCGATATATCATAATATTATCTACTTTGAAGAAATTTGAATAATGAGATCTTTTGGAATATTTATAGTCTTATGGTATCATAATATTTTACAAAATTGTTTTTCACTGCGATTTATAGCAAGTTGCCAGAATACAATAAGTATATTGTATATTAAATGTCATATATGAGAGTATCTAGCTTGAAGTTACGTATCTACATTTCGGTTACCCTCTAATTTCAAGTGGAGATTGGGGTGTCACACAATTATTAGGTAAATATATGTAAGATAATTTTTTAGACTTGCAATTAATTAATATTATAGGTTGAGGACTAATTACTCAGATATAAAATTTAAGAATTGATTTTTCTCAATAGTAACGCTCTTGTTCTTTATTTTTAATTATATTAATTAACTGACTTGACACATTTTAAATTATTTCATAGATCAGTCACTTAAATAAAATAAAATAAAAAATAATATTTTAATGATTAATTTTACTCGTTTAAAACAAAAAAGAATTTAACGATTACATGACTGATGCTTATACAAAACATGAGCGCTATTAGGGAGCTCGATGAGAGGTCTTGTTTTTGTACCCACTTAGTGTATTTTTTATTTTTGTTTTTACATTATTTTTAAACACTTAATTTTTTTTAAATAAAAAAATTATTATATTATTATATAATATTTTTTATTCATTAAATAAAAAGAAGAAGCAGAACACCAAATCGAGACTCCATCAAACTCCTTATCATTTTCCATAAAAACATTACTCTATTTTTATTAAGTAAACGCGCATTCGGTTTAGCTCAACTTTTATATCACGCTTTTGTTCACCCATACGCATTCTTAAATTCACAAGATAGCGTCCTCAAATCAACACACATGAGATTTGATGCTTTGTGAGATTTTTCTCGTGACTTTCCCATGAGTGTATGCCTCCCTAACTAATTCCGACAACAGTGAGCAGAAGTACATTCTAACGTTGAGTGTTGGGAAACTACGATGGTATCTCTTGACTCCCATCGCAACGACAACAATTATTTTCATTAAAAAGACTATCAGAAAGAAAAATACGAGGATAAACATATCCGTACTGTTTGGTGCAGTTGATTTCACACCTGTACAGTTTGGCTAATACATCTATTTATAAATAGTGATAAAATAATTTATTAATAATAACAAATTAATTTTAAATGAGATGCTTTAAGAGATTATCAGAAATGAAAAAGAAAAAACTAAATAAAATTATCATATAGTTAAAATATTATTTATTTTTTATATTTTATTTTAATAAATTTGTAGTAATTAGATAATAATATTAAAATATTAAGATAAAAAAAATGAGATGCAAGATTTAGAACTTATTTGTTTTCACAATTATTTTCATTTTATCTAATTATTATAATTTTTTTTAATTCTTATATAAAATAAAATAAAAAATTTAATTTTTTTTAACTTTTAAAATAAAAGAGAAAAAAGAAAAAAAATAGATTTTAATAAGATTTTATTTAATTTTTAATTTTTATTTCAATTCATTTTATTTTATTTACAAAAACAAATTAGGCTTTAATATGCTATTCAAAGTCAAACCATGCGTTAATTGTACGTGCGATACTTCAAACGAATGAAGATACATCTTCTGCATTTCTGACATGTCAGATTAATCGGTAAGACCTGACCATTGGGCTTGGTCCTTTTGGGTTCATCCCCAGCCTCTTTTGCGGCCCACATAGAACTCAGGACTAGACTTGGAAAGACGTCGTAATCCAAAGGGGAATTTTTTGTCCCGCCGTTTGGATCCCAATTTTTCTTTTCTTTAAAAAAAAAATTATACAATTTTAAGTAAGTATTTTTAAATAATATTATACTTTTTTTTGTTTTCAAAAAATATTTTAAGTTATTAAAAAAATCATGTAAATAATATATTTTATTTACATATTTTTTTAACATATTAATATATTTTTAAAAAATATAAAAATATAAAAATATAAAAATATTTTAAAAAACTTATATAAAAATCATGTAAAAAAATAAAAAATAAAAAATAAAACAAAAAACTCATAAAAATCCCAAAATTGAGATCTCTAACGTCACCCAATCCAAAATGGGCTCTAAGCCCAGCCTTGTACAGGTAATGTCATTAATTTATGCTTCTTATTTTTTCGTGAGAAATTTATTATTTGGTCAGGAGAAGTGGAAGGGACTCGTGGAAGGATGAATTAAAAGCGGGAAAAAATTGACAAGTTTGAACCGAACAGATGAATCTACTGGAAGAGATGATATATATATATATATATATTAGCTCATATATTTAGAACAATAAACTTAAATATACTGACATATATCGTTTCATTGAAGGGGAGTGAGTGTCAGGTTGTCTTCATTCCTTGACCAACTTGCATCGTGCAATACAGTATACATTAATATGCCTCAGAAAGCGTCAGCCATTGTCTATTTGCTTTCGGTGCAAATTCTCTTATTCAACGCCGGCACGACTCCTTCGAATTTTTCGCTGGCATTTTACAGATTCCGCTCGCAATGTTTTCATTACTTTATGAGGGTTCTATATAACCTCTTCAATTTTTACGTACTTAATTTCTATATTTTATTATTTTTAAAATTTTTAAAACTTTTTAATTTTGAATTTATTTTTTTAAAATTTTTTATTTTTTATATATTTAATATTTAATAAAAAAATATGATATATAAAAATTATATGAATAATAAGAAATTTCGTACATTTTTTCTGACTTTATACTGCTGGCCCATTTTTGTACTTGTCTTATCAAAATATTTTTTGGTTTATTTCTAAATTTTAAGATTTATTGTTTAAGATCACGACAACTATCTAGCTAATATCTATTAAGAACAAAAAAAATATTTATTTATAGCCAATTAATTCTAATAAAATAATTGATTACAAAAACTTATTTATCTTGTAATATTATTGTTAGTGTAAAAAATTTTTGAATACTATTATTTCAAAGTTTTTACTTAGTACAATTTAGATCTCGTTTCTATTCGTAAATAAGTTCAACTCATCTCAAATTCATTATTATATTTTTTCATATTTTTATATAAAATATAAATCCAAATACATAATTTCAAATTCTAAAATAATAATAAAATTTAAAAATAAATTAAACTCATCTCATATTCGAATTCAAACTAGACTTAATTTGTAAGATTTAAGTTGTAAAATATATATTTTTAAATTAAATTACATCACGTAAATGATTATATCATTAAAACTTTCCAATAGAATTATTTATAATCTTGATTTATCGATTATCATAACGATTCTCGATTATTTATAAGGCTAGATGAACTTAGAACTTGGAGCTGGACGAGTCGACGACCTAGAATGGACCTTATGAACAAAGGATCTCAGGGATGAGGCATAGCTGGTTTTGATAGCTAGTGTATATATATTTTTTAATATATAAAATAAAAATATTTTAAAAAATAAAAATACACTTAATGGACAAAAGCAGCAGCAAACCTAACATTTTCCTATGAACAATATTCCCGGTTAAAATGATTGTTACAAAATGAATTAGGTCCTCTGATCAATATGTTCCACTTTCAAATCATGTAAATTGCTTATATTTATGTGTTATAGATAATTATAATTAGTCGTTGTCTATCATCACGTGATTGTATGGAGTTTTTTTTTCTCAGCCGTGATTGTATGGAGTTGTTAGTGGTACTCATCAATTTGGTTTAGAGTCAGTGTCTAATTATTGAGTTTGTTTTGTTATGAAACTTAAAAAAAGGAAACTATTATTGTAAAAGAAAAATAAAAAATTTTCTCTAGAACTCTTAAGAATTGAAACTTTCTTTCTCTTTTTATATTTTCTTATGAATTTCATTACAACTGAAACCCCTATTTATAGGTTTTGAAATTACTATGCAAGTTACTATGCAAGTCACTATACAAGTCACTATGCAGAATTTAAAATAATAGTGGTGGGGTCATTCACATAATTTTAATGGTGGGACAGGGGGCGGCTGCCGACGTTCGTTCATTACACTCCCCCTTGAATGACCGCCAATAAGGAATCTGCCTCGTTAAAACCTTGCCAAGTAAAAACCCAGTGGGAAGAAAAACCAATGGCAAAAGAAAAAGAGTACAGTCCTCTTATGTATCCACAAGTGCTTTAAGATTGCCTCATTAAAACCTTGTAGAGGAAAACCCAGTGGGACAAAACCTCAGCAAAGGAAAAAGAGTACAATCAGCACATTTACTCCCCCTGAAAAGTGCATGACAAAAGATTTTTGAGTTTTTGCATTCCAATGTTATGCACAATCTTTTTGAATGTGGAAGTTGGTAACGTCTTTGTGAATAAATCTACCAGATTATCACTAGATCGTATCTGCTTGACATCAATTTCACCATTCTCTTGAAGTTCATGAGTATAAAAGAATTTAGGTGAAATATGTTTGGTTCTGTCACCTTTGATATATCCTCCTCTGATTTGAGTGATACAAGCAGTATTATCTTCATATAAGATTGTTGGGCTATTATTGATCATAGAAAGTCCACACTTTTTCTGGATATGTTGAATAACTGATCTGAACCAAATACACTCTCGACTTGTTTCATGAATAGCAATGATCTCTGAGTGATTTGAAGAAGTAGCAGATAGTGTCTGCTTAACAGATCTCCATGATATGGCAGTATCTCCATAAGTAAATAAATATCCAGTTGAGATCTACCTCTGTGTGGGTCTGAAAGATAACCTGCATCTGCATACCCAATCAATTCTGGACTTGAACTACGTTGATAAAATAATCCCATATCAACCGTACCATGAAGGTAACGAAGGACATGTTTAATGCCATTCCAATGCCTTCGAGTTGGTGCAGAACTATATCTTGCAAGTAGATTGTTGAACCCAAGGTTTCAAGTTTCATGTAAATCTACAAATGGATTTTGATGATAACAAATGAATCCAAAGAATAAAGGAGTCTCAAGCTCAAGTTGTCCACACAATATAATCAAGCACATCAAGGAAGCAAGCATGAGCAAGAAGGGAACAAGTTCACACTAAAATCATAGAGTAATGTTGTAAATCTCTTAAAAATTTAAAATTAGGATTAAGGCTCAAAATTAATATTTTATCATAAAGCATTAAAATACATTTTCCACAAGTGCATGATATTTTGAAAATTAAATTTAAAAATTTTGAAAGATGATTGATTGTCATCTTTCACATGTGCATGACATGATTAAATGTTTGAATTTTGAAAATATTAAGATAATTGATTGTCATTTTTCACATGTGCATGACATGATTAAATGTTTGAATTTTGAAAATATTAAGATGATTGATTGTCATATTTCACATGTGCATGTTTTATTTGAATATTTTCAAAAGTGGTGGATGCTTTTCTTGACTTATGCAAAAGGTAGATATATTTATTTGAAAATTTTGAAAAGTAAAGTGTGCTCCTTTTGTCATATGCAAAAAGTAAAAGATTATGTTTGAAATTTTTGAAAAGTAAAGTGTGCTCCTTTTGTCACATGCAAAAAGTAAAAATATTAGATTTGAAATTTTTGAAAGGTAAATGATGATGTTTTTGATATGGGAATCTTTTCAAATTTGAAATTGAAAAATCATTTGCCTATAAATAGCTCACTTGAGTTTTGCAAAATTCATAACAAGAGTTTACACATCTATTGCTAAGTTTTGCAACATTTCTTCAAAGCTCTCATTCTCTCTTTTCTAAAGTTTTGAGCCTTAATTCTTGTTCTTGTTGAGAGAGATATAGGTTGCGCTGTATTGTTTCCATCTCATTCATTGAGGAGTGTACTTTGATAGTCTACCTACTATCAATTCTTGTATCAGTAAAAGGGTGTGTATAACCCTTGTGTGTGTAGAAGGTGTTCTACACGGGGAATAGTTAAATCACCAAGTGTAAGGTGATTGGAAGTGTAGAAGGTGTTCTACACGTGAAATAGTTAAATCACCAAGTGTGAGGTGATTGGAAGTGTAGAGGGTGTTCTACACGGATTCTTTGGAGCGGTGCTGCTCAAAGGTGTAATAGGTTTCTATCTCCACCTAAAGGAGATTGAATAGTGGATTTGGGGATCCTCAAGAGGTAGCTTGAGGCGAGGACGTAGGCAGTGGGGCCGAACCTCGTTAACATACTGAGTTTGCTTCTCTCTTACCCTTCCTCTTTATATTTATTATTGTTTTATATTTTATTTATATTTTATATTATATATTTGATTTATAATTGTTATTTTTTAAATACAACTCAATTCACCCCCCCTCTTGTGTTAGTCATCTGGGCAACAAGTGGTATCAGAGCTAGAACTCTATTATAAGATTAACTATCTTTTGAGTTAAGATCTTATGGCTAACATTGCAGCTTCATTTGGTGAAGGTCAATCTAGCAGTCGGTCTCCACTCTTTTGTGGAGACAATTACTCATTCTGGAAAGTTAGAATGAGAATATTCCTTCAGGCTCAAGGTCGAGAAATCTGGAAATGTATTGTAAATGGACCTTATATTCCAACAAAAATAGTTGATGGAGTAAAGGTCAAAAAGGAAGAAGAAGAGTTTAATCGTGAAGACGATAGACTTTATACTTTGAATTTAACTGCTATGAATTTAATATATAATACTCTCAATGGTAATGAATTTAATAGAGTAATGACTTGTGCTACAGCAAAGAAAATTTGGGATAACTTGGAAGTTACTTATGAAGGAACTTCTCAAGTCAAGGAATCAAAAATTTATACTTACTCATGAATATGAAATGTTTAAGATGAATGATGATGAATCTATTTCTAGTATGTACACTCGTTTTACTAACATCATAAATAGCTTGACAGCTCTTGGCAAAGTTTATTCCAAAGTGGAGATAGTAAGAAAAATTCTCAACTCTCTACCAAAACGTTGGGAATCAAAAGTGACAGCGATTCTTGAAACTAGAGACCTCAAGAAGCTCGAAGTGAATGAACTCATCGGGTCACTTATCACCCATGAGTACACAATGAAAAGAGGAGAAGAAGAAGGAAAGTCAAAGAAGAGCTTGGCACTTAAAGCTGTTCCACATGAAAGTGAAAGTGATGAAGATGAGGAAAATGAGGACAAAGATGAAGAAGTTGCGATGATAACAAGAAGAATTCAGAGGTTCTTAAAGAAAAATAAAACTCCTCCAAGGAAATCCTTCAATAAGTTTTCCAAGAAAGATTCAGGTAAAAATGACACTTTAATTTGTTATAAATGCAATAAACCCGGTCATATCAAGCCAGATTGTCCTCTGCTAAAGAAAGATCGAAACAAAGGCAAAAAAGCAATGAAAGTTACGTGGAATGATGATTCAAGTAGCTCAGATAGTGAAGCAAGTAATGGAGAATCAGGAAATCTTTGTCTTATGGCTAAAGATGACATTGAGGTAACAAATTTTGATAATATTGAAGATCCTTCATATGAAGAATTGCAAAATGTTTTAGAAGAAGTATATGAGGAATTTAAAAAATTGGGTATCAAGTATACTGTTTTGAAAAAGAAAAATTCTTCTTTAACAAACGAAATTGATATTTTAAGAAAAGAAAATATTGTTTTGAAAGATGAAAATTTTGAGTTGAAGAAAAAGAAAACTGATTTAGAAAATATTATTGAAAACTTTACGAATGGAAAAAGAAATTTTGAAAAACTTCTTGGTAGTCAAAGATGTGTTTTTGAGAAGACAGGCTTGGGATATATGCCAAAACAAAAATACAAACCTTATAAAAACTTCTTTGATAATCCTTCTACATCAAAGTCCAATATTCAAAATTCTTTTCATAAAAATAATTTTGTTAAAAAAGGATACTATTATAATCACTCAAATTCTTCATATATGTCACATGCTATTTACAATTTTTGTAATAGAAATGGTCATAATTATCTTGCTTGTCCTATTAGAAGAAAACATACAATGACTATTAGGGCCATATGGGTACCTAAATATCTTGTTTATTCTAATACTAATAAATAAAGGACCCAAAGAACTTGGGTACCGGGAATTGTTTTTAATTGCTTTTGTAGGTATGCATGAAGTATTCTACAGGTAAAAATAAATGATTTTTAGATAACGGATGCGCAAGATACGTGACAGAAGACAAAACTAAATTCATTGACTTCACTTCTAAAGAAAAAGGATGTGTGATATTTGGAGACAATTCAAAATGGAAGATCATGGAAATAGAAGGAAAGATCATCAAAATTTAATACAAGATGCAACCAAACAGTGGAAATTTGTGAAAGATCATCCAGTGGAACAAATTCTGGGGGAACCTTCACGAGGTGTAAGCACTCGATCATCTCTTAGAAATATTTGCAATCATACTGCTTTTCTATCTCAGATTGAACCTAAAAATATTGATGAAGCACTTCTTGATGAATTTTGGATTCTAGCTATGCAAGAAGAGCTTAATCAATTTGAAAGAAATGATGTTTGGACACTTGTTCCTAGACCAAAAAATCATACTATTATTGGAACAAAATGGGTTTTTAGAAACAAGAAAGATGAGTCCGGAGTCATTACTAGAAATAAGGCTCGACTTGTAGCCCAAGGTTTCAATCAAGAAGAAGGAATCGATTATGATGAGACATATGCACCAGTCGCAAGATTAGAAGCTATTCGAATGCTACTTGCATATACTTGTTATAAAGATTTCAAACTTTTTCAAATGGATGTTAAGAGTGCTTTTTTAAACGGTTTTATAAATGAAGAGGTATATGTTGAGCAACCTCCAGGTTTTGAAAATCATATTTCTCCAAATCATGTTTTCAAACTCACAAAAGCACTAGATGGACTCAAACAAGTTCCTAGAGCGTGGTACGAGAGACTTAGTGGTTTCTTGATTGAAAAAGACTTTTTAAGAGAAAAAATTGATACAACTCTTTTCATTATATACGAAAATGATAATATTCTTTTGATTCAAATTTATGTTGATGATATAATATTCGGTGCTACTAATGAAAATATGTGCCAAGTTTTTGTTAAGACTATGCAGGAAGAATTTGAAATGAGCATGATGGGAGAGCTTATATTCTTTCTCGAATTGCAAATTAAGCAAGCAAAAAGTGGGATATTCATCAATCAATCAAAATATATTAAAAAATTGCTGAAGAAGTTTGGGATGGAAGGTGCTAAGGAAACTGGAACACCAATGAGCCCATCCACTAAACTTGATAAAGATGAATCCGGTAAACTAGTTGATTCGAAGGTATATCGAGGTATGATTGGTAGATTATTATATTTGACAGCCAGTAGACCAGATATTATGTTTAGTGTATGTTTATGTGCACGTTTTCAATTATTTCCAAAACAATCTCATTTGATTGCAGTCAAGCGAATTTTTAGATATTTTGCCAGTACCATTGACTTAGAGTTATGGTATCCTAAACACACTTCTTTCGATCTTATTAGTTATTCAGGTACCGATTATACTGGTTGCAAAGATGATCGAAAAAGTTTTAGTAGAACATGTCATTTATTAAGTCGTGCACTAGTTTCCTGGTTTAGTAAAAAAAAAAAAAACAAAAAAAAACAAAATTCTGTTGCACTATCTACTGCCGAGACAGAATATGTTGCCGCGGGTAGTTGTTGTGCTCAAGTTCTTTACATGAAGCAACAACTTGAGGATTTTAAACTTATGTATAATCACATTCCAATCAAATGTGATAATACAAGTGCTATAAATCTTAAAAAAAAAAAAAAACCCAATACAACATTCTAGAATTAAGCGTATTGAAATAAGATATAATTTGTTTTCGAGATCATGTGCAGAAAGGCGATATAGTACTGGAGTTCACAAACACACACGATCAGTTAGCAGATATATTCACAAAACCCTTACCAGAAGATAGATTATGTATGATTAGAAGAGAAATAGGTATGATGCATGTTATGAATATCTCTTGAAAGATAGATCAGAGTTCATAAAAATAGAGAGATATTTTTTTAAATACTTTTACATAAACTTGAGGTTCTTAGCCTCATGTTTGAGACGCTCATTCTCTTCATACAATATCATGTCATCCCTATCCATGAGAACTGGCAAGCGGAATGAAGAATCCAATAGAGATTTTAACTTTTTATTCTTCTGCCGAAGGATTCCTTCCCTTGTGTGAGACTCTTGAACAATTCGTTGAAGTACAACAATTTGTTCTTTAAGCTTTTCAACCTCATGATTTTTGACTTGTAGCCGCTGGGAAAAAGCGACAATAGAAGATGAGTAGCGAGTCCCGAGACTCACCAAGTCGTAGATAGCATCGGAGTCTGGCTTATTAGCCAAACTATTGTTCTCTTGCTGCAACATGGCGCCAATGGTAGCTGCAGAAAGGACATGAGATTGAGATGTAGAATACCTCATAGATGCATCTAGAGGAATGTTAGAAGAATGAGCCATTGAGAAAAGAATTGAAAACTTAAAGCGAGAATATTGAAGGAATGCAGATGAGTTATAGAGATGAGAATAAGATTTGATGCAAATCGGATGAACTTTAAAACTGATTTTATAGAGATAGCATAAAGAACAAGACAAACTATTGTCTCTTCAAATCTTATTAGTCAAAAGAAATATAAGATATGCTGGACACACATTGTCAAAAGTTTTCTTACTAGAAAAACGGTTCTCTGCTCCTATCATGGCATTGACGGCCTTAGGAGAGAAGATTGATGGTTGATGCGTCAAGGATTCCTGATTCAAGTCTGGAACATTAGTGGAAGAGAATTGTTCGGCCATTCTATCGTTATGGAGAAACAGAACTTAGGTCAAGAAGCAATGCTTTTTTTTGTATCCGATAGGTAAAAATGATTTTTTTATAGAAACTCAGAGCCTTCAAACTCGTTTTTCAACAACATCAGGCGATTGATATGCTTTCGCACCGACTGCTAGAGCTAGGCCTCCAACCTTTACAGGTTTTGTCAGATACGCGTGGCTCCGCACCGAATTGCCAGAGTTAGACTTCCAACATTTGCAGGTTTTGTCGGACATGCATGGCTCCGCACCGCATTGCCAAAGCTAGGCCTGCAGCTTTTGCTGTCTTTGTCAGACACGAATAATTTTAATTATTCATCTTCAAATCTCTGAAACATCTAATTCGTCAATAACATCAAGCGGATTTAAATCTTCTTCCGCACCGAGATGATAAAATTCGGCTTCAACGTTTGCAAGTTTTGTCAGACACGGGTGGTTCTAATTTCTACAGTCTCTACTAACGCAGCGTTTTATTTGTCTATTGGTTATTGTAGGAATATATCTTATTGAGTTAATTATGATTCCTTTTTAATGATGCCAAAAGGGGGAGAAGTTTTAGACTAGAACTTTAATATTGTTTAAATTGCTAAACTTGTTATATATGCTTGGAATTATATTTATATATTTGCTTGAAAAACTAACGCACATTCTCAGGGGGAGCTTAAGTATTAATACAGGCTTCAGGTTCTATCAAGTATTTGTCATCATCAAAAAGGGGGAGATTGTTGAACCCAAGGTTTCAAGTTTCATGTAAATCTACAAATGGATTTTGATGATAACAAATGAATCCAAAGAATAAAGGAGTCTCAAGCTCAAATTGTCCACACAATATAATCAAGCACATCAAGGAAGCAAGCATGAGCAAGAAGGGAACAAGTTCACATTAAAATCATAGAGTAATGTTGTAAATCTCTTAAAAATTTAAAATTAGGATTAAGGCTCAAAATTAATATTTTATCATAAAGCATTAAAATACATTTTCCACATGTGCATGATATTTTGAAAATTAAATTTAAAAATTTTGAAAGATGATTGATTGTCATCTTTCACATGTGCATGACATGATTAAATGTTTGAATTTTGAAAATATTAAGATAATTGATTGTCATTTTTCACATGTGCATGACATGATTAAATGTTTGAATTTTGAAAATATTAAGATGATTGATTGTCATATTTCACATGTGCATGTTTTATTTGAATATTTTCAAAAGTGGTGGATGCTTTTCTTGACTTATGCAAAAGGTAGATATATTTATTTGAAAATTTTGAAAAGTAAAGTGTGCTCCTTTTGTCATATGCAAAAAGTAAAAGATTATGTTTGAAATTTTTGAAAAGTAAAGTGTGCTCCTTTTGTCACATGCAAAAAGTAAAAATATTAGATTTGAAATTTTTGAAAGGTAAATGATGATGTTTTTGATATGGGAATCTTTTCAAATTTGAAATTGAAAAATCATTTGCCTATAAATAGCTCACTTGAGTTTTGCAAAATTCATAACAAGAGTTTACACATCTATTGCTAAGTTTTGCAACATTTCTTCAAAGCTCTCATTCTCTCTTTTCTAAAGTTTTGAGCCTTAATTCTTGTTCTTGTTGAGAGAGATATACGTTGCGCTGTATTGTTTCCATCTCACTCATTGAGGAGTGTACTTTGATAGTCTACCTACTATCAATTCTTGTATCAGTAAAAGGGTGTGTATAACCCTTGTGTGTGTAGAAGGTGTTCTACACGGGGAATAGTTAAATCACCAAGTGTAAGGTGATTGGAAGTGTAGAAGGTGTTCTACACGTGGAATAGTTAAATCACCAAGTGTGAGGTGATTGGAAGTGTAGAGGGTGTTCTACACGGATTCTTTGGAGCGGTGCTGCTCAAAGGTGTAATAGGTTTCTATCTCCACCTAAAGGAGATTGAATAGTGGATTTGGGGATCCTCAAGAGGTAGCTTGAGGCGAGGACGTAGGCAGTGGGGCCGAACCTCGTTAACATACTGAGTTTGCTTCTCTCTTACCCTTCCTCTTTATATTTATTATTGTTTTATATTTTATTTATATTTTATATTATATATTTGATTTATAATTGTTATTTTTTAAATACAACTCAATTCACCCCCCTCTTGTATTAGTCATCTGGGCAACAAGTAACTGAGAATGTAATATCTGGTCGAGTGCAATTTGCAAGATACATCAAAACTCCAATTGCACTGAGATATGGTACTTCAGGACCAAGAATTTCTTCATCGTCATCACAAGGACGGAATGGATCTTTCTTTACATCAAGTGTTCGAACAATCATTGGAGTACTCAGAGGATGAGATTTGTCCATATAAAAATGCTTTAGGACTTTCTCAGTATACATGGACTGATGAATAAAAATTTCATTTGGCAAGTGCTCAAACTGCAGGCCGAGACAAAGTTTTTTTTTGCCAAGATCTTTCATTTCAAATTCATTCTTTAAATATATAGCGGTTTTTGAGATCTCTTCAGGAGTTCCCACAATATTTAAATCATCAACATAAACCGCAATAATGACAAATGCGGATTCTGATTTCTTAATAAAAACACATGGGCATATAAGATTATTCTCAAATCCTTCTTTCAATAGATATTCGCTTAAGCGATTATACCACATGCGTCTGGATTGCTTCAACCCATATAAAGATCTTTGTAGTCTGATTGAGTACATATTTCTAAATGTACTTGTAGATGCTTCAGGCATCTTATATCCTTCAGGGATTTTCATATATATGTCATGGTTTAAGGATCCATATAAATATGCAAATATGCAGTGACTACATCCATCAACTGCATTTCTAATCCTTTTGTAACAACCAGACTAATCAAAAATCTAAATGTGATTGCATCCATAACGGGAGAGTATGTTTCTTCATAATCAATCCCAGATTTCTGCAGGAAACCTTGTGCAACAAGCCGTGTTTTGTATCGCACAATTTCATTTTTCTCATTACGTTTTCGTACAAATACCCACTTATATCCAATAGGCATCACACCCTTTGGTGTTTTGACAACAGGTCCAAATACTTCTCGTTTTGCTAGCGAATTTAATTCAGCTTCAATAGCTGTTTTCCATTTTGGCCAATCATTTCTACGTCGACATTCTTCGACGCTTTTTGGCTCACTTTTTTCATTACTTCTCGTAATGTCAAAGGCCATTTTATATGAAAATATGTTGTCGATAACAGTTTTATTTCTATCCATAATTTCTCCAGTTTTCATGAAATGTATTGAGATCTCATTATTTTCAGGTACCTGTTCCTCTTCAGGGGAAAATATTTCATGACACACCTCTTCAGGAGGTCCCTTTTTAGGAGATTTATACTCTTCAAGAGTTTCCTCTTTAGGATGTTCTGGAATAGAAAATTTAAGCTCTTTAGGAGCACCAATTATATTTGTGGCCTGTATTGTGGGTACGTGTTCTTCAGGAACACCAAATTCATTTTGTATTCTTTTCCTTCTGGAAATTTTGTCTTTTGCACCAATATGTCTTCCACGCTTCAGGCGTATTTTAGATTCACCTATTGCTGCTTTGACAATTTGTCCTTCAGGGACTTCAATCCGATAACTGATTTGTAACATTTTGCAAATGAATAATCCTTTGAACTTCCCGTTTACATTCATTTGTAGGAGGATCAAAATGAGACAGGGTCTTATTATCCCAAGTAATATCTTGTCGTGCTTCAGGCACCGACTTTTCTTTACCCATTAACGGAAAATTTGATTTGTCAAAATGACAATCCTCAAAACGTGCTTTAAACATATCCCCTTTAAGGGGTTCAAGGTATCTAATAATGGATGGAGAATCAAAACCAACATATATCCCAAGTTTACATTGAGGGTCCATTTTTGTACGTTGTGAAGGTGCAATTGGAACATATACAGCACATTCAAAAGTACGAAGATGAGAAATATTTGGTTGTTGACCAAATGCAAGCTGTAATGGAGAATATTTATGATATGCAGATGGTCTAATGCGAATTAGAGATGCTGCATGAAGTATATCATGTCCCCAAGCAGAAACAGGTAGTCTTGATTTCATAAGTAAAGGTCTAGCGATTAATTGAAACCTTTTGATCAAAGACTCAGCTAAACCGTTTTGTGTGTGTGTATGGGCAACAAGATGTTCAACATCTATTCCTATTGACATGCAATAATCATCAAAAACTTGAGATGAAAATTCACCTGCATTATCCAATCAAATGGTCTTAATCGGATACTCAGGAAATTGTGCTCGTAGTTTAATTATCTGAGCAAGAAGTCTAGCAAATGCAACATTTCTAGTGGAAAGAAGATAAACATGTGACCATCGACTAGATGCATAAATTAGAACCATAAAATATCTAAATGGTCCACTTGATGGATGAATAGGCCCACATATATCTCCGTGAATTCTTTGTAAAAATGATGGAGATTCAACAATGACTTTTGAGGGGGATGGTCTAATAATTAACTTACCTTGAGAACATGTAGAGCACGAACATTCATTGGGTAGAAATATCTTTTGATTCTTTAAGGGATGCCCATGCGAATTTTCAATAATTCGTCTCATCATTATAGAACCCGGATGTTCAAGGCGATCATGCCAAGTCATAAATACTTTAGGGTCAATGCACTTCTGGTGCATTACCACATATGATTCAATTGTTGTCATTTTTGTATAATACAATCCAGAATATAGAGCAGACAGTTTTTCTAATACGAGCTTCTGGCCCGATATTGTTTTAGTAATAAGAAGATGCTCTTTACTGCCTTCATTGGTCGTTTCAATATGGTAATCATTACGACGTCTATTTTTGAAACTCAATAAATTTCTTCTGAATTGTGAAGAGAATAGAGTATCATCAATACAAAATTTGGTGCCATTAGGCAACACAATATAAGCTCTCCCGGAGCTCTCAATTAAATCCGATGAACCTGATATGGTATGAACATAGGCTTTACTTAGTGTTAGATTTTGAAAATATTTCTTTTTTTTTTGAGAATTGTGTGAGTTGTAGCACTGTCAGTCAGGCATATATCTTTATCATTCAACTCAGAGATAAAAAACTCATCAATGTGATCCATGATTCTACAAAATATACAAAACTTTTATTACTGATAGAAAGAAAATACATTAATTAAGTGGAACACTTCCATTTCCAATTAAGTGTTCAATACTACCTTCAGGATGATTAAAGAAATCAGATACATCAAGATGAGTAACGTCTACATCTACTGAATCTAATAAATCATCTGATGGTTCTACTAAATTTGATTCATGCACTTTATTCTTTCTTTTAATAGAAACTTGATATAAATCAGCTAAGTGCCTGGCCGTACGACAGGTACGTGACCAATGTCCAGTCATTCCACATCTATGGCACACCTCTTTACTTTTTTTTGAAAAATTATTCTGAAGATTTTTACCCCTTTCTGAATTGTACCACTTCTGGTGATATGGTATATTATAATCCATTTTAATGTTGTCACTCCTGGGACCAACATTTCTATAATTTCTCCTACCACGTCCACGCCTCCGATTTCTTCTAAAGGATGTACCATTCACTTCTGGGAATGATACAAACCTATTACCATTCACTTCAGGAAATGATATTGAGCCAGTAGGGCGTGACTGGTGGCTTTCTAATAAAAGCTCATTATTCTGCTCAGCTACTAGAATACATGATATAAGTTCAGAATATTTCTTGAACTTTCTCTCTCGATACTGCTGCTGCAAGAGCACATTCGAGACAAGAAATGTAGTAAAAGTCTTCTCTAGCATATCATCATTGGTGATTTTCTCACCGCATAATTTTAATACTGAGCTTATTTTAAAAAGTGTGGAATTATACTCACTAACACTTTTAAAATCTTGCAACCTCAGGTGCATCCATTGAGAACGAGCTCTTGGGAGGATGACAGTCTTCTGGTATTCATACATCTCCCTTAAATTGTTCCACAAAATATAGGGATCTTTTACTGTGAGATATTCAGTTTTCAATTCTTCATGAAGATGGTGGCGAAGGAAAATCATTACTTTAACACATTCCTGCAGAGATGCTTGATTTCCTTCTTTAATAGTTTCTCCCACGTTCATTGCATCAAGATGTATTTCAGCATCAAGTATCCAGGATAAATAATTTTTTTCAGATATATCAAGAGCAACAAATTTCAATTTTGTAAGATTTGCCATTTTCTACACATATAAATAATGAAATAAATATGTGTATCTCATATTTACAAATTCACACAGATAATCATCAATAAAATATATTAAAAACTTCAAATAATATATTGAAAAACTTACAGAGGAATAAGGCCACTAGCTTCAGAATTAGTAGAACCGTCGTGCTGATAAAGTGTTATGAAACTTAAAGAAAGGAAACTACTATTGCAAAAGAGAAATAATAAATTCTCTCTAAAACTCTTAAGAACTGAAACTTTCTTTCTCTCTCTATATTTTCTTATGAATTTCATTATAACTGAAACCCCTATTTATAGGTTTTGAAATTACTATGCAAGTCACTATGCAAGTCACTATGCAGAATTTAAAATAATAGTGGTAGGATCATTCACATAATTTTAATGGTGGGACAGGGGGCGGCTGCCGACGTTCGTTCATTACATGTTTATATTTATTCATGAACATTTGTGTTGAAGACATACTTCGTGGCTTAGCCCAATATGGTGATTCAGTCACTCTGACCTGCAAGTTGAGTGAGAAGATCGGGCGAGGATCCGAGACCTTTTTAATGCCAAAGAAAGTTTATGAAGAGAAAAGTACTAGGGATATCGATATGAGAATAAAGAAATGTTTGGAATGTACCCTGGTTTAGGACAAACTGGATGCTATTTATAAGTGCTTTAACCTGTAGATGGGAAATACTGGTGAAATTTGGTGACTCCACTCGATCGTCACCCAACTAATGATGGCTTGGTTCATTCCATTTCATCCCAACCATATTAATTCCCCTCATCAATGACTGTCAATATTGAATCTGGGATATAATTAATGTAACACACTCCGTCTAGTTCCAGCAATTAATGCAGCATATATAGTCCGATCTAAAATTTAATGAAGCAGTTTGCTCGACGTAATTATGTCTAATTGTTTTTAATACGGAAGTAGAGACAGTGAATGTCTGAGTTGGATGCCTTGGCACCTCTGCAAATTCTGTGGACGCTCAGGATGGTCGGAGTTTCTTAGAATCTTTCTCCTAGATCTTTTTTTTTTTTTTTTTTTTTTTTTACTTTCCCGAACTTGAATTTGGGTCGACCATAGAGGCTATAGTTATGACCTGGACTCGAGTCAAGCATAAGAATTATGGACTTTATATTATGAGTGGGCCAGGCCATTTGGGATCTCTCAATTTGTATTTAATGAGACTTAAATTATTTCTAATAACATACTTTTATTATTATATATAATATATTAAAAAACATTGCTTGTAATCCTTTGATCCCTCAAATTTTATTCTAATCTTTTCAAACTTTTCTAAATTTACCTTCGTTTCCTTCAACGTTTTGAACTCCGAGCCCAAATAAAGTTTGTAAAGGCCCCCACGGAACTTGACAGCGCCGCAGATACCTCTATTTGGAGAAGTGAAACCAAGCCGACTGCATGCCAATATTCCAAAAAGCAGAGCTGAATTTTTTAACAGTCTATTAATACATGATCATGTGATTAATTATACGTACTCAAATATGGGTAATTTTTAATTTTTATGACCATAATTACCGGAAATCATGTCAGTCTGTAATCCTGAGAAAGGGACTTGATCATTTGGTGGCCAGTACTACTCATGCATATTCCTGTTTTTCTTAATTATGGGGTTCCTTTGAAGGTAACCGATTGCCGTCATGTGATGCATGCTGTTGCTACTCTTGCTATGCCCGAATTGAAACTTCCTTAGTTTGTAACTTTGTACTTTATAACGAAAGTACTGCTCCATGGCACCATGCACTACGTGCGAAGGAGGCTAGCTAGCTAGCGTAGCAGTGGAGTTGGCCATGAACAAAAACCAGACAATTTATGAAAAAGAAAGAAAAGGATATCAGCCTTGAAGTCATGATAAAGAGAAAGATACATGAAGTGAGATCTACATCATTTATTACTGTCCGTATCAATAATTTGAGCATCTCATCGTTTACTACTGTCCGTACAAATATTTTTAATATTTAAATAGTATTAATAACAATAAATATCATACAATATTTATTTTAAAAAATAGTGACATCTACTATTGAAAAATTAATATTTTTTTTATATAAGTAAGGTTTGCATGTACTCACTTTTTTTTAAATGATTGAGCAACGTTTGAACATTTTACGACCGCATATATCATATCTAATTAATATAAAATATTTATAAGATATTCAGATCATCATTATTTCACTTATATTATGCGTTAATAACTTAAATACCCCATGTATACTAAATTAACGAAAACGATTCTATTGTATGTTCAAATGCATTGACATTAGTCTCTTGCAATTGCAGAACAACTTTAATGTTGCAGAGCTGAAGTCATGTGATCCAATCGTGGGAAACCATCATATCACATGGACCAACCTGTAGGAAAAAGACCCCTTAATTAACAGAATCTTTCAATCATCTAATAATTCATAAAAACCTGTTGGAGAGGTCATGGCCACCCATTAATTCAAGGCCTCATGCATGCATGTCCCATTGCCACTATACTATTATTATTATTATTATTAATTATTACTAAAGACAATGATAAATATGTCAACACGAACGTGAGCTCTCGTCTCATGCGCAGTGTTTTCAATTATTATTCTTATCCATTGCTCCACACCAAGGCCACTCAAAGAACTATTTCTTATATCGTAGGGCTTCAAGTACAGTTGAGAAAAATTAATGCTACCAAATGTTTGATTATTTTCTACGTTGGGTTACCAAAAATATTCGTCATCATCATCTGATCTGATACATATATGCACGTCTTGATCTACTAATTAACCTTTTTTCTCTCAAGTAATGCCTTCCCTTCATCATAAAATTCAGTGTCACTCGATCTGATGATGTATCTTTTTCCCGGGTTGGCCACCTAGCTTAGCCATTCATCACTTCATAAAGTTCAGTGCCAGTGTGCCACTCTCTCTTCCAATATATTGGAGACTAATCCTCTTCTCACCTCTCGATCATCTGAAATAGGTTTAATCACTTTTAATGCATTCTTGGAATATTCTTTGATTAGCAGAACATTCAAATGAGGGAGACTCGATTAATACTCAACTTCCATTAATTATCTCACATGATGTTCTTCTTTTCAATTAGCTAGCTAGCTTTCGCAGTTCGGATATATGGAGAACTCGATCTCAAAACATGAGCTTTTTTGTAGTTCATCACATGACAAAATCTGGTTGTGAGTATTGATAAGATCAGGTAAGAGTGCCCTTTTGGACTTCTGGATCAGTACTGTCTACATTTGTTGACTAACAGGTTATATCAAGGTGGTGATCTATCATCTAATTGGTCTTTTTTTTCTTCACAGCCTTCATTGGGTCTTGTTCAACTTTTGTTTCCCCCAATGAATATTTGACTTTTGGCTCCCTTGCTCTCTCTCTCTCTCTCTCTCACATGATATTCTCAATACAAGTCTGCCGTCGACTTTATATTACTAAAGCAGTTGGTTAAGTAGGTAAGAAGGTTTTGGTTTCTTATGCGTGGAGATTCTGTTTAGCTTTGGATTTGTCTGATCAGTGAATATGAACTTGATCTAGTTGAAAATGGGGAAGCTCAACTTTGGGAGGGTGTTAGAGTGTTTTTTCCTTTCATCTTGTTCAAGCGCTTGCTTCTGCATGATGAACTCTATTGAAAGCCAAGACGAGTTTGAGACGAGGTCATTGATCGCAAGTGACAAAGGCCACCTGCCCAGATTGAAAAATGTCGTTACTGAAAGCCAGACCTTGGCTTTTCAATTGAAGCCCAAGGTGACTTTCTTTTCTCTGAGCTTAATTTGATCTTTTACCAGAGAGAGAGAGAGAGAGAGAGAGAGAGAGGAATTACGAGTTTTTACAATTTCCTTTGTATGAACTGTGCAGACGGTGATGCTAAGGGTGTCCATGCACTGCAATGGCTGTGCAAGAAAAGTTGAGAAACACATCTCAAAGATTGAAGGTGCGTAAAAAATGGGCTTTTTATAAATTTGTTTTTCCCTTTTTCTAAAGATCAGCTATTTGAGCATGAGTTCTTGTTTTGATCCTAATGTTAGACTTAAGTTGGCTTTCATTTCTTCCATGTTGATGTTGACTAATTTGCTGGAAACTGAACTTACCGATGATCTCTTTCTCTCCCTCTCCTAAAAAACAGGAGTGACCTCGTACAAAGTAGACTTGGCAAGCAAGATGGTGGTTGTCATCGGAGACATTCTTCCTTTCGAAGTGCTGGAGAGTGTCTCTAAGGTCAAAAACGCAGAGCTTTGGATCAACTCTCCATCTTGATCAATGATCCAACAGCAGTTTTCCAACCCAAATTGGTAAATCCAATTATCCACCCACAGAAAGAGAAGAAGACATTAAACAAATGCTCTGTATCTTTTATGCATATATGGTTGACGTCATACTTAAAAGTCTGCATGCATCCCTAGTCCATGGCTCCATGAATCTGCATGCTATCTTGAGCTCAATCTCAAATGCAGTATCATGTAAATAGTTATTTGCAAACGATATATTTGCTGCTGATAAAGTAAAAATTAATAGATCTTGTGTAAGCAAATACTATTTTAATCCTAAAACACATAATCATCCGTTAATGTATCATACTTCAAATGTCACATCAGCATGTGTGACATGTTTTAATTTAGATAGATGAGAGTGTTCCTCTATACAAATTAGTTTTAATTTTATCCAATTTAGTGTCGTGAAATAACAAAAAAGTGACCACTTGTCGTTAAAGAATGAATGGGTTCATATATAGGCTCCAAGGGAATGAATAAGCACACAAGCCCAAGCCCAGAAACCATGATCCGTAATCCATTTGAATCCGACCCGTTAGCCTAAACATTAGCAAAACCAAGGCACATAATAGCATTATTAATGATTCTTTTATCGTATCTTTTAAAATATATCAATATCAAAATTTATCTTTTTCTATTTTAGATATCAACTTTTAAAATATAGTATATATCAATATCATTTAATAATCTTCTTTATTCTTTTTAAATATTTCATTTCTGTCAATAAATTTGCAATATCCATATATTCTTTTATATTTTTAATATATTTTTATATACAATATTCAGTCCTATATACAAAAAATAAAAATATATAAACCAAATAAAAATTAAAAAAAAATCAACATATGAAAAAAATTGATAAACAGTATTTTCCAATATATTTTTAGAAGAAAATGAAATAGAAGTGTTTTAAGTGATGAACACCATATAAAAAGAATTTACTTACATGGTAAAAATCAATGTAAAAGAAAATGATGCGGAATAAATGAAATATAAAAAATAACTATTTACAAGATGAATAAATCCTGCATGTAGCGGGTTATTGTACTAGCGAATTATATTTTAGTTTTCTTTTTACATAATCGGATGTAACTTTTTTTTGAACAATTCTTTAAATAATTTACATTTCTTTATAATATATAAGCCATTGTAGGTTTGGTCCTTTGGGTGTTGAAAAGTGTTGAAAAAAGTCGTAAATAATAATAAAATATAGATAAAAAGTAATACTAGAATACTAAATAATAGTAAAAAATAATAAATAATAATAAAAAGTATGTAAAAAATAATAATAAATTATAAATTTGATGTCAATATGGTCATTCGGGTGTAACTTAATTGGAAATATGATGCCAAGAAATATTAAATTATACATTTGAAATTAAGAAATTCTTTAGTTACAAACAAATCTCACAAAAAAAATAAATATACAAATTGATATGATTTATTAAATCATAAAATTATTTTTATTTATAAATATAATAATTCTCTTAAAATTTTACTGTTTAGAATAAAAAAATAATTATAGTCCACCTTTATTAAAAGGCCAACAAAAGAAAGGAAATGTAAAAATCTATAGTGAATGTAAGAAAGTTTAGACTGCACTTAGATATTGAGGTAATTTAAGATAATATGTAAATAGTAATATTTTGTGAGAGAATTATTGTGACGTTCCCAATTTACATTTGAGATCTGACGTAACACTAGGTTACATATCTAAGTTACATATAACAATAGTAATAAGTATCAGGACATGTAACACTAGGTTACATATCCTTTGTACATGTCAGAAATAATATGCATACATCTAACTTAATAGTAATATGAAATGAATATCGCAGTGGAACAAAGTTAGTTTTTGAAATATGCAAAGAAATCTAATTTTGCACAATGATCACATGGCAAAACATAACCATAATCTCATAACTTAATATTTACAATTACATAAAGTCCCAAGTTTTATCGAACTAGTTTTTCAAAATATCAACATAACTTGTCATATAATTATCCCTTCTCACCAAAAAGCTCATTCTTAACTTCTCTGTATTCATTTTCATAGCGGAACTTATTCATACTAACCTCAAAATCTTATATTTCTCTACTAGCGTCACATAGATACCATTCAAGAACAAAGAGCCATTAGGGCTCAAGGACAGATAACACACAATGCGAAGTCCCTCATCTGTTGATGTGGAAGTGTGTTGCCTCAAAACTTTCAACAAATAGTTATACATAGGAGGGGCGTAGTTATCAAAAAAAGCGTATTCAGAAGGCCCCTCAGGGCTCGCCTGAATCTTTCGGTAGGTCTGGGTCTCCTTATCTATCATATTTTCCTACAAATAAGTCTATAATCTCGGAATGATAGATAAAATTCAAAAAATGAGATTATAAGAAATCTCAGTAAGTGTGCAAATAACATAATACAAACATTAACTGTATATACAGATAACACATAAATGCACACGATATGAACATGAAACTTATTAATCATGATTTATGCATGATTTAAACATGACTTGTGCACATCTTTATAAAAACTTGCATTTTATCATAAAAATGACTTAGTTGACACATGTGCACAACTTTTCGTGATGCGACGTATCTTTTTCATGAAATTTTAATTTTCATGTTTTCATTATTATTCATGCAAGTCTTAGTCTTAACCTTGACGGCAGATCTAATTGCTTTCACCGTCAGCTTTCATATTCACGTCAGTCATCCAACAGATCGAATCGCCTTCATCGTCATGACGTGATTTTTTTTTTTTTATCATGGCAGTAGATCGAATCGTCTTCACCGTCAAGTCGTGTCAGTTATACGGAAGATCGAATCGCCTTCACTGTCGGCACGTCAGTCATCCGGCAGATCAAATTGCTTTCACCATCATGACGCGACTTTTCATATTTTTATTCTTGTTCTTATAAAATTTCGTAATCTTATTTATTAAAAAAATGGTATGACCCAAAACAGAAAATTTTATGACGAAATGAGACATGCATGCACTACTAAATTTTTTCATACATGCTATATGTTTTCATGGGTCATATAACATATAGGACATGCCTTATCAACACATGACTTACACATATCAACTTAGAGTAATCATCTTCCTCAATTAAAATATAAATAATTCATTTGGAAGAAAATCATTTAACCTTAACCCTAATAGGTGTAAGGCCAAATATTATAATATGATAAATTCCAAATTTATCTTTATTTTTCTTAGAATCAACTTACTCTCTCATTATCATATCTTGAAAATTTTCAAACCAAATAAATTAGCCATAGGAAACCTCCATTTACCTAGTAAACTATTTTTTTTTTCAATTCATTTCTTGTCCAAAATAATCATTCCACAATCAAATAATCTTAATCATTCCATTATTTTCAAGAGAATTAATCCATACAATTTTTTTAATCACTCACTAACTTAATTTAATCATCATATCATTCATCTAAAAAAAATAAAACTAATAATACTCTAAGATATTCCACCAAAGCCAAAACCCTATAAATCCTTAGGTTGGCTCTTTTGTCATTTCAACATCACATATCATCATTCAATCCTCAATCCACAATTTATTACATTAAATCATTGCTCCTTAGAATACATATTCTTCATTTATCACACTACTTTCTATTAAAATCAACTTAGTACAAACATAATATATATCCTATGAACATATTAAGTGATCAAATGAAATATCCTTCATATATTAACTCTATATACATAATTAAATACTAAAAATGAGTTATAAGTGCACTTACAAATTTTTTCAAGACATTAGGATGGTTTGTCTTGAGAAATTCATTGAAAGATCACCAAAATACCTTGAAAAGTGGTTGTAGGGTTAAGTGTGTGAACACTAAGGTGGAGGGTATTCCAAGTGAGTTTGGCTATGGGTTTCAAAATGAGAAATAGAGGGAGAATATCTATATATATAGTAGTTGACATTCCTAAGCTAAAAGGGCGAAGAAAAACCCAAAAACTACATGGATGCTCCTTACTGTGCCATCTATCCTCATTAGGCTTTAGTATAATCGTTTCTCTTCCTTATAGACTTAGTTGGCATTTGAGATGACTTATGACTTATCTTAACTAAATGGTGCCACTTGTCCTCACACATGTTATATTATCATATGTGTTACAAAGATATTTCTAAAAAACAAAACACTAAATCGGTTTTAAGGGCCAATGTAAGTGCTCACTTACCTAAGTCAATTACACTTTGTTTTATTCCCTTCTCATTTTCATCAGCCACTTCTAGCTAGATGATAAAACTATTTTCTACCTACCTCTTAGTTCTAAGCAAGTTTATCTTATGTCATGGGTCTTTCCTTGACTTGAACCAATTGAAATTTCCATTTAAACTCACTATAGCCGAAATTCATCCCAAAGAAATGTCTAGTATTTTGGTTCTTCTCTTCTTCCAATCATCATTTGCCACCTATAAATTCTTGTCTTCAAAATAAGAAGGAGAAGAATGGATAAGATCTTTGTCTCTCAAGTCCAAACCGTAGCCTTCCTTAGCTAAAAACAAACTATTATTTTGCCTAACTCTTGTTCCTAAACACTTACCTAGTTTTATGGCATGTGCCCTCATATGTCTATAAATATTTCTAACATATCTATCATGGCTGAAATCCTCAAAAGAAATTCATTGTTTGTATTCTCATCTCATTCTTCTAATTGCCATGTATTACCTTAAAAGAATAAAATCTTTTCTACTTTTGTGAGCTTAAGTGTCTCTAGCAACATCTATTTCCAAAAGTTTCAATAAAATGTCAATACTAATTTTAAGGTAAAATTT
Source organism: Platycarya strobilacea (assembly GCA_036898215.1). NCBI lineage: Eukaryota > Viridiplantae > Streptophyta > Magnoliopsida > Fagales > Juglandaceae > Platycarya > Platycarya strobilacea. The sequence continues at coordinate 50,465,705 of CM072546.1, forward strand.
AACCATCCCAAGTGTGATAAATCTGTTGGAGGAAATATTGGGTCGTCACAAATACTTTAGTCATAAAAAATTACACAAAAATAAATATACAAACTGATGTGGTTTGATACTGTATATCAGATTTTAAAAGTTACTTTTTATATAAAGTGGATCTAATACATCACGTGAAGGTACAATTTGTGAGTTTGTTTTTATATAATCTCTTAATATTTGTAGCATTTCTCATTTTTTAAATCCCATTAAAATGTGTTTGAATGTAAAATAGTTGAGATGTATTTAACTTTTTATGAAAAACTTAAAAAGTAATGAAACTCATCAATAATTGATTTGAGATGAGCTGAAGAATGCTTGCCAACTTTAGACTATATTTGATAAGTGAAGTAGTTTGAGAAGTAGAGTATTTTTTTATTATTTATAACTTATTCCCTATTTTTTATTACTATTTATAAATTATATGAGATCGGTTTACAAAACATAAATTAGAAGGGAAATATTTTAAACACAAAGTGATTAAAAAAAATAAAATCATAATTTAATATGGTTTGATGTGGTATGTTAGATTGTAAAGTTAATAATATTAAAAGGTAGATCTAACATATTCTTGAAACTACATCAATTTGTTAGTTTATTTTTGTGTAATCTTTTTATATATGTAATAGTTCTCAAATTAGAATAGGAGATGGGTTGTGGGGGTCGCTATTGTCCTTGCTTTGCTCCATTCCAATGGTCCATCAACACTAATAATACTTGTCTTTCTTTTTGAGTTCTTCTGCCTAGCGCCTACTTTACTTCTCAATTGAGGATCATGCTCAGGGAGATTAACATGTCAGACATACCGTATTTGTTAATTTCACTTCGAGAAGGAGCATGCCACAATTTTTTCCAATAAGTTGGATATGTTCTGGTCCTCTAGACTCCATATTTTCTATCTGATCAGGTTTCGAATTAAGTCCCCACCCAAATGATAATTGGATTTGACACTGTATTGCACACATTTATTTTTTCCTCAAAGAAAGTTTTCCATAGTGCAAAAATGCAAAGAAGTTTGTAAAATGGAAGCTGTCATAAAAGGGAAAAAAAACTTTTTGTACTAAATCAAAATGCTACTTCTTGGATTGTGCATCAAATAACAATTTTATAGAAGCATCTAAAGATAATAAATTAGAACATGGAGCCCCAAGAAGCAAAGTTTTGAATATCGTATCGGTGTCCGTACCGGTCAAGGTACTGAAACGAAATATTTCGATATTGGTACTGTTTCATATACCATTTCAGAATAATCTATTTATAAAAAAATTATATATAAATACACATATAAATTATATTTCAAAAAAATAGTCAATATACGAATAAATTATATATATAATACATATATATAAATAATATAGTCTAAATTGAAAAAAAAACAAAAAATGAAAAAATAAAATAAAATCTAGTACGGCCGACACAGACTAGTACAGTCGAAATACCAGCTAGTACGACCGGTATTTGGACCGGTATGGTACATGCAGTGTACTTGTACCATCCAAGTGACTGGTACGGCATGTACCGGCCGTACTAACCGGTATGGTACAATATAAAAAATAGTGCCAAGAAGATCAACCTTTGTTGAAATCCATCTATCAGACCACATAGTTATGCTCTCACCTCTCCTAATTCTCCAATAACACCTTTGTTTGAAATATTCTTGATTGTATATAAACTCTTCCATACATAAGAGGAATTAGCTTGAAAATCAGACTATAAAAAAGAATAATTTCAAAAATACCTTGCTTTTAGTATATTTGCCACCAATGAATCTAGTTTACTTATGATTCTCTATCCTTATTTTGCAAGAAGTGCATGATTAACTAGTTTCAAATCCTGGAAACACATACCACTATGCACTTTAGAAATATACATTTTATCCCAACTAATCCAATGCATCTAACATTTAGATCTTCTTTGACCCACCAAAATCGAGCAAACACATGTTTAATTCTTTACACAACACTTTGGTCGTTAGAAACAACTCATGGTGAATGTAGGAAGAACTTGGGCCCCAACTTTAATCAATATCTCCCTACCCACTTGCAATGACAATTTTTCTTTCTACCATTGTAGCAGTCTAAATACGATACTTCAAATCTTCAAAAAGTTAACAATTCCAAATAACGATCATGTGTTGGACCAGAGACCACATGTCATATATCCTTAATGGATTCAAGTTCTTCAAAATCCACATTTCTGCTTCGCAATAGTTCAGTTATTTTTGAATTTAATTGTTGTCTAGAAGCTCCTTCAATAACAACCTCTAGCTTGATTTTCAACCCCAGTAGCTCTAAATAGCCAATAACTGGTGCAGCATTACAAGTTTTAATCTCCTTTCTCATATTCATAGCATCTTGAATAAGACTAGATAATCCTTCTGCACACAAGACAAACAAGTATGGTGATAATGATCTCCTTATCAAATACCTTGTGAGGAAACAAATGATGAAGAAGCATATCATTTATGTAAAAAGGATAGGGCACTCACGTGAGCTGACTCCTCCCTTAACTGTGTGTTACATGGCTTGTAACGGATGAACGTTACCTGCTGTTTAAAGGCTAGCCTTTAAGGACAACCATGTGGAGTGGGCTATATATAGTCCCTCCTTGGTTGTTTTTTGGATCATCTGAAAAGGTTAAAATTCTCTAACTTTTTGTTCTATTTTAAAATAGTACTTAGGTTGTGAATTTGTTAAGCATTATTATAGTTTCACACTATATATGACACTTCACCACTAAGAGGAAACACTTAGAATTTGCTAGATTGGATAAACTTATGGAACAATTTAGTAAGCTAGGATTGAATTGTACTTTCTAACAATTTATTAAAATTTACAATAAACTGAAGAGATCCAACAAAATCAGCGCTACCCATTTTGGATTAAACCTCATTTTCACCAACACCCTTTCAAAGAACTTCCACTTCAATCTATCATAAGCATTATTCATGTTCAATTTAATTGACATAATACCACATTTTTCCCTCATTCTCCGTTTTAGAGTGTACCGCCTCATATGCAAAAACAATATTATCAATAATAACTCTTCTTGGTACAAAAAGTTGATTAACTAGAGGAGATGATGTTTGGTAGATTTAATTTCAACCTATTAGCAATTATCATTATAGACCAAATTATATAAATTAAAAGACCGAAATTCTTGACATCCCATCTGGGCCGGTTGCATTTAGAATAAATCTTCTTTAACTTCCTCAACATGATAGGGTTGTAATAGTGATTGATTCGTCTCACCAGTAACTTTTCTCTGCAAAATATTTGTAATTGGATCCATCTTGTTAGGACAAACAATGGAAAACAGAGATGATTTCTGCTTCTTCGTCGAAAGGCGCTATGATGAGAAACTTTCTTGTTTATGCTTCCACATTATTTCCTCAGTTTTAATAACAAATTAGTATCACATTTAAGCCCCATAATTTCTGAAACTATATCAAGATCAGGAAGTAATCTATATTCAATTCAGCCCTCTTCTTTACCAATTGCTTTTTAATGTTACCAAATCGTTTTAAACTCTCAAGATTGGAGCTGGTGTTTACTACAAGATATAGACTCATTCAATTCATCAACTAATACCTTATTAGTACAATTTAGCAAGGCAGAAGTAATAATTTCTTCACATCTCATTGCCCCCAAAACACATAGATTCAAACTTGAAAGGTTTTCGACCACGCCTACCACAAACTAAAACCAATTGTATCAAGTAATAAACAATTATGATCAAAATGTGTGACCACAAAATTAGTGACTTTTAATACGAAGAAAATCAATCCGGGTTGCCAATAAATCTATCTAATCTCTCATAAATATTAGACATCACATCCCTCATATTAGACCATGTAAAATAAGCTGCTCTGTGTTTATACTTTGCATATGACAATAATCCAAATCCTCTCTAAAATCTCTCATCTGCCGTTCACATATTGTATGTTCCTACCCCCTTATTTTTTTTTTTAAATTTAATTTAAAATCATCAAATAGAGCCATGAACTCTCAACAGACAAAAATATTTTTTATTTGTATATTGAGTGATGCTATTATGCTTTTTCAATTTGCCTATTTGGTATGTCTTCTAATGTAATTTACAATTTTCTATTTTTTATTTTTTTATTTTTTTATTTTTTTATTTTAAACATTTTTTAAACATATTTAAATATTTTTAAAAAATATAAAAATATACTAATATACTAATAATCATTTTCTTAATTATTAAATAATTTTTTAAAAATAATTAAATATATAAACGATCAAAATAAAAAAATAAAATAAGATGGTATAATAATATTTTCCTTATAAATTTGCACCTGATGGCTTTCGCTTTTCTATCTTTTTGTTTCCTACTCCATCCCGAGTCTTGAGTCTTGACATCGGGATTTGACAAAATCAAAGAAGGAATGCGTTATCTCCTTACGACCTTTGGTGTCAATTGCTACAAAGTGCCAACGTATACACCAAAATCCAAGTACAAAACCAGAGAAAAAAAAGCATATGAAAGCAGAGTCTTCACAAGTCTCAGACTCTCATTTCTGAGTACAAAATTTTCAAACCTCACCTAAACGAAAATAGCACTATGGCCCCAAAATTCCTCATTTTCTCCTTATCCACCCTCTCTCTTCTCCTTCTCCTCTTACCTTTCTCTTCCCAGAACCCGACTCCTGCCCACTCTGAGCTCACGAACTATGGCTTCCCCATCGGCCTTTTACCTTCCTCTGTTCTCGGCTACTCCATTAATTCTACTACTGGAGACTTTTCCGTCGACCTCGGCGGCTCCTGCAAGATTACTCTCCCGCCGGACAACTATTTGGCCACCTATTCAAAGAAAGTAACCGGCAAGATCGTGGCTGGTAGAATCGCCGAAATCGATGGTATCCGGGTCCGAGCATTTTTCAAGTGGTGGTCCATCACCGGGATTCGATCCAGCGGCGATGACTTGGTGTTCGAGGTCGGTATGGTCACCGCCAAGTACCCTTCAAAGAATTTCGACGAGAGCCCGGCTTGCGAGGGAAAGCACTCTGCATCCTAAGAGGTTTGGGTCTTTGACATTCAATTTGATTCAGCCTTCCTAGGGTTTCGGTTTGGGCAAGTAATTTGCGAACTAGGTTTTTTTTTGCATGGGTAGATATTTGTGGTGCCAATTAGATTGTTCATTGCTTAAGTTATGTTTTATTAAATAATTGAATATATCTTTCATATAATTAATCATTCATTGTTCTTCCTTTATATAAAACGGAACCGAATTTGAACTCTATGTCTCGACTATTTCCTGAGTTTTACCTGAATGTGCTGCATGCTGCATAGTATGGATGGAACATTGCGGTTTTATTAATTAAATTAATATGCAGATGTCTAGTCACTTCACTCACTCCAATATGTACTCTTCCTGAAGAAACTTCCAAATGCCGTCATCTAAAATTAATAAGCATCTATTCACTTCACTCCCTCCAAAATGTACTCTTCGTGAAGAAACTTCCAAATTGCAAATAGTGGTGTTGCTGGAAAGTTCCCAAATTTGTTGCTATGCTCTGAGGGTTGCCTAGTCTTTACCAATTATACTTTTACGGGTGGTTTCTTCCGGCTCTACTTTTGGCCGTGAAATCCTTTTTGTTTCTCTTTTTGACAATATGTTTAAAACTTCATCTCAGTAATTTGTACTTGGTACGAATGTGAAAGCTCGTACAATTCATAAATATACCAAAAAAAATTTAAAATTCCATTTGCAGAATATTCTAAAGCTATTCACTTTTATTATACTAGTAAATAAGGTTATTTATTTCTATTTATTTCCATGTCATCCTTTTAAAATATCTAAACAAGATAGTTGCATTGATTCCATTCTATTTTATTCATTTCCTGTCCATTAATATACCCATTCAATTCCATTCCATTCATTTTCCCATTATTTTTGTTCATTCCATTCCTTTATAAACTCCTAAACAAAGCCTATATGGGTTTTTGGAGATTGACCGTTCCATATTATTGTTAACCTATACGTTAGGTGGTGATATGATATCATTCTTTGTGGCTTGATATATTTCAGCCTTTTGAATTGTGATTGCCTTTTGCTTACTGAATTCTCTTGGTTTAAGCTAAGACTTTTTTTTTTTTTTATTCAATCCTTGTATTCCCTAGCTCCAGTCCTTGTATTCCCTTGCGCGCTAGCATATTTGAACAAAACAAATCCTGTGTAACACTATTATGGAATGGTCAATTTCTATGACATAAAAATGATTTTAAGTGCGCATTAGGCAGATTTATTTAGGCCGTTTAGGTACTTTTCGGTAGGATTTGGGTGTGGTACATTTTTTTAAGCTCATTTGTGCTGATAAGTTCCTTATGTTTATTGTTTAGTTCATTTAATAAGTAATTATTGTTTATTGTTGACCATAGTAGAAATCCATTTTCCTGCCATCTGTGCGGATTTTTTTAAATGGGTTAAGTTGTTTGCGACTGTTACTTATTGTTGAACATGTTAAAATACCATTTCCAGCCATTTGCTTGGATTTTTAATTATTTCTTAAACGGAATCATGCATTTTTGGACCCTTTTGTTATATTCTCGTTGTACTTGGACCACACCTCTTGCGTTTTTTAAGAAAATTTTCAATTACTTGTAAAAAACGAGTCTGGTATCATAGGTATCCTTAACTTTCCAGCTTGGCGTTTCTCTTATCTTTACTATCTTTATGGAAGTAGGGGGTCTGAAAGCTGGACTTGTATGCATTGGCAAAAAGTGTCAACTAATATTAACCATTAGAGTGATGACACATTGACAGCATTTCCAAATAACTACTTTATTTGCACAACTTGAGGATTTGACGACCTACGACAGCGATTGAAGTTTTTCTCTTAATATTATAGAACTCATATGGTCATATGTTTATTGTTATGAGTATTATGTCTGATCCTCAAAATATTGAATCATCTAATTTAAATTGAAAATTGGAATTATCTCTATCTCTCTATATATGGGAATCTCATGAATTCACACACATTGATTTCACGAGCTTGGGGTATGGGCACACCAAAACATGTAATCAAAGGTGTAAAAGAATCGCATTTGTCTAAAAGCAGTTGTGTGGTAAATTTGGATCATTTGTATCATCAGCCATGATAGATCAATGAAATGGAGAGGATCTATTTCGAATTGCAAATTTGATTTAATCACATCAATTTAATGGTTTATACATATGTTATGGATGCTACTCTTGTATTTATCATTAAATGATGTGACGACATATACACCATTAATTATTCAGTAGAATCTATTCTAAATGATAAAATTTATCGGGACTTCTAATTTGTCACTTAAAATGAAAAGTATTGATACATTCTTTTGGATGCCGAAGATGAACAGTATGTTCACATAACTGCCAATGATACTTGATTGCATGATGATGCTTGATGGTGTTGTCATGGATGAGAACAGTAAACAGAATACAGAAAATCATAGAAAAAGAGATGCCACAATTTACATTAACTAAGCCTACCGTTCACCGGTTTTGAAGAGGTAAAATTCAAAAAGTAAATAAAAGAAAGAAGTTACACGTTAAAATATACAAAGAAAAGAAAGAGTAACACAAATTGAAATAGAATACCTGAAAGTCTCACGACAGGGTGTTGTCCCTTGACGCAAGAAGCAATTGTGTTAGTGTTTGGTTTTCAGCTTCTGTTAATTTCTATGCTTTTTCAAAGGTTTATTAGTTTCAAATTGAGTGTTAAAGTTGGCTATTAATTGGACTGTAAATGTGAAATTTGACTGCAGTAGCGATTAAAAGTATTCATGGTCAGATTGGACTTTGTACAGGCTATTGGTCCTTGTTTAGGAATACTTTACCTTGTTCTCTTATTTTTTCTATTTGGTTATGGAGAATTGGGTGCACTTTTGGGTAGGCGCTTCACAGAAACCTTGAGTGCTTGTTTGTGAATTCTCAAAGCTGGAGACTCAGTTTTGGGCCCATTTGTTTACTGCTGTACATGGTTGTGGTGCTGATCAAGTCAATTACTATATAGTCCTGGATCAGGAGAATCCTGAGTTATATGTTTTTAAGAGCCTGAAGTCCTTAGGTCTTTGTATTCTTATCCGTGAAAAAAAGAGCCTGAAGTCATTTTGATAAGAATATGTTTTTTGTTTTTGGGGCACACCCCGGGCCCATTGTCATTGTTTCTACTTCTAAACCAAAAAAAACTCGTTGAAAAGGTCTCAAGATTCTATTTTATTTCATTTTAATTTATTTTATCAAATTTGACTTTATTTTGCTTCACCTTCAAGCTATCTTATATATGATAATTAACAACTAAGTGAATCTTTCTCATTCTCTGTGCTCCAGTGTTAGGATTTTATCACCATCGTTGAAAAGCTATCTTATATATATATAAATATAAATATATATATATATACGGCATTTGGATGCATAAAGTAGGTAGTAGCGGTTAACCAATTGACTTGATGAATGTTGAACTGTAATGGATGCCCATTATAACATCTTTTTGTGAATAAATTGGCAGCCTACTTACTTTTAATCGTTTCGCTCTTTTTGCAGGGCATCTATTTGCTGCTTCATTGGACTAAAATATGGGGTAGTGACAGTGTGTCTTAAGCATAAGTCTGACAAGTAGCTATGGAATCAGAGTAGAGTTTTAGCTGCTCGTAGAGTCTGAATTTTGAATTGTGGGTAATAAATTCGAATTTTCCTGTCTTGACTCTTGTTTTGTGTATAACTCCATTATGTATCTGCAGTCATCTCACATTTTATTGGCAATTAATCAGATGATATTATTATTCCACTTTGTCCTTATTTTATAGAAAAGCACAGGAACTCTGCACTTTGCACCCAAAATTATCAAAACTAGCACATTACAGTCTCAAACTCCCAAAAAATGATATTTGGCACTGCGCCACGTTGAATGCATAAAGTGTTTGGAGATATAATAATTTAGGACAATGCTATATACAGTCTATTTTTATAGATTTTTTAATAATCCAAATAATAGATAGACATAAAATTCTCAATTTTAAAAATTGACCAAAATATCTTTACTTATAAATCAAAATTTTCAAAAATCTGAAAATTTATTTTATTAATGAAATTGAAACGTTTTAATTAAATTTGCGATACAATTTATAGATATGGACTGTAAGAACAATTATTCAATAATTTAAAGATGCAGTGTATATTTATCTTTTTACTTTTAATTGTTTTCTTTGGGAGTATCATTACTTCACCCGAGTGGCTAACAAATTTGTGAAGACTGCAAGAATAATTATTCAATAATTTTAGAGATGCAGTGTATATTTATATTTTTACTTTTGATTGTTTTCTTTGGGAGTATCATAAGTTTACCCGAGTGGCTAACAAATTTGCCAATTGGAGCCAAATTATTGTTAGTTTTGTGTAGTGATTACTTTTTATTATTTTATACACATGCTTAATTAAGGAATAAACTTTATGAAGAAATACAAGTCAATTGAGTGTTCTCTTTTTATTCGCTCTCGAGGTTAGGAGGAATATGACTGAGGGTAAAATAACAACAATGGTATTGATGTGTATTCGAATGGGATTTGCAGACAAATATGACTGTTGTTGACAATTGCTGCTACAATTACTACTTAAGGAGAAGAATCTCGTAAACTTTCTTGACTGGAAAAAATAATAAAAAAACTACTTATCTGGTGTGCTACAATTAAAGGATAATCTAAGATATTGTTTGTTTTTATATATGAGATAAGATAAAATAAAAAAAAAAAAAATATTTTTATAAAATATGTCTTTTTAATAATAGTTTTATTTTGATATTTGAGAAAGTTATTTTAGAATTTGAAAAAAATTAAATTTTTATTTTATTTTATTTTGTATATTAATTTAAAAAAATATAATAATAAATTTAATATGAGATGAAATAAAATAATTTGAGAAAACAATCTTGACTTGGATTCTATACAGAAAAATGATTTGTACTTTAAAAATATAGATAAATTTAGAATTTACGTAAAGACACAAAATCTATTTCTTGATAGTAAGTCTAACTTTTTTTTTCAATAGAAGCTTGTGAGATTTGTACTATAAATCAAAAGTATGCAAAATTAAATAGTAAAATTGAATAATAATAATATTATTATTTTAAATTTTATTTATTATATTTTATAAAATTTGAAAATATATATAATAATAAAATAAAATGAAATAAAAACACGTCTAGATCTAAACGGGTCTCAAAAGGCTATTTTTTTCTCTAGAAATATGCCCTCTGACAACTGATGAAAAGGATGTTACACGATCTCCGAGAGTAGACTTAAGAAGAAGTTTAGGCGTGATTTGGTTTTAGAAATTAGATTGAGATGAAGTGCAAATGAAATGAAATTAAAATAAAAAGTTAAATAAAATATTATTATAAATTTTTTTAATATAATTTTTATATTAAGATTTAAAAAAATTAAATTATTTGTATTATTTTATATTAAATTTTAAAAAATATGTAATAATTAAATGAGATAAAATAAAATAAAATAAAATAAGAATTTTTTTATAAACAAACGGCGCCTTAATTTAATAGAATTGTTAAGTAATTATTTGTGGGAGCGGCAATGTTACTGCCTACTGGTAAGAAAATTAAAGATATACAATTTATTTTTCAATTTTTTAGTTTTTATATAATTATATTTTAAATAAGAGATATTTTTATAAAATAATTTATAAAAGTTTTACATATCATACATTATACTTCTTTAATTTTTTTAGAATATATAATACATAGATGATAAGTACAGTAATTTAATTAATTTAATAAGAATAAAAATATATAATCTTTTTAAATATATAAATATGTCGCGTGGAAAATAAAAATTATTACACATGTATCTTTCCATTGGCAATAGCCGATTGTACGGTCAACCGAGGAAAATCTTGGTAATCCTTAGAATCTACAATGGGTAAAATGACAGGATATATTATTATTTATTGCCGCTTCTGTAGATTTGCACAGACCTCGAAACGGTGGTTGTACTTTTTTTAGAGTACCAAGACGCAACCTTCGTGGATGAGGGGTAAGTGGTAACCTTCGCATCTAATTTTGTTCTTTTTTTAAATTATCAACTGACATTAATTTATTTATTTAATTAGGATAAAGTATAAATCACTTTGACCAATAAATGAATTTACTCTATTATATTTATTTCAATAACTTAAATTGATATAAAAAATATAAATTTAATTATTTAAATTATATCTTAATACTAATAAAATTTACTAATATAAAAAAAAAAAAAGATAAACGAATAGTATTCCGTACAACAATAATAGCTCATATATAAAAGGAGCACCTCAAAATGAGAAAATCTTTAGAGCATCCACTATTGAGAGTATCCATTGCACTCATAAGTAATACTTAGGAGAAATTGACCAATTTGTCCTTAAACATTGCTCATGAGTGTAATGGATATTCTTAAATAGTGGATGCTCTCTAGCATTGCTCCCTCAAAATACTCTATACCTATAGCTATGCCATTCATGTAATTAGAGGAAGGTAGAGATTATGGAAGACAATAAAAAAATAAAGAAGAGTCTTATCATTTATATTTACTTTTTATTAATTAGTATTTAGATTGGTTAAAATAATTAATTTATATTAAAAATAGTATAAATTGTAGTCAATCATAATTATAAAATGTATAAAGAATATATAAAAATGATTCTATATAAATTTTTTAAATATAATATTATTATTTACATTATGTAGATACATAAAACGATCAAATTAAATATCTCATGATTTATATTAGATAGATAGATAGATAGTATCAATTTGACTTAAAACTTAAAGATAGAAGTTGCTTAAAAAAGAGAGGGATAGATCATAAGACGATAAACAAATAATAAATATTTAATAAATAGATAAAAAGTAAAATATTACTTTTTTTTATTTATTAACCGAGTGGTAAAAAAAAAGGTTAATAAAAAAAACTATATGAACAGAAGATCTAGGTCCGGATGTTGAATAAGATCAACCATGATTCCTCAATAATGTGTTAAAAGCGATTGATTGTTGCAATTTGTCAATGTGATTGGACCTCGTGGCTTAGTGGGAAACGTTGAAGTGATAGTAATTTATACAGGGAGGTAGTTGTCACAGTCTTTGCATTCAATCACGCACATATAAATAAATACATGCATGCTCTTCCAAATTAAGTTTATATTAACTGGCGCGGCTACAACCAGGAGTGAAAAAAAGACTAATCGTCGGACCGGATCGGAGAAGTAACTAGATTGATAATTTCGATTCGAATTAGACCGGATCGAGATCGGTCTATATTTTAGACTTTAGAGGATTGAAAAGTTTCGGTCCTATCTGGATTCAGGATTTTTCCTATTTTTGATTGGATCAGATTGAATATATTCTAATAATTGTCAACTTATTACGTAATTTTCATCTAATTTATTACTATTAACAATATAAAATTTTAAATATGTTATTAATAAATTAATATATAATATCAATTAATTAATTATATAGTAATTATATGAATTAATAATGTAATTTTTATCTAATTTATTATCTTTGACAATATAAAATAGTTTTTTAATGAGTTAGTTATATAATAATCCACATTAATACCTTATGTAATTTTAATTTAATATTTTAAATATTTTTTTAATTAATTGATTTTTAAAAGAAAAAGAATAAAAAAAATAATTGAATTGGACCGGATTGACTGGACTCGACCGTTTTCACCTATAGCTACATGTATTAATTGCGGCATAATACTTTGTCGGTTACTTGCACTCTATCGATAGATAATCTATTTCAAAAATTTTTAAATTTGTCTCACTAGATCACATAATTACTAGTGTGTGGTCTTTACGTGCAACCACGAAAAAACTTGTTCCATTGTATTTTTATTATGTTTTTACTTTTCTTAATCGATAATCTTGAAAGAAGGTCGAATATGGATCTCTTTAACAAATATATCAAGATAATAAATTGTAGCATACTTTCACTTTCTCCGCCTCTAATAGTGGCTCTACAATTCATATAGTTGTACGAATTGCCAAAAATCCATCGTTTAAGATGGTGCCTTCTTTGCAGGGGGTAGAGACCAAGTATTTGGTCATTAAACCCATTTTTTCCCACTTTCTTGCCATGGTACGTGGTTGTAATGGAGTATTTGTTGAGAAACTTCACCCCTACATATGTATCTCGTTTTCCATATCTAAATTATATAAAGTGGTTGCTTAAAAAATACTTTTTATTGACTAATTATAAAAAGATATGAAAAATAAAAAAATGTTAAAATTTTATATATATATATATATATATATATAGTACTCGTAGATCCCTTAAGTGCAAGCTATATAAATTTCTAGAGAAGTAATCATGAGAGGTGTATGCATGCACTTTGGTTATTATTGTTGATTCTTCTCTTCACAAGATTCTGGGGCCATATGTCCAGAAAACTCAATTCAGAAATCACGGAAGTAGTTAATTTGTAGTTGAATTTGCCAAATGGCAATATACAAAAACCATGGAATGCCGACTCATTAGAAGTATCAGATCAGCCATGTGAGCTTTTATGGAGTAATTATTAGATTAGTTTAAGTACGAATACGTAAAATTTGTATTCAATTAATTATATAATTTCAAGTTACATTAATTAAATTTGATTCTTATATAAATAGTTTTTATTTATTATTTAAAAGAGAAGTTTTAAAATTTAAATTTTATAGATCAAATCTTGACATTAAATGATCATGTGGATGCATGATCAATGATGTGTCCTACACAACGACATGAAAATAAATAATTAGTTTACTACAAAATTACCTAATAATTTCCACCCTTTATAGTATGTAATGTTGTTGGAAACCAATTAATGTGAAGCGAACCGCACACACGTAAGTGGAACAAAATCATAAATAGCAATAGATGTTTCAGCCTTCTAGTTCTGCATGTTGTGAGCTGGAAATGAGGGGGCCAAAAAAAAAAAAAAAAGATCAAAGAGCAATGCGTACATAAATGTTAGGTGGGAAATAAATACTGAACATATATAATTTAACTACTCTTTGTTCCACTATATATGATCAGAAATAAAGTTTATCTTTTTTGCACGTAAACAACATATTATAAGAAAAATAAATATTTGTGATAGAATATTATTTACTGTAAAGATGATCACAATTTATGGTAAAAATAACCTTATTTTGATAAAAAATAATCATTTTAATAAAAAATAACTGATTACGAATAAACAATTTTTTTATAATACGCAACCATATAAAAAGTTTACATGGTTAATGCAATATTAATGCACGTACGCTTTTATTAATGCAATACATTATTAATGCACGTATTGCATTTAATTTGCATTAATATTATTGCAATATTATTGCTTACAAACTTTACTTTTAAATTAGAGGTAATAAAATAATAATCAGTTTTATAAAGTACTCTTGATTTAGCTAGTTGGGGCCTGCTGCCCGCATATATATACATCACGATAACTACATTAACTAAGCAGTCAATGAATTTATAGCCGCGAATTATTAAGAAAGATGCATCATGCATGCACAGGTATACAGGTGAATGTACGTGTTGGTGTCATGATGATCATGAGTGTGGTACTGCAGGCTCGCTTCCGATCTGTTCACCTGTCTCGGGTCATGACTGTGTGTATACATATCTAAAATGTATTATAACTATCATTATTCATCTAAAATATTGGTCAAAAGCCTGCACGCGCGTACGTTAGGGCCATTGATCAGTGGCCAACACCAACATTACTGTCGCGATACTACTCTTATCCAAATTAATGTCCCTTTGCCAAGGTCGCAAGTTATTATCTGCAATCGGTTTATGTTAGACTTTTTGGTATAGAAACTATCAATCTTATTATTATAATTTTTTTTTTATTTTTTTAATATTAAATATAACAAATAATTAATTTTCATACTGGCCAAATCATCAAGTATTACGTGGGCATCCTGAGAATAAGTGAACTGAACTTGCATACACTTGATCGACTTTTTCCTCTGTTTCCCTTTTCTATTTGAACTCACTATATAAAAAAAAATTAAGTAGAAATAATCAATTTGATGTATCTAAAAGAGATATCAGATTAATTATTTTTAATCTTTATTTTTTTGTAGTGACTCAATCAACAAAAGTCATGAATTTTACAAGAGTCGTGAATACAGTACTGGACGATGAAACTTATACTCTAGATACATTAATCTTTATTTTTTTATTACTTCTAATACCTCTGTAGAGTTCAAACAAATGGACGATTGAATAACTTTGTTTTCGATGAGATCTACGGCTCGAGTCATACAACAGGTGACCTTTTTCTAATTTTGGCTAGATTAATTATTTACATGAGTTGATCATCATACATATATATATATATATATGGGTTTAAGTAGTGATTAATCTTACTGGCGACTATGGAGTACTTCATGTTCTTGATCGTCACTAAATAATATTCAGCCATTAGTTTCCCCCTTTACAACGTTGTCATGGAACGCAATACATAAACATACATAATTAGTGGCGGGTAGATAAGATAAAGGTGTTAACCCAGCTCCTTTTATTATTCCTAGTTTAGGAGAAAGAAAGTCTGGTTTTGGTGTCGACTGGCCAGAACTTCGACGTCGTATGTTTTTTGAGCTTTTGTTAATTGAGTGCAGATGGGAGATGGAGCTAGAGGGAAAGAAAGGATAGGGAGAGGTCCATCAAATGTATGAAGGTTCGGTTCACTTGCTTTTAAGTGTTTGCGTGGGCACATGATGATGATTAACCAGTGAAAATTAATATCACGCCCGACCGACCTCAAGATTTTTCTAAAGTTAATCACTAGTCAAGAATGTGTGACTTAAATTGTCCCAACTACACAGAGAGATGATTACAGATCTTTATGCGGGCAACACACATGGTAAACAATATCCTATTTTTATTATGAAATAAATTATGTATGTATCATATATATATATATATAATTATGTCAATATTTAAATTTAATTTTGCGATAACTTTTTTTTGTGACTATACCACTTCTCTTTATATAAAGTTAAGAAAGATTGAACATATTTATCCTCGTGTGTTGCTTGTGCAATAATCATTAGGGCTACAAAAAATTGACAGATGATAATGTCCAAAATTGACTTAAAATGAAAATATCTTTATGGTGTGGAACTTGTAGTCAGGTGGGTACCTATTTAGCTTGTAACACCTCTCAGTAGTGTGGCCAGTCATGTTGCAATGAGAACAAAGAGGAGGCTCTGCATTGCCTAGCTTAAAATAGTTATCAATGGAATGACCCGAAATCTTGCAGTGAGTACAATAAATTCTGTTTCTTTTAGAAGATGAGGAAATTTTGGGGGAGGGTTTGGGCTATGGTTTCTTAACAACGAAGGCCATGGTTTCGGGAATGGGGTTGGGGGATAGCATCTGGTAGTGTTTTTCTTATTGTTGAATGAGGGAAAAAATCTTAGAAACCGGCGGTAAAGGATCCATCAACATTATTTGATCACGTATAGCAGAATAAGAGTCATATAAGCCCATAGGAAATTGAAGGACACAGTCCCCCTAGTATCGATTCATCAATTGTTTCATTGAGCCTCAAATACAAACAGGTGGCGAGTCATAAATCGAAAGTTCATCCAACAAACATTTTAACTTACCATAATATATACTCAACGAGTCCGATTCCTGGTGAAGAGAAGCCAGTGATTTTTTGAGTTGAAAAACCCTAGGTTCGTTCTATTAAGAGAAGCGCTTTTGAAGGTCGATCCATATTTCCTGAGCATCATCCACAAAGATAATGCTTGATTGAAGGGATGAACTGATTGAGTTTTGAATCCAAGAGACGACCATTTTATTGTATCGCTCCTAGAATTCAAGTAAAGGGTCATCAGGATCTTTGGGTGAGAGAAGTGAGTCGTTAATGAAGCCAAACTTATTCTTTACTCGTAGCACACAACGCATAGCACGGGACCAAGTAGAGTAGTTATCGGTGGTGAGTGAGTTGAAAACAAGTTTGATTACTGGGCTATCACCGTGATCCAGATGAAAGGGATTTGATGGATCAGAAATGTTGAGATATCGGGACAGAGGGTGATTGCATTTAGTTTGGGTTGAGAAATAGGAGAGTTGGGTGGGATAAAAAGGTTTGGTTCGAGTTCCTTCATTGATGGTTAGCTCTCACTTGCTCAAAATATCATGTAAGAAATTGAAGGAGAAGGTTGAAGAATGAGAACAGCTTCAATAGAGAAAAATTCCTCTATTCATTCTCTAGTGTTTCAGAATGCTCAAATGTAAATGTAAAAGACAAAGCCTAAACTATAAAGGATAAATAGTAACAAACCCTATTCGTACAAGCTAATTGGCACGTGCCATGTGTAAATAAATACAAAAAAGAGTAACCAAATTGTAAGGAAGAGTAAAACAGAAAAATACAAACCTAATGTAATGCTCTATATAATAAAATAAAAAACAATTATTCTATATAATAAAAACAAACATCATCTAGCGGGAGCTTAAACGGCGTGCAATCTATCCGTTATCTTATAACATGGTGTACCATACTAATTCTAATTGACTTCAATTATAATATTGATGAATCATTTAAAAATAAGTCTTAGCTAGATTATCATTAAAAAAATATATATACCAATCACATGCGTATTATTTTCCTTTAATTTTGAATCTTTGGGTCAAACTTAATATGTTTCACATTACTTTATCAATAATGGGTCCAAGCTAAGTACGTACGTATGTAGTTTCATTATCTTTAGACTCATGATTATCATTGGGAAACTCATCATGTGTCTATTCCCATTTATCTCAAGCACGACCCTTAAACCACAAACTTAAACGTTCGAAATGGTCAAATTTGTCAACCTAACTGTTTAGCAAATGGGAATTTAATAATTTTGGCCAATATCTTTGCCCAATAATGGCAACTTTTGGGTATGGTGCATGCTAATGCTCAAGATTCATGCATTATACAATGGCACAAGACAAACCCCAGAGACTTGTCATTTCTCACACCCACCAATGAGGTTAATAGGCCGGTTGATGAAGTTATCCATGGTGCTATTCCGTGTACAAAAAGCTCAAAAAGTTGGACTGCGACTCAGTCATGCATGGATATCAAAATTCAAAAACAAAGTACCAAATTCCATGTTGGACTCATTCTTTCCATACCTTTGAAGATTCTCATTAATTTATTTGTTTTTTTCGCGTGAAATCCATGATGACCATAATTGCTTGTTAATTAATTAATTTTAATTAATTTAAAATGTTACATTAATCATTTGTCAGCTTATTAAGGAATTCAAATCATTCATGCATTTCGTCGCCTATGTATCTTGGTTCAATGGATTCATACTTTTTCTCTTTGTAAATAAAGTAAATTACAAGGATAGCATGACATTGCTTTTATTTTGAACACTTTCTATTTTTAAAAATATTCTCTTTTTATTATGGATACTTTTTTTTTTTTAATATTATTACTATTTAGCTTGAATTTTATCATTTCAATCATAATTGCTATTTCAAGTAATTTCTTCTAGGCAACTGCTCAAAACGTGTTATATTTACAAGTACAACTAAAAATGACATGGTTTAGAAAGAAGAATATTATTCTATATTTTATTTGTTAAGAATGATATATAAGATCAGAGTAATATTATATATCACATTTTTATTTTATTTTTATCTTATTAAATAAGATGTAATTTATTTATTTATTATTATTAAATGATAAAGAAGCATGAAATAAATAATTATTTAATAATTATAAACTTGCTATATTATATTTAATAAAGTAAAAATAGAATGATAATATGTCATATAAAATTTTAACTTTTAATCCATAATCAATAACGTTATTATATGTTTTTAATCTTTTGCTTATACCTCATGGCGAAGGAATCCAATACGTACGCACGGGATACCGCATGTACTAAAGAATCCCGGACAAAAAGCCCTGGATACCCCAGAAAAGAGAAAAGGGGATCTAGATCCGACGGTTCACATAAGTTTATCGTTAGACGAATCCGAATGCACTAAAATGCCGAATGACGTGGACTTGGAGACACATTTGTTTCCAACAGACACCGGTGAGCAAAATATTAAAAAAGTGGGGGTATATAACTGGATAAAATAGAGGGTGAATATTTATTTCACTCGCAGATAAAGCGCGTATTAAAACACCCACCAATCACAACACCAGGCCGTGCTTCATGTACTTTTTCTGTTCCGCAGAGCCAACCCTGCTCTCGAACTAGCCCCGCAAACTATACGTGCCACAACCGCGCGTGGATTCTCCCCTCCTATCCTCTCTAAACGTGAACTCGTAGGAGCTCCCCTCTCTCCCTCTCTCTCTCTCTCTCTCTTTCTCTCCCTAAACAAGCCAACTAACAAAAACGAAGAAGTCTGTCTTCTTCTTATTTTCTCTCTCTCTCTCTCTCTTCTCTCGGATTCATGCGCTCGCGGAGAGAATTTTTCTGCTTTGGCTTATTGAAACCCTAGATTCGCTCCCATTCTCTTCAGGTACTTTTTCCGGATTCCTTTTTGTTTTCGTTATTTTACGAAACGATTTTCGTAACTTTTGGACGACTCCTTCGCCCAGATCCGTTCCTGTTTCGGTTCTCTCTGTTTTATTCTCATTTTTCTTTCGCTTGTCAAAAATTTATTCGCATTCGCTTTCAAATTTCGGTATTTTTAACATCGTTCTATCCGTCTGAATTCCCCCCCGTGTTTATATTATTTTGCTTTCATATGACGTTTTTGGTTTATCTTACCCTTAATTGACACAATGTATGTGCAGAAGAGTTTCGAAGACGCAAAGATGCTCCTCGTTTTTGCTGCTTTCGGTTCTACTATTTTAATTTTGATTCAGTTCTAATCTATATATACATCTAATATAAAGATACTTTTTTGGCCTTTTGTTTTCGGAAGTATTTTCTCTCGTACGAGATTTCACGAGTAATAGTCAGCATGCTCTTCGTTTTAAATTCTGCTTAAAAATATGGGCATGGCAGTATGTCACTTTCTTATAAAGCATAAGTATTTTTTTTTCCTTGTTTTATGATTTTGGGTTTTTGTTTTTGTTTTTTTAATTTTTTGTTCTTGATTATCTTGTTGTTAAGTTTCAAATGCTGATTTTGTATTTGTACTGTAATTTTTGGTTCATTCGGTTGTTTTCTGATCTGCATTGTGGCGAGGAAAGTCAATTTTTTGGTTGACTTATTGTGATGACAAAATGGGGTACGGAACTAGAAATAGATCGTCGATGACTATGGTTATGCTTTTTTATGTTTGGTAAAACTGAACTCAGCTAAGACTATTAGTTAAGGACGTTCAGGTTAGTGTAAATGGATTTGTGGTTCTCCATTCCGCTAAAAGCTGATTTATTTATTTATTTTCCTCTTTCTTACACCGACCAACGTGAGAAGTAGCTACGGCACATTGGCAATAGATTTTTATCTAGCTACCCTTGATTTTTGCCCACTCTCCTATCGTGTAAATGTACTAAAGTTTTTAATGCTTATTTGTTCTCAGAGAGGAGCGCTGCTTCAGACTTCAGTTAGTCGAATAGCTTATGAAAATGGACTTGGAAGATAAATTTATCGCTAAAGGTAAAGTCTTTCATCTATCCTCTGTGCTTTTGTGTAATAGGTACACATTTACTTTTTATTTTATCGCCTTTCAAAGTCTTGGTAGAACAGGTGGCTCGTAGTTAAAAGAACAAGAGCGGGGTAACCATTAATTGTTTTATGACACTACGTACTCTACTTAAATGGCATGCTGTTGTTTGAAATATAATCGACTTTGTTCTGTGGGAAAACATTTCTTAATATTCTTGTAATTGTGTCATTTATGGCTATCCCCAGGCGTGTTACTGTACCAGTCTTCTACTAGTGAAAAATGCTGCGTATTAATTGCTACTTTTTGTCATTTCTAATTAGTTTTTTGAAATTTTTTTGTTTATCACCATGGCATACACAAACTTTATGCTAATGTACATTACTATTATTATTATTGGGTTGCCTTGTATATGTTGAAACACTTCCTATAAATGGAAATTTTGTGCTTGCTGCATTGTTTTCTCATTTAGGTTCTAATGTTGTATTTTCCTTTGCATTTATGATGCACGGTCAACAAGCTTTGTTAGGCTCAGGGAATTTGGACTTAGGATTTGGGGAGCAATGCTTTTCTCTAGTTATTCAATCTTTCTAGGTTTTTTTATTTTTATTTTTATTTTTATAAGTCTCACATGGATGTGATTGGGAGGAAAATGGTCTATTGTCTCCCCAAAGTTAGGGTAAGGATTTCATTTTCCTAGTTTTGATGCACTGATCGAATTCATTTGCTTAATGTTGGTCAAGAATCAGTTAATATCAGCATTATAAGTTTGTCAGTACTTCTTATATGCTAATTAAAAGTTCAATGGTCAAATTTAATAGCGTTAGACTTGGCTGTTACCCGTATGAGCTACGAATGAGATGGGGGCTGAGGTCGTGGGTGAAAAACTGATAGGGTGCATAGTTGTATTTAGATAAATAAAAAAAATATGTAGGTTATTAAGTTGAAATCTTAGTCACTTATCAAAAAAAAAAAAAGTTGAAATCTTATTCCAAAGATGAAATATAAGGTGGAAGAAAGACCCGATTAAGTGGTTATGATAAGCAGTTCAGAGTCAGATAGAAAGTTGCTCGAAGAGACATCTGAATGAATCAAAAGTTGTAAGGTAAAATGTAGGATTCAAAGAAAGGTATCATAATTATCTTAAAATATCTATCTATGTTGCTCCATGCTCGCTGCATCTTATTCCACTCTCTGCTTTTAATACTCATAAAAAAAATTAAGAAGTGTATGTGGCATATTTATTTTTTTATTTGTCGTTGTCTTGTGTATATTGTTTCAAGAGACCACAATATTTAGGGTAAGGATTTCATTTTCCTAGTTTTGATGCACTGATCGAATTCATTTGCTTAATGTTGGTCAAGAATCAGTTAATATCAGCATTATAAGTTTGTCAGTACTTCTTATATGCTAATTAAAAGTTCAATGGTCAAATTTAATAGCGTTAGACTTGGCTGTTACCCGTATGAGCTACGAATGAGATGGGGGCTGAGGTCGTGGGTGAAAAACTGATAGGGTGCATAGTTGTATTTAGATAAATAAAAAAAATATGTAGGTTATTAAGTTGAAATCTTAGTCACTTATCAAAAAAAAAAAAGTTGAAATCTTATTCCAAAGATGAAATATAAGGTGGAAGAAAGACCCGATTAAGTGGTTATGATAAGCAGTTCAGAGTCAGATAGAAAGTTGCTCGAAGAGACATCTGAATGAATCAAAAGTTGTAAGGTAAAATGTAGGATTCAAAGAAAGGTATCATAATTATCTTAAAATATCTATCTATGTTGCTCCATGCTCGCTGCATCTTATTCCACTCTCTGCTTTTAATACTCATAAAAAAAATTAAGAAGTGTATGTGGCATATTTATTTTTTTATTTGTCGTTGTCTTGTGTATATTGTTTCAAGAGACCACAATAGAGGCCATAAAGTAATGTCACAAATTTATTTAAGAAATATCGGAGGTAGAGCATGTTGTTTAACAACCCCCATCCCTCTTTTTATCCTCTAATTTTTTCATACAGTTTGCTGTTCGTTGTTTATGTGTCATAAGTAAAAACTTTATTTCCCGTTTTGAATAGTGCAAGAGAAAATTCCAGATATCAATCATGTTTCTTGTTTTGTCATATCCAGAAAAATATTATTTGATGTTTCCAGACATCTAGAATGCGCCTTTAGTTTCCAAAGAAAAACCATGCCAGAGCAGAACTTTTTAAATCTTCTATGAAATTTTCACACGGTGGTGTCCTGTAGTGTAATGCCAAATAAAACTGAATATTGAACTTCGGTTGACTGCCAAATAGGGAAAGGATGGTTGGCTTAGACCATTCATGTATTTGAATTCTCAATGTTCTAGTGATTACATTGAAGGAATGTCTATGTGTACCTCAAACTCTCTGTTTTTATGGGATTAAGACATGATTATGGGATAACAGATGAAGGAATGTCTAGTGATTACATTGAAGGAGTTCATGTACGTGATTGACAAGTAGGCATTGTAGTAGACCAATATTTGGTTTGACCCATTTCATCTTATGAATTTTGTAACTGGTATCCAGTTTGTTGGATCCATTAAATAGGAAGTTCACAATCTAATCGGGCGAAAACAAGGGCCAGGTAATATTGTAGTTGAAGATACTATAATACAGGCATAGAAATACACATACACTTACACATGCAAATATGCGTGCGTACATTCATACGTACATTTCGTTTTTTATTGGCATCGGGTGTCTGGGAATAGCATTCCAACTAATCCTAGGGGTGCATAAGCCCTCGGCAAGGAGTTTCCTGCAAGTGTAAAACATATATATTATACATGGATAGGGCTATAATTCAGTCGAGCTGAGCCGATCTTTGACTTGCCAAACTCAGTTGACAAAACTCGAGCTCGAGATTTTTATTTAATCTTCGTTTGAGCTTGACTCAGTAAGTTAAATTCCCACTCGAGCTTGTCCCAAAAATGAGCTTAAGTTGAAGCTTGGCCGAGCTTGAGCTCGGCTCAAATTGTTTATTTATTTATTTATTTGAATAAGATTTAATAATTAATAAATTAGATAAATAAATAATAAAAAACCTAATGTTGAATTTGTACAATTAACAAGTAAAATCTCTATTAAATTATAAGATTTTAAAATTTATAAATAATTAATATCTAACTTATAAAAAAAATATCTAATTAGTTGATATTTATCTATAATAACAATATATTATATGCCTATATAAATTATTAATACATACACATAATGGTAGCATATATCTATTTCATATATGATTTCCACATGCTAGTACATAAAATTATTAAATCTTATCACTTAATTATTGTACAAATTAAAAAATATAGCTATGAAATATATTCAATATATAGACATAAGTAATTAGCTTACATATTATATATTTAATTATAAAAGTGCTATGCTTATACTATTAACTACTACATATATGTGTGTGTGTGTGTGTGTAGGTATATATACATAGGTGTATGTATATATTTATGAATAAATGAATGAGCTTTAATCAGTCGAGCTAACAAGTCAATTTGGACATAAACGAGCGGGTCTTAACAAGCCTTAGCCAAATCGAGCTTTGTAGGGTATATGTCATTTATTAATCGAGCGGGTATCTGCTTTTATGGGAAAACAAATTTTTTTTTTTCTGATGAGTCGAGTTTAACCAAGCAGGCTATGGGATAGACTAGTTCATTTACAGTCCTATACATGGAGAGCCCCATCTAAACCCTAGCAGTCTTGAGTATCTTGACTAGAGGCGGCTCCTCCACTAGCCTCCAGACCACTTCTTAGATGCTGTCACAGTTTCATTTATTTAACCCTCATGTTGTTCTCATAGAAAAGAGAGATCTGTTCATCTGATATGCCCTAATTTCTGAAAAATCTTGTCTGCTGTTTGGTTTTATGTCAAATCATATTGCTCTTTTCTAATTGAGAAGACCTGATCTTTATTTATTTCGTATCTTCCAAAAAACCTGTTTTATGCAGAAACTCTGACCATTGTTGTTGATTGTGCTTCTAGTTCAAGATCGCTTGAAATTATATACCTATTATTCTGTTCATTTGTAATAAATGAATTGACCCTTTTGTCACATTTTCTTCATGAAGGTATGATTTAGTTTTATGACGTTTGAATATAATTGAAGTTTGGGGTAATATTGAATTACTTAATGGTTTTTTCTAATGGGAAGGGCCTAGACTTTTTCTCCCTTCTGAAAAGGTACTCAATCTACCAGTTGAAAAAAGAAAAATTGAAGCTATTCAAGTATGTTCGTTAACACATTCTAGTATTATTTGTTACCTGTTTATGATTCATTGTCGGAACTTTCGCCTAGTTACTGATAGGCAATTTAGGACAAATTGTTTCTTTGGTCTCAGGGCAAGTGGCAATTTTGCAGGTCAGAGACATGGCTGATCAATTCTTTCTGCATTTGTGTTTCTCAGAGTTTTAACTTGTCTAAGAGACAAATGGGATGGAAAATATATTTGTATTTGTTGGCTGATTCAATGTTGTAATAACTGGGAGCCACCTTTCCATATGACAGTGTTTACTATTGTTATTGTTGTTGTTGTTATTGATGTTATGACTATTTGAGCAATATCCCTAACTTTCACGCCCAATCGTCCTAGTGCAGGATTGAGGCTGAATTTCACCAGTAGAGGCATAGGGCTAGTGTTGGGCTGGGGTTGAAGATATTTGGATTATTATTTTATCTAAATTTAAGTAAAATACAGATAGAAAATATTGTGGGACCAGCATTCTTTTGTTACGTTAAGATTCGTGGAGCAAAATGCTGGCAATCATGCTATGATGTATATTGTATTCTAGTAGCGTTGGTGTAATTGAGATGAAGATCAGGTGTATCTGAGTAGCAGCAATAAGGACGTCACCCTAGAAAATGAAATCAATCAGGGAAAATGTTACGGTTAGGATCTAACTTTTTATATAAATAGTACTAGTAATGTAGCAGCTACCTATCAGAAAAAAAAAATGCACAAAATATTTGGATAATACACACTTAAAATTTTTATGGACTTCACATCCACATTTGTAGACTTAACATTTTTATAGAATAGAAAAAAGGAGAAAAGTAGAATTAATCTTTATCCACATTCTTATAGAAAAAAGGATTGAAGTAGACAGTTGACATTTTTATAGACTTAATTAACATCAACATTTCTGGATACGTTTAAAATTTGTGTTCAGTTTTGTTTGTAATATCTGTTTTCATCAAATATGTTCTCATGTTCTTGTGGTTTGTTTCTTTGTCCTATCTAGTTTCTGGTGTTCAGAGCCTTTCTTCCAGTGTGCAAAGCACCCCAGAGAAAAATGGGCATTCGGATGATGCTTCAAGAAGTCCAGAACTCCTCCAAGAGTTTCTGAAGTCTGGTCCAAAGAAGGAACTTCTTCGAACGTGCTTTGATAAGGAGAAGAAAAGCTCATCAAAAAGGAAAGTGACAGAACTCCACAAGACTAGTAACAAGACAATTAAGAAGCAGGAATCAAGAAAAGCTTCTTCTAGTTCCAATCTTCAGTCTTCAAGGAAGCAACAACGAAAGGGGGAAAATCCCATCCGACTCCCATCAGCTGCAGACCAGTCTTCAGATTTTGGACATACAAACTCATGGATCTGTAAAAATTCTGCTTGTAGAGCTGTTCTATCCACAGATGACACATTTTGCAAGAGGTGCTCTTGTTGTATATGTCACTTATTTGATGATAATAAGGACCCGAGTCTTTGGTTGGTATGCACATCTGAATCTGGTCAGGGAGACTCCTGTGGGTTATCTTGTCACATTGAGTGTGCCCTTCAACGTGAAAAAGTGGGCGTTGTTGATCTTGGGCAATTGATGCAGCTAGATGGTAGTTATTGCTGTGCTTCTTGTGGAAAAGTTTCAGGGATACTTGGGTATGTATTTTCTTGCGATTCCTGAGTTATTGATGCAGTTGTATTTCTTGACACTTCACAGGCTTCTCTTGCCTGTGGAAATTGTTGCTCAGCCATGAATAAGACACCTTCTTAATTGTTTCCAATTTTATTTGATGTTGGGTGGCTCCATTTCGTTTCATTTTTATCCTTTTCTCCCTTTAGATGAGTTATCTTATATATATATATATATAAACATTATCTTTCTATAAGAATTTTGAGTGGTGACCTTTAATTGTTTTCCCCCGCTGTAAATGAAACATCATCGCAACTATCTATGGGTGTAAATTTCTTTGCTGGAAATTATAGCTATGAGATCCTGGCCTTTAGTGAACTGAGTAGTGGTGAATAAGGAAATCTTTCTGGTTCCAGATTGTGATGGAATCCAGAAATATAAATAAAGAAATAAAAGGAGCAGTTGAATGAAGTTATTCTTCAGTGTTCTGTTAACTGATTTTTAGCGGTAGTTGTAGGGCTGATGGGAATTTTTTATTTATCTGGCAGTTGTTGGAAGAAGCAGCTAACACTAGCAAAGGATGCTCGCCGTGTTGATGTTCTGTGTTATAGGATATACTTGAGTTCCAGGCTTCTGGAAGGCACATCCAGGTTTAAAGAACTGCATGAAATTGTAAAAGATGCAAAGGCTAAACTAGAAACTGAAGTAGGCCCAGTTAATGGGGTATCTGCCAAGATGGCACGTGGCATTGTCAGCAGACTCTCTATTGCAGGGGATGTGCAGAAACTCTGTTCTCTTGCAATTGGGAAAGCAGATGAATGGCTGGCCACTGTTTCCAATGTGAAAAAAAATTACAGAGGTCAGGAAACATACTAACTGGTCTTCTATATCTAATTGTTTTGAAGA
Organism: Platycarya strobilacea; assembly: GCA_036898215.1. Taxonomy (NCBI): domain Eukaryota; kingdom Viridiplantae; phylum Streptophyta; class Magnoliopsida; order Fagales; family Juglandaceae; genus Platycarya; species Platycarya strobilacea. Next base: position 50,493,177 of record CM072546.1, read on the forward strand.
ACATATACAAGCTTTAGTTGAACGATTAACTAATTTTCTTGGTTTCCTCTGCAGAAGATTCGCTTCCTGCTGCTTGCAAGTTCTTTTTTGAAGAAGTAACACCATTCTCTGTTGTGATTATCTTAATTGAACTGTCTAACGCATCATTTGATGATATTAAGGGCTACAAGCTTTGGTATTGCAACAGTAGAGAGATGCACACAAAAGAGCCCATATATGTTTTTCCAAAAGCTCAGAGAAGGATAAAAATCTCAAATCTGCAGCCCTGCACAGAGTATACCTTCCGAATAATTTCTTATGCGGAGGCTGGTGATTTGGGTCACTCCGAGGCCAAGTGCTTTACCAAGAGTGTCGAGATAATTAGCAAGAATCCTAATTCAGCAGTTGCCTTGAACTGTAACAAAGAGAATCCCATCGTTGATGGCAGTTCTTTGAGTGCCAAAAGGGAGCCTAGGAATACAACAGAACTTGGTTTTTCTTCTGGATTTAAGGTTCGAGACCTTGCAAAGATCCTGCATTTGGCTTGGGCCCAAGAGGAAGACTCTTTTGAGGGGTTTTGCAATCCAGAGGTGGAAAAATGCTGTGGAGTAAGCAAAGTGATCAAGCCTGAAGCTCTTGAAGTAGAGCGGTCACCTTTTGTTTCACGTGGGCTTGACTTGAATGTTGTTTCGGTACCAGATTTGAATGAAGAGCTCACCCCTCCATTTGAGTCCTCCAGGGATGAATATAACGGATGCACTTTGCAGCAGGCTGTTGAGGCAGATGATGATGCTGCTTCTCGTGACTTACCGAAGAATGGTTTAGGTAGATCACATGGTAGTGGCGACTTGCAGACTTGGATACATGGACCAGCTATAGAAGTCCCAGCTGTTGATTCCGGGGCAGAATTTTGCAGGAAAAGAGCTGCAAACTCTAATGAAGAGACACATGATTGTGATAGCACTTTGATAAATGGGTCACCACTCCGAACCTCTAATGGTTCATGTTGCTTGGATGAAAACTTTGAGTACTGTGTGAAGATAATCCGATGGCTGGAATGTGAGGGTCACATTAAACAGGAATTTAGATTGAAATTGTTAACATGGTTTAGCTTGAGATCAACGGAGCAAGAACGTAGGGTGGTCAACACATTCATTCAAACACTGATTGATGATCCTAGTAGCTTAGCAGGACAACTAGTTGACTCCTTTTCAGATATTATATCCTTCAAGAGGCCACAAAACGAATTCTGTGGTAAGTTGTGGCATTAAACAAGGGTGCAACAGTCTAATTTACAGGATTGATAATTTTCCTTTGTGTTTAATTTTCTTTCTCTGCCATCAACTAACTACCAGTGATTGTTTTTGCCCTTCTCTGTACAGGCATTTTTTCTTAGTCAATATTGGAAGTTAATTCATTTTTCATCGCTGGGCATAGATTTGAGTTGCTGATTGTGGAGACAGTTCCTGATGATTCTTGGAACGGGGAGGGCCTAGCACTTGAGGTTCGTGCCGTAAAAGGCACTTTCAAATCTCCTATATTATCCTAATTTTCATTGAAGTAGGAGCAGCATAGCATTTACTCAATCAATGGATTGGAGGATTCTAAATTTATATGTATTAGTTACATTTGCATTGCCTTCTTTAAATCAAAGAAGGGTACATGAAATTGATCCTGGATTTTACGTCATTACATTATCTTCCTATTTTTCATATTCTACCTTGTTCCTTTTTTTTTTTCTAATCTATATTTTTCAACTATCAATTGATTGAGGATTTGGAAACAAGAGGGTCAAATTGCCAATTTGGTACGGGCTGCTGGTATGGCAAATTTTGAGAAATTTGCAATACTCTTATGTTGGTTTCATCTGTCTGTCTTGGTGAATGATCGTCTGTGGATGAAAATCTCCAAAATTCTTTAGATATTTTGTTGAGACAATTCCTGACCATTAATTTATCTCCTGACACAATGTTAGAGATTTTATCATATTGATATTTATCACTATTAAGTTTTAAGTTTTTCCTATCTTAGTAATTGCCACAGTGAATTTGGAAATAATAATCTTGTTTATGCTGGTAAATTTGATTAATTATTTCCTATGACATTTAAGGAATCCTGATTCGGTAAGTCGTTTATAAAGATGTCAGTTCTCAGGAGTTGTCCTATGGAATATTTCAAGCTACATGGAAGTTGTATTTTCATTAGGGGAGAGCATGGACCAGTCTGGACTGGAAAGACTGATCGGACCGGTCATTTTGAATTAGACCAGAATCAGGTCAAGTATGTTTTGGGCCAGTTCCAGTCCTGGTCCAAAAAATCAAGGCCAAAATTGGTCCGATTCGGTCCTGGTCCAGGCATTTTTAGGCCTGGCCTAGATCGGACCAAATATATATTTTTTAAAAATTATATATTATATATTTATATAATTAATTATAGTTGTATATAATTAATTAGATAATTTATTATTTATATATATTATCTAATATCAAAGTATTATTGTATTATTTGATGTATAATTATAAACTATATATTATATACTATAGTCAATAGTAATAGTATTAGTACCAGTAATTAGTATTATAGATTTATAGTATACATTAATAATTTAATATATTATAAGAGTTATAGGATAAACTATAGACTAGCTGCTAGCATTTAATTACTTAGTAATACTACTAAGTATTATTTAATAAATTATGAGAGTAATAGTGTATTATTAATTTATCACTAACATTTAATATATTAGTAATACTAATATTACTAAGTACTAGGCTACTAGTATAGATTATAGACTATAGACTATAGGCTATACTTATTACAATTATTAACTTATTAGTGATTACTATTAGGTATAGATTAGTATTGGACTAGTACCAAGTCTAAACTCTAAAGTCTATAACTTTATATATTTAGTAAATTATTTTTAATGCGCTATTATATTTTTTAATGTATAACTATAATATATAGTATTGGTATATATTAATAATTTAATGTTAACACTTAACATAGTACAAGAGCTGTAGTATAAATTATAATATATGTATAAATTTATATTAATATAATGTATGTATTGGTAATTTGGTATGGTTAAATCAACGTGTTAGTATTAAAATAACATCTAGTATATTAATAAATAGTACTAATACTAGTAGTCTAGTATAAAATCTCTAGACTACTTATAAGTTGTAACTTATTGTATTAGAGACTATTGGTACATGATAGTAAGTCTATAACTATATTATATATATATATAATATCAACGTATTATTATATAATATATTTTTTAATGTGTAACTATTAACTATAATTTACAGTATTAGTATATATAAATATATTAATAGATGTAGTATACATTATAGTATATGTATAACTTTATAATATTATAATCTAATAACTTTTGTGTGATTTTTTTTTTAGTTTTTTATTTTTTTTCCTTTTATTTAGATTTTGAAATTTTGAGTTTTACTTTTTCAGTTATATCTTTTTTTTTTTCCTCTCTACGACCTTTTTACATAGATTTTTCTAAGCTTGCAATTGGACAAAATGTGAAATGGGTTGAAAGTTGGATTAGATTGATTGGCTAATTTTGACATGGCCCAGATTGAATGAACCGGATCAGATTGAAATGGACCAATCTGGTTCAGTCCCATTTAGAATCGGTCCGGTCCAGACTTGGAAAAGCCTAAATCGAAAGGATCCAATCCAATTCATCAATACCTTCCAAGACCGATCGAATCGGACCGAACTCTCCTTTGATTTTCGTATAAGATAGTGTTATCTTATTAAAATTATGGTAAAATTATGATATTTATACTATTTTTAAAACAAATTTTAAAACAACTAATGGGATAGTGTTATCTTATGGATATAATTTAAGGTAATGCTATATGCAATTTTGAAATATGCAATTTTTGTATAGAACAAAAAAATTTGTCATTATTAATTATTTTATTATTATTTTAGTTTCAGATTTATTCATTTTATTCAAAAGAAATACTCGAGAATTTTACAATTTAAAACTACAAATATCAATTAAAAATATCAATTAAAAATTATATATATTTTAAAGGATATATATGTATTTTTTATCGACACACTGAACTCTACAACTTTCTTATAAAAAAAAAATTAGAAAACTTTCCCAAGTAGGCAAAACTGGGGTCAGCGTCAGACAAAATAAAACATTGGAAAAAGAAAAGAAAAACAAACAAAGCAAACACAATCAGCAAGACGTTGTCGTTCTGGCTAATCGGATTGGATTTTGAACCATCACAGGACACTCACGGAGGCCACTCACCTCCCGTTCCTCTCTCTCTCTCTCTCTCTCTCTCTCTCTCTCTCTCTCTCTCTCTCCCTCCTTCCTTTCTTCAAAAATGCTACTCCATGCTCCATCTTCACCATATCTCTCCTTACTAAGCACAAAATCACGAGCCAAAGCAGGTAACTTCTTACACCACGCTCAAGTTTCCTACTCTTTCTTAAGTTTGTAAACACTGAGTTGCTTACCTGCTTTGTTGTTGTAGGACTACTTTCACCAGATAATTGTCTTCTATCGTCAGATGTATACAATTCTATTCCGCCTAAAAGACTTGAAAACTCCATATGGGTATCGAGCAAACGGTCCATTTTTAGCTCTGCTCCTACTAAAGCCGCCTCTGTTGAAGGTAAAGCCCCCCACCCCCCCCCCCCCCCCCCCCAAAAAAAAAAAAAAAAACTCTTAAGGCAAGCAATAAGCTCACTGGTATAATGAAGCAAAGCCATTCTTAGAATTGAATTAGGCGTATAAAGAATTAAGCCATTCTCAGAAATCCCCGCCTAATTCAATTGAAATGTAATGCACCAGTATAAGATATGTTGACGTGATAGTTCGGTGTCTTCTTTCACATCAATATGTGGTGAAGGTTACAGGATTTATCTTAAATAATTTTTTTAGTAAAATTTAAAGAGATTTTTTTATAGGTAAAATTTAAAGATGTTTTTAGGGGATGTTTTTTTCCCGAAAAGAAATCGTGATCTAATGTTATACGATTTAGATGGCTTGTAATTGAATACAACCAAATGACTTTGGCATGTAGAATTAGTAGCTCATGTAGGGTTTGATAGTTTGCGTAAGTGTGTATGTGAGAGAGATTTATAACCTTAACCTTTTCAAATGATAAGGATTGATTTCTCAGGAGCTATTTTATTATGCAAAGGCCTCTTTTGATCGCATTATCAGTATGTACCATGCATGTAAGCTTGCAGTAAGTGGTCATGTTAGCTGCCAGATGTTGTGGGAGATTATCCCTCATATGGAAGGGTTGAGAAAGGTCTTTGAAATGCATATTAAACATCACTTTAATTCAAAAGCTGAAACCATTGTGTGCTCACTATTTGCAAATGAGCACCTATAGAGATAACCAAGTCTTTTTGTGGTGCTGTTGCTCCCATTACAAACTTTTGTTCCTGCCACTGCTCTGTCCACCTTTTAACAATCATGGGGTTTGTACTTTCAGGGACAATGTTTGCCAGAGTTTATTTTCTTGTCCTTTTTAATATAATTATTTTTTACATATGTGTAGCTGGTGCTTCAGCGATATCTACTGGAGTGGCTGAGAGTGATGTGCTGAAAGCCTTGTCTCAAATCATTGACCCCGACTTTGGTACAGATATTGTATCATGTGGTTTTGTGAAAGATCTGGACATCAATGAGTCTTCAGGAGAGGTCATTTAGAATCTGAATGTGACAAATTTATACTAATATAAAAATATGTCCTGATTTGAATGTCATGACTTTACATCTCAGGTTTCATTTCGGTTGGAGCTTACTACACCAGCATGTCCAATCAAGGACATGGTAAATGACACACCCACCGTTGTTTGAACAGGATCTGACATATGTTGGGAAGGGTAGACTTTTATTTCATAAAATTCACTTAAAATTACTTGAGAACATGGAAACAATATCCACCTCTCCTTTCTTCCTTTCGTGTCCTAAACATCAATTCTTTTCTGTGAAAATGATACCCAGTTTTTTTTAATGGCGTATCTTGGAAGATTCATGACCATTTTTCAACATAATTATGCTTTTGCTTGTGCAGATTATATGATTGCTTTAATCTAGTTTTTTCACTGGAAGTGTAATTAGATTTGCTTGATGACAGTTTGAGCAGAAGGCAAATGAGGTGGTTGCAATGCTTCCTTGGGTGAAGAACGTGAATGTGACAATGTCAGCACAACCTGCACGACCCATTTTTTCTGAGCAACTCCCTGTGGGTTTACAAAAAATCTCAAGTATTATTGCAGTTTCAAGTTGCAAGGTAGATTTCCTTGACTTTTCAGATGATTTTTCCCTTTTCTCCTTAAAGGTTGACATATTGAATTGTTACTCATAGATGACTGAATTGTTATTCTTTTTATCATGTAGCAGTAGTACCACTACCAACACTCATAGGTTGACATACTGAATTGTTAATTATAGACACGTTGAATTGTTAATCCTATTATCATGTATTGGTAGTACTACCACCAACATATTGGGCACATGTGGTCTAGTCTGACAGTTATCTCTATATAGTTCGATCTTCAGTTGTTTATATGCCTGGAGAATTTCCATTATACTACAAAATAAAGATCTCCCTTTCGGTTATGTGTTTTTTAAGATTAAGCACTACAGTAGTCTAGGGTTTTTCACTTTTTCCAAGAGTCTACGTTTTCATTTTATCAATTTACTTCTTGTATTTGCAAAATTCATCAATTTGTTCATATTTTGTTAAATAAATAAACAGCAGCATTCCCATGTGTCCCAAAGTTATGTAATACCGAATAGGGGTGTTCATCCGGGTTCCGGATTCCCAAATCCGGAACCCGGATTTAAAATTTCTTCAATATTTTTGAAAAAAAAAATTAAAATATTAAGAAATATATTAAAATTTGTACCCGGCCCGAATGAACAGGCCTAATACCGAATGATAGTATAACATGTGTCAAAAAATTTGACACTTCAGCTTTCAAACATAAAAAATTCCACGTCAGCTTAAAAACAATAATTTTGTTTTTGAAAATAAAAATAATTTAAAACAACAAATCTGCACTTCAAACCTTTAATAAATAAACAAGATTTAACAAATAATTAAATGATAAATATTAAAAATAAAAATTAAGCAAAACATTGAGGAGGTGGAGCGGCCGGGGGCCTCCATCCCTTGGTGGGTGGATCTGGCCACCCTAGAAATGGTCACCTTTCGGGAATCCACCTTCAGGGTGGTCTGAACCACTCAGAGGTGGAATGATTTGGTCACACCGAGTCAATTCTGGGGTGACGAGATCTACTGATGCACCATGAAGGTGACTTTCAATAGCCACCTCTGGAGTGGCTTGGATGTGTTGCCCTGAATCCACCCAAAGGCTGGAATATGAGTTTTACTCCCTCCTCCTTAGCCCCTCCTTGAAGGTTTTTATTTTATGCTATATGCTATTTTATTTTTATTTTTGTTTAAGGGGCTAACATGGCATTTTTTATCTCTTGATTACCATTTGGTATTTTCAGAAATATTGTTGGTTAAGTTGACATGGCAATTTTGTTTTTCTTTTCTAAGTTTTAGAGCTGACACATTAACTTTTTAACATTTCTCGTGCTCTCATTGGGTGCCTTGTGGCTTTGGGGACAAGTGGAAAGGCTACCGTTAGTTTATTTAAGGTTGAATGATCTGATTGATAAATTCTGCAAACCACAGAGTAAATTGATAACATTAAGAACTGGGAAGACGTAAAAACTGGCAATTACTTGTAAAGTTGCTGCTTCCCCTTGGATTCTGATGGGAAAGGAATGTAAGATTCTCATGGCTTTCTACTGTAAGAGGAAAAGAAATATAAACGTTCATGTCCTTATCAGATATATATTTTAGGTGAAATAAATTGAGGAAGTATTTCCTTTTTGAACACAAAACTAACTTATCTTATATGTTACCTGCTTCACCAATCCCAACTGAGGTGATCCGATCATCTTCTTGTTTTGTAACAATATTAAAAATTAATTTACTAATGCCTTCCTATTTTAATCTGCTTCTGGATAATTGTGCAGGGAGGTGTGGGAAAATCAACAGTTGCAGTAAACCTGGCTTACAGTTTGGCTGGTATGGGCGCCAGAGTTGGTATATTTGATGCTGATGTCTATGGTCCCAGTTTACCAACAATGGTGTCCCCTGAAAACCGACTGCTAGAAATGGTAATGTTTGAAAGTTTAAAATGAATTTTATATGCAAGTTAGTGAAGAGATGCATTAATGATGGTAAAACCTTATACAGAATCCAGAGAAGCGTACCATAATTCCAACTGAATACTTAGGAGTTAAATTGGTTTCTTTTGGATTTACCGGACAAGGTCGTGCAATAATGCGAGGTCCAATGGTTTCTGGGGTCATCAACCAACTTCTGACTACTGCTGAGTGGTATGATATACTTCCATTAATGAATTAGAAAGAAAGAAAAACTAGGGTAAGATGTGTTTACTCATGATTTTTATGAGAGTTTCGGAGTTTTATTGTTGAGTCATGCTATATACTACACTCTCATCCCATTCCCATCACACTTCACTGATGCAGTTATCTTTCCTGGCACCTCATGAATTTTATGGCTAAATTCTCAATTGTTGTTTTTCAGAGGGATGCAATGTCTAATTCTTTATTCCAAAATGCAGGGGAGAGTTGGATTATCTGGTTGTTGACATGCCCCCTGGAACTGGTGATATCCAGCTCACTTTATGCCAGGTTCTGTTTTTAAATTCACTACTTCTGTCATCTGTGCCTAACTTTAGAGCACCCTATTATTTTCATAATTTTGATCTTCTGTTAATTTGTTGGCTTCTATGGTTTTCAAATGATTATGCGTATGTGGATGGCTAGAAAAGTACTTGTCCAGAGCACATTGCTTCTTACTCTTATCACTCTACTTTTAAAGATGGGTAAACCACATTTCTCAGGTAGTCCCTTTAACTGCGGCTGTTATTGTTACCACCCCTCAAAAGCTAGCATTTATTGATGTAGCAAAAGGAGTTCGCATGTTTTCAAAGCTTAAGGTGACATTTCTGTTTTAAATCACTAGATTCTTTATAGATATGATTCTGGATCAGTTTTTTGACATGTTTGAAGATCAAATGTGTTGCAACTTTTCAACAAGTGATAAGATAGTCATGAGTTTCTATTTGTTGTCACTTTCAAATTCTTGCTAAGCATATGTTTGCAATTCTATTCATAAACATTAGGTACCGTGTGTTGCTGTTGTTGAGAATATGTGCCACTTTGATGCTGATGGAAAACGCTATTATCCATTTGGAAGAGGTTCAGGCTCTCAGGTACCAAAATCTTTATTTGCAAAATCTAAAACTTGAAAATCTCATAATTTTAGCATTATCGGTAAATTTTTATATGAAAAATGTATACCAGAAAAATAACACACATCTTTGCAGGTGGTCGAGCAATTTGGAATCCCTCATCTATTTGATCTTCCCATCAGACCAACCGTATGTCTTGTGATAAGTTACTTCTGGAATGTACTCTGGATGCTCACTTGAAACTTGACTGTGATTTCTACTTATCAAACAAAGGAATGCAACTCATCATCCCACACCACATAATTTATTTATTTTAATATTATTTTTTATTTTGTTTTATTCTTTTGGAACTAATTGAGTTGTTCTACTTATCATTCATATATCACATATTTATTATAAGAAAAATGAAAAAAACCTAAAATAGGTGTGGTGTGTGGGATGATAAGTAGAATTATTAATCAAAAAAATTTGACTGTGGTATCTATTGTTAGCAATAGAAGAGTTTTCCCTCTCCATGTTGTATAAGTTGCATGCATTATGCTTTTTGTTACATCTAGATCAAGCGCCTTTATGTTTCTCACATAAATTTCACTACCGTTTTATTGCTCGTAAAGATTTTCATTTTTTTTTAATTCGGTAATGGCAGGTTATGTTTTGACCATTAATTTCTCATAATTTGTCCATTAATTCCGTGCAGAAGACTTCTGTATATCTAGATAATTCGTTTGTTTTTTAGCTCATTAGAATTCGGTCATTGTACATATCTGATAAGCAACCACTAACCAGAGTCAATTTTATATTTGTTGATTACCTATTACAGCTGTCTGCTTCTGGAGATAGCGGAATGCCTGAAGTGGTGGCCAATCCTCAAGGTGAAGTTGCAAAGACATTTCAGAACCTTGGAGTTTGTGTTGTGCAACAGTGTGCCAAGATTCGCCAACAAGGTACCCTATCTGTGCTTGAAAATCTTGAGAAAAGTGTTCCCAAGTCATTGAGAGTGGAAAGCTACTTCTCTTCACACCCATATTAATAAGGTTATAAATTTCTTTGCAATTGCTCAAATACAAAATTCAATGATTAAAGGCCTCATTGGTTTTCAGAATACATCCCATCTCATATAATCATTACAATTTTTTCACATTCTCACATAAAATAAAATAAGCATTTCAAAATTTCAAATTCCAAAACAATGATAATATTAAAAAATATATATTATAATAATATTTTATTCAATTTTTGTCTCAACTCATCTCATCTCATCTGTGAAAACAAACGAGGCCTAATACTCAAAGAGATTTCTTTTCTTTATCAATATCTTAAAAAACCCAGAATTTTTTTATCCTTGTAAGTAAAATGGAATGTTGATAATTCATAGATAACAAGGACATGTTGGGATTGCTCTTTGATTCGGAACTAGATCATTATATTCTTAGTTTTTTTTTTCTGCATTGGTTATTGCGATTCCCATATGTTTCCTTTGACCTTTGTTTGATGAGAAATCAATTTTTTTTCTAGTGTCTACAGCTGTCAGATACGATAAATCTATCAATGCAATCAGGGTGAAGGTACCAGATTCAGATGAAGAATTCCTTCTGCATCCTGCAACTGTTAGACGGAATGATCGTTCTGCCCAAAGTGTGGTATGAATAATTTCATTCAGTTTATATAATAGAAATGGTTCTAATTGAAATAATTACGTCATATGCCATGATAATGTAAGATAAGTTGTTACATCTGCCAGGCCTTGTTTGGATGTTGAGATGCAATTTATATAATAGAAATGGTTCTAATTGAAATAATTACATCATATGCCATGATAATGTAAGATAAGTTGTTATATCTGCCAGGCCTTTTTTGGATGTTGAGATGATATGTGATGAAATCAAAAATTTGTGAATGGTGGTGAAATGGTTTGAGCTAAGATGTTTTATGAGATTTTGAGAAAGTAGAGAAAAAAAAGTTGAATAAAAATATTAAAAAGTTAAAATATTATTAGAATATAATTTGTTAATATTAATTTTTATTTTGGGATTTGAAATTTGTTTTGTTTGGAAGTTTGCGAAAGTTGTAATAATTAGATAATGATTAAATGAAAAAGTTGAAGATCAAAATTGAAAAGTGTTTGTGTTTGAGTGATGTTTGGATGTTAAGATGAGATCATCCCAACATCCAAACCAGCAGCATAAAACCTGAATTTTCATAATGTACTAACGTACAAGACAGCAATGACATAGAGATGGTGATTACTATTGCCTTTCTGCTCAGGACTTGTCCAATATCATAGGAATTTCATTAATAGAAATAGGCTAAGCCTAGGTACACCGGTAGTATACATGAGAAAACTTAACTCGTAGTTACAATAGAAAGAAGAAAATCATGGACATTAAGTCCGTTACAAGGTATAGTTCCCACCTATGAAAGCGAAGTCTTATAGAAGAATATTTTTAGTTCCTCCATTGTTCTCTCACAATCTTCAGAGTTGCTTGCATTTCTCTCTCTCCAGTTGCATCAACACATTAACATATAAATAGGAACTATACGCCAAATAGTTACCACCTGTGAGTTACCCCGGAGGCCTCTCCAACTTGCTAGGAAATTCACCAAGCGAAGAAGCATGACCCATGATAAGCCAAGCCTTGTGAAAAAATCACCCACATGTTCATGGCCACCTCACAGTAGAGGAGTAAATGATCTACTGATTCCCTATGCTTTTTGCACATACAGCACCAATCTATCACAATTATTTGGCATTTTAATAATTATATTGCTGGTTATATATGCACTGCTTCTGAGGATTTGTTTTCATGGTTTCTGAATGCTATATGATGTGGGGTATCAAACTTCTTCTAGTCTAACAGAAAATGCATGGCACTCAGAACTTGGAGCCTCTGGCTTTTTGTTTCCCCTTTATAAACGTATAAAAGGTAACAAACATGGAAAATTGTTTCTAATTTGTGAATTTATTATCATATCAGAGGCGTTATCACAGATCCCCCAAAGAAAACTTGCAAATACCATAAAGCAAACCTTATACTATAATTTTGTTGGAAAATTCCTTCACTCTCTATGAAATTATTGCTTAGTTTATATTTATAGAGGATATATTTGCAATACTGATTGTACTTGGGTTGCACCTTTTGCACTTTTCAATGTGATTTATTACATATTAAAATAATATTTGCAAATCATGACGTCCAAAAGTTAAAAACAAGAGTTGTTTTGTAGCATAACAAATAGCCGGTTTTATATATTTTATGGGCCATAACTGATTGCATACGTTCTTCAAGAAATCTGCAGGTGATGTTTAGCTTTGAACACAATAAGGAGATTTATGTCCATGTAAACGTAATAAATTTTAATATATAGTGGGCAGTCTATTTTTTTAATACCACAGTATAGGATATCGCGTTGATTTTATTCTTGAGAATGCTCTCATCATTTTATGTCAGCATTCTAAGTACTTTATTTCTCCATTACCTTGTGCAGAACCATAAAAAGTCAGAAACTGACATCAAATCCTCCGTTTAGTTTTAGATAAATCAATAGATAGATGTTGTGGGTGGCTGCTGAAATACATGTGACTCAAATCAAAAGAGACTCAAGCCGCTGTGATAGCTTGTAGAAGCATCCAATTTGAATACTAGTTCTTCCCAATGCTGATTATTCAAAGCAAACACAATGTCACTTTCTAGGAAAAATAAGGCCTCTACAAATCCTACACTTGTGTTGATTTCAGTTCACGCTACCGTGTGTTTGGAATCTTTATGTCTGACCTTTTCAACCCCTTGACTAATTGGGGCTAATTTGGGTCATAACAGGATGAATGGACAGGGGAGCAAAAACTACAATTTTCAGATGTTCCAGAAGATATTGAACCCGAAGATATTCGTCCTATGGGGAACTATGCTGTTTCGATAACATGGCCTGATGGATTCAGCCAGGTGACTTGACATTTTAACTAATGCTAGAAATGGGAAAAAAGTTATACAATGTGTTGCTGTCGTTATCACAGAGCAGAGATTACCATAGTAGAAGGGAGGCATTAATTCATTGCAAACATACCTTTCTTTGACCAAAAATATAAAACTATTAAGGGGATTGCAACTTTTATCATGAAATTAATACAATGATATAAAACTGGGGGTCTGACAGCAGAAGTTGAGCTTGCTGATTTGTCGGATAATATTGCTTTTGGTTAGCGAGTGACCATCTTGAGTTTAATTCTTGTAACAAGTAGTCTAAATGCAAATTTTATATCTTTTGATTTTAACTATGATATCATGCATACTTGCCATCAAGTATAGATGCATGTGCTTGTTCGGTAGCATATCTCCTAATTTATTTCTGTTACTTGTCTATATTTGGTGGCTAATGAAGGGATAACAGTAACAGATTATTTTTCTCCGTAACTGTTCTATGTCACTATCTGAGTTTCATTTTATGATGCAGATCGCACCCTATGATCAGCTGCAAATGATGGAGAGGTTAGTCGATTATCCTCAACCAACTCCTGCACAGGCTTGATACTATTACCATTATTTGTCAACCTACAACTCGGTTGAGTGGGCTGCATCAATGCCTTTAGGACGATATAGGATGCAGGTTTAGAATTTATTTATTTTGCTCGCCTCCGGGCATAATACTATCGATTGTAGATTAATAGAATATGGAGATCAATAGGCAAGTATAAACAGTTACCTGAACTTTTATGAGTCAGACATCCTGGGACTCTACTCATACTAGTTTATTTTTTCCCATTCTATACTGTTTAGGCAATTATGTATGAGAGATTCCTGTAGTTTTTATTATTATTTATTTTTGCTACACATATGCAATGTATCTCATGTCTCGGTATTTTATTCCTTTTTTTCTGACTTTGGGATTTCATTTGATGTACAGAAATAGTCTTTACTTAACCAATATTTCCCCTAGCATCTTCTTCATATTATATTCGCAGACATGTTTTAAGTGTCAGGTTAACAAAGGCTAGTGTTATATAATAATCTTAGGGATCCATATTAAGAAGCCTAATATTTGTAATACAACTTAATTTAAAAGATTTTTTGGTGGGTTTTTGTTTTCAAGAGATGCAAGGACTATAGAAACTGGGGGGTGGCTCCCACCCCAAAACAAGTGGTGCAAGATGAAACCAACCCTAAATAATCTGAATTCATTGAATGATAGCAGCACCCATCTGTATATTTCACTATCAGTGCCCTCTTGGTCAGACTATGAAGTGGAGCATTGAGTGATATGCTGCCCCCATCAAATTCTATTTTGTTAGATAATAATCATCATAATATTGAAAATAAGAGTAATATTAGGCAACTTTCGGCTTTTGCTATGAAGTCTAAAAAAAATAAAAATATTAATTTAAAATAAAATTTATGAGAATAAATAATACAGTAAATTATAAACAGAATAAAAAACAGTCCCATTAATACATTTGGTGGGATATATCTGAAACAGCTATTATAATCCAGAAGGAACTGTAACTGTCATGTTCAGCTTTTGTCAAAGAGGTCCCCTTCCTTACTCAACCGCAATCCTCAGCATTCAATTTCTTTCACCTTTTAAAACTGACTTTCAAACTAACTTTTTTTTGTGCGTCCCCACTTGCCAATGAAATTGAAGTCCCTAATGGCCAGAGGCATTGGCTGTGCTGGTCTTTGTTTGAATGAGATCATCCATGAATTACATTTTTGTGAAGCTTCATTTTTCCTTTTGGCTTTGGTGATGTCATGCATGCGCTATCACTTGTCACTCTTCTCTTTTAACAAGTAAAATGCTACTCTATCATTTCAATTTGATCGTTCATGTATTTATTTTTTAATTTTTAATATTTTTTTACTTAATAGTTGAGAAAGTAATTATTAGTGTATTAGTATTTTTTTTTAAATATTTTAAAAAATGTTAGAAATAAAAAAGTAAAAAAAAAAAAAAAGAAGTGAAAATTGGAGCATACTAAATAGACACGTTGAGAAGGCATAATAATAATACCACTCTTTTTAACAATGTCCATGAGATGCTTTCCTAAGTAAGAATTGTTTTAATAGAAAAAATGGTCTATAAAAAAATATGTATAAATTGAACACAAAGTATAAGAATCTTGCTTTTACTATAATTAAGGAGATTTGAACGAATTAAAAGTAACAGTAATTGAGTGATAATTGAATACTCTTTAAAGGGGAATGAATTTGAAAATTAATAATAATAATAATAAATTGCACTTTCCAAGTTGGAGTCAAACTTGTTGAATTTATGAAATGGAAGTTCTACACAACTTCTTAATCTCTACACATTATTATTTTTTAATTATTTTATTAATTTTTTTAAAATTTTTAAAATTTTTATTTTGAATTTGTCTTTTTAAACTAATTTAATTTTTTATTCATTATTTATATATTAAATATTTGATAAAAATAAAATAAAATAAAGTATGATGTGTAAAAATAGTATAAATAATTAAAAATTGTAAAGATTTTTTCTTTATGAAAATTGAACAGTGGCACTTCCCCCGCTTTAACATTTCCTTTCATGAATATTGGTGTACAATTCTTATGGAATAAAGATGGTCGAACGGAGGAGAGACTTTTTGGCATTTTGTGGTGACAAAATTCCCAAAATCGTACGTTGTTCAACTTTATTTTATTAGACCATAGGTGAAATGAGATTTGAAGCTGTTATTAATTGATTTTGTTACGTGTTGAAAAATAAATTTTATATTTTTTTGTAGATAAGATTTTAGATATATTTATAAATAATGTATAAATTTTTTTTGTTGAATTGATTTTATAAGATAAATTAGACTCATAAATTTTTATAATATAAAGAGGCAAAAACACTTTTATTAATTTTTAAAAGGAGGCTTCTACACTCATGGCTCCCATCAGGAGAATTTGCCGTTTGTTATAATTGGTATTTTCTTCTTCTTCTTTTTTTACATGTATTTTTAATACTTTTAATATTTTTAAAAAAAATTACAAAATTATTAAAAAATATGGTATTAATTACTAAATAAAAAGAATTAAAAATTAAAAAATTACAATGACAATATTAAGAATATATTAAAAAATTACAATGACAATAATAAGAATATATATATTTTGCAATAAATAGTAAAAGTATATTTTCCTTTTTAAAAAGGATGGTATTACGTTCACAATAAAAAGTTATTGGGCTGTTGTAGCCACCGTGTTAAAATCTTTTTCTTTTATTTTTTATAGTCACTGTAAAATTTTTAGGTAGATATAATTAATCTGATACATTCAAACGAGGTAGAAATAATCAAATTATATCAGATTGGTCATTTCTACTTCTTTTAGATGTATTAAATTAATTATATCTAACTCTTTTTCTTATAGTGAGTATTCTTTTTTGTATTTAAAAAAAATAATAATAATAAGTAAATACTAATACAATAAAAACTACATTTTGATAGCTTTTGTCTATTAGAATTCATCGTGGCTATATCATTTGCAAAAGGTTAGTATATCTCATGAGTAACTGTGTTTGTTCTTTTATTTTGATTGGTTATGTATTTAATTTTAAAAAATATATATTTAATAATTTAAAAAAATGAATTTTGATATATTAATGTATTTTTAAAATATTAAAAAATATTAAAATATTAAAATATTAAATATTAAATATTAAATTTGTATTAGTAAACGTGTCCAACAGTTAAAGCTGGACGGGACACTAGCCCTACTCGTTTCATTTCGCTTAAAAAAAAACTGTAAAATGAAATATTTTACTGCAATTAAGCAAGAATTTAGTTAGACCTTTCTTGTGATAGGGACACGAGGTGGGCACATTGCCAACTTGAGTGCAGAAAAGGTAAGGATTGGATTATCTGAGGTCTAAACGACAAGCATTATGAACACAAGAAGACAAGAGAAACCTTTTCAGTCCGAATACATCTCCTGCTCATAAATCCAAGGTCTCCTGTCGTTCGTGTTACCGCTTTCTTTCTTTTTGGCCCAACGTTGAGGGGCGATCGTTGATTCGTTATTTCTTAAAAAATAAAATTTAAAAATGAAGAATAAGTTTCTTTTTATTTTACTTAAATAATAAATTTTTAACCAAATAACGGATCGGAAATATGTAATTATGTAATTACATGCGTTGTATTGATGCCTACTTCCTAGTAAACCTTTCTCAGCCAACTGCCACAAACTACAAAGCCTCATCAGTCGTTTTTTGTCTTCATTTCACAAAGACGCACTATTTTATTTTCCAGCTGCCATGTCATCTCAATTACTACAAAAAAAATTGTCTATTAAAATATTTTTATAGTAGTCAGATAGATTATTTGAGATATAAAAATGTTACAACTGCTTATTTAATTGCCATAAAAATACCATAACAACTTAATTTTTTTATAGTGAATTAATCTTGCATGACGCAAGAAATACGTGGTGAAAGAGACGAGTCTAGATTTTTTCCAAATAAATAGGAAATGGCTATTGACTCAAAATATAAAGTTATAAAAGAATTTATGCATCTTTCTTATTTTCCTATTTTTTTTATTTTTATTTTTTTAAACAACACCAAATAAAAGAATCTTTGATTCCATTATCAATAAGGTCGTGGAGTTTTTGGAGCCATATTACTTGAGCAAAAACAAGATCCAGCCCTAGTAATTACTTGTATGGAGACTGGAAAGTCTCTGTACTGATAATCTATATAGTACATTATTCTGGCAGCCTTGAACTGACTAGTTATATGTTTTGGATTGCAAAAATAAATTTATGAAATTCGAATTTAGCGTCCCTATGTAGGATTTGAAAATTGAAAGGTTTTCTTTGGCTGATCATCACTGCCAACTACCAATTTTTAAAATTTTGAAATATGCAACCACGCATATTTATTATATATCATTTCATTCTCTTGACAGTTCTGTCATGATTTCAAAATGCACAATGACTTATGCGTTTCTTGGCAATTACTCATCTTTTATATATATATATATATATTTCCAGGAAATTTGTCATAGCTAGGTCCTTGAATGCCATATATATATAATACATATATGAAAAATTCTACTCAACGGCCTTACATTACGTACTTACTTTTATTTTTTTTCTCACCAAATATGGTGTAGGGCTGCTGAATAAACTCTCTCTCTCTCTCTCTCTCTCTCTCTCTCTCTCTCTATATATATAGTAGTATTTAAAGGTTTTGCACCACACTATTTACATTGGCATAATTTGTTTTGTAAAATTTAAATTTTAAAATTCATCATTTCAATTAAATTATACCATGTAGATTATATGTGGTATAAAGGCTTTTAAAAATTATTATTTTATATAAAAATATATATATTCTTTAGAATGAGAAAAAACCAACCAACCTATATATATATATATATATTATTCTTGAGAATAAGAAAAAACTAACCAATCTATACAAGTACAAACTAATGTTCCATGACCTTGAGATAAGGAGTCTGAGCAGGACATAAGTTGAAATCACTTGTGGAAGTAAAGTCTAATTTTTAGACTATGGGATGAGTTTTGGATCAATTGACATCTTGATGGTGCTATAGTGACGAGATCAATAATTATGGTTTAAATTAGACACTCCATGACAAAAAAGAGTTTCTATAATCATGTTCAAGGAAAATAATTACGCTAATCATTCCCACCTCATCTTTTCTTAAAAGACAAAAAAGGCTGGATACCTAAATCTTTAATTAATCCAAGGGTCTCCAATTTAAATGTGGACCTACTGACACTTATATGCCTTAGAAGTCAAGGAATTACTCTAGCTAATTTCAATCGTCTACGATTAATAGAGCTTTTTTCTATAAAAGTGTAATTGACTTACGTAATCCGACTTCCAAGAATTGGGACCCATTGTGTTAGAGCAATTTAATTTTTAAATTTAAGTTTGATTTGAAATTTTGACTATACTCATTGACTTGATACATTTTAAGCCAAACTCTTAAATTGATGAGGAGCGCTAGGTTTACAAAGATATTTTGTCAAAATGAAACTCACAAATTGATGCAAAATTATAACTACGTTATATTTATTTTATTTTTTTAATTTATAATATGATATACAACAAGCAACATAAATTTGTTAGATCCTGTTTAAATTCGGAGATGAGATGAGTTTAGTTCATTTTTTAATATTATTATTATTTTAGAATTTAAAAAAATTGAATTGAGATTTGAAAAATATGTATTATTATTTTAAAAACTTGTATTAGGATTTGTGTTTTGTATAAGAAATTAAAATAGTATAATAATGAAATGAAAATGAGTTGAGATGAGTTAAATTCATTCTTGAATCCAAACCGAGTTTAGTCTACTTCTATGAAGTATATTTGTGAACCAGACATTAATGTTATATATGAAAAATCACTTAAAATGTAATGAATTAATTAGTGTACTGTCTAACAAGGACAAAACTTAAGATGATAAATAATATTTCAAATATAAGGTGTTAACTCTACCACTACCATTTAGACTAAAATTGGCGGTAGTAAATGAGATTTGCTACAATTACATTGGCAAGGTGCTCTATATTTGGATTGGGTAGTGATACACTTACAATTCCATCACTACTTGTTTATTACTCTTAGTGTATTTGTTTATTTTAGATATTTTTTTAACATCTTTAATCATTAAGAAAAAAATTAAAAAATATACAATTTTATTAATAATGACTTTCTTAATCATGAAGTAAAAGAAAAAAAAAATAAAAAAATAAATAAAATGAGTAGTAATAGAGTGGTAAGTGTATCATTTTTCATTTGGATTACTACACATTAACCTTTTGATATGGAAGGTCTCACGCTGCTCTTTTTTGACATTTGCAACACAAAGTTGATGTCTAACAATGTAGTTTTTTAAGGATGTATTTTCTCAGCCATCCAACATCTAGATGTTTCAATTGACATCGATGCATCATCATATCATTATTTGCATAAACATATCAATTATCTATTGTGTCAATAATATACGAGCAGTACTATTCCAATTATAAAGAAGAGATTTTATTATAATAAATTCATTAATTGATGCAACTTATGTGATACATTAAATCTGCTTTATAATAAAAAATAATTTTACAATTTAAAGTTATCAAGAATGATACAATGCAGGGAAGGGGACGAGCATAACCAACCAAAATGGGCAAAACAAAGTGTGGGAATGTTGTGATTGTATTACTCTGCCATGTACAATTGTGACTATTTATAATTACAAAATAATGAAAATAAGAAATAAAGAATAACCAATATGTATGTACAGCTCAACAAAATAGAAAAACAAAAAATGTAACTTCTTCCATATGAATCATCCTGAGTACGTATCGGTGTTTGATGAATTTCCTCCTTGAACTTCAATACCACCCCCCCCCCCTTCCTAGCCCACAAGATTAAGAGTAAATATTAATGACTTCTATCTTGATAAAAAGTCGATTGAAGGTTGGAGAATGAAAATGTTTTGTAAATAAGTCAGCCAACTGATCAGATAAGGAAATATGAGCAGTGGTCACTTCGCATTCAAAAATCTTATCTCGAACTAGATGACAGTCTAATTCAATGTGTTTCGTTCGTTCGTGGAACACTAGGTTTGCCACAATCTGCATGGCAGCTAAATTATCGCGGAATCGGATAGGTGTCTTGATCAAAATTTTGAGGTCATTGAGAAGGTACCAGATCCAAGTTAGCTCACAGATAACAGCTGTCATTGCATGATATTCTGATTCAGCTGATGAACGAGAAATTGTGCTCTGCTTTTTTTATTTCCATGAAACTAAGGAGTTGTCGAGAAATACGCAAAAGCATGTGGTGGATCTCCTGGGGTCCAAGCAATTAGCCTAATTGACATCTGAAAATGCAATGAGTTCCAGAAAGATGCCTTGCCCTAGGGCACCCTTCACATATTTGAGAATTTTGACAACGGCATCATAGTGTGGAACTCGTGGAGCATCTATAAACTGACTTAATAAATTGACACTGTAACTTAAGTGAGGTCGTGTATTGGTCAGATAAATCAATTTGCTAACTAATTTGCGATAAAGAGTTGGATCATGGAAAAGTTCACTAGCATCCATCCATAGTATGAGGTTTGGCTCTATTGGCAAAGGAGAAGGTTTGCAAGATAATAAACCAATTTCAACAAATATATCTAAAGCATACTTGCATTGACATAGCTGGATTCCATTTTGTGTTCGGGCAATCTCCATCCCAAGAAAGTACTTAAGGGATCCCAAGTGTTTGATAAGAAACTTGGTTGCCAAAAACTATTGGACTGAAGTGCTTGAAGCTGCATCTAAACTCATCAAGATTATATCATCAACGTAGATGAGTAATGCAATAAATGCAGTAGATGTGCTCTTGGTGAAAATATTGTAATTAACCTTTGAAGCCAAACTCAGCTAGAGAAGAGGTGAGCTTAGTGCTCCACTAGCGCAAGGCTTGGCGCAAACCATATAAACTCTTGTGAAGACGGCATACTTGTTTGGTTTTAGCCACGGGATGACCAAGAGAGGGTCTCATATAAAGTTCTTCATTAAGGTCTCCATATAGAAAAGCGTTGTTGACATCTAGCTGCTTGAGATCCTAGCCTTTGATGGCAGCAATGGCTAGCAAACATTGAATGGGGACGTGCTTGGCCACAAGCGAGAAGGTATCGTGAAAATCAATACCTTCTTGTTGAGTAAAACATGGCTACCAACCGAGTCTTAGCTTGTTCCACAGTTCCATCAACATTAAATTTATATTTGTAAATCCATTTGCAATCAATCGGTTGTTTGCCAAGAGGTAAATTCACGATTGTCCAAGTCTCATTAAACTAAGAGCAATAAGTTCTTGATCCATTGCCTTATGCCATATCATGTGTTTGACGGCTTATGTGTAAGAAGTGGGTTTGGTATGAAGTGAAATCAAGGGGGTGAAGGCACGAAATTCAATTTATGAATTTACTTATATATATATATATCTAAAACATTTTTCATAACAATAAATCGAGGTTGCAGCTCCTATTTGTTACAATCCAGTAGCACACATTCATATGAATATTTTTTTTAAATAATGTGAGTGTGTGCTGCTGGACTGCATCAAATAGGGGCTGCAGCCCAGCAGTGCTCTTTTCATAATACAATATATGTGTTACATATAACATATTTACAACCATATTATAGTCATTGCAAATTGTTAGATTATTTCAAATATCATTTCAAATATTTTATCAAATATGATATTGAAGTTTTTAGTGATTTATAAGAGAACGAATTTCACTATATATAAAATAAAATAAAATGGTAGATATACTCTGGCAGTGTACTAACGCACGCACGCACACGTCGCGCATATGACGCATTGACGCTTTAATCGTACGTACGCATCGTCGCAAGTGACATAATTCTTTTTGTTAAAAGAAATTATGTGTCTGATCATATTTTTTTATAGTTATGATTAACTGTAAAAAATATGCACGCTATATAAATAGTTTTATATCCTAAAGGCATGCTTGTCAGATTCTTTTTTGCAGAACTATATATGAGTAAGAGATAATATTTATCTAAGAGATAAATTAACAATCACCTCACTATTTTTTTTCCTTCAATTTTTATCTTCTATTATATTTCTAACACAAATATGCTTATTGCCAAAGATGGCTAGAACCTATCTTTGTCCTACAGATAATGATATACTTATAATTTTATTATCACCTTTCACTATTTTTTTTATATAGCTATTACCATCTTTTACTATTTTTAGTTTCTTTGAAATTTTTATTTTTTTATTATTTACTTTTAAGTTTTTTTTAACATACTTAATCAATTAAGAAAAAATTTAAAAAATATATAATTTTATTAATAGTTATTTTTGTAATCATTAAGTAAAAAATAATTTTAAAAAATAAAATGATGGTAGAAAGAAAGAGTCTTACATTGTACACTCATTTTGGATACTCTTTGTGCACTACATTCACATAATTGGTTAGAATATTTATTTTATCGAATCTAATATTTATTTTATTTTAAAAAAATAGGTAACCAATATACAAAGATATAGGTAAAAATTATTGTACATAAAAATTTTGAGGAAAGATAATAGACTATTATTATTATTCTTGTCATACATGTTTTCTAGAGAGAGAGAGAGTAGGGATGGTAATTTTCACGGATAACACGCATGTATTTCAAGTTGATTGTGAGCAGGAACGTGGTGGGGCATGCCAGCTTTTAATGCAGAAAAGGTAAGACTTGGACTTTTTCCAGATCTGATTGTCAAATATTATCAACAAAATAAGACAAAATGGTGCTTTTGTATCTGAACATATCTCCCACTGTTCATAAAGCCGACCTCTTCCCGTGGCTCTCCTAATCTCTACTCATCTTTTTATACGATTCTTACACCCAAATTTGGTACCACTTTTTTATTTCACTTCCAAGATATTTAAGTGTAAATAAATTACTTATATTTTATTTTCACAATCTTTTATTTATTTATATTTTAAATGAGATTTATTTTTATGAAATAAGTTAAATAAATTTAAAAAGTAAAATTGTTTAATTTATTTAAAACCCAAAATATCCTCAATGTCATTATTTAAAAATTCAAAATTTTATATTAATCGATGTGAGACTTTGTAAATATATATTTTTTTAAAATCTAAATTAGTAATATATTGTGATATCTTGGAGAAAAAAAAAAGGTTCACTTGTTCCAAATAAATTAAATATCAGTAGCCTTTGCATTTAGAGCCTCCAGATATGAAAAGAGAAGAGGACCTCTCAAAACAGGTAGAAGTGATAAAGGCTGGCAAGTTGGCAACGGCTACGTTGAATACAGCCCGTGCCCGTCTCAATCTCCGGCACCTAGTCGTGGAGTACGTCTCGAATTCCACGAGTTTTGTGATCCACAGAGGATGGTCCCACCACTTTAAAGTTTAAACGCCACAAAGGCACAAATGTTTCTCACGAAAAATATTATTTATCCTTATTTGGAATTTCTACTAAGATTTTAGTTTTAATTATTATTTTTTTTTACATTATTTTTAAGTCATATTTTTTAATATTTTAAAATATTTTTTAAAAATATAAAAAAATCATTAAATTATTTAAAAACACTTATTTAAAAATTATGTAAAATAAATAAATAAATAAAATCAAAATCAGAATCAAAATTCCTAATAAGAATTCTAAATAAAAATAAGTAGCACTATCTTATTTCCCACATATAACAGTGGCATTGAATATTCTTCTTTTATTTATCTTCATTTGTTTACTCCCCTATTATATATTTATTCCCCTGCTATAACTTATTCTTTAATAATACATAGACACCTTTCAAAAAAAAAATAACACATAGAAAGAATTCTTTAATCTCATTTATTTTTGTAAATAAGATGAGATAATTTAAAATAAATTTTGAAAATATATATTATAAAAATATATATTTTTAATCTTATTTTTATTTTGGAGTTTAAAAAAACTAAATTGTTTATTTTGTTTTGTATGATAATTTAAAAATATTATAATGATTAGATAAGATGAGATGATAAATTTTGTGAAAGTGAAATAGGTCTAAACTCTTTGCATTTATAACCTTTTTTTTTTAAATGACTCAATTACAAAATAAATATCGGGAATAAGTTCTATAATTTTCAAAAAGAAAGTTCTATAATATTTATTAACCTAGTAAAAAAATTTCGCATACAACAATAAATACTTTAGATTAAACTTTATTTATGATCTATCCGTCTCACTTAATCGAAATGCTAGGACAAAAACTCAGCACATGGGTTACATCTGCGAGTAATTTCCGCAGGCTCATTGTGAATGAACGATTAAACATAACGGATAATATACTAACAAATTACTCTCTTTCTTTAGCAATTTTAATATATTAAATAAAACTAATAGAGTACATGATACAAGTTCAAATTAGATAGGAGTCTTTGACAATTTATCCAAAAAAGGAACACATAACGCTCCAAAACAGATAGGAGTATTCGGAGCCAATTAAATGGCTCCAACCCTTTTTTTCAATAATGGGAAGGATCATTAAAAAATGATTTTAGACTGCAGATGAAAATCAAAACGATGGAATATGTGCTGTACCGTGTTAATTTAGGCCGACGGTGAGGAAATTCTACGCCCACTTTCACTTGACCTCTGGTTATTGAAAGTAGAAATATAGGTGGGCAACCAAAAGTCAACCAGAGCCAAGTTGTCGGCAGGGGAACGTCATCGGCGGTGGCGCATGGAGGCCATGCACCACCATAAGAGATGAATGAGTGGTAGATAATATGTGACCTCCAAGAACAATGGAGGCGCACATGTTCTCAAATTTTGCACCATAATACGATAGTGCGTTGAAGAAGCACAAGGCGTGGGCCGCAAATGCGGCCAACGAGCCGGATGAAAATGCAATCTTCTTACACAAGAGTAAGGTCGATGGTTGGGGAGGCTGAGGGAGGCACGTGTGCTTGTCGAAAGTGGCCAAAAACAACAGTTCGACCATGGAAATCGATGCTGCAAAAGAGTAAAAAACCAAAACACAATCTACAAAAAATACAATAAATGAAAAACGGGGGAGAAACTGGGGGAGGAGGTGGTCGGAGCCAAAGCTCCGACCTCCCTCTGCCCATGAGAAGGTCTGGAAGGATGGGAAGGTTGCCGGAAAATTATTGGGCTCGAGAAAATTTAGATAAGGTTTTGTGCCTTATTTGTTAATAAATTAATCTAATTAAGTGGACTACCCTTATTTATTCATTTCCAAAGTCAAATCTATATATTAATCAATCACGTTGTCCCTATTCCGTGTGTA
This sequence comes from Platycarya strobilacea, assembly GCA_036898215.1. NCBI lineage: Eukaryota > Viridiplantae > Streptophyta > Magnoliopsida > Fagales > Juglandaceae > Platycarya > Platycarya strobilacea. The sequence continues at coordinate 50,519,262 of CM072546.1, forward strand.
TATATATAATATATACAAAATTTTATGTCATAGATGACTTTTTGTATTTTTTTTTTTTTTTTGTATATTTTACTAATGTGATTAGTTGCGTCATTTTTTAATATAATTAATTAATTTAAGCAATCACATCAATTAAAAATTTTAAAAATACACAAAAATAATTATATATAACATTACTCGTCGTGAAATCAAAATATATCATGTCTTGAAAAGTAATATTGCCAAAGATTAAAGCCTCGTTTGAATTTTATTTTTTGGAATATCGTCATGAGTTGAGATGAGTTTAATTTATTTTTTAATATTATTATTATTTTCAAATTTGAAAAAGTTGAATTAAGATTTGAAAAATATATATTGAAATTTGAAAAATATATATTGAAATTTGAAAAACTTTATTGAAATTTATGTTTTATATAGGAAATTAAAAAAGTGTAATAATAAAATAAAGATGAATTGAACTATCTTTAAATCTAAACCGGGCTTAAAAGAAGTACATATCCATCCAAGTCAGAGGACTTAAACTTCCAAAGAGTTTATTGTTTGGAAGCCATCTTTCTTTATTTGCTAATTATAAGCTTGACAGTACTCCTTGTTCCTATATATTAGAAGCCAAACCAAGCACAAACCACACTAAAAAGCGCCTTGCTTTCAACTCTAGCTCCTCTACGGTTCTAATTTCTGCCTAGCTAGCTCGATTTTCTTCTTCATCTTCCAAACCATGGTGCTGCTACAAAATGGCATCTCAACTGCCATGAACTCAAAAATCATTGGCTCGGGCAGTGAAGTCATAGTTCTAGCACATGGTTATGGAGGAGACCAGTCTGTCTGGGACAAAATCCTGCCTTCTTTGACTCAACATTGCCGTGTTCTTGTCTTCGACTGGACCTTTTCTGGTGCTGTCCAAGATCCCAACCTCTACGATCCTGTCAAGTACTCTTCGTACGATGCTTTTGCCGATGACTTGATTTCTCTCCTCGATGAGATGAAACTTCAATCTTCAGTTTTCATCGGCCATTCCATGTCTGGCATGATTGGATGCATCGCTTCCATCAAAAGACCTGAGCTTTTTAAGAGGCTCGTACTCATTGGATCTTCTCCAAGGTACTTTGGAAAAAATAATTACCTTTCTGTTGCTTACAAATGGTCGGCTGTTTTTTTATTCTTAATTAATTATTGTGTTTTCTTTCAATCTTTTTTTTTTTTCTTTTTGAAACATGATTCCAGGCACACCCACTTAAATTTTTAACTGTAAAAAGCATGTTATTTCGTGTTTAATAAATATATTCATCATTTATATTATACGACATTAGATGATAGATTAACAAGTAAAATATAATAAATAGTTTATAATTATTTAATGTCACATAAAAAAATAATATGAAAATGAGAAGAATTAGAATTAGAATGATAAATAGTATTATTCTTTTTCAGATTGGCATCTAGTTTGTTTTCTTTTGTACCAAACACAATTTAGTGAGCTCACTATTCCTGGCCTCTCTTAAGGGACATGGATTTAAGCTAGAAGAAGAAAGAAGAAGAAATAATTAATTAAATGGATATGTTTTGATACGAAGGGAAAAATTTGATGTGCTTTATCCAAGTAGAGCCAATCCAACATGTGGACACGAACTTTATGGTTTCATGATGGTGCCGGCCTGCCGGGTTTCTAACTTTCCTTCGTCATGTTCTGTTTATGTTTGGTCTCTATATGTGGGCCAGTGAAGCTTTTATGGCTACTGTTTGTGTCCACAACCAAAAGAAGACTTGACATCAGATCAGATAGCTCGAGGGCATGCGCATTCTTGAATTGAAATAAAGACATAAAAGCTTTCCTTTCCTCTAATTTTGACTCTTTTTTTTTATGCATTTTGAAACCCCCTTTCATTTTTAGTTTGGATGAATGCCTAAATAGAAACTTAAACCCACCATTGATTGTTGAGATCAAAATATCATGGGAGAAATGAAAGGGAACAACCGAGCTGCACACTGACAGTAAGAAGGAAAAAAATTTAAAAAAATATGTGAAAGGGATGTACAGGTTTGTAACTATTGTTGTACAATAACCGCTACCAATGAATCAAGAAGCTGCATCAAAGCATTATTGACTTTAGTGAAATTTTCTGTAAAGTCTCTTAACTATGAGACAAACATCCCATTTTTCAGCTTTTAGCTTTCCACGTGTTTTTGAAATCATTGTTTGTATACGAGTGCATGGTATTTGCTTTTAAGGGGTGGTATTGGCACATTCACGGCTCGTTTTCTAAACCCACTTTTCTTTTTAAACAAACTATATATATATATATATGTATGTATGTATGTTGTTCCTTCTTTAAATTTTAAAATTTTCTTTTTTGCCAAACCGCTTTTTTCTTTGCATGGTAGTTGGTACAATGCATGCCTAACTAATTAGCTTCCATCTCAAAGATTAAGGTGTCGTTTAGGTTGAGAAATTATCTCAATTCAATTCATCTCATTTTATTTTATTTTATTATTTTTTTTAAAACTTTTATATAAAATAAATAAATAATTTAATTTTTTTAAATTTCAATTTAACTTCATCAAAATTTAAAATAATAATAATAATAAAAAAGAATATTCTTATATTATTTTATTCAACTTTTGATTCTTACTTAAAATTATTTTATCTCATCTCATCTTATCTTATCTTATCTTATCTCATTATTTAAATAGAGTGTAAATTTGAGAATTTCTCATGCTACATCACAGGTTCATAAACATGGACGATTACGAAGGCGGATTTGGGAACTCAGACGTTGATCAGATCATCTCAAACATTGAATCCAATTATGAAAACTGGGCGTCAACCTTTGCTTCTCTTGTAGTCGACGCAAAAGATCCCCTCTCGGTTGATAAGTTCGCAAAGTGCTTGAAAAGAACGAGACACGAAGTGGCACTTCCCTTAGCCAAGATTGTATTTCAAAGCGATGAACGAGAGGTTCTTGAAAAGGTGATTACCCCATGCACAATCATCCAGACCACCAACGATTATGTCGTCCCAAATTCAGTGGCACTCTACATGCACAAGAAAATCAAGGGAAAATCGACGGTGGAGATGATAGAGGGGGATGGCCATTTTCCACAGCTAACTGCTCACCTCCAGCTCCTTGAGGTGCTAGGGCGTGTCCTGGGTTTTGATCTTGGTCGTGATTAATTAATTGAAAACATATATATATATATATAATAAGATTATATATGTGGGTGTTTTTTAGGGAAAATATCACAATAAATACCCGCAATTATTAAGGACATTTTAATGTTGTGCATTAATCAGCGGTTCATGGGATAGATGAGGGTAGGAGCAAGTTGCATGGGTCGTCGTATTGAAGTTTTGAATTGTTATTTTATTAAAGCTTTGTGCTTATTAATGTTGTCCTTAGTATGGTGCTTGTAAACGAATTGGTGGAAATAAATTGCTCGTCTTTGGCTGTGTCAACCTATTATCTAACATACTATTTGTGTCTATCTAAAAAAACATACTTTCAGGTATTTAAACCCTGCAGTCCTGTTGAAAAATAAAATAAAAAAAGTTCAGACATTTAAGTGTGGTTTGGCAAGTAAGTTGAGATAAATAAGTTGAGATGAAAGTTAAAAGTTGAATAAAATATTATTAAAATATTAAAATTTAATATTATTATTATTATTATTATTTTGAAATGAAATTGAATTGTTTATTATATTTTATATAAAAATTTACAAAAATTATAATATAAAAAATTAAGATCTCTCTCAATCCAAATGGAGTCAAAGCATGCAAAGATTATTTTTTTATAAAGATTATTTTTAATTTTTTTCAAAGAGACGGTACGAAATTCCTGTCAGACTGTATCATACATTTTAAAGAGATCAAATGGTATATGCATGGCTTGTCAAGCCCGTAATCATTCGGTGATCAACAGACCTTCAGCCTGTGAAGTCCAAACTCCAAAAGCTTACAAATTTTGAAAGAACAAATCCACACACAAGTTTAAATATAAACGAATAAGAATAATAGTTATACCAACAATGTCGACCAAAGAAAACAGACAAAGAAAGGAGCAAGGAGATGTGACTCAAACCAATATATAAAATCATCGATATAGTTAGCCTTTGAGTTGATCGTGCTTCCAGTGGTCAGTGGTGTCTTGTCTTTGGGTAGAGATTTTGATTTGGTTACTCAAATTTCTCATTAATTTTTCCGAGAAACCATGGAGATAACAGAGTTACCTCTTTGGGTTTTTGAAAATGGTTATGCTACTTATAAGTCTGGTGTCTCAACACACGTGTTGTAGGATCCTAGTTAATTATAGAATTACTTAAAAAGCTTAATTTATTAGTAGGTGTGACATATTTCTATAACCTCAAAATATAGGTTTGCACATATAAGTATTCTTAGCAGGTAGGACATATCTCTATATCCTCCACATCTTTGTGTGTTAAAACATAGTTTTACAAATAGAATTATTCTTTTTTAGAAATATATATATATATATATATTGATAAATGATGATATCATAATGTTGAAATATATATATATATATATCATATAAAACTAACCCAAAGGGGAATCCTGAAAGTGTGGATGAACACAATCACAGTGAAGTAGAAACTCTCTTTGACCCATTAAGCCCAGGAGCCGCGGAGTTCAGATGGGTAAATATATTATAACTTTCGCAGCAGCTTTTTCCTTGTTCATCAACAACTGAGAGATGGACTGTGGATGCTATTGAAGTATATTTCCAACTCTGGAAAAAATAGTTCATTTTACATGAGCAAAAGCCATCCAACTCAGTGTATGGTAATCTTCTTGATGATGGAGACTCTGATCAACAGTTGGTTTCTACGAGTTGTTGAGAACAACCGTTTTCTTTTTATTTTTTCCCCCCACTAAACTAGTAGGATTTTTTCCAAACACTTTTCAATAAACGACTGCAGTACTGTCATTTTTATCCCCTAAATGATTTGAAGCACATAACATTTTTCCACTTCAAAGAAGAATATATTGGCTTTTAACTGACAACTCTTTCAACAAAGCTTTCTTCCTTCATGAAATAAGAGCGGAAGGGGGGGCCGGCGGGTGGGACACGATGCACGAGTATCATTAGGAGCAATCCCCACTCCTCAAACTTTGTAGTAAATCCAAGTATCCTAAATATTCAGGTTTCATGTATCTGCGAAGTTCATAGATAAAAATTAGTAGCCTAAGGTGATAGTTATGCCATATACGTGTTTCATGGAATTCATTGAAAAACTATCTACTTCTATTTATTGGAAAAGCTATTTTACACGCCCAAATTTTGATGAAAGCAGGGGAAGAATTCAGAGAGGCATATCAGCTCAATTTCATAATCAGTGTTCCAAGTGTAACATAAATTATAATTGTTTTGATGGTAATGGCAGTGATGGGATGGGGCTGCCTTTCCTTTCCATTATTCTTGCAACAAGAAGCTACTGGGGTGCATTTGCAATCCTATTCACACTTTGCCTAGTTCTACAAAATCAGAAAGCATACATATGCTATGTTTTACACTCCAAAATGAGATTCATGTATGAGTCACAACTTAAGGCAGATATGCAGGCTTTAGTAAGACTCGGTAATTTGGTATGGGCACAAGACTTTAGCTACCCAGGAATAAGCACAGGAATCTCTAGGTAGAAACTCAAGCATAAATAAAAATCGGGAATCAACATTGACAACAATGATAGTATGCAAAAGATTCTAGAAATACACATTAAGCTTGTAAGTTCTTTTTATTTTTTATTTTTCAATTTAAGAGAGAGAGAGAGAGAGAGAGAGAGAGAGAGAGAGAGAGAGAGAGAGAGAGATTACCAGATAAAAATGAGGGAAAATGAAGTGAGCTTGAAAGTGAAACATTAGGCTCAAAAAGTCATTTCAATAATTTGTTAATGGTAGAAATTGGGTAGGATTGCGAACCACATGATTCTAAGCTGATAAGCATAATGGCACCATATTGGCCACAGTTATCTTGCAGCATCAGCAGTAAAGTCAGTGAGTAGGAAAGAAATGTGTTTTGGTTTTTTTTTTTTTTTTTTTTTTTTTTACACCAGGTGTCTGAGAATAAAGTTTCAACTAATCCCAAAGGTGCACAAGCCCTCGGCAAGGAGTTGTTATGTGTTCTTGTTCAACCAATTGCTGGAAGATTAAAAAAATACCAGAATTCAGAAGAGAAATACCCGTGTCGAAACAAGAAATCAAGGATGACAAGAGAGCAATTTGGCTTGAAGAACTGTGTTCTGCGAATGACATTGGCTACATGTCTCGCAGGAATCAACTTGAAGCTATCTACCTCTCCATCTGTCTCTCAACAAACAGTTCAATAAGGGGTCAAATCCTCCATAAGAAACCACTTCGGATCAAATGAAGAAAACTGAGATGCAACCATCAAAGAACAAGAAAAACTAGCAAATACTGTGGTTAGGAACAGTTAAAAACATTAAAGAAGGGTGTGCTTGAATCGTCCTACCTTGATTCTCAGGTCTAAAACTTTCAGGAAGCTTCAAATCATAACAAAATAGAACATCTCTCTTATACCTGTAGCCATCAATGTCCATATAGGAAACAGCACCTACTGGTATAGCGCTGTATGAAATGCATTTATGATCAGTGAGAGGCAGAGAGAGAGAGCTTGTAAGAATACTTTCTCAACCAATGGCAGATGCCACTACTAGGTAACATGAAACAATGATGGTGAAAACTTACTCATTAGCTATGGATCTGGGAATTCCTGCCTCCTCTTCACATTCCTTCACAAGATTCTCCCCACAAGCAATCCCATGAGGCTGCAATTGCCATAGTGGAAATATGAAATCAGTGGTCGGAACAGAATCATAATGGGCATAATATTTTTTTTTTTTATAAGTAAATCATAATGGGCATAATATAAACCAGCTAATAGGCCTTAGTAAAATGACTTGACCATAAGAGCTTTATCTTTTTGTAATTTTTTATCCAAGACTGGGCATAAATATTCTTGCTCAATTTAACTACTTCAACAAGAAAAACTGAATTGACCTCCAAAAATTTGCAGCAAGCAAGAAATATTCAGATTCCCACCCGCCTCAGGTTTTAAATCATAACTAGGTCATTACAAACCAGTCCTCCAGCAACTAGATGATCAAGCATCCCTGGATAAGTGGCTTTCCCTTGACTTCTCTTCCCTATCCATAAAAGTTTTTGCATATCCCTTTCAACGTAGCCATTCATGTGAACTCCATATGCCTAGGAAAGCATAAGAGAAAAGAAGGCAAAACTTATAGTCATCAATAACCTGATTGCAATACAGTCAGGATCGTCAATCAGATAGAAAAACAAGTATTTAAGTGTTCTTTTGTATACTACCTGTGTATACAGACTATGCATATTTCATTCACATCAATAATACTTATCTCTACTTATAAAAAGAAAAAAGAAAAAGATAATTTTGTTTTTCTTGGTATGTTCAAATATTGATATTCCTTCTTCAATCGGTAGTGCAGATATTTTTTTTATAGGTAAAAGTAACAATCAGTAATGCAGATATCTGAGGCTAAATATGAAATACAATGGTAATATTCAGGTCCATAAATTTCGTGCAAATGGTACTGCAAAGAGGAAGAAGAAGCCAGTAAGACCAATGTACTATATTTACACTGTCCTAAGGTTAATAATGTGGTCAAAAGGTAATGAAGAAGTCATGATGCGCATGTTTTGTATCTCTGTAGCGTGTGATGAAAGTTCACTTCACCTTTTTCTTAGTAGAAGCCCCTTTTGCGTTTATAGGTGATACAACTCACACAAAATTATATGGGGATAAATCTATGACCTCACCACCAACCCCATTTTCTAGAGGGAGGAGATGCCATTTGGTCTACAGACCTCAGTCTTGATTAGCCGAAACCATGGATATAAGATGTAATACTGACCCATCACTCTATGGGACTCATAAATTCACTTTATGGTTGCCTAACAAAAGTAAGAAAATCCTTGACTACTAGTAAAAAAAAAAGTGCAGAGCTCGTTGTGATGAAATTCTTAAGTGCGATCATTTTACAAAATGTCTGTAAGAGTTCCACACATTAAATGATGATAAAAAGAACAAAAGATAACAAAATAGTGAAAAGGCAAGTCAGATAGGGAAATGATTCCTAAGCAACAGGTTGGACAATTAACCTTCAGCATTTTGTTTTATATAATTTCAAGTCCTGTGTTGAAAGAATCACCTCTTTTTAGGTCAGTCTCAGGAACCTTTGTCATTGAAGAATATAAGCTTAGTGAAAGCAGAGCATCCAAAAAAAACAAGTATTAACCACTGAATTTTCCTCTCCATTGATAGAATATTTTTTATAAGTACTATCAATGGAGAAGGTTTTTTTTCCCCCTTTATGAAAGCTAAAGAAAAGCACTTGGTTTTTAAAGCAAAAGAATCTAGAACCAAATCAATTTGCAAGTGTCTAATCATATTTAACACGTTTCTTAAAATTTATGACTACAAAACAACGGTGTCAACTGCGTCTCAAGAGAACTGTGTATGCAAAAGATGAGACATTCCATAACCCAAAAACCCACCTTTATTCCAAAGTAAGGAGCTGCAGCACGTTCCAGTGAGAAAAAGACCCGCGAACCAAAGGAAGATGTCACAGGGTAAAGCTGAATAAAATCAGTAGAATTGATATCAGTCAAGGACTCAACGATTGGACACTCAGAAACATAGGTGGAAACTTCTAAATAAGGGAGTGGGGGAAGGGTCATAGGTGGAAACTTTTAAATAAGGGAGTGGGGGAAGGGTGATATATTCTAGCATGTAATCCTCACACACAGATATTACGTGAAATTACCATTGGTCCTTTAACACTCTCCCTAACGTGTGAGTAAGTGTAGAGTCTAGGATTCGAATTCAGATTTCTGTTCTAATATCAATTGAAATCACAACTTGTTAAAATTTTAAACTGATGGAAAGATATATATTTTATTATTTAAGTTATATTTTAACATATTCCAACTCACATTCACTTGGTACGCCCAAAAGGATAACATGAGCGAATCAGTGCGTCGCTTAATTACAATTAGTACCTCGTTCCGTATTCCTGGAATCAGTTCTTCCCCCAAGCATTTGACCACATCACCGACTGCAACAGTCCTATCCTCGGGTTTCCCCAACATTGGATGTAAGGTCACATGGGCACCAATGCGCCCTCCATAAGAATCATCTCTAGGGAAAATGAAGACATCCTTGAATCTCTTTAAATGTTGAGCGAAACTGCAAGAATTTGAAAAATTACCTAAGAAACCTACGGTTTTGATTCCCGAATAGACACAAACAAAATCGATTCCACAATTCAACATGATAGTGTTGAGTTTGTTCCTTGGCTTCAATCCCACATGGGTAGGAAGTGAAGCCACAATAAGCCTCTTGGGCTATATAAGGAGGCTAAGACTTCTTGGTTAGACACACCAACTAACAAGTTATCAAGTAATAACTTGTGAGTAAAATCCTCTATTAGCCTTTTCTTGTAAAAGGGAAAGAGGTGAAAGTTAAAGTTTTCTTAGTGAGAAAATTTTGTGAGTGTCATTTGTGGTGAGGAGAAAAATTGTGTGATTGCAACAATTTTTCACATAGTGTATTTTCTTCTCTGGGTCTGCTGGTTTTTTCTTCCTGCTTTGGGAGTTTCCAGGTAAATTCTTGTGTTATTATTATTTCTGTATATCTCTTTATATTCCTGCATAGAGGTGGATCCTGGGGGTGAATTTGGGAGGTCCAAATTCCCAACAATTGGTATCAGAGCTGGGGTCCTCTTTCTTTTGTGGAGTGGAGCTTTGGTATGGTAGTGTGGATACGTACAGTCTAAGGAGGTTCTGTCTAAGGAGATTGGAAATTCTAAGTGTGTCCATTGTGACCCTCCAATCTTTCCTGGGAACCTTGAAGTTCTGTCTAGGAAAGAGAAATCTTTCCTGGGAACTTACTTAGTGAGTACTATTCATTCCTACGGTAAAAGAATCAAGAGCCAAGGTTCGGGTCTAAGGAGATGGCTGGAGCAGACGTGAAAGTATCAAGGATCGAGAAGTTCGATGGCACAGATTATGGATACTGGAGGATGCAGATAGAGGATTACCTATATGGGAAGAAACTTCATCTTCCATTGTTAGGGAAGAAGCCAGAGACCATGGCAGTTGCTGATTGGGACCTGCTAGATCGACAGGTTCTGGGGGTTATTCGACTAACCCTATCGAGATCCGTTGCACACAACGTCATCAAGGAGAAGACGACTGCAGATCTCATAGCGGCTTTGTCAAGTATGTATGAAAAGCCGTCAGCAAATAACAAAGTACATTTGATGAAAAAGTTATTCAACTTGAAAATGTCAGATGGTACGTCTGTTGCACAACATCTAAATGATTTTAATACTATCACAAATCAATTGTCATCTGTTGAAATTGAGTTTGATGATGAAATACGTGCATTGATACTATTGGCCTCACTGCCAAATAGTTGGGAAGCCATGAGAATGGCTGTCAGTAATTCTGCTGGTAAATCAAAATTAAAATATGATGATATTCGTGATTTGATTTTGGCTGAGGAGGTACGCAAGAGGGATTCAGGCGAAATCTCGGGTTCGAGTTCAGCGCTTAATGTTGATTCTCGAGGGAGATCACAAGACAGAAACTCAAACAGAGGCAGATCAAAATCAAAGAACAGGGGCAAGAGCAAGACAAAGCCTGGGCAGCAGGCAACTTGCTGGAATTGTGGCAAGACTGGTCACATAAAAAGGAATTGCAGAAATCCTAAAAAGGAGAATGATAGTGCTAATGTGGTAACTGAAGAAGTACAAGATGCACTATTACTTGCAGTTCATACTCCAGTTGATGACTGGATACTGGATTCAGGAGCTTCTTTCCACACAACTTCCCATCGGGAAATAATGCAAAACTATGTTGCAGGTGATTTTGGGAAGGTGTACTTGGCTGATGGAGAGGCTTTGAATGTGGTGGGAATGGGAGACATTGATATTGCACTCCCTAACAAGAACAAGTGGATCCTGCAGAAAGTCAGACACATTCCTGAGTTGAAGAAGAATCTCATCTCTATTGGGCAACTCGATGATTGTGGCTATTCAGTAGTGTTCTCAGATAGCACCTGGAAGGTCACTAAAGGGGCATTGGTACTGGCTCGGGGTAAGAAAACTGGTACACTTTATATGACTACTGGTTTGAATAATACTGTTGCTACTACCGTTGCAGAGAGCACAGCAGATTTGTGGCATTGTAGGCTTGGCCATTTGAGTCAGAAGGGCATGAAAGAACTACTGGCAAGAGGCAAGCTACCAGAACTAAAGTCAGTTGATCTCAGTACGTGTGAGAGTTGCATTATGGGAAAACAAAAGAAGGTCAGTTTTTTGAAGAGTGGTAGAACACTGAAAACAGGAAAGTTAGATCTTGTGCACACAGACGTGTGGGGACCTTCCCCAGTTGCATCTCTTGGAGGTTCTCGGTACTATGTCACGTTCATTGACGATCACAGCAGGAAGGTATGGGTTTATTTTTTGAAGCATAAATCTGATGTATTTAATGTGTTCAAAAATTGGAAAGCCCTGGTTGAAACAGAGACAGACTTAAAGCTGAAATGCTTGAGGTCTGATAATGGTGGAGAATATATTGATGGAGGATTCAATGAGTACTGTGCAACTCATGGTATCAGAATGGAAAAGACCATTCCTGGAACACCACAACAAAATGGAGTTGCTGAGCGTATGAATAGAACCATTAATGAGCGTGCTAGAAGCATGAGGCTGTACGCTGGATTACCACCTACTTTCTGGGCAGATGCAGTCAGCACTGCTGTGTACTTGATAAACAGAGGGCCATCAGTTCCATTGGATTGTGGACTGCCTGAGGAGGCTTGGAGTGGGAAAGAGGTCAAATTTTCTCACCTTAAAACTTTTGGCTGTCTTTCTTATGTTCTTGTTGATTCTGATGCTCGTAGTAAACTTGAAGCTAAGTCAAAGAAATGTTATTTCATTGGCTATGGAGACGAGGCATTTGGCTATCGTTTCTGGGATGATCAGGGTCGGAAGATTATAAGAAGCAGGAATGTGATATTCAATGAGAAGATTATGTACAAGGATAAGTCCAGTACAGTTGCTGAAGCAGCTCCTCATGAGTTCGAGTTCGAGAACTTGGATGACCTACCAGAGACCACTGTGCAGTGTAGAGATGTGAGTGACGGGGAGAATGGGTCCGATGCACCCGTTCCAATTATTCCGCAATCAGAACCAGAGCCGTCTACTCCTGCAGCTGCAGTTCGCAGGTCAGTTAGGACTATTCGTCCCCCATAACGTTTCTCACCTACTTTGAATTATATTCTGTTGACAGATGGTGGAGAACCGCAGAGCTACCAGGAAACCTTGCAAGATGAACATTCTAGCAAGTGGAAGCTGGCCATGAAAGATGAGATGGATTCCTTGTTAGGGAATCAGACATTGGAGTTGACAAAACTTCCATCAGGGAAGAAGGCATTGCACAACAAGTGGGTGTACCGGGTAAAGACTGAGCAAGATGGTAGTAAAAGGTACAAGGCCAGACTTGTTGTAAAAGGCTTTCAGCAGAAGCAGGGTATTAATTACTCTGAGATCTTTTCTCCTGTGGTAAAAATCACAACCATCAGGTTAGTGTTGGCTATGGTTACTACTGAAGATCTATTTCTTGAGCAACTAGATGTGAAGACAGCTTTTCTTCATGGAGACCTTGAAGAAGACATCTTCATGCACCAACCTGAGGGGTTTGTAGTACAGGAAAATGAAGATTCAGTTTGCAGACTGAAGAAGAGCTTGTATGGCCTGAAGCAAGCTCCTAGACAGTGGTACAAGAAGTTTGACAGTTTTATGTGCAGTGCAGGATATATCAGATGTCAGGCAGATCACTGCTGCTATGTCAGGCAGTTTGACAATTCTTATATTATCTTGTTGTTATATGTGGATGACATGCTTATTGCAGGGGCTAGTATTGATGAGATCAATAATCTGAAGAAGCAGATGTCAGAGCACTTTGCAATGAAGGATTTGGGAGCTGCAAAGCAAATTCTTGGCATGAGGCACGTTAAGGGACAGAGTCAGAGGCACGTTAAGACTCTCTCAGGCTGAGTATGTGAAAAAGGTACTCAGCAGGTTCAATATGGACAAGGCCAAACCAGTTGGCACACCTTTAGGCAATCACTTCAGACTCAGTAAGGATCAGTCACCAAAGTCAGAAGAGGAACAAGACTACATGAGTAAGGTTCCTTATGCTTCAGCTATTGGTTCACTTATGTATGCTATGGTTTGCACTAGACCAGATATTGCCCATGCAGTGGGAGTTGTGAGTAGATACATGAGTATCCCGGGAAGACAACATTGGGAAGCAGTAAAGTGGATTTTGAGATACCTAAAAGGCTCCTCAGAAACGTGCTTGTGTTTCTCAGGAGAGGGCTTAGAGGTGCAGGGCTATGTTGATGCTGATTTAGCTGGAGATGTTGATAGCAGAAAGAGTACCACAGGGTTTGTCTACACCCTGGGTGGTACTGCAGTTTCATGGGGTTCAAATCTACAAAAGACAGTTTCTTTGTCGACGACAGAAGCTGAGTACATTGCAGTTTCAGAAGCTGCAAAGGAAATGATTTGGCTACAGGGTTTCTTGGAGGAATTGGGCAAAGATATTCAAAAGGGCACTCTCTACAGCGACAATCAGAGTGCAATATTCCTCGCCAAGAACCCAGCATTTCATTCCAGGACTAAGCACATACAGATCAGGTATCACTTCATACGATCATTGGTAGATGATGGACAGTTGTTACTTGAAAAAATTTGTGGAAGTAAGAACCCTGCTGATATGTTGACAAAGAGCGTTACACTTGAGAAACTGAAGCTGTGCGCGACTTCAATTGGTCTTCAAGCATAAAGATAGGGGCAAAAAAAAAAAGATAGCGGAAGCTATGAAGATCTTCATTCAGGTGGAGCATGGCTGTGGGATCAGCCAAAGTCACAAGGTAGAGATTGTTGAGTTTGTTCCTTGACTTCAATCCCACATGGGTAGGAAGTGAAGCCACAATAAGTCTCTTGGGCTATATAAGGAGGCTAAGACTTCTTGGTTAGACACACCAACTAACAAGTTATCAAGACCTCCCAAATTCACCCCCAGGATCCACCTCTATGCAGGAATATAAAGAGATATACAGAAATAATAATAACACAAGAATTTACCTGGAAACTCCCAAAGCAAGAAGAAAAAACCAGCAGACCCAGAGAAGAAAATACACTATGTGAAAAATTGTTGCAATCACACAATTTTTCTCCTCACCACAAATGACACTCACAAAATTTTCTCACTAAGAAAACTTTAACTTTCACCTCTTTCCCTTTTACAAGAAAAGGCTAATAGAGGATTTTACTCACAAGTTATTACTTGATAACTTGTTAGTTGGTGTGTCTAACCAAGAAGTCTTAGCCTCCTTATATAGCCCAAGAGGCTTATTGTGGCTTCACTTCCTACCCATGTGGGATTGAAGCCAAGGAACAAACTCAACAATCTCCACCTTGTGACTTTGGCTGATCCCACAGCCATGCTCCACCTGGATGAAGATCTTCATAGCTTCCGCTATCTTTTTTTTTTTGCCCCTATCTTTATGCTTGAAGACCAATTGAAGTCGCGCACAGCTTCAGTTTCTCAAGTGTAACGCTCTTTGTCAACATATCAGCAGGGTTCTTACTTCCACAAATTTTTTCAAGTAACAACTGTCCATCATCTACCAATGATCGTATGAAGTGATACCTGATCTGTATGTGCTTAGTCCTGGAATGAAATGCTGGGTTCTTGGCGAGGAATATTGCACTCTGATTGTCGCTGTAGAGAGTGCCCTTTTGAATATCTTTGCCCAATTCCTCCAAGAAACCCTGTAGCCAAATCATTTCCTTTGCAGCTTCTGAAACTGCAATGTACTCAGCTTCTGTCGTCGACAAAGAAACTGTCTTTTGTAGATTTGAACCCCATGAAACTGCAGTACCACCCAGGGTGTAGACAAACCCTGTGGTACTCTTTCTGCTATCAACATCTCCAGCTAAATCAGCATCAACATAGCCCTGCACCTCTAAGCCCTCTCCTGAGAAACACAAGCACGTTTCTGAGGAGCCTTTTAGGTATCTCAAAATCCACTTTACTGCTTCCCAATGTTGTCTTCCCGGGATACTCATGTATCTACTCACAACTCCCACTGCATGGGCAATATCTGGTCTAGTGCAAACCATAGCATACATAAGTGAACCAATAGCTGAAGCATAAGGAACCTTACTCATGTAGTCTTGTTCCTCTTCTGACTTTGGTGACTGATCCTTACTGAGTCTGAAGTGATTGCCTAAAGGTGTGCCAACTGGTTTGGCCTTGTCCATATTGAACCTGCTGAGTACCTTTTTCACATACTCAGCCTGAGAGAGTCTTAACGTGCCTCTGACTCTGTCCCTTAACGTGCCTCATGCCAAGAATTTGCTTTGCAGCTCCCAAATCCTTCATTGCAAAGTGCTCTGACATCTGCTTCTTCAGATTATTGATCTCATCAATACTAGCCCCTGCAATAAGCATGTCATCCACATATAACAACAAGATAATATAAGAATTGTCAAACTGCCTGACATAGCAGCAGTGATCTGCCTGACATCTGATATATCCTGCACTGCACATAAAACTGTCAAACTTCTTGTACCACTGTCTAGGAGCTTGCTTCAGGCCATACAAGCTCTTCTTCAGTCTGCAAACTGAATCTTCATTTTCCTGTACTACAAACCCCTCAGGTTGGTGCATGAAGATGTCTTCTTCAAGGTCTCCATGAAGAAAAGCTGTCTTCACATCTAGTTGCTCAAGAAATAGATCTTCAGTAGTAACCATAGCCAACACTAACCTGATGGTTGTGATTTTTACCACAGGAGAAAAGATCTCAGAGTAATTAATACCCTGCTTCTGCTGAAAGCCTTTTACAACAAGTCTGGCCTTGTACCTTTTACTACCATCTTGCTCAGTCTTTACCCGGTACACCCACTTGTTGTGCAATGCCTTCTTCCCTGATGGAAGTTTTGTCAACTCCAATGTCTGATTCCCTAACAAGGAATCCATCTCATCTTTCATGGCCAGCTTCCACTTGCTAGAATGTTCATCTTGCAAGGTTTCCTGGTAGCTCTGCGGTTCTCCACCATCTGTCAACAGAATATAATTCAAAGTAGGTGAGAAACGTTATGGGGGACGAATAGTCCTAACTGACCTGCGAACTGCAGCTGCAGGAGTAGACGGCTCTGGTTCTGATTGCGGAATAATTGGAACGGGTGCATCGGACCCATTCTCCCCGTCACTCACATCTCTACACTGCACAGTGGTCTCTGGTAGGTCATCCAAGTTCTCGAACTCGAACTCATGAGGAGCTGCTTCAGCAACTGTACTGGACTTATCCTTGTACATAATCTTCTCATTGAATATCACATTCCTGCTTCTTATAATCTTCCGACCCTGATCATCCCAGAAACGATAGCCAAATGCCTCGTCTCCATAGCCAATGAAATAACATTTCTTTGACTTAGCTTCAAGTTTACTACGAGCATCAGAATCAACAAGAACATAAGAAAGACAGCCAAAAGTTTTAAGGTGAGAAAATTTGACCTCTTTCCCACTCCAAGCCTCCTCAGGCAGTCCACAATCCAATGGAACTGATGGCCCTCTGTTTATCAAGTACACAGCAGTGCTGACTGCATCTGCCCAGAAAGTAGGTGGTAATCCAGCGTACAGCCTCATGCTTCTAGCACGCTCATTAATGGTTCTATTCATACGCTCAGCAACTCCATTTTGTTGTGGTGTTCCAGGAATGGTCTTTTCCATTCTGATACCATGAGTTGCACAGTACTCATTGAATCCTCCATCAATATATTCTCCACCATTATCAGACCTCAAGCATTTCAGCTTTAAGTCTGTCTCTGTTTCAACCAGGGCTTTCCAATTTTTGAACACATTAAATACATCAGATTTATGCTTCAAAAAATAAACCCATACCTTCCTGCTGTGATCGTCAATGAACGTGACATAGTACCGAGAACCTCCAAGAGATGCAACTGGGGAAGGTCCCCACACGTCTGTGTGCACAAGATCTAACTTTCCTGTTTTCAGTGTTCTACCACTCTTCAAAAAACTGACCTTCTTTTGTTTTCCCATAATGCAACTCTCACACGTACTGAGATCAACTGACTTTAGTTCTGGTAGCTTGCCTCTTGCCAGTAGTTCTTTCATGCCCTTCTGACTCAAATGGCCAAGCCTACAATGCCACAAATCTGCTGTGCTCTCTGCAACGGTAGTAGCAACAGTATTATTCAAACCAGTAGTCATATAAAGTGTACCAGTTTTCTTACCCCGAGCCAGTACCAATGCCCCTTTAGTGACCTTCCAGGTGCTATCTGAGAACACTACTGAATAGCCACAATCATCGAGTTGCCCAATAGAGATGAGATTCTTCTTCAACTCAGGAATGTGTCTGACTTTCTGCAGGATCCACTTGTTCTTGTTAGGGAGTGCAATATCAATGTCTCCCATTCCCACCACATTCAAAGCCTCTCCATCAGCCAAGTACACCTTCCCAAAATCACCTGCAACATAGTTTTGCATTATTTCCCGATGGGAAGTTGTGTGGAAAGAAGCTCCTGAATCCAGTATCCAGTCATCAACTGGAGTATGAACTGCAAGTAATAGTGCATCTTGTACTTCTTCAGTTACCACATTAGCACTATCATTCTCCTTTTTAGGATTTCTGCAATTCCTTTTTATGTGACCAGTCTTGCCACAATTCCAGCAAGTTGCCTGCTGCCCAGGCTTTGTCTTGCTCTTGCCCCTGTTCTTTGATTTTGATCTGCCTCTGTTTGAGTTTCTGTCTTGTGATCTCCCTCGAGAATCAACATTAAGCGCTGAACTCGAACCCGAGATTTCGCCTGAATCCCTCTTGCGTACCTCCTCAGCCAAAATCAAATCACGAATATCATCATATTTTAATTTTGATTTACCAGCAGAATTACTGACAGCCATTCTCATGGCTTCCCAACTATTTGGCAGTGAGGCCAATAGTATCAATGCACGTATTTCATCATCAAACTCAATTTCAACAGATGACAATTGATTTGTGATAGTATTAAAATCATTTAGATGTTGTGCAACAGACGTACCATCTGACATTTTCAAGTTGAATAACTTTTTCATCAAATGTACTTTGTTATTTGCTGACGGCTTTTCATACATACTTGACAAAGCCGCTATGAGATCTGCAGTCGTCTTCTCCTTGATGACGTTGTGTGCAACGGATCTCGATAGGGTTAGTCGAATAACCCCCAGAACCTGTCGATCTAGCAGGTCCCAATCAGCAACTGCCATGGTCTCTGGCTTCTTCCCTAACAATGGAAGATGAAGTTTCTTCCCATATAGGTAATCCTCTATCTGCATCCTCCAGTATCCATAATCTGTGCCATCGAACTTCTCGATCCCTGATACTTTCACGTCTGCTCCAGCCATCTCCTTAGACCCGAACCTTGGCTCTTGATTCTTTTACCGTAGGAATGAATAGTACTCACTAAGTAAGTTCCCAGGAAAGATTTCTCTTTCCTAGACAGAACTTCAAGGTTCTCAGGAAAGATTGGAGGGTCACAATGGACACACTTAGAATTTCCAATCTCCTTAGACAGAACCTCCTTAGACTGTACGTATCCACACTACCATACCAAAGCTCCACCCCACAAAAGAAAGAGGACCCCAGCTCTGATACCAATTGTTGGGAATTTGGACCTCCCAAATTCACCCCCAGGATCCACCTCTATGCAGGAATATAAAGAGATATACAGAAATAATAATAACACAAGAATTTACCTGGAAACTCCCAAAGCAGGAAGAAAAAACCAGCAGACCTAGAGAAGAAAATACACTATGTGAAAAATTGTTGCAATCACACAATTTTTCTCCTCACCACAAATGACACTCACAAAGTTTTCTCACTTTCCTTGGCTTCAATCCCACATGGGTAGGAAGTGAAGCCACAATAAGCCTCTTGGGCTATATAAGGAGGCTAAGACTTCTTGGTTAGACACACCAACTAACAAGTTATCAAGTAATAACTTGTGAGTAAAATCCTCTATTAGCCTTTTCTTGTAAAAGGGAAAGAGGTGAAAGTTAAAGTTTTCTTAGTGAGAAAATTTTGTGAGTGTCATTTGTGGTGAGGAGAAAAATTGTGTGATTGCAACAATTTTTTAAAATTGTGTGATTGCAACAATTTTTCACATAGTGTATTTTCTTCTCTGGGTCTGCTGGTTTTTTCTTCCTGCTTTGGGAGTTTCCAGGTAAATTCTTGTGTTATTATTATTTCTGTATATCTCTTTATATTCCTGCATAGAGGTGGATCCTGGGGGTGAATTTGGGAGGTCCAAATTCCCAACAATTGGTATCAGAGCTGGGGTCCTCTTTCTTTTGTGGGGTGGAGCTTTGGTATGGTAGTGTGGATACGTACAGTCTAAGGAGGTTCTGTCTAAGGAGATTGGAAATTCAATTGGTCTTCAAGCATAAAGATAGGGGCAAAAAAAAAAGATAGCGGAAGCTATGAAGATCTTCATCCAGGTGGAGCATGGCTGTAGGATCAGCCAAAGTCACAAGGTGGAGATTGTTGAGTTTGTTCCTTGGCTTCAATCCCACATGGGTAGGAAGTGAAGCCACAATAAGCCTCTTGGGCTATATAAGGAGGCTAAGACTTCTTGGTTAGACACACCAACTAACAAGTTATCAAGTAATAACTTGTGAGTAAAATCCTCTATTAGCCTTTTCTTGTAAAAGGGAAAGAGGTGAAAGTTAAAGTTTTCTTAGTGAAAAAATTTTGTGAGTGTCATTTGTGGTGAGGAGAAAAATTGTGTGATTGCAACAATTTTTCACATAGTGTATTTTCTTCTCTGGGTCTGCTGATTTTTTCTTCCTGCTTTGGGAGTTTCCAGGTAAATTCTTGTGTTATTATTATTTCTGTATATCTCTTTATATTCCTGCATAGAGGTGGATCCTGGGGGTGAATTTGGGAGGTCCAAATTCCCAACAGATAGAAATTCAGTTCCCGGAGAATTTGACCGAAACATATCAGTGAGGTCAGTAATAAAAAAACCATATACGAATTTCTCTATAAGACTCTAAGCCTTACCCATTATGAAGATAACCAACGATTTGGTCCTCGATGACAAATGGAAGGAACTCGGATTGCTTTTCCTGGGAGCGATTACAAAAGAGAAATGAGTAATGTTACAAAAGGAAATGAAAACACAGTCCGTTTGGCTTGAGAAGGAGCAAACACTACGAGAAGTAGGTCCAAAAACAGCCAAAATGCTTCTTAATTCCTTCAATGTCTTGAATTTCTTAGGAACCAAACAGAAGAAAAGAGAGACTCCAAGGGACTTAACTGATCCACGATTGCAGATTTTGACCTTATGGAAGAATCTTGAGATATCCGAAGGATCGTCTGGAAGGATTTCCGGTTGAGAAATTCGCAAGACGTCAGCCCAACTGAAGGAAGTACCGGCAGCGGATACTGAAAGAGTAGTGGACTTGGATTTGAAGCAAGTGTGAGTGAGAAAAAGCGATGGAAACGGTGTCGAAGTTCCCATGGGAAAAGCAGGAGAAGCTTTGGAGATGCAGAGGGAGGGAAAGAACGAGTTTTGGATTTTGGAGATGCGGGCCATCAGAGAGGTTGGGCAATTGGGCAGCAATGATATATGATATCACAGCATCACTCCCTCCAGGTGCTAATTTCGTCCGTTCCAACTTCCGGCGCGAGAAGACTCCCGGTCCGTCCCGGATTTTCCCCACCCGGTTTAGTGATCTTATCTTTTGGATTATTGATTAATAAAAATTATCTCACAACTAATTAGATCATCTTACAATTCATTCTCATCATTAACCTCTCCAAAATTACTAATATATTCAAAAGTTGTTCTCCTCCTTAGGTTATTAGTCTTCCATTCTTGTTTCAACATTTTTCATCCTCTATTATTATTATTATTAAGACTCAATGGCATCTAATCTTTTTTTATCGAGTCTGAAATCCAACGTATCATATTTCTGATCTCAAAAAATTACTTGTTGCCTTTTCTTGCCAAATTGACGTTAAGTTCTGCAAAATATTAAAAATCCAATTTAATGCCAAATTGACGTTAAATTCAGCATATTTATGAGTTTATATTGGTAGATACCGATTTAATTATTCTTTTTTGAAATTACTTATTATGTTCAAACCCAATCTTCTCCACCTCAATATTCAATTATTGTCTTTCATAAAATTACTATTAAGAAAGTCCTCGCCTTGAAACATTTGAGGAAAATTTCTTATTTGACAAAGAAATTTTTTCATCCTTATGATCCTCCATATTATGATTATTACGATTACTAGTTGGTATGGATACAAATACTTTAAAATAAAATAAAAATTTTGCATAATTTATGTTCTTCCACTTTGACAAATATAAGAGATCAAGACAATCTCCCGATGGTTTTTACTATCTTCTTCAACAAAGTTTTAAGAATTTTTAATTATAAATTGATTTTTCAGCCACATTAAAACATTGTCCATCTCTTCTTCTTTTCTTTTTCAAAACAAAATTAAACTGAATTATAAAATGAAAATATGTTATGAAGCATCATCTCTCTTTCAATATTATTATGTTCTTAGCCCGCCAAATCTTCATCAAATGGTGGAAAAAATATAATTATATGATCATATCATAATCATGTCTTCAAATGTTACTAAAATCCTTGAAGTTCTAGTCCATTGAAGTAGAATTCAGGCATAATTAGTATCAATTACTAGTAAGAAGAATTTGAAGAAATTAGTTGACTCAATATCACAAATCTCAGATAGCGATAATAAATAAGACTTACCATTGCATCAAGTTAGATTATCACGATCACAACAACCCACATCATTACTAGTGCAACAAAGCTCTTCTTTTCAAACTCAATAGGCATTTATTTCTCATGCCAACTTATATTTTCGTCTAGCACATCTCATTAACTCTCAAGATTCATTTAATCTAGAATTTGTAGATTATGACCTTCAGATTATGAAATGATTTTAAAAAATTATTGTTTTCTCAATTATTCAACATGACAATCACTTTAAGACAAAAGCATAAGCATTATTAATTATTGTTAGAAACATTATTTCTTCATATCTACCAATTGATAAACACAAGCAATTTTAGGCACCCATTATCAGATTATTGTTCAATTCCACTCGTAAGCATTATTGGTGCCACTCATCTATTATCTGCCGATGCGTGAAGATAAAACTTTAGACATCCATTATTAAATTACCATGTATAAAGTTGTTGTTTAATGTCTATAAAGGGAAGTCTATAAATAAAGGAAAGGGATTAAAAAAAATCTCTTTTGAAAACTTTTCTTTCTCTCAATCCTCACATCCAAAATAATCTTAATGTCTTTTGCTTCCAATTTTTATGAGAATTAATCTCATTGTAAATATTGTGTTTTTAATAGAGTTAAATTTATCAATTATAATTTCTATGTCGTAGATTCATATAATTAATAATTCACGTATATGGTTGGTTATATTGTCTGTTTATATTGTTTCATGCATATGGCTAGTTATATCGTCTATTGTTATATTATAAATTAATTACAAATTATAATTATTATTTTATTAAGCTTATTTTTTGTAGGGATGTAAAAAATAGTCGGTAAATCAAAAATTGGGCCCAAATTGGTTAAATCGATCATATTCTGGATCAGTCCGATCCGAAATTGATTTCCTTAGTTTTAAAATTGTCCAGTTCCAGTCCCATTTTACACTTTTTAGGAGCGAATCGATTCGATATATTATATATAAATTAAAATTTGTAATATCATATATAATAATATAAATTATAATTATATATAAAAAAATGTTATTATAATTTATAAAGTAAAACCGGACTAATTATCCCCTAATTTTATGCACAAACTCGATAATAAAATTTTTGAAACGATTAAGAACATCTTTATTAATCTCATCAAACTAATTATCAAACATAAATTTAATAATTTATATTAAAAATTACCTCATATTGATTTTATCAAACTATATTTTTAAAATTGTAAATTACAGTAAAAATAGATAAACTTTTTAAATTTAAAAAATTATTATTCATCCTTCATTTTGTTTAATATATTTTATTTCTCTTACATCTTTTTCTCTATTTTTTTTTCTATAGAATAAGGTAATGTTTGTCATTATACTTTTATAATTTTTTATACAAAACATAAATTCCTATACACATTTTTCAAATCCCAATACATATTTTTCAAATTCTAATACACTTTTTCTAAATTCTAAAATAATAATAATATTAAAAAATAAACTAAACTCATCTCAACTCATTTCATTTTCGAATCTAAATGAGGCCTAAATGTGTTTATTATATTTTTTTAATTATAGTTTTATTAAAAATTGTTGAAAATAATAATTTAAGCATTAAATTAAATTATTAATATACATATAATTAGTATAATTATAAAATATTATTATATTATTATTTTAATGAGCCTAATAATAAATTTAATATAGAATTATGGTAAATATGATTTACTTATTTAATTAAATTTGTATTTTTTTTATTAAATTTGGATGATTTTTATTTTTATGAGACTAACGGATGCTCTAAACACCGTATGATTTACGTCAGTGTATACAAAATTATTTTGTAGACTTTTAGGAGGAAGCTATCATTTCTCATCTGCCCTTTGTACTGTGATTATCTCCCGACTCACGCAAAAGCTCCTGATGCCGTGGACGTTATTCTTTTCAAATTTGAAGTCTCACTCGTTCAATTTCCCACCCGCCACCATCCCTCAACTTCAAAACCTGCCTTCTTCCCAAACCCCTATTTGTTCCCGCTGGTTCTCCCTCTCCGCCACCGCCCGGTTGCCGTGTTTCCAGCCCGGTGAAGTGTCGGAAAATGTCGTGCTCGTCCCAAACCGCCTTCCCTACTCTCAGAACTGTCACTATATCGTACTCAGAGCTCAAGGTACGTATTCTCTCTTGGGTTCTGTTTGGTCCCTGCGAAGATTATTGGTAAGCAGAATAATGGTGTTGCCTGGCCCTTTTGTGGAGAAAACTAAACGTTCCTGTTTATTCGGCCTTGGACGAGTTGACTTTTTTGTTATTGAAACTAAAATGACATTGTAAACGGGGCTCGAGTTGTGCGCATACGTTATAAAATCATAAAATGTTGTTGAACACAATTATCACGCACGCCAAATTCGATAGCAATCCTATTTGTGCAGTATAGCTAAGATTACAATCGCTTCATAAATTAGTTTGTTTTTAACGTCCCGTCACCTTGATGGAATCCTCGGAATTGATTGTAACAGGACAAGAGCGCTGACTTATCGATGAAAATCGAAGAAGGTTTTGGACCTAACGGGCTGGGAATTCTATCGATTTCTGAGGTACGAAATTGTCTCGTATGCAAACTGCTTGTTTAAGTTACTGTCTCGTTATTATCTTTATATATACAATTGGGAATGAATCTACTTTTACTATGATCTTAACGTATCATTTGCAGCTAGCACATTTAATATGTTCCTTGCCACCATCAATCATGGTTATCGTTTTGGAGGAACAGACTACCCATTATTTTTGCACGGGATAGTTTCTTTTTCTCTCTCTTTTCCTTTCCCTTTGTTTTTTGTTTTGTTTTTGTTTTTATGGTACTTGGCATATTATGGTAATCAGCATCCTAATATGCCTTAAAGTTAGTTCCATATCAGCAATTTGTTTGCGACAGTTTAAGTCATTAGGTTATGGCTTCAAGTAAATGGAGCTCTAGATGCGATTTTAAGTGAGCTTTGTGGAAATAGATGTTAGTTGTAATATCTGTGGCATTAGAAATGTTCAGAGAATGTAAGGCACCCTCTGCATCGAACTTATTTGAAATATGATGACCATGTAATGCGTTGGTGAAAAATTGAAAAATATCGTTGTCTCTTTTAATTGGAAGACTTCTAAATCGGTGTGTTATTTGTTATTGGTAGGTATGAGTACCATATATGGCATCTTTAATGATCGAATGAAAATTTGTCTGGTTCACAAGGTTTATTAATATGTAAAATACCATGGGCAAAAAGAACCTTTTAAAAACTGTTTCTGATTGCAAAAAAAATGAAGTTGCTTATCAAAACATTTTGCGGAGCTCCTCGTATATCTCTATGGGTGTATTTATTTCAGAGATATGTTCAACTGTATCTTTGATTTTTCTTATTTATTTTTCTTTGGGACTAAGAGTAGGTTTGCTCTTAATTATGACAACAGGGGTCTATTTGCTGCTTTATTTAAAACACTATTCTCTATAATTAGAGAATAGGATTCTGCCATGAACTAGGCAACAATCAAAATGTATACTCTCCGTGCTCATAGGCTGCAATGAAAGTTTTCACCTATCCTGCAAACTTCGATGCCTGATTTTCACTTTATTTATAACATGATTGCCCCAATTGTTCTTGTCTTTGCAATCAGAATTTCCTCAAGTCGTGAGTACAGTGTTAATCTCATGTCAGATCTCTTTCGTATTCTGAAGCTGTGTATCTTGACCCCGTGCATGGCGGAGCTCCACTATTCTATATAGAATTTATGACTCTGTGTTTTCTAGTATTATCATAATTGCTTCTCTGAGTTTAACCTTATTTAATTGTAGGTTCCAGGATTTGCTGCATTGCGTCGAAATCTGTTACGTCTTTCACCTAGGTATAATCTTTGAAATATTCCAAGTCATTTTGAGTGCTCTCAAATATGTCTCACTAAGGAGTATATTTGAAACTATTTTTTACCATATTCTTCATATGATTCCCCCACCCTCTCTCTCCAGACTGGCTAGTCTGCCTGAAGAGACCAAGAAAGTACTTGAAGATCCTCACAGTAGGTAACATATTTTCCTTCTCAAGCATTTTACATCCCAAGTTTCCCTTCCTGCTGATTGTTCTATTTCAATTACTTTTTCCACTTGGTAGGTTAAATTTGTTTGGTTAGAAAGTAAATCTACTTGCTACTATCATCTTCATGGTAATGCTGTGTGTAGACATAGAGGTTAATTTGACGTACTCTACAACAACAAAGATTCTTCTCATCTTGGGCAACTTGGAGTTGGGACAGCAACAAGGTGGTGGAGGGCGCCTGGCCCAAAGCTGAAGAAGAAAGAAAAAAGACTAGGCTTTTCTGTTATTTTTTCACTGATTTCTCTTCAAAGACACATTCCAGCCCTATAAAAAATATGGACCCAAGATAAATGTGTGGGTGTGAAATATTGTTACAACATTTATCACTTTTCATAGAGATTCTATCCGTTTGTATTGTTCTTAAAGTAGAGCTGCAGTAATAATTCCTACTTCTATAGCTTATCGTATTTTTCCAGTTTGGTTACCCATCTGTGTAGGTGCTTTAATTTTTTGTTCCTTTCACCAACTGTTCCTGGGTGCCCCCAACTTGTAGGTACAACTTTGGATGGAGTCATGGGAAAGAGAAGCTTGAGTCTGGGAAGCCTGGTAAAATCTTGATGTGTTAGATTTTAGAACTCCCTAAGCAATCTATATTTCTCGTGAATGAAGTACACACATGTAGTTCAGTATATGGAATCCAACCGATTGGCCCTATTAATTGGTAGAGTTTTTACTTTTATTATGATGTTGTTGTATTGCTTTGTATTTTGTTGTGCAGATTTGTTGAAGGGCTCTTTTTATGCAAATCCAATACTAGATACGCCAACTATGGAGGCATCTGTGATACAACGGTAAAAGCAGCTAAGATCATATTTCTTGTTTTAGTACTTCTATATTATACTCATTGCAAAAGATGCCAATTTCGATAGGCTGGTTAGGCCAATTGATTTTTTGGAAAGTAGATTAATAAAAAGGAAGTGCTATTATTCATAATCGCTGGTATATGAATTTAAATATTCTCTCCCCCTAACCCAAATCCTTAGTGAAATGCTTACATTTTTTTTCCTAGAGTTCTACAAAATTGACCAGGTAACTTCTTGTTTATGCTGTAGAATGCTTAAGTGGTTCTAGCCAATTTGCATGCCCATCCATTGTGCATACAAAAAGATTGTTTATTTATCCACTAGTTTTTAACCCATGATCTTGTAGGTATCCATCGTACTGTGGGTCAAATATTTGGCCTGATAGGGCATTGCCAGAACTTGAAGTGGGTATGTTCGTAATTGATTATATGGTTTTCTTAGCTGCAAATTGTGGTGCTAAATCATACTTTATATATGGCAGTTGTCTTTTCTGTTATTTTTTCCTGACATTTTGCATAGCATACTGCTGGATAAACAAATGTAAGTTGTGAGGAGTCTTTTGACTATCCTCATTGCATGCTACTGTTCCCATAAAGTGGGCACTTATCAAGCTAATGAAATACGTACCATCATGTTTATGATAATTGTTGGAAATTATTATAATCGTGCCTTTTCTGTTATTTTTTTTTTCCTGACATTTTGTATAGCATACTGCTGGATACACAAATGTAAGTTCTGATTAATCTTTGGACAGTCCTCATTGCATGCCACTGTTCCCATAAAGTGGGCACTTATCAAGCTAATGAAACACATACCATCATGCTTATGATGTTTGTCATAAACCATTATAATCATGTCTTTGCAGTGTCCACTGGTTTCTCTGGAGCGTGTGTTTCAGTTTATAGTATTCCTTGCAGTAATTTTAGTGTATAAGTTATTTAAGTAGAATACTACCGAAATATTGTGGCAGTGAATAATTTTTCTACTCAAGTCAGGCAAAAACTGATGCCTGTAGAAGATAATCCCTTATGTTGTTGCTGTAAAAAGTTTGCTTGCAAAAATTCATCTTTTTAATTTGTATTCATGCCAACCTTTATGATCAAACAGTTATTAATGGGAATGAAATTTTAGTAGACTGCTCTGTTTTGGTTTCTTGTTAATGTTTTTGTTCGACTTGTTTATAACTTCTCTCTGTTCTATAAAGCTAATGCATCTAACCATATATTGATCCTTTGATTGGTCATTATAGCTTGAGATAATGACTAACAATGCCTTGCTTTATAAAACTCCTGATCCTGATTGTTGCATTATTATATAATTACCAAACACAAATTTTTCATGTGCAGCTTTCAAGGCTCTTGGAAAGTTGATCCTTGATGTTGGATTGATGGTGGCATATCACTGTGACCGATATGGTAAGATCTCAACACGTAAGAATTTTTTGTGTTAGTTCATTTTAGAAGTGAGCTTGTATTTTCTAGGTCTTTCTTTCAACAGAATTGTTGGAACAGCTGGGATGGTGTCAATGTTTCTTCCCTTAAAAGAATAAAACATCTTTCTCACCAAGCCAGGAAATTGTAGGGTAGTTTGTGGAAAGGTTTCTGAGTAGATTCAGATTGAGATCTGTGGGTAATGGTTCTCCCTTGCAAGATGAGAGCAAGTTTCCCCAAAACAAACACCAACTAAATTCTCAAGCACTTGGGGAAGATAAATGCTTCAATCTCAATTTTTACATTAAAAGATCACCTTTTCTATCCATTAAAAGACAGTTATCAAATTTAGTAATTATTTTTATGTCATTTCTAGATAATGTTAAGCACCATTTACAAGCATTTAGCCGTAGAGAACTGCCCAACTGTAGCCTTCTTGTTGCTCTTGTGTTAGCTTCTTAAATTCAGTTTTCTTTTAACTATAATATTTGGTCTTTGTTCTTATTCTGCTGTGATCTCTTGTGACCCTTAATTTTCTATGGCCTTTGATTAGCATCCAAAGGGATGAATATACACGAGGATCAGGGCCTTGAGCAAATAATTCTTCGTTCTCGGTGTCATAAAGGGCGCCTGCTTTATTATTTTCCAGCACACCAGAGGTGATCTTATTTTATTTTCCTCATCACATGTTTTCCAGAGTTGATAAACTCAACAGGCCAAAGAGATCGTATCACTTTGTGCTGTGATGCTTGTTGCTTGTCAGTAGCATAATCAATTATGGAACTGCATTAAGAAGGATAAAGAACTTGACACGGTTGAAGTTAGCAGATACATGTTGACTTTAACTTGCTTTAGTAATCCCTTGAATGCAGGATCTCTTTAAATCAAGTAATGAGCATGTCTTCCAAAAACTTTTATGTTCAAGTTTCTGTAGGAAGCCTTATTACTATACTGTAGCAGGGCTCAGAGATAGAATTTCGAGATTGCTATGAAGTTCATTAACTGATAAAATGATTTCTTACCTATAAAAAAGGGGTCATGAACTGAGGTCCTGAAAAATACTGTAACAAGTTGATGGGCATGTTAATATGAATAAAAGTGAATGCCAATTACTTGATGGGCAAGATCATACTAATAAGGTAATGGAAGACTTACATGTAGCACAAGAAGGGGGCATATTATGTGGAAGATCTTTTCTTTAAACTGTTGCTCACGAAGGGGTTTTTTGTTTCTCTAGCTCCGTTAAGTTGTGTGGATCTTTAAGTATATCGTGTTCAGCTATGTGATGGAGATTTTTTTATGCATCAGTTTCGGAATTTCATGGCTAGGTCTGATTTCTTTTTTTTGCATGAATTGATGAGAGAGCAATCATAGTTGGGTACTTGGACGGGAAATTATGGATTTCTGATTTGGGGTTTCTTCCTCTTATCTTTTAGTTATGACCTCTAGCCCTAGTTTTGGACAGTACTCGTGAATCTTGTACTAAAATTTTTCTCATCATGTATAAGTGTTGCATTGTAATATTTCTGTTTAGAAAAAGGAACTAGACTTTTGGTCATGGTTTAAATGATAAGTTTTTAAGGCTGAGAATGTCACTGTATTTGTTTTTAAGGTACGATAGTTAGTTTATGCTTAGGGAGGTGAAATTTTATCTAGTAGAGTATGACTTGCAGTAATTGTACTCAAGATGGTGATTCGACATCATCCTGGTGCGGCTGGCATACGGACCATGGTTCCCTGACAGGTTATTGATTTTCTTCTCATGTACTTAACTTATTTCTCTTCATAGCCTATGAGCCACTCATCAAGTTGTGATTTATGGAAGGCAGTACTTTAGCAGAAATACAATTGTGAATTGTTGAAATAAGCCTACACAATAACATAAAGATATATATATATATATGTATATATAGATTACTATCTTACAATACCATAATGGAGTTTACAATTTTTTTCTGTTTTGTCTGATTTCTGCTTCAATTCAACATGTAGGTCTGACTTGTGCCATGTTTACAAGAGATGCTGTGGAAATACGTTGCCCTGATAGTGATGCTGGTCTTTATGTTAGAACACGAACTGATCAAATTGTCAAAGTATACTTTCTTGTTCCTAAATTCCAGCAATGCAAGACAAAAAAAAAATGATAACACATAATTCATTGTTTCGAAATTTTTTTAGTGCATGTTGCATCAGTTCTAGGAGTTGTACCTGTCGTTTTATTTCAATTATGTGTTGATATCCCAAGATATGACCTTTCTCTAATGGGATTAACTTGTTGGAAGGATTGATCTCTCTAAAACATTATAGGATTTGGAAATGCTGAAAAACAATACATTACAAAACCAAAGGACAAAAAAGAAAAAAAGAAAAAGAAAGAGAAAAATAGAGCAAAAAAGAGATACAATGTTTTAAATCTTGCAGTGGCATTCCCTAGGTCTCAAGAAATCTGAACCAATCCGGAAGGTAAAGAGTGATATGGAGATGTAGGTAGTTAAAAAGTGATGTAATCATATGCTAGAGTGAACATTTAACATAAATCAACTCTCATTTCCATGTTTTGCTCCTCCATTGATGTTGTGGGTGAGGACAGAATGCAACAGAAGCTAGATAGATTGGGCCACTTGAGTCAACCATGAAACCTACCTCAGTCAACATACACTATATAGTGAGTTGTTTGGAGTATGATAGCATACTTACATAATTAATTACATTCATAGAGAGGAGCTAAAATGACTTCATTCCAAATTGGTTCACGAAACTTCTATTGCCCTTCCTGTAACAATAATCCAAGGAAAGTCCAGGCCACAATTGGGTTCACACCAAAAAGGATCAGTCAAAGTTACAATTTGAATCCCTTGGAATCATTATAAACTGCAAAAACTTCTTCCTTACAGGCAATGTGGGATCTTATTCACTACCCTTGTATACTCAATCAAGAGTATTACACTGCCTCTGTGCACTTGAATCTACAACTTAAAGATTACTTCAAATGAATTACCACCAGATGCATGGAAACTTGAATATCTCATAGTAATAGTGCTTCATTGGACTGGATATGTATAGGATGATGCTAGGATGCCCTCCAAATCTGCCCCCCAAAAGTGCCCCCTACTGTACTTCAATTTTTTTAAGTTAAAAAAACTCCCATACAAATTCACTAGTGCTAATGTTTTTAAACATGGAAAAATACAATAAATAAATAAATAAAATACACCAGGGGGCACATTTGGAGGGCACCCAAGCATTTTCCATATGGATAGGTTATTTATAGTAACTTGGCTGTTTTTTTTTTTTTGCATCAGGTTGTCTTTGGAGAAGATGAAATAGCATACCAGATTGGTGAAACTACTGAAATACTGTTGAGAGGTTTTCTTTGTGCGACACCTCATTGTGTTCGGGTACTTGCCACTGCCTTATTTTATATCCTGGAATGATTTTGCACAACAGACAATCGGTGTCTACATGCATTTGTTGGTGTATAGCTTATGTCACAATCCCTAATTTCTAAGCTTTTGAGCCTCGGAAACGCAGCCACTTCAAATATGCAAAATGATGTTTTTATGTGGAAGATGGGATTGAGTTCACATATTTAGTCACCAGACACAGAAATTTAATTTGTTGAATTATTGTTGAAAGAAAATGATTATTTTTGATTTCTTTAAAATATAATGTTAAGTTGTATGATACCTCATATGAAAATGAATGATAGGTGGTTTATGAGATCCCACATTGCTTGAGAATGAGAAGTTCTTGCTCTTTATAAGATTCTAATGGGGTTCCAATTGTATCATTGACTAGTCTTTTTAGAGTATAGGTCATGTAGTTTGGGTCTTCTATCGGGACGTTACAAATGGTATCAGAGTCTATCACAACCAGAAATGTGGGACTTGAGCCGTGCCACCTCTAATGGATAAACTCGATGAGGACATTGAGCATTTAAGAGGGGTAGATTGTGATACCCCATTTGAAAATGAATGGTAGATGGTGTATGGGATCACACATTGCTTGGGAAAGAGAAGTTCTTGCTCTTTATAAGATTTCAATGAGATTCCATTTGTATTATTGACTAGTCCTTTTGGAATATAGGTCATGTGGTTTGGGCCTTCCATTGGAACGTTACAAGCTGTCATCATGTTGATATGGACATACGGCCAGTTTCCCTCTTGCTTTATCCGATTTCCATTGGTAACGCATACATCAACATAGTTACATAGGGAGGGGGAGGTCCTACCAAACTGGCAAGGGACCATTGTTGCATCTGTAACTTGAGAGCCAAGTTTCAAATCCAAGTTCATTAAGTGATAGCAGATCCATTTCTAGAAATTAAGACACTGCAATATGTGGTGATTAGCACCAAGTGTAGCTGAATTTAATGACATAATTATTGTATCAGGTATAGCAAGGATCCACTCACCAGTCTTTTAGACCAAAGAACAGCTATGTTTAAGTTGCAAAGCAAGTTCCATCTATTTCCTTTTTATTGTTTTGTGATTTACAATGATAGTTCTATTTTTAGTGAACTAGAAATTTTTTCGTAGTTATCAGAATTTTTTTAGTTATTTGAATAATGTATCTAATAGTGTCGATCCCAATGACGATTCTTACATATTTGATACCAAATATAGTTGGAATAACCGCATTCATAATTTTATTGGCAATTATTTCCATACTCAAAGTTTGTATCGATAGCTACGTGTTAAGTGGTATTGTCAATTATAATGACAGTGGCATTTATAGTTGCATCTTTTATGAATCTAATCAATTTCTATTGCCAATTTGTCTAATAGCAACAATGTTTAACTGATTGTTCTTAGGCACCTAAAGGAGAGGACACTTCTGGTCTTGAGCGTTCAACATTTGCATTGTTCATGCAACCAGACTGGTACATATATTAATAAAGGGGAACATACACTCTGTTGATTGACCTGACTTGTTCCACCGAAATTGTACCTTGACCAGACCTTGTTTTGCAGGGATGAACGCCTCAATTTTCCAGAGGATGTGCATATTCATAAAGAGGTATGTATTTTCAACTCTAATCCTAAAACAATTGGCATGTAGGATTAGAGAATTTGCGTTGTGGAAAAAGGTTTATCTGGCATTGATCAGCTGCCTATTATGTAGAACTCCAAGAGGTCTTGTAGAATTGAGCCTTCCCAAAGTTGTAGGTCATGGCATAGGCTATGATAAACCGCAGAGGAAAATAACATTATGAGGATATGTGCCATGAATCAGTGATTGACTTTAGATGTGTTCAGGGCGCACTGTTATTTTAGGGATGTTTATCTCGAGGAATGTGGCTATATTTTATGTCTGAATCAAATATTTCTATCCACCAATAGCGTCGGTTCATTATATCATTAATGCAGTCAAATGGTTTTCTTGGCTGTTCTAATAAATTGTTACTTAAAACTTGGGCAATTGCAAACTCAGCCTGCTTTTAAATTCTCCGGACTGAATTCTAACCCTAACAAATATATTTTCAGTATCTTATTCCTTCCTCTAGTCTAATTCCCTAAGTCCTGTCTCTGTAAAGTTGAAAGAAATTGCTAAAATCTCAAGAAATACTTGATATGATTGCTGTACTGAGGCATGTCTTTGACTCCACCATTGAAAACACCAACTACTTGCCTCTTGCCCATATGTAGATTCCTTAACTAATTTCCTCTTAGAGCAAGGAGCCTTATCTGTACTTTGGAGGCTCCTCTTATAGAAAGGGGTGGAATTCTTCTTCTTAATCACTTTGGAGGCTCAACTAATTTGTTTTAAACGTTTTGCTTTTTTCCTCAGCTGATTCCATCAAGTGGAGCTCTTACTTTTGGAGAGTATACCGAGAAGCTACTTGATAAATATTATCACCTGAAAGTTTAGAAAATTGTATATATTGCCACAACGAAGTTTATTGATAAATAAATGCTCTGTAATGCAAGGGAAAACTACAAAGCTAATTCATCATAAATGGAACTAACTTGTTAATATGCCAAAAGGCAAAAAACCTTATTTGTGGAAGACTTTATATTCGGTTTATTTTCATTTAAATTGTTCAATTTCACAAGAAAAGTAGATAGTATCTTTAAAGAAGGATATATATATATATATACGAAAAATGTTTGAGATAAACCATACTCAGCATATCCTATCTCATGTGTTACTGTTCTCTATATATATATTTCGTTAAAGGTATACCGCCTATTTAATGCTTCTGTTTACTTAGTGCGAAACAGGGAATGTGTCAAGGTTTTAATGGCAAGAAAATCGACAAAATGATTTGGGCAGTTATTATTATTAAAGTGTGTGAGGATAAGGTGGGGTCAATGAAGAAGATCTTTTGGTGGTCTTTCTTTCGATCAAATATTAACGTGAGAAACGAACTCTATTGGTATTTTATTTACATAAAAAAAAACGAAAGTCACGAAGAGTCGGCCAGACACTTCCAAAACATGAGAGATAATAAGAGCAAAACACAACAAAAACACCGGCCGACATCCACCCTTGGACACTCGTGCAGTTTCTGACAGCCCCACCTTCTCGAAAGAGAGAGGTGCGATGAATTGAAGATTTGCGGCCACATTAAAAAGAAAAAATTTATATAATTTTTTACTACTCACATAATTTTTACATATTATATTTTTTTAATTTTAATTTTATTAAATGTTTTATATATAAATAATTAATTAAAAATTAAATTAGTTTAAAAATAAAAATTAAAAAATAATAAGGTGAAAGGTAAAGAAGTTATGTAAAACTTTTTCATTAAAAAAGCCTAAGTAGCAAACGTGGACACTTGGAGCAAGGACAAAATTTAAAAAGAAAAGCCACGTGGGATAAATGAGGAAAGAAATCAGTGGAGCGGAGGCTGTGTGCTTGGAGATTTGCATACCCACACGGCTTCTCTACGCTTTCACGTCTCCATCTGTGTGTTGAAAATGTTCCCAACAAGCCACTTATGTTTGACCACAATGCGTGTTGCGTATATCTATTTGTATGTTTATTTGTGCAATGACCTCAATAACCTTTGAGGCTTTTTTCCAACTCAAAACGAAAAAAAAAAAGAGGAAAATATAGTTTTATTGTAATTATTATGCTTGAATAAGTCTACAATTAAATCTAATCAAGTTTTTATAATTACATGTTATTTCAAAAGAAGACATTGGGGATCGGATGGATTGTTAAATATTAAAAAAATAGTCATCCAATGAAGTTATCAAATACAAAAAATACAAGGTGGACTGTGCCACATCAAAATCTTCGAAAAATCACCAATTTCTTCGGTTTCACTTTCTGCTTCGCACATCGAAACCCACCAAAACCCATCGAAGCCTTTACTCTACAAGATATTTCATCCCAATTCAAAACTGTTGTAATTGATACCCATACCTCATTCGATATTGAGCTGATTCAAAACTGTTGTAATAGATACCCATACCTCATTCGATATCAAGTTGCATGTGGGCATTAAGCCGAACTAATTCGTAGTGGATCTATGTGGCTTCATCGATACAATCGCTAAGTAAAGTTGTGGAAGAGATTTGAGAACCAATACGAAAATGCAGTATTTACAGGCAATCAAGCATGTCGACCTGCTCAAACTTTCTTGTCACCCCGTTGGATCGACGTCACTTTCCAAAGCCCAAATACGTTGCGGAATTCATTTTCGAAACACAATCTAGTTCCAACTTTCATAACTATTTATTTATTAAAAAAAATTAGAGCATCACCATTGATCATGGATTGTATTATTTGGCATTGCCATCTATTGGGTATTTGTAGTTTATTATATTATTTGGATGTTGCTGTTTGTACTCGTTTCAAATTATTTGAGTTTGATTTTTTATCAAGTACCTTGCACAAAAATTATAAAGAAATGTTATACCTTTTTACATATGTACTTGATGAATGATTTGAAGCAAAATTTAATACGGAAAGAAAGTTGAAGAAGAAATAGTATTTTTTGGATATTTTCTTGTTCATCAAATTATTGTATTTTTTTTATATTATTTTCAGATCTTGAAGGAAGAAGAGAGAAAAGAATGAGAAGACGAAGACGAAGATAAAAAAGTGGGAAAGACAAAAGGAAAAATAGAATATTTGGATGAGGAGCATTCACAAAGTTAATAGTGTAGATTGCATTTGTGTCACAAAGGTATTAGTCGGCTGTTATTTTCATCTTAGTAGCCCGATCGGTCTGCAGATCATCTCTATTTCAAAAACTGAAAGAACAAAAGAAAAAAAAAACTCAAGCTTCTTTAGGTGCCTTTATCAAGATTACAGCTTGGCATCTTAACATATACATTTGATCTACTTTATTTTTTCATTAATATTCTCAAAATTCGATTAAAAAACCTTAAAAATAAATTTACATCAATAATAATTGAGGGGTGGAAATGTCAATCTGAGACAAAGGGGCATTTATCCCCAACTCAACCCAACCCAAGAAACGACCTCTATCTTAAAAAGTGGGACCATGGTGTCTGAACCCTGAAGCCCTTCAAACTTTTATATATAGCCCCGACATGTAATTCTACTCCATGCTTATCCTACCCAAAGCGGCTCTCCTTCCTTTCTCCTCAAAACTATCCCCTCCCCATGTCGATGCTTTACTTCCCTGCAAAACCCCAAGTACACCGCCGGAAAACCGGGTTCCGGAAACGCTGCTTTCTAATGGCTAAGCAGCAGAAAACCCGGTTCTACATCCTCGGACGTTGCGTCTCTATGCTCTTGTGCTGGCACGACCACGATCTCTCCGATTAGCTTCCCAAGTTGGTCGCTTTTTAATGCTGTCGTCCAAATTAATTGGTTGTCGACCAGTTGCAGAATTAGCGAGCGGACATGTTCCTGCTCTTTCCAAGTCTCAAGATGCTGAAGATGGATCACTAAAGGAAGATTGGAAACGAACTTGTATAAATTACATATAGAGTTAGTAATAGAGAAGCTAGTCTCGGAGCTAAACACTGTTAGATAGTTGTTCATGGAGCTAAACACCCAGTTTTTTCTCTTTAGTTTTCTTTCTTGGTTTCAATTTACAGCGTTGTTTAAGGGCATCCCCTGTTTCAAAGTTTTGGTGGGTAGTATTGGATTTTTATTCCCTTTTCCGATTCAATCAAAGAGAAAGAAAAAGAAAGAGAAAAAGTTAGTACCGTAGTTGTTGAGATTTTGCTGATATTTGAAAGAAAATCCCAGCAATGAAAACTCGGGAACTAAAAATGCTTATATTCTGAAAGTCCGTAGACAGAATGTCAAAACAAACAGCATAAGCCATGAATTGTGAACCAATTCCTGCTATCCCAGGAAAGTGGTGTGGCTTCCAAACAAAAAAAAAAAAAAAACGAAAAGGATGCAAATTCTAAATTTGATTTGTAAATTTCATGTTCTCGAGTATTAAAAGTCAACAGCCACGACAAAGTCTCAAATATGTAGTACGTCATGAAAATTTGTTTCCACGTTTATCTAATAAGAGTTTTCCTAGGTTCGGTCCGGCCAATTCTCGTAAAGTAGTCTGTCGATTTCAGTGACAGTGATCGACACCATTTATGTCATCGAGATCCATTTTTTTCGACGACTTCACCACTGTGATGGTAACCTCCAACGACCTCCCACCATTTTTTAACAATTTAAACTCGAAATGAGTCTGTTAAATGAGTCAATCTTGATGGCATGGGTGGTGTCGCTCACCGTCACTGACGACGACTTTATTTGGCTGAGGATCGAATTGTCTCTTAAAATCATCTTATTTTTTTATTATGTTTTTTATTATTTTTATTGTATTTCTTGTGTTTTTATTTTTTATTTTTTATTTTATTATGTTTATTTTTTTTACTATATTTTTTATTATATTTTTAAAAAATTTATTGTATATTTTTAATCAACTGTCTTTACACTTGGACGGCGGAACCGGCCCAGCGTACCGCCGTACCCTACACTCACTTTTTCCTGGCCCTGTTGAGCCATATCTCATTTCCCATCTTATCAAAGTGAAATCCAAATTTTGTTGTAAAATGCTTGGAGGAGAGGACCGATAAACTGTCCGACTGATTGTCTGATATAGTTGATAGTTAAAGTAATTTTTGAGTTTTTGAATTTTTTTTTTTTTGAATATTTAAAAATATGTGAAAATGAAAGTCGAGTGATCAGTCGGAACCGTCAAGGCAAAACTCCCCGTTTTATTCAACTTCCAATTTCTTCTTCAGTAGCACAAACGACGCCATCTCTTGTTCCTATATTATTTTTTAAAAAAATCTCTAAAGCAGCCACTCTTTATCATCAACCATTGTACACCTAACGTGTTAGACCAAGTTCACTAACAACGAACGCATCTCAAATAGTCGAGAAATATTCTACTGATCGAGTCCCTATTTTTCAACCAAAGATGGAATTAAGATTTAATATTTAGATGATGTTTGGCAAAATGTATGATATTATAATTATAAATAAAAATTTCAGAAATCTGAATATTGGAAGAGTAATTTTCTCGAAAAAATAATTTCAGTAAAATTTTTAAAATATGAATATTAGAGAGGCATTTTTTATTATTGATAATCTGAAAACTTTAATTATATATATATTAAGGATTATATATATTTAAATACTATATAAATTTTTTCAGCTGGGTCAATTTTAATTTGGGGGCAATTTTAATATAACATAAAAAAAAAATCCCTTCCCGCCCTCCCACCCCCAATTCTGCCCGTCTCCAAGTTGAAGTGATTCCCTTAATCCCCACGATTTCCCCACCTTTCTTCTTCTTCTCTATGATTCCCTCATTCTCCTCACACAACCGACCCCTTATTCTTCTTCTCTGTGTAAGGGTTTCATGGGTTTGAATATGATGGAAGTAGTAGATCAACACTAAAACGTAGAAACGAAAGAATAAACATAAAATAGATATGAATTTGTGTATGAACTTGTGGAAATATAGATGAACAGTAATTAAAGATAAAAGAGATAAATGGATAATCATATTTTGGAATATTTGAGGTCTCCAATTCCTCCTATCAAAATAACAAATAGTTTTCTCAACATTTTCTAGATACCCAACACCATCCCTCGTTCCTCCTACTTATACTAGAATAATTAGCTAACATGAGTCTTTCTTATTCACATATTCACAGGCCTAAGCCCATAGGTCTCTAACTATTTAATCTCAAATAAAACCTAAAGATAACAACCACATTAGTAAGGGCCCATTGAGCCCAGCCCAACTCCTATGGATTCCTAACAATCTCACCCCCTTTAAAGAACCTTGTCCTCAAGGTTCACTTCCACTAACAACTTTTTGTCTCGACTGACTCTGTAGTTTTAAGAAGTCAACAAACTTCCATTTCGCAAGGAGATGTGAGAATCCTGACATGAAGAATTTGAAGTAGAAATCTGACCATCTAGATGATGCAGTGGCATGTAATCAACTCCTAAAAGTTCTAGTATGGTATACTGAAATTCGCCATCATCCATTGTACTTGCTTGTCCATTAATCCTGTCATTTACATCAATCAAATACTCACTACTCTCCGCTAACTCTTTTGAAGGCCTTCGTGTGACTACAACAACATTTGACCCTTTCAATTCACACCTAACAATCTTTATTTCCAGGACACGTTCAACTTGGTATGGGTTTGTGAGCATATTTATCCACTCACCATCCAAATCCTCAAAGGAGTCAAAATTGAAAACAGAGAACTCTAGATGTATTATAGTTGAGGCAGGAACTTCAGATGTATGCCACTGTAGTTTGTGCCAACAAATGTCCAAACATTGGTACAAATATATGATTTAATACCCTTCAGGTCTTTCATCAAACAATCAGGTGATACTCCTTGTATGTGCATTAAAATCATAGCATTCCCAGAGCCCACATGATTTTCACATCTTCCTCTATCAAAAGGCCTAAACACTACTTTAAGTGGCAACAACTCGAACAGGTAGTGAGTAAGAATTTTCTTACCATTATATTGTTTAGCAAATGCAACCACGCTGCCTTCTTCATCGATGTCCCTCCACCAAGTGTCCCAAGTATACATACATACCAACGCCTCAACAGATTCAATAATCTCAATCAATCTAAAAAATTCATGCAGATCTAAAATCAGTGTTAACCTTTCATTTCTCTTCAAACGACCTTCAGATATATTGTCGACCATTTGCCAGACCACGTAAGCATTCCCAACATATATTTCCACAAACTGAGAGGTAGAAATTGAGAAGAAACTTACACCTACCTCAACCAGTGATCGCGACTTGACTAGAGTGAGAATTACGACATCTCAAACCATACCCTTAATGGCTCCTCCATTCCGAGTCTTGTGTGATGCTGTTACTTCCACAAGGTTCCGGAAACAAAAAAAAAAAAGGAGAAAATGAGAGAGAGCACATTCCCGTTGTTCACGTCTTCTTCGATTTTGAGGGCGAATAACATGGTATCGGTAAGGGCTTCCACTTGAAACAATGTGAACCTGTCGTGTGGATAAATAACCGGTGTAAATCCTAGGATCGAAAATCCACACTCGATGAACTATGGTGAAATTGGGGGTTGGGAAAATAATTCGTGTTTGAGATGGCCTTGGAGGATGAAGTCTTCTACGATGAAGGTCGGTGACGAATCTAAGGAAGAAGGAAGCAATTGTTGTCACTGTGGACATTCTTGATTTGGTTTGGAGCAGAGGATATCATCGATGTCACCTTGTGCTAGTTTGGCATGAAGACTTATAGTTTGGTTTTGGGATAGGGTTAGGGTTTGGGTGAGAGGGGAGGCCACGATAATTGTTTCTGCTTCATTCTCCTCCTTATCACAAATTCGATCTGCTGGTATATCGAATTTGGAGCATGTTTTTGGCTTGCCTTCAAATCGACAAAATCCACTACATTTTCGTTGAGGATTTTGCTGACATCTGGTGTATTTTCACGACACGGCTTTAAGATCTTAGGTTCCGCTACTTCATCGTCTCCCTGGTCTTGCAATTCTTAAGAGAGATTGTATGAAAACCTTGAAACTTCCATGATATTGATTGACTGATAATTGAAGCTTCTACACTTTTTCGAGCAAGGTCTTCATCAAATCGAGTTGCTGTTGGTTGAATTGTATCAGATCCATGAGAATTAGTTGCATCTTCTCATGCTGGTTGTTGAATCGTATGCCGTCTGCCATGAGGATCGTAGACTCTTGATACCACTTGTAAGAATTTCGTGAGTTTGAATGTGATGGAAGTAGCAGATGAACACTAAAATATAGAAATGAAAGAATAAACGTAAAATGGATATGAATTTGTATATGAACTTGTGAAAATATAGATGAACAGTAATTAAAGATAAAAGAGATAAATGGATAATCACGCTTTGGAGTATTCGAGGTCTCCAATTCCTCCTATCAAAATAACAAACAGTTTTTACAATATTTTCTAGATACTCAATACCATCCCTTATTCCTCCTACTTATACTAGAATAATTAACTAACACGAGTCTTTTTCACGTACCTAAGTTCATAAGTCTCTAACTATTTAACTTCAAATAAAACTTAAAGATAATAACCCTATTAGTAAGGGCCATTCAGCCCAGCCCAACTCCTATGGACTCCTAACACACTGTGAATTGCGGAGTCTTCAGTCACGAATTCGAAATTGGTCTTCTCTGATTTCGACGAACAGGTCTTCTGTGATTTCTCGAGACAAGGATATAACATGCAACTTTCAGATGTTTTTCCAAGTGATTCTTTCAGTCCTCTGTGATTTCCCCCACCCTTCATCCACTTACATTGTGATTACCCCCCCCCCCCCGCCGCCCGCGGCGATGTGATTTTCTCCATCTCAATCCCGCGACCCTTCATCTCAGTCTCGCGACGGTGTGAGTCCAGACACTATAAAATCGCGTTCATAGATCTGCGAGAAAGGTAATCTCCTTCAAAACTTGAAAATGTATTACTCGTTGTTTCTCTATGATTCTAGGGTTTAGGCATACATTTTTTTTCTCTGTGTTTACTCCATCCGTTTTTATCTCTAGGGTTTAGGTATATTAGCTACAAATTAACTAGGATTTTGGCTCTGGGTGATGCATATCTCACCATTTTCAATTTGGTTCTGAAATTGAACCAGAAGAAGTGTGGCGTAGTAGAGGTTCTACTGATAGTGAGAAGCTTGCGGTTGTTTTTGGCCTTATGAAGCTTCCTCTATGAGTAAAATTAGAGTTTTCAAGAACCTAGGAATTTGTGGGGATTGTCATAATGCATTCAAGTACATGTCAAAAGTGATGGGTAGAGAGATGGTTGTGAGAGATGAGAAAAGGTTTCATCATTTTAGGAATGGTGAATGCTCTTGTATTTTTCTCGTCTACCTTGATGACTCTCTTGTCCGTCTCGATTTTTTTTCCCCCTTCTTTCCGTACGATTTCGTTCTCCTGCTACATGTTTCCTTACCGTCTTGAACTCGGTTTTAATGTTGCTTTTCAGTGTTAAAGAGCATCTCGAATGTCTCTAGATAGCGTCGTTATGCCCTCGAATCTGAGCTCCGAGATTGGGTAAGGTACCCTCGAGCTTTTGCCACGTAACCTTCGTTTAATTTTGTGGCTCTTGTATTTGTGCCGACTGAAAGTTTGTGCTGCCCCTATTTTGTATGTTGGGATTTGTAGTTGATTGTTTTCATGATTGGTTGAAATTTGGAGGGTTCCATGTTTATAATGTTGTGGTTGGAGGAGGGAATGAATGTAAAAATATGAGTTGGTGTTCTGATGTGTCTAGGAGTATGGTTGTAAAATGGTGTTGTGTGTTGTGGTGAAGGTTAAGTGAATTCCAAGGAGTTTTGGCTAACCTATTGGTGGTGTAGTGTTTTCGAACGTTGTGTGTGGGTCATGATAAACTCGAGGTGCCATTAGACTATTTGTTTATGGTGGTTTATGGGTTTATGGGTTTATGGGCTTATGGATTTTCGTTCTTATTGATGTATGGTTTAGGTTATAGAATTTTGTTAGTTAGGTATGTTTTTGGTTTGGTACGAATTATTAATATATTAGCGATATTATTGAATTAGCTTGTGACACTGCTTCTGTTCAGGATCAAAGCTTAGATTGTCTACTACTAAACTTTGCCAAAACTTGTCTGATGTCGATTTTATGAAAAACATGCATATTTTTTTATGAAGACAATCTTAGTTATTTTCTGCTCTATTCTTCATACATAAACATGAAAATGTGACATTTTATCATGACTAGTGTAAACATGAGCAAATTTTTGCACTTTGTTTCTCTACTGCATAAATGTGAACATGAAGTCTGAATTGACTTTTTATCTGATTATATGATATTATTTGTTTAGTTCTATTGTTGCATTGTATTTGAAAACTTTGAGGCATACGATTTTGTTATGTGTTGTTACGGGCCCTGCCATAGGTTATAATAGTGACCTCTATTTTGGCCTTTCCATATGTATAGAGAGTGGCCTCTGTTTTGACCTTTCCATGGGTGCACAATGGTAGCCTCTATTTTGACCTTACTACAAGTGTAGAATGTGGCCTTTGTTTT
Organism: Platycarya strobilacea; assembly: GCA_036898215.1. Taxonomy (NCBI): domain Eukaryota; kingdom Viridiplantae; phylum Streptophyta; class Magnoliopsida; order Fagales; family Juglandaceae; genus Platycarya; species Platycarya strobilacea. The sequence goes on from CM072546.1 coordinate 50,563,041, forward strand.
GAATGCAATCACTCTGGTGACAAAGTGAATTATGTTCAGCTTGGCTATTTACAGAATGCACAATCCTGTCGCAGAGATAAACAATAGAATGCACAACCCCTGTCATTGAGGTAACAAGTAGAATACACAACCCTGACACGGGGTAAACATAACCTTTGTTTTGAGTGCAATCACTTTAGTGACAAATGTGATGTTTGTTCTGCTTGGCTATGTACAAAATGTACAACCTTGCCACGGGGTAAACATGACATCTGCTTTGAGTGCAACCACTTTGGTGGCAAAGTGATGTATGTTCTACTTGGCTCTATCTAGAATGCACAATCTTGTCATGGGAGTAAACATAGCCTCTATTTTGGGTGCAACCACTTTGGTGGCAAAGTGATGTATGTTCTAGTTGGCTCTCTTTAGAATGCATAACCTTGTCATGGGAGTAAACATAACCTTTGTTTTGGGTGCAATCACCTTGGTGAAAAAGTGTTTTATGTTCTACTTGGCTATCTGCAAAAAAGCACAATCCTACCATAAGGTAAACATGATCTCTGTTTTGAATGCATTCACGTTAGTGACAAGAGGCACAAGTGCATTAACAGATTGGAATAAGTGCCAAAGGGTACAAGAAATTATTGGAGGATTTTTATGCTATGTTTGGCGTGTAAAATTTTCTCAAATATTTTCAAAATACTTTACTACTATTTATTACTTTATTATTATTTTCATCTACTTTTATTACTATTCATTACTTTTTCATTACTATTCAATATTTTATTATTATTTTTCACCTACTTTTTATTACTATTCAAACACACTCTTAAACATTCTCAACATTCAAACCTAATTTATTCAAGAAATTAATTACTTTTCTCTTTGAATAGTATTCCGAGATAATGCTGCATTATTTTGAGATTTTGTGGAGTTTTCTTTTTATTTTATATGTTAACACAGTTCATGGATGTCTATGTGGAAGAATGCATATCCTTTAAGACAAATGTTAAAGACAACCGAGGTTGCGGCATCCCAAAAAAAAAAAACTTCATTGACATATCCGCGGCATCGGATGATGTGGCTTATTGAAATATCAACACGTGTCTTGACAAAACCCAAAAAAAAAAAAACTTCGTTTGCGTAAAACTCTGAACAGAAACAGGGTTATACTTTTCATTTTTGTTCTGAAAAGAAAATGGAGTCTTCATTTGCAAAAGATCTGAGTTGTGGTTGGTACGAACACGTGACATACGATTCTCAGATTTATTTTCTTTATAGCTGGATACAATGCATAGAAAAACCTTGAAAGAGTTTGTCTCAAGTTGGTTTCATCATATTGAAGCTGGCATCTAATCTGGCCAAAGACTTCAAAAAAAAAAAAGATTATCAAGCGTCTAAACAAAAGGAACTTTTCAATCTTCCTTTACACCAATTTGATGCTTAGAGATCTGACGGTATTTCTTGAAGCTGGGAAGACAATGGAAGAGCTATCGTTGGTTGCCAAATTAAACGAAGATGGAACGAACGGTTTTGCCGATAACAATAATCTCCTTCCAGCAGCGTATCTAAGGGAAACAAGGTTACTAACTATAGAAAGAGCTGATGATGTGTTCTGCACATTCTGTGGGAAAATCGTGCCTGTGGGAAAGACGAAAATAGGGAAGGGAAGTCGGAATAGACTAAAGCATTAAACGCGGTGCTGCGGCGGGGATGCAACCCTGGTTGTCCCTAGCAGCACTCATGAGTTTTACATGTTAAAGGGCCTTGCCCTTCACCATTTGGAGTCTATACTTGTATTGTTTGAAATCTGATTTTAGGTAGAAGGAACTCGCTCCCTAACCCTCTGGGTACGGGTTGTGACACGGGGTGGCGGGAGGGCTGCTACCCGGCATAATATTATCCTTTTCATCTTTTATGTTGACTTGAATTGAATCGGAAACCTTTGATATTGGGCTTTGGATCAGAATTTTAGCCCAAAATCCAATCCAATCTGTCTATGTTCAGCCCAATACCACACGATGTCGTACCAAACAAACCCCTCCTAGATCCGCCATTGTTTTCGCATAAACCCTAGTCATCGCTTTCTTGTCCGCTACAATAATTGGTTGCTGGGTTTATCCAGGATTACATTACGACATATCTGATCAAATGTCATTCCTAAATCTCTAGCTCTAAATTTGAGCCCGAGTGGTTTATTGAGGGTTTATCATACTCTTTCTTTTGATGTTCCCATTTTGCTTTCTCCATTTAAAAAATTATAGTTTCAAGTTTTATTTGAGTGCTCACTCACTGGTGAATTCAACAACACTCAGAGATAAAGAAATGTTGGATGAAAGCAAGTTTGATGTGCATCTAAAACTGTGGGCACTTCGAGTTCCTCGAGAGTTTTGCAAGGTTGGCACTCGAATTTTAAACGGGTGGGTGAGATATTGTTTATTTTTTCTGTTCATCTTCTAGTTTTGATTTTATTTCTCTGAAGTCCTGGATGTTTATTTGCAGGTATTTACTTGACAAGGCTCGCATTAAGCCTATCACCGAAGATCCAACATGTGAGAAAAACCGTTACATGATTTTATCTGAAAGAGTTCAGAATCCTGGTATGAATAAGAAATAGTAAAATTTATTTAGATGAATGATTTGTTCTGGTATTTTGCAGAAAATGGATATAATGGTCCCCTTATTGAAAATAGAACAGCAACTAAAACTGAAATATTTTAGACTGTTGTGTTGTGAAGTTACAAAGATCAGGATGTTGAAGTTTCTTTGTATATTAAATGTAGTTATGAAAAGCGATCCTTTCCAATTTTCAGACCAAATTAGATGATCCAATTAATGTTAGTATTTGGAATTTTTGGGCATTATGGACCAAAAATGAGCATCTGTGTCCCTCTCTTTCCGAATTGAACCAAACCATCAAATTCTGGAGGAAATCGGGAGGATCTCAATTGCGTAATTGGCATAGTGCGTACTGAGCTTTATTGGTTGTTTTAGCAGTCTCCCTATATCATATGGTGGACCCTTGTGGCACTAAGTGTAAGACACAGAGATCTCATACATATTTGTTTTAGATGAGGGTCCAAGGCTACCAAGCTCTGACACTTGGAGCTTTTTTGGGGTTGCGTTAGCCTCAAAAGCTCTTTAATGATAAAATTAGGTTGTATGGCTGTTATATGTTACTGTACTTTTTAATCTAAAAAAAAACTAAAAGGTATGTTTCAGGAAAAAACTTCATTTTGATCATTTGAATGCTTTTCCTCAAACGGTAACCACGAGCTAAGTGTTTCTCATGTATACTAATTGTGTACCTGGGCTTAGCTTATTTCTATTAATGAAAGTTCTTTGATTACCTATAAAAAAAAAGAATGTTTTTCTTCAAATGTACTTTTCCGGATAATGCGGAACATAGTTCGAATTTTAAAGAAGATTGTCAATGGGCGAAAATAGCATTACAACTTAATGAGAATTACAGCTTTGCCCTTTTCCCTATGAATATTGAGCGTAATTGTATTGTCATAATTTTTAAAAAGTCAAATGACCTTCTATGTCATTTATACCTCAAAAATACTTTTTTATTTTGTTTCAAAACAAATGTAACGGGTTTGAAATTGCTTTAGACATATGGTTATCAAACAGTAAATAGCTCTTTAATAATAGAGCATATTACTTAAACTCTATTATGAAAAAAAAAAATAGTGCTTATTACTTAAACTCTTCAACTAAAAGCCCTAAAGCTAAAAGCTATATTAGCCACCGTAATTCCAAACATGCACTTACACATTGGACTGGGCGTGAGCTGTTATGAACATTGACTGGTTGGCCCCTGTGATTGTGCTGCATTTTCTTAGTTCTTCAATTGGGGTTTCTGATTATTGTTACTTAAATTTGTTGCATTTTGAAAGGACTTTTAGTTTCTTGTTTTTCTTGATTGTACCAAGAGGAGACTGCATCTTGGTTTATGAATTTGTGTTTGCTCTGGGATTTAGTCATTTTTGTTTTTGGGCTGTGTCGTTTCACTTGTGGAAATCTCTCATTATTTGCGAACTTTTTACTTTGGGCAGATTTATCTGATATTCCAGAAGAAAAACTTGGTGAATTGAAAGTTTTATGCAAGATTGAAGTAGTTCCCTATTCGCTGACTCTTGGATATTCATATTGGAGTACAGGTTAGTTGGCTTCTTTGCATGTTATACAGCCAAGCCAGTATTAGTTGTTTTATCTTTATAAGAACCCCCAAATATCCAGATTTACGCTCTGCCTGTGTTCTGTCTCCATTTATAACATACCTTTGTTCTGCCAAGGACTGTATATTGAACTTTTCGATGTCGACATAATAATAATGTCTATATGCTATCCAATATTTTACTCTGGGACTAACGGACTACTTTCTGAATGGTTGTTCTGATTATAGATCATGTATTGAAGCAGATTCTACCTCCTGGAGTGGAGGTTCCTTCATCTTTTGAAACGATAGTTGAGTATCCAGTTTATGTTCTACAATTGCTATGTGATTTAGCAGAAACCTTACTTTGCACTGCTTGGGTTGTCTTACTGATTGTGCATCTCTTACTGAAGATGAATTAACATATCTTCATGCTTATACAGGTCATATTGCTCATCTGAATATACACGATGAGTTACTTCTCTATAAGGATGTTATTGCAAAGGTTATCTATGATGTATGTTTTCGTTTCTGGATTTTACATTAATTGAGTCTGTGTTCTGTATATTTGTGGAATGCAATCTAACAGGATGAATGTGATACATGTTTTAGCAGAGGGTACTTTGCCCTTTCTGACTCCAATGCTGCATTGCTTAATTTTGGTTTGTTAAATGTTGTTGCCTCTAATTTGGAAACTGTTGTTGTATGTATCATCATAGTTGTAAGATGAGCGTTCTCACCAATTTTGTTACAACTATATGAGTTTGATAGCTTGATGACTTATTTGGAGTGTTCTTTCTTCCTTATTTTTGGTTGGTTTTTTCTTTCTTTTTTTTTTTTTTTTGCCGGGGGGGGGGGGGGGGGGGGATGGTCTGACTAACCTTCTTTGCATTGTCATAAGATAAGCTGTGACTTAAGTGAAATCATTTATCTAAATATTTCTACTGATTCTGTTAATATTACTACTCTCTCTCTCTCTCTCTCATACATAAACACACAAAGAGTTCTTCTCATTAACAGTGCTCCTTTTCAAAAAACTTGTATGGTTATCAGCTGCTTAGACCTGTCAACAATGCTACTCCTGATACTGGGATTATCTGGATGCTCTGACCTAGAATCATTAATGTGGGTTGCTATGCCCTTGAGCCAATCTTTGTTCCTCTTCACAGAGATTAGTATTTGTACTTTCTAGTCTTCATAAGGGCACTTTACTTTTGAACAGACTATTTTTATATATATGTAGCTGTTACCATGAGTTTTTATGTGTTGTTTTGACTTTTTATATTTTTAATATTTTTTGATATCTGCAGAAAAATTATCCAAGAATCAAAACGGTTGTTAATAAAGTTGGTACAATTACAAATGAGTTCCGTGTGCCAAAGTTTGAAGTTCTTGCGGGGCAAAATGATATGGTTACAGAAGTGAAGCAATATAGGGCAACTTTCAAGCTTGATTACAGCTTAGTCTACTGGAATTCAAGATTGGAACATGAACACATGCGGCTGGTTTCTCAGTTCCGAGCTGGGGAGACCATTTGTGACATGTTTGCTGGTGTTGGTCCCTTTGCTATTCCAGCAGCACAGAAAGGATGCACAGTGTATGCAAACGACTTGAATCCAGATAGCATTCGTTTTCTGAAGATTAATGCAGAAATCAACAAAGTTGATAATCTTGTTTGTGCATACAACATGGATGCAAGAAAGTTCATTATGCAATTGATGGCGGTGCCAGATGGTGAGATTAAAATGGATCCTGATTTCCTCAATAGGAAATGTAGTGAGAAATATGAGATGGAGGCCAATGAGGAATCAAAGTCAGAAAATTGGAAGCCAACTGGTGGTATAATTGTGTAATCATATTTTTGATTTTGCTGTAGGCGTGCGATGCTGATGTAGGGTTTCATCCAATTTTTCTGTTTCCTGCAGTTGAGGTGAAGTATGTACCAGATACTATTACTAGTGATCTGGAGTGTGCGCAAGGCTCAAGTAGGAAAGCAGATACATCTGTATCTGCAGTTAAAAGGCCTTCAGGTAATTGTCAAGAAGGGTAACATATGCACTGCAATCAGGCTATGGGCTGTAACTAATTCTGATGCGGTGAAGTACCTCCTCATTGTGTCAATATCTTCACTGCTGGAGCTAGATGAATGTGCAATTTAGCTTTGCCTGCCCAAAGAAATGAAAAATCCTTTTAATAAAATGTGATTAGTCTCTATATCAACAGTTGAAATAGCTGCATTTTCCTGCGTTATTTCCTCCACAGAGAATGGGGGTGCTGATGGAACTGATACCTCTGAAGTTTGTCGAAGAAAACGAAGCACAAATAAGAGGATGAGAGGCTCTGAGATATCAAATGCTAAGACTTGGGAACATATTGATCATTTGATAATGAATCTACCTGCTTCTGCTCTTCAATTTCTAGGTAACATGCTTTTGAACAAATTGTCTTTTAATGGATCATCTCATCATTTGTTCTGTTGGGTAAACATCTTTTATTTTTTCGCTTTAAATAGTATATTTTTTTGGTATGTTGCATTGTAACTATCATTCTTAGAATTGGGAAGACCAGATCATAAATGCCATCCACAATGTTAGACAAAGATTTGTTTTTGTTGTTTCTATTGTTAGCACTTTGATAAACATTGCCATGTCATATGTTTCTCCGTGTTCACATTTTCACTTGCTTCTCTGTTCCTTGTCCAGTAAGATTTAGTGACAGAATAAGTTTCCTCAGATGTATTTAGGGGCATAATCCATAGGGAATATTGGAAGGGACCTCTTCCTTGGATTCATTGCTATTGCTTCATGCGGGCAAATGAAACCCAAGAAATTATAGTTTTGGTAAGTTCATATTCCACTGTTGTTCCCTTCTTCATTTTTCTATCTGCAATGCTGATTAGTTTCCTGCAAGTCCTTCAGAGCTTGGTTATATTTTTAGCATCATTTTCTGTTTTTAATTTTTGGTTCCTAGAATGTATTTAGGTGTTCTTTTGTATACATTCTGTGTATATGGACTTTGCCTACTTCATTCATTTTATAAAATTTTCATTCTACTTATATATATATATTATATATATTTTTTTTTATCATTAGACGGTATTTGTGCAAGTAGTGGAGGTGGGTCCCTAGTGGCACTGCCCTGATCACACCTGCCTCCCCATTCGGCCAGTTTTATTGAATAATTCTGTAACTATTCAGTTCAGTGTAGGAAGTTCTTTTTATTCATCTCCTATACCACACACTAACATATGATTTGTCATTTTTATCCTTCTATTTATATGTATGTTTAAATAGAAGGATAAAAATGGCAAATCACATGGTGCTGTGTGGTGTGGGGTTGATAACTAGCATTCTCATTCTTGTATGGTGATTGAAACTGCTTTTCCAACTATTTTGCAGAAGGCAGAATCTGCCTTGAATGCCCGTATACAAGACCCAATATTTCATAAGGTTAGGGATGTGGCTCCAAACAAGGTATTGCCTATTATTAACACTTTTCTTTTATATATATGTGTATGTATATATATATATATTATTCCATAGTTATAGCCATGCCTTGATGGCCCTTTTGTTTTCTTAACTTTGTCTTGCTATATGCAGGCAATGTTTTGCTTGAGTTTTAGGCTGCCAGAAGCATACTTCAATGAAGTTACCACTGACAATGTAATTCATAATGCTTCTGGAGGGTGATTACCAGTTCATATTTAGCCAAGGCCTCAAGATTGGGTTTGACGCAGTATTAGGTGCGGGTACAATGTGTTAAGTGAAGTTGAACCCAAAGAAAACTGCCAATAGAAAATAGGGATGGCCTTTACGGGTCACTTTTGAGTTAGTCAATGGCAAAAAGGTTGAGAATTATTGAGATAAATCAACAATTTGAAGTGCCTTTCTTCCTTAAGCCCTACGGTGTAGCATCCCTTTTGTTGGTCAATCGGAACATCAACAAGAACCTGAGTCAACATTGTCTGATTACGATCTATCTCAACATAAACAAAGATTCAACTGGTGCTCTTTCCAACTTCTAAAACTGTTGTTTTATCAGGATAATTGTCTTTTGATTGCGTTTTCCCTAAGCCTAGCAATTTGTGTTGGCTCAAATGGGTGTACGTGGTCATTTGGTTGAAATATATACGCCATGGCATCCCAGCTTTTCATTAAGATAAACCCGACCCAAGATGCAGCTTGATATAAAAACTTAACAGAGATTTGGAAGCCTTTTCTTGACAATTAGGCTATTAGCCTCATATATGCCTTCTTGACTGTGACGCTAAGAAAAGTTAAAAGTGGCCAGTACTGCCAATCAAGCTAAGTTAATTCGTAGTTGGTCATTTAAGTGGGTATTAAACTTAGCATTTGATTAAGTATTGCATGATGCGTGTACTTCAAGAAATTCCTCTCCCTAATTGAAGGGGATAGAAATTCTCTAATCTTCTTGACAGAATTTATGCTAGGTTTGGTTAATGGAGTATTTTCAAGTATTTTTATAATATTTTATTACTATTTATTAATTTATTATTATTATTTTACCTACTTTTCACATTTACTTATTCTTTTTTTTACTATTATTTAATATTCTATTATTATTTTTTATCATTCACAAAGTATCTTATATCACTTTACCATGAAGTGGGAGATACGTATTTAGGGGATTTATAATATTTATGGGGCCTATGTAATTTATTCGGATGATTAATCCCCGTTTAGATTAAAGAGTGAGTTGAGTTCATTTTAACTCATCTCTATTTTATTATTATATTTTTTTAATTTTTCATATAAAACACAAATCTCAATACACATTTTTCAAATTTAAATATATTTTTATTTTCAAATTTTAATATTAATAATATTAAAAAATAAATTTAATTCATCTCATCTCTAAATCGGTCTAAATGTTGTGGTCAGCTTCTTGTATCTACATCTTTCTCACTGTAGGTTATCAAGAATTTGTTATCATTTGACTACGTGTTGGCCTCCGGCCATTTGAAGGAGAGACATTCTCTACCGTTCGATCGAATCTAGAGTGTGAGAGACATGCATGAAGGGGATTCCTTAACATTTATTGAGCAATTATACCGCCCATATAACTTACTCAGGTGGTTATAAATGTTGTGATCTCTATGCTCGTATAATTTACTCAAATAGTTATAAATGTATAAAAAAAAAAAAAAAACTCGCTCTACGGCGCTACGCCGTCAAGAACTGTAGGAGATCCAAACTCATTGGAATGCCATGAATCCCAAAAGACTCCAATTTACCGATCTTTGCCCTTTGGATATTGTTATCGACTTTATCTTTTCAAGTCTTTGCAAGGTTGACGTCATGTTGATAAGAAAAGATGGTTCCCCATTGCTAGGAGTCCATCAAAGTTTGGCAAAAATGAGGGACAACATTGATATTGTCACTTCTTCCCCAAACAAAAATTGTCAAATGCCTCTAATATTCGGTTCCTTAGGTCCTAGATTATTGTCTCATATGTCGTGGATCACAACAGAAGCTTGGGAAACAAGGAATGCGATGTGAATACAGTTTCCTTTTTGAATATCAAGTCGCCCTTTTTACATTCAGATTGCACTAACATATCTCTTTTTCTATCCTTTTGCGAAGATAAAAAAGCGAATTAATGCGCAACACATGGTAAGAAAGGGAGATTTATAAAATAAATTTATGCGGGAAGACAGAGTATGGCTGTAAAGTTGGCCTTTTGGATTATTGTTTTCGGTCCTCATCTTGAAAGACCATGTTGATGTCACAAAAATCTCAATAGGTCAGGGTAGAAAAATAAATCATTCTCAGCCCATTGGAACGAGTTGGGCTTCTTTAGATGTCGTTTTGGGCTCCCGGTGAGACTCCGGTACGGCCATACGTATGCGAATAGCAGATAAATAAATATAGAAACACAGTATTTATGTGGTTTGGCGTAAGGCCTACGTCCACGGAATTTTAGAGAAGGAAATCCACTATAATGAATATTTTTACAGTTTCTCAGAGCTCTTACTGTACGTTAATAAAATACATGATTCTACTGATATGAGTTATTGGGTTTATCTGAGAAGATGAAGTAGGCGATCCGAGAGAATAGAAGAATTATTACTCAGCCAAAGAGTCATCAATCAAGAGAGAGAGAGAGAGCTTTTTTTTTTATTCTAATGGTTGCCTTTATATATATATAAGTTTGGATATTATTTCTTGCGTGTGTCAGTCTACATTCTTTATGTCTTGTCCCTCATATAATTTGATTTATTCAACTCTTCTTCACTCTTGTCTTCTAATGCACTAAATAATAGGCCTGGACCATACTTAAAATATCTCATCCTCACGGATCGAGTCATTGGTCTTTCTCCATAGCTCCATCCAACTTTAGGAAGTATTTTGTGTCAACAATAAAAAAAATAAAATAAAATAAAAGTAATGTTAAAGAGAATTTGGGGAAAATGGAGAAACAAATCATGTGCAGAAAAAGGGAAATAGTATAGCACTAGGTAAAGTTTGAAGGACAGAGGTAGTACTACTCTAGAAAGAATAGCTTGAAAGATTATACGTTATAATTTTTTTAATATATATATATAAATTCTTTTACTTTGAGAAGATTTTAGAGCCAGTTTTTTTTTTTTGGAAAAATATAATTTTTAAGATGGAGTCAATATAAAATAAAATTAATATCATTATAATAAGTTATAAAAAAACTAATATATATTATATTTTTTTTCAAACTTTTTGAGAGATCAATACAAGATAAAAATTAATATCATTCGATTAAATTATAAGAGAAATTAGCCTATAATTATATTTATTTTTCAAATTTTTGGGGGCCATGGCCCCAGCCCCCCATATAGATCTGTAATCATATATTTTAGTTGAGGTTGTTCATTACGAAATTAAATACATATATTGATTAAAATTTTGATATATTTTTTTGACCTCTATATTGGAAGAGGGTTATTTTATTTTTTCTTATTTCTTTGTGAGGAAGCAAGATATTCTGTGTCTTTATTTTGATATTAAGAGGGACGAGGGGAAGAGGCTTCTTCAAAAACTAGTGCCCCCACTTTTTGTAAAGGCTTGTTCACACGCGCTTATTGGAATCTGGCACATCAAGTTGCAACATCTGGCTAGTACTGCGATATTTTGTTTTGTTTTGTTTAATTATTGGACTTTTTGATCTCTTTATCTATATATATTTATTTGTTTTTCTTGTTTTGTTCTAACGGGGGAGCTTGGACTTATGGACTGGATGAACTCTAGCTAGTTGTTGTCTGTTGATGATTTTTGCTTTTTGGATTAATGGAGTTTGTCTCAAAAGTGCTAAAATCTACCAAAAACTCTTGCGTGATAACTTTGTGTTAAATCAATGGCTAATTAATGTAGAATTAATGTGGCAAGTGGCTGATTGGGTGTCATTGCGCGCAATGTAGACCAATAAAATAATCGGTGGCCGACGTGTTGGCCTTTAATTGGACAATCAGTTAATTTTCTGAGTTCTCTATAAATTAACTACATGGCAGAAATTACTAAAAAGCAAGAACATCAACAAAAAGCTAGAATATAATCATCCTAAACATTAGGAAACCATGTATAAAGCAGCAACAGTGAATCATACTCCACATCCAAATTAATTATATAAATCACTACTTATATATGCAAATTAAAGCTGATTCTAAAAGAAAAAGAAAGAAAAGGAACACCAAAGCTTACCCTAAAAGCAAACATTTAAGAACTTCTCAAAAGCATTAAGGATACTATATATATATATAATACTACATACAGTTATGGAATTGCAAACGATATATAGTTACTTTAACTTTTTTAACAGTAGACCTCACTTTTTTCTAAAGCGATTACACGTCATTTACAATTCCACGACTGCATCTATCATTTCTCTTATTAAAGCATATAATTCTCGAAGCATAAGTTCCTGTTGAGTCATGTTATGCGAATGACGGATTAGTTTTTGTCTCAAATCTTGGGCTTTTATAGCACTAGTACTATTGGATTAGTAGTACTTATCTTAGACTCAAAATTTGGCTAATATATATATATATATGAATTTTAAATTTTTTATTAATAATGATTCAAAAATTGAACTCCACATTTAATAATTAGCCATCACATTCTTTATAATAACAAAACATTATTATTTTTTAAATATTTTTTAAAACTATTTCTTTATTTTCATAATCTCCAACTGATCTCCCCCAAAAAGTCCAACTAATTATTTTCATTTTTATTTTCACTAACTCTCCCCAACAAACATTAATTCTAGTTGATCAGCAACAAAGTGCATGCCACTACTACTATCATTTAAAGCACAACCACTATTGTTCACAATCCAACGTACAATTTATACTTTCAGCACTACCACTATTGTTAATTATAGCCAAATGCTATTCATGATGGCAATGGCTATAACCATTAATGCTTTTAGGAATGCTTATGATCAGATCAGTTTGTTATAGTGAAGAACACCACATTTACGTACAATATATATATGTAAGAACTGGTATTGCTTAATTCCCTTCCTTACTGCGTACGAAATGGCCTTATATCAATTGGGATGCATGGCATAACTAAATTAAGGAACGGATCTTCACTACTCTTTCTTTTTTTCCCTTGCTAGTACTTTCCTGATCTATATTTATTTTATACAAACTCCACCTTTAAAACTTTTTCACCTTATGATCTAATATGAATGCATTGAATGGTCTGTCAAATGCTAATAACTTTGTAGAGAAGGAATTAAGTAGGACGTGATCACTTTTTCACTCTATAAAATCCATCGACGAGAAACCCAAAAATTCCCCTTCCCCGTTCCCTCTTCTCTTACATTCTTTCAACTCTAAAGTCACCATTATTTCTGCCCTTTTGAATCATCGATTCTCTCTTGGTTCAAGAAAAATTCAAATTCAAAGAGAAAACCCAGTTAAAGAATATTTATCCAAGAAGGAAAAAATGACACAAACCTTGCTTTTTCTTGTTTTCATCATGACCATGCTCTATAAGGGCATGGGTATTCATATTCATAACCAGAAGGGCAAGGGTACTACTGTTGGAGTGAACTGGGGAACCCAGTCTAGACAACAACTACCAGCCGATAAGTTGGTAAAAATGCTGAGGGATAATGGGTTTAACAAGCTGAAGCTGTTTGAGGCGGATGAGAAGATTCTTGGTGCTCTGATAGGGACAGATATTGAAGTGATGTTAGCACTTCCCAATATACTGTTGAGGAAAATGAGTGAGGATCCTGATGCTGCGGCTTCCTGGGTGGATGACTTTGTCACTAGTTATTCCTACCCTGGTGGAGTCCATATCAAGTTGAGTCACGCATTTATAATCTCTTTATCATAATCAAACCAATTTAGAGTTTCGTTATTCTTTCCTTTTTGATCATCTTCATGATCTTTGTGTTCCCTTATAAGTGTTCTATATATCATTTTCACTCTCTAGGTTCTGTAATTTGTTCCCATGCTGCAACTGTATCCGTTATGGTCCGAGTTTTTTTTCTTTTTCTGGGTATTATACATTCTCCACGCTTTTCTTTGATGGCTTAATTCCTCTCTTCATTGATTGATATTTCTTCTTTCCGCTTAAGATCGTTGTTCATGATCTTCTGAATGAGTACTCTCTCACTTCTCTCTACCTTCTTGGAAAAGGCTTTTGATCATTCTGCAAATTGGTCTTCCCGTCGTCGACCATCATATTTGAGGTGTGTTCTTCCAAATTTTGTGTCATTCGTGTGTTTTGATATTCTTTTCTGGCATCTTTTATTATCTGTGCATGGCATTTAATTCGATTCCATGACCTATCGAGGAATATTATTCAGTACTTTTTAGCATCTTCTGGGCACTTCAAGCCTAAGTCCTTCAGCTTTATAATAAATTTAGTGATCCAACAGTAATTTTTGAAAGCTCAAATGTCTAGCTCACATGACAACACACACGACTTTGGCATCAGTCTTAGGTGTCTGCAACTAAATCTGACCAACTTGTATTCTGTTCTACCTAGTATCCTGACCAACAAAGCCTATAAATGTGATCTTGATTGGCCTATACTTTATTCTGGCTTGATTAATTACAATTAACCCAAAAAAGAAAAAGAGATATGTTCCCCCATGTGTTTGTGTGAAATTATGACAAGATGCAGTCATGTATAAATAGTGTACAGTCGTTTAAAAGAAAAAAAAAAGTAGAATCTCGTATTTATTTACTTATCTTAAAATAATTGTATAGGACTTGCTCAACTCATAACTGCAATTTACTATATGATGAGTATTGTTTTTGCAGGTATGTTGCTGTAGGCAATGAGCCTTTCCTTAAATCTTACAATGGTACCTATCTCCATTGCACATTACCAGCCCTCAGAAACATCCAGCAAGCACTCAACCATTCTAAGCACGGATCCAATGTGAAAGTCACAGTAACCTTCAACGCAGACGTCTACTTCTCGCCGGAGTTAAACCCCAAGCCGTCTGCCGGTGACTTCCGACCTGAACTCCGAGACCCCACAATTGAAATAATCCAATTCCTGCATTCAAATGATGCGCCTTTCACTGTCAACACCTACCCTTTCCTCAGTCTCTATATGAGCGGCGATTCTTTTCCCGTGGACTATGCGTTCTTTGATGGAGCAAAAAAGCCTGTTCAAGATGGCGATTTGTTTTACACCAATGTGTTTGATGCAAATCTGGACACTCTAATTTCAGCTTTGTCTAAAGCTGGTTACCCCGACATGAAAATCATAGTTGGTGAAGTTGGGTGGCCAACTGATGGAGACAAGAATGCAAATATCCAAAATGCAAAGAAATTCAACCAGGGATTACTCCAACATGTTCTGAGTGGAAATGGTACCCCTCTGAGGAAAGGTGTGATTGACATATATCTGTTCAGCCTCATGGATGAGAATGCTAAAAGCATAGCTCCTGGAAACTTTGAAAGGCACTGGGGGTTGTTTGGATACGATGGAAAGCCAAAATATGAGTTGGATTTGTCAGGTTTGCAGAAGAATAAACATCTAAAACCAGCTGAGAGCGTGAAGTATATGCCAAAAAGATGGTGTGTTCTGAACTCAGATGCTAGTGATTTGGATTATTTGCCAGAAAGTATTGACTACGCTTGCAGTAGATCAGATTGCACTTCTTTGGGTTATGGGTCTTCTTGTAATAATCTAAGCGTGGATGGGAATGCATCTTATGCTTTCAACATGTATTATCAAGTCAATGGGCAGCAGATTTGGGACTGTGATTTTTCTGGGTTGGCTATGGTGACTGATGAGGATCCATCTGATGAGAACTGTCCATTCCCGGTGATGATTTCTTATGGTGCTGCAGTGTTCTTGCATGGGGGAGTTTCAGATACAGTAGTAAAAGTAATTTGGGGATATATGTTTTTGGGGTTTCTGCTATATATATAAAGCATATACAGGGCAGTTTCAGAAGTACCAGTAACAATTGTTGGGGGGTTGGGGTTTCGTGCATGCACAATATTGTTTTTGTCAAGCTAAGTTAGGTTGATTCATGATTGGTACTTGGTACGGCTAGCCTGGATAGATTGAAATTATTTATGAGATGTCTTGGCCATGTATTTATCATTTTTATATTTGGTTAATAAAAAAATAATTTAAAATATGCCGCAGCAGCAATCCATATGAAGGCAATTTAAAAAAAAAAAACTTTGGTGTTATGATTAAATAGACTAATCTCAATAGAATCTTCCATTTCCACATCGGATTAATTGCATTTGTCAATTTCTTTAATTAGTGCATTGTGATGTGTAGATCATCATTGAGAGAGAGAGGATACTTGAATTTTTTTTTTCTAAGCAAATAAGTAGAATTCATTAAAATAAAAAAGGATGATACATGAATAGGGGTGAGGTTTCCCAATAAGCACCTAATAACTAACAACAGTGCAAAGAAATGAAAAAAAGAAAAAAACAAATTTTAGTGACCAATTTTTTTTTATTTTCACCCAAGTTTTATAAATAGGACATTATCTTAAAAGACACTCTTATGAGTGTGTGATAGTCACACGCCAACTAGATGGTGATGGGATGGCCCTGAGCTAAAGAATCTCAACAAGTCGAATCTATTGGTATGACTCATGTAGCCATCGAAGGCATCATTATGCCCCATGCACTGCAACAAGCCTCACGTGAGGGCCACGTGCCGGTCATTTTTGTGTGGCTCTGCTCTGTTCCAATAGATCGACAACTATAGGATGGCTAGTGGAGTGCGTGTATGTATATAGCGGCCGGAGAGTGCATGTTGGAGAAGAAGAGAAAAATTGAACTATTTTAACAATATATATACATTGCAAAAAAGGAAATGAGGAGGGTTAGAGTCTCCTCTCCAGCAACTACATTCACAAAAATGAAAAAAATCTAGAGAGAAGAGGAGATTCTCTCTCTGAAAAAATTTTCAGAAGATGATTTGAAAGTGCATACTTGAGTTTCATAGTTATTTATGTTATCATATGCAACTTCTGTAACACAATAGTACTTCTTGGTGTTGAATAATGTATATGCCTTTTTAACTCAGCTCATATCTCACTCCATTAAGAGAATTTCTCTCATTTTTTTGTCTATAAGTATTCTATTGTTACAATTTCTAATTAATGTCATGATACTGAGGTTTAATTAGTGATTAAGAAAAGATCAAATTTGTTAAAGAATAAAAAAATTGAAGTGTGATGTTGATCTTAATTTCTGTAATATTCAACATATGATTTACAAGTTTTTAGTGTATTGTATCGAGTTATATTTTATATTATATTGCTTGCATTTCATAACCTAGCCTTAAAATTTTTGAAAGATTAGTAGTTTGCTTATAAAAACTTCTTCTCGATCTCCTTTCAAAGCTTTCCCTCTCATTCTGAAAAAAGTCTTTAGATCTGATTTTTGTTGGAGGAGAAGACATCGGCTTCATTCTCCTTCTCCCTCTTATTCCCTCATTTCTTAGTTTATTTTCTTCTTTTAAGGTTGAAATAGTTAAATCTACAATTTCTCGACAACTATCGAGAGACGTGTAGTTAACATAACAAAACTCTTAAATTGCAAATCATTTGGAGGATGGTGGTGGTTTTGCAAAAATACCGCTGATGGTCCTCACGCGCCACCCAATCCAGCAACTCTTTTAGTTACACACATCGAATCATTGGAATCTCCACTTCTAGATTTTTCAGATTTGACTTTTCTGGTTGAAAAGAGACACTTTGTGTCTTAATGCATTGTCAAAGTCTACCAAAGTCGGTTCAGTCTGTAATCTATCATTTTTTGTTCTTATTTTTCTTATGATATGGTAAAAATAAAAAATGGGTTCATCTCTTGAAGTGTTCATAAATCTTGAGTCATTCATTTCTATAAAAGGTGAGGTTGAGTCCTATTTAAATAAAGTGTTGTTTCCAACACATTTGTCTGTAAATAATACCAACAACAATAAAGTCCATATCAATCCAATAATATACTAATGGAGTTCCAAATGGTTGATATTAGGGGTGTCAAATCGTATTAATGGGTCGTATTCGTGTCGTGTCAAGACATATATATTATACTATATAAGTCAACCCTAACCCGACCCGTTAAACTTATCGTGTCAAAATCTCAAACCCTAACATGACCCGTTAACATAATGTGTCGTGTCGTGTCAACCCGTTATGACCCATTAATTAATTTTATAAAATAAATTAATATGACAAAATATGATACGTTTCAACCTGTTTATATAAATGTGTTGAATATATCCGAAATTAACTCGTTTGACTTAATTAAATTTAGTATAATTTTATAGAAATGTTAAAATCACAATATTTATAATAATTATAATACTAACTACAAGTATGAATTACAATCTAAACAAGAAAAATATCAAAATTAAGATTCTAACAATTTTACTTTTAAATGTAAATGTATACTTATAATTTTAACTTTCTTAAAGTGTCATATCGTGTCATAGCGAGTTAAAACAGGTTGACCCGTTATCAATCCGTTAAGCAATCGTGTCGTAATAGGTCAACTCGTTTTGACCCGAAACCCATTAAAACTAAACCCTAACTTGCTATTATCGTGTCGTGTTCGTATTGGGTTAACGGGTCGTATAACATTTTGTCATCCCTAATTGATATATAGATATCCCCACATGTATGTAACTTTCTCTTAATGAATGAATAAATAAATGATGATATTTTTCTTCAAAAAAAAATTATAGGTGTGTATGAATGACTAATATATATATATCTTGGTTTTTTAAGAGCATAAAAAGTGATATAACCCAATGTTGGATTTTCAAAACAATTCTTTTTTGAAAATTCTTTTTATTATTCATCATTTAAAACACCTCTATTTTAAAAATATATATCTTAGAAATAGTATTTATAATCCAATTTGTCATATATTGATTTTATTTGACATATATTTTTATTTTGTATGTATAGGATTGAATTATGTTTCATTGTATATAATATAATTTTATTGCAAATATAAAAAAAAATGGTTATTACATGTTAATTGGAAGAAAATTATGTTTAAAAAGAATTAAATAATATTATTCAAATGATATGAAGAAAAATTAACGTACTGATGTATAATAGAATATAAAAGTTAGTATATAAAATTAAAAAATAAAATTAATAACATATTTTAAAGATAAGATAAAAGAACTGTAAAGGCTGTAATCCTTTGCCATTGCATGAATGTAACGGTAACGTAGCCCATGGCGAGCAACCTGACCCGATTTCGAACAAAAGATTCTAGCGGGATTTTGAATTTGAATTCTGTAACGGACAAATCTACCTATCCTTTATTTCCAGTTCTGCCACTACTAGCCAGTACTTCTCTTCCACTCCGCCTCCTCCTTTTCTCAGGCTCTCTCTCTGTCTCTCTCTCTGTGACAATGGCGTCTCTCACTCCAGGGATACTCCTGAAGCTTCTCCAATCAATGAACTCCACCACCCGTGTGACGGGAGACCACCGCTCGGCTCTCCTACAAGTCATCGGCATAGTCCCTGCCCTAGCCGGTTCTGACCTCTGGCCCAACCATGGCTTCTACGTCCAGCTCTCCGATTCCCTCAACTCCACCTACGTCTCCCTCTCCGAGCGAGACAACGACCTCATCTTGACCAACCGGTTGCAGCTCGGCCAGTTTGTGCACGTGGACCGCTTCGAATTCGATTCGCCCGTTCCGCGTGTCTGTGGGATCCGCCCAATAGCCGGGCGCCACCCGTTCGTTGGAACCCCCGAACCGCTCATTGCGCGGATTTCAGCCTCAAAACGCGAGTTTGTGATTCAACCTGTCGCGGACTCGGATCAATCGGCTGACCCGATCGCTATTTATTTGTCCAGCAAGAAGTTAGAGGAAGCTCGAAGTGAAAATAAGGAATCATTGAAGCTTGAGTCCAAGGCTGAAAAGGGCAGATCAAGGCAGGCTCTGGCACCTCGAGAAAATGTACTTGTGGGAAATGTGGGGAATTATGATGAACCAAAGACTTCGGATAGGCCTCAGAGGTTCTCATCTCCTGCAAGTGCTAAAAGATCAGTATCAAGAGGGAAGAAGAACGTGGCTGTAGTGGAGAGAGACCCATCACCGGCGACAAAGGGAAAGAGGTCGGCGTCTCCAGTGCCTTCAAAATGTGTGGTTCCGAGCTTGATTTCTGCTCGGGAAGAGAATCGAAAGACATCAAGGGAGCCGTCAATCATCGTGCCTTCAAGGTACAGGCAGCCATCTCCAAATGGGCGGAAGCAGGCTTCGCCTAGTGCACGAAGGGCTTCTCTTTCTCCAGGTAGGAGGTTGTCGGGGGGTGTCAAGCTTTCGCCCATGGTGGCCGGAGGTCCCGCGGATTCCAGCAGTAAGAAGAAGATGGCAACTATTGTTGCTGGGATTTCCAAGGTTTCGGAAGCGCTTGTTGGGTCTGCAAAGACAATTCGGAAGAGCTGGGATGAGCCGCCAGCAATGGCAGCCCCAGTGGAGCAGAAAGAGAAGGCTGTTTCAAAGAATAAACCGGATCTGCAAGCAATTTTGCGGACTCAGGTAAATTTATAAACTTGTCGATACTTAAAACTCTGCATACAAAATGAAATCTTGTCTCTATGATTTCTGTACTTCTAATTATCTCATTCCCATTTTGTTACCACTTCTTTAAGCATTATGCTTTTGCTTGAAAAACTTGATTTACTATTGGGATTTATACGCTAAGCTTTTACAAGAAAAGATGATCTTGTTTTTATTCCCTTGTCGTAGAATGGACTTCTAGGTAGCACTACATTTTCTTTTTAGGCTTTACTCTGCTTTTATTTCACGGTGAATGTTTTGCTCAAGGTTTCTATATCTGCATTTCTTACAGTAGAAAAAAGAAAATCACAGCATCTGCCCAGCTCTTACTTTGATAGCTCCACTCCGTTAACATGTGTCATTGTTGATATCATTGAATTTCAGTTTGGATTGGTTGGAGATATGCGTACCCTTTTGTGTACGCCATCGCGAAAAGCAATGGCTGTGGACAGGCATGTCTGATTCACGCATTTCGTGAACTGATGTAAAGAGAAAAGGAAAAGAAAATGCACGAAATCTGTTAGAAATTCTCGATTTGACATTTTACTTCTTAACAGAGCCAAATCAATAACTTCATGTTGATCAGTCTTCCCATTTGTAAGTGTAATTGCTATGATATAATAAATTATAGGTGAAGAGTCTATAACTCAGCAAAATCAATGCTTTGCTCTTTGACATATCCATTAACCATTAACATATTCAGTCAAGACTGTCCTTTGGTCAGGAAGTCAACCAACTTGATGATATATATGGTCATAAACGCATTCTACTATGTGAGTATTTCCAGTAATGGAACTTGTGAAATCACCACTTCTGCTAATGGGAAGAGATAAATTTAATTGTTTATATTAAATCTTTAGCACTCCGCAATTTAACCCTTTTACTTAAATTATGGTGTTTCTGACATTCCTTTACTGATTTTCTTATTTTCATTTCTGTGCACTTGAGATTTCTCATTGATATTCTCTCCAAAGCTTGTTTTGTTCATTGTGTTCTTTTCCTGCTTTCTAGGCTGCAATTTCTAGACGTTTAAGTGACGTAAATGGCCGAAAACCGAGTACCGACGATTCTTTCAGTGATGAGAAAACAAAATCAAGCTCTCCTGACAGTTGTCTGATTGAAGACAAATTAAACTTAGGAGCTCTTGGTATCACTGTTCATGAAAAGAAATGGACCGACGGAAGTGTTCCACTGGATGCGGTGTCTGTTGATCTTGCAAGCCTTGGGAAGGTATGGATCAAGATAGGAACTTGGATTGGTTGATTGAGTCGGACAGCATTGAATATAATCTAAGTTATTACAGCCACTTGGTATTACTAATTTACTACATGATTACATCTGAATTGTTCTCAATTAATGCGGCAAGGATTACTTTATATATAGTTAAAAGACCAAAAGAATTATTAATCTTGATTAAAGATTGAAGACAGAAGTTTGACTTCACATCAACTAAATGCAGGCTGCCATGCAAAGGAGAGCTGTTGCTTCTGCAGCTGCAGCTGAAGCATTGAAGGAGGCCCTTGCTACTGAATCTGTTGTAAGGAGTTTGAGGTAATAATAATTCCTCTCTTTCCATCAGTTTTATATTTCTCTTCAAGTGCACACATTTGAAGCAAAGACGCAGTACACATGTGGTTTATAAAACAGGCTTAATGAGTTTTTTGCGTTCTATGATTATAATTTCCATCCTAATGATACAAAGTTCGAATATGGCTTTAATACTGAGGGGGTATTTGATATTATGGTCTGTCTCAACTTCATCCATTTTATTCTCTAACAATTGTTGAAGGGAGCCTAATCATATTACTTTCTACCCTTCTCAGCATGTTCTCAGAACTCTCTTCTGAATGCAAGGCTGGAAATCCTTTGCCCACCATTGATAGGTTCTTCACAATCTATAACGATGTTGTGAGATCCACTGTGATTGCTGAATCAGTTGCTAATAGCCAGAATTCTGACATACCTGATGACAATATCCCCACAGAGCAATCTAATCTTTGGGTTGAAGCTGCCTTGGCAACAGACCTGCAGATTGTCTCCCTTCTTACCAGCCAAGATCATGATCACCCACCAACTCTACCGAGAAGTTCGTCGAGACGAAAATCTTCTCATAATGCACCTCCCAAAGTCCATCAAAAGGTTTCATCTTCTTCATTGCCACAATCCAATTCGAGTAGTGGGTTGTGGACAAGGGGTCATGGTATGAAAGAAACAGCAGAGCTTGCAAAAAAGCTTCTGTCTGAAATGCAAATGTGGTTTCTAAGATTTGTTGAGGAGTCCCTTGATGCAGGTTTTAGAGTGTTGGGAGAGCGTGGCAGTAATGGGGTTAAATCAATGTGTCTTGATGGGAGCTCCATTGCTGTAGTTTTATCCAAGTTGAAGCGAGTCAATGATTGGTTGGACCTTGTGGTTTCTAAAGGGGATGAACAGCTGACAGAAAAGATTGAACGGCTGAAGAGAAAGATCTACGGATTTGTCATCCAGCATGTTGGGACTACGTTTGATAACTCCTTGTCCCTTGCTTCTTCTTGATGTTCTCTGCGTTTTATTTTTATTCTCTTTTGTGAATTATGTTTGAATTCTGAACAAAAGAATGCTTATGAAATCAAATTGGCTTGAGTTATTCTTCACAAGAAAATGATGATTGATTCATTGTAAAGTCAGTGCAGGTGGTTTTTTTTTTTTAATTTAGTGGAATCTTACTGAATATATTTTGGCATTTAGCTTCCTCGAGTGAAGATTATAAGCGAGATTTGGATTTCGGAATTCTTTAATTTCTTTTTACTTTTCGAGAATTGCCTTTTTTTAATTTTATTTTTCTTTTGTACACAGATAATAGAGGTGCTTGCAGTTGCCAAGCTTGGCCTATGGCCTGATGGCATAACACCATCCTCCTCCCCGAATTTATCAAAACAATAATAATAATAATAATAATAATAATAATAATAATAATAATAATAATAGTAGTAAAAATAAAAATAAAGGTGCTTATTGGACGACTTATTAAAATTGAGTTCCAATGCCCTTCCTGACAAATTTCTTCATTCTTTTTAGTTTTTTCAGGTTTTATTTGGATTCGAAAAATATTTCATTTTATCTTATTGTATATCATTATAATTTTTTAAAATTATAATTCAAAATATAATAAATAATTCAATTTTTTTAAAATTTTAATTCAATTTTTTAAATTCTAAAATAATAATTATATTTAAAAAATAATATTTTATTTAATTTTTATCTTTTATCTAAAATAATATCATTTCATCTTATTTTTGAATTCCAATAGGGACTTAGTTTTGATGACCATTTTTCAAAAGAGAAAAGTTGGGGTTTCGGTCGGACCGACCCCCCCACTTTTGCGGCTCCCGTCATTCCCAACGGCAGTGGGTGACACAGTTCACCCCATCTAGACCGGAAGGAGTCGGCGATCTCACCCTTGCGACGGTGAGTTCCGGCAACCTCCGGCGGATCCGAAACAGGTTTAAGGCCACTAGGGGCACACTAAAGGTCACTGGAGCTCGCCATTCCAGGAGTGAGGTCGCCGGCTCCCTCCATTCTCGATGGGGTGGGCGGTGTCAGGGGTTGGATAAGGCCGAAATCCCTTTAAAAATTCATCTATATTTTATTTTTTATTATTATTTATTTATTTTATTGTATTTTTTATTATATTTTTTAATTTTTTATTATATTTTTTATATTTTTTTATTATATTTTTTATTATATTTTTATATTAATTATAGGAGTTTAGAAAGTAAAAAAAAGTAGACTGTAAAACGCTAGAATGCAATCCGATCGTACCTCAACGTCTCTCTTTTCAAAATTGAGTTTAGAACACGTTATTTTATGACTATTTTCCTATTTCAGGCTCATTTCTTTTCTACAATGTTGTAACTTCCAGATTCCTCCCATTCAAGCTGAAATTCTTGATAAAGTTCCATTATTGTTTTTAAATTCAAATATGAACATATTAATATTTACCATGTTTAACAATAAATATAAATTGAAGATAATATAATATACCATACTCACTTCATATTTAGTAACTATTATTGTTGAACCCAAGGTTTCAAGTCTCGTATTTACGTATAAATTTTGATGATAACAAATAATATTGAAAACTCAAGCTCAAGTTGTCTATGCATGAAGGGAGCTAAACACATCAAGAAATCAAGCATGAGCAAGAAAGATATCAAGTCTACAAATGAAGCTCATAGATTATTTTTGTACATCTCTTGATAAAATTAGAAATTGGATTAAAGCTCAAAATTACTCTTTTTTCTCATAAAACATCAAATTACTTTTTCCACATATGCAAGACATTTTTAAATGTCTTAGTTTTGAAAATTATGTTTTTCACATGTGCATAACACCATCAAACAAAATAATTTCGAAAATTATATTTTTTTATAAAAACTTGATTTTATAAGATGATTGATTATCATATTTGACATGTGCATATTTTGTTTGAAAGTCTTGAAGGGAGGTGGTGTGTTTTTTTGACTAATGCAAAAGGTAGATGATTTTGTTTGAAAATCTTAAAGGGTGGTTGTGTGTTTTTTTTTGACAAATATAAAAGATAGATGATTTGTTTGAAAATCTTAAAGGGTGGTTGTGTGTTTTTTTGACATATGCAAAAAGAAGATGATTTGGTTTGAAAAATAAATCATGCTCATTTTGTCTTGTATGAAAAGCAAAAGATTAGGTTTGATTTCTTTGAAAAATGAATGGAGTTGTCTTTGACAAATGCAAAAAGGAAATGTTTTTATTTGAATTTTTTGAAAAGTGAATAGTGCTCTTATTTGACATGGGAATCTTTTCAAATTTGAAATTGAAGACGCATTTACCTATAAATAGCTCACTTGAGTTTTGCAAAAATCACAACAAGAGCTTACACATCTATTGCTAAATTTTGCATCATTCTTTCAAAACTCTCATTCTCTCTTTTCTAAAGTTTTGAGCCTTAATTCTTGTTCTTGTTGAGAGAGATATAGTTTGTGCTGTATTGTTCTTATTTCACTCATTGAGGAGTGTTTTCTGATAGCCTACCCACTATCAATTCTTGTATCAGTAAGAGGGTGTGTATAACCCTTGTGTGTGTAGAAGGTGTTCTACACGGGGAATAGTTAAATCACCAAGTGTGAGGTGATTGGAAGTAAGAGGGTGTGTATAACCTTTGTGTGTGTAGAAGGTGTTCTACACAGGGAATAGTTGAATCACCAAGTGTGAGGTGATTGGAAGTGTAGAGGGTGTTCTACACGGAATCTTTGGAGCGGTGCTGCTCAAAGGTGTAATAGGTTTCTATCTCCACCTAAAGGAGATTGAATAGTAGATTTGGGAATCCTCAAGGGGTAGCTTGAGGCGAGGACGTAGGCAGTGGGGCTGAACCTCGTAAAAATACTGAGTTTGCTTTCTCTTACCCTACTCTTTATATTTCCTACTGCTTTATATTTTGGTTATATTTTATATTGTATATTTAGTTTATAAGTATTAATTTTTTAATATAACCCAATTCACCCCCCCTCTTGTGTTAGTCATCTGGGCAACAAGTGGTATCAGAGCTAGAGCTCTATTATAAGATTAACTATCTTTTGAGTTAAGATCTTATGGCTAACATTGCAGCTTCATTTGGTAAAGGTCAATCTAGCAGTCGGCCTCCACTCTTTTGTGGAGACAATTACTCATTCTGGAAAGTTAGAATGAGAATATTCCTTCAGGCTCAAGGTCGAGAAATCTGGAAATATATTGTAAATGGACCTTATATTCCAACAAAAGTAGTTGATGGAGTAAAGGTCAAAAAGGAAGAAGAAGAGTTTAATCGTGAAGACGATAGACTTTATACTTTGAATTTAACTGCTATGAATTTATTATATAATGCTCTCAATGGTAATGAATTTAATAGAGTAATGACTTGTGCTACAGCAAAGGAAATTTGGGATAACTTGGAAGTTACTTATGAAGGAACTTCTCAAGTCAAGGAATCAAAAATTTATATTCTTACTCATGAATATGAAATGTTTAAGATGAATGATGATGAATCTATTTCTAGTATGTACACTCGTTTTACTAACATCATAAATAGCTTGACAGCTCTTGGCAAAATTTATTCCAAAGTGGAGATAGTAAGAAAAATTCTCAACTCTCTACCAAAACGTTGGGAATCAAAAGTGACAGCGATTCTTGAAGCTAGAGACCTCAAGAAGCTCGAAGTGAATGAACTCATCGGGTCACTTATCACCCATGAGTACACATTGAAAAGAGGAGAAGAAGAAGGAAAGTCAAAGAAGAGCTTGGCACTTAAAGCTGTTCCACATGAAAGTGAAAGTGATGAAGATGAGGAAAATGACGACAAAGATGAAGAAGTTGCGATGATAACAAGAAGAATTCAAAGGTTCTTAAAGAAAAATAAAACTCCTCCAAGGAAATCCTTCAATAAGTTTTCCAAGAAAGATTCAGGTAAAAATGACACTTTAATTTGTTATAAATGCAATAAACCCGGTCATATCAAGCCAGATTGTCCTCTGCTAAAGAAAGATCGAAACAAAGGCAAAAAAGTAATGAGTTACGTGGAATGATGATTCAAGTAGCTCAGATAGTGAAGCAAGCAATGGAGAATCAGGAAATCTTTGTCTTATGGCTAAAGATGACATTGAGGTAACAAATTTTGATAATATTGAAGATCCTTCATATGAAGAATTGTAAAATGTTTTAGAAGTATATGAGGAATTTGAAAAATTGGGTATCAAGTATACTGTTTTGAAAAAGAAAAATTCTTCTTTAACAAACGAAATTGATATTTTAAGAAAAGAAAATATTGTTTTGAAAGATGAAAATTTTGAGTTGAAGAAAAAGAAAACTCATTTAGAAAATATTATTGAAAACTTTACGAATGGAAAAAAAAATTTTGAAAAACTTCTTGGTAGTCAAAGATGTGTTTTTGATAAGGCAGGCTTGGGATATATGCCAAAACAAAAATACAAACCTTATAAAAACTTCTTTGATAATCCTTCTACATCAAAGTCCAATATTCAAAATTCTTTTCATAAAAATAATTTTGTTAAAAAAAGATACTATTATAATCACTCAAGTTCTTTATATATGTCACATGCTATTTGCAATTTTTGTAATAGAAATGGTCATAATTATTTTGCTTGTCCTATTAGAAGAAAACATACAATGACTATTAGGGCCATATGGGTACCTAAAAATCTTATTTCTTCTAATACTAATAAATAAAGGACCCAAAGAACTTGGGTACCAGAAATTGTTTTTAATTGCTTTTGTAGGTATGCATGAAGTATTCTACAGGTAAAAATAAATGATTTTTAGATAACGGATGCTCAAGATACGTGACAGAAGACAAAACTAAATTCACTGACTTCACTTCTAAAGAAAAAGGATGTGTGATATTTTGAGACAATTCAAAAGGGAAGATCATGGAAATAGAAGGAAAGATCATCAAGACTTAGTATAAGATGCAATCAAATAGTGGAAACATGTGAAAGATCATCCAGCGGAATAAATTCTAGGAGAACCTTCACGAGATGTAAGTACTCGATCATCTTTTAGAAATATTTGCAATCATACTGCTTTTCTATCTTAGATTGAACCTAAAAATATTGATGAAGCACTTCTTGATGAATCTTAGATTCTAGCTATGTAAGAAGAGCTTAATCAATTTGAAAGAAATGATGTTTGAACACTTGTTCCTAAACCCAAAAATCATACTATTATTGGAACAAAATGGGTTTTTAGAAACAAGAAACATGAGTCCGGAGTCATTACTAGAAATGAGGCTCGACTAGTGGTCCAAGGTTTCAATCAAGAAGAATAAATCAAATTATGATGAGACATATGCACCAGTCGCAAGATTAGAAGCTATTCGAATGCTACTTACATATGCTTGTTATAAAGACTTCAAACTTTTTCAAATGGATGTTAAAAGTGCTTTCTCAAACGGTTTTATAAATGAAGAAGTATATGCTGAGCAACCTCCAGGTTTTGAAAATCATATTTCTCTAAATCATGTTTTCAAACTCACAAAAGTACTATTTGGACTCAAACAAGCTCCTAAAGCGCGGTACGAGAGATTCAGTAGTTTCTTGATTGAAAAAGGCTTTTTAAGAGGAAAAATTGATACAACTCTTTTCATTATATACGAAAATGATGATATTCTTTTGATTCAAATTTATGTTGATGATATAATATTTGGTGCTACTAATGAAAATATGTGCCAAGTTTTTGCTAAGACTATGCAGGAAGAATTTGAAATGAGCATGATGGGAGAGCTTATATTCTTTCTCGGATTGCAAATTAAGCAAGCAAAAAGTGGGATATTCATCAATCAAAATATTTTAAAAAAATTGCTGAAGAAGTTTGGGATGGAAGGTGCTAAGGAAACTGGAACACCAATGAGCTCATCCACTAAACTTGATAAAGATGAATCCGGTAAACTAGTTGATTCGAAGGTATATCGAGTTAAGATCTTATTTCTAAAAACCCATTTTGTTCCAATAACAGCATAATTTTTAGGTCTAGGAACAAATGTCCATATATTATTTCTTTCAAATTGATTTAACTCTTATTGCATAACTAGAATCCATGATTTATCAATAAGTACTTCATCAATATTTTGGATTTAATTTGAGATAGAAAAACAGTGTAATTATAAATATTTTTAAGAGACGATCAAGTACTTACATATCGTGAAGGTTCTCCTAGAATTTGTTCTACTGGATGATCTTTCACATATTTTCACTGTTTGGTTGCATCTTGTACTAAGTCTTGATGATCTGTCTTTCTATTTCCACGATCTTCCCTTTTGAATTGTCTCAAAATATCATGCATCCTTCTTCTTTAGAAGTGAAGTCAATGAATTTAGTTTTGTCTTCTGTCACGTATCTTGAGCATCCGTTGTCTAAAAATCATTTATTTTTACCTGTAGAATACTTCATGCATACCTACAAAAGCAATTAAAAACAATTCCCGGTACCCAAGTTCTTTGGGTCCTTTATTTATTAGTATTAGAAGAAACAAGATATTTAGGTACCCATATGGCCCTAATAGTCATTGTATGTTTTCTTCTAATAGGACAAGCAAAATAATTATGACCATTTATATTACAAAAATTGCAAATAGCATGTGACATATATGAAGAACTTGAGTGATTATAATAGTATCCTTTTTTAACAAAATTATTTTTATGAAAAGAATTTTGAATATTGGACTTTGATATAGAAGGATTATCAAAGAAGTTTTTATAAGGTTTGTATTTTTGTTTTGGCATATATCCCAAGTCTGCCTTATCAAAAACACATCTTTGACTACCAAGAAGTTTTTCAAAATTTCTTTTTCCATTCGTAAAGTTTTCAATAATATTTTCTAAATCAGTTTTCTTTTTCTTCAACTCAAAATTTTCATCTTTCAAAACAATATTTTCTTTTCTTAAAATATCAATTTCGTTTGTTAAAGAAGAATTTTTCTTTTTCAAAACAGTATACTTGATATCCAATTTTTCAAATTCCTCATATACTTCTTCTAAAACATTTTGCAATTCTTCATATGAAGGATCTTCAATATTATCAAAATTTGTTACCTCAATGTCATCTTTAGCCATAAGACAAAGATTTCCTGATTCTCCATTGCTTGCTTCACTATCTGAGCTACTTGAATCATCATTCCACGTAGCTTTCATTACTTTGTTGCCTTTGTTTCGATCTTTCTTTAGCAGAGGACAATCTGGCTTGATATGACCGAGTTTATTGCATTTATAACAAATTAAAGTGTCATTTTTACCTGAATCTTTCTTGGAAAACTTATTGAAGGATTTCCTTGGAGGAGTTTTATTTTTCTTTAAGAACCTCTGAATTCTTCTTGTTATCATCGCAACTTCTTCATCTTTGTCGTCATTTTCCTCATCTTCATCACTTTCACTTTCATGTGGAACAGCTTTAAGTGCCAAGCTCTTCTTTGACTTTCCTTCTTCTTCTCCTCTTTTCAATGTGTACTCATGGGTGATAAGTGACCCGATGAGTTCATTCACTTCGAGCTTCTTGAGGTCTCTAGCTTCAAGAATCGCTGTCACTTTTGATTCCCAACGTTTTGGTAGAGAGTTGAGAATTTTTCTTACTATCTCCACTTTGGAATAAACTTTGCCAAGAGCTGTCAAGCTATTTATGATGTTAGTAAAACGAGTGTACATACTAGAAATAGATTCATCATCATTCATCTTAAACATTTCATATTCATGAGTAAGAATATAAATTTTTGATTCCTTGACTTGAGAAGTTCCTTCGTAAGTAACTTCCAAGTTATCCCAAATTTCCTTTGCTGTAGCACAAGTCATTACTCTATTAAATTCATTACCATTGAGAGCATTATATAATAAATTCATAGTGTTGCCCAGATGACTAACACAAGAGGGGGGGTGAATTGGGTTATATTAAAAAATGAATACTTATAAACTAAATATACAATATAAAATATAACCAAAATATAAAGCAGTAGGAAATATAAAGAGTAGGGTAAGAGAAAGCAAACTCAGTATTTTTACGAGGTTCAGCCCCACTGCCTACGTCCTCGCCTCAAGCTACCCCTTGAGGATTCCCAAATCCACTATTCAATCTCCTTTAGGTGGAGATAGAAACCTATTACACCTTTGAGCAGCACCGCTCCAAAGAATCCGTGTAGAACACCCTCTACACTTCCAATCACCTCACACTTGGTGATTCAACTATTCCCTGTGTAGAACACCTTCTACACACACAAGGGTTATACGCACCCTCTTACTTCCAATCACCTCACACTTGGTGATTTAACTATTCCCCGTGTAGAACACCTTCTACACACACAAGG
The DNA here is from genome assembly GCA_036898215.1 of Platycarya strobilacea. Classification (NCBI taxonomy): domain Eukaryota; kingdom Viridiplantae; phylum Streptophyta; class Magnoliopsida; order Fagales; family Juglandaceae; genus Platycarya; species Platycarya strobilacea. The sequence goes on from CM072546.1 coordinate 50,594,064, forward strand.
GTTATACACACCCTCTTACTGATACAAGAATTGATAGTGGGTAGGCTATCAGAAAACACTCCTCAATGAGTGAAATAAGAACAATACAGCACAAACTATATCTCTCTCAACAAGAACAAGAATTAAGGCTCAAAACTTTAGAAAAGAGAGAATGAGAGCTTTGAAAGAATGATGCAAAATTTAGCAATAGATGTGTAAGCTCTTGTTGTGATTTTTGCAAAACTCAAGTGAGCTATTTATAGGTAAATGAGTCTTCAATTTCAAATTTGAAAAGATTCCCATGTCAAATAAGAGCACTATTCACTTTTCAAAAAATTCAAATAAAAACATTTCCTTTTTGCATTTGTCAAAGACAACTCCATTCATTTTTCAAAGAAATCAAACCTAATCTTTTGCTTTTCATACAAGACAAAATGAGTATGATTTATTTTTCAAACCAAATCATCTTCTTTTTGCATATGTCAAAAAAACACACAACCACCCTTTAAGATTTTCAAACAAATCATCTATCTTTTATATTTGTCAAAAAAACACACAACCACCCTTTAAGATTCTCAAACAAAATCATCTACCTTTTGCATTAGTCAAAAAAACACACCACCTCTCTTCAAGACTTTCAAACAAAATATGCACATGTCAAATATGATAATCAATCATCTTATAAAATCAAGTTTTTATAAAAAAAAATATAATTTTCGAAATTATTTTGTTTGATGGTGTTATGCACATGTGAAAAACATAATTTTCAAAACTAAGACATTTAAAAATGTCTTGCATATGTGGAAAAAGTAATTTGATGTTTTACGAGAAAAAAAGAGTAATTTGGAGCCTTAATCCAATTTCTAATTTTATCAATAGATGTACAAAAATAATCTATGAGCTTCATTTGTAGACTTGATATCTTTCTTGCTCATGCTTGATTTCTTGACGTGTTTAGCTCCCTTCATGCATAGACAACTTGAGCTTGAGTTTTCAATATTATTTGTTATCATCAAAATTTATACGTAAATACGAGACTTGAAACCTTGGGTTCAACAATCTCCCCCTTTTTGATGATGACAAATACTTAGTAGAAATCTGCGACCTGCAGTAATACTTAAGCTCCCCCTGAAAATATGCGTTAGTATTATTTCAAGAAAAATATAAACATGATTCTAGCATATATAACAGGGTAGTATAATACTAGTATAAGACTTCTCCCCCTTTTGGCATCATTAAAAAGGAACCGTAATTGGTTTCAATAAGATTTTTTTTTTTTCGTAATAAGCAATAATCAAATAAAATGGTACGTTAGAGAGTAGAAGTTGGAACCACCCGTGCCCGACAAAACCTGCAAAGGTTGAAGCTGAATTTTATCATCTCGGTGTGGAAGAAGATTTAAATCCGCTTGATGTTATTGACGAATTAGATATTCCAGAGATTTGAAGTTGAATAATTAAAATTATCCGTGTCCGACAAAGACAGCAAAAGTTGCAAGCCTAGCTCTGGCAATGCGGTGCAGAGCCATGCATGTCCGACAAAACCTGCAAATGTTGGAAGTCTAACTCTGGCAATTCGGTGTAAAGCCACGCGTATCTGACAAAACCTGTAAAGGTTGGAGGCCTAACTCTAGCAGTCGGTGCGAAAGCAGATCAATCGCCTGATGTTGTTGACAAACGGATTTGAAGGCTCTGAGTTTCTATAAAAAAATCATTTTCACCAATCGGATACAAAAAAGAAACATTACTTCTTGACCTAAGTTCTGTTTCTCCATAACGATATAATGGCCGAACAATTCTCTTCCACTAATGTTCTAGACTTGAATCAGGAACCCTTGACGCATCAACCATCAATCTTCTCTCCTAAGGCCGTCAATGCCATGATAGGAGCAGAGAACCGTTTTTCTAGTAAGAAAACTTTTGACAATGTGTATCAAGCATATCTTATATTTATTTTGACTAATAAGATTTGAAAAGACAATAGTTTGTCTTGTTCTTTATGCTATCTCTATAAAATCAGTTTTAAAGTTCATCCGATTTGCATCAAACTTATTCTCATCTCTATAACTCATCTGCATTCCTTCAATATTCTCGCTTTAAGTTTTCAATTCTTTTCTCAATGGCTCATTCTTCTAACATTCCTTTAGATGCATCCATGAGGTATTCTACATCTCAATCTCATGTCCTTTCTGCAGCTACCATTGGCGCCATGTTGCAGCAAGAGAACAACAGTTTGGCTATTAAGCCAGACTCCGATGCTATCTACGACTTGGTGAGTCTCGGGACTCGCTACTCATCCTCTATTGTTGCTTTTTCCCAACGGCTACAAGTCAAAAATCATGAGGTTGAAAAGCTTAAAGAACAAATTGTTGTACTTCAACGAATTGTTCAAGAGTCTCACACAAGGGAAGGAATCCTTCGGCAGAAGAATAAAAAGTTGAAATCTCTATTGGATTCTTCATTCCGCTTGCCAGTTCCCATGGATAGGGATGACATGATATTGTATGAAGAGAATGAGCGTCTCAAATATGAGGCTAAGAACCTCAAGTTTATGTAAAAGTATTTAAAAAAAATATCTCTCTATTTTTATGAACTCTGATCTATCTTTCAAGAGATATTTATAATATGCATCATACCTATTTCTCTTCTAATCATAAATAATCTATCTTCTGGTAAGGGTTTTGTGAATATATTTGCTAACTGATCGTGTGTGTTTGTGAACTCCAGTACTATATCGCCTTTCTGCACATGATCTAAAAAAAAATGATGTCTAATTTCAATATGTTTGGTCCGAGAATGTTGTATTGGATTCTTTGAAAGATTTGTAGCACTTGTATTATCACATTTGATTGGAATGTGATTGTACATAAGTTTAAAATCCTCAAATTGTTGCTTCATGTAAAGAACTTGAGCACAACAACTACCCGCAGCAACATATTCTGCCTCAGCAGTAGATAGTGCAACAGAATTTTGTTTTTTACTAAACCAGGATACTAGTGCATGACCTAAGAAATGACATGTTCTACTAAAACTTTTTCGATCATCTTTGCAACTAGTATAATCGATACCTGAATAACTAATAAGATCGAAAGAAGTGTGTTTAGGATACCATAACTCTAAGTCAATGGTACTGGCAAAATATCTAAAAATCCGCTTGACTGCAATCAAATGAGATTGTTTCGGAAATGATTGAAAACGTGCACATAAACATACATTGAACATAATATCAAGTCTACTAGTTATCAAATATAATAAACTATCAATCATACCTCAATATACCTTTGAGTCAACTGGCTTACCGCTTTCATCTTTATCAAGTTTAGTGGTTGGACTCATTGATGTTCCAATTACTTGATTTGCAATCCGAGAAAGAAATTAAGTTCTCCCATTATGCTCATTTCAAATTCTTTCTGCATATTCTTAGCAAAATCTTGACACATATTTTCATTAGTAGCACCAAATATTATATCATCTATATAAATTTGAACTAGAAGAATATCATTCTATTCATATTTGATTAAAAGAGTTATATCGATCTTTCCTCTTGAAAAACCTTTTAAAAAAAAACTATTTAAGAAAACACTTTTAACAACCATTTGAAAAAATTTGAAATCTTTATAACAAGCATATGCAAGTAGCATTCGAATAACTTCTAATCTTGTGACTGGTGCATATGTCTCATCATAATCGATTTCTTCCTCTTGATTGAAACCTTGGGCTACAAGTTGAGCCTTGTTTCTAGTGATGATTTTAGACTCGTCTTTCTTATTTCTAAAAACCCATTTTGTTCCAATAACAGCATAATTTTTAGGTCTAGGAACAAATGTCCATACATTATTTCTTTCAAATTGATTTAACTCTTATTGCATAACTAGAATCCATGATTTATCAATAAGTACTTCATCAATATTTTGGATTTAATTTGAGATAGAAAAACAGTGTAATTATAAATATTTTTAAGAGACGATCAAGTACTTACATATCGTGAAGGTTCTCCTAGAATTTGTTCTACTGGATGATCTTTCACATATTTTCACTGTTTGGTTGCATCTTGTACTAAGTCTTGATGATCTTTCTTTCTATTTCCACGATCTTCCCTTTTGAATTGTCTCCAAATATCATGCATCCTTCTTCTTTAGAAGTGAAGTCAATGAATTTAGTTTTGTCTTCTGTCACGTATCTTGAGCATCCGTTGTCTAAAAATCATTTATTTTTACCTGTAGAATACTTCATGCATACCTACAAAAGCAATTAAAAACAATTCCCGGTACCCAAGTTCTTTGGGTCCTTTATTTATTAGTATTAGAAGAAACAAGATATTTAGGTACCCATATGGCCCTAATAGTCATTGTATGTTTTCTTCTAATAGGACAAGCAAAATAATTATGACCATTTATATTACAAAAATTGCAAATAGCATGTGACATATATGAAGAACTTGAGTGATTATAATAGTACCCTTTTTTAACAAAATTATTTTTATGAAAAGAATTTTGAATATTGGACTTTGATATAGAAGGATTATCAAAGAAGTTTTTATAAAGTTTGTATTTTTGTTTTGGCATATATCCCAAGCCTGCCTTATCAAAAACACATCTTTGACTACCAAGAAGTTTTTCAAAATTTCTTTTTCCATTCGTAAAGTTTTCAATAATATTTTCTAAATCAGTTTTCTTTTTCTTCAACTCAAAATTTTCATCTTTCAAAACAATATTTTCTTTTCTTAAAATATCAATTTCGTTTGTTAAAGAAGAATTTTTCTTTTTCAAAACAGTATACTTGATACCCAATTTTTCAAATTCCTCATATACTTCTTCTAAAATATTTTGCAATTCTTCATATGAAGGATCTTCAATATTATCAAAATTTGTTACCTCAATGTCATCTTTAGCCATAAGACAAAGATTTCCTGATTCTCCATTGCTTGCTTCACTATCTGAGCTACTTGAATCATCATTCCACGTAGCTTTCATTACTTTGTTGCCTTTGTTTCGATCTTTCTTTAGCAGAGGACAATCTGGCTTGATATGACCGAGTTTATTGCATTTATAACAAATTAAAGTGTCATTTTTACCTGAATCTTTCTTGGAAAACTTATTGAAGGATTTCCTTGGAGGAGTTTTATTTTTCTTTAAGAACCTCTGAATTCTTCTTGTTATCATCGCAACTTCTTCATCTTTGTCGTCATTTTCCTCATCTTCATCACTTTCACTTTCATGTGGAACAGCTTTAAGTGCCAAGCTCTTCTTTGACTTTCCTTCTTCTTCTCCTCTTTTCAATGTGTACTCATGGGTGATAAGTGACCCGATGAGTTCATTCACTTCGAGCTTCTTGAGGTCTCTAGCTTCAAGAATCGCTGTCACTTTTGATTCCCAACGTTTTGGTAGAGAGTTAAGAATTTTTCTTACTATCTCCACTTTGGAATAAACTTTGCCAAGAGCTGTCAAGCTATTTATGATGTTAGTAAAACGAGTGTACATACTAGAAATAGATTCATCATCATTCATCTTAAACATTTCATATTCATGAGTAAGAATATAAATTTTTGATTCCTTGACTTGAGAAGTTCCTTCGTAAGTAACTTTCAAGTTATCCCAAATTTCCTTTGCTGTAGCACAAGTCATTACTCTATTAAATTCATTACCATTGAGAGCATTATATAATAAATTCATAGCAGTTAAATTCAAAGTATAAAGTCTATCGTCTTCACGATTAAACTCTTCTTCTTCCTTTTTGACCTTTACTCCATCAACTACTTTTGTTGGAATATAAGGTCCATTTACAATACATTTACAGATTTCTCGACCTTGAGTCTGAAGGAATATTCTCATTCTAACTTTCCAGAATGAGTAATTGTCTCCACAAAAGAGTGGAGGCCGACTGCTAGATTGACTTTCACCAAATGAAGCTGCAATGTTAGCCATAAGATCTTAACTCAAAAGATAGTTAATCTTATAATAGAGCTCTAGCTCTGATACCACTTGTTGCCCAGATGACTAACACAAGAGGGGGGGTGAATTGGGTTATATTAAAAAATTAATACTTATAAACTAAATATACAATATAAAATATAACCAAAATGTAAAGCAGTAGGAAATATAAAGAGTAGGGTAAGAGAAAGCAAACTCAGTATTTTTACGAGGTTCAGCCCCACTGCCTACGTCCTCGCCTCAAGCTACCCCTTGAGGATTCCCAAATCCACTATTCAATCTCCTTTAGGTGGAGATAGAAACCTATTACACCTTTGAGCAGTACCGCTCCAAAGATTCCGTGTAGAACACCCTCTACACTTCCAATCACCTCACACTTGGTGATTCAACTATTTCCTGTGTAGAACACCTTCTACACACACAAAGGTTATACACACCCTCTTACTTCCAATCACCTCACACTTGGTGATTTAACTATTCCCCGTGTAGAACACCTTCTACACACACAAGGGTTATACACACCCTCTTACTGATACAAGAATTGATAGTGGGTAGGCTATCAGAAAACACTCCTCAATGAGTGAAATAAGAACAATACAGCACAAACTATATCTCTCTCAACAAGAACAAGAATTAAGGCTCAAAACTTTAGAAAAGAGAGAATGAGAGCTTTGAAAGAATGATGCAAAATTTAGCAATAGATGTGTAAGCTCTTGTTGTGATTTTTGCAAAACTCAAGTGAGCTATTTATAGGTAAATGAGTCTTCAATTTCAAATTTGAAAAGATTCCCATGTCAAATAAGAGCACTATTCACTTTTCAAAAAATTCAAATAAAAACATTTCCTTTTTGCATTTGTCAAAGACAACTCCATTCATTTTTCAAAGAAATCAAACCTAATCTTTTGCTTTTCATACAAGACAAAATGAGCATGATTTATTTTTCAAACCAAATCATCTTCTTTTTGCATATGTCAAAAACACACAACCACCCTTTAAGATTTTCAAACAAATCATCTATCTTTTATATTTGTCAAAAAAACACACAACCACCCTTTAAGATTCTCAAACAAAATCATCTACCTTTTGCATTAGTCAAAAAAACACACCACCTCCCTTCAAGACTTTCAAACAAAATATGCACATGTCAAATATGATAATCAATCATCTTATAAAATCAAGTTTTTATAAAAAAAAAATATAATTTTCGAAATTATTTTGTTTGATGGTGTTATGCACATGTGAAAAACATAATTTTCAAAACTAAGACATTTAAAAATGTCTTGCATATGTGGAAAAAGTAATTTGATGTTTTATGAGAAAAAAGAGTAATTTGGAGCCTTAATCCAATTTCTAATTTTATCAAGAGATGTACAAAAATAATCTATGAGCTTCATTTGTAGACTTGATATCTTTCTTGCTCATGCTTGATTTCTTGATGTGTTTAGCTCCCTTCATGCATAGACAACTTGAGCTTGAGTTTTCAATATTATTTGTTATCATCAAAATTTATACGTAAATACGAGACTTGAAACCTTGGGTTCAACAATGAGGATTCGGAATATCATACTTCTATTATGGTTCATAATTTCTCTTGGCTATATGGTTCATCCAGAGGAGAGATTGAGTTTCAATAAATAGTGAATGGTCTTATCAATACACAAATATATAACTTCTCAAGAATTTCAATTATGCTTATATTCATCACTGTCGAAATTGAGTTCAAGTTTTTTCCAGCCCCTTCTCATCAATAGACTCTTGACGTATACGAAGAAGTGTGGTTCGTTCAAAAATTCATACCTCTTTGTGTATCTTTGAGATGTTTGGATTTCTCAAAACTTCATGGACATATAAAAGAGAAATTCTATACCCACTCGAATCAAAACATAGCTTTTATTTATTCAAATAATAGTTAAGGTGAAACAAGATCAGGAATAATGAATTTCTTTATGGATCAAAGGAATGATCAAAGTGCCCTACTTGATTATTACATCTATCTCACCTAGGGTTCGACATGTAACCCATATGAGCTACGATAGGAGCATACATAAATTGGCTGACCTGATTCGCAGCATAGATAATAGAAATAGAAATAGATGTTTAGTAATATGTAATTAAAGATCAAAATAAAACATGATAAACAATAACAAAATATGAAAACAAATTCAATAAGTTTAAGTACTATGCATAAACAAGTGGGAGTGGGTCCAAATGAGAAAAAGAAAACCTTTACACATGCCAGACAATTGTCCTCCCAACTTTGTTCATATCCATCCACATATTTCTTTTTCAATTGCGCTTATATTCATCATGTCGAAATTAGATTCAAGTTTTTCCCAGCCCCTTCTCATCAATGGACTTTTGACGTATACAAAGGAGTGTGGTTTGTTCGATAAATCCATACCTCTCTATTTATCTCTTAAAGACAACCGAACATCAATTATTTGACAAAAAATCTCACAAAGCGTGAGAGCATATTTGAGAGCCTTTCAATATATATACTCATTGTACATATGAATATAAGGAAAATATGAATTATATTTTAACATTATAATTGATGAATGATCAAAAATTAGAAAATAATCAGAGGACTATTTCTATATTTGCATTATAGTCGTTGGGTATCATTGTTTCCATGTATGGCTTTGTAGCCGTTGGTTGCTTTGAGTCTTTAGATGACTTAGATCTCATGTGTGGCTTTGTAGCCGTTGGTGAGATTTTCTAGAGTATCTTCAATAGTCCCCTGCAAATTTTGTCGAACTATAAGGCCAAGTTTGGTATGCAAAGAGTGAAGCGTAGGACGTCCAAGAGGCTTGGTGAACATATCGGCAAGTTAAGAGGATGCCGAAGTGTGTTGGGTATGTAAAAGACCAAGAGCAACACGTTCTCTCACATAGTGATAATCAATCTCAATATGCTTGCTTCGGGCACGAAAAACTGGATTGATAGTCATAGAGCACTGAGATTATCATAGAACATAATTGGTGTTGAGGGAAGAGTAACACTAAGATCGCAAAGAAGGAACGAAATCTAGGTAAGTTCTGCAGTAGTGTGGGTCATGGCTCGATATTCTGCTCTAGAGTTAGATTGTGAAACAATATGTTGTTTCTTGGCAGACCAAGAAATGCAGTTGTGTTCTAAGAAAACGCAGTAACCAGTAGTAGAGCAGCGTGTATTAGGACAACCCGCTCAATCTGCATCAGAAAAAAACATAAAAATTGAGCGTAGAATGTGAACTTAGATGGATGCTAGTATCAAGAGTGCCATGTAAGAACCTCAGGATACGTTTTACCATTTTATAATGAGCCATAGTAGAGAAGTGCAAGAATTGAGATATAAATTTTACACTATAGGCAAGATTAGGGCAAGTAAGGGTAAGGTATGATTGGGTTGTGTTGTGGGGTTAGGAGGTGATACATGTAGGGAATTCATTGGTGGGATAGGAATGTGAGCAATGTCATGCAACATGAGTGTCTGTTGGTGGACGAGGTACCTGCATAGAAGAATCACTAGAAACATCCATAGGATTAGAAGTAAGAGTGTTAGTGGAATGTCAATCTATAGAGGTAGATAAAATAGGATTGCTATGAGAGGGAGATGAAGATTTTCAGGTTGTTTGTAAGGAAAAGATGACTCGTCAAAAACAACATGACGTGAAATAAAGGTTCGACGAGATGTAGGGTGGTAGCATTTATAACCTTGATGTCTGTCACTATAACCCATAAAAATATAGGGAAGGGTTTTTGGTTGAAATTTATTTTATTTAGTATCCCATGTATATGGGTAGCATTTTGAGCCAAAATTTTGAAAAGATGTATAGTCGAGATAATGGCCATATAGAAGAAAAAAAGGTGATTGAAGATTTAATGTAGTAGACAGAAGTCGATTAAGTAAAAAGATAACGGTTGAAAATGCTTCTATCCAAAAATGTTTAGAAACACCGCTTTGAAAAAGTAAAGTCATACCAAGTTCAAGAATAGCACGATGTCGTCATTCTATTGATTCATTTTGTTTGGGATTGTGGGGGCACGAATAGTGATGGATAGTTCCTGGGTTTTGAAAATGAAGGTTTAGTTTATGGTTGGTAAATTCTCCACTACCATCAGATTGAATTTTATTTTATTTTTTATTAAATTGTCTTTTGACTAATTTTTCCAAGAGGAAAAACTTATTAAAAAATTAAAAAAATTTCGTAGAAATATAAACTAAATATATTTAGAAAATGCATCACAGTAACATGCATAATATTGAAATTTTCCAACAAATACAATAGGAGTAGACCCCCATAAATCACAATAAATTTTGTCGAATACATCACAAGCATTATTAGACGAAGGTAAAAATGGAAGCTTACTCATTTTTCCTAATTAGCAACTCTCACAAATAAAGTTTTTATTTTTGCCAATAATCGAAATAAATCTTATAGAATGTAAAACTTGAATAGTAAATGCTTGAGGGTGTCCTAACCATTGATTCTACACTTCTTCAGACACTTTCAGAAGTGAGTGTATAAGTGTGTTTCAATAGATGGGGACAACACATATAAATTATCCTTCCATCGCCTATTCAACAATATGCGGTTGGTTGCCATTTCCTTAATGGAAAAAACACCATAAAATTCACAATTGGAAGGATAATCAGATGTTAATTGGCTAATAGATATTAAATTTTTTACCAAGTCAAGAACTAGTAATACATCTTTTAATTTAATAGAAGAATTGCCAAATTTAATAAATGTGTCACCAATATGTGTGATCATGTGGAGACTACCTTCACCAATCAATACATCATCATTACTAAGATACTAAAAAAGGTTGGAAAGTATACTTGAATTACCTGTCATGTGTGCAGAGGCACTAGTATCACCAGTGCTTGAAGGATGTCGTTAGGTTGGACAACATAATCAAATTGGTACCAACATTTTATTGCTATATGTCCTCACTTGCCACAAATTTGACATGTTTCAACACGGTTGTTATCTCTATTATTAACACGTACCTGTGTTGAAGATGATTGATTATGGGCTCCACTAGGAGTAACATTGGGCCGTGAAGTATTTGTGGATTGGGGAAAGCCATGTTTGCAAGATGTAAATGGCCGGCCTCTGTTATTTCTCCCTTGCGATACACTTTTGCCATATAAGGTAGTCTGGTTCGAGTGGAAGCTCTCATGGAGCTGTATTCTGGTCTCAAATCCTTGGAGCAGTGGCACCACCTCCGCATATGAGGGCATCGGCAACTTGAGCATAGTAGTAGTGAATGGTTCATATTTGGGACCGAGTCCATTGAGAAGAACAAAGACCTTGAGTTTGTCACTCACAGGTCTACTGATGGTTGCAAAGTTATCACAAATAGCTTTAAGATTTTTGAGGTGTACTTGTAGTGATACGGAGTCGTCCTTCCTCATATATGTCAATTGTTGGGTAAGTTGGAATTCCCTTTCTTGAGAATCCTAGGCATAAGCTTCTTGAAGAGCATGCCATACTTGCAAGGATGTATCGAGGCCGACAACCAAGTTGAGTGATTTTTCGGATAGAGTACCAATAATTTACCCCCAAAGTAGCTTATCTTCCTTTCGCCATTTGAGGTAAGTAAGGCTTTGCTCTATTTGATTTTCTATTGAATCATCGCGGGATGGGTGTGTTTGTGGTGGAGGAACAGGATTTGTAAGGTGAGAGATGAGGTCTTGGCTCTCAGCCAAGGTCACGACCTGTTCTTGCCACAAGGGGTAGTTCCCCTGATTTAGTTTTAGTGTGACAAAGTTGTTGACTGAGAGAGGAATAGATGCCATGGGAGTAATACTCACTTGCTCTCATAGTAGCTCTAGATACTATAAAAAAACTCATACACCATTCTCTAAAAGGTCTTGTTAGGAATGGGAGATGATACCTCATATGAAGTTTAGGACAAGCTCCTTCTAAAAAGACAATTGAACATCAATTGTTTGACAAAAAGTCTCACAAAGAGTCAGAACATATTTGAGAGCCTTTCAATATATATACTCATTGTACATATGAATGTAAGGAAAATATGAATTATATTCTAACGTTACAATTGATGAATGATCAAAAATTAGAGAATAATCAGAGGACTATTTCCATATTTGCATTGTAGCCGTAAGGTATCATTGTTTCCACGTATGGCTTTGTAGCCATTGGTTGCTTTGAGTCTTTAGATGACTTAGTTTCCATGTGTGGCTTTGTAGCCATTGGTGAAATTCTCTGAGTATCTTCAATATCTCTAAGATGTTTGGATTTCTCAAAACTTCATGGACATATAGAAGAGAAATTCTATACCCACTCAAACCAAGATATGACTTTTACTTATTCAAATAACAATTAAGGTGAAGCAGGGTTAGGAACAATGAATTTATTTATGGATCGAATGAATGATCAAAATGTCCTAGCTGTCTATTAGATCTGTCTCATCTTGGGTTCAACATGGAACCCATATGAGCTGCGGTAGGAGCATACATAAATTAACTAACTTGATTCGCAGCTTAAATAATAGAAATAGAAAAAAAAGGTTTAGTAATATGTAATTAAAGATCAAAAGAAAATATGATAAATAATAACAAAGTAAGGAAACAAAGTCAGTAAATTAAAGTACAATGCATAAATAAGTGGAAGTGGGTCCAAAGGAGAAAAAGAAAACCTTTACACATGCCAAACAATTGTCCTCCCAGCTCTCTTCATATCCATCCACATTTTTCTTTTTCAATTGCGCTTATATTTATCACTGTCGAAATTGAATTCAAGCTTTTCCCAATCATTTCTCATCAATGGACTCTGGACGTATATGAAAGAGTGTGGTTCGTTTGATAAATTCATACATCTCTATCTATCTTTAAGATGTTTGGACTTCTCAAAATTTTATAGACATATAGAAGAGAAATTCTATACCTACTCGGACCAAAACATAACTTTTACTTATTCAAATAACAATTAAGGTGAAATAAGGTTAAGAAGAACGAATCTCTTTATGAATCGAAGGAATGATCAAAGTGTCGTAGCTAACTATTAGATCTGTCTCACCTAGGAATCAACATGAAACCCATATGAGTTATGGTAGGAACATATATAAATTGATTGACTTGATTTACAGCATAGATAATAGAAATAGAAAGAATATGTTTAGTAATATGTAATTAAAGATCAAAAGAAAATACGATAAATAATAATAAAATATGAAAACAAAGTCAGTAAGTTAAAGTACCATACATAAACAAGTGGGAGTGGTTCCAAAGGAGAAAAAGAAAACCTTTACGCATGCTAGACAATTGTACTCCGAGCTCTCTTCATATCCATCCACATTTTTCTTTTTCATGTTGCATCCATAAAACCTCCACCACAAAACGCCACACCTCATGACAACACCCCACCAAAATTTAAGAGTGATGTTATTATGCTCTTCAATATATATATATATATATATATATTGATATGATGCTTTATAACATATATTTAGTATGTCCTTAGTGTAATTTACACTTTTTTATTTTTTTTATCTCAATTATTTTTTAAATACTAATATATTAATAATTATTTTCTTAATTATTAAGAAATAAAAATTAAAAAAAAAATTAAAAATATAAATGGTCAAAATGAGTGGACAAAAGTAGGCAACCCCCCAAAAATAAAAACACATCCAACGTCTGGTCTTCTTTCATGCCATCTTAAATAGAAAAATTAGTTTGTGTAAATATATAAATAAATGACTTCACATTCACATTCTTTCTGTGAATATTTGATTTATAAAAATTAAAATTTTTATTTTTTATTTTAAATGAAATCTTGTCCCCTCATTGATGTGAAGAGTTCAAATAACCTATATTGTTTAGGTTGAATGTTATATATACGTTGAAATAAGATAATCAAGATCAGAAAAAAATAATCAAACTAAAAATAAATAATCAAATTTCTTTTATTTAATTTTATCTCCACTACCTATATATATATATAATATTTATTTCCATTAAAATTAGATAATTTCACATAAAAATGAAGGTTTAATTTGTTCTTATAAATAAGATGAGATAAAAATTAAAAATTAAAAAATATATTATTATAATATATATTTATAATATCAGTTTTGTTTTAGAATTTGAAAAGGTTGAATTGTTTATTTTATTTTGTATAAAGATTTGAGAAAATAATAATAATGAGATAAGATAAAATGAGATGAAATAAAATATTTATGAAAAGAGTAATTCTATAAAGAGTTGATGAAGAGTTGATTTTGATTTTTTTTAAAAAATATTTATTTTCAACCTCATTTTCAATCCATATATTAAAAATAAACTAATAAAGAGAATTAATTTTATAAAAATGATGTTGAAAATGAGGAGAATTTTTAAAAAATTAAAATTAACTTTCTTATTAACTCTTTAAAGTTGACTCTTTATAAAATAAAAGATGAGGAATATGTCATTAAAGATGTTTAGTAATATGTAATATGTAAATGGTAATGAAAAAATAAGATAAGATAAAATAAAAGAATTTAAAAAATAAAAAATATAGATAGAAGGACTTGAGTGTCGCAGTACATAAATTTAAAGAAAATAAAAATAAAAAATTATTGGATTATTCTATACAATTTTTTTAATTTTTATATATTATTATTATTTAATTATTTAATTTTTTTATTTTTTATTTTTTATTTTTAAAATAATTTGATTTTTTATTTTTTATTTATATATTAAATATTTAATAAAAATATAATATAATATAATATAGAGTGACGCTGGGGACCGGTCCGCGTTGGGCTGCTTGATGATGAAAAATACATAAAAATAAAATTAAAAATATAATTAAATTAAAAATTAAAAATTAAAAATATATTAAAAAAATAAAATGAACAAAACATAATAAAAAACATAATAAAAACATAATAAAAAATACAATAAAAAAATAAAATGAAGATGAATTTATGAGGGATTCGGCTATGGAATAAACGGAGCTGTCGCCGGTGACGGTGGGTGACATCGCTCCCGCCATCGAGACTGGCGGACTGCTTTTAAGGAGGGGGCAGACGAGAGTGCCCCAAGAATTCTCTATAATATAATATATAAAAATTATATAAATAATAAGAGATTGAATAAAGTTTTTGATTGTGGGAATCAGATCTCTGGCCACTTCACCTTCCACGTGACGAGCCCCAAGACGCCACGGCGAAACGAAACGCTCCAGACATATCCAACAGCCTCACGGTCTCTTGTCGACACCGCAAAATTGAAACAATAATAAAAAAACAAAAAACAGAGAGAGAGAGAGAGACCCATTGAGAGACTTCACAACGCAGGCCGCCTCCTCGTTCACACTCATGAGCGACGTTATCTTGCGGGAGTAAAATCTCCATCTCTGCGACTGTGATTACGCGTTCTGACTCTGTTGTATTCTCTTCCCCGCATCGTCACCTCCATCTCTACCTATTCATTTTTTTTTCTTTCTTTCTTTCTTTTCTTTCTTTTTTGAGAAATTCTGAAGCTGATATTCCTCTGAAAACCCTAATCCGTTTATCGAAGAATTTAAACTTTTTCCCCATTTTCCCCCTCTCTCAAATAGCTCTACATTATCATCGGCTCTTAAATATATAATACAAAACTGAAGTGTAATTCTGGAAACCAAATCCAAAAAAGGTAAAAGAGGTTATTGTTTGGTTACGCGGCCGAGGCTATTACCGAAGCGGATTAGAAAATGGTGGGAGGAGCCAGCAGGAGGGACGAATCGCTGGTCGTAAACAGCTCGAACGTGTTCGCCGCGCTCGGGAGCTTGAAGAAGAAGAAGAAGAAGCCGTCCGAGAAGGAACCTACGGGTTCTTCCACCAGTAAAAGCTCGGCGTCGAATAAGCTCGCGGAGAAGGAGGCGGAAGTGTTCTGGGCCCCGGCGAAGCTGACGGTGAAGTCGTGGGCTGATGTCGACGATGATGATGACGACGATTACTACGCCACCACGGCACCGCCCGACTCGGTCTGGAGCGCTGCCGCCGATTCCAAGGTCGTGAAGGAAAGCGACGCCGAGCGTGCGGAGGTAAAATCCTACGCCACCACGGCACCGCCCGACTCGGTTTGTTAATACTTTACTTCAAGTTATTGTTTAATTTATGTTAATTGTGCATTTCTGAGGTGGGTTTTCGTGCTGTATGGCCTGATGATTTTACATTTTTTAAGTCGTACATATTGTGCAATTTTAAATGCATGTTCTCTTCATTTTGCCTAATGAATGAATCGGGTAATGTTGATGTTGAGACTACATGCGAAAGATTGAGCTTTAGGTGAACCAAGATAAAGAATTAAGGTAAAACATGATGTCACATAATCGCTAAGGGTTGGCTCAAGTGGTAAAGGTCTTGAGCTTGGGGGTATACCCCCGGGTCTAAGATTCAAATTCCCTTGGGTACAAACAATCTCTAGAGTCCATCATATTGTGGGATTTTCCCTTGAATTATCCGAGGTGCACTTGTGAAAAACTCCTTGTCGAGAGTCTGTGCACCTATGGGATTAGTCAAGGCGTTGTTCCTGGACATCTAATGCCAATAAAAAAAAAACATGATGTCACATGCTGTTGGATGACTGATTTTAATATCCAATCAGTCTGTTCATTTTAATAAATAAAAATTAGATTGACATACAACTTCTTTCTCTTTTTTTCTTATTTTTTTCTTAATTAAAAAAAAAATAAGCCTTGTATTTGGACTTGTGGAGTACTAACTGTAGTATGGTGATTTTAGGGTTCGCTCTGGAGTTCTGGAATCTGAAGGATCTTGGTTGGATTGTGGGGGGATAGTAGCATTATGTTTGGTTTGTTCAGTCACTTGGTTGCTTAGTTTTGCAACAAAGAATTTTGATCCTTCTAAGTGCATGCCTATGAGTAATTCTACACAACCTCCACACACCATCACTTTTTATTTTTATTTTTAATTTTTTAATTTTTTTAATATTTTTTTTTTGAATTTGTTCTTTTTAAATTAATTTAATTTTTTTATTCATTATTTATATATTAAATATTTAATTAAAAATAAAATAAAATAATATGTGGTGTGTGGAGGTTGTGTGAATAGTAGGAGGATGAATAGATTTTTTCCATGCCTATTGGTCTCCTGCATAAAGGATTGCATGTTACTCTCTCCTGGCTTACTCATGTTTAATGATAGTATCTTGGTTAAGTTGCAAATGTTTCTTGTAGCATTTGGGGACATTTAATCTTGTGTTTTTCGTTGCTTTAAGATATTTAGGAATAGATTACTTCTATGCAATCATTGTGAATAACAGACGTGGTAGATGCCATTTGACTTTCCAAGATCTATGGACTATGCATAATTTTTGTTAATTTAACAAGCATTGGTCGTGGTGGCTAATAATGAAAGATGTGGCCTGAGCAACCATAAATATTTTCTCCATCATCACCTTTGAATTTTTAAGATAATGTAACATTATGTAGTAACTATGAATAATGGACATTTAATATAGCTTATAGGAGTCCAAGGAATGTATAGTTTGTATTAATTCAACAGTGTTAATGGGGGCAGCTACAAAGGAGCGCATGGCCTGCTGATTTATGCATTTACTTTTGTCGTGTTGATGACCCAGAAGTGCATGATAAATACCGCCAAAGCCCAATACTGCAGAGGAAATTAAGTGAAGTACTCCATACACAAAGTATGGAAATGTATCTATAACTTCCCCACCAGGACCTACCCCCAACCTAGAGTAGCTAGGTGGGGAAGTAAAATTAATCCTTGTTCATACATGGCCTTTTCTGGTACGAAACGAGCCACTTCAAATAGGTTCATTGCTCCGGCCCAGAATACAATTAATCCGGCATGGGCTACATGAGCTCCCAGTAATGTAACATTATGTAGTAACTATGAATAATGAACATTTAATATAGCTTATAGGAGTTCAAGGAGTGTATAGTTTGTATTAATTCAACAGTGTTAATGGGGGCAGCTACAAAGGAGCACATGGCCTGCTGATTCATTCATTTACTTTTGTCATGTTGATGACAGAGCAACTTTGTCGGAATAGATCTGCATTACGTAATGCTCCCTTTTATGTGTATTTCTGAAGTTTGTACTTTTCACTTTTGTTGTCTCAAGTTGGGAACTTCTTCCAAGGCTGTATCATTTACAGTCATCCAGATGTTTACATAACAAAGTGCAAGTCCAAATTTATATTCATAGCAACTAAGGGGCTTATACTGATGACACCCAATGCACATTTGTATCCTAATAAATGGTCACGGACTGCCAAATTGGGTGGGAATTTGACCTAAGACAATCAGTTTGTGTTGGCAACAACGTTATCTGAGCGTTGGATGAAACCTGGAGCAACTAAAACTCGGTCTTTGGTAAAAGTACAACAGGTATTAAAGGTTTTGTTAGGAAAATGTTACTAGAAATAGTCCAATGTAAGAGATATTAATATGATGCAAAGTATTAATGTTGAGGAGGTCAGCAATTGATTTCTTGTAGAAAATGCTATTTCTTGTGCCTGATCTTAGTGCCGTAGGGGAAACTGGAAAGATCTTAGTCAGTTTCTGTAATCACAAACTTCATGCCAGGCATGGATAAAATCAGGATCAAACTGTAAACAACCACTTTTCCAAATTTATTATAGAGGTTATGTTGCTAAGATTTTATTTGGTATTCATAACATTGAAGGAATTTTATTTTATGTTAGGAAAAAATAGAAATAGATATCTTATTAAAGATTACAGATGGGAAATGGATAAGAGAAAAGGAAGAAAGGAAGGAAACTCTGCCATTAATTTCTGACTACTAGCTGATCCAATCTAGTGGCCTAATAAGACATGAAACTAATCTAGCAAAAATACTCAAATTAAATAGCAACAAGAATGATAGAGGGGAAATACCTTTCATAAAAAAAAGAAGGCAGGAGCGAAATGACTGGGCATTCAAAGACAGAGAGCGTTCATTGGAGGAGATTAGACTACTCTTTGTTAGAACTCTGCTTCTCTGTGCTAAAGCTGTAGATTTCAGTTGACTAGAATTTGAAATTTTTCTTATTTCTATTTCTTCTTCTTAAGTAGGTTTTATATCTTGTATACCCCCTCTGTACCTGAGATAAGCCTATTCTTATTAATATAAAATTATCGTTTACCTATCTTGAAAAAAGAAGAAGGGAAATACCTATGATAAGAATGAAAACATCAATGATGCACTTTAACCAAGTAATGGAGACCACAGTTCTAGGAGGAAGGAAGGAGTTGCTCTTTTCTAGTATTTCTGTTCTTGTATTTTGCATTTTGCATTCATTTGTTTCTTTGCATTTATCAACTAGAATTATTATCTTTCTGCCTTAGGTGTAGATTGCCTAATTGTGGTATTTTATTTATTTGATAATTTATGTATCATTACTCCCCTAGTTAGCTTTAGTGATTCTTGGATTTACTAATCTGCTAATATCTGATTCCAGGAAAGTGAAAGTGAGGAAGAAGGCCTTGATGAATTTGATGATGATGTTGAGGAAGAACATGAAATTGAACCGGAGGCATTAGTAGAAGCTGAGACTGTTGTTAAGACTCCTCCTGAAGCTTCTTTGGCTCCTAAAGATACTGAAAGGCAGCTATCAAAGAAGGAACTGAAGAAGAAAGGGCTTGAAGAACTTGAAGCTGTTCTTGCTGAATTAGGATATACCAACAAAGAGACCAGTGGCCAAGATGGAAACCGTGGTAATAGTTTAATTCCTAATTCATGCGTAAGCTTAGCAATCTGTCCTCTCTTCTGGAAAATAAAAATGCTTAGGGTGATTCTTTAGAAATCTATAAAGTTTATGTTGTGGAATGGTTTTATCAGCTTCTCATATTTGAATGTTTTCCTTTTAAGTTGAGAAATTCTGAATG
This sequence comes from Platycarya strobilacea, assembly GCA_036898215.1. NCBI lineage: Eukaryota > Viridiplantae > Streptophyta > Magnoliopsida > Fagales > Juglandaceae > Platycarya > Platycarya strobilacea. The sequence goes on from CM072546.1 coordinate 50,613,831, forward strand.
ATGAGACATCAGTTGTTATTTTAGTAAATTAGTATTCATGCATCAAGTCACTTCACTTAGAATTTGCTTATGTGATTTTATATTATTTAGGTTCTCATTGATAATTTCAGTGCAGGAGGTAACTTTTAGATTGTGGCATTTAGTATTATAAATAGTTCAGAAGTAGGACAGAACCAGTAATAATTTGGCCTCAGAACATGGAGATGGATGCCAGTTGGCCAGTTTTGCCATGAACTTGAATACATTCCTTTGGCTTATAATTATCTTTCGCTAAAAATGCTAATGATTGATTGTTCTGCTGTTCTGTTTCTGGTAAACAATTAATTGACTTGCTTCATAGATTTAGTTAGTTATTTTTCTTGGCTGGGTTCCTGATGGGTTTTCTTACATAAAATGATTTCTTGACCTTATTCTTTTAGGTGGTGAACAAGAGAAGAAAGTAGAGAATCTAAATGGAGAGCTAGAAAAGAAGGCAAATATTACAGGGGAGAGCAAAAGTGCGAAAAAGAAGAAAAAGAAGGATAAATCTTCAAAGGAGCAAAAAGAATCCCAGGACCAGCCTGAGGGTGCTGATGCTGAAGATGCAACAGAAGAAGCTGCTGGGAGTGAAAAGGTAGAAGATACATCTTCTATTGATGTTAAGGAGCGGCTAAAAAAAGTGGCATCTATGAAGAAGAAAAAATCAAGCAGAGAGATGGATGCTGCTGCCAGAGCTGCAGCTAGTGAGGCTGCTGCAAGGAGTGCAAGGCTTGCTGCTGCAAAGAAAAAAGAGAAAAATTACTATAATCAGCAGCCAATGCGGTGAGTGGGTGAGATCCTTTGTTTTTTGTAATTTCTTTTTCTTTCTCATATATGATCATGTACTCTTGTTCATCTCGCGAACACAATAAACAATGGGAACTGGTTTTGTGACGTTGAGTTATATAAAAATACTTTTAGCTTTACTTCAGGTAAAAGATGTATGGTTCTTTATTCAAAATGTATCAACCAGTCTTGAATAATTGTTGTTTTTCTATAGATTTCAAGTTGGCGAGGAAGGTATTTTTCTCCCTAGAGTTGAGAGGGGTAAAAAGGGGGTAGGAAGTCTGCTTAGTTTAGTAGGGAAGGGAGAGTAGGAATTTTCTCCAAATGGGGATTACAATGGATGCTGAGGCCAGCCATTTCTAGCCATGGAATGGTAGCCAGGTGGAGGATGGTGGCTGCCTGAAGCGGCAAGCCAGTCGTGATGGTATGATCCATCAAGTGGATCAGAAGGAGAACGAGTGAGGTTGGCTAGATCTCTCCGAATTATCAGTGTATGTATATTGAAAGGAAGAGATTGTCTTGTAATTTGGATGAAAAATGGGAGGTAATAGAATTTGTTAGATTTCACCAAGGATAAACAAAAAACAAGTTAAAACATAGGGAAATGAATTTACCAAATAGATGCCAAAAAAAGGTCTAAAACAAAAAAATACATAAATAAGATCAAAATTAAAAAATTAAAATACTAAAAAAAATTAAAATTGTTGTGGAAGGGAATCGCCTTCCAGCCACGGCATCACCTATCTGTGAGGGAACACAGCCCCTCCGACTTCCGAGCAATGTTGGGCACAGTTGGGATCCTCCCTTTGCCTCCATGGGGCTGGGGATGATGGAGGCGCTCCTCCTCTCATAACCCCACACCCGCCTACCAGTCTGCAGGGTTGGTGTGTTAGGCTTAAACCACACCATAATTATTATATTTTTCGAAGGTTGTTTGTCTATTATTATTAATGTGGCATATCATGTCAATAATTTATCAAGATTTTAATAGAAATGTGGCAGTATTTTTGCTAGATATCAAACCTAAGAATTAGAAAAATGAAAGTTTTTGATAACCGAAGGACCTTTTCAAGAGAAAGTAATCTTTAATGAAATAGAAGTGTTTTTGGTAAGTCATGCTTCATTCATCCCCATTGCATTTTCCCTTCATTTGTACCCCCCAATCGACCATTCTCTCACCTATTTCTTTTTTTCTGTTTCTCGTTACATGTTGACATGCTTTTGAATTGGGTTCAAGATTATCCAGCACTTGAATGGTTGGGCCTGGGAAATGAGAGAAGGGTACTGCTACAGGGACCGAAGTCCCTACCGATTTCTAATCGACTTAGTGCGTTTCATTATTTTTTTAGCTTTTATTTTATTCATTTTTTTAACATCTTTAAATATTATTTTTATTTATAAAAAACACATAAACTTAATAATATTCACTTACTTAGTCACTCAGAAATTTTATTTTAAAAAAAAAGGTAAAATAGGTCAACTATCAGTATAACAATCAATTTATATAGCATTATCCTTAATCAAAATGTATATTTCTTGATCATGAATGATATCACCACCAACTAATCCGCACCAATCTAGTTTTTATAATGCTCATCTATTTAGCCCCAGCAGCATCTTTGTATGTCAAATTGAGAATCCTTCTTCTACAAATGCCAAGATTGGGCTTCCGACCTCTCGACACAGCTTTCTCTCATGGCTCATCCTTGGGTTCAAGAGCTCCATTTCCGTCCCCTCAACATCTCTATAACCATTGATCATATGATTTCTGTCATGCCATCGAGGCCTATTCCTGCTAAACTTGGTGACACCCTTTACCTCTCTAACCTTGACGACACGATCGGAGCACGTGTTTTCACCCCTACAGTATACTTCTACCGATCAGATAAAGTGAATTCCGGGCGAAGATCATCTGTCATGAAAATACTACACGATTCTCTCGCTGAAATCCTAGTCCCTTACTATCCATTATCAGGAAGGCTTAGAGAGACTAAGAATGGTAAATTAGAAGTGTTTTTTGGGACAGAACAAGGGGCAATCATGGTTGAGGCACATTGCAAAATGGCCTTGGCAAATTTAGGAGACCTGAAAGTGCCAAACCCTGCTTGGGAACCATTGATCTTCAAGTTCCCTAATGAGGAGCCGTACAAAGTTCTTGACATGCCATTGGTGATAGCTCAGGTAACACATTTTATCTGTGGTGGCTTCAGCCTAGGCTTGAGGCTCTGCCATTGTATTTGTGATGGAATTGGTGCAATGCAATTTGTTGGGGCGTGGGCTGCCACAGCAAAAACAGGTAAATTATTAACAGACCCTAAACCATGTTGGGACAGGGAAATCTTTCTGCCTCGCAACCCACCAAGAGTGAAATTCCCACATGTTGAGTTCATGAGAATTGAAGATGGCTCGACCCTGACAATGTCTCTTTGGCAAGCCAAGCCTGTTCAGAAATGTTATCGGATTAGCCGGGAATTCCAGACTTACCTGAAAGCTCTGGCTCAAACAGGTGGTGCTCATGAATGCACGACCTTTGATGCTATGGCTGCTTATATATGGAGGACATGGGTGAAAGCCCTCGATGTAAAACCACTAGAATATGAGCTCCGGCTTACATTTTCCGTCAATTCTCGCCGGAAACTGCAAAACCCACCATTAAAAGATGGGTTTTATGGCAATGTGGTGTGTGTTGCGTGCGCATCCAGCAGTGTCTTGGAGCTTGTAAATGGGCAGATCTCGGACACCGTGCATTTAGTTCGGGAAGCAAGATTGAATGTTTCAGAGGAGTATTTGAGGTCTACATTGGATTATATCGAAATGAAGAGGCCAAAAAGGCTTGAATTTGGAGGGAAATTGACAATTACCCAATGGACTAGATTTTGCATATACGAATCTGCAGATTTTGGTTGGGGAATTCCAGTATATGCTGGTCCTATAGATTTGACTCCTACGCCTCAAGTTTGTGTGTTCCTCCCAGATGGGAAGGCTGATCCTAATGGCACAATGGTGGTCTGCATTTGCCTGCCGGAGGCCGTTTCTAAGAAGTTTACAGAGTATTTGTGCCTGATGGGCAGTGAAAATTGTACGTTAATAGCTTCAATATAAAGATGATTTTTTTTTTAAATGAATATAAATATGGTATATTAGTTTGGGATTAAAGCATCAAAGAAGGCTTCTTGTTTATATTTAATTATGAATATATGTTAAATTATAAAATAATAAAATTTATATATTTTTATTAACTTAAATTTTTAAAACAAATAATAATTTCATATAATATCAGAGTAGAAGTTTTGAGAATTTTAACTCTACATTATATTATATTTAATTAAATATTCTATTTATTAAACTTATTAATTGAGAAAAGTTTGGTTCACAAGTAAATGAAAGTATTAAAATGTAAATAATAAAATATACATTTTTTTATAAATTTAAACTTTTAAGATAAGTGATAATTTCATAAATATTATTTCAAAATAATCCTTGTTAAAATTTTAAGGCACATCTGAACACAGAGATGAGATAGGTAATTATCAAATTTTTTTTATAATTTTGTTTTTAAGTACGCTCAAATATAAAATAATTTTTAATTTTTTAATCTAATCATTACTTAATCTTTATCTATACACAAAAACTAATACAAATTCACAAATTTCAAAAATCTTTATCTAAACACAAAAACTAATACAAATTTCACAAATTTCAAAACAAAATATAAAATTTAATACAACATTTATAAACTTCAAACAAAAGTTATATTCGAATAATTTTTTAACCTTATAATATTTTTATTTTTTTATTTTTAAAATTTAATAAAATACTCAAACTTATTATTATTATTTACGGAAATTTTAAATATTCTAGGCGTCCGAGCCGTTAATGTAACACATTGCGTAAAACCTTTAAATACTTTATTTTTATTGGCTACTTAAGATTGCTTCTTTAATTACATCAATGTTACAAATTTTAAGTGGTTTTATAAATTAATCATTTATATAAAATATAAAATCACTTGAAATATGGCATTTGATTAAAGAGCATGTCTGGGGAGCAGCCGCACTCGGCGCACTCCCCTCACATGAACAGTATCGTGCACAGTGCACGGCACTGTTCATGTGAGTGGAGTGCGCTGAGTGTTGGCTACTCCCCTCACTTTTCCTTGATTAAAATAAACACAATTTTCATTTCTCCTTTGCATAATACATAATAAAGTTGGAAGGATGTATTTTATATTATATAAAAAATTATATAAACCATACTACGATCTCATTTTTATCATATATTAAATAAAACGTAACACATGAGAATTCTTATAGGCATTAAGAATTTGTATAAAGAAAAATCTATAAATTGATATAGTTTCATAACATCTGTTAGATCTATTTTATAATAAAAATAATTTTAAAATTTGATATTTTATATCAAACTATATCAATTTATAATTTATTTTTATATAATTTATTTGTGATTAAAACATTTTGCCCTACTTGATAGAATGAAAATAAGATAAAAATATGTTATATAACATTACTCATTAATGAAGGTGTGACGCGAGCCTCAATTATTAGTTTTACTCATTAATGAAGGCATGGTTTTCAAAACTAATAATGTTTCTTTTGTTTTAACTAACATGCCTCCTTGTTTTTAATTTTGGAGTTTAATGCTCCCCAAAATTTGTATGAGTTTAGTTGTTACACATCAATTTGATAATATATATTTTTAAATATATTATTCACTTTTGTTCACACCAATTATAAATATAATTTTTCAGAAAGTACTACTCTTGAAAGATTTTGAGACAGATCTATTCATAAACTTAGATGAATAACACATAAAAATTTATATGATATAGTTTAATCTGAAAGAATATTTTTTTAAAAATTTATAAATATTTTAAGGAAAATGCTATTTATCCCTTCCCAAACCTCTTGATCCTATTCTGTTTTTTTTTTTTCAGTTTTTGTTTTTTACATAATTCTTAAATAAATAATTTAAATAATATTGTGATTTTTTTTATATTTTTAAAAATATATATATATTAAAAAAATTATATAAAAAATGAAAAAATTAAATAAAAAATTAAACGGGATGAAATCGGAACGTTTGGGATGAGGATGACTAGCACTACCCATGTTTTAAAGGTGACAGTCATGACTGTTCATCTGACCCAACCCGACCCGTTAAATCCAATTCCAACCCGACTCGATTGCAATGGCATTCTGAATTTTCGATACCTGTTTGGCCGATAATCAACTGATAAGGTTTTCATCAAAAATAAGAAAAACTCCCACAATTGCACCAACTTCCTCTGAATCAGCTGGAATACCATGGCAAGTTGATCGAAGCCTTGTCAGGAAGATCTCTGTCGGCACAATAAACGTAGTTCTCAATGAGTAGAGGCACAGAGAGAGAGAGAGAGGGGCTAGAGATTTCACTCACTATGACTTCCACGTCTTCAACTGGGTCTCCATTGTCGACTCGTTTCATCACGACTACTCTACGTTTGAATGGATAACCTGCACTCTCGCTATCACCGACCGTTTCGACGACCTTAGATCCCTATTCCGATTCGTGACTTTAAACCCCTATCCCTGCTCCGATAGTATCTTCTCCTACCCTCAAATTGAACCCATCTTTAAATTTTCAATCAATGCTTATTTAAGTTGGTTCTCTTCGCGATTTTTCAAACGACAAGATTGAAACTTGCTAATTATATGTATAGCTGATCTTCAAGTTCTAATCCAATTTGGAAGGATTAGTCTTGTAGAGTACAAAGCGGATATTGATAAAATTAACCGATACCAATTATACCTCGGACTAATCGGTTCAGTTCGGGTTAACAAACCGGATGAGCCGAAATATCGGATTTTTTGTACAGTCTTAGCGACAGTTAAGATGTAGGGGGCGGGTTCTGTCGCCTAACTTCGACCCCAAAACTATAAATGCTGTCATCCGGAGGTCATCCACAGGAACACGTCATTAACAAGCTCCACCCCCCCCCCCTCTCTCTCTCCTCTCTTGTGCTTACTTTTACTTTTCGATTCCAATTGCATTTCTGCATCCTATTTCTCACTCATTTCTCCAAGCCCAATCGTTCCGCTCGGCGATCTCAGATTCACTCGGACTCCAACGCAGGTAATCTCAGATTTACTCTTCGTTTTTTGTAGCTGCGGAAATTTTAGGAAATGAAAGAAAATTTCGAGTAATTGAAAGCTACGGAGGGTAAATTTCGATTTTTTTTTTTTCCATCTTTGGTTAAATTTTACTATCGTGTGTTAGGTTGCTGAGAAATGGTGGGAAACAAATAAATGGAAAATATGACTCAAGCCTGTATGCGTTTTTTCCCCCCTTTTTACTTGAAAATAAACACTCGACTGATTAAAGTTGTTTATTTATATATAGCTTCTTTCCTCTCTTTTCTAAACGACCAAACGGGGATTTCTTAATACTGCTATGGAGAATATGTGTGTGTCTGCGTGCGTGCGCGAGGAAGGACGTGTGGAGTTCGTTGGAGTCTCTGTGTATGGTATCTATTTTACACTTTTTTTTTTAAACAACGTTCTTGTCTGATAAAGACTGTTACGATCCAAATACCCTGCATGATTTAAGCACAAGCCTAATTACATGTTTATAACCTATTAAATATCCTTCTTTTGCTTGAGTTCTATCTAAGGGTTTATATCCTTCGTATCAAAGTCAACCACCAAATTAAATAAGGGATCGAATGAGTTGTGTTTTTGTAGTCGGGTTTTGAAAGGGGCGGCCTCAAGGCTACGTTAAGATTTCTTTCTACTGTGTAAAGGTGTAATAAATCATTGAATAGAGCCATCAAAAGAGAAAAAGGCTACCGCCTGGTCCATGTCAATAGAGTGATCTGCTGCGAAGTGTGGTGGTATGGTAAAGTTCAATTTTTCTTTTTGTTGAAGGGTATGTACAAATGACCAAAGAGTAACAACTCCTATGCCGGAGTGGAGCCAAGATTTCTTACTTGGCATCAAGAGATCATGAATAAATTGCAAAGAAAGCTTTTCCCCTCTCAGCCAATAACTTTCATTTCACGTCAAACTGATGAGGGAAAGCAAAGTGGAGGGAAGGAGGGATCTCCCCACTTACCCCCCTCTTTTTTTTCTCCCCACCTGTTAACCCCCTCTTTAAAAAAAAAATGTTTTGGAAAATGGGACTCTATTTGGTTTTTTTGTAAATATGTGTGGATGTTAGATAATTCCTATTCTTGTCTTTAACCTGAACTCTATTGAGGGATTTAATTTGGTTGGACTATATGTTTATAATCTATGAGTTTGTCCAGTGTTCTTTTTCCCGCTTTTTCCTTTTGTCTAGGATTGCTTCAGTTTGCTCTGCAGACAAAAGAATTCATAATTCCTATTTTGTTCCTGAGGTATTGATTTATAAAAGGTGCATATGGTTTTGAATGGCAGGACATACAAAATTATCAAGTGCTACCTGCAACATGGGTTATACGCTAATGCTTGCATGGCTATTTGAGCATCCCTGTATATATTTTGCTATATTCACTATAGACCTAAGCCATATATGAGTTTGAACCTCTAAGAAGCGAGTTATATAGTGAATACGGGATTTCTTGAATGGCTTTGATGATCGTAGTTCTTCAAAGACACCTCTATAGGCATTTATTGTTTTACTTGCCCAAAAAAATGGCATTTATTCTTTACGAAACATATCAGACAATTTTTGTATTAGTTGACCTTGATTTTTTTATTCATTCTTTTTAATATTTTTCTCTATACAGTCAGGATGATCCTTCTGGCAAATCATTATTTAATCTGAATACTCTATATTCAAGACCAGCTGGATTGCTTCTGAGGTTGTTTTGGTTATTTTTTGGTTGTAGTTTCTCGTCAGTGAAAGCTCTCATCTGTCTTTAAGCAGTTTCAAGTCTTTATAGATTGAGAACATGAAGCAGGGAACATCATCCTTAAATCCGAATGCAGCTTCATACATACCACTGTTTAAGCAAGAAGCAAAGATTGAGGGTAAAGTTTCTGGGTTAACAACAGAAGATTCTTTGAAGAATGGTTATAAGACTTCTTGGTCCCGTTGTCCTCCTGAAGGCTACAGTGGAATTGATCAGAGATATCTCCAAGCTGGTATGAATTATGACATGCATGGCTTCAATGGTCCTCTCATTGCCAATGAATTCATGGAGAAGGGTCAACCTACATCCAGTGAACTTACAAAAAAGCACTCCATAGATGAAGATTCCGAGATGGACATGGCTTATCTGACAATCATGTTCCCCAATATGTCAGAACAGTCCCTTGCTGATGTTTACTCTGCTAATGCGGGTGACCTAGAAGCTTCAATTGAAATGCTGAATGAACTAGAGGTATGAGTTGTATGTTGTGAAATGCCTTACATTAAACTATGGCATTCCAGGAATTACATCTGATGGTGTTATGGTGATGGTGCGCAAGCTCACTAGAAGATGGACGTTGCGGAACGCTAAAAGAATTTCAGAAATTTTAGCTTGTTTATTTCAATGCCATTTTAATTTAACTGCATTATAGAATTGCGGGGAGGACACTCATACACAGTTGCCACCGTTTCACATCTCAAACATTCATAAGAAGGTCGGATTCGTTTCTATCTCTATGACGTAGTGACATTAGTCGTACCCAAGATTTTCCTGCTGAACCTTTCCTATTTTATGCGCACATGAAACAATATGTTCAGAAATTGATGGCTTATGATTTGGGAAATGGGCATTTTTTTATGTGATGCGTAAGATATGTTTTTGCCTTTTCGGTGTTGAAAACATTGTCCAAAAACTTTCTTCTCATTGTTTCAAATTTGCAGCTCTGTCCTGTTGATTTTTCCGAACGTCTGCCGGACAGCTTGGACATTGGTGATGTGTCAGAACAGAAAGTTACCGAAGGTTCTTATTCAAACCTGAAGAGCATCTTCCCGGGGGAAGCCAGTGGGTCTTCGGCTGGTCCCTCTGATTCAGGCTCCTAAGTTTCTAACTGCATCTGATAAAAAGATTCATGTAGAGGGGGACAGAGAGTGGCTTCCTTCTTAGAAGTTGTAGAGGTAAAAATTAGGATAGGTCTGATATAAGGTTTGGAGTTTCTTTCCCTATATATGTTGTAAAGCGTCACTGTTCCATTCTCTTTCCTATATTTCTTTACTGGTTATCCCTTTTATCTCAAGTCTTGTCCGGTGCACAGATATATATATCTCTCTCTTATTCACATACATTGCAATCTGTGTTCATGTTTTACTTTCTTTTTAAATTGCTCGTCTTTTAATGTGGGGTAATTAGCAGCTATCATCATGCTGTCTTAAGTAATTTTCGAATTGGCTTTTCTGCTGATTGGACAACTAATGAAGTCTGTTTAATGTGCTAATATGTTTTATAGACTTTTAGTACAGAAGGTCGCATACCATTGCATCATCTTGTGTACATGTTTTCTGTTCATGTATAAAATGCTTCATGATCCAGACAGGCTAGATATGCATGAACGGAAAAAGATTTATAATTTTCTCCGTTTTCCATGCAAAAGCTTGAATAAATATTTTAGAGCTTGGTTATGCCAATTTGGATGGATCATAAAACTACCTGAAAAAGTCTCAAAACAATTTGCACTAGTGCATTCTTTTTTGAGTATTTAATTCTTAGTAGTTATCAAGTGGTCCATGTAACTCAAACCAGACCCCAACTTAATTTGAAAATGTTAAATTGTTTGTTATATCTTTTATCTAAAAAATTGAAAAAATTATAATGAATAAATGAGATAATTTGAGAGACTTTTGTGTCTAAATCGAGCCCGGCGTTTTATGTCAGACAACACCCAAAACCTTCCAGTTGAGGGTGAGAAGGAATTTGCTCATGCATCAAAATTGTGGCATTTTTGCTCTATGGTCTACATTGCATCCGCGTTGCTTCGCATCCGAATTTGACTGGTGGAAGGTCTTAGCTCCAATATGTTCGTTCCCATTGAATTTATATGTTTTTGACATTCTTTTTTTTTTTTTTGTTAATCTTTAGAGATAGGCTTGTTCACTCAAGCTGGATTTTGTCATGAAATTTTCTTTATTTTTTAATAGTTTTAATACTTTCATCTAAAAGATTTAAGAAAATTACTTATCCTTCGATCAGAACTAGAATCCGAATGAACGGCCTACTAAAAAATGCTTGACCCACAACAATTTTGTTCTTTTAAGTTCACTAACTTATGCGGTTTAATATTATCCGTCCGACCCTCTTTATTGTAATGTATATTTGGCATATTACGTTAATGTGTAAATTTGTACAAATATAAAAGCAGAAAATGTTCTGTGTAGTAAACGAGTGTTTGCCGTTATTTGTATGATTAAGGATCTAACTAATGCGCCAAAGAATATGATTAATTTTGAAGCCTTTTATAGTTGTTTTACAACTTATTTCAAGATCACCTAACGTAATTGTGTCACTTTCTTAAATATAATTTTAATTTTATAATTTCGATTGTTTAAATAAGTTGTAAAAAAATTGTAAATATATCATTATTTTTAATATAATAAAATATGTTGAACTTTATTAGCCCTTGCATGTAATAAACAATAACACTTGCAATTCATCGTACTCAAAAGTTAAATTTATTGAAGACAGAGATTTGGTAAAATAACAAGGATCAACACGGTGGGCCGTTTGGATGATGAAAATATTTGCACATTTTCTATCATTTTATTATTATAATTTTTTAAAATTTTCATAACAAAAAATAATAGATAATTTAACTTTTGAAAATCTTAAAATAAAAATAATATTAAAATAATATTTTTTATTAACATCGTATTTTGCACACCTATAAACCAGACTCTAAAGAGTTAAAACTTTCTGAATTTGAACTTACAAAAACAATATAGAAGAAGAGGGATGGTTGGCTTTAGAGGTTAAGAAGTTTCTAATGCTTGAGTTAGTAAAGCTATTTGAAAGTATGTAATTATGAGAGCTGCGAAGTAAAGCATCAAGAGTGAGCGTATTCATAATTTTTTCGTACTTGAAATTTTGTTATTTAATTCGGAATCTGAAATAAGGGGCAAAACATGTCTGTTTATGTGAAATATTCATTATAAGCACTGTTCCTTTGTCAGAATTGTTAATGTAGACTGACCTTTGCGACTACGACATTAATATAGTGTAGAGTCTGAACTGGGGCTTTATTAATGTAGTATGGTTTCCTTGTCTTTTTCATTAATTCGACGTGTTTTCTTTACCTACATAAATTTATATGTTCATTAATTGATATGTTCATACTAATGGATTAATGATTTTCCTTCACCCTTATTTTTTGATTAATTGAGCACTCGAGTGCTTGACATTGTTCGGAGGATAATTTAGGATGACGGGTCCATCTATTATGCCGTCTCTCCATTAAGTATAGGTCGTGCTGAGCGGTATCCTTTACAACATTGTTTCTTGTGACTACTTGAAAAGATTGATTTCTCTTATGCTTTAAATTTTTAGCCCACAGGAGGGAAGAGTCATTTAATATTTTTATTTAAAACTACCTTATTATTCAAATTGTTATACAAAATTTCACCATTCAAACTCACCTTATTAGATTATAATTACATTACATAATTAAATTCTTATATATTTAAGATTGAATAATGTTAGTTGCAAATTATTTATATTATTTGAGTATTTTAAAGACAGATTTAACTCTATTCTGGTTTAAGTCCGATTTATATACAAAATCTCTTAATTCATTTCAATTGATGTTATTTAATTATTATAATTTTTTAAATGTTTATGTAGAATATAATAAATTATTCAATTTTTAAAATTTAATAACAATAATAATATTAATTTCTTTTAATATTTTATCTCAACTCATCTAATATTTTAACTCACCATCCGAACCTCTCATTCAAGTAGCTGCCAACGGTTCAGATCTAGCGTGACCCCATCAAACAAACAGCTGCCAACGCAACCCACCCAAATCACCCGCAGGGGAAGACGAGGATCAAGCGAAACTGCGAAATTGCCTTGACCGTATGGTATTCCACAGCGAAGCCCACCTCTCTCTCTCTCTCTCTCTCTGTTCAATCCCATTTCGATTCGATCTCTCCCTTTCTCTCTGCAAGTCAATCCGAACGCATTTTTGTGAAAATCCTTACCATTTTCATCGGTTTCCCTATTAAGATGAAGAATTTAGGTTTAGCTACGTTCTAATCGATCGATTCCAGTTGGCGAATCCGTGAATAGACCGTCAGAGAGCTGGGGGCGACTCAGTCCGGGCCTCACCGAAGCCCGGCGGGGGCGGCATCCCGTACGGGAATTTGGCTCTTTCTACGCCCTCACAATGCGCCACCTTCCCACTCCCTCGCCTACCTCGACTCTGTGAGCCGTCGCCACGCACCCGATCCTCACCATCCGCTTCCAAGGCGAACGACTCCCATGGACTCCTCCATTCAAAATTCCCATTCTGCCCCTCCTCCTCATCTCGAAGAGCCCGAGTACCTGGCCCGCTACCTTGTCATCAAGCACTCCTGGCGCGGCCGCTACAAGCGGATACTATGCTTTTCCAGCATCTCCATAATCACCTTGGACCCCTCCACGCTGTCCGTGACCAACTCGTACGACGTTGCGACCGATTTCGAGGGCGCCACTCCGATAATCGGACGCGACGACAACTCGAACGAGTTCAACTTGAGCTTGCGCACCGACGGGCGTGGTAAATTCAAGACGATGAAATTCTCTTCGCGTTATAGGGCGAGCATACTGACGGAGTTGCACAGAATACGATGGAGTAGGCTGGGGGTTGTTGTCGAATTTCCGGTGCTTCATCTGCGCCGGCGGACCTCGGAGTGGGTCCCATTTGTAAGTTACTCTGTATTAATTTTCCATTAGTTTAAGTGAACTTGGATTGTCCAATGTGATGATTTACGGGATGAAGTTGATGGTAAAATATTCTTTTTTTTTGCCTTGGATTAGATGTTAGGTTGGTTGTTTTAATAAATTCATTAATTAGAGCCCTAGTAAAATGTTGTATGGGAGATAATCTTTTTAAAAGAAGAGCAGAAATCGTAAATAAATTAAGAATTATTGGAGAAAATTAAAGATTTCATACGCCCCTGACCGTGTATAAATAAAATTGAGCAACATATTCTTTAGCTCTTCCACCTACGTGTCGTGATCTTCAAGGCATCTTACATTCCGCTCTCTCAATATGCTTCATGTGAAACACAAAGGGACCATCCTCCAAGCAGCTAAAACTGAGAAATTTTTCCCATTGGATATCTCCAACAATCTAAAAATTCTATCACCTGTCTAGGCACGACTCATTCTACTTCGAATGATTTTAAGTTTGGAAGTAAGTCGTTTCAGTGATAAGATGCATGTTGGTTTCTTCACCAAGTATTCTGATGTAAGTGTTTAACGTTGATGAGACTATTAGAAGGCATAAAAATCGTGTATTAGTTTCCTTCCCATTTAGCAGCGCCTTGATAAACTCTTTTTTGTACCATTCACATCAAAGCCCATTGATACCACAAGATTAAACAGCTTTTGCTGAGGACAATGTATGCAGCCCTAGAGTTTTGTATTACTCCTCTTTCCAATCTTTAGTGGCTGCTAAATCATAGTGTCAGTTATTAAAATGACCAATCTTTTTGGATTTGATCATACTATATGTACAATCTACCTTTGGACAGCTCATACGTTTTGGAGGGAAAGGAGATGGATGCTAGAGGAGCTCAAAACTCTCCTTTTGAACCCTCTCTTCCTTTGGACAGCTTTGATACACTTTTAACAGGCTTAACTTTCATGCTTGTTTTTTTTTTTCTACTATATTGGTGTATTTCTTGTATACTTCCTGTTTATTTGGATTGTGCCTTTTATGCCTCTTAATGAAGTCTTATTACTTTAAAAAAATGACTATGCATACAATCTATCCTGTTGTCCATTACTTCATTTTTTTCTTCAAACTGAAACTGTTAAAATTCACAACTTTTGACTTGCACAGAAATTGAAAGTTACTTATGTTGGTGTTGAACTTATCGATCAAAAATCTGGAGATCTTCGCTGGTGCTTGGATTTTAGAGATATGGATTCCCCTGCAATCATTCTCCTTTCTGATGCTTACGGGAAGAAAAGTGCTGAACATGGAGGTTTTGTTCTTCGCCCATTATATGGCAGAAAATCTAAAGCTTTTCAGGCTGCCTCAGGGACAACGACTTCTTCCATCATCTCAAATTTGGTATGGCTGGCATCCAAGTATTTGACTTACTATTTTGTGCTTATTTGTCTTAGTACTTTTTCTGTATTTCTCACGTCTTTGCCTCTGACACAAGGAACTCAGATCCTAGTTGACTGTTTGATTATGCCTGGCAGGGCATGCTAATGCCCTGGACTTTGTTTTGTTTAGTCACTCTTTTCCCCATTACGACTTATATAGTTGTACATCTTCTGCAGATTAAAACTGCAAAATCCATGGTTGGTTTATCACTATCTGTGGACAGTTCCCAAACCCTCACTGCAGCAGAGTATTTAAAGAAAAGGGGTAACATATCATAAGCATGTTTTCTTCACTTTTCATCTTTTGTATGTTTTCTTCTTTTGTGCTTCAGTTCTAGGCGCTTCTTAACCTTTGAAAACAAATACAGCCAAAGAGGCAGTAGGAGCAGAAGAAACCCCTTGTGGGGGTTGGTCCGTGACAAGATTGCGGTCTGCTGCCCATGGAACTCTAAATGTTTCGGGATTGAGCTTGAGTGTTGGCCCAAAAGGAGGACTTGGGGATCATGGTGATGCTGTATCTCGTCAACTCATTCTTACAAGGTTTTCACTTGTTGAGAGGCGCCCAGAGAACTATGAAGTAAGCTGCGGAATTTAAGGGGTTTTTTTTTTTTTTTTTTCCAATTTTACAGCAACTATTCCATGCTTTTTTTTTTTTTTTTTTTATGTCGGGGAACCTCCAAGGTAGGACCCTTCGGACCCACCTCTGTAGAATAAATTTTGGTCCTGTGCACCGTACCCTCGGAAGTTTCCCTATATGGAACTGGTGAAATCTCTGGTTTTCCATAAGGGGTGTAGCTCCAAAGGATTGTTTGCACCTATGAGATGTTGAAGTTAAAGGGAGTGATACTCCAAGATCAAGGCTTTCACCACATTTCCATATGTGAACGATAGACACATGATCACAATCTTAGCCCTTGTTTGGGAACACAAATAATCTCGTCTCATCTCAAAATTTCTTATAATTTCGTTCCTAAATATCATAAAACACAAATACTTTTCAGTTTTTTTTTTATAATTAAAAAGGTATAAATAAGAAACAAATACTTTTTAGTTTTAAATCTATGACTTTATTTTCATCTAATCATTACCTAATCATTACAGCTTTCCTATACTTCCAAAACAAAAATTATATTTAAAATTTATTTGTCTTTCCTTATAATATTTTAACCTTATAATAATTTTAATCAGTTTTTTCTCTTTCATTTTCCAAAACTCAATAAAACATTTTAAACTCAAATAATTTCACCTTTATAACCCCTAGGGGTTGGCTCAAGTGGTAAAGGCCTTGGCCTTAGGCGTATGCTCCTCTTAGATTTAAGGTTCAAATTCCCTTGGGTGCAAACAATCTCTAGGGGCCATCAAATTGGGAGATTTTTCCCTTGAGTTAACCGGGGTGCAATTGCGAAAAATTCCTTGCCTGTTTGTTCTCCCCTGGGATTAGTCGAGACTTTGTTCTGGGCACTCGGTACCAAAAAAAAAAAATACCACTATGTACAAGATTCTCATCTCATCTCATTCCTCAAACATCCTTAAATTATAAATAGACTTAGCATCGTAGAATGGGGTCGTTTTTTTTTTTTTTTTTGATAAGTAGGGGCATGTTTTCAAATTTAATAAACATAGTTATAAGCAAGTGATACTTTTTTTTTTATAAAGATAAGAATTTTATTAATGCCAAAAGGCAAAACCAAGTACACCGGAAGTGAACAAGCGAGAAGACCTAGTTACAAGCTAAAACGAACAAGCTAAGACAAGACGTTACAAGAAATCCCATCCCTTACAAGATTATGCATCCAAAAATTGAGAGTATTAAGGAAAAAAGCCCTAAAATTCCCCAAAGAATGTTCATAGTCATCAAAACATCTTCAATTTCTTTCAGACCATAAACACCAAAACAGACACAAAGGGACAACTCTCTTAAAATCAGCATCATCTCCACGAATAAGAGAGTCGTTCTAGTTGCCAAGAAGTCTACCACGCGCGAAGGCATGACCCAAGCAATGCCAGCCCTATTGAAACTATCATTCCACAAAGTTGTCACCGCTTCACAGTGCAAAAAAAAAAAAGGCTAACAGATGCCCTAGCAGTCTTGCAGATATAGCACCAATCAATAATAAGCAGCCCCCTCTTTCACAGATTATCAATAGTCAAAACTTTTTCAAGATAAATCAGCCAACAAAGAAAGCCGACTTTGCTAGGGACACTTGGATTTCAAATACATTTCCAAAGAAAAACATTATCACCCTTACCAATCAGCACTTTGTAAAATGATTTTACTGAAAAAATGGATTTGGAATCATGAACCTACAACAACTTATCCTCCTGGCAAAGATCAAACTTCGTGTCATAAAGGTTGACAAAAAAACCATAAGCTTCACAAAGCTCCCAATCATGTATGTCCCTATTAAATTCCACATTCCTTTTTTTTTTATAAGTAAAGTTTTATTAAAAAGAATGGGCAAAACGCCATTTACACGACAAGAGTCCAGTTACAAGGCCTCTCAACTAGGCAAGCCAGAAACAAGGAAATCATGAATAACCATGCCATTGAAATCCATAGCGATGGTCCAGTTACAAAGAGTACTAAAAAATAAGACTTTTAGCTCCTCCTGTAATCTCTCATTGTCTTCGAATATTCGCTCGTTTTGCTCCTGTCAAAGACACCACATGATGCATATGGGAATTATCTTCCAAATAACTTGGATCTGTCTCCGATCTCGAATGGGAGACCAACCTGCCATTGTTGCCACCACGGTCTCTGGCATGACCCATGTTAGATTTAATTTACTAAACACCTCATTCCAAAGAGCCTTGATTGTCTCACAGTGTATGAGAAGGTGGTTCACTGATTCGCCATCCCTCCGACACATGCAACACCAATCAACTAGATTGACCTTCCTTTTCCTCAGGGTGTCTGTTGTAAGGATTTTGCCTAAAGACGTGGTCCAGACAAAGAACGATGCTGTCAAAGGTGCTTTGTGACGCAAAATCTTTTTCCACGGAAACTAAATCTTGGTTCCTTGGGTGAGTACCTTATAGAATGAACGGACTGTGAATCTTCCTCTCCCGTCAGGGGTCTACCATAGGCCATCGTCATTCTAGAAATTTGGTCTTTGGGAGTAGATAAGGTTGTAGAACTCCTCGAAGAGGCTTAATTCCCAATCTTGAACCGCTTGGTTGAAAGTGATATTCCAAGTTAGGTGCCCCTCAGCTGATCCCACTGCCTCTGCCACGATGATATTTTTGTCTCTTGCCATTTGAAACAAAGAGGGGAACAAGTCACCAAGTGACTTGTTTCCACACGAAACATTCTTCCAGCAGCTAACTCTAGAATTGGTGCCCACTTGAAGTTTAGTGTGCCAATGAAAGGCCTCCCACCCATTTCTAATGCTTTTCCACACCCCCACGCCACCTGCCTCCCTAACTTCATTCGAGATCCACCACCCCATGTGACCCCATATTTGTGATCAATCACCACTTTCCAAAGAGCCTTTGATTCCTGATGGTACCTTCATAATCACTTACCAAGCTCGATTGAACGTCCTCAGATTTCAAATGCCCAAGCCACCATTCGCAATTGGGTGGCAAACCGTCTCCCACTTTACCAGGTTTAAACTTTTCCCCTAGGCCACCCAATAGGAAATCACGTTGCAACTTCTCAAGACGACTTGCCACTCTAGCCGGTATAGGAAAAAGTGATAGGAAAATAAGTGAGGAGATTGGAGAATGTGTTTTTGATAAGAGTGATGTGTCCTCTTTTGGACAAATACATCCTCTTCCAACCTACTGGTTTTCTCTCCCCTCTTTCAATCATTGTATCCCATATCCTAGCCGTCCTTGAAGTTAAGCCCAATGGAAGTCCCAGATATGTCATAGGAAGCGAAGAAATCTTGCATCCGAGGGTACCAGCCAATTCCGTCATATTGCGAACATCACCAATCGGAATCATCTCAGACTTGTCATAGTTCACTTTCAAACCAAACGCAGCTTCAAAACAATGGAAGAAGGCCTTTAGCACACTCACCTGCTCCTGTTTAGCCTCGCTAAGAACAAGCGTGCCATCTGCAAACAACAAGTGAGATGTATTAGTAAAACCCTGAGTAGGTGTTCTAACTAGGAATCCACTTACCAAACTATTGTCTACTAAGGCTGAAAGCATCCTACTAAGAGCTTCCATGACGATAACAAAAAGCATTGGGGATAACGGATCGCCCTGTCTCAAACTACGGGAGTTCGGGAAGAAATCTTTGGGACAACCATTGATCAGGACCGAGAATCTAATAGTAGAAATACACCACCTAATCCAAGACCTCTATCTTTTCCCGAAGCCACACTTGCGGAGGAGATACAATAGGAAATCCTAGTTGACGTGGTCATATGCCTTCTCCATGTTTAATTTGCACAAAATCTCAGTATTGCCTGCTTTTAGTTTGCTGTCGATGCACTCATTGGCTATAAGAAGGGTATCGAGGATTTGCCAGCCTTTTACAAAAGCGTTCTGAGGTTTAGTTATAATCTTTCCAATAACTTTACTAAGACGATTGGTGAGCACTTTCGCGATAATATTATAGACCCCACCCACTAGGCTAATAAGCCAGAAATCTTTTATTTCTATGGCCCCACCTTTTTGGGAATGAGGGCGAGGAAGGTAGTGTTTAGGCTCTTGACACATTTCCCATCAGTAAACAGCTCCTGGAACACCCTCATAAGGTCTGCTTTAATCACCTCACAGCATTCCTGGAAAAAATCCATAGAGAAGCTATTCGGGTCAAGTGCTTTATCTTTAACCATTTTCCAGAAGACATTAAACACCTCATCTTCCTCAAACGCTCGCTCAAGCCGGGCAACATCAGAAGAATCAATGGTTTCAAAATTTAATCCGTCGAGATTAGGTCTCCATACCTCCTGTTCCGTAAGAAGGTTCTCGTAGAAATCGACGATGTGGTTTACGATAACCCCATCTTCTTTACATTCTGACCCATTGATCCTTAACACCTCAATGTTGTTATTTCTTTGTTAGCACTTTTCTTTTTGGGTGAAGAACCTTTTATGAAATGGGATTTAGTATTGTCTGCTTTTGATTTTCTGCTTTAGATAGTAAATAGGTGTTCTCAATTGTATACCACTTGTGTACTTGAGCTATGCCTATTTACTTGGAATTAAATTCTCTTATTATCTATAAAAAAAAAATAATGTTATTTCTTTTGTGAGAATTTGCAACTCTATGGAAGAACTTCGTACTACGGTCTCCTTCTCGTAATCATAGAGCTTTTGATTTATGACGCCATGAGATTTTTTCCAGTAAAATCATTTGCTCGAGATTTTCCACTGGAGTGGTCTTCTGTACAATTTCTTCCTGAGTGGGTGGCCGTCCCTCTTGCGCCCTCTTTAGGTCCTGAATAGCCCTTAAAAGGGCATTCTTGTTATCGTCTACGGAGCCAAAGGACTGAGTGTTCCAAATCTTCAGATCCCTCTTTAAGGCTTTTAACTTATTGGCAAAGATGAAATTGGGGGACCATCAAACTAGTATGAAATCCACCGCTATTTAACTCTATCTTCAAAACCTTCTGACTGCAACACATGTTCTCAAATTTGAAGTAACGACGCCCATTTCGAAGACAACCATAGTCGAGCAAAATAGGCCAGTGATCCGAGGAGATATGATCCAATCGCTTTTGCCAAATATTAGGGAAGTGAATTTTCAACTCTGGAGATATAAGGAAATGATCCAAATGTGATCATGTTTGATTATTAGACCATGTAGCTGGACCTCCCGCAAGCGGTAAATCCACCAAGTGCAATTGAGAGATACAATTTGAGAAGTCCACACTGGCATGTCTCACTCTTCTATTACTAAAACTTTTGCTGGCAAATCTGACAATGTGGAAATCCCCTCCCATGCACCACAGAACGTTTCACCAACTATGAAGATCTGCTAATTCATCCAACAGAAGACGTCTGTCTGCGTCGCAATTAGGCTTGTACACCTGCAAAAGCCCACAAAAAATTGTCAAGCACACATCTGAACAAGCAAGCAACTGAGAACTCACCAATGTAGTCCTCCACTTTTTCCACCATTTGCCTATCCCACATTACGATGATTCCTCTCGCCTCCCCTGAAGAATCTATGTAAACCCAATCTACGTGAACTCTTCTCCACAGACTTCGAACCATTCTCCTATCAATAAGCTTCAGTTTTGTCTTTTGAAGACACACAATGTCTGCTTTCCACTCTCAAAGTAAGTTCCGTACCCGAAGGCGCTTATTTACTTCATTGAGCCCACATATGTTCCACGACATGACCTTTGGTTTCATTGGGAAAAGTCTGACTCCTTTCCTTTCGCCCTACCTTTACTGGAAGGGCCCTCCCTAACATTCCTGGTCAGCCCGTTAAGTTCCCTGGACTGCTTAGATCTCCCTCTACAGTTATGATTGTGCCCTGCTTCCATGGTAGTTAAAAGAGCCAGAATTGTTTTTCATAACCGACACACCTAATTCTGATCAATTGATGTATCCCTTTAGCCATTTGTAAAACTCAATCAGATTGGGCAAGAAAGAAATAGTTTAGGGGATTAGGGTTTTGTAACTCCTCGTCAAAGTCCTCCAATCCTTGTATAGAATCTGACAGAAAAGGCTCTTCCTCCATCGAGTGCATCAAATCTTCATATTCGTCCTCTGTTAGCTCGATTTCGAGATCAGGGTAAGAGGAGAGAGGTTTGCTGGCAAATTAACCTCACCATGACCCCCCTTTGACCATATTTGGGTCCCCCTTGATGGCAAAAATGAGAGCCCCGGCAAGATCTGCCGTTTCCCGAGCTCAATCATAGTGTCGCGTCACTGTGAAGCCCTAGCACTGTTGGGAGAGCGTTGGAGGCTGCCGTAGGCACGATCGGCAATATATGTGGCTTGCCGTTCGGCAACGCCTTGGTCAGCGTAGTTTCCAGCACGAATCCAAAGCTCTAGGTGTTTTCGGTGTAGGAGAGGCGGGTGGGTCGGTCCCACGATGGGCTAGGCGTCCAACCCAGACCCAGGCCTTCCTTCAGGTGAGGCCATGACAAGGGTCTCACCACTGGGCCTGAACATCCCTGCCCCAAGCCCATTCCCTCCTGCTAAATAAACCAACCGGAGAACCATTCACCAAAATGGAGAATTTGGCTGTCAAAGTACAATGTCGAATCCAAGAGCACCATTTCTCTCAAAAGCCCAATTTTTTTTTTTTTTGATTAATTCTCCAAAGCCCATTCTTCCAACTAAGTAAATAAGGAAGTCCCAATTAACATAGTCAAAAGCCTTTTCCATGTCTAATTTCACTAAAATTTCAGACTGATCTATTTTTAATCTACTGTCTAAACATTCATGAGCAATTAAGATAGAGTTAAGAATTTAACAGACCCCAAATAAAAGAATTTTGAGATCTGGAAATAATCTTGCTCATAACCATAGTAAGGCGATTGGCCAGCATCTTAGAAATGATCTTATACATCCCATTTACCAAGCTAATTGGATGAGAATCTCTTATTTCGACAGCACCAGATTTTTTGGGCATAAGAGTAATGAAAGTTGTATTGAAACTCTTTTCGAACTTCATGGATTGGTGAAATTCAGCAATGACATTCACCTACATTTTAATTTTTTTTTCCTAAATTCATAGTAATTTTCATAAGCTTGTTAAAGGAAGAAAATGTTATATTCTAGATGATCTGGAAGGCAATTATATGAAAAGACCATCTGGTGCTGCATCATAGATTTCTGTATAAATTTTACAATTCAGAGAAGTAATAGAACATGTGAGGACATGATAAGTACATGCAAGTAAAAGTAGGAATAATTTCTTTAGACTGAACATTCTGTAGTACTAGAAGTCCCATTGTGTGTACTGTGGAGTTTTGACTATTCGTTTCATTATAAATAGTCACTATATGTTCTTCCACTTTGAGAGGAGCCGATGACTGCAAAAGATGGCTTCGGAGTTTAATTTTCTTAAACGTCTTGTATCATGGGACAAAGGCCCATTATGTTGCTCCCTTTCCTATTTCTAACTTTCAGTACTTTATAGCACTCTTCCTTTTTGTTTGTTGAGTGGATTTATGTATACTTCCTGGGCATTGGGATGATATCTCTTTCCATGATTAATAAAATTAATTTTCTTCATCGTGGAAAAAATTCATTCTATAGGTTTGTTTTATTTAGTTTGGTGGCATTGTTATATCACATGCTGAGAATCATCACTAGATGTGTGCAGGCTGTTAGTGTTCGTCCTTTATCTGCAGTAAGCTCTCTTGTTCGATTTTCCGAGGAGCCCCAGATGTTTGCGATTGAATTCAATGATGGATGTCCTATCCATGTAAGCTATATTCAGTTCTTTATTTATATATATATATAAAAGCTATCTTCAGTTGTTCTTTTGGTTCACTTAGGGGGTAATGTTTCTGAAGCGTGTGGCATGGATTGTAGGTTTACGCAAGTACATCTCGGGATAGCTTACTTGCTGCAGTTCGGGATGTTTTGCAATCAGAAGTAGGTAGATGTGTTCTCTCTTGGATGATGATAACACTTGTTTGCCTGAATAGTTAGATTCTGTAACATTTCTTGGTGTGGTTGACTCCACCAAGAAATTGTATTGGTAATACATAATCTAGACACTGATGTGGTGTGGTTGATCTCTGGGGTAAATTTTGCAGGGTCAGTGCCCAGTTCCTGTATTACCAAGGTTGACAATGCCGGGGCATCGTATTGATCCACCTTGTGGAAGAGCTCATTTACAATTTGGACAGCAACGTCCTGGTGCTGATATGGAAGGTGCTTCCATGCATTTGAAACATTTAGCAGCCGCTGCAAAAGATGCTGTTGCTGAAGGTGGTTCTATTCCTGGATCTAGAGCTAGGTTATGGCGTAGAATAAGGGAGTTCAATGCATGTATAACATACAGTGGAGTTCCTCCTAACATTGAAGTACCTGAAGTGACTTTAATGGCCTTAATTACAATGCTTCCGGCTACTCCAAATTTTCCTCCAGAGTCTCCTCCCTTACCGCCCCCTTCACCTAAAGCAGCTGCAACAGTAATGGGTTTCATTGCATGTTTACGTAGATTATTGGCATCAAGAAGTGCAGCTTCACATGTGATGTCGTTTCCAGCTGCTGTTGGAAGAATAATGGGTTTACTCAGAAATGGTTCAGAGGGTGTAGCCGCTGAAGCTGCAGGGCTTGTTGCAGTCCTCATTGGTGGTGGTCCTGGCGATGCAAATATGTCAACAGATTCCAAAGGAGAGCAGCATGCTACAATTATGCACACCAAATCAGTACTGTTTGCTCATCATGGTTATGTTATTATTCTTGTCAATAGGCTGAAGCCATCGTCTATATCGCCTTTATTGTCAATGGCTGTTGTTGAAGTTTTGGAAGCTATGATATGTGAACCACATGGCGAAACCACTCAATATAATGTTTTCGTTGAACTATTACGCCAAGTAGCTGGTTTGAAACGTCGCTTGTTTGCTCTGTTTGGGCATCCTGCTGAAAGTGTCAGGGAAACAGTAGCTGTGATTATGCGAACAATTGCAGAAGAAGACGCAATTGCAGCAGAGTCAATGCGTGATGCTGCTTTGCGTGATGGTGCTTTATTGAGGCATTTATTGCATGCATTTTTCCTTCCTGCTGGTGAGAGGCGTGAGGTCAGTCGACAGCTTGTTGCCCTTTGGGCAGATTCCTATCAACCAGCTCTAGAATTATTGTCTAGAGTTTTGCCACCTGGGCTTGTTGCTTATTTGCACACATGTTCTGATGGAGTTCCATCTGAAGATGCCAGTCAGGAAGCATCATTGACCAGTAGAAGAAAGAGGCGTTTACTTCAACAGAGGAAAGGTCGTTCAGGAAGAGGGTTTGTATCTCAAGACCATTCCTCACCTTCAGTCAATAATTTTGATGTTGGTGATTTGGCAAGACAGGCAGGTGGTGGTGCTTTTAAAGGGTCGGATGGATACCAAAGATCTGCTCTAGAGCCAAATCTAGGGCAGACCACAATCACTCAGTCATCTGTTGCTCCAAGTGGTGATAACTTGACCAGTGAAGTGTTCTCTTCTGGAGTTCCACAAAATGATCATTCAGCTGTTTCAGTTGATGCTCCATCAACCAGTCTTCATGAGGCATCAGAACCAGGTGCTTCAAATCTGGTTGATTCTAATGGAAATATAGGTGGCTTGGAAGATACAGGCCTTCCAGCTCCTGCTCAGGTTGTTGTGGAAAACACCCCTGTGGGCTCTGGAAGGCTACTTTGTAATTGGCCTGAATTTTGGCGAGCTTTTAGTCTTGACCATAATCGCGCAGATTTGATCTGGAATGAGCGTACCAGGCAAGAGTTAAGGGAAGCTTTGCAGGCTGAGGTTCATAAACTAGATGTTGAGAAGGAGCGTACAGAAGATATCGTTCCAGGAGGTGCAACAGTAGAGATTATGACTGGGCAAGATAGTGTGCCCCAAATATCCTGGAACTACTCTGAGTTCTTAGTTAGTTATCCTAGCTTGTCCAAGGAAGTTTGTGTGGGCCAATACTATCTGCGTTTACTGCTTGAGAGTGGCAGCAGTGGTAGGGCACAGGATTTTCCACTGCGTGATCCAGTTGCTTTCTTTAGAGCGCTTTATCATCAGTTTTTATGTGATGCTGACATAGGCCTTACAGTAGATGGTGCTGTTCCCGATGAGATGGGTGCATCTGATGATTGGTGTAACATGGGAAGATTAGATGGTTTTGGTGGAGGGGGAGGTTCTTCTGTTAGAGAGCTTTGTGCAAGGGCAATGGCTATTGTATATGAACAGCATTATAAGACAATAGGTCCTTTTGAGGGCACTGCTCACATTACCGTTCTTTTGGATAGGACAGATGATAGAGCTTTGAGGCATCGTCTTCTTCTCCTTTTGAAGGTACAGTCAGACCGAGTTCTGTTGACTCATTTCATTTTTCTGCTGATATCTGAATTGCTTTAATGATACATTTCACCATGGTCTGTTGTGCATATTGGTGCTAGTGACATGTTCTGTTTCTTTGGACTGAAGTTGTTCTTTTTTGTTGTAAGTTATACACACGTACAGTGGGTCATAAACACATGATCTTACCCTTCACTGCAGTTTTATAGAGGAGTGCAACAGTGAATCATTTTTATAGTGTTTACTGTTAACCTTAAAATCCTTCAGAGAACCAACCTTATAATGGAATGGGCTCAAGATCTAGGCTAAGCCTGAATTGAAGTTTGCATATTTCGTTGTGGTTATATTTTGGGTAGTAACAAATTTCAACAATATATATGTGCAGGCTTTGATGAAGGTTCTATCGAATGTGGAGGCTTGTGTTTTGGTTGGAGGGTGTGTTTTGTCTGTGGATCTGCTGACAGTGGTTCATGAGGCTTCGGAAAGGACTTCTATTCCTTTGCAGTCAAATTTGATTGCAGCTACAGCTTTCATGGAACCACTTAAGGAATGGTTGTTTATTGACAAGGAAGGTGCACAAGTTGGACCTGTGGAGAAGGATGCTATAAGGAGGTTCTGGTCAAAGAAAGCAATTGATTGGACAACAAGGTGCTGGGCTTCTGGGATGCTTGACTGGAAGAGATTGCGTGATATTCGGGAACTTCGCTGGGCGCTATCTATTCGGGTTCCAGTTCTCACTTCTAATCAGGTACTGTAATATGGTTATTATTGGATTTGACATTTTGGAAAAATCCCCCTTAAAATTACTTGAATACACTCGTAGTTCTATCTGCTTTGTTCTTTGTTGCTTATTTTATCTAGTAATGCTGGTTTATCTATTGGTTCTATGGCCATTGCTGTTGATTTTAATGACATGGACCTACATGATTTTAACTTGGAAGTAATATATCTGTCACTTTTGCCTTGCCTTGATTTATTTCCTTGATACTTTTCAATAGATGTTACTTTTATTCAGGTAGGGGAGGCAGCATTGTTCATTTTACAGAGCATGGTATCTGCTCATTCAGATCTAGATGATGCTGGAGAGATAGTAACACCAACTCCTAGAGTAAAAAGGATCTTGTCAAGTCCACGTTGCTTTCCACATATTGCACAGGTAACTTTTGAAGCTGTATTGAATGAACTTGGATGTTTCTTCTTTGATACACTAACGTCATGGGTAATTTCTATTGATTTCAACGGACTCAGCTTTCATGTTATTGTTGTATCTATTTCTAGTTCTTGAGTAGGTCTGTTATCTCGTATGTCCTGTGTACTTTGACTACCTCTATTTTCATTTCTATTAATAAAATTTCTTTTACCCATCCAAAAAAATAAATTGAAGCTGAATTTTGATGGTCAATGCTAAACGAGTCCTAGTGGTAATCTGATTATTAGTTCAGACATGGAATATGTGCATGTGGGTGTGAGTGAGTGCACGCACATGAGATGTAAGGCTATATATCTAACCGATTTGATCTTGTGAGGACATTTGTGTAGAACTTTCCTCTTAATCTGAAAACATGGATGTTCAAAAGCACCTATTATCTTCAATTTTGTTTGCCAAATAAATTTAGGCTATGCTGTCCGGGGAACCATGTATTGTAGAGGGTGCTGCTGCATTGCTGAAGGCTGTTGTCACCAGAAACCCCAACGCCATGATTCGTCTATACAGCACTGGCACATTTTATTTTGCCTTGGCATACCCTGGATCTAATCTCCTTTCAATTGCCCAACTCTTCTCGGTGACTCATGTCCATCAAGCATTTCATGGTGGGGAAGAAGCTGCTCTTTCCTCTTCATTGCCTCTAGCAAAACGGAGTGTATTGGGTGGACTTCTTCCTGAATCCTTGTTATATGTACTGGAGCGTAGTGGCCCAGCTGCATTTGCTGCAGCAATGGTTTCTGATTCTGATACGCCTGAGATTATATGGACCCATAAAATGCGAGCAGAAAATCTGATACGTCAGGTATAGCAAGACCTCTAGCAAGGCCTATGCATTATTTGTTTCACTTCACTAGAGGATGGTTATCTATAAACTACAACTGAATCTGTGCCTCTTTCCTACCCCCAGGTTTTGCAGCATCTTGGAGATTTTCCCCAGAAATTGTCACAGCATTGTCACTCCTTATATGACTATGCACCTATGCCACCAGTGACATACCCAGAGCTAAAAGATGAAATGTGGTGTCACCGTTATTACCTTCGGAACTTGTGTGATGAGATTCGGTTTCCAAAATGGCCAATTGTTGAGCATGTTGAATTCCTACAGTCATTACTGGTAATGTGGCGTGAAGAGTTGACACGAAGACCAATGGATCTTTCTGAAGAAGAAGCTTGCAGAATTTTAGAGATAACCCCAGAAGATGTGTCGAGTGATGATATCAATAAAACTAGTTCTTTTGAGTTGGGTGAGGAGATACCTAGCATATCCAAGCAGGTTGAGAACATCGATGAAGAAAAACTCAAGCGACAATATAGGAAACTTGCAATGAAATACCATCCAGACAAAAATCCTGAAGGTCGGGAGAAGTTTCTTGCTGTACAGAAAGCTTATGAGCGCCTGCAGGTAGACACTGTCCTCCAGATTAAGTATATCCATCTGAAATCTATAGAACATCCAGAATTCTCTTGCACTGAAATCTATAGAATTTCAATGGTATTTCCATGATATGGGTATAACGACTTAAAATCTGTGTATTGTATATAATTTCACTTCATACTTCTGAGTCTGTCTCGAAATAAATTTCTAACACTTAACAGCATGCATGAGCCTTGGACAGTGGACTTTAAGAGATGCAAAAGCTTCATATAATATATTCTAGGATTAAATATGCAATGATAAAGATTCTACTTTTCTGTAGAGCTTTTAGAATGTAATATGCACATATACCATCTTCTATACTTGGGCTATGCCTATCTTCATTAGAAGAGGTGGTGAAGACAAGTTTTTTTGGGCCTTGTATGAAAAAGGGATATTCAACATTCGTTCTTTCTATAATATCCTTACTCCTAATATAAACAATCCAATTCCATGTAAGAGCATTTGGTAGACAATGGTTAACTTGAGAGACTTGCATTCTTTGGTTGGACAACTGTCTCTAGGAAAGATTCTCACAACTGTCTTTGGTTGCATGTGTAAGAGAAGCATTGATCGTCTTTTACTTCAGTGTGAGATTGCAAGTGTTCTGTAGATTAACTTCTTCAATCATAGGATTTGTTTGGGTTATGCCCAAAAGAATTCTGGATCTTTTTTATTTCTCAAAAGGGAAAGTGCCAATCTCTTTCTCTATTGTGAAGTGGCCAGGTTCTTGTAGAATGAGGTCTTGAATCGGTTTGGTCTTCTTTGGGTAGCAAGAATGCTGTTGATATTTGGAAGATGATTCCTTCTTGTCTCATTTGGTGTCTGGCTTGAAAGGAATGAGAGATGCTTCGAAGACAAAGAATGTTCATTAGGAGGCCTTTAGGGATTTTTTCTTTTAGTACTAGTTTGTGGGCTAAAACTTTTGTAGTGGTTGATAATTTCCAGTGTTTGTTTTAGACTTTTTCCTTTTGGTTTTAGAAAGTAGTAGGTATTTCCTTTGTATACGTCATTTGTACTTGGCTTATGCCTATTCTTGGGAATAAAATCTCTTTAAAAAAAAAGTGGCAATATGCATATCATTGTAATGTGGAAGGTGGTTCCTGCTTGCCTCATTTGGTGTATTTGGAAGGAAATGAACGGCAAAAATTTTAGGACAGTTAATGAACATTGTAGAAACTATTTTTTTTTTTTTATCAATACCCTTCTCATGTGGACTGTTTCTGTAGGCTTTCATGGGCTAAATTTGCATGATTTTTCTTTATCTTTTTGTTTGTTATAATTAAATGCTTCTCTTGTATGCTTCCTGAATACTCAGGTGCACCTTTCTTGCTTTGTAATAAAAAAGATTATTATTGTTAAAAGAAGAAAGATATGAATCATCATTGTTCAGTTTTATCCCACTGTTTTAATTCCACTAACTCTTACCTCGATATGACTTTTCTGCAGGCCACCATGCAAGGCTTGCAAGGTCCTCAGCCTTGGAGGTTGTTACTTTTATTGAAAGGGCAGTGTATCTTATACCGGCGATATGGGGATGTACTAGAGCCATTTAAATATGCTGGCTATCCCATGTTACTCAATGCAGTTACTGTGGATGAAGATGATAACAACTTTCTTTCCTCTGACAGAGCACCCTTACTTGTTGCTGCATCAGAGCTTACTTGGCTGACGTAAATCCTCTTATGCCAATATCTCTTTGGTTGATTTTATTTTTTTGTAACAAGTGAGTTTTGACACTGCTATGATTGATTTCTCATGATTGTCCCATGTTTAGGTGTGCATCTTCTTCTTTGAATGGTGAAGAACTTGTGAGGGATGGAGGGATACAACTTCTTGCAACTCTTCTTTCCCGTTGCATGTGTGTTGTTCAGCCAACTACTCCTGCAAGTGAACCGTCTGCAATTATTGTTACGAATGTGATGCGAACCTTTTCTGTTTTGAGTCAATTTGAGAGTGCCAGAGTTGAGATGCTTGAACTTTCTGGACTAGTTGAGGACATTGTACACTGTACTGAACTTGAGCTTGTTCCAGAAGCAGTTGATGCTGCCCTCCAGACAATTGCCCATGTTTCTGTGTCCTCGGACTTGCAGAATGCTTTATTAAAGGCTGGTGTTTTATGGTAAGTTAGCTTATTAGTCTTGGTTTAATATGTATGCACCATGCTTACTTCTTAGGCGCCCCCTCGACTTTGCTTCTAAATTAATTGCCAATATCAAGATCAGGTGTATCTTCTTACTAATCCCAAACCCCCTCCCCCACCCCCACACCCCCCCCCAAAAAAAAACTATAAGCGTGCCCATTCTTTCTTTTTTCTACATGTTTGTAAAATTAATTGTTGAAAAAAAAAAAAAAAAGATGTTTGTAAAATTAATTCTGTACATTCTGAAATTTTGTGTTATTCAGCATATGAGATTTTAATTATTGAAAACTTGTTACCCTGCAATTGGCTCGTTTTAGGTACCTTTTGCCACTGCTGCTTCAGTATGATTCAACTGCTGAAGAATCTGATATGACAGAGTCACATGGGGTTGGCGCTAGCGTTCAGATTGCAAAAAATTTGCACGCTGTTCGAGCATCCCAGGCCCTATCAAGGCTCAGTGGTTCATGTACTGATGAGAATTCAACACCTTACAATCAAGAAGCAGCTGATGCTCTCAGAGCCTTGCTAACTCCCAAACTTGCTAGCATGTTGAAAGACCAAGTGCCTAGAGACCTTTTATCCAGATTAAACACAAACTTGGAGTCTCCAGAGGTAAATCCCATGATTTTTCGCCTGTCATGTGGAAGAAATATGTCAAGTATTCATATTTTCAGGGATGAAGATCAAATTCTGTTGGATAATTTTGTATATGCATATATGTTGTTAAAAGTTTTGTTTCCTTATTGCAATTTGTTTGGGTATGCAATGACTTGGGGATATAATCTATCTAGAATTCAAATTAGTTTGATAAGATTTTTTTATTTTTTTTAATGTATATATATAAGTAATAGTAACTTTATTGAAGAGAATGAAATAGGCGTTGCCCAACTACACAGGAGTATACAAAAGAAAACACCTAATTACATTCTAGGAACTGCAAAAAGAAACAAGAAATCATGAGCACTAATTTCATCGAGTACAATAGCAGAAACCAAAGCAAGAAAGTATGCACATGCCAAATCCACCACATAAGACATAAAGGAATGATGCTGCAACTGCAGCCACCTGGGGACTACCTTGAAGACCATTACAGCAAGCTAGGAGATCCACCACCCACCAAGGCATCACCCATGCAATTCTCAATCTACTAGAAACCTCATTTGAAAGTGCCTTAGTCACCTCAAATGAAACAAGTTATTCTCAGATTCATCATTCTTTTTACACATTTAGCACCGATCCATGACAATAAAACCAAGCTTTCTCAAATTGTCCATAGTCAAGATTTTCCCAAGAGATGCAAGTCCACATGAAGAAAGCAACTGGAAGGCACCCTACTCTTCCAAATACACTTTCAAGGAAAGAAGTATGACTCTGAGATGTCAAAACCTTATAAAAAGATCGAACAGTGAAGTTTTTGCTCCCATTAGGCCTCCATAGCGTCCTATTTACCATAGAATGACTAATACTCAGCATATAAGGAACTGAAAATTTAGAAAAAGCATCAATTTCCCAATCATGGGCTGCTCTAGTAAAACGAACATTGCACTGAAAAAGAACCATTGGTGGTGACCAGAATTTCCAACACTGAGGCCTCCTGATCAGAAGAAATACGAAAAAGGGAAGGGAACATCATCTTGAGAGCAAGGTCACCACACCATATGTCATTCCAGAAACTCATCCTGGATCCCACTCTAACTTCAAAACAGATATGACTAGCAAGAATCTCCCGGCCCTTCTCAATGTTATTCCATAAACCCACTCCATACACACCCCTCGCCTCCCTTAGAATATCAAAGGAAACTAGGTTTTTCTTTACTATGATGTGGAAGTTTCTTCATAACATATGTAATCTTAATATTATGTTGTATTTAAATTAAACTTGTACATGTTTAGATAAGATAAGTCAGGGAGTAATTGAATCTCAACCTTATTCTTGTAACCTTAGAACTTTTATTTATTTAACGAGAAGAAACACCTTATTTGAGGTACTTTGGCCACATATTGACATAGAACACCAACCCCCCAAAAAAAGCACTTCCTCCCATTCCGGGTGGTATATCCACAACCATTTTCCAATAAGTGCTTTTTTAAAAATCCTCAAATTTATGGATCCCCAATCCTCCATAAGAAATTGGAGAGCAAATTTTTGTTCCAACCAAATTTTGTGCATATGGCTCGAAAGGAATGGGAGATGCTTCAAATACAAAGAATGTTCATGGGGGAGATCTTAGGGTTTTTTTCTTTAGTACTTTGAGTTTTTGGTCTAAAGCTTATGTAATGGATGAACATTTTCGGTTTCTGTTTTAATATACTTTTTGTAGTAGGAAAGAAGTAGGTATTTCCTTTGTATATGTCCTGTGTACTTGGGCTTATGCTATTTCTTTGGAAATAAGATCTTTTATTACTTATCCAAAAAAGAATTGTTCCAACTAACTAGAGCGATCTTGGTCTCCTCCCTATCACCGCCCCACAGGAAAGCTTGAAATAACTTCTCAATCTGCTAGACCACCCACCCCCACAGGCAAGGGAAACAAACATAGAAAATAAGTGGGGAGACTAGAGAGTGTACTCTTGATTAAAGTGAGTCTCCCCCCTTTTGAAAAATACATCCTCTTCCACCCAGCCAACAAAATGATGGCTGATTAATGTTTTAATGTGGAGAAACCATCGATGAGCATTCATAGATGGTGCGATATCGAAGACATTTGAGTCTGTATCCCTAAGGTCTTGTACTTGTTCAAAATATAAAAGTACACCTAAGGTCTTGCATTTTATTATTGTTAATTTTTCTATTTCAATTGGTGGATTTGTTTGCAGACACAATTGCATATTTGACATTGAATTATTGTCTTAGTGGCTAAATATTAAATTTTGCATGCTGAGACAAGTCAATGACTGTATTAACAATATTTAGAAGGTTCCTAGATCATTTATAAGTCCCATGGTGTGGCATGTGGAATGTTTTGTATTTCTTATGGTCAAAACCGGTCATGTCAATCTAGGCTACCTTCAACATTATAATTATTTTATTCTTAGTCATCAACTTTCTGGAAGGACAATGTTTTGGCCTAAAGATTAGGGGTGATCATGCTGCTGATGAACCTGACTGAACTTTTTTGACAAGTGAAACTGACCAAATTGATTATCCATGATCAGTTTTCAACAGTCTGGTGATGCAATGTGGTTTTGGTTTTCTCGAGATCAATGCTATCATGTTTGGTTTTTAAGCCTTAAAGCTCCTGCATAATGAACTGATCTACCAAGTTCAGGGTGTTCGCAGGCCCATAAAAACTGACAAACCCAATCATACAGTATACTTCAACATACTGATTGATCTAGGTCAATTTCAGATGATTCTTGTGGAGTGATCTGCTGATCAGTCTTGATCTATTATATGCTGTCAAAAACCGAAAATGGAAAACATTTGTGCTTGACCTTGCCTTTTAGTCCCAATTAGTTTTGGAGTATCCTATGGTGG
Organism: Platycarya strobilacea; assembly: GCA_036898215.1. Taxonomy (NCBI): domain Eukaryota; kingdom Viridiplantae; phylum Streptophyta; class Magnoliopsida; order Fagales; family Juglandaceae; genus Platycarya; species Platycarya strobilacea. Next base: position 50,648,056 of record CM072546.1, read on the forward strand.
CTACTCCAATCAATCTCCATCGAGTTTTCATTTTTTGCCAATCTCAATCGAATGACTGAACCTTGTTTTGTTTATATCCATTTATACTGGTTGATATCTAAGCAAAAATTGAGAAAATAAACCAACAGTGCCAACAAATTCCCGACATTCAATTAGTCAACCTTGGGATTTGGTTGGTCACTTTCAAAATCAAAAGGTTATGTTCAGTGATTGGAACTTCCGCAAATCATTCAAACCAACTAATGATTGCCTCTTTCAGAGATAATTCCTTTAATAATTTTTTCTCCTATCAAAATAATAATTTTATCTGGCTAGTTTTCATACTATATATATATATTTTCAAATATGTCTTTTTTGGTTTAGCTTCCTGCCCAGGCCCTTAGACTTTGTTATCAGTCATGGGATTTAATAAGTTGACTCTGTAAATAATTGCTGTTCTATATTTGGGGAATAGAAAATGATATGGCATGTATCTGAAGCCCTATCTACATACAGAGTTATTGATCATTTGGCATGCATCTCATTAGCCATCGTCTCTGGGCACTTAGGTTGCAAGAGTGATTGTTAATCTTATTTTGATTTTATTATTCCTTATACTAGCTGCTTGTGGTTTTAGATTATCTGGAACTCTTTGACCCGAGCAGAACTATTGAAATTTGTGGATCATCAACGTGCAAGCCAGGGTCCTGATGGTTCATATGAGCTAAAAGATTCACAGGTCTTTGTGTATAAGGCACTGTCAAAAGAGCTCTTTGTAGGCAATGTTTACTTGAGGGTCTACAATGATCAGCCCGACTTTGAGATTAGCAACCCAGAAGCTTTTTGTGTTGCTCTTGTTGATTTTATAGCACATTTAGTGCATTCGAGGTGTGCAACAGATTCAGATCTTCAAAACGAAGTTAGTGTCAGTGGCTCATCCCTCGAGGCATCTGAGCCCCAAAATGATATGGCCCATGGATCAGTTAATGATCAGCATGTAACATATGAGAACCAAAGTGATTCGGCATCTGGATCTCTTAATGAACAGCAGATTTCTGATGATTTTTTGACAGTATCAGATGGACAAGTGGCAAACAGTGAAAAACTTGAACTGGTTAAGAACCTACAATCTGGATTGACCTCACTTAAGGTACATTTCTCACTTGTTATATTAACTTACTACTTGTCCAATATGTCTAATACATTTTTATACTTGCAGAACTTACTGACAAGCAATCCAAGTTTGGCATCAATATTTTCTACTAAAGACAAGTTGTTACCCCTTTTTGAATGCTTTTCTGTGCCTGTTGCATCAGAAAGCAACATTCATCAACTTTGCCTGAATGTACTGTCACTCTTGACTGCATATGCTCCTTGCTTGGAGGCAATGGTCTCAGATGGATCTAGTCTTCTTCTTTTAGTACAAATGCTTCACTCTACTCCAAATTGTCGAGAAGGGGTTCTTCATGTTCTTTATGCATTGGCAAGCACAGCAGAACTTGCTTGGGCGGCAGCCAAGCATGGTGGAGTAGTGTACATTCTCGAACTTCTGTTGCCCTTGCAGGGTAAGGAGCCTTTTTATTTTCCGCTCTCTTCTTTAATTTATTTAAAATATATCTCATTAATAAGAAAAACTATTATGTGCAGAAGAAATTCCCTTGCAGCAAAGAGCAGCAGCGGCTTCATTGTTGGGGAAACTTGTTGGGCAGCCTATGCATGGGCCTAGAGTTGCAATAACGCTGGCAAGATTTCTTCCAGATGGTATGGTATCGATTATTAGGGATGGTCCTGGTGAGGCTGTTGTAGCTTCCCTTGAACAGACTACTGAGACGCCTGAACTTGTCTGGACACCAGCAATGGCAGCTTCTTTGTCTGCTCAAATTGCAACTATGGCATCTGACCTTTATCGCGAACAGATAAAAGGTCGCATAGTTGATTGGGATGTACCTGAGAAGGCATCTGGGCAGCAGGAAATGAGAGATGAGCCACAGGTATCACTTGATATTGCTATTTTTTGCCATATACATAATATAGTGTTCGCTGAACTAAAAGCTCCATGATCATGCAGGTTGGTGGAATATATGTCAGACTGTTCTTAAAAGATCCAAAATTTCCCCTCAGAAATCCAAAGAGATTCTTGGAAGGACTGCTGGATCAGTATTTGTCATCCATAGCTGCTACACATTATGACACCCAACCTTTTGACCCTGAACTTCCGTTGCTTCTGTCAGCTGCTTTGGTTTCCTTATTGCGGGTGCACCCTGCACTTGCAGATCATGTTGGATATCTTGGATATGTGCCCAAACTTGTGGCAGCTGTAGCCTATGAGGGAAGACGAGAAACAATGGCATCAGAGGAGGTTAATAATGGCATCTATGCTGATAGAGGCTATGAACCTGACGATGGGTTGACACAACCCACACAAACTCCACAAGAACGTGTGCGTCTTAGTTGTTTACGTGTGCTGCATCAGCTTGCCGCTAGCACTACGTGTGCTGAAGCAATGGCAGCAACTAGTGTAGGGACGCCTCAGGTATGTGCTAAACGATCCATTTCTCTATCATTAAAATTGGTGTCTTGTGGATTCTGTTAATTTTGTCACACATAACAAACGTGTCAATTCACTTGAAAGGGATAGGCATATGATTAAGTTTGTGAGACCGCACTGGTAAAGTGCTATATTTTTATGTAGGTTGTGGTGTTGGTTAATGGTTCTGTGGTGATCTCAGTGTTGGTAACTGCGATGGGGTTGTGTCGAGAGGTTTTCATTGATCAGAAATCCTTCAAGTTTAAGAAGGATAATGAGAGATGGTGGAGAATCATTGAAAAAAGCCGAAGAATGGTGAACTTCATTTTTGTTGACCAAGAAGCTCTGGGCTGGTTGTGTGATGTAGTGCAGGAATGTGAAGTCTCGAAGGGACAGCAGGAATTCCTTAGAACGCGAAGAGGAGGCAGCCAAGTGGTAGTGGTTCAGAGGGGACGTAACTCCAAGGGAAGCTTCCTCTTGCTCGCAGAGTATGGGTTGGTGAAAAGAAGAGGGCTACTAGTAGTGCCGGAAGGAAGGAGGGGTGAGGGATGGAGGAATTTCGGGGTAACTCTAAAGGAACTTTTGCCTTCCTCTGCTCCGGTGGATCGAAACAAAGCTATTATGGGGGGAAGGGGACAGTTTCAGCAAGCTGGACGAAAGGTCGGAGATGGTGGAGCTTCCAGGTCGTACAGTGAGGTCCTCCAAACGCAGAAAGTAGAGCCTCGAGCCATGAACTCTGTTGGGCAGCAAGGCGTGCACGGCAGGGGAAAGGTACAGTTGGGCAATGGGGATGGCAGAGACATGGTTGGTACAAATGAGGAAATCTTGCTGCAGGCTTTGGCAGGAATGGAGGTGAGGGTCGGGGATTTATTAGAGGAAATTATAAACTTGAAACAGTGCGTTAAGGGTAAGTTAATTGAGGGTGTGGGCTTGGGCCGTGAAGTAGGCCCGAGTGTGGAGAAAGGGGGGGGATTTGGGGGCAGGCTCCCGAAAGAGAAGGGCCGAGGCCTTGAAACAGGCCCCATCTTTGTGTGGAAGCAGAAGAGGGCCGAGATTTCGGTTCCGTCTCCAGAACCGAGCTACCCCCCTATGGCGCCTATAAGTGGCCAGATGGTCGTCGAACCGGCACAGAAATTTTCACCGGTCTCTGGCGGTCCTATTGGGATGTCGGCGCAATCACCCTGCCAGGAGGAAATGGAGGAGGGCAAGTTTTCAGAAGAGCGTGAGCTCCATGAGGAGTCGGAAGGAGCAGACTTGCCTCCCCGAGAAAGGGGGGGGGGTTCCTCCAAAGAGCTGGTTGTATGGGATGGGGTTGGTTTAGAGGAACGCTTCAAGAAAGCGAGTGGGGAGTTGCGCTTGATCATTGCGTCGGGAACAAAAGCAGTTGCTTCTACTCAGTTCGAGATAGTTGGGGAAACTTTAGGGGAGACAGCTGCTTCTACTCATCCAACTCAGGTTGGTGGCCAAAAGGCTACAGGTAGTCCCACTCCTTTTAAGTACCATTCTTCCACCATTGAAGTCAGACTCCAAACCTTCAGACTGGGTGTTGAGTAAGGTGGAAGAACTTCAGCCATGGCTAGGGATCTCTACTGAAGGTTATGAAGAGCAATTTAAGGCTCTCTTGGTGGCTTTGGAAGCAAATAGACCATGAATGAAGTCAGCGATTAAACAGGATCGGGAGTTGAAAAGATTGGCATGCTCCATCAATTATGAAAATAAGGAAGGTAGTGTTGGACGGAAGAGGATGAAAGGTTGGGGGAACTACATTTTTTATGAAGCCTAGATTGCTTTCGTGGAATGTACGGGGGATCAATGATGTTAATAAGCGACTTCGCATTCAATCCCTTCTTCGTAGCCGGAAATTCGATATAGTATGTTTTCAAGAAACCAAAATTTCTTTTGTCGATAGAAGCATCATTCGCAGTCTATGGGGTTGTACGTTTGTGGGATGAAGCTACTTAGCTTCTTTGGGGGCCTCAAGGGGAGTGTTGTTAATGTGGGATAGGAAAGTTGTTGATGTAGAAGAGGTGTGCACGGGGTGCTATGCCATTGCCGTGAGGTTTAGAAACATTGAGGAGGGGTGGGAGTGGGCTTTGGCAGGAGTGTATGGGCCTAATGATAGAAGAGAAAGGAGGTCTTTGTGGGAGGAGCTGGCGATGGTGTATTCTTTATGGGATATACCTTAAGTCGTGTGGGGATTTTAATGTAGTTCGGTTTCCTAGTGAGAGGGAAGGGGCCTCTTCCATGACACGGGCGATGGAAGATTTCTCGAAGCTGATTTTTGACCTTAATTTGATTGATATTCCCTTGGTGGGGGGGCCTTACACATGGTCTTCTAGTAGAGGGGGTTCCAGGTTGGATAGATTTCTAATCTCTTTTTCATGGAAGACTCAGTTACCAGAGTTATGCCAGAAGAGGTTACCTCGGGTGTGCTCGGATCATTTTCCCATTTTATTAGATTGTGGCGACATTCATGGGGGTAAAAGTTATTTCAAATTCGAAAATATGTGGCTCCAAGTAGCTGATTTTGAGGAAAGGGTTGCAGAATTGGTGGACTTCCTATTCATTCCAAGGCTCTTCTAGTTTCATCGCGGCTAATAAATTTAAAGCATTGAAGCTAGATATAAAGAGGTGGAATAATGAGGTGTTTCGGCATACGGATGAGCAAAAGCGCCTTCTTTGGGGGGAGTTGAACTCTATTGAAGATGGGAGGGGTGGTAATGTAGCATGCTCTCCAAGAAAGGCTGAGGTGGTGGCGGAATTAGAGCGGGTATTGCTTTTGGAAGAAATATCTTGGAGACAAAAATCTAAGATGACCTAGTTGAAGGAGGGTGATAAATGTACCAAAAATTTCCACAAATTGGCCAATTCCAAATGGGTAATACGGTGTATCAATGCCATCAAGGCTCTCCAAATGGCCAATTCCACAAAATGTACCAAGACGTAACAATGCCATCGAGGCTCTCCAAATGGGTAATACGGTGTATCAAGCCCAAGAGGAGATTCAAAATCATATTGTGAGTTATTATGAAAAGCTGCTAAAGGAGACGATGGATTGGAGGCCAAAGTTGGACGGCTTGGCTTTTGATTAGCTAGAAGATGGTGTTGCAAGCTGGTTGGAGAGACCGTTTGAGGAAGTTGAAGTGCATCAAGTGGTACGTACAATGGGTAAAGATAAAGCTCCTTGTCCCGATGGTTTTACCATGGCTTTCTTCCAAGAAAGTTGGGAAGTAGTGAAGGATGATGTGATGCAAGTTTTTCAGGAGTTCCACCTTAGTAAAAAATTTGAGAGATCTCTTAATGCCACTTTTATCGCTTTAAATTCTAAGATGGCAAGTGCTTTGGAGTTGAAGGATTACCGCCCAATAAGCTTGGTTGGAGGGATGTACAAAATAATATCGAAGGTGCTTGCAAGCCGTATGAAGATGGTAATGGATAAAATAATCTCTAAACCACAAAATGCTTTTGTTCAAGGCCGTCAAATTTTGGATGCAGTTTTGATAGCAAATTAAAGCTTAGATAGCCGGTTGAAGGATGGTATTCCAGGAGTTCTTTGCAAGTTGAATATGGAGAAGGCTTATGATCACGTCAATTGGGAATTCTTGCTTCATATATTGAAGCGATGTGGCTTTGGGGAAAAATGGTGTAGCTGGATTCAACATTGTGTTTCGACCTCTTGTTTCTCCATGTTAGTAAATGGCAAACCTTGTAGTTTTTTTCCGAGCTCAAGGGGTTTGAGGCAAAGGGACCCGTTATCTCCATTTCTATTTATCTTAATAATGGAGGCGCTAAGTCGAATGGTGGATGCTGCTGCCTGGGGTGGCTTTCTTGCTGGTTTTGCAGTGGGAAATATATCCGTAACCCATTTATTGTATGCAGATGATACTCTAATTTTTTGTGATGCGGACAACAGTCAAATCCAAGTTTTACGGGCTATACTTTTGTGTTTTGAGGCGGTATCGAGTCTCCAGATAAACTTGAAAAAGTCGGAATTGATTCCGGTAGAGGAGGTGGCGGATGTCAATCAACTAGCAGAGTTGTTGGGGTGTAAGGTGACTACCCTACCTTTGAAGTACCTTGGACTACCTTTGGGAGCTTTTTTTAAAAGCAACATCTATTTGGGATGGGGTGTTAGAGAAAACGAAAAAATGGTTGGCAGGGTGGAAGTGGCTTTATCTATCAAAGGTGGGAAGATTAACTCTCATCAAAAGTACCCTCTCAAACCTCACAATCTACCATCTCTTGCTTTTCCCTTTACCGGTGGGGATGGCTAATCAAATTGAAAGATTATTTAAAGAGTTCTTGTTGTTTTTTTTTTTGGGGGGGGGGGGGGGCATGGGAGAGGAACACAAATTTCACTTAGTGGGATGACCAAAAATGTGTAGGCCAAAGGAAGTGGGGGGGGTTTGGAAGCGCATAATTTGATCACTTTTAACAAATCACTTTTAGGGAAATGGTTGTGGCATTTTCACTTGAAGGAGGACTCATTGTGGAGAAAGGTGGTTTTTTGTTTTTTTGTGGGGGGGGGGGGGTGGAGTACGACTGTGAGTGGAGATGTTGGACCTCTAAGGAGGGACGGAGGACATATGGGATGAGTCTATGGAAGTTTATCCGGAAGGGGTGGAAAGTGTTTGCAACACATAAAATTTGAAGTAGGTAATGGCACGAGAGTCAGTTTTTGGCTTGATAAATAGTGTGGAGAGAGAGCCCTAGCTGCTCTCTTTCCAAGAGTTTTCAGCCTAGTGGAGAATCAACAAGATGCAGTTTCCGATGTGATGTGTTGCAACAATGGCACATTGTGTTGAAATTTGACTTTTTTTAGAAATATTCAGAACTGGGAGGCAGATGAGATAGCAGATTTTTACAACTTTATCTATTCTATGCTTGTAGGAGGAAACCGGGGGGGGGGGGGATAGAATCACTCCGGAAACATAAGGTTTTCAGTTTAGTCTTTTTACAAGGTCTTGCAAGACAGCCAGCCAGCTGTGTTCCCTTGGGAGGCTGTATGGCGGGCTCCGGCACTACCTAAAGTTGTTTTTTTCACTTGGACAGCAGCTCTAGGGACCATTTAACAGCGGATAACTTAAGAAATAGAGGTATAATCGTTATGGAATGGTGCTAGTTGTGTAAGAAGAATGGGGAAACAATTGATCATATTTTTTTTACATTGCGAAGTGGCAAGTGAGCTATGGAATGGACTGCTTAGGAGGGCTGGTTTGTCTTGGGTCATGCCCAAAAGTGTTGTGGACCTCCTAGCATGCTAGAAAAGATACCATCAATGCACTAAGATGGCGGAGGCATGGAGAATAATCCTCATATGTTTATTATGGTGCCTATGGATGGAAAGAAACGAGAGATGCTTCAACAACAAAGAGAGGACCATGGGAGAAATTTGAGACTTTTTTATATTTTCTTTGGTTCAATGGTTTGTTGCTATTGTACTAAAGGGAGGGAGTGTCAATGAGTTTTTGAGTTTTTTTCAGTTTGCTAGAGTGTAACTAGGTGTTTCTTTTGTATACTCCCTGTGTACATGGGTTATGCTTAATTGCATTCAATTAATAAAAATTATTACTTATAAATTTTTTTTTTTTTATGTAGAAATGATATCAAATGCTATCTACATCCTTCCATTCTTCTTAATAGTACGCCATTACAAACTGTATATAATTTTATGGTTGTTGACTTGAGGCAGAAAATCTGCTTTAAAATCTTTTAAAAATTGACCTTGCTTTAAGAGGAAATTTTTATTTTATTTTTGTCTTTATTGTTCTGAAAATCGAAAAGCAGTGTGATACCTCATATGATAAGGATAAATGTAGGTGGTGTATATGATTCCACATTACTTGAAAATGAAAAGTTCTTACTCTTTATAAGTTTTAATAGGACTCCAAGTATATCATTGATTATGCCTTTAGAGTATAGGTCATGTAGTTTGAACCTTCCATTGGGATATTACAAATAGAATCAGAGCTTATCTCAATCAGAAATGCAGGACTTGAGTCATGCAACTTACGACGTACTGGCTCGACAAGGACGTTGAGAATTTAAGAAAGGTAGATTGTGATATCCTATATGATAAGGATGAGAGTAGGTGGTGTATGGAATTCCTTGTTGTTTGGGAAGAAGAAGTTCTTGCTCTTATAAGATTCCAATGGGGCTCTATTTATACTATTGACTAGTTCTTTTGGAGTATAAGTCATGTGGTTTGACCTTCTATTAGAATGTTACATACAGTTCTGCTTTGGTTTTATCAGATTGGCAAGTTTCCAATTTCCAGACACTAGCTGTTATATTGGAGGAAGGGTCTTTTCTATGCTGCTATTTGTTTGTACAGTAGAGATTATAGTAGTCATGAATCCTTGCATTGTTTCATATATTCTGTTATTTGTTTGTGGCGTAATCTTTATTCTTTTGCTTACTCCTGTCAACCATGTTTTCAGGTTGTTCCACTTCTAATGAAAGCCATTGGGTGGCAAAGTGGAAGCATATTAGCTCTCGAGACACTGAAACGGGTTGTGGTTGCTGGAAATAGAGCTAGGGATGCTCTTGTTGCGCAAGGACTTAAGTGAGTAACTTCCGTATTCAACATTCATTTATTCTTCCATATGTTTGTTTTTGGTTTTAATTGTGGTGTGGTTTGTGCCCAGTAGATCCTAGTGTATGTGAAAAATCTTTAATTTGCACCAAGACATGCTAAAAATACACACAGGCCAACTCACTTGAAGAGTTGTGGATAAGGTGCATGTTAACTATACTTAAAAGTAAACTATTTATTTTGATGAGTGCTATAGTCTACCTATAGATTGCAATTGTTTATTCTTTCTTTGTATTAGTGACAAGATTTACGTTTTTTAAATGAAATCCTTCTATTAGATTCATTGTATAATTTATTCACAGGGAACTTTATTTCAATTTTTTTAGAAAAAGAGGTTACACTTAAAAATCATAGTGCTTACCCAATATAAATCAAAGTTACATTTTGCTTACCTGAATCATCATTCTTTTTGTGACGTGGACCCCAAACTACTGGAAGTTATCTGCATCCTTCTAAATTTGACCGTTAAGTTTCCGTTCATTTTAATAGTCAGATCTTAATTGAGGGTGCGTGTTGAATCTTTGGTAGTTTTGACTTATCAATGGCTTCCTGACACAAGTCACTCATAATTCTATTAATAAAATCTGATTTCTTTCAACACAATCAATTATACATTTTTATACTGTTGCCAACTTGAAGATTATATATTATTGCCTACTATCTAATATTTCAACTACGCAGACATTCTTCCTATAATTGTAACTGTCTCTTTGATTTAGTATTTCTCATAGATTAAATAAACCTTATTGAGGAAAATCTTCTCAAAGGAACTTCTGATCTCGCGATATATTTATTAAGTTATACTTCCGTGCTTTCTGATAGTAGAATAATTCGTGTGAACATTACAGGGTTGGTCTCGTTGAAGTACTTCTTGGCCTTCTTGATTGGAGGGCTGGTGGAAGGAATGGTCTTTGCTCTCAGATGAAGTGGAATGAATCTGAAGCATCTATAGGCAGAGTGCTAGCAATCGAGGTTAGAATCTTTATCCTTATCTCTATTCATGAGCATTTTGGGTTTTGTAATGCTAGTATAAAGCTTTGAGCAGATATCTTCCAGTCACAAATACGTTTAAATGTTTTAGTGTATCGTAGGCCATAATAGTTTTGTGTTACCTTTAATGGGGGAAGGTCTTGGGTTGGGGCCTTCGGAGGTGAGCCATTTGGAAAGCGGTTGGCTATCCCTCATTGTTCATCTATCAAAAAATGTTATAGGTTACCTTTCAAAAAAAGTTCACCTATTGGTGCCTACAGGTTTACTCAATTTTAGATGGGTTCTTAGAGGACGTTTTTTAAAAGAAAAATTTATCCTTATGGTAACATATCGATTTTAAGATTGGTCCCTTGGTCCAATGTCTGGTAATCTTAGGACAGAAACTGCGATCGACACTCCCTTACCATATTAGAACCAATCACATAATGAGTAGTAATGACCTGCCAAGAAAATCGTTTTGAAAAAATGGTATCCAATCAGCATAAAAAACTGAACTTAAAGAGAAATCAACTAAGTTTTAACTTTAAGAATCATGGAAGAATAATTTTTTTTAAAAAAATCATAAAATAGATTTAAGAATATCAACTAAAATTAGAAAGAAAAAAACTTGGAAATTTAAAAATCTAAAATAAACGAAAAAAAAAACTTCTAAAAACCTAAAGTTAGAAATAAGCTTACAAATACTTAATTTAAAAACTAAGACCAATAATTGAATAAAATGAATTAGTATTAATAATTAATATTAAAAAAATTTAATCTAAATCTTTGATTAAATTGAAATTAATATGTAATATATTACTGTTACGTGCATGTAAACATGGGTGCTTCCTTATTAAAGAAAAATATTTGGTTGCATGCCAATTCATTTGTGAGAAATTGCTGCTGCTGCTATGTATTTAACAAAAAAACAAAGAAGAGAAATTGTTGTTGCTCGCTTTTCTCATTCAGGTTACATAATGCATTCTTCTGAAACATCCTTTGAAACTCATCTATGATGTGATTTAGTAAGCATCCTCTATTATTTTTACTTATCTAAAAACAAAAGCATCCTCTATTATTTTAATTGCATTTACTTATGTGTTACTCCTTGGAAACTTCCAACTTGTTCCACACATTAGCTTTCTGATGACATCCTAATAAGGAGTAAGAATTGGAGTCAGGTTTAACATGCCTCTGAGATTTATAAATCTCATCCAATTTTACAAGTGGCTTAACACTACCTGCTTTGTGTTGGTCCAGGTTTTGCATGCATTCGCTACAGAAGGGGCCCATTGTACTAAAGTGCGCGAAATATTGAATGCTTCCGATGTAAGTCTTAAGGCCCCCTTTTTACCCGCCGCTGAAGTATTCTTGTCATTATGGTTCCTTCTGATCCTTGCTAATTGGAAAGTTGTCACTCAAATATAATATGTAAGTTGTAACTCAATTCCTGTTCATGCTCCCTCCCTATTTTGCAGGTTTGGAGCGCTTATAAAGATCAGAAACATGACCTTTTCCTACCTTCAAATGCTCAATCTGCTGCTGCAGGGGTTGCGGGTCTAATTGAAAATTCATCATCCAGACTCACTTATGCCCTTACAGCTCCTCCACCACAGTCTGCCTCTTCAAGACCTGCTTCAACGACAACATCGGACTCAAATGGAAAGCAAGATTACCTTTGATAGTACAAAAACAGGAGAAAGGCTTTGAGCGTTATATTTACTCGTTGTATAGCACACTGTACAGTTTAATCACCTCCTTTTTTTCTTTTTCTTTTTTTGGTTTTTTTTTTCTTTGCTTACTCTCTCCTTCTGAGGGGTAGATAATCAGGTGTTGATTGCAATTTTCCAAAGAAAAGGTGAAGGGGCTAATCTATTTGTTTTCCCGTGTAAAGAGGAGGTCCATATGCCTTCTGTAAATTGAGTTGGTCGACTGCCCTATTTTCAATATATAGGTGATTTAATTTTTGTGTGAAATCCATCCATATTTCCTTAGTTGATTTTTGTTTTGAGTAATGCTACAAACTATACTACAATCTCATCAATATTGACGATATCTAATAGCCATTAGATTTTTATGGTTTTCAAGATTGATCTCAAGGCGACTAGATCTAGTCATATCACTATAGTTGGATGATGTTGTGAGAGATGTAGTTTCTAACATTATCACTCTTGTAAAACTGATTGTGGCATGTAAATTTGGTGTTTTTACTGTCGGACCACTGAAATGAATTTATGTGTAGTTACAATTAAACGTGGTAACATGATATAAAAGTAATTAAATGATGGAATTTCTTTGGAAATTGCAAGCTTCAAAGCTTTTCAAAGATCTTCCTTGGAAGGTGGAATTATTATTCCATTTCAAAATGAGTGGTATCACTCAACTCCAAGAATCATCTCCCGACATCTCTTCCGATACATGCAAACTTTTTATTTTATTTATTTTTTAAATATTCTTACAATATTTAAAAAAATAAATAAATTACAACGTCATTAAAAAAATATTTCCTTCATCATTAGGAAAAAAAAAAATCAAAAATTATCAAGAAGATCTAATCAAGAAATTTTATAAAGTAATTTAGCATTTTTCTTTCAAAAATATAGTTAGCCATTCCAAATGTGCACGCACACACACCCGAACTCTTTCATCAAATATTTTCTTTAAGCTCTAGGGGAAAGAATCCATGATCATTCTTCTCACACGTTCATACATCTTCTGTAAAACACACACACACACACACACACACACACACACACACACACACACATATATATATATATCAATGAGGCCGATCATGAGCTAGGCTTTAGTAATGGATTGATTGAACTTAGAATGACACCTACCATCTACAGAAACAAGCTTCAATTTTCAATTGGAAACAGTAGTAACCTTTTCCAGTGGCCTTTCTATACTGCCCATGACTTTCAATTTCTTGGAGTTGAGAAACTTAAGATTTGGATCTTTTAAAGCTTTTATGTAAATTTAAGGTTTAGAGCGAATGTGAGACAAACACTTGAAGTAGAGCTTATAGTATTATTTGAATAATTTTATGTTACCTAAACAACATTTGATTATATATAAATGTTGTATGGTTCACTTCAAATATCTCTCTCTTTTTCATTCTGAATTATAGAATTCATATAATAATTTTAGATGATCTAAACTACTGACACTTAAGTGAATTCTAGTTGATCCTTAAAAACCCTATAAGCATTGCTTTAGACTTACCAAAGTTCAACTAAAAAAGCTCCTCATACTTCATTTAGCTCTTTTTCTTCATTCTGAATTATAGGATTCAATTATATATTAATCATGTTTTTTCTATCCATAAGGCTTTCAATGATGTGAGGGAGGCTATTCCCAATGAGCGCAGGCATTTGGGGAAGTGGCAGGTACCTAGAGAGGGTTTTCTAAAATTGAATGTGGATGGGGCTATTTTTCCTGATAAGTGCAAAGTTGGAGTTGGCTTGATTTTGAGATATGGGGCTGGAAAAGCTATTATGGCAGTCAATAAAATTGAAAATAATGTTAATGGGGCTGAAATGGTTGAATTATTGGCAGTATGAAGAGAATTACAGTTTTAAATTCCTCTTAGTATCCCAAAATTAATTATTGAATCCGACTGTTTGTTGTTAGTGCAGGAGCTACAATCTAAACCGGTTTCATCCTCTTTGAATGGTAATTTGATTCAAGATGCTAAAAAAATGATGAAGTTTTTCCTTGAGATTATTATTCAACATGTACCTAGAGACGTGTTAGAGTACGTGACTCATATTTAACAGCCACTTAATACTAGATATTCAAAATATTATATATGATTTAAATTTTAAATGAGATTAGTTAGATATATAATTTTAAATTTAGATAAGATTAGTTAAATATATAATTTTAAATTATATCTAAATTATTATGAATTTAAATTTAGATAAGTTTTAAGTTATATATAAATTATATATATAAATTTATATATTATATATATAAATTAAATTTATATATTTGAGATATGATTTAAAATATAATTTAAATTTAAATCATGTATATAAATTTAAACTTAGATCAATTTTAATATATATATATATATATTAGCATTTCTTGACTCTGCTCAGTAAGTCATTTTCTCATAGAGAATTTTCCCGTTGCTTTCCATTGGAGAGTTAGCATTCTATGTTAGTTACCTTAAATTGCTTTGATTGTTATGATCTTTTGGTTTTGAAAAATATTTAGCCGTTTTAGAATGACACACGAATGGCTACAAAAATATTAGGAAATGCTATATGTGTTATTGCATTCCAGAATTTTGATCTGGGACAATGATTGATCCTTGTGGTTCAAGAACCAATGGTTGCCCAGTAATTGTCTTGAATTTATTTATTTTTTAAACTTCAATAATTTCTATGTGAAGCATTATTGCATGAAATACTACAGTCAACCAAAACAAGGGATTTGAAATCAACTTGGAAGGTACATGCAGCTTATAGTAGTTTTTGGTACATTTGAATGAGATTTTTTTGTATTATGTCTCTTCATGTACACACATAAATAGTTATATGAATTACTTCTTCATGTCCACTATATATTTTTCAAAGGGGCTTGGCTTGGCTACATATGTTCCTATGGTGTTTTGGTCTAGTCTGCTAGTGTTGGTCCTTCCAAATTTGTCAAGTCACTCAATCTTCCCTCCTAATATGTTTTACAATATTTATGTAAAAAATAGCTTTCTGTTGTGTTCCTCTATTTCAAATCTGTTGTGTTCTAATGTTGATTTGTGTAGTAGAAATTACAAAAAGTTTGAGTTGTTTATTTCTAATCTTGGTGTTGGTTATGTCTTGGGGGTTAGTGTCGCTAGAATTTAGTCAGCTTGGAAATGTTGCTAAAATCTTGTTTTGGTTTGAAATGTTTTTGGATATTTGAATCTGGATGATGTTTCTTAAACTAACTAGAGTCATACCAATTCACAAAACTTTAGTCAAAAAGAAAAAAAAAAAACTAACCAAAGTCGAACCAGTTCACAGCCAAAAAAAAAAAAAAATACTAAATAAAGTTTTGAGTGATTGTTTTGAACACAAAAAGATGCAATCAACAAAAAATTAGAAAACATAAATAAGCTGCATTAAAGCATACATATAAAAAATAAGAAAATACTTATCTAAAGTATTGTTTCATAATATATATTGGCAAGTGTGATAAAATATTGTCTTAGATAACCTAAATAATGTAATAACATGAGAGGAATACCTTGTAGTGTGTCAATAAACTGTTCCACAATGACTATTTGTTTAGAACTCAAATAAAACCTGAGAGAAGTGGAAGCATTAGAAATAAGAAACAAGATTTAAGTACTTCTTTCAGATTATGAAATAGGAATTCAAATTCAACAATATGAAATTCGGATTATGAATTTAACTAATTCAAACCATTTGGAAAATATCAGTTCTCAAAGCTTATGTATGAACTCTAGATATAGTTGAAAATAATACAAATTACAAATATATGAAAAATTAGAGAACAGATAAAAGATATATATCAACAAATTAGAGAACAGATAAAAGAATCTTACTTTCCGTAAGTTTCTTTTTTTATCCATGATCTCTAGGATTTTCTTCATTGGGATGGATTTCTGTGTAACAATTTTTTGAATTCTGCCCATTATGTTTTTGTTTGGGTTTGCATAGAGGATCTCAGGATCATGCCTTTGTTTTGAATTTATAGTTATTGTTTCAGACTTTGTGTCTTTTAAAAATTTAGAAATTCATTTAAGCTGAAGATTTTATAGTTAATGGCTTTATCATTTCAATTTTTTGTGATTCTTCTGATATTTTCTTATCTCAGGTGCACTTGTTTTCTTTGTATATTTTTTGGGGGTTCAATTGATTAATTAACCAATAATTCATTATAGAAACTTTATCAAGCAATTAAAATATTAAATTATATAGATTTTTTTGGCATATAGATATGAATCTATTTTGCACAAAGACTGCATAGTTACGTGTGATTTAGAAGAAAATATGCAATTGTAACATTTGTATATACCACCAATGAAAAGTGGTATATATATTGGTTTTTGCTGGACTTTGGATTGTGATTTGACTTTCTTTGTATTTTTTTTTTTTGTTTTTTTTTTGTTTTGCATATTAGACTGTGTTGTTGGATGATAATGACCTTCCTGTCTTGAGATGATTGTTTTCATTAAAAGTAATAAATTTTTATTGAACTTAAAGTACTGGTTGGATATATTGGCTTTTGCAGGGACTTTGGATATGCTCTCAGTATTTTTCTTGTGTTGTATATTTTATGCTTTTGGATTTGAAACGTGAGTCTGATGTTTTTTTTTGGTTGGTTGTGAAGTCTAGAAGAAAAAATGCATGTTAAGGTCTCTATTTGTTGCTTTATGTTGTGTGTTCTTACCCTATTGTTGATCGTTTTTTGTATATTTGTATTATATCTAATTTTTAATAAACAGAACCCAAAATACATGGGGCTTTTGAAGAAAAAAAAAATAAAGAGAAAAGATATTTTTGAAAAATAACAAAAGGTTATTAATATAAATGGAATACCTTGAACCAGAGTAATTACTTACTTCTGAATTTGAACACAGGTGGACGGGAATGAGTGAGTTATATATAAGATATATTTGAGAAATAACAAAAGGTAATTAATTAGATGAAATACCTTGAACTAAAGTAATTGCTTGCTTGTGAATCTAAATACAGGTAAAATAGAGTAATTTCACATTTTTCCCTATATTTCTCTTCTTCTTTTGTTATGTATTTTGGGAGAACAATGGAACCTCTTATGTAGTTTGATATTCTATTCACTTGACCTAAGAATGGACGTGAATGATCTAAGAATTACAACTCTTCAGCACTTTTTTTCTATTTCTCCTCTTCTTATGTATTCTTAGAAAACAATGAGACCTCATTGAGGCCTCGTTATGTGTAATTGTGAATTTAATAAGTAGTCTGCTCACGTTTCTTACCTTACATTAATCTGTTCACGTTTCTTACTATGAGTGAATGAGAGAATACAATGAATGAACGAGAGAATGCATTAATGGGAGCTGGATTGGCAGAAATTTGAATTGAATATACGACATGAATTAAAGATAAATTCATCTTATAAACATATTTTTTTTCCATTGCAAAACTCATGTTTTAAATATATTCATCTTTAAAATAAACTCATTTCTTCAAATTATTAATCCCAATGTAATTAATAAATGCATTTTAATTTAATCTCCGTTTAAATGTTTTTTTGTAAACTGGGCAAAAAGCAGCAATCACAACAGATTTAATAAATGCATTTGAGCCGAGGACATTAAATACATGTAATTAATGCAATTTAATTCAACATTTATGCTTACACGACATTTGATAAAATGACTTCGTACGTTAACCAAATGAAATTAATGGTCTGCTGTTGAACTACACGGTGTTAGAAAATCTGACTTGTGATTGAGGAATTAATTGTGTGTTGTTAAACCAACACTTTGGATATTCATATTATATATATAAACATATATATATATATATATATACTAGATAGAAATAACGTGCAAAGCACGTTTATTTAATTTAATTTTTAATAAAAATTAATAATTATTTATAATTAAGTAGATGATAAATAATTATACGTTTTCATATATTATAAAAATACAATAAGATAATCTCATAAATAAACATAACATATAGTTTTATTAAACTTGTTTAAGATAATTTTGATTAAAGTTTTAATAAAAGGTTAGTTCAAGATATGATATTTTTTTTATTCCAAGATAATAATTTAATATTTGTATTATTTTGTACGACCTAAAAACAGAATACATTAAAATATTTATGTTTTTTTAGTTATGTGATTATTTTTAAGAGATAATATTAGTTTTTTGAAAAAATAAATTATATAGTTTATAATTTATATAAGAATGTTATATTATAATCTATAATTTATATAAATTTATTTAATCATATATATTCAATTAAATATCAAACATATAATATTAATTATATTTATTGCTTATTATTACCAATTTAATAAAATTATAATAAATTATATAGACCGTATATTAACTATATATACCATACATATAGTTAATTTAATAAATAATGCGTTCATTTTAAAATTATAAATTATTTTTAAAAAATTAAATTATTAATCATATAATAGGAATAAAATTTTTACGAATAAAATTAAACCCTCAAACGTATAAATTGTTATGAATGATTTATTTCTATATATATTGTTATATTTATATATTCTATACTATTATTGTGTCATTCTATACTATTATTATTATTCTATATTTATTTTACATAAAATAAAAATAAAAAATATGTCCTAAGTAGGAATTTTAAAGTAGAAATTTCTAACATTATTTATGGGTTTAATAAATTATGTTTAAAGTATTTAGTGATACTAAATATATGTTAAATGAGTTTTAAATGGAAAGTTTATTATTGTAGAAAGTTGAAGAGGTAAAATTAATTTTAATGCTAAAAATATTATTTCAGTGAATAAATTTAATAAATTGTGTTTAAAAAGGTAATTATCATTAGATGCAATATTAATTTTAACGGAAAGTATTAACTTTAACGGAAAAACAAGAAATTCCGTTAAAACAAGAATTTCCGTTAGATAGTCACTTTATATATAGAAAGATATATATATATTCGGCGATCGGAACGATTTCCAAACTAATTTAATTATGTTAATTATAGTGTTAGAAAATGATAAAGATATCGATGGTTGAGTCTATTCTTTTTTTTTTCATTTAATGATTAAGAAAATATTATTTAATAATATTATATTTTTTTAAATGTTTGAAAGCATTAAAAAATTATATATATATATAACTAATCAAATCATAATGAGTCCCAAATAGCGGGGGGTTATAGTAATCTCTTATAATGTTTCGCGAATCTAATAAGTTTCGTTAGTTTATTTTTGATATAGGAATTAAAGATAAAGGAGTTTTTTTAAAATCAAAATTGAATCTCCATTGATTCTTTAAAATTGATTCCTTAAAACCGATTTCTTATAAAATTATTCAATAAAATCATGATTTAAACTCTTTTATTATTGGTTATTTTGAATACGAGAATTGCAATATATATTTCGGTTTTTTTTATTAATACTAAAATACCCGATTTAAACCTAATTATGAATCGCCCGCCATATTCAATTATGAATTGTTGAATTCGCTTAATCAGTTCTTCCCCATTTTAAACCCGATTCTCAATTATGCGAGAATTGCAGGAATCCGATTCCAATGTTGGAATGTAATGTATGGTCTCATTTACCTTTTGGCCGTAGGAGTACTTGATGCTGCATACCGCACGCTTGCTAGGTCATGCATTTATGATTAATTTGCAATGCTCAAGTGATTTTCAACTAAAAACTTTTGACTAAATCCGATATGAATATATTAGAGCATTAATATTAATATTAGATTAGTCAATTTTTTTTTTAAAAAAAATACAAGTTTATACACATATTAAAAAAATTTTAGTCATATTTAATCAAATATGAGGAAAAAAAATGTGGGAAAATGGAACAAAAGTATATTTTATTTTCAAAAGTGAATAATAACTCTTCAAATTTGAAAAGTTTTCAAGTTTTACTATTTACTTTTGAGTACTTTTATTCCATTTTTCTACTTTTGTTTCCTCATATTTGATCAAATATGATCAAAATTTTTTTATGTGTGTAAACTTGTATTTTTTTTTAAAAAGCTAATATAATATTAATGCTCTTATATAGAGAGAAGGCAACAGCCAATGGTGGAACCATCAATTTTATCGAGGGGAGCCAAATTTTCTATTGTGCGACATATTTATATAAAGGGCAATATTAATATAATTTTAAGTTGTGCAAAATCTATACACTCTATTTGAAAAGAAAATTCATCATTAAAAAATATATTTTTTTTCATGTGAATCCTAAATTTATCTAATTTTTTAAATGGAAATGATGGGACTTGCACTTAATCATAGGACTGTAAATATTATTTTTCTTATGTAAATTAAAAAGAGACTAAAAAACAAGAAAATTATAAAAACATAATTACAAATTATTTTTTATATAGATCATCAACTTTAGATAATTGGTCTTATATTTATACTTTAAATTCCATATTAAGAGACTCAATATTGTATAATAAAAAAATTTGGAATTCATATTAATAAGTTTATTATTTTTTCTAAACTTAATTTAATTTTTATTTTGGAGAAGCCACTTTCTTTAAAATAGATAATATATAGAATTAAACAAAAATTTGGGACTATAAAACAAATTGGAGAGAGATATTTTTAGGTATATTGAAATTTTAAAAAAGCTTAGAGGGCATATAAAAATATAATAACCATTCACAACAATTTATAGACTTGACAGCAGGATATACAAGCATCCTCAAAAAATCTTTAGTACACTTTACAGTTAAATACTTTAACGATATAACCCATTGAATTAAGTGAAAATATTGGGGGCAGCCCCCTCACAGCTACAGTACATATATACTGTAGCTACAGTGCACATGCATGTGAGGGAGCTGCCTCTAGCATAGCTCTTAAATGAGCATTCAGATTGACTTGCACCAAGCTAAATTCCTATGTAAGTCAACATGAATCTTCCATCTACTGCCAAATAGTTCTCTTTATATTTCAGTTTGGACTCTAATATGTTCCATAGAAAGGTAAGTGAGGAAACAAAGATACATGATGCATGCTACCATGTATATCGGGCTTTGATGAACATCTTTAATTCCCACATTGGTAAATTGTTATAGAGGATAAAGGCACAAATGAAGAAGCGTCAATCTGTGGAAGAGGAAGCAGGTTTCTTAAAGAAGAAAGGCAAGACTTTGAATTGGAGATTAAACCAAACAACAGTATCAACCCAGTTGGCTCTCACATGCTATATAAACCATTTATTGCTAGTAATTTACAAAAGGGCAACCAAACCAAAGTATAACTATTCTATTGCATATTGAACCATATTGGTATATAGAAAGCCAATATTGAACCATATTGGTATATAGAAAGCCAATGCTCTCACCTGCTCATAATTTTCTTCTGTTTCTATAGAGCACTTCCAAATGACACCCTTGACCAACAATATTGATGAGGTAATACAATACACAAATTCATAAGCTATATTTTTTTACTGGGAATCCCGACTATGGGAGTTTTAATTTCTTTTATATATATTGATTAAAAATCTGTATTTTTATAATATTATAATTTTTAAATTTTTTTTTTTAAATATTTAAAAGTGATAAAAAATTGCGAAAAGAAAATAAAAATTAACTAGGCAGGATTCCAGTCGGGACCCATGCACCGTATGTAAGAGTAAACCACTCTAAACATAATATATAAAACTGTAAAAATTGAAAGAGATTCATAGAGTACATGTTAGAAATCAACACATGCAAATGAAGAAGCTGGAAGCTTCTGGAAGGTGAAGGTAGGAACCGTCAGTAGCAGCTGGAAGGTAGGCGTCATCGGAAAATTCAAGAAAGTAGGCCGCCGGAGTTCCACCGTCTTTTACACGTTCACACTATTTCTTTCTCCTATAAATACATGTAAGATTGTAATAAGGAAGTAGAGCTTGAGGTGAGATCCGTTGGAGAGATTAGAAGCTGTGAGAGTTGAGAGAAACCATTGTAAATAATTGGTTTGTTGTTTAATACAAATTCTCCTCTCTGTGTGTGTGGACGTAGGCTAAATTGGCCGAACCACGTTAAATTCTGGTCTCCATATTATTTGTGAGCTTCCGCCGATTCTAACAAGTGGTATCAGAGCTGGTAGGAGGCTGGATTTGTGAATTTTCGTAAAAGACCCATTTTGAAACTTGATCGAAATCAAGTTTGGAGGATACCATCACATTCCTAAGGTCAAGACGAAAATTCTGGTGAAAATTTCATCTCAAACGGACACCGGACGAAGCTACACGCTCCGCACGCGCCAGGGAAGAAGACAAGCTTCGACCCGTTAAATTTGGGTGATCTGACCCGAACCGATTTGACCCGGTTTGCGACCCACTACAGCAACCCAATGGATAAGGAATATTTCGTCGGTATATTCCGTCGCCGACAGAATATTCCATCACCGGCAAGAATATTCCGTCACCGGCAAGAATATTTCGTCGCCGGCAAGAATATTCTGGTGCAGGAATATTCCGGTGACTTGGAAAATATTCTGGTGGCCGGAAGGAATATTTCGGTGGCCGAAGAGAATATTCTGGTGGCCAGAGAGAATATTCCGGTGGACGGTGGGGAATATTCCGGCAGACGAAGAAATATTATGTTTTTCTTATTTTTCAGGTTTTCGGCGCAATTTTGATCGTTTTGGAACGAGACAAGAGTCTTTTCCAAGGTTTTCCACCGTTCCGGACGCAACGGTGAGCTCTTTTTGTTGAGATTCAACTCCAAACATTGAGAAAAGGTCACTCAAATCAGAAATTAAAGTCGAACTGATGGAGGACTCAGGAGCAGGTGCGATGATCAAGTTAACATCTACAAATTACGCACTATGGAGACCTCGAATGAAAGATCTCCTGAATTGTAAAGATCTCTTCGATCCAATTGAAGAGAAAAGCGTAAAGCCAAATGATGTAGCGGAAAAAGACTGGCATAAGTTGAATAAGAAAACTATTGGTCAGATCCGGCAGTGGATTGATCATAGTGTTTTTCATCATGTTGCACAGGAAACGAATGCCTATCAGTTGTGGAAAAAGCTGGAAAACATGTACTAGGCAAAAACTGCTCGGAACAAGGCATTACTAATGAGACGCTTTGTCAACTTGAAACTCAAAAACGGCATCTCAGTGGCCGCACACACCAACGAGTTTCAAAATCTTGTAAATCAACTTGCATCCGTAGATTTTAAGCTTGGAGATGAAGAGCAGTCTCTACTACTTCTCAGTTCCCTACCAGATAGTTAGGAAACGCTAGTGGTCTCACTTAGTAATTCAACTCCAGATGGAAAGCTCGCCATGTCAATGGTGATAGACGCCTTGTTTAATGAAGAGGCTAGACGAAAGGAGATTGGAGGAGACGAGACAGATGCCTTTGTAATAGAAGGAAGGTATCAGAGAAATAGTAGAGATAGAAGTCGAGAAAGGAATAGAAGTCAAAACAAAGGGAGATCCCAAAGTCACGGTAAACAGTGAAAGAAGGGAAAATGCTTTTATTGTGGTATTGAAGGCCACTTTAAAAGAGAATGCCGAAAGCTGCAGAAGGAGCAAAATCAGCCAAGCAATCAGTCAAAGTACGAAGAAGGCGAAGCTGTAGTGACGCTTTCTGGAGATTGTGTACTCCTTTCCGCTGGTGAAGAATCTTGCTTGCACGTTTCAAGCGAGGAAACCGAGTGGGTAATAGATACAGCAGCATTCTATCATGACACTCCTTGTAAGGATTTCTTCAGTACTTACAAGACAGGAGACTTCGGTACAGTCAAGATGGGAAATTCGAGTTTCTCAAAAATCGTGGGCATTGGAGATGCAGAATAAAAACCAGTGTTGGCTGTACTATGGTGCTAAATGACGTTCGACACATATCCGATCTTCGACTCAACCTAATTTCTATAAGAACCCTTGATCAACAGGTTACGAGAGCATCTTCAGCAACAATGCCTGGAAATTGAAGAAATGAGCAATGGTCGTTGCACGGGGACATGTTTGTGGCACTTTGTACAAATCAAGTGCTAAGATATGTGCAAACAGTCTCAATGTAGCTAAAGATGATACATCACCAAACTTGTGGCATCGGAGACTTGGCCACATGGGAGAAAAATGGGTGTTTATGCTTGCAAAGAAAGCATTGATTACAGTAAACAAAGGTATTGCTCTCAATTCTTATGAATACTGTTTATTTGGTAAGCAACATAGAGTTTCATTCCAGACATCTGCTGGAAAAAGATCAGAGTTATTGAGTTTGGTACACTCTAATGTTTGCGGTCCTTTTGAAGTTGAATCACTTAGAGGTAACAAATATTTTGTTACTTTTATTGATGATGCTTCACGAAAAGTGTGGGTGTATTTCCTAAAAATGAAAGATCAAGTTTTTGAGCAATTCAAAAAACTTCCATGCCATGGTAGAAAGAGAAACTGGCAAGAAACTGAAATGCCTTTGGACAGACAATGGAGGTGAATATACTTCTCGAGAGTTCAGAGAATACTGCTCCAGACATGGCATCAGACACGAGAAGACTGTCCCCTACACCCCACAACACAATGGTGTAGCAGAACGGATGAACCGGACCATTGTGGAACGAACCAGATGCATGTTGAGTATGGCAAAGTTGCCTAAACCATTCTGGGGTGAAGCAGTAAAAGCAGCCTGTTACCTGATCAACAGAACACCGTTAGTTCCACTGCAGTTCGAAGTCCCAGAGATGGTGTGGTCAGGCCGCAAGATTTCATACTCTCATCTAAGAGTATTTGGGTGCAAAGCATTTGCACGTGTATCTAAAGAGAAAAGACAGAAACTTGATGAAAAGTCTACTCCGTATTTTTTCATCCGCTATGGAGATGAAGAGTTTGGATACTAATTATGGGATCTAAAAGTGAAGAAGGTCATTAGAAGCAGGGACGTAGTATTCCATGAAAACCAGATGTTTGGATCAGAACAAATAACTCCAAGTGCTTCAGAACCAGCTCCGAGTTCACTACCACTTCAGTCTGTTTCAAACACTGAAGATAGACAGGATGTTTCCCAAGAAGAAGAAAAGAATACTGACAACGAAGAAACCACTACTGAGCAAGGGGAGCAGTTGCCTTCTCCATCAGAAACTGCAGAATTTCCACAGTTGTCAGGTGATCAACCTTAGCAGGACAGATCCTCTAGAGGGCGATTGTTGATTCCATCACAAAGATATCCGAAATCAGATTATATTCTTCTTACAGATCAGGGGGAGCCAGAAAACTTCCAGGAGGCAATATCTCATCCAGATAGCAACAAATGGATGCAGGCTATGCAGGATGAGATGAACTCGTTACAGAAGAATTAGACTTATGAGCTGATGGAACTTCCAAACGATAAGAGAGCACTGAGAAACAAATGGGTGTTCAAGCTGAAAAATGATGGCAAGCAGATGAAGCACAAAGCTCGCTTGGTCGTCAAAGGATTCCAGCAGAAGAAAGGAATCGACTTTGATGAGGTATTTTCACCTGTTGTGAAGATGACTTCAATTCGAGTAGTACTCGGATTGGTGGCAAGTCTTGACTTGGAGCTTGAACAGATGAATGTGAAGACAGCATTTTTTCACGGCAATCTTGATGAGGAAATTTACATGGAGCAGCCAGAAGGCTTCCAAGTTCCTGGAAAGGAACATTTGGTTTGCAAGTTGGAAAAGAGCCTTTATGGTTTGAAGCAGGCTTCCAGACAGTGGTATAAGAAGTTTGATTCATTCATGATGAGTCATGACTACAAGAAAACTGCTGCAGATCAGTGCGTTTACATCCGGAGATTTTCAAAAGGTGACTTCGTGATGTTACTGCTCTATGTTGACGACATGCTGATTATTGGAAAAGATCCATCCATTATCAGGAAGCTAAAGAAGGATCTCTCCAAAGTCTTTGAGATGAAAGACTTAGGACCTGCCCAGCAGATTTTGGGCATGAGGATCACTCGTGATAGGAAGAAAAATAAGCTATGGCTGTCACAGAAAAAGTATGTTGAACAAATACTACGAAGGTTCAACATGGAGAAAGCAAAACCAGTCAGTACTCCACTGGCTAATCACTTCAAATTGAGCAAAAGCTCATGTCCCTCATCACCAGAAAAAGGTTCAAGAAATGGCTACAGTATCGTACTCCTCAGCAGTAGGAAGTTTAATGTACGCTATGGTTTGTACTAGACCTGACATCGCTCACGTTGTTGGAGTTGTGAGCCGTTTTCTTTCAAATCCAGGGAAAGAATACTGGAAAGCAGTACAGTGGATTCTCAGATACCTTAAGGGTACATTAAAGTTGTGCTTGAGCTACGGGGGAGCTAACCCAGTCTTGGATGGCTATACAGATGCTAATATAGAAGGTGTTGCCCAGATGACTAACACAAGAGGGGGGGTGAATTGAGTTGTATTTAAAAAATTAACAATTATAAATCAAATATATAATATAATATATAAACAAAATATGAAACAATAATAAATATAAAGAGTAAGGGTAAGAGAGAAGCAAACTCAGTATGTTAACGAGGTTCGGCCCCACTACCTACGTTCTCGCCTCAAGCTACCTCTTGAGGATCCCCAAATCCACTATTCAATCTCCTTTAGGTGGAGATAGAAACCTATTACACTTTTGAGCAGCACTGCTCCAAAGAATCCGTGTAGAACACCCTCTACACTTCCAATCACCTTACACTTGGTGATTTAACTTTTTCCCGTGTAGAACACCTTCTACACTTCCAATCACCTCACACTTGGTGATTTAACTATTTCCCGTGTAGAACACCTTCTATACACACAAGGGTTATACACACCCTTTTACAAATACAAGAGTTGATAGTAGGTAGACTATCAAAGTACACTCCTCAATGAGTGAGATAGAAACAATACAGCGCAACCTATATCTCTCTCAACAAGAACAAGAATTAAGGCTCAAAACTTTAGAAAAGAGAGAATGAGAGCTTTGAAGAAATGATGCAAAACTTAGCAATAGATGTGTAAACTCTTGTTGTGAATTTTGCAAAACTCAAGTGAGCTATTTATAGGCAAATGATTTTTCAATTTCAAATTTGAAAAGATTCCCATGTCAAAAACATCATCATTCACTTTTCAAAAATTTCAAATCTAATATTTTTACTTTTTGCATGTGACAAAAGGAGCACACTTTACTTTTCAAAAATTTCAAACATGATCTTTTACTTTTTGCATATGACAAAAGCAGCACACTTTACTTTTCAAAATTTTCAAATAAAGACATCTACCTTTTGCATAAGTCAAGAAAATCATCCACCACTTTTGAAAATATTCAAATAAACATGCACATGTGAAAGATGACAATCAATCATCTTAATATTTTCAAAATTCAAACCTTTAATCATGTCATGCACATGTGAAAGATGACAATCAATCATCTTTCAAAATTTTCAAATTTAATTTTCAAAATATTCATGCATATGTGGAAAATGTATTTTAATGCTTTATGATAAAATATTAATTTTGAACCTTAATCCTAATTTTGAATTTTTAAGAGATTTACAACATTACTCTATGATTTTAATGTGAACTTATTCCCTTCTTGCTCATGCTTGCTTCCTTGATGTGCTTGATTATATTGTGTGGACAACTTGAGTTTGAGACTCCTTTATTCTTTGGATTCATTTGTTATCATCAAAATCCATTTGTAGATTTACATGAAACTTGAAACCTTGGGTTCAACAATCTCCCCCTTTTTGATGATGACAAATGCTTGATAGAACCTGAATCCTGTATTAATACTTAAGCTCCTCCTGAGAATGTGCGTTAGTTTTTCAAGCAAAAATATAAACATAATTCCAAGCATATATAACAAGTTTAGCGATTTAAACAATGTTAATGTTCTAGTCTAAAACTTCTCCCCCTTTTGGCATCATTAAAAAGGAATCATAATTAGATCAATAAGATATATTCCTGCAATAACCAATAGATAAATAAAACGCTGCGTTAGTAGAGATTGTATAGAATTCGGTGCGTAGCCACACGTGTTCGACAAAACTTGCAAAGGCTGGAGGCCTAGTTCCGGTAATTCGGTGCGGAAGGAGAGTTTGTAAAGAGCTGAATAATTGAAACCACCCGTGCCCGACAAAACCTGCAAAGGCTGGAGGCGTAGCTCTGGCAATTCGGTGCAGAGATTTAATCCGCTTGATGTTGCTGAAAAATGAGATATTATCATGATTTGTAAGTTTGTCTTGTTCTTATTTCCATTTCTATAAGAGCAATCCTTAGCTTTATCTATTTCGCATCAAGCTTTCTTCTCATCTTTGCAATTTGCTTGCATTCTCATTCTACAATTTTTCAATGGCTTGTAGAATTCCCTTCAGTGCTTCTCTTGATCAAGATTTGAGGTATCCTTCACCTCAGTCTCAATCTATTTCTGCATCTGTCGTGGGTGCCATGAAGCAACAAGAGACTGATTTAGCTAATAAATCAGATCGTGATGCCATTTACGAGCTTGTGGGTCTCGGAACTCGATACTCATCATCTATCGTTGCGTTTTCTGCTCGGTTGCAGTCCAAAACTCGCGAAATTGAGAAGCTTAACGAGACTGTATCTGTACTTCAACGACTTGTTTATGAGTCAAACAAAAAAATAGTAGAATTAAAGCAACAGAATAAGGATTTGAAATCCTTGCTTACCTCTTCATTTCGATTGCCTAATCCTTTAGATAAGGATGGCATGATGATTTATGAGGAGCAAATGTATTTGAATGATGAGGCTAAACATCTCAAGTTTCTGTAGGTCATTTAAGATAATGAAATAAAAGTATCTAGCAGATATCCATGGCATGCATCATTCCTATTTCTCTTCTAATCATGCATAGTCTATCTTCTGGTAGGGGTTTTGTGAAAATGTCTGCCAATTGATCATGTGTACTAGTGAATTCTAATACAATATCGCCTTTTTGCACATGATCTCTAAGAAAATGATATCTAATTTCAATATGTTTGGTTCGAGAATGTTGTAATGGATTCTTTGAAAGATTTATAGCACTTGTATTATCACATTTGATTGGAATGTGATTGTACATAAGTTTAAAATCCTCAAGTTGTTGTTTCATGTAAAGAACTTGAGCACAACAACTACCCGCAGCAACATATTCTGTCTCAGCAGTAGATAGTGCAACAGAATTTTGCTTTTTACTAAACCAAGAAACTAGTGCACGACCTAAGAAGTGACATGCTCCACTAGTGCTTTTTCGATCTATTTTACAGCCAGCATAATCTGCATCTGTGTAGCTGATTAGATCGAAAGATGTGTGCTTAGGGTACCATAACCGTAAGTTAATTGTACTACTAAGATATCTAAGAATGCGCTTAACTGCAATTAAATGTGATTCTTTTGGAGATGATTGAAAGCGTGCACATAAGCACTTACTAAACATAATATCTGGTCTACTGGCTGTCAAATATAATAAGCTACCAATCATACCTCGATATACCTTCGAGTCAACTAGTTTACCGGTTTCATCTTTATCAAGTTTAGTGGATGGACTCATTGGTGTTCCAGTTTCCTTAGCACCTTCCATCCCAAGTTTCTTCAGCAATTCCTTAATGTATTTCGATTGATTGATGAATGTCCCACTTTTTGCTTGCTTAATTTGCAATCCGAGAAAGAATGTAAGCTCTCCCATCATGCTCATTTCAAATTCTTCCTGCATAGTCTTAGCAAAAACTTGGCACATATTTTCATTAGTAGCACCGAATATTATATCATCAACATAAATCTGAATCAAAAGAATATCATCATTTTCGTATTTAATGAAAAGAGTTGTATCAATTTTTCCTCTTGAAAAGCCTTTTTTAATCAAGAAACCACTAAGTCTCTTGTACCACGCTCTAGGAGCTTGTTTGAGTCTATATAGTGCTTTTGTGAGTTTGAAAACATGATTTGGAGAAATATGATTTTCAAAACCTGGAGGTTGCTCAACATATACCTCTTCATTTATAAAACCGTTTAAGAAAGCACTTTTAACATCCATTTGAAAAAATTTGAAATCTTTATAACAAGCATATACAAGTAGCATTCGAATAGCTTCTAATCTTACGACTGGTGCATATGTCTCATCATAATCGATTCCTTCTTCTTGATTGAAACTTTGGGCTACAAGTCGAGCCTTATTTCTAGTAATGACTCCGGACTCATCTTTCTTGTTTCTAAAAACCTATTTTGCTCCAATAATAGTATGATTTTTTGGTCTAGGAACAAGTGTCCAAACATCATTTCTTTCAAATTGATTAAGCTCTTTTTGCATAGCTAGAATCCAAGATTCATCAAGAAGTGCTTCATCAATATTTTTAGGTTCAATCTGAGATAGAAAAGCAGTATGATTGTAAATATTTCTAAGAGATGATAGAGTGCTTACACCTCGTGAAGGTTCCCCCAGAATTTGTTCCACTGGATGATCTTTCACAAATTTCCACTGTTTGGTTGCATCTTGTATTAAATTTTGATGATCTTTTCTGATATCTCCATGTTGGACTTCCTCTATTGTGTTCTCTTTGTTGAGATTGAGACTTTCCGTATTATTTATACCTCCTGTTTCTTCATCAATAGATTTCTTGGAGAGTAGAGAATTAGATTCATCAAATACTATATGCATAGATTCTTGTACAGTCAAAGTTTTTTTATTGAATATTCTATAAGCTTTACTATTAGTAGAATACCCGAGAAAGATACCTTCATCAGATTTTGCATCAAACTTGCCTAAATTATCTCTGTCATTTAAAATAAAACATTTGCATCCAAATACATGAAAGTAAAAAATGTTGGGCTTTTTCTCATTCCAAAGCTCATAGGGGGTTTTATCTAATTTAGACCTTAGCATAAGTCTATTTATAACATAACATGCAGTACTTACCGCTTCAGCCCAAAAATAACTAGGCAAGTTGTTCTCATTGAGCATTGTTCTTGCCATCTCTTGAAGAGATCTATTTTTCCTTTCTACTACCCCATTTTGTTGAGGAGTTCGAGGAGCAGAAAAATTATGCACAAAACCATTTTCATCACAAAATGTTTCAATATTTTTATTAACAAACTCTTTTCCCCTATCACTTCGGATACTTGAAATAGTATAACCCTTTTCATTTTGAATTCTCTTGCATAACTTGGTAAAAGCATTATGTGCCTCATCTTTATGAGTAAGAAAGATGACCCAAGTATATCTAGAGAAGTCATCAACAACAACAAATGCATAATATTTTCCTCCTAAACTTGCAACTCTATTTGGTCCAAAAAGATCTATGTGTATCAGTTGCAGTGGTCTAGTAGTGGAAATATGTTTCTTGATTTTAAAAGAAGTTTTTGTTTGTTTACCAAATTGGCATGCATCACAAATTTTGTCTTTAAGAAAATTTACCTTTGGTAAACCTCTCACAAGATCATTTTTTGAAAGTTTGGAAATAAGTTCCATATTGGCATGACCTGGTCTTCTATGCCATAACCAATTAGTTTCATTTTGAGCTGAAAAACAAATCGCATCTTGTGAGGTAATTTCTTCAAAATCAATTGTATAAACATTGTTACTTCTAAAAGCAATAAAACAAATATTACAATCATAATCATTCAATATAATGCACTTATCCATTTTGAAAGTAACTGTAAATCCTTTATCACATAATTGACTTATACTTAAAAGATTATGTTTTAAACCTTCAACAAGTATAACATCTTCAATTAGAAGAGAAGACTCATTACCAATTTTACCTATTCCCACGATCTTCCCTTTTGAGTTGTCTCCAAATGTCACGTGTCCTTCTTCTTTAGATCTAAGATCAAAGAACTTAGTCTTGTCTTCCGTCATGTGTCTTGAACATCTACTATCTAAAAACCATTTATTTTTGTTCGTGGAAGACGTCATGCACACCTATAAAAACAATTAAAATGATTTTTCTTGGTACCCAAGTTCTTTGGGTCCTTTATTTATTAGTATTAGAAGAAATAAAATTTTTAGGTGTCCATATGGTCCTAATAGTCATTGTATGTTTTCTTCTAATAGGACAAGCAAAATAATTATGACCATTTCTATTACAAAAATTACAAATAGCATGTGACATATATGAAGAACTTGAGTGATTATAATAGTATCATTTTTTAACAAAATTATTTTTATGAAAAGAATTTTGAATATTGGATTTTGATTTAGAAGTATTATCAAAGAAGTTTTTATAAGGTTTGTATTTTTGTTTTGGCATATATCCCAAGCCTGCCTTATCAAAAACACATTTTTGACTATCAAGAAGTTTTTCAAAATTTCTTTTTCCATTTGTAAATTTTTCAATAATATTTTCTAAATCAGTTTTCTTTTTCTTCAACTCAAAATTTTCATCTTTCAAAACAATACTTTCTTTTATTAAAATATCAATTTCGTTTGTTAAAAAAAAAAAAAATTCTTTTTCAAAACAGTATACTTGATATCCAATTTTTCAAATTCCTCATATACCTCTTCTAAAACATTTTGCAATTCTTCATATGAAAGATCTTCAATATTATCAAGATTTGTTACCTTAATGTCATCTTTAGCCATAAGACAAAAATTTGCTGATTCTCCATTGCTTGTTTCACTATCTGAGCTACTTGAATCATCATCCCATGTAGCTTTCATTGCTTTTTTGCCTTTGTTTCGATCTTTCTTTAGCAGAGGACAATCTGACTTGATATGACCAGGTTTATTGCATTTATAACAAATTAAAGTGTCATTTTTACCTGAATCTTTCTTGGAAAACTTTTTGAAAGATTTCCTTGGAGGAGTTTTATTTTTCTTTAAGAACCTCTGAATTTTTCTTGTTATCATCGCAACTTCTTCATTTTTGTCGTCATTTTCCTCATCTTCATCACTTTCACTTTCATGTGGAACAGTTTTAAGTGCCAAGCTCTTCTTTGACTTTCCTTCTTCTTCTCCTCTTTTCAATGTGTACTCATGGGTGATAAGTGACCCGATGAGTTCATTTACTTCGAGCTTCTTAAGGTCTCTAGCTTCAAGAATCGCTGTCACTTTTGATTCCCAACGTTTTGGTAGAGAGTTGAGAATTTTTCTTACTATCTCCACTTTGGAATAAACTTTGCCAAGAGCTGTCAAGCTGTTTATGATGTTAGTAAAACGAGTGTGCATACTAGAAATAGATTCATCATCATTCATCTTAAACATTTCATATTCATGAGTAAGAATATAAATTTTTGATTCCTTGACTTGAGAAGTTCCTTCATAAGTAACTTCCAAGTTATCCCAAATTTCCTTTGCTGTAGTGTAAGTCATTACTCTATTAAATTCATTACCATTGAGAGCATTATATAATAAATTCATAGCAATTAAATTCAAAGTATAAAGTCTATCGTCTTCACGATCAAACTCTTCTTCTTCCTTTTTGACCTTTACTCCATCAATCACTTTTGTTGGAATATAAGGTCCATTTACAATGCATTTCCAGATTTCTCGACCTTGAGCCTGAAGGAATATTCTCATTCTAACTTTCCAGAATGAGTAATTGTCTCCACAAAAGAGTGGAGGCCGACTGCTGGATTGACCTTCACCAAATGAAGCTGCAATGTTAGCCATAAGATCTTAACTCAAAAGATAGTTAATCTTATAATAGAGTTCTAGCTCTGATACCAATTGTTGCCCAGATAACTAACACAAGAGGGGGGGTGAATTGAGTTGTATTTAAAAAATTAACAATTATAAATCAAATATATAATATAAAATATAAACAAAATATGAAATAATAATAAATATAAAGAGTAAGGGTAAAAGAGAAGCAAACTCAGTATGTTAACGAGGTTCGGCCCCACTGCCTACGTCCTCGCCTCAAGCTACCTCTTGAGGATCCCCAAATCCACTATTCAATCTCCTTTACGTAGAGATAGAAACCTATTACACCTTTGAGCAGTACCGCTCCAAAGAATCCGTGTAGAACACCCTCTACACTTCCAATCACCTTACACTTGGTGATTTAACTTTTTCCCGTGTAGAACACCTTCTACACTTCCAATCACCTCACACTTGGTGATTTAACTATTTCCCGTGTAGAACACCTTCTACACACACAAGGGTTATACACACCCTTTTACAAATACAAGAGTTGATAGTAGGTAGACTATCAAAGTACACTCCTCAATGAGTGAGATAGAAACAATACAGCGCAACCTATATCTCTCTCAACAAGAACAAGAATTAAGGATCAAAACTTTAGAAAAGAGAATGAGAGCTTTGAAGAAATGATGCAAAACTTAGCAATAGATGTGTAAGCTCTTGTTGTGAATTTTGCAAAACTCAAGTGAGCTATTTATAAGCAAATGATTTTTCAATTTCAAATTTGAAAAGATTCCCATGTCAAAAACATCATCATTCACTTTTCAAAAATTTCAAATCTAATATTTTTACTTTTTGCATGTGACAAAAGGAGCACACTTTACTTTTCAAAAATTTCAAACATAATCTTTTACTTTTTGCATATGACAAAAGGAGCACACTTTACTTTTCAAAATTTTCAAATAAAGACATCTACCTTTTGCATAAGTCAAGAAAATCATCCACCACTTTTGAAAATATTCAAATAAACATGCACATGTGAAAGATGACAATCAATCATCTTAATATTTTCAAAATTCAAACCTTTAATCATGTCATGCACATGTGAAAGATGACAATCAATCATCTTTCAAAATTTTCAAATTTAATTTTCAAAATATTCATGCATATGTGGAAAATGTATTTTAATGCTTTATGATAAAATATTAATTTTGAGCCTTAATCCTAATTTTGAATTTTTAAGAGATTTACAACATTACTCTATGATTTTAATGTGAACTTGTTCCCTTCTTGCTCATGCTTGCTTCCTTGATGTGCTTGATTATATTGTGTGGACAACTTGACCTTGAGACTGCTTTATTCTTTGGATTCATTTGTTATCATCAAAATCCATTTGTAGATTTACATGAAACTTGAAACCTTGGGTTCAACAGAAGGTGATCTTGATGGGAGAAAATCTACATCAGGATATATTTACACATTTGCAGGTGGAGCTGTATCATGGCAGTCTAAACTGCAGAAATGTGTGGCTTTATCTACAACAGAAGTAGAGTATATTGCTATAGCAGAACTAGGTAAAGAAATGTTGTGGCTAAAGCGGTTCCTCCAAGAAATGGGAGTCAGTCAAAAAGAGTACCGAATCTATTGTGATAGTCAAAGTGCTCTTGATCTGAGTAAAAACTCGATGTACCACTCCCGAACAAAGCACATCGATATTCGATATCACTGGATACGTGAAGTAATGGAGCAACAGCTGTTGAAGTTTGAAAAGATCCATACAAAAGAGAATCCAGCGGACATGCTAACGAAGGTAGTCACATACGAAAAACTTGAGCTATGTAGAAACATAGCCAGGTTAAGTACCTTGAACTGAAATGTGTCAGGATATCCTCCATTTGGTGTTGAGGGGGAGATTGTTGGAAATCAACACACGCAAAGGAAGAAACTGGAGGCTTATAGAAGGTGAAGGTAGGCACCGTCAGTAGTAGCTGGAAAGTAGGCGCCGCCGGAAAATTCAAGAAAGTAGGCCGCCGGAGTTCCACCGTCTTTTACACGTTCACACTATTTCTTTCTCCTATAAATACATGTAAGATTGTAATGAGGAAGTAGAGCTTGAGGTGAGATCCGTTGGAGAGATTAGAAGCTGTGAGAGTTGAGAGAAACTATTGTAAATAATTGGTTTGTTGTTTAATACAAATTCTCCTCTCTGTGTGTGTGGACGTAGGCTAAATTGGCCGAACCACGTTAAATTCTGGTCTCCATATTATTTGTGAGCTTCCGCCGATCCCAACAGTACAAAGGTTGCAATGTTTATTTCGACATAATAAGCACCAGCAATAAACAAAACTTAGACTACAGAAATATGTTTCGTACACTGATCACGTGACCAGACCAACTCTCAAAATTAGATGGAGCTTAAATTTTTACATTTTGAAGACTACAGGTGGTATTCATGCTCAATAGGAGCCCTTTCTATAGATGAGCATACCACCGACAACAACTTACCCTGAAGGTATCAGTAAACTCTCATAGCAATATTTCCATGAAACCCCAGCCCCCACAAATAATAAATAAATAAATCCACAATAAAAAGAAAGTGTTATCATTTAAATAGAGTTGCTAAATGTGAATACCTGAAAGGTGTGAGCAGGTAGTTGTCATCCGTGTTTTCTCACCATAACTGCCCCAATTTAGACCAAAAAACACCCACCCTACGAAGGAACCAAAGCACTAAACGCCTACCCAAGTAGAGACATCAACACAAAAGGAAATAATAAAGCTTTGAAAGATGGAGAGAAAATGACTTCACTTCTATGCATCCCAATCATACGAAAAAAAAAATCATTTTTTCCTCCTCAACATAAGTTGAGAGACTCGTTAAATATGTAACTCTAATTTATGAGTATTACAATCCAAGACATAAAATTACCATATAATTCCCAATTTATTAGAAAAATGACGAAATTATCCCTAATATTCTTTAACCGAAATCAATAGAATAATAGTATTGAAATCCATTCTCGTATCTGCATATTGCCGCACCCCAGACCAAACCTCCTTTGCTATTGCTTTATTTTTGAGCTAATCCTTCTGAGCTAAATGTGAAATAATATGAAATAATGCTTTGAGAAGCCGCATCCCAGACTATTTGTTTATTCATCATGTTTGACATTATGTGTTTGTTTTGCCTGAAAAGGAGTGCTTGTGTTTATTCTTTTTTTGGTGTTACCGGAATAAAAAATTCATGGCATAGATAATTTTTTTCCTTTTTTTCTATTCCAAGTTGCTTCTAATATGCTTTTCGTATAAATTTCCCGTCGGGATATGAAACATGGTCTAAAATGCACTGAGAGCTGTAGGAAAGTTCATACAAAAGTTCATATTTTATGCTATTAATTGGGAATTTATGGAAATATTAATTCCCAATTATATTCAAGTCGAAGTAAATAAAAGATAATTATTTGAATGCAGATGAGAGGCATGCAAAGAATATATATATATGTATGTATTTGTGATGAAAACGCCTGTTGCAGTATAGGATATCCTTTTTGAAGGTGGCCATCAAATAGGAAACGAAGAACGTGGGTAGGCCCAGTCTGATTAGCTATAGGTAAAATGGTGTTAAACTGTTAAAAAAAGGGGCACTTGTTGAATTTTTTTTGGGTTATCTTTTAATTTGTAAATTAGTATGCATATCATATTAATTAAGTATATTCTTTTTCAATCTATTCCTTACCTAGCTTGAGTTTTTTTTTTCTTTGACTTACATGTTATGCTTAAATATATCAAGATTGTTTTTTATAGAGAAGGGAAAAGAAAGTACATCTACTAGACGACTGCTATTTTTTTCAGAAAACGATAATTGTGTAGATACTACAAACATTATAGATGATGTGGAAATGATGGATGATCATGGTATAGTGCTCGGAAATGATGATGATGATGTAGTTTTAGAGCCAATGCCGAGAAATGATGACGATGGAATTTCAGAGCCAATGTCGAGAAATGATGATGATGGAGTTTTAGAGCCAATATCAGAAAATAATGATGATGAGGTTTCAAAGCAAATACCAAGAAATGATGATGTAGAAGTCTTAGAGCCAACGCTGGGGATGATTTTCAAAACTGAAAAAAAACTCATGGACTACTACAAGAAATTTGGGAGACAGAATGGTGGTAAGACAAGGAAACGTATTGTCAATATTTCTAAACCATGCCCGACAATAAAGATGGATTGTAGGCGAGGGAGGCTCAACGCAGTTTTGGTTGATGGTGTCTTACACATAACAACTACATATAATGCACACAACCATGGGTTAAGTCCACAAAAGGCAAGATTTTTTAGATGTAATCACACAATTAATGATTATGTGAAGAGACAGTTAGATATTAACGACAAGGCAGACATAAGTTTAACCAAAAGTTTTAATACAGTAGCTGTAGGGATTGGTGGCTTTGAGAAACTTTCATTTATTGAAAAAGATGCAAGGAATTATATTCAGAAGGCTTGACACCTTCGACTTGGCAAAGGAGGTGCCGATGCACTTCATGGTTATTTTGAGAGGATGCAGTATAAGAATGGTGGATTTTACTCATCGATGGATTTGGATGATGATTTTCGATTAAAAAAATGTCTTTTGGGCCGATACACGCAGCAGAGCAGCATATGGATATATTGGAGATGTTGTAACATTTGATACAACATATCTAACAAACAGACATGGCATGCCATTTGCCCCGTTTGTTGTTGTTAACCATCATTGACAGTCAATACTTTTGGGAGCAGGCTTGATATCAAGTGAAAATACTGAGACATTTGTTTGGTTATTTGACACTTGGTTAAAATGTATGGATGGGAGAGTGCCAAAAGCTATCATCACTTATCAAGATAGGGCTATGAAAAATGCCATTGCAATAGTTTTTCTAAATAGCCAGCATAGATATTGTTTGTGGCACATAATGAGAAAACTTCCAGAAAAGTTAGCCTCACATATTTAATTTAAGTGTGATTTGAAGAGTGCAATGTAGAGATGTGTTTATGATTCTCAGACTTCTGACGAGTTTGAGAAGTCCTGGGAGGTGTTTATTGACACTTACAATCTACAAGACAATGCATGGCTTAAGAGTCTCTATAGTGAGCAAAAGTATTGGGTTCCTGTATATATGAAAGATACATTTTGGGTTGGGATGAACACAATTCAGAAGAGTAAAAGCATGAATGCCTTTTTTGATGGATTTATAAATTTAGGGACT
Organism: Platycarya strobilacea; assembly: GCA_036898215.1. Taxonomy (NCBI): domain Eukaryota; kingdom Viridiplantae; phylum Streptophyta; class Magnoliopsida; order Fagales; family Juglandaceae; genus Platycarya; species Platycarya strobilacea. The sequence goes on from CM072546.1 coordinate 50,686,596, forward strand.
ACGTTGAAACAATTTATTGATCAATTCGACAATGCATTGAGGAAGAAGGTAGAGAATGAGATGGTAGCGGATTTCCACTCATTCAATGCCACAGTCCCTTGTATATCTCGGTTGCCCATTAAGAAAAAAATTCAAGAAGTGTACACAAATTCTAAATTTAAAGAAGTGCGGTTAGAAGTAATGGGCATTATATATTCTCACCGTGTTCTCATAAAAACGGAGGGGACAATTGCAACAGATCAAGTTAATCACCAAAGCAAAGTTGAAGACAGCATCAAACATCTACTTTGCATGTATACTTTAATGAGGATGAGTGTGAGATGAAGTGCATGTGTGGTCTATTTGAGACCAGAGGAATGATATGTAGGCACATTCTTTCGATTTTTGCCGCTAGGTGTGTCTTAGTGTTGCCAGAAAAGTACATTATGGATAGGTGGAGGAAGGACATTAAACGTAGATATGCTCTCATTCGAAGCAGTTACAATGACTTGAGTGGTAAACCTGCTACTAGTCGGTACTCTGGCTTGGTAAAATTATGTTACGAAGTAGCTGTAAATGCATGTGAAAGCGAAGATTGTTCGCTAGACATGACAAAGAAGCTACAAGCAATGAATTTGATATACACTAAATGAAAACCTCAACCCACAGTTGCAACCACTCATACTTCCATTGATGCTGAAGCTGGAACTTCAAAAAAAGTGCTGAGTCCTCGCGTTGCTAGAGGCAAAGGGAGGCCCCCAATGAAGAAGAGACAACCGACAATAGAAAAATTGCAAACCAAAAACAAAAAGGCTGGTGCCAAGCGACATAGAAAAAATGTGGGAAGATTTATATATTTGTTCTTGATATTGTTTAAATGCATTTATTTTTAAGTTATATAATTTTTTTATGTTATTCAAATGTAGGCAATACCACGTACGGAAGGTGTATTAAACCTCACAGATTCAGCAATAGTGTATGGGACCCCACAAAGTGTTGTATCGCAACTGCTTGGAATACAGCAAAACATTATTTCTAAGGTAAATGTGAAATAATATCCCTTTTGTCTATATTTTGAATAACTATAAGGTTTTTACTTAATGATTTTCCACTACTTGCAAGTAAATTTAAAAAATGATGGCTCTCTCGTTGATTGATAGAATCCACTGTAGACTGATAGAATCCACTGTAGACTGCTACATGTTGTTCATTGTTAAGAGATGACAGAAGATATAGTAGACTACTCTAGTTTGTTCATTGTTAAGAGATGGTAGAAAATATAGTAGACTGCTGCATTTTGACTCCCGAATTTTAGGAATAGTTTAACCATTTTATGGGTATAAAGATATATTTTTATCTTTTAATTTGTGAACTGCTATGCATCAACGCAAACTGTCTGAAAGCATAACACCACTTACAATATATTATTGGATATCACATACTCTAAGAATTTGAGTCACAATTGCTGGATTTGAATATTACACAATTTGATACACAACCTATTACAACCTACTTACAACATTACACAATTTTATACACAATTACACAGTTCTCTTTTACAGAAAATTTTTCCTTCATTTTCTATTTTAATATTTTCCACGTACTCTTCTTCTTCTTCTTCATCTTTTTGTTGTTGCATGCCTTCTGTTTCCATGTCAAAACTCGGGCAGCCAATTCAGTCTGATTCTCAGTTTCAGCTATGCTAACAAGTAGAGCATCCTACATGAAAAAAACATGGTCAACCAACCAAGCAAAAAAATATAAGGGAAACCAATGTGCAAGTGATAGCAAAATTATAAAAGACTGAACTCCATCCATAATCGAAATGCTTCAAGTCATTGTTTTGGCAAGATAGTTTTCTGGAATAAATAATAGTCAAGCATATATTTAGCATGCAGACACCAAAAGTGAAGTTTCAAAAATTGCTGAAAAGAATATTGCATAGAATTGAGAACCTCAAAACCTACCACAAAGAAAGAACGGATAGTATTAATGCTTACATTCTATTGAACTGACACAGGAACCTAATAAGTACATAGATACATAGATTAAAGCTGCACTTGAAAGTGACCCCTTGTTTTAGACTAGTAGTTATATAATCTTGTATGTTCTTATCGTCAATGCAAACGAGACACTTTCACAAACTTCCAAAATCTAGCTTATGGGTGGATATTTGGCAAGCCACAAAATGAGGCTAGTTAACAAGCATAACAGATTTTAATTTGTAACATTTATCCATTAAAAATGAAGCCAGACTAAACCAAATTCTAATATTGTTAAAGAACTGATAAGTATTGATGTATATGGCCGCATGCATTAGCAAAACTCAGGAAAATAGGGTTTAGAACTTTGCATCTTGATTTACAGATAAAGTTTAATTGATTTCTTTTGGTTGAAGTAATTACTGATGGATAAATTCCAACAAAATATTGAGTCTTGTTGAACTTGCCTTGAAATGATAAGAAAATTAAAAGGATGGCTAGAAGATCTTGATCTCAATCCAAGTTCAGTCCCACAAAAATTAAACTGTTAGCGGTACCTTGATAAGCATCTGTTAGAAGCCAAGCTGGTGCAGTTGGGATACCAACCCATGCAATCTGTTAAATTTTCATTATTTAGTTAGATCCAACATTATAACCTATCAGATTCTCATATTTTCAACCTACAAGTAGAAAGTTTTGATATTGGTTTGACAGTTGAGAAAATGGTGCCAAATTTAATTACATCTAATTATATCTAGCAATATCCCAAGGTGTTTATAGCAGCAGTCTAATTTTCAATGTTTCAATGAGATTCAAGGTTTTTTATGATGAATGAAAGAAATAGAATCACTTACAAGAACATTTGGACTTGAATCAGGAAACAAAAATCCAAGAACTAAACAAGAATTTCTACAAATAGGTAGAGTGCACACAATCAAAACCAAAAAACTTAAATAAAATACATAAAAGTCTTAACCCAAATTTACAAACTGATAAATTCGTATGAATTTCTAGAACCAAACAATAATTAACGTATGAATTTCTAGACCAAGGTTGCAATTTTTCGAGAACTAAACACAAAGAAATCAATTTCAAATATGAAAAACACGAAAGGGAGAAAGGGGTTTACTGTGTGAGGGGGATAAGTGCGATAGAGGATAAGGTAGTAGGCGCCTTTCGGAATGGTGTCCGTATGTTACCCTTCTTTCAGAGACTTAGAGGGAATTGTGTTAGGTAAAATTCCTTCAATTGGATTCTGAGTACCTCCTACTCAAACTAAACTCCTCCTATATGAATTCCTATTATACAAAAACGATAAATTTAGTTAGCCCGTTATAGTTACCCCTGACATATTGATAGTGTGATGATCGGAGATCCAATAAATATTTAATGCCTGGCAGGGTGGCATATCGCATTAAATGCGGATTGATGTGGATACCCAAAGATATCTATTGATCGCTTGGAGGTAATCATATGACTAGAGATATTATTGAGAAGAAACAAAACTAATAAATGATCTCGGGAAATCTAGGATGTGGAAGGGATTAATCTGCTCCTCGATATTCCTGGATAATTACACATATATCTGATCAATATTTTAGCCCATATAAAGGAAAGAATAGATCACTCGAAAAAGGTATGAACATCTATCGGAAACTCTAGTGAATTATTGTCTTGAGTATATCCACTTTCGTCTCTAACAAAAGTTTCAGAGAGTTCTTAGGGTCGAGGAACTCAACCCTCCATCTTTTATGTTGCAGATTAGGACTGAAAATTACAATTCAACTCAGGAGTGCAGAACACACATCAACATTGGCGCCGATTGTGGGATTCCTTTTTGGTGTTCTCTGCAAACCTGTTGTATTGTGATTACTAAGTAATAACTGCAGCTCAAAGTACACCTCGATGGAAGAACGACTAGCCGCCATGGAAGCAACGATAAGGGAGCTCGCTAGAGAAAATGAGAAGTTGCAAAAGAGTAATAAAGAATTGACTTCTCGTGAAGAACCTTCCGTTAGTAAGTGTGTGGAGTCACACCGAGTCAATGAGCCAAGTCATGAAGAAGTAGATGAAAAAAGACGTAAGATGCAACTGGAACTCAAAGAACTGGAGGACAAGTATGTAGACATAGCTAGGCGCATCGAAGCCCTTTCCATTGCTGGACAATTGCGCAACAATCTTGGCACTCCTTACAGTACAGTGTCATGGCAGTACCGTTGCCTCCTAAATTTCGAGCACCTCAGATAGAGCTGTATGATGGGGGCACTGACCCCTATGAGCATATAGAGACGTTTAGGACGCACATGAGTCTGCATGGCTATCTTAATGAAGTAGCGTGCCGAGCATTCCCTCTCACCCTTAAAGGAGTAGCCTGTACTTGGTTCGGGACGGTCCCTACTGGCACGATAGACAGTTTTGACTGCCTGGCTCGACTCTTTATAACCCAGTTCTTAGGAAGTCGGAAGAGGAAAAGACCAGCTACGTATCTCCTCACGGTTAAACAGGACAGTCAGGAAAGCCTCAAAAACTATTTTTCTCGGTTCAACAAGGAATTGATGATGGTAGGGGATCAGGATGAGAAAATCACTCTGGCTGCCCTCCTAAGCGGAATTTGGCCTGGTAGTCCTTTCCTGATAGAGATTGCTAGACGAACTCCTGCCACCTAGGCAGAATTCGTGGACAGGGCAGACGGATATATAAACGCTGAAGACACCTTGCAAGCGCTTATAGGGCCAAGGCGGGAAGAAATAGAGCGTGCCAATCAAACTGAAACTAACCTGACTGCAAGAAGAAGAAGTACGGCCAACTCGAAGAGAAGAAACATACAAGGGGGGCCGTCATCTCATGGGAGCCCACAGTACAGACCGCGTCCTCATACCAACTTGACAATAGACAGAGATCCTAAGGGAAGGCAGTATCATCAGCAGCACCAGTACCGACTGGGAAACATGTACTGCGAATTTCACTAGTCAACTGGGCACAATACCCGGGACTGTATAACCTTGAAGAGAAAGAATGAAGATGAAATGGAAGAGTCGCAGAGAAAATGGGGATGTCCTAATAGTAAACGCAATCCAAGCCCCTGGAGAGAGAGGAACGCCAAAGATTCGTCCCAAAGGGGGGGACCATTGGGCGAAATACGAACTATCACCGGAGGAGTACCGAGAGGAGGAGAAACTTCAGCTTCAAGGAAGGCGTATGCCTGAGAGGCGTGATATGCTGAGATGTTCACCATGTCGAAATTCACTCAGGACAAACAGCCTTTTAAAGATGTCCCAATTGTCATTGATAAGCATGATGAAGGAGTGATGCAGCCACACGACGACACTTTGGTGGTCACCATGTTAGTTGCCAATTTCATAACCAAAAGAATCCTTATCGATAACGGGAGCTCAGCCGATATCCTCTATTGAGACGCCTTCGACAAAATGAGGATTGGGCGGGACAGACTAAGGCGAGCCCCAACATCCCTTAGAGGATTTGTCGGCGAGATTATACAACCCGAAAGAGTCATAACTCTGCCTGTAATGGCCGGCGAGGTACCTAAAACTTCAATGGTTATGGTTGATTTTTTGGTAGTCAAAGCCCATTCTTCGTATAATATTATATTGGGGCGGCCCGCCTTGAATCTTCTAAAAGCCGTAACTTCAACATACCATCTGAAAGTGAAGTTCCCAACTCCAAATGGTATAGAGGAAGTCAGAGGCAAACAATCTATGGCTCGTGAATGTTACTCTCATGAGCTCAAACCTCTAATCCAAATGATGATTGGTGTCGTCGAGGAAGGTCCAAGACACAGTGAAAGGGCAGCTGAGTTGCTACCTCCACCACTTCTGACGAGATGGGATGAAGATTTTCGATATGAGAAAACCATCAAGCAAGCAGAGCCCAAAGAGCCATTGGAACTGATCGCCTTCAACCAGGTGAAACCCGAGCGGAAGATTCACATAGGCGCCAATTTGGAGCCTACCCTGAAGCAAGAACTCAAACGACTCCTGGCTGATCATCAAGACATATTCGCCTGGACCCATCAAGATATGCCAGGTATAGATAATAGTGTTATTGAGCATCATTTATGTGTCAATCAGGAAGCTCGGAAGGTTAAACAAAAAAGACGTAGCTTTTGTGCAGAGAAATGTACTGCTATAGCCGAGGAGGTGGACCGCCTACTAGCGGTGGGGTTTATCAGAGAAGCCCAGTACCTAGAATGGCTGTCTAATGTAGTACTGGTAAAGAAGGCGAGTGGTAAATGGAGGATGTGTGTGGACTTCACCGATCTAAACAAGGCGTGTTCGAAGGATAGTTTCCCACTCCCTCGTATCGACCTGTTCGTAGACTCAACGGCTGGTCATCCATTGCTTAGCTTCATGGATGCATACTCGGGGTATAATCAGATCAGGATGAACCTAGATGATGAGGACAAAATAGCTTTCATTACCGACCGGGGGTTGTATTGCTACAAGGTAATGCCCTTTGGGTTGAAAAATGCAGGGCTACGTATCAACGTCTAGTCAACTGGATGTTTAAACAGCAAATTGGGAGGAATGTAGAAGTATATGTTGATGATTTTCTATTCAAGAGTAAAACGCCCGGACAACATGTGGAGGACTTGCGGGAAGCTTTTGGAGTTTTACGTCAATACAAGATGAAGCTTAACCCAAGTAAATGTTCTTTTGGAGTGGGGTCGAGGAAGTTCTTAGGTTATATGGTTTCTAAGAGGAGAATCGAAACCAACCCTGAGAAGGTGAAAGCCATATCTTACATGGTAGTGCCTCGGAATCACCACGAGGTGCAACAATTGGCGGGCCGAGTGGCTGCCTTGAATTGCTTCATAGCTCGATCCACTGACAAATGCTTACCTTTCTTCCAAGTATTGAGGAAGGCACAAGAATGGAACCGTTCTTGTGACAGGGCCTTGGATGAGCTAAAAGAATATTTAACCCATCCGCCATTGCTCAGCCAAACCGAGCCTGGAGAAACATTGATTGCATATCTGGCCGTCTCGCCCAATGCAACTTCTGCTGTTATAGTGAGGGACACGGCGACCGGGCAGAAATCAGTATACTATATAAGTCGAGCATTTCGGGGGGCAGAAGCTAGATACCCCAAGCTGGAAATGATGGCTCTCGCCTTAGTGGTAGCTACTAGACGACTCAGACCATACTTTCAAACTTACGCCGTACAAATACTTACCAACCAGCCCTTGAAAGCTGTTTTACAATAACCAGAGACCTCGAGAAGATTAGCAAAGTGGGCCATAGAACTTAGCAAATTCGACATCCAATATGCTCCCAGGAAGACGATCAGAGGGCAAGTACTCGCTGACTTCGTAATCGAGCTCATTGGTTTCCCAGAAGATATTGTTCAAACACCCCCCACCAAACCTTGGATGGTATATGTGGACGGATCGGCATGTAAAGCGGGAGGAGGGCAGGTATCCATGTCATCTCTGACGATGGTACGGAATACAAGTATGTCGTTAAGATTACTTTCAAGGTTACCAACAATGAGGCAGAATATGAAGCACTGTTAATTGACTTGAATGTTGCCCGCCTCTTGGGGGCTAAGGAAGTGATAGTGCATGCCGATTCGCAAGTGGTGGTTCACCAAGTGACCAGCACCTTTGCTGCTAAGCGAGAACGACTCAAGAAATATTGTCAATTGATTTGTGAAGCAAGAGATTACTTCCAGTGTTCTTCCATTCAGCAAATCCCGAGAGTCGATAATTGCCAAGCCGATCGCCTAGATAGAATAGCTTCCGGACAGATGGATGTCCCTCTTCCCGAAAATACAGAAGTAAGACAAGCAGAGATCCCTTCTATCGAGAAAGAAATGTTCCAAGTAGAGACAAGCCACCCCGGATGGACTAAAGAGATAATAGAATTTCTACAAGAGAGTAAGCTACCCAATGACGCAAGTGAAGCCAAAAGGATCAAGAACCGGGCCGCCAGATTTGTTATCTTGGAAGGGATATTGTACAGAAGGGGATTCTCAAAACCATTACTCAGATGTTTATCGGTTGAGGAGTCTCAGTATGTATTAGCAGAAATCCATGAAGGAATTTGCAGAAGTCATTCGGGAGGAAGAGTTTTGGCTAACAAAGTAGGCCGAGTAGGGTATTACTGGCCAAACCTTCTCAAGGATTCAAAAGAGTTCACGCAAAAATGTCTGCAATGCCAAAGACATGCCCATGTCTTGCATCTCCCACCTACAGATTTGACATCTATAGTGGCAGCCTGGCCTTTTGCTCAGTGGGGGTTAGATCTTATAGGTCTCCTTCCCATGGGCCGATGAGGAGTTAAGTTCATTATGGTAGCAGTCGACTATTTCACTAAATGGATAGAGGTGGAATCATTATCAACTATAACCTCCCAAGCCATTTCTAAGTTCCTCTGAAAATTTATTGTGTGTCAGTTTGGCATACCCCAGTGTTTCATATCCGACAATAGAGGTCAATTCGACTCTTCACACTATCGGCAGTGGTGCACCGAGTTGAAAATCAAAGTACGTTACTTATCGCCTGGACATCCTCAGTCAAATGGTCAAGCAGAGGCAACTAACAAGACCATTCTGTCTATTCTTAAAAAGAAGTTGGGAAGCTGTAAGGGAACATGGGCGGACGAACTCCCTGGAATGTTATGGTCTTACCGTACCACTGTTCGAACCCCCACAGGAGAGACTCATTTCTCCCTTACATATGGTAACGAAGCTGTCATCCCGGCGGAGGTAGGAGTCTCTACTTCCAGAGTAAAGAATTTCCATCCGGATAACAATGAAATAAAGCTGCTACAACAATTGGACCTTATAGAAGAAAGGCGAGCAGAGGCGGCTGTGAGAGTAGAACATCATAAACACATGGCTGAGAAGTGGTTCAACAGGCGAGTCAACCACAGATCTTTTAAACATGGGGACTTAGTGTTGAAGCGCACAGGAGTAACCACAACTGAAGAACGTAAGTTAGGGCCTAAGTGGGAGGGACCCTACGTTATTACCAGGAGTACTCGACCGGGATCATACAAGCTTACGGATAGTGAAGGCAACGCCCTCTCTCATCCATGGAACGCGGAATATTTGAAGAAGCACTATGTATAGTTCAATTTTGTCTTTACTGGAATTATATATAATATGATGATTGTGAATTTCCATTTTGTGACAAAAATGTTCAATCGTTTTACAGGCGCCTTAGGGTCCGCGGGGTCGCCTGGGCTAACAACCTCGCCCCTCAGTTCACCTTCGCTCACCAAAGGGAGGGAACCTATTCCCTCACCTTCGCCATCTTCAGACCGCGGGGTCGCCTGGACTCCAAGCCTCACCCATCGGTTCGCTCGCCAAAGGGAGGGAACCTGTTCCTTCGCCTTCGCCGTCTTCAGACCGTGGGGTCGCCTGGGCTCCAAGTCTCGCCCCTCGGTTCACCTTCGCTCGCCAAAAGGAGGGAACCTGTTCCCTCGCCTTCGCCGTCTTCAGACTGCGGGGTCGTCTGGACTCCAAGTCTCGCCCCTCGGTTCGCTCACCAAAGGGAGGGAACATGTTCCCTCGCCTTCGCCGTCTTCAGATCGCGGGGTAGCCTAGATTCCAAGTCTCGCCCCTCGATTCGCTCACAAAGGAAGGGAACTTGTTCCCTCGCCTTCGCCGTCTTCAGACTGCGGCGTCGCTTGGGCTCCAAGCCTCGCCCATCGGTTCGCTCGCCAAAAAGAGGAAACCTGTTCCCTCGCCTTCGTCGTCTTCAGACCGCGGGGTCGCTTGGGCTCCAAGCCTCGCCCCTCGGTTCGCTCGCCAAAGGGAGGGAACCTGTTCCCTCGCCTTCGCAATCTTCAGACCGCGGGGTCGCCTGGGCTCCAAGCCTCGCCCCTCGGTTCCCTCATCAACAGGTTTCTAATCAGTAAAAGAAGATAATCTTCTCTTACTTTCGCCTCACCCTTTGAGTCAGTATAGAAAAGACAACTCCACCACTACTCACAAATTCTTTCTGAATGAGGACTCAAAAACAAAGCAGGATGATGCTACTCACGAATCACCCACCCATCATCGCACTCACTGGTTAACAAAGTACATGCTCGCTTAAACCTCATTCGACTAATTTTCATAGCGATCGGATAATAATAAGAGTTTGTGTATTATTACAAATCTCTACCACTAGCTCGTTTGCATACATTGATAAAGATTTACAGGGTAGTACGGTCTCCAACAAACAATCATATTTGGTTGTGGAAAAATTAATCACAATGTTCAAATTAATATGGATATCTAGAATGCGGCACATCAATATGTATAAATACATCAATTTTTATTAAGATATGGCGAGCCTATCCAATAACAAATACAAAGAAGGTATACAGTGAAAAGAATGATGTACTAGCTAAATATTCTTTACAGCTAAAATTCTATATACAAGTCCATACAATATAACTAACGATCCGGGAGGCAAACGTATGCTGCACTCTGGTGTGCCTATCTTGGTGACCTCAGCCTTTGCTATGGAGTTGGGAGCGAGATCTCAAGGATCCATGCCGACCACATCAAAGTCGGGTTCCAAACAATTTCCTGCCTTAGCCGCCTTAAACCCTTCACATAACCTTGACTCCAGGCGGCTATGCAGAGGGAACAATGCTGAGTTGCATGACACTTGAGAAACTCAAGCTTTCTGTTCGCCTCGCCAAATTCTCGAGAAAGAGAGTTACATTCGAGCTCAGCTGTATCTACTTTGGCTCGGAGAGTCTCTAACTCTTCTTCTTAAGTGGCTCGCGAGTGCTCTAAGAGAGACAAGTTTGACTTCAGGCTACTCATCTCTTGAGTGGCAAGGGAGAGTTCGTTCTCCTTAATAGCAAGTGTCTGTCCAATGGACTCTTTCCCTCGAAGGAGGTCATCCCTGCTCGCCTCCAGGAACCGGTTCCTCTCCTTTAATGTCGCTACCTCCTCTAGCATGGATCCATGGATCTCTGAATAGTGATCCCGCTCTTCCTCCAGCTCCATAACGCTGGCTTTGAGAAGATCTCTGTCTTCTGTGAGCTGGCTGACCAAAGTACCAAGCTCTCGATATTTTGCTTCTGCCTCTTGAAGCTGTTCTCGAGTCTTTTTTGCACTCCCTTTTAATAATCTCGTTACTTCAGAGCCAACAGACCCAACGATTTGGTCAGAAGCCTGAACAATAACAAGTAATTAGACAAATGAAATAAATTCAAACTAAAACGAAATTCTGAATGAGTACCTGCGCCAAAAGTGACTAAAGTAAGTCGACTACCATCCCCGCCCGCTTAGAACATTCAGGAGTAGAGGTAGTTGGTGATGCGGGATTAGAGCGGTGTTGTATCGCACGGTAGGGAGAAGAGCCCATCATTGATCTGGCGTCATCACCATCCGTACGAAGAGATTCCCGCCTTATATTCTCGTTAGTTTCGACGGGCGTGGCATCTGCTGAGGCTGCATCATACCCGAAGTTGGACTGGAGCTGCCGGGTTTGTCTGGAGCCAAGAGTTGCGAAAATAACATTATAGTACCTACTCTCGAGGGTGCATAATTTAGTCTCACTGTCCCGAGACTGAAAACCAACCAAGCTTAAGGCTGGTTTCCTAATCAGATGGTACAGAGAGAGAAACTCTCCTGCCGTAAGGTCAGGATACACCTCTCTTGCCTCCAACAGTGACGAACGGAATACTATGCATGAAACTAATAGTATTCGCCAAGTGTTCGGTAACAACTAAGCCGGGGCCAAGCTCAGATAATGAAGGACTTCACGCACTGGTCGAATGAAGGGAAGACGCAGCCCATTCTTGAACATGGCTTCATATAGAAGCACATGCTGAGCCCGCCCTTCTGCTTCACAAGGACGTTCTCGAATGACTCCGAAACTTGCTAAAGCTGGAATGTAACCTTGATCTCGAAGGTGTTGAATGGCTGAAGAAGGGTAAGATGGTACCCACTGATGCCCAGCATAGATAGAACCGACCCCCATTGAAGCTTGATAAAGATGCGAAAAAAGATTGGTTCGAAGATAAGATGGTAAAGAGAGAATAGACAAATTTTCCAGCAGTAAGACGATAGTAAAGAGTGAACCATTACGGAAAACAGATATTTATATTACAAATAGTAACCGTCGTGGGGAAAGTAAATGATATAATTAGCACAATTTTCGGGAAATGAAACGACACGACTAATAAATGGAGAGTAATGGTGAAACGACCATTTAGCACGTGGAGGGCGCGCCCCCAGTTAATGAAGAAATAATTGACAATTAATTTTTCGGGAAATTGCAAAACCAAGCGAGTAATGATGGAAATAATCCATAAATACAGCGCACAATATTTCGTGTCATCGTGGCCAGAAAACTGCCTCATTTCTCCACGCTCAGTGAGCAGAAGCCAAACCGTCCCTATCTAAAAGCCAACAGCTGTTTACATGACTATTATGCCCCTATTTCTCCCATTCAAATTTGATTTTACGCGGGATAAAGTTTCACGAATTTAAGCAATAAGACTGAAATGAATCCCAATCGAATCATATTCGATTAAGATTTGCGAGGTACTGTGAGGGGGATAAGTGCGATAAAGGATAAGGTAGTAGGCGCCCTTCGGAATGGCGCCCGCCTATTACCCTTCTTTCAGAGACTTAGAGGGAATTGTGTAAGGTAAAATTCCTTCAATTGGATTCTGAGTACCTCCTACTCAAACTAAACTCCTCCCACATGAATTCCTATTATACAAAGACGATAAATTTAGTTAGCCCGTTATAGTTACCCCTAACATATTGATAGTGTGATGATCGGAGATCCAATAAACATTTAATGCCTGGCAGGGTGGCATATCGTATTAAATGCAGATTGATATGAATACCCAAAGATATCTACTGATCGCTCGGAGGTAATCATATGACTAGAGATTTTATTGAGAAGAAACAAAACCAATAAATGATCTCGGGAAACTTAGGATGTGGAGGGGATTAATCTGCTCTCCGATATTCTTGGATAATTACACGTGTATCTGATCAATATTTCAGCTCATATAAAGGAAAGAATAGATCACTCGAAAAAAGTATGAACATCTATCTGAAACTCTAGTGAATTATTGTCTTGAATATATCCACTTTCGTTTCTAACAAAAGTTTCGGAGAGTTCTCAGGGTCGAGGAACCCAACTCTCCATCTTTTCTGTTGCAGATTAGGACTAGAAATTGTAATTCGACTCAGGAGTGTAGAACACACATCAACATACTATTCTCTGAGGAAGGGGACGACGACGGCAATGTGGAGCAGCGACGTCATGGCGAGGGCGAGGGGAAGGGCGAAGGTCTCTTCCGCTGGGCATTTCAAAGCATAACTCGGGATGGGATAGGCAAGCGAAGTGAGTTCTTCAGTTTGTTTGCTGGGTATCTTCAAATGAAATGCAGTGTTTCATCTAACACTGCATTTCATTTAGGACTGTATTGCAATCCACCCCTGTGGACTGCAATAAGCATTATTCTTGATTTATTCAAGAATCTGAAATGTTTCAAGCTTACTTCATCCTAATTATGAAGTAACGCAGGAGACGCAGAGGTGAGAACCATAGACCCCAACCAAGAAATAAGAACCCCTTTCTTTATAAAAGAAAATCAGACCACTCACAATAAAGAAGTTGCAGAACCAGAAACTATCACAAATAAGTAGGAATCAGACCCCCAAATAGAACAAAAAAAAGTCAGAAAAATAACCTACCACGAAGCCGAATCAAACACCCAAATAGAATAAGGGAAATTGACCAGGTGACCTACTACAAAGCCGAAATCATAGGCGTTGGTTCAAGAGCAAATCATGGTGGCAAAGGGACGTTTTCGCATGGAATCAAAGAGGGATTTTAGCAAATCCCTAAGTTTTCTCCGATTTCGCATCAATATGTTAGGGGAAGCATGTCTTCGAGTCACAGATGGTTCAGGAGAGAGGGGAAGAATCACGCGGATCCGAGTTTTTATATTAGCCACTTGTTACGGCTACATTGTTTTGTCACTGAAAATTTTAGATGTTAAAATCTTGGATAATTCAGTAGCGGCAACTTTAAATTGTCACAACAAATATTATGGTTGCCGAGAATACCATAGAAATGTCAAACCTATTTCTTGTGACTCAACTTTGCAGAAATAGGCTCTCTTTATTGACCATTTCGCCTTCCATTTCTGGAGAAATAAGACTTGTCAATTAAAATGACTTATTGCTACAATTTTCCACCCACCAAAAATAAAATGGCAGCAAATGTGGAATTTTGTTGTAGTGTGTTTATGCCCATAAGCTAGCTCAAGAAGCTTTATTACTTCTTACGGGAATATCTAATCTGGTTTAGAACTAGACCTTTTGAATGACGTATCATAGGTTCATATTTGTGGGTTCAATGAAGCAAACTTTTTCTAAAAAGTAATAATAGAAAAATAGAACTTTTTAGATCACCAGGCTGGGAAATATAAAAAGAACTCTAGGTTTTAATTTCACTCATTTAAGTACATGACGCATAAAAACAAGTGAGCCCACATACTTTAGATCTAATATGACAAAAGGTTAAGTTTAAACACTTCACGACAAATGATATTAGTTTGCATATGGGGTTGGCGAAATAGATTCTTTGCATATTTGATTTTCTAATGGTGTTAGGATATTAGTGGAACTATAGGAGGTGGAGCTGTAGGAAATACTTCCAATATTTTTTTTCACTTGTGTTCCATACATCTTGACACCACCAAAAAAAAAAATCCTTAAAATAATTTTCAACAAAACATCGTACATTTTTTTTCTTTTGTAATAGACAAAAACTAAAACATATTTTTAATGAAAAATCCAAAGTGCACCTTTTTGGTGCCTTTTCCATTCAATAAAACATGAATCTTTAAAGCAAATGGATTAAATTAAAGAAACAACCTCAAAAGCTTGACTGTATCGATTGAAAAATGATATTACTATTACACCATGAAATAGAGCACCATCTATAAATTATTCAAAAGACAAGAATTGAATATTTAAAGGAGACGAGAATAAAAAATCTAACAGAAAAATAAATAAAGCAAAAACATAACTAGAAATTCACACGGTATGGAATGCCCAGAAGAATAAATGAAGTGAAAGCGAGAAAGTAGAAGTACATGGTAAGAGTGGCTCAGACCTACTCAGAATCTACACAATCGAGTTCGCAATGCCAACCAATTCCCATGTCTTCTACAAGGCACAAAATAAATATGAGTTTTGTTGTCTCTTGCCTCAAGTAGGAACATCATACAGAGATTATTGAAGAAAGCAAGAAATATAGGGGGGGAAAAAGAGGAATGAGAAACACCATATCCACACTCTTTCAAAAATTAGGGTTTTTGAAAATTAGGAGCACCCCTCCGAGTAAGCTTGCTACTCCTTCAACCTTCGAAAATTAGGGTTTTCGTGATGGTTGCTAGTTGCTACACTTCAGAGTTCAATCTGAGAGACAGAGAGAGCATCTTCGAGTATCCAATATCCCGCACCTTGCTGTATCAGTATGAACTAATTCATTGACTATCGCCTGCTATAGCCCTATCGCCAATGACTATTGAGTTTCTGAGAGACATTTAGACTTCTGAGTTTTTTGGAAGTGAGACTCAATATGGCCATACCGTATTAGGGTTTTCAAAAATGAGTAGCGAGTATGAAATTTCTGAGAGACTCTCTGACTTCTGAGTCTTTGTGCAGCTTGACAGCTACATCTTCTCAAGCCGAAAACATCCAACCAAGAGATTGATGATATCGTGCAAGTAACTAGAAGATGTGATGAAGAAAATAAACAAGCTAGATAATCTAACGAGTCTAACCATAAGGGAAAAAAATATATAATATATTTGAGATTTTACTATCCTATAGTCATAAACTATAAATTATAGTGTATTTGAAATTTTATTTTTTTTATTATTTTCTTTCTAAGTATTTTATTATTATCCTTAATTGTTAAAAAAAATTATATAACTACTAGTCACTACTAGACTACTTGTCTACTAGTAGTGAAATAAATAAACAAATATAAGAGAGTAGCAGAGAGATAGTAGAAGATAGTAACTGCTAACTACTAACAAATAAGTTGTTGTGGACGTGCGACAATTGCAATAAATAATACAGAGTCATAAAAAGAGAAAATCACACAAAGATTTAACATAATTTGATAGTATCAGTGTACCTACATATATAGGAACGACCGGGGGCTAATTTCACTATATGAAAAACAAGATTATATGATTACATCATAAATATTTATACTCACCCAAGTCGTACAGATGTATGTTGTAACCCTAACCCTGCTTTCTCTATACACGTGTGACGTGGTTGATGTTTCACTTTATATAAGCCACGTACACATACTACAACATAAGTCTAATCACCTTCCAAAACATTCGGCATCAAAAATGCCTAATACATTAAAGTCATTTTAAAAATTACATAATAAAGTTATTAGTATAATATTAAAGTATTCAATTATCCTTGTATTAAATATGGCCAAATAATTAAAATAGAGTTGCTTACTTTTACAAACATTTTATATTTGACTTAATAATTCTTTTATGAACTTCATATATTATTATTGTAAAATAATAAACTAGGTTACTTATACATAAATTTAAAGTAACAACATATATTACATATAGAAGGTATTAAAAATAATATATATAACACATAAAATATATAACACATAAAATATATACAGTAAAAGAATATATGTAAAGATATATATATTAATATATAAAAATATTACAAGTATTGTGACGAGCTCATAACTAGTTGAGTCGAATTTATACGAATATTATTCGCGAGCCTAAGCTGAGTTGAGTCAAGATTATATGAGTTTTGCTCGTTTAATATTCAAACCAATATTAATAATCATGAACAATTCATTTATTAATGAACCGAGCTCGAGTCGAGTTTATACAAATCGAGCTCGAATTGTACTTCACGAGTGGCTTGTACGTTTGCAGCCCTAATCACTTTACATTAGTTTATAATTTACTTTTATATAATTCTTTTATTGTTAAGATATTTTTCTTTTATTATAATTTGTAAAATATTTGTTAGAACTTACATTTTTTTTTCTATGCATTACATTATTGATCTAAATTTACTTCTTTATAAAAACTATATCATTTATAACCATTTCACTAAACTAGAAAAACATGCTTTATACGTTGCTCATCTCTAATATTTATATATATATATAATGCTAAATGTATATAAGAAAAAATTATAAAAAACTTATCTCTCCATATGTCAATTATTGATAGGTTGAAAATTATGAAACTTAAAATTCAAAATTTGAATTAAAAAAAAAACTAACAAATTGAGTCTTGTAAGTAAAAATGTAAATAACAATATAAGTATATATAGCACTATTTTAAATATCTTTATATATATAATGTGACTATCTAACATAAAAGTGTTGGCTTAACGATTTTTTTTTTTGTTAAAGATATAGAACTTTCCGTTAAATTCATCGTTTATTTTCATCTGTAGTGCTTTTCATCTTTTCGATTTTCCTTTCTCTTCGAATTCATTTCTGAGCGATTAATTGGGAGAAAGGGAGAAGACCTGAGACTTTTCGTCTTCCTGATTTCTTCTCCCCCAATATACAAGCTTCTCTTTCCCCTAGGTTTCCCTCTCTCTAGCCCTTGACCTCATCGTAGATAGCACTCCATCGTCGAGCAAAGAGAGATTGAAGCTGTAAAAACATGAGATAGCTTTGCAACTTTGCCGCTAGTTTTCCTCCATGCCGGTAAGCCACCTTTCACTTTCCCCTTGACTATTTTTCCATTTAGGCACTCTGTTTTTGTTCTTTGATTTCACCCTTCACCTGCATACCCACGACTTAGATATTTTTTTCCTCACCAAAAGCTTTTGTTAACAAATTTATTTTTCTAGTATTGATTATGGGTATTTTTTAAGGGTGAAATACTAAATTACCAGGGTTGTTTCCATTTCATGACTTTCCAAAGATTCAAAGACTCAAGAGTTAGAGTCATTTTTGGATTACAGGATAGAATTTACGACTGGATAGCAATGCTTCGCTCCCTTCTCAATCCCTAATCTTATTCCACCCTTTGGCAAACAAATCCATGAAAACATGGGGTTTGTGTTGAGTTTTTGCTCCTTGAATCCCACATGGGAAAGGAGTGGGAGAGGGGCAAGACCCATGGGTTTATAAATAGAGACCAACCCTCCTTATTTTAATTACACCAGTCAAAAATTTATATAGTAACTTTTTAATTTAGTTAAATTTATTTGTTGTCCCTTTTGTATGTAAAAAGGAAAAGAGGTGAAAGTTAAAATTTTACTAGTGGAGAAGTTTTTGTGGGTGTCGTTGGAGTGAGGAGAAAAATTGTGTGATTTTAACAATTTTTCACATAATGGATTTTCTTCTCTAGGTCTGATGGTTTTCTCTTGTTTTGAGAGTTTTTTACGTAAATTCTTGTGTTGTTTTTATTTCTCTATTTTTTTTTGTATTCTTTCAAAAGTAAATCCTAGTGGGGGGAAATTTGGGTGGTCCAGATTTCCAACAAGTGGTATCAGAGCCACTAGGTTCTTTTGGCGGGGTGGAGTTTTGATGCGGTAGTGTGGATACGTACTGTCTAAAGAGGTTCTGTCTAGGAAATTGAAAATTTTAAATGTGTCCATTATGACCCTCAAATCTTTCATGGGAATCTTGAAATTCTGTTTAGGAAATATCGGTCTTTCCTGGGAACTTACTTAGTGGGTACTATTCATTTTTACGGTAAAATTCATCGAGACAATGTCAAGAATAGAGGTAGAGAAATTTGATGGAAAAATCAATTTTGACTTATGGCAAGTGCAAGTCAGAGATATTTTAATTCCATCAGGATTACATAAGGCATCGACCAACTCATGAAGTCGGCAATTTGCTGGAGGTGTGGACAACCTGGGCACGTCAAGAAAAGTTGTCAACAAGAGGTAGAGGAGGTTCGGCAAATGACTCCAAATCAATAAATGGAGATATTGGTATTGATGCTAGCGTTGTCCCTCTCTCTATGAAAAAAGAGACATGTATATCCTTATGGCATGCCGCTAATCCCAAAGTTGCCATGATAGAGAATGTGTTAATGTTAACTGTTCCACAAGTTTGCACACGGACATTGGTTTGACATTGATGCAGAGTGTGTGGTAAAAATTCATGTCGATGGTTGATGAACTTCTAGAAAAGTCAAACGTGGGAGTTGCACCATAATTTTTCAATAAGATTATTTTTCGATATGGGTCAAAGCGAAATGCTTGGAATTGGTTTATTCTGAGTGACTATGCTTTTATGGTGGAGCATGATAGCGGAAGCTATGAAGATCTTCATTACGGTAGAGCGTGGCTGTGAGATCAGTCAAAATCGTAAGGTGGAGATTGTTGAATTTTTGCTTTTTAAATCCCACATGGGAAAGAAGTGAGAGAGGGGTAAGACCCAAGGGCTTATAAAATGAGACCAACCCTCCTTGTTTTAATTACACTAGTTAGAAACTTATCTAATAATTTTTTACTTTAATTAAAATTCTCTGTTGTCCTTTTTGTATGTAAAAAGAAAAAGAGGTAAAAGTTAAAGTTTTACTAGTGGAAAAGTTTTTATGGGTGTCGTTGAGATGTGGAGAAAAATTGTGTGATTGTAACAATTTTTTACATAATAGATTTTCTTCTTTGGGTCTAGTGGTTTTTCTCCTGTTTTGGGAATTTTTCACGGAAATTCTTGTGTTGTGTATATTTTTCTATTTTTCTTAGTATTTTGTCAATAGTAGATCCTGGTAGAAAAATTTAGGTAGTCCAAATTTCCAACCGTTTATTTCTATTATTTCTATTAGTTTGTTAGGAAAAATTATTTCTATTGTTGAGATGTTTTTGTTGGCCTATCATTCTATTTTTGAAGTCCCTATAAATTCCTAAACTGGTTTCTGGATGCGACTGGATATTTTAATGATCCATTTTAAATTAAACCCACTTTAGTTCTTTTTAATTATCTTTTGGTATTTCATCGGTGGTTGTTTTGGAATGGTTTAATTGGCTATTTATGCTTTGTGGTGTTCTGAAGAATGTAATTTTTCCAGATTATTTCGTGGTATTGAGTATGTGGCGGGCCTGGTTCGCTTTAAGGGCGCGATGCCCAAGTATTTTTATTATTATTTCATGCAAAAACATGTATGGAGTGGATTGATCTAATTGCAATGAAACACATGTTCTTTTGTCATTTTTAATGAATCTGAGAGTAGGAATTTTTATGTTGGTCCCATTATATTTGGATATGGCTTCAAGATCCATGCGTGGTTTTGGCTAAATGTTGGTAAGTTAGGATTTTTATGGTTCTAGGTTGGATTTGGTTGAATTCAAAGATGAGCAATCTGATGCATTGTTTTATTATTTGTTTCTTGTATACATACTTTTTTTTTTTGCATTGATAGAAGTTTTTGTTTTTTATTTTAAATTTTTGGTCTTTTTTGTTTTTAAACTTGTTGGTTTGGTTTTTTTTTTTTTATCAGGAATCTACTTTGTTTGGCTTGAACTATTATATTGTCACAGTGTCAAGCCCATTGACATAAAATAGTTAAGATTGTGTTAAATCACCTTTTGCTTTATCTATCTTAACAATTAGAATTGGACAATAATGTTATTTGTCAGGTTTTGAAATTGAATGTAAAGATGTAATATATCAGTTTTAGTAGTTTGTGATAAATTGATAATGTCAAATGCAGACATCTAAAAGTAAGAGGATGTAAATTGTATTGTTTAGGAAGTTCGGTGATAATATTAAGTAGTTAGTTATCAACAATGTATTCATGATTCCAAATATGATGTTTAGTTCTCATCGCAAAATTTCTTTTTTGATCTTCATCTTCTTCTTTTCTTCTTGCTATCAGGCCTACTCTGGAGCATAGCGATTGCAGATAATAATTCTTTTGTGCACTGAGATAAACAATGGTGGAGGCTACTTGGCAAAAAGGACCGTATTTTTGTCAATGTATATAATTTTTACCTTAATATGGGCAGTACTGAACTCCTTTGCATTGCAAGTCATTGCATTTCTCAACATGATTTCAGTATGGTGGCAAGTATACTCTTAATTTGAGGTTTTGCTTGTACAGACATACATATATATATGTGTGTGTGTGTGTGTGTTAATATCAGAAATACTCTGCATGATCCAATTCTGACAAAAAATAAAGTGGAAAATATTGTTTGTGTGTAGCTTAATAGAGAATGGATATTGCTCTCCAACAAATCAGTTATGTTTCATACAATAGAACATGTTTTTAAAAGTCTAAAACTAATCAAAATAATTAAGACTCATACAACTAGAAATCTAAATTGGAATATATAAGCAATTTAGCTTCTCACAATCATGTCACCAAAGCAAATTGCAGGTCATTGGCGGATTTGTTATAATAATAGCTCTTCCCATGATAGCAAGCCTAACACAATCAGCATCATACGTTCTTACTCAAATCAAAACATTTCCTGAGGATACAGGCATACATAGCAAAACTTATGTAGTAATAATATATATATTTCTTTTTAAATAATCAATTTATCCAACTAGGCAAACGTGCTTACCACGTTGTTCCTCTCATATATATATATTGTGAATATTAGGTGTCAATTATTTACATTTATTATATTTTATCTCTGATCAATTTGTGTGTGCAGTTGATAAATCCTACAGCAAGTGATACGGTGGCGTTTGGTTGAGTCAAGGGCTGTGGTATCACGTGATATGGAGCTGGGCAGAGGAGGCTTAATCTCAGCCACTGATATTACACGTGTCAACATCCTTTCATTGTATATATATATGATTTTAACTTGCTGAGTGAAAAAGGAGATAGGACTTTTGTTTACTCTGCCGACAGAGGGTTCCAGAGAGATCGTGAGAAAGAGAGATTGAGAGCTAGGGCATTATCGAGTGAGAAAGAAAGCCATCTTGATGGCTTGGGTTTAGATCGATACTGGTTTGATCTTGTAAGAGAAACGTTGGCTTTGGAAGATTCATCAATAAAGTGATTCTCTGAGGCTGTTCCTGCCGTGGATGTAAGCCATTAGGGCCGAACCACGTAAATCATGTGTTATCTCTTGATCCTTCTATTTCCTTTTATTTCTTATTGATTTACTTGTATATTTACTGTTCTTGTTTCTGCACCTCAGTTTTCTTTACATTCTTTAACCGAATCTTGCCATTTGATATTTGCTCTGAGTTTTATCAAAGACTCAGAGGGGGTTTATTCATAACAACTGGTATCAGAGTACCGGTTCGATGGGGACCACTAGATTCGATGTAGAGAAATTCACGGGGGGAAACGATTTTGGGTTATGGAGGATAAAGATGAGAGTTCTGTTAGTCCAACAAGGCTTACAGGATGCTCTCACCTATGGGAAAAATGACTCTTCCTCGAAAGAGGAAGGGAAGGTGGAGGTCCAAAGAGACATCCTCCAAAAGGCCCATAGTGTTCTGATACTGTCTTTAGAGGATAAAGTGCTGAGAGAAGTCGCAAGTGAGGAGACAGCGGCTGGTATCTGGTTAAGACTGGAACACCTTTACATGACAAAGTCCTTAGCAAATAGGCTCTATAAGAAAACTAGGTTATACACATTCAAGATGACTCCTGGTACCTCAATAGGAGAACATCTGGATACTTTTAACAAAATAATATTAGACCTAAATAACATAGATATTAAGGTGGAGGATGAGGATCAGGCAATCCTCTTGCTGAGTTCCTTGGACCTCTCATACCAGAACCTTAAGGAGACTATGATGTATGGTAGGGATACCTTATCCCTAGACGAAGTGCAGGCAGTACTTCATGCTAGGGAATTACAAAATCAAGAAGATACCATACATCATAGTATGGTATTAAGGTGAGTTCCTTAAGGCGACTATGATGTATGGTAGGGATACCTTATCCCTAGACGAAGTGCAGGCAATACTTCATGCTAGAGAATAAAAGGGGAAGGTCTAAGTCCAAAGCAAAACACCTAAAATGTTTTCTATGTCACAAAGAAGAACACTTCAAAAGGGACTGTCCTGACAAGAAAACTCAAACAGGGAATAAAACCAAAGAAGAGGGGGATGTGGCTGTGGTGTTAGATGGGTATGACAGTGCTGAGGTACTAAATGTATCTGAGGTAGATTCTGGAAAGGAGTGGATCCTAGATTCTGGATGCTCCTTCCATATGTGTCCAATTAGAGGCTGGTTTGAAACCTTTTCTGTTCTGGATGGTGGACATGTGATCCTAGAGAATAATAAATCTTGTAAAATCCTGGGAATTGGAAGCATAAGGCTAACTCTTCATGATGGGATGGAGAGACTCTTGAGAGAGGTCAGGTATATACCTGACCTAAAGAGGAATCTGATTTCTCTTGGCATGCTTGATGTCTCTGGCCACTCTTTTAAATCAGAGGCAGGGGTCCTTAGGGTCACAAAAGGTTCACTTACAGTCATGAAAGGGGTGATAAAGAATGGCCTGTACACCTTGGTTGGAAAAACCACTATTGGGGAAGCATCCCCTATACAGAATGAAACTGAGGACAAAACTGTGCTGTGGCACAGGAGACTAGGACATGTGAGTCAAAGAGGACTTTTAGAACTACACAAACAGGACTTACTGAAAGATGTGAGTCTGGACAACTTACCTTTCTGTGAAGACTGTGTTTATGGAAAGGCTAAGAGGGTGAGCTTTAAAAGGGCAACCCATACAACTACTCATACACTTGACTATGCACATTCTGACCTTTGGGGACCCTCTAGAGTAACTTCCCATGGTGGAGGGAATTACTTCCTTTCCATCATTGATGATTACTCTAGAAAGGTATGGGTTTACATCCTTAAGCATAAAAATGACACATTTGGAAAGTTTAAGGAATGGAAATCATTGGTAGAGAATCAGGTAGGCAGAAAACTGAAAACTCTCAGGACTGACAATGGGTTAGAGTTTCTGTCAACTGAGTTTAATAACTTCTGTAAGGAGGAAGGAATCTTGAGACATAAAACTGTTGAGGGAAACCCCTCAACAAAATGGTATTGCTAAAAGAATGAATAGGACCATTTTAGAGAGGGTAAGATGCATGCTGTCCAATGCAGGGCTGTCTAAATCTTTTTGGGCAGAAGTTGTTAGCACAGCTGCCCATTTAATAAACAGGTGCCCATCTTCAGCTATAAACTTTAAAACACCACAAGAAATGTGGACTGGAAAACCACCTAGGTATGATTATCTTAGAGTCTTTGGGTGTACTGCCTATGCACATTCAAAGACTGATAAATTAGATCCCAGGGCACTTAAATGTATCTTTGTGGGTTATCCTGAAGGGGTTAAAGGGTATAAGCTGTGGGTGGATGAACCTGGGAGGCAAAAATGTATTATCAGCAGGGATGTGATTTTCAATGAATCCCAAATGGCTCGGAGACAGAAGGAAGGGACAGAACTCATACCCTGTAGTACTAAGGGGGAAGTACAAGTTGAGGTGGAGGATGGAAATTCCTCAACTGAACCTAGGGCTGGCCAATACAGTAGCTCTGAGGACATTATATCCGATGTAACAGGCCAAACTGCATCTGACTCTTACAATTTGGTAAGGGACAGAAAGAAAAGAACAATAAAACCACCTCTTAGGTATGGTCAAGCTGAGCTTACAGCCTTTGCACTGACCATTGCTGATGAGGTTGTGTATCAAGAACCAAGGACCTATAAAGAGGCCATAGCTAGCAAGGATGCCACCAAGTGGACACTTGCTATGCAAGAGGAGATGGAGTCCCTAAATAAGAATAAAACTTGGGTTCTTGTTACTAAACCAGAGAGGGTTAAGTTAGTAGGATCCAAGTGGATCTTTAAAAGAAAGGAAGGCATACCAGGGGTAGAAGGTGCTAGGTTTAAGGCAAGACTAGTGGCAAAAGGCTTCACTCAAAGAGAGGGAATAGATTATAATGAAATATTCTCTCCTGTAGTCAAGCACAGTTCTATTAGACTGCTTCTGTCTTTCACAGCATTTCAGGATCTACACTTAGAACAACTAGATGTAAAAACTGCTTTCTTGCATGGAGAATTAGAAGAGACTATTTACATGCAACCTCCTGAAGGATTCCCAAAAGACATTAACTCAAATCAAGTATGCTTGCTTAAAAAATCTTTATATGGATTAAAACAGTCTCCTAGACAATGGTATAAGAGATTTGATACATGCATGCTTGAAAATGATTTTAAAAAGAGCTGTTATGACAGCTGTGTTTACTATAAGGAAGTTAATGGTATAATAATATATCTTCTACTGTATGTAGATGATATGTTAGTTGCTTGTAAAGATTTAACTCTGACTAAGAAGATTAAGTGTATGTTAAAATCTGAATTTGAGATGAAAGACCTAGGACCTGCAAGTAGAATATTAGGGATGGATATTATTAGGGATAGAACAGAGAAATGTTTGTATTTATCCCAAGAAAACTATATCTCTAAATTTCTCAAACGCTTTGGTATGGAACATGTTAAGTCTGTTAGTACACCTCTAGGTCAACATGTGAAACTGTCCATAAACCAGGCCCCTGGAACAGAAACTGAAATAGAGTTTATGAAACAAATTCCTTATGCTAGCATGGTGGGAAGTATAATGTATGCAATGGTATGCACTAGACCAGATCTCACCCATGCTGTTAGTGTAGTCAGCAGGTTTATGAGCAATCCTGGTAAGGCACACTAGCATGCCATTTAATGGCTATTAAGATACATTTCTGGAACTACTAAATTGGGTCTGGTATATGGGAAAAATGTTAAGGAAGGATGTGAGTTAGAAGGATTTGTAGATGCAGACTATGCTGGTAATGTAGATACCAGGAAATCATTAGCAGGTTTTGTATTTACTGCTTATGGGGGGCCATTAGCTGGAAGTCTAATCAGCAAGCTGTTGTGGCCTTATCCACAACAGAAGCTGAGTATATAGCTTTGACAGAGGCCATAAAGGAAGCTATATGGCTGAATGGTGTATCACATGAATTAGGTATATTCAAAGGAAATATTAATGTGCACTGTGATAACCAGAGCTCAGTATACTTGGCTAAAAACCAAGTGTATCACGAAAGGTCTAAGCACATAGATGTTAGGCTCCATTTTATAAGGGATGTAATTGAGTCTAGGGTAGTTGGTGTAGAGAAAATTCCAACTGAAGAAAATCCTTCAGACATGATGACCAAATCCCTGCCCTTAACAAAGTTCAGACACTGTCTGGACTTGATTAATATGAAATCTGTTGAAAGTCCCTAGTAGAGGGACATTGCAGGAATAGTCAAGAGGAGAATAGGATAGAGTAGATGAAAAATTATTGACAAGGTGGAGAAATGTAAATATTAGGTGTCAATTATTTACATTTATTATATTTTATCTCTGATCAATTTGTGTGTGCAGTTGATAAATCCTACAGCAAGTGATACGGTGGCGTTTGGTTGAGTCAAGGGCTGTGGTATCACGTGATATGGAGCTGGGCAGAGGAGGCTTAATCTCAGCCACTGATATTACACGTGTCAACATCCTTTCATTGTATATATATATGATTTTAACTTGCTGAGTGAAAAAGGAGATAGGGCTTTTGTTTACTCTGCCGACAGAGGGTTCCAGAGAGATCGTGAGAAAGAGAGATTGAGAGCTAGGGCATTATCGAGTGAGAAAGAAAGCCATCTTGATGGCTTGGGTTTAGATCGATACTGGTTTGATCTTGTAAGAGAAACGTTGGCTTTGGAAGATTCATCAATAAAGTGATTCTCTGAGACTGTTCCTGCCGTGGATGTAGGCCATTAGGGCCGAACCACGTAAATCATGTGTTATCTCTTGATCCTTCTATTTCCTTTTATTTCTTATTGATTTACTTGTATATTTACTGTTCTTGTTTCTGCACCTCAGTTTTCTTTACATTCTTTAACCGAATCTTGCCATTTGATATTTGTTCTGAGTTTTATCAAAGACTCAGAGGGGGTTTATTCATAACATATATATCTATTACTGTAAAGTGTGGTGTAGAAACTTGTTCTGTAAATTACCCTTTAATAATGGATCGAAATATAGGAGAATATTTCTCTTTATTTTGATTCGGTGTACTTAGGGCTGGTTTGGATTTATAAGTGAGTTGAGCTCATCTCAATTCACTTCTATTTTATCATTATATTTTTATAATTTTTTATACAAAACACAAATTTTTATATACATTTTTCAAATTCTAATACACATTTTTTAAATTCTAATATATATTTTTTAAATTTTAAAATAATAATAATAATATTAAAAAATAAACTAAATTTATCTCAATTAATTTTATTTCTAAATTCAAACGAGATTTTAATTAGTGCTGTATATTGGTTCGCATACATGGTAGCAAATTAGCAATTAAGCTTGCTAGGTACCCTCCCATACCCAACCGACAACATTCCCAGCCTACATTCCCTTTCCTTTACCTCATGCGTTAATCAATAATACTGTCGGCCTCAAAACGTGAGCTATATAATATATATATATGTATATGTATATATATATGTATAAAACATTAGGAGTAACGTAAAGTGCGGAATATGTTGCCTAGTACTACAAAATAAATCAAAATATATATAAACATCTAGTATTAAAAATAAAATAAAATAATTTAAAAGTGAATAAGAGTAAATATGATAGTACTAATATAAAGGAAATATTGAAGAAAAATGAATAATATATTCAAGGAAATTGAAAATATGGAAATATCTTGAGGACATCATAAATATCAATTTTCCAACATAAATCATGACATCGCTTCAAGTTAGACTCCTTAAAAATCTTTTCAATCCAAATATATGTTCCAACAAGCTAAAACCAATAATTGAAATAGATATATACATTCAGTGCATCGTCAGTTACCTTAGGGCCACTGGTTGTAGAACAAAAAAGTCTAACCAATTAAGCAAAGTCAATCGAGCTGAAAAGAATGGAGAATGAAAATTAGAAATGGACTACCAACAAGAATAAAAATTGTATGACCGTTGTTTTTTCAATACGTAAATCCATGCTTAAAATCTAGTATTTGTGGAAATAGACACATGAAACACAACAAAATAAAAGTAGAACATCAGTGAATCATCATTAAACTTCATGGTCAAAATATTTGTTTTTTCAGTAAGTACCTTCATGCCCAGTCACCAAATTCAATCAATCTCATATTTTTTTAGCAGCAAAAAATAAACTTGCATGTAACAAACCAACTTAAAAAGTCATAGGTGATTTGGATAAGCCTTATAACAAGCCAACTTAAGAGTCATAAGTAATTTACAAGCTTTAAAATGGCAAAACAAAAGACATCTACCACTTATCTTGACCTTCCAGCTAATACATTAGCAAGAATATCAGATCATATTAAAAAAAAAGAGCATAACAGATGCAACAATTAAAAAAAGTCTTCTAACAATTGAACTTTTTGTACTGTACAACTGCTTTTAGACAAAGCAAAGAAACCTTCATAACTTAAAAAAGACCAAATAATATAATTTCTCACTAATATGTGGAAATAGGAAATTTCAATAATTATAATCAACTGAAAGAAATGACACATTTAGTTATAAATATCACAGTTAAAATATCTCACAAGAGTATGTCAAGTGTACCTTCTTGGGTTAAAATGCTCAACATCCAAATCTTCATCCCAAATAAATATGTAATTATAAATGGACACCACATCTGGTTGTACAAAGCATTTTACAAACTATCCGAGAAGAGGAAAAATAAGAAAAACCAACAAATACAGCATGCATAAGGTTAACATGTATTTTTGCAACCGTGATAGTAGGATTTGCAATTTAAAAATTTTAGTAAGGAATCAAATTCATTTCATACAAGAAGTCATAATCTAATCCTAGAATTTAGACAACCATTAACTAAGGCATGGAATAAATAATATAATTTAAAAAAATTAAAACAAAATTGTTGCCTAATAGTTTTTTTTTTAAACTAACCTCAGATTTGAAGACTGAGAGTGGCACTATGTAGAAAGCCAACAATACAAAATCTTTTGTTAAACTCCAATAATACTCCCATAACCCAAAAGGCTCATTGTTTCAAGTTCTATGTATTATAATTTTAAAAAAATTAAACTCATCAGAAGATATATAATTAAATTCATATGTTATGAAAGTACCTCCAACAAAATATGTTACTCTCTAACTATAACCATCAATATACCATTTACGCTAAAATTTCAAGTACCTATATATAAAAAAAATCCAATTACTGATGGTTAAATCTTACTGCTTTGTTTGGTTTTGAGCAACTATGTGTATAACCTTGTTACTACAGTCGAGATCCCACCACCAATCCATATTGTCATCATAATGGAATAACATAATCATAAAGTTCTCTGGAAGGAACTAAATTCAATGAAATTAGATAAATGTATTACCAATAAAAAAAATCATCTAACATAAAGTTTTGAAAAAATGTATTACTTTAGCACAATAGAGAAAATACAAAATAAAAAATAAAAAATGTATTACTCTAGTACAATAGCATCCACATTATGCTTTTGCTTAATACCAACTTGCATTGTCAGCAAATTATGATTGCTAAAATCGTTGACCTATAATTCAGTAGTCACCACATGTCACAAAAAATAATGATACAATTCTTTTACATAACAAAAATCTTGCAATAGAAAGTTTTGAAAGCCAAGTCTACCACTATTTTTAAAAATCATCCAACAGTTTTTCCATGGCTAGGTAAGTGCATGCAAATTTTAAATGTAAATTTAGAAACCAAATACTATAAGATCAGAATCTAACCTTTGACCGTAAACTATTTCTTGACCATAACGGCATTAGACTAATCTGATCTACACTGTAAAATACTCTGAGCTGCACCTTTTAGGTACTCCTGTAGCATCTGTGGCTTATACTCTAAGATTTGCATGATTTGAAATTTACACCATAACAGATGGAAAGAGAAAGAGAATCATGCAAATCAAAATATAAAGAATAGTAGTACTGAGGCCCCTATAATCTCCATGGTCATACCTCTCTATTGATTAGCTCCCTTGCATGATCTTTTGTCAATTTCCTTCATTCAAACCCAAACTCAAGTTCTAAGATGGGTCGCATAGATGGTTCATTGTCTAAATTCGCCAGCCAATCCATTCAAATATGGATCAACTAATGCCTGAAAAAGAAACAAGTGACAATATCAGGAAATAAATATATGATTTCTGACCAAATTCAGCATATAATAATTTTTAAAATTTGAAGATGTAGCATAGAAACCAGATAGAAGATAAAATCCATCCATATTAGAAACATACAAATGTAGTATAAAAATCTACTCAAACTAAATAAGAAAGTTGAATACAATACACGACAAAAGAAAAGAGTATACTTACAGCGATAAAGATGTTTAGACCATCTCATTAGGCATAAACTTGGCAACAAGTAACCTATCCTCACCTTCACAGCAACAACCTAATAATCAAAGTAAAAAAATAATAATTAAAGCAAATCATAACAGAACTTCAAAAGGGAAAGTCACTCACCCAATTCTATTGTTTAACTAATCCAAGTTATAAAGCATTTCTAAAAAGAATCCTAGAAAGAAAGTTTGAAGGAAACTGTGAAATGTATTGAGTTTCAAGGCCTACCCTTTAGAATCACAAAGGGTAAAACTAAGGTAGTAATATGTTTGGCTGGTTGAGCACCTATTTTAATACAATAACTCGAAATCCATTGAATTTTTGTTTTTTATTTATGAGTAGATCAAGAGCATTTATTTATTATGAATAAAAGCTGTAAACCTTAGAAAATTAATACTAAACACATTTCCAACAAATCAGGCCTATATTTTCCTAGCAAATTCAATTAATTTTATTTCTGCAAGTATAACATACACACAGATTTTGAACTTTCAAATCATTCATATAAAACACTAGATTTTAGCAAAACACATTTTCAACTAAATCACACATAACTATGCAGCTTTTCAGCAAAACAATGCAATATCTATATGCCAAAAAAAAAACCAACTCTATATAATTTAATATTTAGTAATTGCTTGAATAGAGCTTCAATAGATGTAGTTAAAGCATTCAAATGATTTGCGGTAAATTGATTCAATTGCTTAATATTTTACCAAATTGCCTAACAGGATAAATAATTGATTTTTTATCAAACCAACTGTGCTATCAAAGAAATGAACTTACTATTGCCAAATAACATAGTAGAGGAAAGTAAATTCTAAACAAGATAAGCAAATATAACTATCCATGAAAGACAATCATCAATGAAACATTTTATGAAAGGGGGCATAAATGGAAAGGCATGGACAATGTTAAACAATCTTACTGTTCATTACTGTAGACAATTTGATAGTCAATTTTTAAGTATAAATATATATAGATACATATACATATATCCAATTCTTTCACACTTTCAATAAGTTCTTCTATTCTTCACAAGATTAACCTATTGATTCAAGCTTAAAGCCCCCCACCCCCCCTAAAAAAAACAAAAGCAAGAATTTCAATCTGGATCTCCTAAAAGATCACTTCCGAACAGCCAAATCGCAACAAAGAGGCATGAATTAAAAACTCATTTGTTAAAACCTATTGATTCAAGGTTAAAACTCATCTGTTAGTTTAATATGACTTTAAATGAATTGGTCATCAAAAAATACAGAAATGAGTTTTTAAGCTTAAAACTCATCTGTTAGTTTAATATGACTTTAAGTATAATCGAAACTAAGCATCGAACCAAATACAGAAATAAGAATGCTTAATTTGTTAAAACAAATGAGTTTTAATTTCTCTATATCCCTTGTACTGCTGAATTATCCCCTCAAGAAGCATCAAACTAAGCATATTATCCCCTCAATAACTTCTTTGTGAAAATATAAAAAACCCAAACTAAGCATCAAGCCTAAATTCACTGATCTGATTCGGTCCTCCACTCTTCATCACCACCTGAAAAAGTAGAACCAAAAAGTTATTAAAGTTGTGCGTTTTGTTACTGAATACATCAACATTTGACTTATTGGAATGAAAAGCAAAAATAGAATAAGTAAAAATATAAAAAACCTAAACTAAGCATCAAACCCAAATTCACTGATCTGATTCGCTCCTCCACTCTTCATCAAAAACAAAAATCAAAAACTCATTAATCCAACAAAAATTCAACAAAAATCCACAGCAAAAAACTTGTCCATCGCTCCCATCAACAAACATCATTTCGGCTGCAAACGTCATACCACAAAACAGTAAATACAACCAGATGAACAAGACCGAACTAAAAAGAATCAAAATTATTACAACAAAATGAAATCAAGAATGAAAAACAGAGACTGGAAATACAAATTAATATTTGGTAAGGAACGAAAAGCCTACTATGCGAACTCAAAAGCAGATTAGATCACTAATATACCCATATTTGGTTTACATAAATCGAATTACAGAACTAAATATTTTCATACGGCCCACCAAGATGACCCGGTCCAACAAGCCCACTTCCTCTTCATAGGGTTCAGAATACCCATTTCCTCTTTCTTTCTCGATTCTTCCAGCGCCTGCACGATGCTTCTAGCGGCTACAACTCCTTCACTCGCCTTCATTTTCTCCCAATTGTTCTCGCACGGCTTGAAGTTATAGGAGAAGAAATGGAGAAACAGAAAATCAAAGAGGGAAATAGACGGGTGTTGGGGGGCCAGACCTCACGATGTAGCTCACAGGAGAGAGAGAATGCGGGAGGAGGAAATGGTGATCTTGGGGTGGCCGTACTGCTCGACGGTGGCTGCAGTGACTGTTTACGGCGATGTATGGCTGAGCAAGGGGAGGAACCCGTGTGAAACTCATTTCGGATTGTGCTCGCGTGCGGTTAAGGGAGGGGTTGTTAAGGAGCTTCGACAGTGGGGGTTGTTCACCGGATCACGGGGAAGCTGCCAAAGGTGGCGGTGAGGCTGAGTGACCGGAGCTAAGGTGCAATCGTGGGTCGCTTGGAGGAGAAGCCGAAGGGGACAAATTCTTGGTTGGGTGCTATCGTGAAGAGGAGAGGAAGAGGGATTGAGTGAGTTGTGTTTTTGAGATATGAGAATGGCATTTTTTAGATAAATGGTGGCTGCCATGTGAAATGTAAGGGTAATTTTAAAAATATGAATGTTAAATAATAATTATTGTTCATTACTGTTCAAATTGGGATAGATGATTTTTAAGTATAAAGATATATATATATATATCGAATCACCCAATTATCTAATTACTATTAAGAAGAAGTAGCGATATAAAGAGATCTTATAAAATCAAATTTATTGGCTGACATAATTTAATATAATACTATATATCTATTTTATAATAGAAAATTTTTACAATCTGACATATAGGACTGTAAATGAACCAAACTACTCGACTATCTGTTCGGTTAAATTCGAAACGAACTCGACTTGTGAAAAAAAAAATTTGTTCGTGAAAGTAGATACTCGCTCGATTAGTAAATAACATATACCCGATAAAACTTGACTCAACTTAGCTAAGGCTCGCTCGTTTATGCTCAAATCGACTCGTTAGCTCAACTCAGTTAAAATTCATTTATATATTGATAAATACACATATATACGTTATATATATGTATTGCTAATAATATAAATATAGCATTTTTATAATTAAAAATGTAATTTTATTATTTATATCTATATGATGAATATATTTCATAGTTATGTTTTATAATTTGTATAATAATTAATCTATAAAATTTAATAATTTCATATAACGTGAGAAGCATGTGAAATACGTATATATTATCATATTATATGAATTTATTAATAATATATATAAGCATATAACATATTGTAATGATGAATAAATATCAATTAGTTAGATATTAAATATTAATTTTTTATTAGTTATTTATTTATTTTATTTATTTATTTTATTCAAAAAAATTAAAAAAAAAATTCAAGTTGACTCGACTCGAGTTCGTTTGTGGAACGAGTTCGAACTCGAAATTTAGTTTATCGAGTCGCACTTGAACAAAAAATAAATAATAACTCGAGATTGAGTATTTTGAGTCGAGTTCGAAATTAGCAAACCAAAGGTCGCTCAATTATACCCTTACTGATGTATGTATTTTATTAATAATAATAATACTTATTATTTCAATTATCACTGCTTCTTCATTATCTTATAATGTGATATTAGATTATTAAAAATTATTTATTAAATTTTATTTGTGAATTTATTGTCTAATGCCATATTATAAGATAATAAATAAATAATAAATAAATAGATGATAAATAAAATTTTCTTTTATCAAATGTCTAAATTTGTTTATTTTATTTTACTTGAGAAAAAAGCTAGCGGCTCCACTTCATGAAATATTTAAGGGTAGCTCAACAAACTCTTAATTACGTCCTACCCATGCATACGCGTTAACCCACAGACCACGGATCGAGTTTGTATACGCAAATGTTTGGGATTTTTCTATATAATGAAAGTGATGATGAAAACGAAACAATTAGGCTAAGTTTGGAAGTTGAGAATGTTTGAGGATATTTATAAATAATAATAATAAATAAATATTAAATAAAATTAAATAAGAATAATAAATAATAATAAAAATAGGAAAAAAATATTAATGAATAATAAATAATAATAATAAATATTTAAAAATATTTCGTTCCAAACGCACCCTTATTCACATCTTCAATTAAGTAATGAGAAGCCAAAAATAGTTGTGGTTTAATTATTCATGCAGTACTACGTACTCACGTCAATTGGGCATCCATGAATTTTGCGCCACGTGCTTCTTTTATGGATCACTAGTACTCCTCAACCGTTGGAATTAATGCCACCATAACACGTTCGGATGTTCATTTATATCTTGACGTCAAAGAATAAAAGCTTGTTGATTTTGTTATATTTTTTCCATTTTTTTTCGTAAATTTGTTGGTTTGTGTTTATTAATGCACCGCCAGATCATGCATGCAGCATGTATATTGTATATTTTTGTTATAAACTCATATGTAGAAGTCATTTTTAAAAATTAACTTACAAGAAGAGAGTGTTTAGAGACTTACAAATCATCAATTAATTTTATACTTAGTCGATGTGAGATCGTAACAAATACCACGCTCTACAACCGACATCCACGACGGTCTTGATGCCCACACTGGCTAGTTGTGTGCTAGGTCTTTTTTAATTCCGAACTAACATTATCATGCACGCATCATCTCTCGTGCCGCATAATTGCAACTGTCGCAATATGATCTTAGAAGTGAAGCGACTCTGATATCATTTATTATGAACCCTTAGGTAGAATTTACTCTTTAAAACCGACTTGCAACATAAAGGTATTTAGGAGCTAGGCTTATAAACCACCAACCAATTTTATACTTAATTAATGTGGGATTATAATAATATTTTTTTTTGAGTTTGAATTAATGTTATTTAATTTATAAGGGAAAAAACAAAACACCACATTAACATTGCTATTTAGAATACTATTTAATTAACTAAATTTAACTAATTTTAGAAATACATTTTCAATAATCTAACTAATTCTTGATATTTAGTAAGTCAAGTTGCATTTTTCAATTATAACCAAAAAATGATAAATAGCATCATGTGATACAAACTTGTATGTCTGAAGCCACGCGCCACTCCAACCTCTTCGCATGCGATGAGTGTCTATCTCAACCATTTTTTATAAATCTTCTCTTTCATGTGAGCCTAAGTACGTCTCGGTGATTGCTGAAGCGGATTAGCTATCAAAGTTTGGAATCGATAAAAACTTGCAAAAAATTAGGGTTAGTGATACGTTAAAGAGCTCGTTAATCTAACATGATCATTACAATATAATAATAACATATTAGAATTTAAATGAATTTGGATCCAAACGAGTTGATTTGTTAAAATGTAATTGCTGAACGAGTTGATAGTGAATTAACTTATTTTGACTCAATTTGACACATTAAAAAAGTTAAAATCACAATTATGTCTTTATATTTAAAAGTGAAATTGTTAAAATTTTAATTTTGATATTTTTATTGTTTAATTGTAATTTCGAACTTGTAGGTATTGTTATAATTATTATGATTTTAATATTTATATAAAATTATGTTAAATTTAATTAATTCAAACAGGTTAATTTTAAACATATTTAACCCATTTACATAAATATGTTGAAACGGATCATATTGTGTCGTGTTAACTTATTTTATAATATTTACTAATGAATCAAAACGATTTGATATGACACGAGACATTATGTTAAGGAATCACGTTAGAATTTGAAATTTTGATACGATATGTTTATCGAATTGAGTTATGATTGCAATAGCGAAATCAGAAATTTGCGTTAGGGGGGCCAACACAATTTTTTATGATAAGATCTACAATAAAAATAAAATACGTTTAATATAAGTTATGTATTAAAAAATATATAATATGATAAAAATATGTCATCATAATAAAAATATATTAAAAATGCATTAGAAATTATCTAACTTCTTTTTTTATCTATAATAAAACATGTCATTATGTTATTATATATTTTATTTTATATGGGATGTATTTTATTTTTAAATTAGATTAATTTTATAAAAGGAGACCAAAATGATATTTAGAGAAGGGACCAATATAAAATAAAATTAATATTATCCTACAAAATCATAAAAAAAAAACATATTTTTTAATTTTTTTTTTAAATTTTGATTTTTTTTTTAAATAAAAGTGGAGCCTATGGAGAGGGGCCCCATGACCCCATCTCCCAACGTGGCTCCACCATTACATGATTAAATTATATAATATAATGTGTATATTTGATACAATACGAACACAATCTATTGATATAATTTGACATTCTTACAAAAAATTAGTAGGAATAAAATTAAAGAAATTGTTAGATCTATTTTATAATAAAAATAATTTTATAATTTGATAAATCACATTAAATCATATCATTATTTTTGTATATTTACTTTATTGTCAGAATATTTTATTATAAACATTGATGCTCTGAATTCCAACTTTAGAATTTAGCGCCTCTTTAGATACTTCCAATTCCACGCATTTAGATTACTTTATTGCTTCCTATTTAATAAAAATAAATAATAATAAAACTTTATTAACATCGTTAATTATTTTTATACTTTATTGCTTCCTATTAAAAAACTTTATTACTTTATTGCTAGTTTTTTTTTCTATTTCTATCATTTTTATACATTTTTAACATCGTTAATTATTAATAATTATTTAATCATTAAATTAAAAAAATGAAACAATAAATAAAATTAATAAACAATAAAATTGAGGGAAAATTAATGGTTTGAATTAGCATTTTACTTTTGGCTATTTATTAATGTTCTCGGATAAAACACCCACTTGAGGTCGTCGAGATAGAAGTAAAAAATACTCCCTGTATTTACGGTCACATTATCTCACAAATTTGAATAAAAAATTTACAACTTGTTTATGATTTTTTTTTCAAATTTAAAATTAGAATTAACATTAAAAAAATAAAACAAAATTAAGAGGAGCTTTGCTTTTCTCTCTTTTTTTGGTACGTGGCTTAATCACAAAATGTCAATGTGAGAGTATTAGTATTAGATTCTTTAAAATCTTTTTATCAAAATTTAATAAAAATTATAAATTTGATAAAAATGCAATACTTAAAAAAAAATTGCATTGGATTTATCAAAATTCTTTTGTCAAATATGAAAAAAAATTATTATTTAAAAATTAAATTAAAAATACTAATATTTTATTCTTCTTGTTTTTAAAAAAAAATTCATCAAATATAGTGAAAGTTTTTTCTAAATCCAGTAAAGAATTTCTTTAAATATTATCTTTTTATTAGATTGGTACTTTTTATTAAACTAGATAAAAGTAACGTGCTTTATTTAATTTCTAACCAAAATTAAAAGATTATTCATAATTAAATGAATGATAAATAATTACACGCCTTCATTTATTATAAAAAAAACATATTAATAAAAATAAAAAGAAAATCTCATAAATAAATATAATCTATAGTTTTATTAAATTTGTTTAAAACAATTTTGATTAAAACTTTAATAAAAGTATCATTCAAAATATTACATTTTTATAATTCTAAGACGATAATCTAGTATTTACATTATTTTGCACAATCTCAAAATATAGGATATTAAAATACCTATGTTTTTAGTTTTTGAGTTTTTCTAAATTTACATAAACTTGAATCATCTATAGTTTTTTTAGTTATGTGATTATTTTTAAGAAATAATATAATTTTTTTTGAAATAAATTATGTAGTTTATAATTTATATAAAAGAATGTTATATTATAATTTATAATATGAAATTTTAATCTTAAATATGTAAATTTATTAGATCATATATATTTCAATTAATATATGAAACATATATAATATATTAATTATATTTATTGTCTATTATTACCAATTTAATATAATTATAATTAATTGTATATACCATATATTTATCATCTTAAAAAATAAATAAATAATACATTCATTTTAAAATTATAAAATAATTTTAAAAAAATGAAATTATTAATCATTTAATACGAATAAATTTTCGTGAATAAATTTAGACTCTCTAACGTATAAATTAACATTTCTAAGTGGGATTTGCATTGTTATGTTGTTATGAATGATTTATTTATATACATTATTATATATTTTATACTATTATTATGTCATTCTATATTATTATTATTATTCTATATTTATTTTACATAAAAAAAAAAGTTTTAAAAGAAAATTTTATTGTTATAAAAAATTAAAGTAGTATAATTAAATATAATGTTAAGAATATTATTTCGGTGATTAATAGAATTAATTGATTATATTTAAAATAATATTTCTTATTAAATATAATATTTATTTTAATAAAAATAGATAAAAAGTGTTAATTTTAATAAAAAAATAATTTTTTATTAAAATAAAAAAATGTTAAATAACTATTTTATATATATAATTTTTTTTAAAAAAAATTAATGAGTCAGTGCTCTGACACCTTAATTCGGATTTTCACTTTCCACGTGCACACCGCGCCCTCAAATGCATGACATCCGTCAAAACACAAAAAGCGTCGCCCCGCCTGATTTTACAGCCAATTGATTTAGACGTGCATGCCTGCCAGTCAAATGTTTCTATTAATGTCAGTGAGCTGCCGGGCGTTGGTTTCCGTGCTGAAGAGAAGTGATACACAATAGCATACATAATATTTTAAATAAAATAAAAATATTTTTATAAAATAATCTAAAAATATTTTTAATTATAAAAATAATTATAAAAAGAATTTTATTTTTATAATTAATTATAAAAATAAAAATAAAATAAAAATAATCTAAATAATTATAAAATAATCTAAATTTATTTTTAATTATAAAAATAAATTTAGATTATTTTATAAAAATATTTTTATTTTATATATAGTATTATGTGTGTATATATATATATATTTATTGAGAATTGTGTTTTTGGAATTCAAATTTCAAAATGTTTTGGTTTCTGTCGGTCCTGACTCCTCTTTGGCCTAACTTCAGTTGGAAAGGCAGTCGAATTTTTTGGGTACAATTGGGTTTATTCAATGATCAATACCGTTTTGGGCTAATCTGACGTGTTGCTGCACATGCTGAATAAGGTATTAGAGTATTTTTATTAGATGGTTTAAAATTAAATTTTAAAAAATATAATTTTATATATATATTAAAAATTTTGGATTATATTTAATTAAAAATTAAGAAAAATTTGTAAAAAAAAAAAGAAGAAATAAAAGTAATTTCTATCTTTAAAAGTAAATAATAAAGTTAAAATTTTTATAAAATTTAGTCAATGTTAAATAAAATTTTAATTTTACTATTTATAAAAAGTACTTTTATATTTTTTCTCACAATTTTTATTTTTATTTTTGATCAAATATGATAATTTTTTTAAATAAATATACAAATTTAAATTTTTTAAAATATAATTTAAAATAATTTAATAAAAATGCTCTTAAAATGAAGATCATGACATTTATTAGAAGAAGTCAAGTACGGCTGCCTGCCTCCTGCTTCAATGTAAGCCTAGTCTTGACAAGCTACAGAGGCATATAGGGGGAGCCGTATGCCTCATCAATGGCAGCCATTTTAGGTCCAATGGGCGTTGCATGTTTTGTTAGATGAGCAGTACCTCTCCCACCTTCTACATTGATCAGATAGACAAGATTGTTTTAATTCATATCATATTTATTATTATATATTTTTAAATTTTTAAATTTTTATATAAAATACAAATTTTAATATAATTTTTTTAAATTTTCATATACATTTTTTAAATTTTAATTCAATTTTTTAAAATTTTAAAATAATAATAATATTAAAATATAAATTAAATTTATTTCAATTTATTATATCTTATTTCTCAATATAAATTAGAGTTGAGACTCAAATTTTATTAATAATTAAATATATATATATGATTAATATATAAAATAATAAAATTTATTTATTTATATTAATTTAATCTTTAAAAATATATATAGCAATTTTCTATAATATTAAAACATAACTTTTAAATTTAAATTATTTAATTAGATATTCTATCTATTAAACTTATTAGAAAGAGTGTTAACTGTTAAGATTTAAATGAATAAAATTTACATCTTTCAATCAATTTATACTTTTAAGACAAATAATAATTTTACACATATATGTTTCGGTTGTTCAATTCTGTATGCCGCTCGCGCGTGGCGCCCCCGTGGTGGACCCAAAAACCACCCTGGATTGGGTTGTGTGGATTTTTGCTAATCCTTGGGAGACATAACTGATCCTAATCCAAGACTTATAAATTTAATTATTTTATATAATATTTTAAATATTATCTTGGAACCCCCCCTCAATAATAGAGAGACAAATTTAGCTAATTCCCCTTTATTTTAAGACACATTTTGGATTTAATAATTAAATATTTACAAATATTTGAGCTGCACTATTTCTTCAAATCTAGAGAAGGATTATAACTATAGCCAAAATTATCTCTTTTTTCTCTCTCTTGCTGAAAAAGAAAATGGAGCAAACTCCCATTTTGTTTGAAAATGTGGATCTCATCAAAAGCTATTACTTTTTCACTTTTTGCGAATTTATTTATATATATATATATATATATAAAACGAAAGTCACTTTTTGCAAGGGATGTAATCCGAATTTATCTCGAATGAAGGAATTTTTTTTTGGATTTATTTTCAGTCATTTTTTATGGTTTTAAATAATTATTAAAAATAAAATAAAATAATTCACATCATTATTAAAAATACTTTCTTAATCATAAGTTAAAAAAATATTAAAAAGAAATTAAATTCAATCCACGAATTCGAGACAAGAATCATTTCTCAAAATCTTATACAAGATTTGTACATTTTCACTTCTATGCATCATTTTTTCAAAAAGGAAAATCACTTTAAGATTTATGCTTAAGGTTTTGATTGAATAATAAAAATATTTTATCTAAAAAATGTTAAGGATAAATGTCAGAGACATACGGTAGATAAATGTCAATTGATAATATATTGTGTTTAATATTTGTTGTGTACTGTATAATATTTGTGAGTTGAAAAATTTAAAAATAAATCAAAATTAAAAAAAATAAAAATAATACATTTTATTTTTATGCCATATGAATTAACATTTTCTATCATTTATTTTTTATATTTGTCCTTAACATTACTCTTTTATTTCAAATTATGTTATTTTATTATTCAAATTCGATCTTGACTAGTTGAATTAAAAAACAAAAAAGGAGGTGGAGGATCTAACTCCGAAGTAACCAGCCCCGGCTATGAATTGAAAGCAATCCCACCGTGCACGGGACCCACCTAAAGTTGGCAATAACTTTATTCAAACGCCTTTTTTTCCCAACGGTCTTTCTTCCCACTGTTTATTGCCTTATAATGTCGTCCTTGAGGAACTCCAATAATAACGAGACTGCCATCCCCATTGACTGCCCAGAAACATATAGACCATGCTGTAACTCGGAGAACAAAAAGACCAATTTTGGTCAATCGCTGGACAGAGACCCAAAAAACATCAAATAGCGTATCAAAAATAAAAACATCAAATCGTTTGTTCACCAACTTTTCAATTTAAGTGTTCATCTTCGTTTTTTCTTCTTTTTGGAGTTAATTGGAATTTAGCCCAATCGATATATATATATTTTTTGTTCGAAAATTAGCCCGTCGACTTGAAATATATATATATATATATATATTACAAGCCATCTTACAGCAAGTCAACGCAGTAACACCAATTATTCAATAATATTAAAGCTGTTATAAATTCTGAGTTTTTTTTATTTTATTGGAATTTTAAATTTCATAAATTTGTCTTCTATTTCCTTCAAAAACATATTATCATGAGTCGACCAAATTATCCATCTTATGAATGAGAAAATAGCTTTCTCCCCTTTTTTCCTCTTAACTTTTTATTTCTCTTGAATCTTTTTAATAT
This sequence comes from Platycarya strobilacea, assembly GCA_036898215.1. Classification (NCBI taxonomy): domain Eukaryota; kingdom Viridiplantae; phylum Streptophyta; class Magnoliopsida; order Fagales; family Juglandaceae; genus Platycarya; species Platycarya strobilacea. Next base: position 50,729,001 of record CM072546.1, read on the forward strand.
TTTTTATTTAAAAAAGATACTAAATAACAAGAAATAATAAGTGAAGTAAGTGTTGATATGTGTTCTACACTCCTTAGTAGCGTCTAGATTGCAAGTTAATTGATCTGCACAAGAAAAGATGAAGGACTAGGTTCTTTAACTTTTAAAACTCTCTGATGCATTTGATAGAAATAATTCAGATAGATCAAAGTTAAGTTTAGAGAAAATCTTTAATAGTTGTACGTACCTTTGTTTATGATAAACTTTCTCTTTTATATAATATCAATCGGACACACGTGTAATTATTCAGAATTACATGGGAGGATGTTAGTAAATCATTTTCTTTTATCTTCTCCGTTCTCTTGGATCATTTATCATTTTTGTTTCTTCTCAATAATCTTAATATGATTATACTTGGGCAATCTGTACATCTTTCGGATATTTATATCGATTAGTCAGTATTTAATATGATATATCACACTGTCAGACATTAAATGTCTATAAGAGCATCCACATTGGTCTCATCAAATCAATCATCAAACACAAATTTGATAATTTATATTAAAAATTATCCCACATTGATCTCATCAAACCATATTTCTTAAATTTTGAGTTACAGTAAAAATGGACAAATATTTCAAATTTAAAGGATTACTATTCACCATTCATCTTATTAATTTAATATATTTTATTTCTCCTACACTTTTTTCTCTTTTTATTTTTATTTTCTTTATAGAATAAATGTGTTTATTATATTTTTTTAATTATAGTTTTATTAAACATTGTTGAAAATAATAATTTAAGTATCAAATTAAATTATTAATATACATATAATTAGTATAATTATAAAATATTGAAAAAAATTTTAATTTTTTTTATATTATTATTTCGATGAGTCTAATGATGAGTCCAATGTGGAATTATGATGAGTATGATATGTTCATCTCATCAAATTTGTACTTCTCATCAAATTTTGATTTTTTTTATGAGACCAATGTGAATACTTTAAGGATTATGATCATTATACTGTTCTTGTGTTAAGGATAATCCCAATGAATTTATCAAATTTATCGTATTTATCTAATAGGAACTAACTAGGAGAAATATAGTTGAGCTGGTAAGAATCGGAATTGAACTTTCCGTTTTATATACTTTTTAATTCCTCCTAAGGTATCAAAGGGAAGAGTAGGCGGTCGCCAAACTCATTGACGACCTAATCTCGCCTTGCTCTCCACTTATATATTATATATAATATATATATATATAACATATATATTTGTATATATAAAAATAAATAATATATTTATATAAATATATATTTATATTTTACAAATTGTGTATACATAAATATATATATATTACAATTTATTAGACTTATTCACAAAGTATGTACTAGTAAATTTGAAAACTACAATTTGCATATAATATGCAGTAGAAAATTTAAAAATTACATAATTTAAAAATTACTATACTATAACTTACATAAAATATGTAATAACAAATTTAAAAACTACTTAATTTTTAAATTATAATCATATTTACAAAATTTTAACTTAGAATTTAGATCTAAAAATACATTTTTAATCACTTTTATACTTATGAATAATTTTTGAATTTAATAAAATGTTGTCTATCAAAGTAGACATGAAGTGAAACTACATCATCGTGACAGGGGCCGATGTGAAAGCCTCACCCCCCATCCCATGCAGTGAGGGGTGCAGGGAGGAGGTTATCCTGAGTGGCACCCCTAGTATATGATACCTATGCCTATAAAACATTATTTTACTTTAATAATTAATCATAATTTTATATTTATAAACAGACTCATATAATAAATAAATCGAGTATGAATTGAGTTAAGTTCGAACAATCTGTCGAGTATAATCTTATCTAGGTTGTATCTCTACTTAACCAAAATAATTTACACATAAGGATTAAAGCACCCTCCAAATTCAGATAATTAGTAATATGTGAGACTTGTTTAAACACTTTCAATCATAACTTGCTCTATGCTTATAAGAAAAGGGTTATTTTATCTAATAGATATAAGCACGCAGGCAAAAAGCAAACATAATCAAACAATAAAGAAATTCTTTAATTTCAACATGTTAGGGAATATAATATTCCAATTCAACGTTAATTACTTGGAAAAAAAAAAATTGGTCAAACAAAAGTTAAAAGGGAAAAAAGAAAAGAAAGTAGAAATACAGCTGAACTACTCCGTCCATAAATCAACCAATATCATTCTATCAAAGAGGAACTAATCCAAAGATCATAAACTTGTAAAACAAACGTCATTCTTGCAAATTAACTCCACTACTTGTGATTAAACCTTAATTATAAATTTATTATTGTTATTATTATTTTAAACAATCATATTGTTGCATTAATTTATTGTAAAAGAGGAATATAATTATCACGCATGAAAGAATGGTTACTTCCTCGAGACTATCGTCTTGGAAAACCATACTACATATTATTGAACTCATCGACTTTACTTAAATTATTTGAACATTTTCATGATCTGGATTTTTCAGGCATTTTGTCTGTCTACATTTTAGAACTTAAGGAGAAAAAATAAAATAAAATGTTTTTTAATGATATTTCTAGAATACTAATATTTATACGAATATCAAAAAATATTATAAAATGTAATTTTTTAATTTATATGAAAGTTCATACAGGAACGATCAAAATTCATATAAATATATTTTCTTACCAATAAATAAGGGATTCGGTCATACCACTTTCTAAAGGGATAAGTATGAAATATAGTTACTATTTGGATTTGAAGATAAGGTCAACTCATATTAATCTCATTATTATAATTTTTGTAAAAACTCACAGTACAAAAATATTAAATAATTTATTTTTTTTGAATTTTAATTTAATTTTTTTGAATTTTAAAATGATAATAATATTAAAAAATAATATTCTAATAATATTTTATTTAACTTTCAGAATTCTTTTCGCCTCATTTAGTTTTACTTTTTTATTTAAACATTACTCTTTGCTCAAAAATAGAATATTGTTCCTCGCGGATTAAGCTTTTCCTATATAATTTGTTTTTTTTTTTGAAAGGAGATTCCCCTATATAATTAAACATAGATTCAATTGTTTCTTGAATAAAATGGAAATTCATTACATTTATAACCTTTCCAGATAAGAGAAAGATAATTTAATCATATGGGACAAAAACTTGCTTCAGTTGTATGCCAAGAAAATAAATAAAAAAAGTATATACGACACTTTTCAGACATTTACATCAAATCTTTCAAAGCATTTTATACTATGATCTTAATTTACAAATGCAGTTTAGATTAGACGATGAGCTCAATTTATCTTAACTCATTTTATTATCATTATTATAATTTTTTTTAAATCTCTATATAAAAATAATAAATAATTCAATTTTTAAAATAATAATAATAAAAACAATATTTTAATAATATTTTATTCAACTTTCAAAACTCATATCAACTCATTTTTGAATATTCCACACAGATCAAGCTTCTCCTATATATATATATATTTCTTTGAAAGGAGATTCCCCTATATAATTAGACATAGATTCAATTGTTTTTTGAAAAAAATTGGAAATTCATCACAAACCTTTCCAGACAAGGATAATTTAAAAATTACCTCAGTTGTGTGCCAAGAAAATAAATATAAAAAATACATACAACTTTTTCAGACATTTACATAAAATCTTTCACTTTCAAAGCATTTTATAATGTGATCTACTCCAAATTGTCAAAATTGTATGTGTCTCTTCCCTAGCGTTTTGAAGGCTTAAAATGATATTTAATTATTTTGATATTATAGATTAATTATTTATAAGTTTAATTACTTATAAATTATATTAAATATATTTTATTTTTATTTTAAATAAATTAGTAGGCCTGTTCATCCGAACCGAGTTATACTCGACCCCGTTTAAAATTTTATTTATTTCTTAACATTTTTGATTTTTTTTAAATGTTTAAGAAAAATTTGAACCCAGATTCCGGATTTGAAAATCCGAAATCTGGATGAATACTCCTACCTCTTAGTAGCTCTGCCCTAGACATGATGTTTCAACTTTCATATAAATTCTATGTAATCCATCGAATTAATGTTAGAAAAAATATTAGATACAGTTTTAGTCTTTTAGAACGTATAAATTTGGTACACTCTTAAAGAAGTAGAGATTGTTATTAAAAAGTGAAATTATTTATTTATTTAGTTTTAAAGAATATATGAGATTTGCACATCTTAAAAATATAAAAATCAACTATGAAAAAAATTGAGTTATATAAAATTGAAATTTTATTTAAAATAATTTAAGTTGTGAAATATACAATTGATAATATTTAATTGAAATATCTGGATTTTTTCATTAATTAACCTCGTATATATATTTGAAAATGTTGTCCAAAAATAACTAATTAGAATTGAAATTTATGGCATTTTTAATTAATTAACTCGTATATTTATATTTAAAAATGACCTCATAACAAGAATTTAAAATTTAACAGTAATGCAGAAGAGGGAAACAAAGTTAGGGAGGAGGGCAAAAACGTAAAATAATCCACGTAAGCTGGGGGGATGTGGAACTTTGAAGGGGAGGCGGGACGGGAGGAGACGGGAGAGATAGGGGTCCAGTTGGATGTGATGGGTTGCTATATATAAATGGAGTCCGCTCTCCAATTCTCTACCACCCACGAATTCGCTGGCCCTAGTTCTCTCTCTCTCTCTCTCTCTCTCTCTCTCTCTCTCTGATTCTTCCTTTCTGGAAAGTGTGAAACCGAGCTCAGAAAATTGACAACAGAAGAAGAAAGGAAGGAAGTAGATCGCGAGCGCTAGAAGTGACGAGAAAAAAAAAGCAGTTTGGAAATTTCTTTGGACACATCTGTCCACGGTATTATTACTGATTAAGGTACGGACGGATAGACTTTCTTCGTTTTTCGGTTCTGATCTGGGTGTGGCATTTGAAATTTTTGTCGTCGTTATCCTCTCCGTGATTCAGGAGAAAGTGGAGGTAATGGGAAGGGGATGAGGGTTTATATTTTTGATGTTGCGTTGTTGGTTTTGCTGGGATTCAGAAAATGAAAGATCTGGGTTTCAAATTTCAAACCTCTTAATTTTTTTTTCTCGGCAGCCAACCGCGGCGTCAAGAGGGGGATTATTAGCATGATTTTATTGTACGTTGCGACTTAATGTGTTTCCATATATTTGGACAAGATGAGATGAAATGGTTTCGATTTCGCTTTTGGTGTTTTATTGTTTTTGGATCAGATCTGGTATGCTTCTTGCTGCATAGTGAGGAAAAGTTATGCGTCGGTTAAATCAATGATCGTGCGTTTCAAGTTGTGTGGTTTTTTCTTTTCAAAACAATTTCCATTTTGCAGTTTTCTCTTTCCCATGGTTTTCATCAGTAGGAATTTTTTAAGTTTATTTGAAAACGCCCATTAGTTTTGTTTTGGTTTCGTTTAGTTTTCGGAAAGCTTAGAGAAGGAATGCTACATTTGAGCGCCGGTCGCTTTCTCCATTCAAAGCCTTTCTTACCGGAAATTGGGAGGTCAAAATCCTGGAATTTTGGATTGCAAAAATCTCTTTGAATTGGTTGTTTTTACGCTGGATTTGGATATCTAGGACTATTTATTTTTTAAAAGGTTCCTGAAAATGGATATTGAAAACGGACCACCTGCTTTGATTTCGTGAATGTGTTTTACGTCCTTGATAAAATGAACTCGCTTTTGTGTAATTTTTGCTTATTTTTTATTTTATTTTATTTATTTACTTATTCTTCATCTGAACCATTGCGACCGACGGTGTTCTGTGTGTACTGTTATTGGTCAAGGTAATTGATTTGCTTTAGTTGTATGGGTTTTCACGATGCTTAATATCAAGTTTTTTCGCTGCATGTTGGTGTCTGGTTCGTGTTTCTAAATATTATCGCCATTGGTTGTAATTTCCTTCCATGAAAAACACAGGGTTTCTCTGAAAACAGTGCTCTGATTGACAACAAACTTTGATTGATTCTATTGGGTCGTAGAAATTCATCATGGTTGCTACTGCCGCTACATCCGCATTCTTTCCAGCTGTATCCCCCTCTCCAGACTATAGTACAAAGACGGCAGCCCAACTTTTGAATTTAGGAGGGATGAAGTCGAAATCTGCTGGGTCTTCAAGGGGCTTGCAGGTCAAGGCAAATGCCCAGGCCCCTCCCAAAATAAATGGTACCTCGGTAGGGTTGGCAACACCAGCAGAAGGTGCGAAAAATGAGTTTGACATGTTGTCGCCTGCCCCTAGGACTTTCATTAACACGTTACCTGATTGGAGCATGCTTCTTGCTGCTATCACCACAATCTTCTTGGCGGCCGAGAAGCAGTGGATGATGCTTGATTGGAAACCAAGGCGGCCTGACATGCTTGTTGACCCTTTTGGTCTTGGGAGAATTGTTCAGGATGGTATGGTGTTCCGGCAGAATTTTTCTATTAGATCATATGAAATAGGTGCCGATCGTACAGCTTCTATAGAGACGTTGATGAATCATTTGCAGGTACGATTATTTCTTCAAACTTTATACCACTTCTTTAAAATCAAAATTACATCCTTTAACTGGTCGTACTGTTTTTTTTTTTTCAATGAGCTATTGCCTTATTCCTCCTGCTTTGGGTTCCAGGAAACTGCCCTTAATCATGTTAAGGGTGCTGGACTTCTTGGTGATGGCTTTGGTTCAACGCCAGAGATGTGCAAAAAGAACCTGATATGGGTGGTTACACGAATGCAGGTGGTGGTAGATCGCTATCCTACTTGGTAAGCCCTCCACTTCATGCATATGGTTTGCCCTCTATATCTGCAGTTGATCATGAGCTGTTGCTTTTTTTCATTTTTGTCATTTATGTTTATATTTCGTTTTTTCTCATTTTCCATATACGGGTTTGATGATTTTAAACCATATTGCTACCATCCCCTGTAGTTTGCAGGGTTGACTGTGTAACAAAGAATTGGTTCCATGCTTAGCCCTATTTACTTTTTTTTGTACTTAATTGCTCTAAACAATTTATAATTTTTTGGGGATGACAGTCGCAATTTTATATCTAAAAACTAATACACTATTTGTGTCTTTGTGGGACGACTTATTTCGCAAGACCGTTAGTGTGTATGAGAAGCTTATCCTATCTTAAATAAAAAAACTTGTTATATGATAATCATGATTATGGTGTAAGCTCGTCTTAAAGGTTAATCTACCATATAAGAATTTGGCATATCTTCTAGCTTTTATGGATATATATGATGGCCATTATATGTCTTCTAAAAGTCAAGATGGTGAAATCATTACCCAAGCTTCCAAACAAAACACAAAAAACAATACAACATTTTTAATTTTAAAATAAAACTAACATTAAAAAATTATATTCAAACAATTTTTTAATTTTATAATATTTTTATTCAAATCTTTCTCTCCTTTCCCAAAATCCAAGAATTTTTTTTAACTCCAATCATTTTGTTACCATTCACGGAAATGCTGAGATATTCTACATGTCCAAAGGAGCCCTTAGTGTAATATTTATTAGCTAAGTTAAGTATATTGAAACTTGGCTATAGGACTTCTACTTTACTGATGACCTCATCTTGCTTTTTGTGGTGTCTTTGGAGAGAAAGAAACTGGTGCCAAATCTCCACTCTTTCTTTCTTAATACTCTCATTGGAGTGTTGCCTGAAATAATGATGTTTCTATTTTTATACTTATCAAGAAATCTTAGCTCTTTTTCCTTGGCTAGTTTGGTGAATCTCTTGTATACTTCATGTGTGGTACATTGTGCTGTTTTGTGTTAACAAAATTTGTGTTACTTTAAAAAAAATCTGTAGAATATGTGAATGTAGGTTTCTTTTGGCTATGTGCCTTGTCCCTATATGATGTGGAAGAAACTTGAAGCGGTTGGTTACTTGTGAAACTGCCCTGGGTGTGAGGCTTAACATTTTGAGGAATGTTGTTTTGATTAATATATATATATATATATATATTGAAGTCATACTGGTGAAAACTAACTTCGTTACAAATTATGACATCTGTTTTTAGCTTTATAAGAACTTTTTAAAATGTCATCATGATTAGGATGTACATCAATCCATGGATTATAAGTTGTTTTGTAGCTTCAGGAGAGTGGTCAATAGAAATTTATAGCTGTAATTGATTTTGTTCTTACAGGGGTGATGTTGTTCAAGTAGACACTTGGGTCAGTTCATCTGGAAAGAATGGTATGCGTCGTGATTGGCTTTTACGTGATTCTGCATCTGGCGAAACTCTAACGAGAGCCTCCAGGTAGAATGTTGCAGAGTCGATCTTTTTTTTTTTCCTCTGTGCTCGACTGATAAATTTTGCCTTATGTAACTTTGATATATGCTGCATGGTAGTGTTCGAAGGTGCATATATGGCCGCTAATATGATTTATGTGACATCCTATCTTGTACTTTTGGCGATGACAACCAAAACAATAGAAAATATATTTGTTTTGCTTGAGATTGTAAAGGTGTTGAGAAGTGATTTATATGGGATGTATAGCAAAAAGTTTTAGGCATGTCAGCATGTAATGTGTGTGATGATATATTTGGAACGGTATCAGTTGAATTGATCAGGGTCTAAATGGTTGTGTTTTTCGGTTTTGATGATCTGCAGTGTTTGGGTGATGATGAATAAACAAACAAGGAGGTTATCTAAGATTCCAGAAGAAGTACGCGGGGAAATAGAGCCTTACTTTACGGATACCCTTCCTGTTGTGGAAGAGGATAGCAGAAAACTCCAAAAGCTGGATGACAATACAGCAGACTTTGTCTGTACTGGATTAAGCGTAAGTTGATATTTTTATAGAATAATTTGAATCAACATTTTTTCTTCCTAAATTTAAATCTTGGTTGCTCGATGTTGATAAATTTTTTACCTTTCTAATTTGTAGCCCAGATGGAGTGATTTAGATGTCAACCAGCATGTCAACAATGTGAAGTACATTGGTTGGATCCTTGAGGTAGATGTCCAAGCAAATCCTTTCTTCTGTCTATTCCCTTGCACTTCCCCTATTCCCCATCTCTCTCTCTCTCTTATTATCCTCTCCTACCTTTGATATATGTTCGCTAGATTCAATATGCATGCTAATATTGTATGCCCTGTTCAGAGATGTCAGCCAGCTCAAATCTGTCCGGAATGTATAGTGGAAATGGATCTGACTGGACAACCTTTTCTTGGCCTTATTTATTTAGAATATTTTACATGCCAGAAATGACTGTGCAGACCCCTTTTGATTGATAGTGCTTGGTATGCCGATTTTGAGAAGCTTTTATATTGATACCTTTTTTTTTAATCGATAAGAACTGTTAAATTTATACGCCTTGGAAAAGATTTGTTTTTAGCCATCACTTTTTAAAGCTCCAAGTATAGAAACTTAAACTTAATAGTCTAATTCTTTTAATAACTTCGATTTCATTTTAATAAGTTTCTGTCACAGTTGACATCCATCAATTTCCAGGCTGGATAGGTCCATCTGCTGCAATTTTGTAGTTCAGTAATCACTTTGGTTGTTCAGCAAGGTTTTAATGAGTTCAGTACAGCTACAGCATGCCATGGGCACATCTGTCTTGTAAAAGTACCCATTCCTGCTTTTTGTTCATTGCCACAATAATGTTTGGCATGTTTACCTTTTAGCTTTCATCTTTATCATTCTTTATTGCCTTGTTGCTGGAAGAAAGATTCCTACTACCAGCCATCTTGGTCCTGCAAACTTTGATTTCTTTGAGCTAGATATCATCAGACTGCAGCTTGTGCTGAGCTCAGTTAAAAACTTCATCTCTTTTCAGCTGTTTGGGGGATGCCTCAGTATCACGTTGCAATTTGCAAATATTAAAAAAAAAAAGAAAGTATTTTTCCCGATCCACACTGTTTCAACAACCACGCAGTTTAATTATGAACAGAAGTTGTTTTATATCTTTTTTTGGGGTGCCATATTCTTATCACTCAAATCCATTGATTTGGGATGTGAGAAATTAAAGTACAGGATGCTCTGAGAAAGTATTAGCTTGTGCATTGACTAAGATAAATGCATTGATTGTGGTTGTTGCAGAGTGCTCCATTGCCGATCTTGGAGAGCTACGAACTTTCTTCCATGACTTTGGAGTATAGGAGGGAGTGTGGGAAGGACAGTGTGCTTCAGTCATTGACTGCCGTCTCCGGCAATGGCATTGGTAATTTGGGAAATTTAGCCGACATTGAGTGCCAGCACTTGCTCCGACTTGAGAATGGAGCAGAGATTGTGAGGGGCAGAACTGGGTGGAGACCCAAACATGCCAGTAACTTTGGGACTCTTGATGAGGTTCCGGTTGAAAGCACCTAATACACGAGTGCCTTGAAGCTGGTATGGCAATACTAGTAGTCTCCACTCTGGACTCCCATGGCATGTGTAGAATCATCCTGCACGTGTTCCTTGGACGATCTATTATTCATGATATATGTTTCTTTTCCTCCATATATTTCTTCTGTTTTGTCATCTTTCGTGAAAGAAAAGCATTCCTATTGTAAGTATCTCTTTCTGTACACACAACTCTCTCTCTCTCTCTCTGTGAGTCTCAAAGCCTCCATTTTGGCTGCCTCACCTGGTTGGTATGGTGGACCCAAAAGGTGCAATGTCTGCCATTCTGGCAGTTAACCTTAGCTTTCTGGTATGTCTGGGCGATTCATCTTATTTAATAGCATAGCGTGTATATTTTTTTTATATATTCTTTTAGGCTGTTCAAAAATGGCGAAATGTCTTCTTATTACTGATGACTTTCACTTGTAACTCCATCTTGTTTGGAACTTTGGATGCAACAGCTTTGTAATGTCTGTGATTGGTTGTCAAGAAAAAAGTAGGCATGAAATTGGGACTTGGAATGATGCACTATTCGCAAATCGCAATTCATGTTATTATACTACGAGCTCCTTGATGAGGAAATGAATGTTAAAAGTTACCACACGAAAGCAAAAGATTGTTCGAAATCTCAAGGCGATCGTCCTATTTTAGCCCTTGGATTTGGATGGGATTAGCTTGCTTATTGTGTTGGAAAATTAAGTTAGCACTAAAAAGTGATGACATTATCATCATAAAAAATACTTCAAATTCAATACTGGAGCCCACTTTCTTCAGAAATGGGGATTCTAGCCTCTGGGAGACGAGGGAAGAAGTGAGGGGTAAAGTTGGGAAAATGGCATCTACTTGGACCATGCCTGTTTACTTAGAAAAAAAAAAAAAAAAAAATCGATCAAGTTCTAGTCCATGGTCCCATCACATGACCATCCATCCCAATGGACTGCAAAGAAACCAAAGTCTCGCCCAGCTAGATAAGTCTCGTCCCTAAAACTATTAGAGTTTACTCAGTCAAGCGTCGGTTACCGATGGTGGGCTCCGAGCCCCGATGGTTTGTGTCGATAAATGTAAAAAGTTTTTTTTTTAATTATTATCTTTTGTGTTTTTTAAGTATTTTTTAATTTCCTTGTACATAAAAAAATCACAATTCTATTTAAAAATACTTCTTTAATAATGAAATAAAAAATAAAATAAAGCATCAATCGGTGTCTGTTCTTGTAGATTAAAATAGACTTAAAATATAAAAAATAAAATAAAGCATTTAAAAATAAAAATCTCAACATAATTAGTTTGGAACCTGAGGAGAATTGGATGGTGTAATGGAATCTTTGGTTAATATTTTAATACCATCTTAAAAAAGCAAAAATAAAGAAAAACAAAAGGAAATTAAACATATGACATTTGCAGCATCCTGTGCATGTATATTCAACAAGTGCATGAATATCCCCCCGAAAGGAAGACTGAGCTATTACGCAATCAATGCTTCAATTAAGGTATAGAAAATAGAAATGGATGATGCACTGAACTAATCATGGAAACACATAGGAACCTACATTAATAAACTAAGAATCAAGAATGGTGTTTGGATATATATAATATATATTTTGCCTATTTTCTAGTGCTTATATAGTTTCTTTTTGCAAACTCATGCATGCACATGAAGTAAGTCCAATCCACCAGCTAGCACGAGACCTCACATGATTAGGCACTAATCCCAGCTGCATAAAACTACAAAAAACCAGATCATGAGCTGAATTTACACTATCAATCAAAAGAACAAGAGAGAGAGAGAGAGAGAGAGAGAGAGAGAGAGAGAGAGAGAGAGAGAGAGAGAGATCAGACTTATAACCAGCCAATCATGTAAAAACACTTATTGGTTTGTTAACAAAACTAGTTTACTTTATTTTGGTAGCTGGTACATAGATATAAGTCGATCATGATCAATTAGAATATTGCTGACATGGAACAAGAGGCTGAAGCCGCGTGCGGCTACCGGTTTTGCAGAGAAAGTAGTACTGATTGATCATCAGCTAGCAGTAACCGCAGTATCCAGGCTGAGGAACGATGAATCCGAAAATGCCACGTCTCAGACATGCCGACACTGCCACATGCATCTTGTCGATCGGGCTGATCGTCATGAAGGAGAAGATCATGACGCAGGCTCGCGCGCAGCTTCTTCTTCCAGCTTTGACTTGAAACCTTCAAACACTTTGGGGACCCATGGATGCAACTCTTTAAATGAACTTTAACAACTTCGGGTCAACTAAGTCATGCTGAAATGTAAGCTAATTTACGCATATTCATTCAATTCAATGGATGATCAAGTGACAATTTAGGTCTTAATTAACAGAAACCTCTTATAATATATCTAATAAAGGTGGTTAAGATCAGTTTGAACCTTTATTTACATTTTTAGGAGGCGGCCAACATGACCTAATAATTACTCCATTTCTGTGCATGAATATTCATGAGGAGGTAATTGCCCTTGACTAAATGATTATATAGTCCACACAAAAAAGCATCGGATGCCGCCCATATCAACTTTAAAAGAGCATCTAATCATCACTAGTACTACTTACTGTTTAATTAATCATGCTAATTACGTTTATTTTTAAAAAATTTTTTATATGTATTTAGTTTTATTAATATAATTTCAATCGCGTACGTACGCCTCGTTAATAATCTGAGTACTACTGAATATATAAGTTCCAACTCCACATATATAAGAGTCGTCTGTTTGTAAAAATGAAAACGATCGAAGATCTAATTATTGAACTCAAGCCATGAATCTAATTACTTGCAGATTAGGCATACGCACACAACAAGAAAAAAAAGCATATTACAACGATTTACATATATTGCAAATAAAATGGTTGCAATAAGTCACTTTCTGCAATAAACTTAAATTCGTTGCTGCCTTTCAACCCGGATTCGCCATTTAGGTAGAGCACATTGCTGGAAAAGAAAGAAAGAAATATTACATTTTCAAGTCGGTATGTAGAGCACCTAAATTAATAAAATATTTACTAGATATATTTGATTTGAAAGATAAAATTTAAAATTTAAAATTTATAAATTAAACATTATCATTTAACTAATATGTATAGTGTAATCTATACGATGAATTGAAAATAGAATAACTTGCTTAATGTAGTCAAGCGCATTATCATGTATTTTCTCCTTTTTTATGTTTACCCTCTTATATATATATATATTAAAATTTTTTTTGTGTGAATCTAAGGAGGAATATTTCAAACACGAATTGAGTGGACGCAAGAATTTTTTTTTTTTTTTTTTTTAAAGCAGTGGACGCAAGAATTGATCAATCTGAAGAAATTGATTGAATGTACCGACAGCGGGTCCAAACTTCAAAGCATGCTTCTGTCCCTGTATGATGCACGTGGCCTCATTCCATAGGCCCCTTGCTCTTCGTGTTTATATATATATAACACCAACACCAACACCAACGCCAACACGTTCATAACCAGTGAGCTAGCACATGCCTCCAGAGTTCAAACAAAACACGGGAGCGGCCTTTGAAGTTTGATCACCCACAAAGTTTACAGTATGTCTCCGGACACAACAGCCGAGTCGCCTGGATCTGACGTCACAAGCACGGTCTTCAAGGATACCGAGCTCACCTTGGGATTACCCGGTGAGGCTCGTTTCTCAGGTGGAAAGACGTGCTCGAAACGTGGATTCATCGAGACCGCGTCTATGGATCTTAACCTGGGGGATTCATCGACGTCCCGTGGTAAAATTCTTGCTGACCAAGATTTCAGCTCGGAAAGTCTAGTCTCCGGCGCCGGGAAACCCTCAGCTGCTAAGTAAGATTATTTATATATCTCACTGTTTCATTATTACAACTTTTTACCTCGTTATCAACTTATCAATCAGCAGGCCGCCTGAAGGCGTATCCTATAGGCTTATAGTAGCGAAAAAGAAATAAAGAACTTTTTGCATGAGAGGAAAGGACGAGACGCGCGTTTATAAATAGCTCGTTCGTACGTCTCTTTATACTAGAGTTATTTTTATTATTGTTGAAAATAAAACTAACATTATCAGTAGAAAAAATCTTAGAAATGTTTATAAATAATGTATAAATCTTTTTTATTAATTCGATTTTATGAGATGAGTTAGCCTCATGAATTTTTATATGGTATCAAAACATGCTACAGGATGAATGTGGACCCATACTATTTATTTCATGACAAAAATCAGAAAAATTATTAGTCTGTACGTGGGAGGAGGGTGTTGAAGAATAAATCTTATATTACCTGAAGATAAAATTTTGGATATGCTTATAAGCAATATGCAAACTCCTCTCATTAAACTAATTTTATTAGTCTGTACGTGGGAAGAGGGTGTTAAAGAATAAATCTTATATTACCTGAAGATAAAATTTTAGATATGCTTATAAGCAATATGCAAACTCCTCTCATTAAACTAATTTTATGAGATGAATTAGAGTCATGAATTTCTACAATTATATATATATATATATGTGATATGATCGATCGTAGGAGACAAGAAGTGGTTGGGTGGCCACCGGTGAGATCGTCGAGAAAGAGGGTGTTGGGGGGCTGCAAATACGTGAAAGTGGCCGTAGATGGAGCACCATACTTGCGTAAAGTGGACCTGGAGATTTACAATAGCTACCACGGGTTATTGAGGGCCTTAGAGCAGATGTTCATGACTTGCTTCGCCATCCACGGTGAGTATACACACACACACATATATATATAATATGCATGTATATTATGTGGGTTTGTTTTATGCTTAAATAATCTTATGAATTAATCTGGTGCGTACTATGTACGGCCGGATGGCCATATTGTAATAATTTGGGGGGGGGGAGCCGCCCACATGGGGCAGACCTCCTGCCTCCCACATGACATGCATGTAACACATGGCTTAAAGCCATGTGTTACATGCATTTATGGCTGGCCTTTAAGGCCAGCCGTATGAGAATGGGGGCTATAAATAGCCCCCCAGTTTGTTTAATTGAAGAATAAGAAAATAGAAGAAAAACTAGAAAATCTCTCTCTCTTTGTTCTCTCTTAAAACTGTTCTTAGGCTGTGGATTTATTTAGTGTCACTCTAGTTTTATACTACGTAGTGCACTAACCACTAAGAGGAAACGCCGGTGTTTTATCAATCTGGAAAAACTTGTGGAGCAATTTTTGAAGCTGAACTAGAGGTATTTTTTCCGCTGTAATTTTCTAACATTGGTATCAGAGCACATGTTAAATTGCTTCCAGTTTTTTTTTATATATTCTTGATATATATATTTTTTGAGCTTAAAAAACTTGAGGAAGAAGTTTTCTGGTGATGGGATGGCAGTTTCCGGCGACGGGCAGCGGCTTGGGGCGCTGTTCTTGGTTTCTGGAAATTGGGCACTGTTCACGTGAACAGTGTCCTGGCCGAAGGTTCCCACTGCGCACCACATGGGTGGTGCGTCGCATCCCTCTTCCTCGGGAAAACGTTTTCTGGTGATGGGACGGCAGTTTCCGGCGACGGGCAGCGGCCTGGGGCGCTGTTCTCGGTTTCTGGAAATTGGTACTGTTCACATGAACAGTGCCCTGTTTTCTAGAAATTGGGCACTGTTCACGTGAACAGTGTCCTGGCCGAAGGTTCCCACTGCGCACCACATGGGTGGTGCGTCGCATCCCTCTTCCTCGGGAAGACGTTTTCTGGTGAAAGGACGGCAGTTTCCGGCGACGAGCAGCGGCCTGGGGCGCTGTTCTCGGTTTCTGGAAATTGGTACTGTTCACATGAACAGTGCCCTGTTTTCTGGAAATTGGGCACTGTTCACGTGAACAGTGCCCTGGCCGAAGGTTGAAGAAGAGAGCTGAAGGTAATATGGCCGGGCTTGGGCCTTTCGGCCCATTTGTTTTTTTTTTTTGGTCCAGTTTTGGGCTGGGTTTTCTATAAGGCCCAGCCCCATTTTTTTAATAATGATTAAAAAAAAATATATATATATATATGTTTTTAATATATGCTTAGATATATTTCCTGTTATAACATGTGATATTTTATTTAACATTTTAGATTAAATATGTGGATATTTGATGATATTCATGTTTTTTGATAAATTAAATGTGATAATATGTATGTGTTATTATTTTATCATGTATAAATGTGAGGCTTGTATGATTAGACATTCGCCTTTATTTATTCTAGTGATAAAATAGGAAATTCCCACTAAGTAGTCTTAGTTAGAGTTGTCAGTGTAGATTGATAGGCTGAAAGAATTGCAGTGACCCCAGTAAGAACTGTAAATGCACTGTATAGCGACAACACCATGGTAGCCCCAGTAAGAACTGTAAATGCACTGATGGAATAAGAAAAATGGACTGTAATGGTCTTATATGAACCATCTTTGTAGACTGGCCCAACAGGCTGCTGTGGTTGTTGTAGCTGTCTTTGTAGACTGGCCCAACAGGTTACTGCGATTTTAGTAGGATCTGTCTCTACGCGTGACTAGGACTAGGTGACTACTTTAGATAGTGGGAGTATGGTTGAGATTTATGATTAAATCTCCCATATTTTTTAAATTTGCGCGAGAATTAGGTTAGAAATTTAATAATTGGATATTGTGGCGCAAGAGATGATTCTGAAGCCTAGCGATTTTTCGATCTTGCGACATGTCTAAATTATTTTTTTTTTCTAGCTTGAATGGACGCGGCAGATTTCTTAGGTGTGTGTGTAATATCCCTCCTTTGCGTTTTGTAGTGAAATGGCATCCAAGAGTATTGTTGCCGATTTAAACAAAGGGGAGAAATTGGATGGGGAGAACTATGACATATGGCATCGCAAGATCCAATATGTCTTAGATGAGCAAGAAGTCGTAGAGGCCTTGTCTCACTCCCTGACTAAGCCCAAGGAAGGGGACTCAGAACAACACAAATTAGATGAATTAGCCTATTTTGAATGGGCTAAGAAAAATCGATGCGCGCGCATAATAATGTTAAGCAGCATGCACAATGATCTAATGTGTGAGTTCGAGACCTATAACACTGCCCAAAGCATGTGGGAGGCTTTGAAGTTGAAGTTTGGTGGAACTTCGGCCACCAGGTTACGTGGATTAACCATGAGGTTTGACTCCTATAAGATGCGCTCTGAACATACGATGAAGCAGCATCTTAGGGCTATGTCAACCATGATCCGCGAACTTAAGACGGCAGGAAACGACCTGACTGATGAACAACAAGTCCAGGCAGTGATAAGATCACTACCAAGTTCTTGGGAGAATATGAGCCAGAATCTGACGCATAATGAGAATATAAAATTTTTTGATGATGTCTCGCGTCACTTAGAATTGGAGGCTGAGCGCCTAGAGGCTGCTAAGCCCAATCATTCGGCCTATGTGGCTAATTCTGGTTCACGCAAGGCATCAAGGCCTAAGCGTTGGAAGTCCAAGAATGGGGTAGCTGCTGGACAAGTTAAGAAAGTGTCAGGAACTTCTCAGCGCAGCAAAAGAGGCAAGCGTGGGAAGAACAAGTCAAAATTAGAGTGTTACAACTGCGGAAAGAAAGGCCACTTCGCTCGTGACTGCACTGAGCCGAAGAAGGTATACTTTAACTTCTCTCGTATTGTTTTTGTAACTAGCCATGTGATGGTTGCTCACTCCTATCCTGTGTGGACTGTTGATTCAGGAGCGACCGAACACATAGCGCGAGATAGAGTCGGATTTGTGGAATATCGCCGGATTCCAGCTGGGAGTCGTGATATCAAGGTGGGGAATGGAGATAGCGTGGAGGTGCTAGGACTTGGTACCTACAAGCTGGACTTGCGGGGAGGCCGCACTTTTTTCCTCCACAATGTGTTATACGCTCCCAAAATCTGACGAAATTTACTTTCTGTAGTTACTCTTTTAAGACTTGGTTTTCGGATTGAATTTGAAAACAATCACGTTTCTTTTTATTTGGGCCATGTGTTTCATGGCAATGCTTTTCTTCAAGACGGTTTTATGATAATGAATTTGGATTATTCAAATATGAATGAATCTATTGCTTTTCTTTCTGCATCTGATAATTTGGATTCATATAAATGGCATGCTAGGCTTGGCCATATAGGGCAAGATAAAATGACTCGGTTAGCTAGAGAAGGCCTAATGGGCAATCTCGCTAAGGTCATCTTGCCCACATGTGAACATTGTCTAATGGGAAAAGCTAAGAGAAAACCGTTTGGAAAAGCCAATAGGGCATCTTTTCCACTGCAATTAGTCCATTCTGACATCTGTGGTCCAATGTCTATAAAGGCGAGACACGGAGGGGTTTATTTCATCACATTTATAGATGATTTTTCACGTTATGGTCATGTCTACTTAATCTCCCATAAGTCTGAAGCATTGGAGTGCTTTAGACGATATCTAAGAATGGTCGAGAATCAGTTAGACAAGAGTTTAAAAACTCTAAGAACTGACCGAGGACGAGAATATCTCTCTGAGCAATTTAAAAGGCTCTGTGATGAAAAAAAGGAATCAAAAGACAGTTAACGATGCCGAGTACGCCGCAACAAAATGGCGTGGCGGAAAGGAGAAATCGAACACTGCTTGAGATGGTTAGGTCAATGATGGCGCAAGCAAACCTACCAATTTCTTTTTGGGGGGATGCACTTTTGACTGCTGCCTACATTCTTAACAGAGTGCCCTCCAAATCAGTAACTTCCACCCCATATGAACTATGGACCGGCGAGAAACCCAATTTGAGTAACTTGCGGCCATGGGGTTCAACGGGTTTTGTTCATGATCTTTCTCATAAGTATGGGAAATTAGGCCCTAGAGGGAAGAAGTGTATCTTCATAAGGTACTCAGAACACTCTAAAGGGTATGTGTTAATAGGTGAACAAACTGATGGAAGTATGACTGAAATTGAGTCACGAGATGTGGACTTCATTGAAAATGAATTTCCAAGTAGAGGTGAGGTTGAAAGGAGTTTAGAACTTCATGAGATTATGGAACAAGAAGAATGTGCTCCAAGGAATTTAGTTGAGAATGAGGAAGAAATTCTTCAAGCTCCTACAAATAAGGAATTAAATCCGAGTGGGAGCACACCACTTGTCAATCAATCACAACAACCTCAGCCGCGTAGAAGCACACGTGAAAGTATTCCCCGTCGTCGTTTTGAGATTGAAGGGGAAGCTTTTATGGTAGCTCCGTATGATGATGATGAGCCTAGGACAATTCATGAGGCTCTCTCATCTTCTACTAAAGATGAGTGGATGAAAGCTCTTAATGATGAAATTGAGTCTATGAAAACTAACCAGGTCTGGGATCTGGTTGATCTACCGACAGGGCGTAAACCTATTGGGAACAAATGGGTTCTTAAGATCAAACGCAAGTCGGATGGATCAATAGATAAGTACAAAGCTCGCTTAGTGGCGAAAGGATATACCCAACAGGAGGGTATAGACTATGAAGAAACTTTTTCACCAGTCGTGAGGTTTGCTTCAATTCGTCTGATTCTAGCTATAGTAGCAAACATGGATTTGGAACTCTACCAGATGGATGTTAAGACAGCATTTCTCAATGGAGAACTAGATGAGGAGATCTATATGGATCAACCAACGGGTTTTGTGGTCAAAGATCAAGAGCGCAAAGTGTGCAAGCTCAAACGATCTATATATGGCCTAAAATAATCATCTAGGCAATGGTACCTCAGATTCCATCGAGCCATTCTCTCGAATGGGTTTACGATGATCACAGAGGATCATTGTGTCTATGTCAAAAGATCTAAGAAGAGTTTCATTATGTTGTCATTATATGTTGACGACATACTACTAGCTGGAAATGATAGAGGATTGATAGTCGCCACAAAAGAGTGGTTATCCTTCAATTTTGAGATGAAGGATATGGGTGAGGCAGAATACATTCTGGGAGTTAAGATCTATAGAGATCGCTCTAAGAGACTTTTGTGTTTGTCCCAACAGACTTACATAAATAAAGTTCTTGAGTGTTTCCTAATGAGTGAATGTAAACCCATTGACACCCCTGTCACAAAAAGCGAGAACTTATCTAAAGAGTTGTGTCCTAAGACTCAAAGAGAAAAGGAAAAGATGGCCCGTGTCCTTTATGCTAATGCTGTGGGAAGTCTAATGTACGCAATGATGTGTACTCGGCCTGACATATGCTATGCAGTTGGCTTAGTAAGTAGATTCCAATCTAACCCCGGACTGGCTCACTGGAAAGCAGTCAAGAGGATTATGCGATATCTGAAGGGAACTACAGACTATGTGCTGTGCTATCAAGGTTCAGATTTGCAGCTAAGAGGTTACAGCGATGCCGACTGGGGCAGTGACCTAGATGAGCGTAAATCAACCACTGGGTATGTCTTTCTGCTCAACAATGGCGCCATTACATGGAGCAGCAAGAAACAACCCTGTATAGCTTTATCCACCATGGAGGCAGAATACATAGCTTGTTCTGCAGCAGTTCAAGAAGCTGTTTGGTTACGGAGGTTCCTCAAGCATTTAGACATTGGCACGGATACTTCAGATCCGGTGACGATATTCTGTGATAGCATGGCAGCTCTCGCATATGCTAAGGACTCAAAATATCATGGAAGAACCAAACACATAGATATCAGATATCACTACATAAGAGATATGGTAGCGCAAAAGGAAGTGATTCTGAAACATCTTTCTACGAGTCGCATGGTTGCTGATCCCTTAACAAAGCCTATTGCACGAGATGTATATGAGGCTCATGTTAGGAATCTAGGACTACGTAGATTGTAAATGTAATTTGTTTTTCAAATAACATTGAGATGTAACATTTCCTTTGGGATATTAATACAATATGATTCAGTTCTTGTCTTTATCGTATTGTATTTTACTAATATACACACACAAGATATGTCAACAGGCTAAGATTGGCTCACTCACACGAGCAATCGCCTCTAGCGCTTAAGTAGCGAGAAGAGATGAGACATTGTGTCCCTAAGTACTTGTCCAAAGGGATAAGTTAGTTAACACAAAGATATGTCGCCTTAGTGGGAGCTAAGATGAGGTCTTTTGAGAAGACTGTGAATGGATTACCCACCATCCATGTAGCCTGAGATTAGCCAGATGCGAGATTCTCTTTGACGTCTTGGAGGCGTGCAAATAGAGAAGCTTGAGTTAGATGCTTAATGAGCGCCTAGACTAAGATCTGTACGGTGTTGATATAGACATATGCTCTTTGAGAAAGAGAAATCCACCGTAGCATGTGTTTCATACTACATGTGCTTATTCGACCATATGAGTAAGTGAGTAAATGGTTCCCCTCTTTCTCACTGTGTGAGTCTCATTTTTAGGTGTCCTTTACTTTTGACTATGTCACAAGATAGAGGTTATAACGTCTGCTACTTTGGCATGCTGTCTATGGCCATGATTGATTCGGTCTAAAGAGGTATTGCTAGGAAAGCGGTTTAACCAAAGTTGAATGATATGAGTGCAAAAGGAAGATTTTTTCGATATCGTATCTTCGATAGTGTTTGCTGACGTCAAACTATGACGCTGCATATTGGTAGCGGCTAAGGTTGTGAACACATTGAAATGATTTGGAAAAGTCAAGTATTGTTCTGAGTTTATTAAACTCAAGAGGGTTTGAGAATACTTGACTTGATGCGATCGAATAAGTCTAGGACATGACCATACACTTCGGGGATGTTACTATGCTGGTCTTCTCTGGGAGAGATTTGGTGTATGTACTCCCATTTTTTTGTAGATGTGCTTGGTGGTCGCACGGCCTATTTACTTGTGTGAATAAGATTGAGAACATTAGAGAGATGCAGACCTGGGGTCATGCCCACTGTGTGCGAGTGGGAGATGTAATAATTTGGGGGGGGGGGAGCCGCCCACATGGGGCAGACCTCCTGCCTCCCACATGACATGCATGTAACACATGGCTTAAAGCCATGTGTTACATGCATTTATGGCTGGCCTTTAAGGCCAGCCGTATGAGAATGGGGGCTATAAATAGCCCCCCAGTTTGTTTAATTGAAGAATAAGAAAATAGAAGAAAAACTAGAAAATCTCTCTCTCTTTGTTCTCTCTTAAAACTGTTCTTAGGCTGTGGATTTATTTAGTGTCACTCTAGTTTTATACTACGTAGTGCACTAACCACTAAGAGGAAACGCCGGTGTTTTATCAATCTGGAAAAACTTGTGGAGCAATTTTTGAAGCTGAACTAGAGGTATTTTTTCCGCTGTAATTTTCTAACACATATGTTACAGGTAATTATGTGGGGGAGGGGGAGAGGAAGGTTATGGATCCAATGAAGGAAATGGAATATGTGCCTACTTATGAAGACAAGGATGGTGACTGGATGCTTGTTGGCGACGTTCCTTGGAAGTAAGTGATCCATAAACGTACTCGATTCATTCCCCATTTATTCACTTTTGTTTCTGGGGACAACTTTATGTTACAGTATGTACCGAAAAAGCACTATGGATTCGATTACAACGTACCTCACGACATTATAATTATCTGAAGATTCTTCTTCTTTTTCTGGTTTTGGGGGGGGCTATAGGTTAGGGAAGTTAGGAACTTTCGTTCATGGATGTTAATGGGTCATGTCCTTTTCCAAGATAATATTGTAGCATCTTCTTTGAATCATGCATTTGATCCGTTTTTCCTCCGAGTTTCAAATAAGTTAATTTTTTCTTTGGTTGATCACTCAATTAGCTAGAGTGATTCAAGTTTTGATCTTAAAGTGACTTAAAACTTGAAATTGTACTGGGTTTACAAATAATTAAGTACTTAATGAAACTCATGATCGTGATCTTCTTCCTTTTAACTAAATTTAATTCATATGATTTACTTTCCCCCTTTTGAATGACAGAATGTTCATAGAATCGTGCAAACGTATTCGCCTGATGAAAAGCTCAGAGGCTGTTGGGACGCTTGGTAATCCATATTTAACTCCGTCTTCTGGCCAGTAGTATTTATGCAACAATACCTTGTCTTTTTTTGTTTTGTTTTTAATACATCTCGATGATTATATATGTATGTATATATATATATATATATATTTGCAGCTCCTAAAACTCATCCAAGATCATGCACGTACGAAGTAGCAGTTGATCAACAATTGAAGGCCGGCGAGGTGGAAAGCAAGCGATCAGTCCTTGAATGATGGTTGATTGCAATTGTGTATAGAGATCATAACATCCATCTCCATTTTCCTTTGTTGGGAGGTCATCATGATGAGTACTGCGTTAAGATCATGAGTAGATTAATAAGAGAGAAGATCACTTGATATTCTTGTGCTAATTTTTCCGTTTGATTAAAACCTCATGACCTTCGTGTAATATATGATCTTTGACTGTCTTATATAAAAGAGTACGTATAACGTGCAGGATGGTGC
Organism: Platycarya strobilacea; assembly: GCA_036898215.1. Lineage (NCBI taxonomy): Eukaryota > Viridiplantae > Streptophyta > Magnoliopsida > Fagales > Juglandaceae > Platycarya > Platycarya strobilacea. The sequence continues at coordinate 50,752,710 of CM072546.1, forward strand.
TGCGCCATGCGTGTGATTTTGTTTGTGTAGTTCTTGCAGTTGAAATATAAGATAAATGATAGATATAGTCATAGAGTTGTAAGCGGTGTGCAGTTAAAAAGTTGTAAGATATACTCACGTTAAAAAGTTGATTTTTTTTCTAAAACGATTGCACGCCGTTTGTAATTTCATAACTGTATGTAGCATTGTCCGAAATATTAATATCATGAGATAATTGGTACTTACAAAACAATTAATGCTCAATGTACGTACAGATGATGATCACCACCTCTATTTAATTCCGTGGTTTACAAACACGTGATATAATTTTCTTAAGTAGCGTCGATTCATGATCTTGTCTAACTCATCTCAACTCATCTTCATTTTATTATTATATTTTTATAATTTTTTATATAAAACACAAATTCCTATACACCTTTTTCAATTCCCAATACACCTTTTTCAATTTCCAATACACCTTTTTCAATTTCCAATATACCTTTTTCAAATCCCAAAATAATAATAATATTAAAAAATAAACTAAACTCATATAAACTCATCTCAACTCATCTCATCTCTGAATCCAAGCGAGGCCTAATTTTACATACTGGCTAAAGAAATTCATGTAATTAATTCATCTTATAAAATTAATTTAATAAGATAAAATTATTCATTCTTTATAAATATTTTAAAATTTTGTCTACAAATAATGAAGAATTATTTTTCAACACCCTTTCTCATGTGCAGGTTAATATTTTTTCATAGTAAGAAGTCATGTAGGTCTCCATTTGTCCTGAATCTGGTTATGATATTATGATAAAATTCATGAATCTAATTCATCTCATACATAAAATTAGTTTAACAAAAAAAGATTGCTTATTCCTTATAAATATATAAAAAAATCTTGTTCACAAGTAATACGGAATTATTCTACAAACATTACCTACTTCATGCGGCTGATGAAATATATATATAACAATATGGGATTACTTATTTATTTAATGCGCAATGGAGGAGGTCATCATATCCACATATCAAAAGCTATTAATACATGTTTTGATCTCCTCAGCTGATCAACTGTCTGCAGGGAAACATGTATATTGGTGTTGATCAGTACCTATGGAGATTAGGCTAGTATCAGTACGATCAATATTTCTTCTCCTTTTTCTAGTGGATTCAATTTTCAAATCTATTTGGTTTAAGGTTTTTATTCCTTTCTCCATGTAATTATTTCCAAATCTATTTTCAAAGATTTTATATGCAAGACACATATGCTCAATTGAAGATGGTGTAACCAAGCAATATGTCGTCTTGCTCGGTGATGATCTCGATCCAGGGTTATTTTATTGTGATACTCAGAATTTTTAAGCAGTGTATTCTCATATTGGATTTGTTTGGTGATTTTGAGCAAGAGTTATTTCTTTTAGATACTCAGACTTTCAAACAACGTGTCAATCGGATTTGCTTTGCTTGGTAATTTATAGTAAGGGTTAAATTATTAGGCAGCTTGATATTATCTACCAGTGTTTCAGTCATATTGGACTTGCTCAGTGCTTCCAAGCAGGTTTTGTTTTTTCGATGCTCGAAATTACCGAGCAATATATCGGTCAACATGGTCTTGCACGATTATTCTGAGTAAGGTTTATTTTATTTCAATACTCAAAATTATCGAGTAATGTATCATCAGATTAGACTTGCTTGATGATCCCGTGCAAGGTTTATTTTCTTTCAATGCTCGAAATTTTGAGCAATATGTCAATCAGAGTGGCCTTGCTCATTGATCCCGAGCAAGGGCTAAATTATTGCACAATGTGTCAACCAGACTATGTAAGGCATATATGCCCAAGTGAAAATACTGTTGCATTTTTTATATGGGAAAATATAATCTTTAAAATGCATATAAATTATAACTAGGATTAAGTGCATGCTTGAGTTTGCGTTGGAAAATATAACATCTTATAGTTTTAAAACTTATAACTTAAGTAATAAGTTTTACTATTAAAAGTTACTTATTATTTGGTAAGTATATGTTTAAAGTGCTTTTAAACAAGTTATGTTTATTTAGAAACAAGTTAAAAATTACGTCCTGATATAGTATGATTATTTAAATTTTAAAGATTATGATCATATTCTTGAAAGTTTAAAAGTTGTAATTTTTTGAAAATTATATGGGTGACTTTTCTAGATCTGTCCTGTAGAGTTTTATTTTTGAAGAATTTTTTAAAAGGTTTTCCTTTATAACCAATCGTTATATTATATATTCTGTTTATTTTATATATTTGATTGATTATCAAAATATTGCATAATTGACGGCTAACCAATATGTTGAATAAATTGGTAGACAATTTCGACTATATACAAGGGCACATAGGGAATTTCATTAACAATTATTAGTTTTTCTCAATATTTCTTAGGGTATGTTTCGGGTTGTGGAATGAGTCTTAAAAAGTATTTAAATAGTCATAAAAACTCTTAAATGAAAAAATTGTTTGGTTTTACATATTAAGGCACTTTAAATCTCAAATAAGCTAAAAAGTATGTTTGTGATGTTTTCCCACAACGTGCTTTTTCGAAAAATGCAAAATGTAATTTGAATTTTAGAAAGACTGTTTTTAGATTACAAAATTTTTGTAACTATACACTCTTACTTGACCTCTACCACAGCAGCAACTATAATCTCTCATAATTTTTAATCTATTGGTTTTCTCTTGAAATCTTTAGTGGCTAAATTCCAATCATTGATCCACTTAAATCTTGAGGAAGATCACATTCACAAGTGTATAGAAAATAAAACGAAAATTCTTCCATAAAATTTCTCTTAAACGATACAAGAATATCTTTGAATATAACCTCTGGCCGAAAACTCTAAGTAGGGTTAACGTTTAATTTGATTTAAATAGATAGTCTAAAAGAGTCATACTGAAACGCAATTTGCTGATGGGTTGAGTTTCCTCCAAATCACTCTTCTAACAGTTTGTTGACAGCCTGAAAATCTCTGCTGCACTTCGACTTCAAGTAGTCTTCTGTTTTGGGTAGTTCCAAATTTCGAATTTCTTCACAGCAGTATACATATATGACTTTTATGACTCCTAAAATAATATGGATAAATTTTATAGATAATTTACATTTATTCAAAAATCAAAACTTAAATATAATATATCCCATCTTTTCGTTTCCTATTTTATTCAAACTTAACCACTTAATCACTAATCCAAACTAACATAAATCTGTATTTACAGTTAATATGATAATGAACTAAATAATGTGACAATGTTTTATAGTTTTGTCAATCATAAAAAATAATTATTAAATCAGTAATAATATACAATTAACAAAACCAAAGATAGATATATGAATCAAAACATAGTTTCTAAATAAGTTAGGTCAAGAAGTATAACGAAAGCAACCATAAATCAAGCGAATCCCTCAAATCAAGCAGATAAAGTGGAAACAGAATCTTAGCCTAAAGTCAAGGATGTAACAGCAATCAAATCTTTGTATTTATTTCTTTGTAATAGTTATCATTTATTTTAGGATTCTTACTTAGAATAACTTTTGTAAATTTGTATTTATCTTCTTACCAACGACTGTAACCTGTGTGTAATACTTTTTCAAGTTGAGCAGTAATACAATCTTGAGAATTTCAAACTCCATCATGGTATCAGGAGAGTCACCCTCTCACGAGAACTCAATCCCCACCTCTGAAAATAATCATAACTCGATCTCCACCCCACTACCTTCCATAGATATTCCCCTCATTGCACTCAATATTACTGCTCAAATAAATGAAAAACTCAACATTCCTTCAATGGCGTGTCCAGTTTGAAATCCTCCTTATTGGATATAATCTAGTTGATTATGTCACTAGTGATAAACCATGTCCTCTCCCGAATGATCCCTCCATCACCAACCCTTAAAAAACACATTGGATAAGATAAGATAAGATTATCCCCATTGCCATTTTGGCATCCATAACCCCCACAATCACTCCATTCATTTCCGCTGCAAAAAGGTCCAAAGAAGCATGGCACAAATTGCATACTATGTATGCAAGCAAATCTTGTATCCGGGCAATACAACTCAAGGAGGAGCTTACAATGATCAAGAAAGGAAATCAAATGGTTCAAGAATACATGCACGCTGTCAAGACTCTTGCTGATGAAATTTCCCTCATTGATCACTCTATTTTAGAAAATGATTAAACTCCGTATATCCTCAATGGACTGTGAAACGATTTTCATGAAATTGTTGCACCGATTCGTGCAAGGAAAAAACCATTATCTTTCGAGGAGCTCCATGATCTTCTTCTCGGACATGATGCGTACCTTCAGCGCCTCAAATCCACCACTTAACAACTAGTTGCGTCAGCCAACTAATCCAATCGGCGATTTGGGTCTTCTTCCGGTGGCCAAAACTCCAAGGGCTTTTCCAAAAATGTGTCTGGTTGAAATACTGGTGCCTCAAAATTAGACTCTACTTTGGGCTCTTATCGCCCATCTAGAGGCCAAAAGATAATAGGAAGCAATCCAACCCCAATGGACAGCGCAAGTACAAACCAAAGCGTCAAATCTGTGATAACCTGGGCCACACTGCAAAGTATTGTCCCCGATTATATTTTACTGAAGCAAGTGCTAATTATGTTTCAAGTTCACCAGCAAAGGATACTAAATGTCTCATTGATTCTGGAGCCTCACACAACATAACTGGTGATTTAGCAAATTTATCAATTCATTCGGAATATGATGACACTGATGAAGTTGTCATAGGTGACGGTTCAGGTTTGTATGTCTTACATATTGGTTCACTGGTTCTCAAATCACCCATGCATACCTTCCAATTAAATGAAACCCTCTGTGTTCCTAACATACATAAAAATCTCATTTATGTGCTCCATTTTACATAAGAAAATAATGTGCTTGTTGAATTTCATCTCTTGTTTGTTCTTGTTAAGGATCGGACTACGGGAGCAGTTCTACTCAAAGGTGCTTGTGAAAATGGTGTTTACACTCTCCCGAAATCACTGGTGAAAACTTCTCCAAAAATGCTTGCCAACTTGCATGAACGGACCTTAATAGATAGGTGACACAAACGTTTAGGACATCCGTCTCATAAATTTGTTCATCATCTTGTTAAGAATTTCTCTCTTCCAATAATAAAAGATGTGCATGATTCTCATCTTTGTACCTTTTGTTCGATCAATAAAGCGCACAAACAACCATTTCGACCAAATAGCTTTCAAAGTCACGCACAACTTGATTTAATTTACATTAACGTTTGGGGTCCATCAAATATGGTAGGCATCGATGGATCACAATACTATTTGATTTTTGTTGATCATTTCACAAAATATATTTGGTTTTATCCAATCGAAACAAAATTTGGAGTCAGCACATTATTTCCTCAATTTAAACATCTTGTTGAAAATTGATTCCAATCCAAAATCAAATGCATTTACTCAGATAATAGTGGTGAATTTGTCTGTCTAAAAAAATATTTTTTCATACCTGGAATAAGTCATTATACCACCGCTCCTCACACACCACAGTAAAATGGTGTATCCGAGCGTCGTCATCGTCATTTGGTGGAGACGGGCCTTAGCCTTTTACACGATGTGTCTCTATCATTAAAATATTGGCCCCATGCATTTTCCACGGCAACATACCTTATAAATCATTAGCCAACACCCCTTCTAAATAAAAAATCACCATTTGAGATCTCATTCCATCAGCCACCAAATTATCTCAAATTAAAGAAATTCGGGTGCTTGTATTTTCCTCTCACTAAGCCCAAAGCTACCCCCTGCCTGTTCGTGGGCTATTCCTCAACCCAAAATGCTTACAAATGCCTTGACTCAAAAGCCCAAAAACTCTATCTGTCCAGACATGTTTTGTTTGATGAAAACCAAATCTATTCTCATTTTCATTCGGTCAAAATTAAGCCCCCATCGACATCTTCCTTGTCTGCGACAATTGGGTCACTTGTCATTGTGCCGTCTTGACGGAACCACCACCAGCGACAACATGAGGTAGTACCATTTCTGTATCATCCTTAGATAATTGTCCCACTTCTTCTTCTTCTAATTTTCAAGAAATGCATTTTTCCTCTCCTTGCCCTAATTCATCTCAATCTCTTGGAAATCTGTCTTCTCACTCACACTCACACACCACTCAAGCCACAGAAACTCAAATCATGCATGATGACCCACAAATTGACCCAATCTTACAAAACCCTAACTAAACCTACTCAATGACCACACGGTCAATGAACAATATTCACAAACCTAAACAATCCAATTTCGTGACCAAACATCTTCTTCCATCAACCATTGAACCAACTTATGTGGGAAAAACACTCCGTAAACCTCATTAGAGACAAACTATGTCCGTAGAACTCATTGCGCTAACACATCATGGAACATGGGAATTGGTTTCCCCACTTAAAAATTGTAATTCTGTGAGGTGTAAATGGGTTTTTGGGGTGAAAAGAAAATCAGATGGGTCAGTTGATGGCTTTAAAGTGAGGCTTACTACTAAAGGGTTTAATCAACGTGAAGGGTTAGACTATAAAGAAACATTTAGTCCGGTTGTAAAATCCACAACCATTAGAACTGTTTTGACAGTGGCTGTAATGCAGAGGTGATCCTTGAGACAATTGGATATTAATAATGCGTTTTTACATGACTAGTTGACCGAGATAGTATACATGGTACAGCCACTGGGGTTTAAAGATGTCACCACCAAATCATGTGTGTAGGCTACGAAAAGCCATCAATGGCCTGAAATAGGCACCAAGAGCCTGGTATACAACTCTTAAATTGGAAATTATGGGTCTTGGATTTCAAAATTCAAAAGTAGATTCATCTCTTTTTATCTATAGCGCGAATTCTGTTATATGCTATTTATTAGTATATGTGAATGATTCGGTTATAATTGGCAATGATACAAAATTTGTGACTAAGATTATTACAAAACTTGACAATCGATTTTCTTTAAAAGACATGGGGCAGCTCCACTTTTTCTTGGGAATGGAGGTAATTTCAACAAAATCTGAAATTTTCTTATCTCAACACAAGTACATTAGGGACCTCTCGTTTAAAACAAACATGGCTAGTGCAAAGACGTCTCAACCATAGTTTTAAATTCTGTTTCATTCCGGTCGAAATGGCCGGATTGTTCCGTTCCGATGCCTCAACCAGAACACTATACCTCCTTATTCTATTTCGGTCCAAATTCTGGCCCGTTCCGGTCATTCCGGTCAATTTCCGACTGTTCCGGTCAAATTCCGGCTGTTCCGTCCAAATTCAGGCCGTTCCAGTCCCTATTCCGGTTTAGATTATTTTTGTAATTTTTTTATGTTTGAATGATACTTTTTTAAAAATTTTAAATTTAGATAGTATTTAATTAATTTTAGAATATAAAATATATTTATATACTTTATAATTTTAAATACTTTTTTTTAAATATCATTATTTCTAATATTTTATCTATTTATTTATTTTTGTATCTCAATTCAAATTTGTATTTTTTCAACTTACAATCATTTTATAAATATTCAATTCTTCTAATATGTACACATATATATGATACACACTTACATATATATATATATCTTTATTCTATTAGTTGTTAGTTTATATATATATATATATATATATATATTATAATATATAATTAATCCCGAAACGGCACACTGGAACAGACAGGTATCGAAATATTCCGTTCCAGTGCCTCAACTGGAACGATCACCGGAACGGAATTCAAAACTTTGGTCTCAACCCCTATCAACAAGTACAACTCTCAAACTGATAGATTGAACATCCTCAACAGACAATACTGAGTCTAGAAATGTCATTGGTGCAGTTCAATACTTATCACTCACCCGCCCAGATATCTCATTTTCAGTAAACAAACTTTCACAATTTATGCACAAACCAACAGTGACTCATTGGACAGCTGCAAAGCGATTACTTTGCTATATAAAGCAAACCATCTTTCATGGCATTCTATTAGAAAAAGATTAAGCTTAGAACTTACAACATACTCTGATGCGGATTGCACGAGCAACTATGATGATCGAACCTCAACTTCAGCATACATAAGCTTTCTTGGTGCAAATCCAATTTCTTGGAGTTCAAAGAAACAAATGGCAGTATCACAATCATCTACTGAAACTGAATATAGAGCCAATGCAAATGCAACTTTAGAAATTGTGTGGCTACTCTCATTATTTAAAAAATTCGACCTTCCATTATGAAGAAAACCAAAGCTACTATGTGATAATTTATGGGTCACACATCTTAGTTTCAATCCCGTGTAAAAAATGAAACACATTTAGATTAATCTTCATTTTGTGCGAGACATGGTCCAATGTGGAATTCTCATTGTTCATCATGTTAACACACAAGACCTGTTCATCATGTTAACACACAAGACCAGCTAGCCGACCTTCTCACAAAAGCACTTTCATGCCAAAGAACAGAAATTTTGAGAAACAAGATTGGCTTAGCCGATGACAGCTGATGAGTATATAAAAGTACACTTTAAATACCCTAATATTTAATTAAATTGCCAAAATATAAATAGAAATAATGAGATATAATTTTTTTTTATTGAATTTAATTTCTATTTATATTGAGATGTCTTTAAGTACTATCTATCTTCTTTTATTCGTTTTATTTTATTTTATTTTATTTTATTTATTTATTTATTGTTTTATTGTTATTGGTGTGAAGGAGTGAAAAAAATCATATGGGCCGCATGACAACTCATTTGGGTTTCAACAATTAATTAGTTGTATGATTTAAATTACTCTTAGATCCACCTCACAATTAACCGGACTTCACATGTAAACAAGTTTCTTGGAGGCCACACGTTGAATCAAGTGGAATTTGATAGTGGATTCAAGATACAAGTCAACGCATAAAGTGGAGGGCCCCATTACTTGCACACGTTGGCCTCTTTCTATTAGGTTACACTTTCTCAAGAGGAATGCATAGTTGTAGGCCATGTAGAATGGAAAGTAGCTCAATAGTTGGTGGTTCATCAACTACTTTCTCTTCTACTGTTGCTACCATAATCACTGCTCCGCTGCTATCTCGAACTACCAGCCCAATCCCAGCCTTTTGTAAATCTGAAAAAACAACCCTATCAACATTCAGCTAAAAAGAAAAAAATCTTCCTATGGAGGCTTCCATTTAATGACCTAATTTGCAGCACGTATATTTGGACAGTTTAAAGCAATAAAAGAATGTAACAAAGGCATAACATTATCTACAGCCATCTTTGGACTCACGAATTCATTAGCCATGGTTATTTTGTTTCTCCTACTCCATAAACCCTAACATATTACAAAGAAAAGATCAAATTCAGCTTCAGTTCCAGCTTGCATAATCACCTTCACAGTATCCATAAAACATTTATCAAGTTGTATTAGCTTAGCCAATGAAGGAAAACACTGCTAGCATTCTTGGACTGAAGAGCAAGACAATAGAGCATGAACATTATCTTCATCTTCCTCTTGGCAAAAAAAGCTTCCCCCATCAATATGGATTTTCCTTGCTCTGAGTTTCATACATGTTGGCAAAATATCTTTATAAACTCGTCATGCAAAGATCTTTATTTTCATGGGAACTCTCATCTTCCACAGTTGTTTCCATAACCTTTTCTCATGTATCCAATATGAGCTTTCCTCTGTATTGTTGGAAATCATCTCTTGTATCATTCATAGGCACTTTTAACACTATGGTTCCCATTAGGCTCAAAAGAGTACACCCATCCATCTCTATGTGGTGTAAAAGAGAGCCTTATCTTCAAAATCTCCTCAGCTACCATTGCATTGAAGAGAGCTCTCACTAAATCAACTTTCCATGTTCTAGTATCCTGGCAAATAAGAGTTTCCACAGTAGTATCTTCTTGTAAATCCCGAACCTAATTAGTGCTGACCAGCAAAAGTTGTTTATAATAGGAATCCAAAAGTCCTTCCAAATCCGAGTAGACTCCCTCGTACCTACCCTCCAGCGGCATCCCTCGATTAGCCATTTTTTGCTTTAAAATTTTTTCTCCATGCATAAGAGGGATTTCTTCCCAAAGCTGCTTGAAAAAATGACCCATTTGGAATATTTAGCTTTGTAAATTTTATGAAGTAGCGAGCCTTCATTTTGTAGAATACGTAACCGTGTTTGGCTAACAAAGCCATACTGAAAGAATGCAAACTTCTAAATCTCATTCCCCCCTAAATCTTGAAACACAAAGCTTTTACCAACTTAACCAATGCATTTTATGCTCAATGCTTCATTGCCCCCACCAAGATCTAGCAATCATACTCTCTAACTCTCTACATAAACACAAGAGTAGCTTAAAATAAGACATGGCTAGAGATGTAATCGGTCAAGTTCGGTCCAGTTTTAGATAAATTCTATAATCGAACCAGTACCATTGGTTTTGCATTTTTTAAAATCGATTACGCACCGGTAATATCGGTTTTATAGGTTCTGATCTGGTTCGGTCTAGTTTTTTGATTTTAAATTAGTCTATTAAACTATTAGTAGATATATTAATATTATATATAGTGATTAAAATAATTATATATTAGTATTTGTTATAATAATTTTAGTTTTTTATAACTATATCATTGATAGTGATAATATTAGTATACTAAGACTAATAGTATTAATATTATTATATCATTATTTCATATATAATTATTTAGTATGTAATTTATATATAGACTTAAAATATATTTCTAATAGTAATATAGTTTTAGACTATTAGTATTAAACCATAAATTGTAAATTATAACTAATTTACATTATATACTAATATATAAAATATTCTATATAATATAAAAAAATATTATTTTATATTAAATGTATTATTAAGAAAATTAATTAAAAATATATATTATATTCAACTGGTCCGATTCGGTTCCGTCTGATTCTAAAAATCTTAAAACCAAAATCGAATCGACACCTTACAATTTTGACATTACGAGAACTGATTTCAAATTGGTACCAACCTAAAACTAGACCGTTCTATCGATTTGGACCGATTCGGTCTGATTTTTTAATTTTTTTTACACCCCTAGACATAACATAAGTAGGGATTGAGAGGACTACGACTTTAATTAGAACTTCTCATCCACCTTGTGATAACAAACGTTCTTTCTAGCTTTGCAACTTTTCCCAAACTCTTCTTTTAATTTTATCAAAAGCACGAGTTTTTGATCTACCTACAAGATTAGGTAGACTAAGATATTTATCATAGTGCTAAAAAGTTCGGACTTCCCACATATTCAATAACTTTCTCTACTTTCCAGAATCCATATTCTTAAAAAAAATCATAGCAATTTTTTCTTTATTAACCTTTTGCCCCGATGCTTCCTCGTTCCTCCTTAGAAAACCTTGAAGACAACTTGTTGTAGAAACATCAGCTTTGCAGAAAGTAATACTATCATCCGCAAATAGCAAGTGACTCATCAAAGGCGCTCCTTGGCATACTCTAATACCCCTAACGTAATTGTGTATTTTGGCTTTCTTCAACAAACTAACAAGGCCTTTCGTGTATAAGAGAAATAGGTAAGGAAAAAGAGAATCTTCTTATCTAATTTCCCTAGTAGGTAAAATAGGACCATGGACTTCTCCATTAACCAAAACAGAAAATAAAACAATCCTAACATCTTGCATCACCAAATGAACAAAAGAAGTGGCAAAATCCAATTTTAACATAATCGCTTTTAGGAAACTCCATTCTCCTTGCCCAATTCTAATTCATGTATAATTTTTTTTCCAGCAAGGCTTGTGCCTAGGTCTTTATTATTTGTACATGATATGAAATTCATCTTAAAAGTTGAATGTCTTAAATTTAAACTAAACTAATAAATACGTAAAATATAAAGGAAGAAGAATACATCGTTAGTTTGACATTTTTACTACGCTAATCCTTATGGTTGGACCACGTTTTTGTAGATGTTAATAGACAAAAAGAATTATTAAACGGTTTTATTTATGAATAACTCATACCATCTGATGTTATTTCTAAAAACAAAGGCATATGAAACTAATCCTAAGCATGTCATAAGACTAGGGGATGGCAAAATTTATCTGAAGTTTGCCCCAGAAAAATCTTAAGGGTAAAAATATAATTTTAATTAAGAGACTATAATTTAATTAAGAGTGGTGCTACTATTTGGCTTTTCAATTTGTTCTCTTGGTGTGCTCCCTAGTATAATTTGTATTTTTTTTTAATTTCTAACATTTAAAATATATATATATATAAAGTATCAATATAATAATAATCATTTTCTTAACTATTAAATAAAAAAACTAAATAATGTGCGATCAAAATGAATGAACAGAGTGAGGCAACATACAATACAAGAAAATTGTTTATCTACAATTAGTTAATTTTAGTAAAATGATTATTTACAGTTAAAATTTCTCATAAATAATTTTTTCGTCGTAATTAATTGATTATAAAAATCTATTTTCCTTGTAGTGATATAATAGCATTTTTTTTTATTAAAGCAAAGCAAAATAAACCACAAGAAAAGATGAAAAAAGAACAATATCATATACAATCGTCTAAATGACAACATTGGTAAGTTTGCCTCCCAAACATAAAATATTTTAAAACCTGTGGACAAAAGGGTAGCCCATCAAACACAAATCATAAGGACAGAGAGGTACTTTTACCCATCAAAGACATTGGATCCTCAAAGACGCAGAGGTAATTTGTTCATTAAACAATAAACACCTCAAGAACAAAAAGAGTTTTCTTTTGCTCATAAAATACAAATATCAAGGACAAAAAGGTAACTTTTTCATCAACACAAACTACTAACAAACCTCAAGGACAAAAATATAATTTTTTATCAAACAATTAATCTATTAACAAACCTAAGAAAATAAAGGTAATTTTCATCAAACAAAATCCTCTATACACATGCGGACAGCGACAATATGTATAGAGTAGATATACATGTGTATATGTATTGAATTTTACTACGTACGGTTATTTTTATACACTTGGTTAAAATATTTATTTTTTGTTAAAAAAATATACAATCAATCGTATTAATAGAGTATATAAAAAAAATACAAAAATAATAGTATATAAAAATTTTCATAAGTATATGCGTATATATATATATATATATCATGTGTATGCAAACCGGGACATTTTTATTATGAAGCATTGAAGCCTGATTTTCGTTTGTGGGCGGTCTAGTTCATGACCCGTGGGCAGACCCATTTTTTACTCTTGATCCGATCCACTGGATTATGGTTTAATTGTATTATACTCTTATATTGTAGTTTCCATACTTCTTTTGTCATCATCTAAAATAAAATTTTGTGTTTTGCATGCTTAAGCGTATGCATTATCGAGTCACATCAACTTTATATTATGTGTGATTAGACGTTGAGGCCGTAGAGCAATATAGAGAACTTATTATGTCAGCTCATTAAAAAAATAATAAATAAATAAATAAAAACTTATTACCTTCAAGTACCATTTGAGTAGTTGGATCATTCATGTACGTACATTTATTTGAATTATCCTATAATCTACCGTTGGATAATTACGCCTACTTTACATATCTTATTGCTTTCCATAAAATAAGAATCCTAATATCATAAAATAAGAATCACTTTTATTAGAAACGACATTATTAGAAACCCAACATTTTAACATGTGATGATTGCGCAGTAGATTATGGGTGACAGCACCAAGACATTAAGCTCTGTTCATTCGCACGATGCCGACGCCTCATCAGGATCATATTACTTTGGAAATGGGAGTCATTAATTTCAATAATATAATATCCTCAAATTTGCATATCTTATTTATAATTTATAATTAAATTAAATTAAATTGTCTCAATTTCACTTTAACTGAATAATATTCGGTCTATATTATTTCAATAAAATGATTTATTTATTTCAATTACTGCCAACTTTATGAGAGTGCTTCTTTTGGAGATGCTTTCTAAAACACTTCAATAAAATTATTAGCTGAATAATAAATAAATAAATAAATAAGTAAATTCATTTTACTAAATATTGTAAAAATGAAAATTGTAGTTTTTGAGTGATCTAGACGTGCATTATAAAAATATCCATTACTGTTGGGCCCTTCAAAACTTGGGCTTATGGGCCAAAAGTCGTATTACTTTGTTACTATAATTTTCATATATATATATATATATATATATATATATTTATAATTAGCATATATTTTATTAATTTTATTTTCTCAGTTTTTTCTTTACCTTTGTGGTTGCTGGACGACTGTTGTGTCTGGTGCCTGCTGCAGCAATTCTCAGAAAATGCCACACAGCTTGTTCTCTTCAATCGAGGAGGAGCTCTTATTGATCTTCCATGGAGCTCCAACATGACCAAACTCTGCTTCAAAGATCAGATCGGTGAAAGAGAAGAACCTGCCTTCACAAACAAACGCCGTCTCTCTGCCCAATGCTCGAGTTTTGAAGCTTAAAAAGTACTTGTTCCACTCGAAGGGGAAGCCATGGGTGCCTTTCTCTTTCCCCTTTGCTGAAGATCTCGCTCTTTTTCAGCTCAAAAAACAGGTTGCCGCCTTCTCTCTCGCTTAATATATACGTGCATACACGCGCGTGTTTGCATGTGTGTGTCTGTGTATGAATGTTTGTTGAATTGAGCTTAACTGCATAGATTTCGACATTAATGTGGGGCATGGAATCTTAGTATTTAAATGGTGAAGATTGTAGTTGGGTTTGTTAAAGCTGGTTCTTTCTGGTAATGAATAATGTTGATCTGGGTTTGTGACCCCTTGTCTTTTGTGATGTCGTGGTTTTGGATTTTTATGGCGATTCCCCATCCTGTTCGAGCAATTGTCCCAGATCTAGTGTTAAATCTACCAAATTCGCTTCTATCATCAAAATTGAGTTTGTATAACTTATGCTCTAATTTTCTGGTAATAGCTTAGTACAAAAATTTAATGTTTATCTAGCTTATTCCATTTTCCTAGCTTTCCTTTTTTAGTTTCCGTATTATTTACAGTCTTCATGTGCTTTGAGTTAGTTTCATACATCCTATATGGTTAGTGCTGGTAACAACTCACGCGTGGGCGATGGCTAATGAGCTTGATCTAATTATCATCTCAGTTACTGGAGGCTTCAGGTACTTTGCTTTAGATTTGGATGTTTTCATGCCGGTGGACAAGCCTGTTCATACTTATGATTGCAAGATCACCCAACTATACTGTTGATCCAATTATTAGAAACAAGGGACCGAATGTAACCTTCATTTCCAATTGATTTTCTAGTACAGACGGGCATCCCAAAGACTAATTGTATGTAGTGTAAAATCTTCTGCGCCAACATTTCTCAAAAGCTAAATTCAGCATTGATATTGTTTTCTTTATTTTCTCTCTATATTCTCAATTGTGCGGATTCATTGATCTTCTGTGGCCTTATGAATCTAATGCAGCTATGGTATTCATTCTTATTTATGCTCCGATATTTGCAGAAGTGCTTTCAAGTCCCATATTGGTTTGGTTGTCTCACTTTTCAAGAATCTAGTAGCATGAATCTGTCTGCTTGATACCCTATTTTCACCTTTGGATTGTTGTATGCGAATGATTTTCCTGAAGAAAATGAAAATGACAACTTCATGGATTCCCAAGAAGTGAAGCGCTAAAACACCATGCAAATACTTGCCTGCACCAGTTTCTCTTTATACTTCCCAGTCCCCCTCAAAAGAACATGTTTTTTATATACTTTTTTTTATTTGATCCAGGTGGTCTCTCTGTTGGATATTGCAACACTGCCACCATGCTGAAGCAGATTCTGAGCAAACTACCTCGGAAGCTACCAAAAGCTGACCGAGATTCTGGAGAGAGTGATTCTGGCAACACTACTACCAATTTGGGCAGTGGCTTTCAATGTACAAATGTTGGTAGTGCTCTTTCAAGCAAGTTAAATGTTGTGAAACGGGTGTCTTCGGCAGTTTTTCCCACAAGCACTGCAACTGGAGTTGAAGCGGTGGAAGCTCATCTATCCTTCAAAGATGTTTCGAATTCCCAAAAGCAGAATCTTTTCATCAGCAAGTTGAACCTGTGCTGTGAGGTTCATGATTTTAATGATTCAGATAAGCAAGATATTAAACGTCAAGCATTGATAGAGCTTGTTGATTTTGTTTCTGCTGGATCTGCAAAGTTCACTGAACCAGCAATTGCTGCATTGTGTAAAATGTGTGCAGTTAACCTGTTCAGGGTTTTCCCACCTAAATATCGTTCTAATTGTGCTGGGGGTGAGACAGAAGATGACGAACCAATGTTTGATCCTGCTTGGTCACTTCTGCAAATTGTGTATGACCTACTTCTTCGATTTATCAGTTATAGTTCTCTTGATGCAAAGGTGGCCAAAAAGTATATAGATCATTCTTTTATTTTGAGATTACTTGACCTCTTTGATTCTGAGGACCCAAGGGAAAGAGACTGTTTGAAAACAATCCTGCATAGAATATATGGGAAATTCATGGTCCACAGGCCTTTTGTTCGAAAGGCTGTTAGCAATATCATCTATCGATTTGTTTTAGAAACTGAGCGACATAATGGAATTGCTGAGCTGTTGGAGATTTTTGGGAGTGTAATTAGTGGGTTTGCATTGCCTTTGAAGGAGGAACACAAGATGTTCCTATGGAGGGCTATGATTCCTTTGCACAAACCAAAATCAATTGGAATTTATCATCAGCAATTAACCTATTGTGTTGTACAGTTTATAGATAAGGATCCAAAGTTGGCCAGCACTGTGATTAAGGGACTGTTGAAGTACTGGCCGGTTACAAATAGCCAGAAGGAATTGATGTTTATAAGTGAGTTGGAAGAGGTTTTGGAAATGACTAGTATGGTTGAGTTCCAGAAGATCATGGTCCCTCTGTTTCGGCGCTTGGGATGCTGTCTCAATAGCTTTCATTATCAGGTAATTTATGTCATATTACCGCACTTATTAATGACACGCTTGGTGTAGAAACATTTTTTTTTTTTGGTGCGATGTACACAGAAAATGTCTCTGGTTGAAGTAGAACCCCTCTAGACATCTCTTTCATTTCCTCATTTTGTTCTTATTAAAACAGCATTCAACTGTTTTTTTTATTTTTTATTTTTTTGGTTATCTAGAAACTTGCATCGCGAATATTGGTTACAATTTACTTGGTATGTCAGACAAGCAACCTATGTTTAACGGAATGGGATTTATTCCATCTAAATTGTTTTTATTAGATGCTCGGTAGTCGTATTGTATCTAACAGATGGCGTTTTCATGCATTGAAAATTCTCAGGTGGCTGAACGTGCCCACTTGCTATGGAATAACGAGCACATCCTTAATCATGTCTCACATAACAGGCAGGTGATTTTGCCTCTAGTGTTCTCAGCTCTTGAGCGGAACACTAAGAATCACTGGAACCAAGCTGTGCTCAACCTGACTTTAAATCTGAGGAGAATGCTTTCTGAGATGGACGAGGAGCTGGTGATTGCCTGCCAACGTAAGTTGGAGGAGGAAGATTCAAGGTTAAGTGCGGCAGCTGAGAAGCGGAGATTGACATGGGAACGCTTGGAAATTGCTGCTGGTCTCCAACATTAGCTGGTAATATCTTAGTTCCGTAAAACCTGGCTCGTGCTCTGTCTCTTGCTAATTACGTCGGTAACAATCTGTGGGAAACAAATCAGAAAAGCCATTGTCGCAGCTTTATTATAGTACTGGACATAGGTTGTTGGATATTACCTAGACTGGGATGCCAATAGGGTTTCCATCTGCACTAAGATGCTGTGTTGTAATTGTGTTGAGTGGTTATGCTGCTGCCTTGAAGGTTCTTTCTGTGCACAGGAGGTTGGGTTGACGGGATTGCTTGCAATTGTGTGAATTGATCTCTCCTGTATCCTTTGCCCAAGAGCTGATTGTTCTTACCTACATTTCTATTTATTCTGTTGTGCCCCTTAAGAGTTTGCTGATCGTGCTGCCATCCTTTCCAAAATTATAGAAAGACTCTAGCCAATTGCTTCGATATGCCAAAGATGCATATTGATATAGTTATCCCATCTTTTGCTCTCGAAAGTCACAAATACCAACTAATAAGTATATGAAATTATTACTTGTCTTAAAAATTTATATCGAGGGGAAGAGGTATAATTTATTATTTTATATTATAATTTTTTTTTTATTTGTGGGTTAGATTTTTTTTCAATTAATAGGTTTGATAAGTAAAATATTTAGGTTTAATAAGTGAAATATTTGATTAAATAGAATAGAGTGTAGAATTAAGATTTAGATTTAGGATTTTTGTTTAGATATTTTGTAAACTTATTACTTCTTTTAAAATTTTCAATGGATAAAAGGAGATAGATTTTATTAATTTATATATTAATAAAGTAGATGACCATAAGTTATTGAATGGAAAAATGCTGGCGTTCTCATCTTGACAGGGCGGTTGGTTTCCTGGTTTGGATCAACCATATGGCTCTCAAAAATATTTCAAAAATAATGGGGAGAAGTCACATTCAAGAGCACTTACTTATATGAACAGTGATGTATACTGTTCACTTTACTGTTTATGTGAGTGAATACTTTTAGACGTGGATTCTTCCTAGCATGTCTCAAAATATTTTATTTAGATCAGATATGTGATGTATAAATGATATCCCTTAAAAAACCTCCATCATCACTTTATGGGGATCTTCACCATCCCCCATTTTAATCCCAGAAATTGTTCCATACAATTAACCAATCCATCGTAGAAATATTGGCACATCCTCGTAGGTTGAGGTTGTTCTGACGTGCAGACGTGTGTGTTTTTTGTTTTGTTTTGACTGTGACTCCGTGAATCAGTAGACAGTACAATAATTCAGTGTATATCAATTTCCTATTTTAAAGCCTTCTTTTGCAAGCAAAGGTTAATGGGAAATTCAGATGGTGGATCCTACAGAAATGATGCAGTCCCATGTCCCATCTTTGATATGACCTGCATTTTTCCTATGTCGACTATTTACCCAACCAAGATGATTATTCCACCCAAGCTCCCAAAGACTCTAATGACTGTAATAATTGTAAACAGTAAAAAGTGGTGACAATAATAACAATGTGAGTCGCATGATGTTTACGATGGTTTTGTCCTAAGATTTGGTCCCACATATGAGTCGGACTTATCCTCAAGTACAACTCTCAGTAAGATGTTGATGTTATTTTTGGTCTCCAAAATAATTCACAAATTGGGATGACTTAATTTAATATATTGATTATAATATATTTGTAAATAAATTATATATATAATACTGAATCATGCATATTTATTATTTATAAATTTATTTTTATAAAATATATATATATATTTTTTGTAGATTCAGTAGTTCTCATTTTGTTATTTCAAGAAGTTATTTTACTCTGATTTGAAAATAGGGTTAATTCCTCAAGAAGTTTTATGCATTTTTAAATGGGTTTCTAGGGTTGGCTTTTAATAAAAACAACTATAAATGCATGCCATATACTCAAATTCTGTTAACTGATCCCTCTGTTCAATGTCTGTTTTCAATCCTATGAAGAAAATGCTGATACTTAATTTTAATTTATTTTATTTTATTTCTATGTTGATGGCGTTCAGACTGATCTTTTATTTATTTATTTATTTATTTTTGTCTTTCAAGATATTGATAGTGGACACACGTCATCGTATGATTAGCCATAATGTGACAAGTAATGTCATAATCGCAGATGAACCAATTTGATGTGGTTTTTTTATAGAATAAATCTATCTATTATTTCGTTTTTTATCATTATTTTACTATTTCATAATACTCATAACATGATATTAGATGATAACTTTATAAATAAAATAAAATAAATAATTTTTAATTATTTAATATTACATCGTAAAATGAAAAGAAGATAATAAAAAAAATGGTGAATACAATTACTCTTTGTTTTATGATCATTTTCTAGAAACCATTTGCAATTGAACGAAGTCTCAAAGGATCAATAACTAAACTTATCCAAACGTTTAAATATACAAGAATGTAATCTATTTTTAAAAATTAAAACTCAACAACAATCTATAAGTGGATAAAAGATGCATATTATTCGAATTTGATAAAAAAGAGAGCAGGTGACCCTCCAACGTTAACTAATTCCGGGAACTCCACGTAAACATGAATAAATTCACACCAACTTAAGAGGATCTTTTCCAAACTTAAAATTTTCAGTCTATAAATAGCCCCCAGTAACTTTCTCCCATTAGAAAATTGTATTTTTCTCAAATGGGTATATAGTGCATAGATAATAAATGTTTATACGACATAATTTGATTTGAAAATATAAATTTTAACTCTATTGATTATGAATGTGTTTAGATGTTAAGTTGAGTTGAAATGAATTGAGTTCTTTATTAATAGTAATGAGTTGAGTTCTTTATAAAAAATAATAAAAGAGATAATAAAGTAAATTTTATAAAACTCATTTAAAATGAGTTTAGATGTGTTTAGATGTTAAAATGAATTTAGATATATTTATGAAAATTTTAAAAAAGTTGTAAGTCTCATGTATAAAGATGTGTTAAATTAAAAAAAGTTATAGATCTCACACGTATAAAGAGATTTTAAATTGAGATAAATTTAGTGATTTGATAACTGAGTATTTAGATGTTAAGCTTAACTTAAAATTAAATTGAACTAAGTTGAGCTCAATGCATTCTAACATCGGCCTAAATCCTTTACTCATATGTCCTATGCGTCATATATTGTTCTATGTAATACTAAAAGAAAGAGTTATTATATTCTCAAAACAGTGTGTAAAACATATCATTCACGTAATTTAAATTCAAAGATTTATAACTTATAAGATATAAATTTTAAAATAACAATTCTATTTTAAGGTATTTACACAACATTATTAACATGAAGTAATTTGATTTGGAAGATAAATTATTTTAAATCGAATTATGCCATATATACAAGCTGAGAATAGATTTTTTTTAAAAATAAAGATTATATTGCAAGATTCATTTTTAGCATACCCAACATATCGATAATGTAAACCACCCTATAATCGGCACAATGCTTGAATAGTTATTTATACTGAATTTTATAGATTAATATTTAGACACATATATTATATGGTCAATGTAATAACTATTGAATTAATAGTAATTTATCTGTTGCCCAGATGACTAACACAAGAGGGAGGGTGAATTGGGTTATATTAAAAAATTAATACTTATAAACTAAATATACAATATAAAATATAACCAAAATATAAAGCAGTAGGAAATATAAAGAGTAGGGTAAGAGAAAGCAAACTCAGTATTTTTACGAGGTTCAGCCCCACTGCCTACGTCCTCGCCTCAAGCTACCCCTTGAGGATTCCCAAATCCACTATTCAATCTCTTTTAGGTGGAGATAGAAACCTATTACACCTTTGAGCAGCACCGCTCCAAAGATTCCGTGTAGAACACCCTCTACACTTCCAATCACCTCACACTTGGTGATTCAACTATTCCCTGTGTAGAACACCTTCTACACACACAAGGATTATACACACCCTCTTACTTCCAATCACCTCACACTTGGTGATTTAACTATTCCCCGTGTAGAACACCTTCTACACACACAAGGGTTATACACACCCTCTTACTGATACAAGAATTGATAGTGGGTAGGCTATCAGAAAACACTCCTCAATGAGTGAAATAAGAACAATACAGCACAAACTATATCTCTCTCAACAAGAATAAGAATTAAGGCTCAAAACTTTAGAAAAGAGAGAATGAGAGCTTTGAAAGAATGATGCAAAATTTAGCAATAGATGTGTAAGCTCTTGTTGTGATTTTTGCAAAATTCAAGTGAGCTATTTATAGGTAAATGAGTCTTCAATTTCAAATTTGAAAAGATTCCCATGTCAAATAAGAGCACTATTCACTTTTCAAAAAATTCAAATAAAAACATTTCCTTTTTGCATTTGTCAAAGACAACTCCATTCATTTTTCAAAGAAATCAAACCTAATCTTTTGCTTTTCATACAAGACAAAATGAGCATGATTTATTTTTCAAACCAAATCATCTTCTTTTTGCATATGTCAAAAAAACACACAACCACCCTTTAAGATTTTCAAACAAATCATCTATCTTTTATATTTGTCAAAAAAACACACAACCACCCTTTAAGATTTTCAAACAAATCATCTATCTTTTATATTTGTCAAAAAAACACACCACCTCCCTTCAAGACTTTCAAACAAAATATGCACATGTCAAATATGATAATCAATCATCTTATAAAATCAAGTTTTTAAAAAAAATATAATTTTCGAAATTATTTTGTTTGATGGTGTTATGCACATGTGAAAAACATAATTTTCAAAACTAAGACATTTAAAAATGTCTTGCATATGTGGAAAAAGTAATTTGATGTTTTATGAGAAAAAAGAGTAATTTGGAGCCTTAATCCAATTTCTAATTTTATCAAGAGATGTACAAAAATAATCTATGAGTTTCATTTGTAGACTTGATATCTTTCTTGCTCATGCTTGATTTCTTGATGTGTTTAGCTCCCTTCATGCATAGACAACTTGAGCTTGAGTTTTCAATATTATTTGTTATCATCAAAATTTATACGTAAATACAAGACTTGAAACCTTGGGTTCAACAATCTCCCCCTTTTTGATTATGACAAATACTTAGTAGAAATCTGCGACCTCCAGTAATACTTAAGCTCCCCCTGAAAATATGCGTTAGTATTTCAAGAAAAATATAAACATGATTCTAGCATATATAACATGGTAGTATAATACTAGTATAAGACTTCTCCCCCTTTTGGCATCATTAAAAAGGAATCATAATTAGATCAATAAGATATAATCCTGCAATAACCAATAGACAAATAAAACGCTGCGTTAGTAGAGACTGTAGAAATTAGAACCACCCGTGTCCGACAAAAGTTGCAAACGTTGAAGCCGAATTTTATCATCTCGGTGCGGAAGAAGATTTAAATCTGCTTGATGTTATTGACGAATTAGATGTTTCGGAGATTTGAAGATGAATAATTAAAATTATTCGTGTCCGACAAAGACAGCAAAAGCTGCAGGCCTAGCTTTGGCAATGCGGTGCGGAGCCATGCATGTCCGACAAAACCTGCAAATGTTGGAAGTCTAACTCTGGAAATTCGGTGCGGAGCCACGCGTATCTGACAAAACCTGTAAAGGTTGGAGGCTTAGCTCTAGCAGTCGGTGCGAAAGCAGATCAATCGCCTGATGTTGTTGACAAACGGGTTTGAAGGCTCTGAGTTTCTATAAAAAAATCATTTTCACCAATCGAATACCAAAAAAAAAAAAACATTGCTTCTTGATCTAAGTTCTGTTTCTCCATAACGATAGAATGGCCGAAAAATTCTCTTCCACTAATGTTCTACACTTGAATCAGGAACCCTTGACGCATCAACCATCAATCTTCTCTCCTAAGGCCGTCAATGCCATGATAGGAGCAGAGAACCGTTTTTCTAGTAAGAAAACTTTTGACAATGTGTGTCCAGCATATCTTATATTTCTTTTGACTAATAAGATTTGAAGAGACAATAGTTTGTCTTGTTCTTTATGCTATCTCTATAAAATCAGTTTTAAAATTCATCCGATTTGCATCAAATCTTATTCTAATCTCTATAACTCATCTGCATTCCTTCAATATTCTCGCTTTAAGTTTTCAATTCTTTTCTCAATGGCTTATTCTTCTAACATTCCTCTAGATGCATCCATGAGGTATTCTACATCTCAATCTCATGTCCTTTCTGCAGCTACCATTGGCGCCATGTTGCAGCAAGAGAACAACAGTTTGGCTAATAAGCCAGACTCCGATGCTATCTACGACTTGGTGAGTCTCGGGACTCGCTATTCATCCTCTATTGTCGCTTTTTCCCAGCGGCTACAAGTCAAAAATCATGAGGTTGAAAAGCTTAAAGAACAAATTGTTGTACTTCAACGAATTGTTCAAGAGTCTCACACAAGGGAAGGAATCCTTCGGCAGAAGAATAAAAAGTTGAAATCTCTATTGGATTCTTCATTCCGCTTGCCAGTTTCCATGGATAGGGATGACATGATATTGTATGAAGAGAATGAGCGTCTCAAACATGAGGCTAAGAACCTCAAGTTTATGTAAAAGTATTTAAAAAAATATCTCTCTATTTTTATGAACTCTGATCTATCTTTCAAGAGATATTCATAACATGCATCATACCTATTTCTCTTCTAATCATAAATAATCTATCTTCTGGTAAGGGTTTTGTGAATATATTTGCTAACTGATCGTGTGTGTTTGTGAACTCCAGTACTATATCGCCTTTTCTGCACACGATCTCAAAAAAATGATATCTTATTTCAAAGAACCAGTATAATCGGTACCTGAATAACTAATAAGATCGAAATAATGTGTTTAGGATACCATAACTCTAAGTCAATGGTATTGGCAAAATATCTAAAAATCCGCTTGACTGCAATCAAATGAGATTATTTTGGAAATGATTGAAAACGTGTACATAAACATACACTAAACATAATATCTGGTCTACCGGTTGTCAAATATAATAAGCTACCAATCATACCTCGATATACCTTCGAATCAACTAGTTTACCGGATTCATCTTTATCAAGTTTAGTAGATGAGCTCATTGGTATTCCAGTTTCCTTAGCACCTTCCATCTCAAACTTCTTCAGCAATTTTTTAATATATTTTGATTGATGAATATCCCACTTTTTGCTTGCTTAATTTGCAATCCGAGAAAGAATATAAGCTCTCCCATCATGCTCATTTCAAATTCTTCCTGCATAGTCTTAGCAAAAACTTGGCACATATTTTCATTAGTAGCACCGAATATTATATCATCAACATAAATTTGAATCAAAAGAATATCATCATTTTCGTATATAATGAAAAGAGTTGTATCAATTTTTCCTCTTAAAATGCCTTTTTCAATCAAGAAAATACTGAATCTCTCATACCGCGCTTTAGGAGCTTGTTTGAGTCCAAATAGTACTTTTGTGAGTTTGAAAACATGATTTAGAGAAATATGATTTTCAAAACCTGGAGGTTGCTCAGCATATACTTCTTCATTTATAAAACCGTTTGAGAAAGCACTTTTAACATCCATTTGAAAAAGTTTGAAGTCTTTATAACAAGCATATGTAAGTAGCATTCGAATAGCTTCTAATCTTGCGACTGGTGCATATGTCTCATCATAATTGATTCATTCTTCTTGATTGAAACCTTGGACTACTAGTCGAGCCTCATTTCTAGTAATGACTCCGGACTCATGTTTCTTGTTTCTAAAAACCCATTTTGTTCCAATAATAGTATGATTTTTGGGTTTAGGAACAAGTGTTCAAACATCATTTCTTTCAAATTGATTAAGCTCTTCTTACATAGCTAGAATCTAAGATTCATCAAGAAGTGTTTCATCAATATTTTTAGGTTCAATCTAAGATAGAAAAGCAGTATGATTGCTAATATTTCTAAAAGATGATCGAGTACTTACATCTCGTGAAGGTTCTCCTAGAATTTATTCCGCTGGATGATCTTTCACATGTTTCCACTAATTGGTTGCATCTTGTACTAAGTCTTGATGATCTTTCCTTCTATTTCCATGATCTTCCCTTTTGAATTGTCTCCAAATATCACACATCCTTTTTCTTTAGAAGTGAAGTCAATGAATTTAGTTTTGTCTTCTGTCACGTATCTTGAGCATCCGTTATCTAAAAATCATTTATTTTTACCTGTAGAATACTTCATGCATACCTACAAAAGCAATTAAAAACAATTCCTGGTACCCAAGTTCTTTGGGTCCTTTATTTATTAGTATTAGAAGAAATAAGATTTTTAGGTACCCATATGGCCCTAATAGTCATTGTATGTTTTCTTCTAATAGGACAAGCAAAATAATTATGATCATTTCTATTACAAAAATTGCAAATAGCATGTGACATATATGAAGAACTTGAGTGATTATAATAGTATCTTTTTTTAACAAAATTATTTTTATGAAAAGAATTTTGAATATTGGACTTTGATGTAGAAGGATTATCAAAGAAGTTTTTATAAGGTTTGTATTTTTGTTTTGGCATATATCCCAAGCCTGCCTTATCAAAAACACATCTTTGACTACCAAGAAGTTTTTCAAAATTTCTTTTTCCATTCGTAAAGTTTTCAATAATATTTTCTAAATCAGTTTTCTTTTTCTTCAACTCAAAATTTTCATCTTTCAAAACAATATTTTCTTTTCTTAAAATATCAATTTCGTTTGTTAAAGAAGAATTTTTCTTTTTCAAAACAGTATACTTGATACCCAATTTTTCAAATTCCTCATATACTTCTTCTAAAACATTTTGCAATTCTTCATATGAAGGATCTTCAATATTATCAAAATTTGTTACCTCAATGTCATCTTTAGCCATAAGACAAAGATTTCCTGATTCTCCATTGCTTGCTTCACTATCTGAGCTACTTGAATCATCATCCCACGTAGCTTTCATTGCTTTTTTGCCTTTGTTTCGATCTTTCTTTAGCAGAGAACAATCTGGCTTGATATGACCGGGTTTATTGCATTTATAACAAATTAAAGTGTCATTTTTACCTGAATTTTTCTTGGAAAACTTATTGAAGGATTTCCTTGGAGGAGTTTTATTTTTCTTTAAGAACCTCTGAATTCTTCTTGTTATCATTGCAACTTCTTCATCTTTGTCGTCATTTTCCTCATCTTCATCACTTTCACTTTCATGTGGAACAACTTTAAGTGCCAAGCTCTTCTTTGACTTTCTTTCTTCTTCTCCTCTTTTCAATGTGTACTCATGGGTGATAAGTGACCCGATGAGTTCATTCACTTCGAGCTTCTTGAGGTCTCTAGCTTCAAGAATCGCTGTCACTTTTGATTCCCAACGTTTTGGTAGAGAGTTGAGAATTTTTCTTACTATCTCCACTTTGGAATAAACTTTGCCAAGAGCTGTCAAGCTATTTATGATGTTAGTAAAACGAGTGTACATACTAGAAATAGATTTATCATCATTCATCTTAAACATTTCATATTCATGAGTAAGAATATAAATTTTTGATTCCTTGACTTGAGAAGTTCCTTCATAAGTAACTTCCAAGTTATCCCAAATTTCCTTTGCTGTAGCACAAGTCATTACTCTATTAAATTCATTACCATTGAGAGCATTATATAATAAATTCATAGCAGTTAAATTCAAAATATAAAGTCTATCGTCTTCACGATTAAACTCTTCTTCTTCCTTTTTGACCTTTACTCCATCAACTACTTTTGTTGGAATATAAGGTCCATTTACAATACATTTCCAGATTTCTCGACCTTGAGCCTGAAGGAATATTCTCATTCTAACTTTCCAGAATGAGTAATTGTCTCCACAAAAGAGTGGAGGCCGACTGCTAGATTGACCTTCACCAAATGAAGCTGCAATGTTAGCCATAAGATCTTAACTCAAAAGATAGTTAATCTTATAATAGAGCTCTAGCTCTGATACCACTTGTTGCCCAGATGACTAACACAAGAGGGGGGGTGAATTGGGTTATATTAAAAAATTAATACTTATAAACTAAATATACAATATAAAATATAACCAAAATATAAAGCAGTAGGAAATATAAAGAGTAGGGTAAGAGAAAGCAAACTCAGTATTTTTACGAGGTTCAGCCCCACTGCCTACGTCCTCGCCTCAAGCTACCCCTTGAGGATTCCCAAATCCACTATTCAATCTCTTTTAGGTGGAGATAGAAACCTATTACACCTTTGAGCAGCACCGCTCCAAAGATTCCGTGTAGAACACCCTCTACACTTCCAATCACCTCACACTTGGTGATTCAACTATTCCCTGTGTAGAACACCTTCTACACACACAAGGATTATACACACCCTCTTACTTCCAATCACCTCACACTTGGTGATTTAACTATTCCCCGTGTAGAACACCTTCTACACACACAAGGGTTATACACACCCTCTTACTGATACAAGAATTGATAGTGGGTAGGCTATCAGAAAACACTCCTCAATGAGTGAAATAAGAACAATACAGCACAAACTATATCTCTCTCAACAAGAATAAGAATTAAGGCTCAAAACTTTAGAAAAGAGAGAATGAGAGCTTTGAAAGAATGATGCAAAATTTAGCAATAGATGTGTAAGCTCTTGTTGTGATTTTTGCAAAATTCAAGTGAGCTATTTATAGGTAAATGAGTCTTCAATTTCAAATTTGAAAAGATTCCCATGTCAAATAAGAGCACTATTCACTTTTCAAAAAATTCAAATAAAAACATTTCCTTTTTGCATTTGTCAAAGACAACTCCATTCATTTTTCAAAGAAATCAAACCTAATCTTTTGCTTTTCATACAAGACAAAATGAGCATGATTTATTTTTCAAACCAAATCATCTTCTTTTTGCATATGTCAAAAAAACACACAACCACCCTTTAAGATTTTCAAACAAATCATCTATCTTTTATATTTGTCAAAAAAACACACAACCACCCTTTAAGATTTTCAAACAAATCATCTATCTTTTATATTTGTCAAAAAAACACACCACCCCCCTTCAAGACTTTCAAACAAAATATGCACATGTCAAATATGATAATCAATCATCTTATAAAATTAAGTTTTTTAAAAAAATATAATTTTCGAAATTATTTTGTTTGATGGTGTTATGCACATGTGAAAAACATAATTTTCAAAACTAAGACATTTAAAAATGTCTTGCATATGTGGAAAAAGTAATTTGATGTTTTATGAGAAAAAAGAGTAATTTGGAGCCTTAATCCAATTTCTAATTTTATCAAGAGATGTACAAAAATAATCTATGAGTTTCATTTGTAGACTTGATATCTTTCTTGCTCATGCTTGATTTCTTGATGTGTTTAGCTCCCTTCATGCATAGACAACTTGAGCTTGAGTTTTCAATATTATTTGTTATCATCAAAATTTATACGTAAATACGAGACTTAAAACCTTGGGTTCAACATTATCAAAATATAAATACCTTAAAATGGATAAAAGAAAATATATCTATATAAAATGAAGCATGCACATAAGAAAAAGTCCATATTATTAATAAAATATTTCATGATCAACTTATGATTTAAAAATATATTATAAATATAATTTTTCAATTTAACCAATCTAAAATAGAAGACCATTAGTATTTTTTTTAAAGGAAAAGAAAATCAATGACGTGTGATATATTTTCTCGTTATTATCTCAGTATGAACAGTAGTGTCAACTTTTAGATACTGAATAAACTCTTTTTACAAAAAATATTTTATTTATTTATTTACCTCATTTCATTTTATTTTTAAATATTGGTTGATCATAACCTCTTTTTCCCCTACAGTACAAACCTTATTTGCTTTCTCTTCTTCTTGCAGTTTAGGTAAGTTTTTCTTCTTGCAGTTTTTTTATTTTATTTTTCTTGCAAGTTCTATGTCAACTTTTAGATAGTGTCCAGTTTTTTTTTTTTCTTCTTGCAGTTTCTTCCCTCACAATGCTTTCTCTTCAGTTTGGCTCAAATTCGAAAATCTCTCAACTTAGAACTAGTTTATTTTCAATGATAAAATTGAAATGAAATAAGTTGAGATTATAGTAAAAAGTTAAATAAAATTTTATTATAATATATTTTTTTTATATGATTTTTGGATTGAAATAAAAAAAAAATTAAATTATTTATATTATTTTATATTAAAATTTAAAAAATATATATAATAATTAAATAAAATGAGACGAGATATTTTTTTAAAACAAACAGCCTTAATTCTCTCAATCTCTCACGTATCTTCAGTTTTGGTTGGTTTTTCATTTTAAAACTCATTCTCTTCTCGGCAGAATCTCCCTCTCAGACTCACCCTCCATGTCAAATTTATGATTCATCTTGATTGTTGTCGCGATTTCGTGGGTCTTGTATCATCGTTGTCGTCGATGATAGTCAGCGGCGTTCATTAAGGAGGATCCAAAGTTGTCGGCTTTGGCACTTGTGTTTCTAATGCAAACGAAGAGTGATTGGGCTTTTGTAATTGAGGAAGAAGGAGCGTTTTGAGGCGGGTCTTGAAATGGATTTGAGAACAGAGATGGAAAGGAAAACGAAAATGTTGAAAGAAAAATGAATGAATGCGACGAATTATTACGTAAAGGAAAACGAGTGAAAATCGAGAAGAAGATAAAGGAAAGAGAAGAAGTTTTAAGCAAAATTTTACTGGTTGGATGACTGAATTTTACGGATTGGCTGTCAAGTCAGCCACTAAAATTTGGCTTTTATATATAATATTAGATGCCTCTTTTTAGCATTAATACTAATTCAGCAATCAAATCTCAAATATTAGATGATGTTGGGGCTAAAGAATGTGGTAACGCTGAAAGGTATTTGAGTTTACCTCAATGGTAGGAAGAGGGAAGAATGCAACTTTTAAATCTATCAAGAGTAGAGTGCAAGCAAAGATTAATTGCTGGAAAAACAAGTTCATTTTTCAGGCAGGTAAAGAAGTTTTAATAAAATCTATTTTGCAAGCCATTCCCACTTTATGCTATGTCAATTTCTATGTTACCCAAGAAATTATGTGATGAGGTCTCTCAATTATTAGCTGATTTTTGGCGGGGCCACATGGGTAATTCTAAGAAAGTTCATTGGAGGCAGGGGCGGAACCAGAATTTTGTGTTTGGGGGGGCGATCGATAAAATGTACAATAAATATAAATTTTATAACGATGATCATCAGTGATAAAAGTGTCATATTTTGTTATTACCGAACTCTCTAAATGTATATTAATCTTCGAATTGTTCTCGTCTTTTAAAAAAATAATAATAATTATTTTTAAATACTTGCTCATATTTTTCTATAATTTAAGAAAAATTTATAGATTAAGAATAAATTTGAGAACTTTCTAATAAGTAATGATATAACGCTGTTAAATTTTTAACAAACTATATCTCATAATCATACAAGTTAGACTGAAACTAAATAAGTGAGTATAATCAATCAATTTTATAATCATATAAATTTATAATCAATTTTTTTCATTAGAGTTAAACTGTTAATTGAGTGACTGTGAAATTATGTGAGTTGAAATTTGAGTTTAAGTGAAATTAAAAATTAGAATATAAATGGATATATATTAAGATTTAGATGAATAATTTTAGTAAAAAATATTTGGGGGGGCAATTTTTATTTATTTTTAATTTGAAAGAGAATTTTAATCATATATATATAATTATATATATTTATGTTATAAATTAATTTTTAAAAAACTGCCCCCCCAACCCGTAAGCTGGGTCCGCCCCTGATTGGAGGAAATGGTCTTTAACGAGTCTTTCAAAGGGTATAGGTGGTATGGGGTTTAGTGATTTGTGGTGTTTTAATAAGGCAATGCTTGCAGAGCAGTACTGGCGGCAATTGATGAATCCTAATAGCTTGGCAACAAGAGGGTGTTGAGAAATAAATATTTTAAGCATGATGATCTGTTAAAAGCAAAAAAGGGAACGGGGTCCTCTGTGATCTGGAAGAGTATTTGTGATGCAGGGTGGCTTATAAAGGCAGATAAGAGATGGAGAGTAGGTAATGGAGAATCAATCAGTATTTGGTATGTTAAATGGCTGCCAACACCTACTACTCACATGGTCCAATCCCTTGTTCATATTCTTTCTCAGGATGCAAAGTTGAATGGATTGTTACTGCCTATTGGGACTTGGAATCTTCAATTGATTGATGAGGTTTTTAATCCTGAAGAAGCATCGGTTATTAAATGTCTGCTAGTAAGCAAGAGAAATTCAAATGACACAATGATATGAGGACAGTCAAAAAAATGAGATTTTTACAGTCAAATTTGCCTATCACTACTGTTGTCAACTTCAGGCAAGTAGTGTTAGTGAGGGGTCTGATTCGGGCTCTTTTACTACAGTGTGGAAGAAAATATGGGCACTAAATATTCCTAACAAGGTAAAGCATTTCTTGTGGAAAGCAGTGAATGAGAATCTTCCTACTACCAAAAATTTAAGCTTGAAGAAAGTGTGTGCTAATGGTACTTGTCCCATTTGCCATAAAGAAGATGAAACCAGTACTCATGTATTGTGGAACTGCATTGCGGCACAAGACAAATGGGCAGATGGTGTGAGTCCGGTGCAGAAGATGGCAAGTGTGGCTGGTGACTTTATTCATCTATGGCAGGATTTGATGATGTATTGTAATTCTAGTATGTTGGAACTTGTTGCAACAGTTCTGAGGTGTGTCTGGTTGCGTAGAAATAAACAAAATTTTCAAGGCGTGTGCGACAGTCCATCTTAGATTTGGAAGTGTGCTAGTTTGGAACTGGGGTCTTTCCATAAGGCACAGGCTTCTGATAATGTTAGTAACGATAACAATACGTCTTGTGGAAATCCTTATGGGTTGTGGAAATGGAGAAAGCCTCTTGAGGGTTGGCTTAAAGCAAACTGAGACGCCGCCTGGGATGAAAGTTAGAAGATTATAAGTGGTGGTGTTGTTATCAGAAATTGGGAGGGTAATCTGATGGCTACAACAGCATGGTCTCAATGCTTTGTGTCTTGAATTAAGGTTCCATAATGTTCAGTTTGAGGGGGATGCGCAGGTAGTTGTCAACGAAATTTGTGATCCCAAGCAGAACTGGTCATGGTATGGCAATAAGATTGAAGATTTGAAGATGTTTTTTGTTGTTCATGACTGTCGGCTCCAGTATGTACCACGGACTGGAAACAATGTTGTTTACATTGTGGCTAAATTAGCCTTATCTTTCCATGAGGAAGTTGTATGGATTGAGGAGGGTCCTCCTCAAATTCAACATTGTATAGCTCAGGAAGTGATGTAACTTTTGCTGATTAATGAAACGTTACAATGTTGATTAAAAAAAAATTAAGTTTCACAGTACATGTCACGTTTTTTTTTTAAAAAAAAAAAAGAAAAGGAAATGCTATGCTCATATTGGAGGCTCCTGCTTGAATTTTTTTTCAATTTTTTATTTATTTAAACTTTGTAATCAAGATATTTGAAGATGTTAGAAAAATCATATAAAACAAAATTAAAATGCATTAATGGGAGGGGCTCCCAACAGTGGGCTTAGAGTGGACCTTTATTCAAAACGAGGTCATACCCAGTTTTATATCACACACGTCAC
Organism: Platycarya strobilacea; assembly: GCA_036898215.1. NCBI lineage: Eukaryota > Viridiplantae > Streptophyta > Magnoliopsida > Fagales > Juglandaceae > Platycarya > Platycarya strobilacea. Next base: position 50,785,867 of record CM072546.1, read on the forward strand.
ATGCTTGGCCATCCTCCTACTCCCTTTTCTTGATGAGTTTTTCTACGGTCACAGATTGGAATTTTTGAACGGGATCTCGCCCAATATTTTAAACACCATACTTATCAATATATCGATCAAGATATTAGAATAAAATATTTCGATATCAATACTATTTCATGTACTATTTTAAAATAATCTATATGTAAATAAATTATATATATATATATATGTATGTAAATAGTTTAGTTTGAATTGGGATAAAAAAATGGCAAGAAATGAAAAAAAAAAGGGTAAAAGACCAAAATTTGATACGATCGAAATATTGACAAGTACAATCAAAATATCAGTTGGTATAGTCGAAATATCTGCCAAAACAAAATAGCAATTTTTTTGTATCAGATCACTGATCGGTACGACATTTTGACTATACCAATCGATACAATACGAAGTTAAAAACTATAATCTTGTCTGTAGCTGATTTTTTTTCCCTTTTGTTTTCAACTATTTTTTAATATTTCTATAATTTTTTTTGAAAAAGAGAAAAACCATAATATCATTGTAAAACACATTTGTAATCATTATATTAAAAAAGTTTTAAAAAAATTATAAAGCCACATTCAGGAATTCCCGTTTGTGGCTATAGTATTATTCTTTCTCTATCTCGCGTCTTTCCTTCGCAACTAATAATTAATAATAATTTTGACTACGATTTAAATGATGGAGTTAAGAAAAATATTATAGATTCAAAAAGATCCCACAAACCGATCCTACACATTGATGTCACGTGTCCCCTATTTTTCTCCCTCTTCCTTCCTTCTCTTCCATTTCTTCCCAACTCTGCCCTCTACCTCCACGCCGGCCAAACGTGGTAGGGGATCACTGTTTGTGGCTGGGGTGGTTGAAAACCATCTTTGAGAGGGACATACAACTCTGACGAGCCACTTGGTGGCTATGAGAGTCTCGATTTCATGTTTAAAGACCATGGGCAATTTCAATTTCATAGCCGAAAGCATCATGCTTTAGGGACCATCTTCTGTGGCTAGAGTGGTCGGAAACCACCCCTAGGAGGGACATACAACTCAGTGGTCGCTGAAGTCTTGATTTTATAGTCGAAAGTCATGTGCATTCTCGATTTGGATTAAGGTTGCAGGGGAGAGATAAAGTTTCTGGGAGAGGTTGCCAATGGTGAAGATGTACTCACTGGTGTAAGGAGAATCCGGTGAGGTGGTTGACAGTGATGAATTGTGTGAGGAGGAAGAGACGATTGGGGGCAAGAAGGGGGAAGTTGAGAAAAAAAAAATTTAAAAAAATAAAAGAGGGAAGAGACGTGGCACACTATCAATATGTCATTTCAGTGTGTGAGATCTATTTATGAAATTCTTTTATATCTGTAATAGCTTCCTAATAGGAGGGGACCCAAATTGCATTTGGCACTTTAATTACTGCTAGTTAAAGAAATTTGACAAGTCTTATTATAAAAATTATAATGATAGTTTATAAATTGAAAAATTACATCGATAATCTATCAATTGAAATGACTTACGTGATCAGTAATAGAGTCATATACATTGCAGTCGGTGCAAATAAATCTTAACAGAATACAAAAGGTATGTGAAAGATTATACAAAATTATGAATTCTTTTACTTGTAGCGCCCACTTGAAAATTAATATGACAAGATAATCCTTGAACCCTTTGTAGTTTCTACAATTCAGTCCAAAAATCATTATGGGATCGATTATAAATTCATTTCATAATTCAAACAGTTAAAAAAATATATATATGTTCTTCAATAAAACAGAATTAAGTATATATACCTAAGGCTAAAAAAGTAGCTTCGATATCTCAAAACATAAAAAAAATAAAGCAAATCGTAACTCCAAAAACTGAAAAAATCATAGAAATCCCAAACCAAAGTGTTTTGACTTATCTGAAAATCCCTCTACATTTTTTAAATAAATAACATTGTTTGCTGTAATTGAATTGGTTTGGTTTTTGTCATTTTCATGGGGTTTTATTTTATTTTTTAAAATTCATAACTTCATATCATTTTTTTAATTATCTATTTTAGTTAAAATTCCCACCCACTAAATTATCAAAATATTGGCTACATCACTGTACATGCTACGTCGATTTTAGGGTAATGTAAGATTAAAATAATCATAATTCCTCGCTATGAGAATGCAATTTAAATTTCAAACCCAACAATGAGATACACAAAAGTATCACCATTTTATTATTTAGATTGAAAAAGATAACAACAAAATTAATGCTTGATACAGTTATAGAATCGGTAAACTTCACACTTCTTTAAAAAAAAAAAAGGAATTTATCATTAAAAAAATAACTTTTATATAAATTTTAAATTTACTACAATATTTATCAGTTATTAATAAAAATCAACACTATAATCTATTATAATCTATTACGAAAAATGATAGGGCTATTGTTGGTGTGTCTCCTTTTTAAGGAATTATTATTTATTAATATATTTTTTTTAATATTTAAAAATAAAAAAATGATAGATGTAATTATAGATTTGTAAGTGATATACAGTTATTTTTTTAAAAAATAAATATATAAAAAATTCACATTAAAATAGTTTTTTTTTAAATGACTGTACATCTCTTTATATAATATTACTCTTAAAAATAATATAAAAAAAAATAACTAAGGAAACGTACAAACAATGCTCTACAGTCTACTACAGCTATGGCTGTAGACTGCCCATCTATGAGAGAGTCCAATTTTCATTCATGTTATATATTTTCGTCTATTCCAATATTTTTTTTATATTTTTTTTAAAAAAAATCTAAATTGAGAACAAGATTTTAAGAGATAATAAAAGAAAAAGTCAAAAACGAGATATTAAAGGATACCAAAAGATCACGGCAGTTTATTTCTCCAGATAAAATATGTTTAATAAGATAATTATCATGAAATGTGGAGCCATCCTATCCGGCAGCCAACAGATCAGATCAGAATAGATCAAACCATTAATATTAAACCCTAGCCTTCATTACTTGTTCACCTCTCTCTCCCCTTCCTTTCCTCGTACCACTATTGCGTTTGTGTTCTTGGAATTTTGGAAAATTTCTTTCCGCAAGAAAGAGAAATCGGGAAGGAATAATATATCTGCGCCGCCGGCACCGGGTATCAGTATCACGTCCGTAGACGCTATGAATAGATAGAGAAGCTTCTTTTGCTTGCGCTTGGTAATTCGTATACACATTCATATCTATCATTTTTCTTTTGTTATTTTTTTGTTTGGTCTCTTTTCCTATAATTAGTTGTTGATTTTCTCAATTATCTAGTTTCGTTCCAATTTTCCCCATCCCCAAATTAAAGATATCAATAGCATCTCGATCGAATGAAGTTCATGCCTGTATTTGATTTGACAAATACTTGACTTTGAAAATCCTTGTTAATATAATTTGTATCCTAAAATCCTGGTTTGAATTTTGACATGATCATAACTGTATGTGGTGGTGGTGGCCGGTAATCATAGATATTCAGATCCAAAAATGGGTGCCATAAAAGAAGCAATCGGAGACGCAGTGCTGACATTCATGTGGGCATTCTGCGCATCCTCTCTGGGGGCAATGAATAGTGAAATAGCCACTGCACTCGGGGTTCAAGGATTGCTCTATCCTTCTCTCTTAATCACTACCCTGCTTTTCTTTGTTCTAATCTTTGTCTTCACATTGATCGGCGAATCCCTTCTGGGTGGGGCTAGCTTCAACCCCACCGGCAACGCCTCATTTTACGCCGCCGGCCTCGGTTCCGACAGCCTCTTCTCTATGGCTATACGCTTCCCTGCTCAGGCAGCCGGTGCTGTGGGCGGCACTCTGGCAATCATGGAGTTTATGCCAAAGCAGTACAAGCACACTTTAGGCGGGCCGTCTCTCAAAGTTGATTTGCTTTCTGGAGCCATTGCCGAGGGATTGCTGACTTTCCTCATGACTTTTGCTGTCCTATTGGTTAGCCTCAGGGGTCCCCGAAGCCTGATAATGAAGACGTGGTTACTTGCAGTGGCAACTGTATCGTTAATCTTCGTGGGTTCTAATTACACCGGACCTGCCATGAATCCGACCTTCGCTTTTGGTTGGGCGTATGTAGACAAATTGCATAATACATGGGAACATTACTATGTCTATTGGATCTGCCCCTTCATCGGAACAATATTGGCATCTTGGGTTTTCCGGCTTCTCTTCCCGACTTCATCCCGGCCGGCAAAACAGAAGAAAGCTTGAAGATCAGGGCCGCAGAATACATAGCTTCTCATGTGCTGATCACCGACTTGAATTGGTAGAGAATTGAGCTAGCTTGGTGTTGATGATGATGTAGTTATCAGGATCTCCTCATTAATAAAGTTATTTTCAGACAATTAATCCTATTAATTAAGCAGTTTCGTTTAGAAAATACATGAATAACATGATTTTATTTTGAATAATGTTATATACATTCATGAGTTGTATAAGCCATACTCGTCGAAACAAATGGGATTTTGATTTAGTTTGATGATTAATAATATTGCCGAGTTCAATGAGGAATTTTGGTTATGGCTTAGGAATTAATATTGAGCCCTTAATTAAGGCAGTTTTCAAGTAGTAGCCTCTCCTGATGGCTTAAACTAATGGAATTATGTATCTTACAAATTGATTTAAAGATAGATTAATTTATTTATTTTATTATAAAATAAATTTAACAAATTGTATAAAGACATATTAATTTATAGAATTTTTTTTATATAATTCTTTTATAGACTTAGAAGAGCTGTGGAAAGTCGCTTTTAACAACGGATTGGCCACAGGTTTAAGCCATTCAACACAACCAGTCCACTTGGATTGGTTGATGGTCAATCACCATCATTAAAAATATTTGTTTAAAAGAAAAACGAAATGCATCGATTGGAAAATTTTGAGAAAGTCTCCTACCAAAAAAAAAAATTAAAACATAAAAACTTATTAGACGGCCAATAAATTGAACTAGGTATCTATTATCGAGTTCTTTATTTACAAGTTGGTGTATTCACTATTTACATGACAAATAGAGAAGTATATCTCTTCTCTACCAGCTTGTAAATAAAATTTTTCATATATTATATAAAAAGAACATACCCAAATTATCGGGGGAAAACTATACATTTGCATAATTGCATACAATCCTCGTATTAATTCATAGCACTTGCCTTAAGGGGGTGCATGCATTTCTTTCTGTGTAAACCATGAAAATTAAAAATATTTTTCTAGAATAATTACTAATTTCTTAATATTTCTTAATTCCCAGAACCGTTCGGTTGCATTAAACCCATGAACTAGTACTATATTTATATTAAAAATTTTGCTTCAAAATATTAATCTACTCTAGGAATAATAGAAAACTAATTTAATAACTTTTAAGATTATTTGCATTTATAATCTAATCATTTTATCAAGCCCAGGCGTTCATCCAGAGACACCATTAAACCCCTTCATATTTTGGATTTATGGGGTTAAATTAAATGTTTATTGCCTTATTCATGCCAAGATTAGCATCCGACTCTATGTTTCAGACCATACACAATGGTACAGTTGTTACATCAACTATGAACTGCACTTACTGAATTGAGCGAACTCGTACCGATGACAAAATCATCGGTTCGTACCGATGGTTTTAAAAGATGTACACACAGGCGATGGCAGTCAGCAGGGTGGTCAGCAAAATCGACACAAGATTGACACCATTATTGTCAAGAATGCTAATACCTGAAATCCTTTTCACAGTTGGTCCTGGTTTTCCAACAACCTGTGATTCACGATAAAAAAAAATGTTCAAAACAGGTTCAAAATACCCAAGAATTACCTCATTAGTTCATAAATAGATGTGTTGCAATTATGCCTAATACCGAAGAAAGGCACAAAGCTGGTGATAAAATGAGGGCAAAATGTCTTATGTACCTTATTACGAACAGTGCAGAATCCACTGAATTGCAGTGTGGCTCCCAAAAGAGAATCTATGAGACTTCCACATAGTCCCGCCAGAGCAGAAAGAGGTATTACCAATAGCTGCTTTAGGGCTACATCATTTGCGCATTTTGTTGTGAAAAACCCAAAGACAACAAAAGTTAGTCCTATGACACTGCCAGCAGCTGCAGCTGCCAAGAGTCCTGCTAGTGTCACACCACCATTTGTACCCTTCCGAACGGGCTGACAACAAATAAGAACAGAATTTACATCCATAATCTCCTAAGCTACTCAATTTCCTTAAGTTTGTATAAGAATTAAAAAATGTACAAACCAGAAAAGACGCCCACTACAGCTTATACAATAGAAACTATTTTCATCAGAGGTTTCTAAATTGAGATGTCAGATGAGCCTCAACGAAGAAATAACAGATAAATTCTGTGTTATAATAAGTACAAACAATGGATGACTGAAAAGGGTGTTGGCCAAGAGTCTGATGGCATATGACCCAGTTCTCCAAATGGAAAATCTGGGTTCGAAACCCCCTACCCTCTTGGTAAAAAAAAAAAAAAACTCTATCCACAAAATAATTATACAAAAGTAATCTCATAAATTGACTTGATTTGATTTGATTTGTTAAATTATAAAATTATTTTTAGTATAAAGTAGATCTAATGAATCGGATACCAAGGCAGTTTGAGAGATTGTTTTTGTGTAATTTTTTTGTATATGTAACAATCCTCTAAATAAATGGTGGTGGATGGAGAAAATTGTCTACGTCATGACATAAACAGTTTAAATTTTAAGAAGCATGTATGTAAATTGTGTATTGCTGGAGCTCACAATATAGCCAAAAACTGTGAGTACTGCAGAAATGAGATCAAAGCATGATAAGTTGCATGAGGGATGATCAAAACCAGACAAAGCTACTTCTTAGCTCCAATTGCTACATTTGGTATGATAACCAGACAGACAATTGCAGGTAAATGCTTCCAACAACTAGAGTAAAGGTTCTGGACTCGTGTATGTGCTGCACACAGGAAATTGGCTGAGAATGCTACAACTATGGTTGATAGAAGCTGATAATGTTTTGAAGCAAGATTCACCTTAAAGGTTGTGATTAGTCGAGGTTGTGCATCACTCAATACCCCAAGTTCAGAAGACCAAGTGTCTCCATTACAGCAGCAATATTGACCAATAATGCCACCGAGGAGAGATGTAACAAGAGTTGAGTCTTTCGAGTCCAAACACTTGTCCTGCCCTCCTGTCAACTTCCATATAATGACAACCAAAACCATAGCAATGCCAGCGTTGGACATAACCTGTATCCTGAAAAGAAGGAACAGAAGAGAAGCATTTTAAAAAGAGCATCATCAATTTGGCACTTTGCCATTGCAGAAGCTTCAGAGATGCATGCTGGCCCATTACTTTCACATTGTTGTGTGTTAATGATTACTGAGGAAATGAAAAAAAAAATGCAGTTTGCAAAAAGCTCTGAAGTCCTTTCAACAGCCCCTTGGTGCTTGGATACATTTTTCAAGTCGACATAATTAGGTACAAGCAATTCAAAGATGAGATGCCAATGATGTTATCTAGGGAGCACTGGTTTACATGTAGCACATCTTATCCATAAACTAACAAGTACAGGTTCAGCTCACATAAAAAACTTTTTATAAAAAGGTCTCCAGAATACACAATCAGACAGTATAAAATATAGAGCCAATAACAATTTGAGCGGTCAAACTGACATGATAGCACAGCCAAACAAAGGTGCGCTTACAGCATGGTGCGCTTACAGCATGGAATTTACAATTTTTCTTTTTTGGGAAGAAAATACCAGTATGTGCCAATCTGTGAGCCTTTTACGTGCATTATCGACATTCGACGACAGTTCAAGCAACATAGAGTTATATATATACACGAACTCAGAGATACATCCAACGGATTAGGAATTGAAATACCGAGCAACAGAGATTATGACCAATTCAACCACCACGCCTATATTTCTTGGCCATGCAAATCAATACAAGATTACGGTCGCGAAGAGATTTTTACTTGGATTTCGCGAAATCAATCGACGGGGGTTATTTACCAATTTCTTTGTCCGCCTTCCTTGAAATCAGCATCGACGCGTCGCTTTTTCTCTTCGCCCACCTTCGTTAGCTTAGAGGAAGTGAAGAAGAACACAAGCAGCATAGCTCCATACCTAAAAGAAAAATACAATTAATTAAATAGTTCAACCCATCTTCTTCTTCTTCTTCTTCTTCTTCGTCTTCTCACATTTTCCCAAGTAACAAACAGATGTTAAACAAACAATAGAAAAAACTAGTAGAATCGGACCGGTATCCGATGGCAAGGTGAATGGACATAACAAGAAAGCCGGAAAGAGCCCCGGAAAGGTCAAGGGATTTTCTTCTGTAAGCTCTGATTGCGATTAAGAACGAGATTGAAGCAGCAATCAGTGGCTGAATCACGTTCTTTTCCATCTTTGACTCTGTGGATGTGAAGCTTTTCGGTTTTCAGAGCAAAATTTGCAGGTTCAGGTTCTCGAGATTTTGTGAACTCAGGAGCATCTCTGATGGAGACGTTTTATTATTGCTCTTTTATTGGGAAAATGATACCCTTCTTACTTTTACAACTTCTTTATTATTATTTTTTATTTAATTTTTTTTAAAAAAATTTATTTAATAATTAAGAAAGTAATTATTAATAAAATTATATATTTTTTTAATTTTTTTAATGATTAAAAATATTTTAAAAATAATTAAAAGAAATAATAAAGAAATAAAAATACTATAAATAGTCAATAAATAATAAGAGAATTGTAAGAATATTATTATCCCTTTTTATTTTCTCTCGTCTTCGTTTTCTTCTTCGATGGCTTTAAATCCGCATCAACGCTTTTTGGAAGTTTGGTTTGCAGCCGTGAAAATAACGAAGACGAAGGCTAGTTGGCTTCGAGGAGAAGGCGAAGGGAAGGACTGAAGGAGAAGGATGGGGCTTCGGGGAACAATCGAAGGGAAAGGAGGAGAAGGAGGGTATCAAATGAAACGGTGCGTTTTTTGTCCACGTGGGCAACCGTTTCGCAATTGGGTTTGCAGTGTTGGTTGTCTACAGGCTACAGCATTTTCCTTACAAATTTAGGACTTATAATTTTGAAAATTGCCATGTTTATATAGAAAATTATACGCTAATTTAGTAATAATATCATTCTCTTGTTTAAGGAAAATGTTAACCCAACAATTCAATTAAAAATAAAAACTAACTGACACATTTACATATAGAATTAATTTTATAGGATTATTGTGGAGATTAAGAGCTTGTTTGAATATTTAGTATTTTCAAATATTTTTAAAAAAAATTATAATTTTTTTCTAAGCATTATTTAAAAATAAATAACTTCAAATCCTCTATTTTTCATCTAATCATCATAACTTTTTTAAATTTTTCAATAAAATACAAAAAATAAATAAAAATATGAAAAGAAATTACATTCAAATAATATTTTTTATTTGTAATATTTTTTATATTTTTCTCTCATTTCTCAATATTTAAAAAATATCTTAATTAAAATTATTTTACTACTATTTACAAATCATTTTTTTATTAATCATAGAATTATGATATATATTTTAGTGTCTAAACAAACCCTAAATCATTAATTCCCACTAAAGAACGAAAACAATAGTGTAATATTTGATCTTCTAACTTTATTTTTTCAAGTGAATATCTGTCAAGTCATAGGATGAATAAAAAGTCGGTTTATTTTTAAAGAAGACGGCACGCATTGATTTTATTCGCCCGATATAAGTTGAATAATTGGTTAAAGGGTAATTGCACCATTTTAACTTTGACTAGACATAATATTTTGACTTTTCCAAAACTAATCTCTATGTTACATGTGTGTATCTCGCCCTTTATTTCTTTTATTTTGAAGGCATTATGGATGTTGACTTATTCGCATCATTTATCACACTTTATAAGTAGTGTGAATTAAAAGTTATATCCTCTCCCCTTTTTCAATATAATTTCTATTTTTTTATTTATTAAAAGTATCATTTTACTTTAATTTAAAAAATAAATTATATTGCATCCTCTCGTTAACATTTGATAGGTAGATAAATAAAATATATCATAACATAAATTAATATAATAATTAATATTAAAGAAGGAGATAAAACAATCACTTTAAAATAATTATTTATAATGAAAATAGACTGTTTTAATCATAAATATTTTTTTTTAATTATAATTAAAATATTATACATATATATATATATTTCTTTTAATAGATGAATTCCTAAGAGGCGATAGCTTACGGGTTAAGATGACAACTTTAAAGGTTTAGGACTCATATTAAAAAGAAAAAAAAGACTAAATATTCATAACATTCTTTTAATATAATTTTTTTAATATTTTAATTAATATGACATTATTACTATATCACTAATTTTATAAAAGATATATGAGGTCTTATACATATAATATTATTTTTTTTCTTTAATTTATAAGAAAAATAATAAAATAATAAAAATAATAATAATAAAATAGTAAACCTACCACTGTCCAAACGTAACACACCAAGCCGCCCGCAGTCAGAGTAATTTAACATTCTTTACGGAAATTTTTATTTATTTTCCAGTCTCATCCGCCCTCAGTCCGGATGAGACTTTAATGTGACGTGATTGATGTTGTAACATTCAAAACCTACTTCACAATAAATTAATTATTTTATGATTGATATGATTTAGCTTAATTATTTAAAATATATCATATTTTTTTTTAAAGAAAAAGATAATAAAAATAGGGCAGTCCCACTGCCTTTTTGAACAAGTGTGACTTTTCGTGACTTGATTTATTTGGAAAAATTTTAAATAAAAAATATTATTATATTCATTTTATTTGATATTTTTTTATATTTTATTTAATTTTTAATTTTATTTATTTATTTATTAAAGAAGTGATTATTAGTATATTGATATTCTTTTATATTTTTTAAAAATATTTTAAAATGATAAAAAATAGAAAAAAATGATTTTTTTTGTTATTTTTCTTTTTATATTTTTAATATATTTAAATATTAAAAAATATCAATATATTAATAATTACTCCCTTAATTAGTAAGTATAATTAAAAATCAAAAAAATACAAGAGGTGTCAAATAAAGATATCAAATGCCCAATTTAAATGGAAAAATAATTATTTTTCATTTTATATAAATTTATTAAAAAAGTAATTAAACAAAGAATAATATAAAATAAAATTACGCATACACATACACATTCAATAATTGTTATGTGAAAAACCATTTAATTCAAATAAAAAAAATCATGGGATATAGTCAATTAAAACATCTACTCTCAAAATAATGTGTACACAAATATTCTCTCTAAATCACACTAAAAGAGATGAAATCAATGTGAACAACCCAATTAGACATTTATTGCACCTGCCAAGTATTTATGGCACTAAGTGACAAGAAGGGAGGTGATGGAACTAAAATGAAGGTTGGCAGGGACTAATGATAGGACTATTATTGTGGTATCTCGTTTTTATATACACCGCTTCTCATTAAGAAATTATTGTTTATTAATATTATAATTTTGTTATGAATTATTGGGAAGACACTCACTAAGAGTTGCTCATTAACTCTTCAACTCACGTTTAGCTCGGGAAAACAATTGTGCATGCACTCGGGGAGCATGAGATCCGCAAGATACCTCAGCTCAAGGTTCACGAGTTCGGACTCCCCCAGCTCGGGGTGCCTCAACTCGAGACTCTTATTGGACCAAGCACCAGCTTGGATACAACTTATGAGTGTCTCTCAGGAATGAACATCCTCTACACACTGCGCGGGGGCTCATTCAACTCATTCGGGACCTATGCATTTGGGACTTTCCTGAACCACTACCTCGCCACAGATAGCTTCACTCATTGACTCCAACTTAGCACACCCATTCATGCTACGCTTGCTTGGGATCCAATCATCCCAAACCCAGTGTCGCGCCAGAGGTCCCTCATGCAACTCCAGACACAAACCTTCATGGCATGAGCACCTCTCGGAACATTTACATAGGACACCTTTAGAGGAACACTCTTCTTTATGGCTTTCTGCTCACGAAACTCTCACCACATCACACTCGAATCTCTGTCTTGAGGCACTACCTCACGAAGTGCATGTATGCATAGGGACTATGTGGGTACACAATAACTACACCACTACAATCTCACGATAACACGTCTTGTATCTAGGACACTCATTCGATCACAATTCTCACATGCACAGCTCACCGAGTCGCCATATAGGCTCGCATACCTCCATCTACTCAAAACTCGCCAGCTTGGGAAACTAACACGGACACTATCTCGGATTCCTTCCCAACTCACCATCACAAGGGCTTACACGCCCCTTGCCTCATCCAGTTATATAGCATACCCACAACTCGCCCATTGTGCCACTCGGGACAGTCCTCACGAACACACTCGAGACCCTCTCCGACACTCATGCCATAATGAATCATATGCAGGACTCACCTTTATGGGCTCCACCAGCTCGGGGGTCTACCGAGCTCCCTCCATTTGTCTAGAGACTTATCACACGGCTCCTTGCTCAGGACTCATATCACTCATGCATATTTAGGCCAAACACCTTACACATATCCGGAAACTCGCCTCACACATGAACTCACAGCATCACACTTAGGATCTATTCATTTGGGAACCACTCTTAGTCTCTGTGCTTTTGGGAATCATCTGGACCCATTCACGTGGATCCATTCCTCAGGATTTGGAATTTTGTCACCCGCTCGGGACCAATCATGCCCTCCTCGTAGGCACACCGGCCTTAGATGGTCATCAGGAGCCATACTAAGCAGCTTGGGTTCTCATTGTTCATGTACTTGGGGCTCACATCGCTAATGGAAAACTCACAAGCTCAGAATACTCACGCTTTATAAGAGCTATCTTCCTCTCCTTTTTGCAAGAATCAGACAACCATCACCCATACCTCGACACTCAAAAATCGACACTCAGAAATAGATACTTAGGATCTCACGGCTCCTAACTTGGAAGTCGAAGTTTGGGAGACTACGTTCGGGATCTCACGGCTTCTTGCTCAAGAGTTGACATTCGGAAATTCATCGCTCGATGCTCGACACTCGAAAACATTTTACCACAGACAAAAATATATCAATTTGTCTCTTTAATAATATGTGAATTTATTTTTGTACTAACAAAGTTATTGCCTGCAACATGGGATGTCAGCGCGTTATCACATCCCGTGGGGTCAGTCTATCTACCCACGCTAAATAACGGAATCTCGCAGAGTCCTAGGTGATGCACTCTCGCCGGGTCTCACGCGATGACACCTCCCGCGGAGTTCTAGGCGATACACTCCCGTCAAGTCTCACGCGATGACACCTCCTACAAGATCTCACGCAATGACACCACCCACCGAGATTAGAAGAAATATAACACGTTTTTGGTAATGAATAGTTTGATTAGAAGAAATCTCACAAGAAATGCTTTATCATTCACAACCTCGAACATCAAAAATATTGGCCCAAATCTGATACCCACCTTTCAAATTGTAAAGCCTTGAGTCATGAACATGCCTGCAAAATTTCAACTTAATTGGACAACAAACAACTCTGATCATAGCGTTTGATTGAAGCTAAAAGAACTCTCCTGTCTTTTGCTGTCTCTTTCTATCTCCAATCTCTCACACGGTTTTCTTTTTTACTATCTACTAATTCAGAAGTAACACTTAATTTTAAAACCTTAATACAGTAAGGTGTAAACCCTCTCTCCATATGGGCTTAATGATCCTACATGGGCCATCCTCTATAGATGAGAGAATCTAATTACCTAACACGACAAATCTTCAACTTCTTGACTATGAAAGAGAACTCACGAAATCTGCATCTTGGACAATTGTTTTGATGAACTGTCACTAAACTAAAAAAGAAAGAAGAGAAAGGACTAGGAATTGGTGCCTACATAACAGGTTGCTTGCTTACCAAGCCATCCTGGCAAGCTCCCCCAGTTCGATTATTATTATTGATTTGACTTATTATTATAAAAACTACTCACTATCAAAATGAAAGATGATCGATTATCTACCCAAGAAGATAGAGAGTCCCACATACAAAAAAAGGTCACAAATAGAGTTGAACCAAGTAACATTACAAAGGCATAATGATAGTAGGGCTAGCTTGCTTCCACTGGTGGCGGGCGGGCGAAGGGTCCAAAGGACACGTAGCCAGGAGCGAGTCACAAAATCCAATAGTTCCATTTTCCTTCTTGTTCATCAATCGGAAATCAAGACAACCGAACCCTTGACCTAACCCTCGGGGGATCGAGAGAGTTCTTTCTATGTCGTCAAGCACCTCGACCGGAACCTCAAGGAGAAAGGGTCCTTCAAAATTAGGAGTAGGAGACCTCCATACCTTGGAGATCTTTCCTCTCCACTTACTCGTAACAGGCTTTCCCTCTGTAGAAGACTTCTTCCGAATGGCATAATTGTCCGATTTCTTCCTCAATCTTCAAAGAAGACTGACTCCTACTACTCCTCCTTTTACTTTGTATACTTCGAGTTCTGGTATAGGCAGTAGTTTTGTCATTATATCTAACCCATTTTCAATAGTATGGATTTTTTCTGTATGGATTTTTTCAATCTATAATAACTTCATCTCTAATACATTATGAATCCGGTGATAGCTCATATCAATATGTTTGGATCTTGATTGAAAGGTTAAATTCTTACTAAGATGGATCTCATGGATGGCACCCTAACGGCCACACTAGAGAGTATATTCCTCTTGTTCCTTACCCATTTCTTCTAAAAAAAATTCTTTCATAGCAACTCTTTACTTGCTTCAATTATGAAATAAATTCAGACTGTGTGATAGACGAAACAACACATTTATGTAACTTGGAATGTCCTGAAATGGACTTTCTGGAATCAATGTCACTAGTTATATCAACATCTGTAAACTCATCAAGCATACGCTTCTCATTTCCAGAGCATAAACACATCATGAACGTGTCTTTGAGGTATCTCAAAAATGCACTTAACTACATTCCAATGCTCTTTTCCTGAATTTGAGAGAAAATAACTAACTACATCAACTGCATGAGCTATATTTGGTATCGTGCATACCATTGCATACATTAAGCTACTCATTGCTTAGACATATAAGATTCTTTCCATATCCTCATTATCTCTATTTGTAAAATGACTTTGCTTCATGCTTAACTTAAAATAAATAATAAGAAAAGGGATAACTATCTTAGCTTTACTTATATTAAATATGCTAAGTACTTTGTCAATATATCGCTCGTGTATATCGCTCATATAACATACACAATTTCTTCTATTTTCTATCTCGATAAATTTGAATATCAAGAAATGTTTTTGGTTGGCCCCAAGTTCTTCATGGCAAAGGGCTGACTTAATTGCTTTTTCATATTTTTAATTCTCGATAAATTCATACCAACAATCAACATGTCATCAACATAAAGTAATAATATTATGAAGTCATCATTACAAAATTTTTGCACAAGTATACAATGGTCAGAGGTGGCCTTCTTGTAGTCTTGTTTTTCTATAACTGACTCAAATTTCTTATACCATTGTTTAGAAGTATGCTTTAGATCATATAGACTTTTCTTTAGCTAATACACGCAATTTTCTTTGTCAGTCACCTCGAAACTCTTTGGTTGCTTCATATAAATGTCTTCCTCTAAATCACCATATAGGAAGGTAGTTTCACATCCATTTGCTCGATTTTTAAGTGTACGCTAGCTATTAAACCAAGAACCACGCGAATAAAGGATATTTTCACAACTACAAAGAAGATTTTATCAAAGTCAACATCTTTTCATTGATTGGATTCCTTAACAACACATTTAGCTTTGTATCGTGGTTGGGGAGTGTGTTCTTCTTGGTTTAATCTATAAACTCACTTATTCTTCAAAAGCCTTCTTCCTTTAGACAATTTTACCAGCTAAAAAGTGTGATTATTATGCAATTATTGCATTACATCTTGCATGGCATCAACCCACTCTGCCTTATGTTCATCTTGCATTGTTTCTGCATAACACTCGGGCACTTTCCCGTAAGTCATTAACACATACTCATTTGTAGGATAACGAATAAAAGCATGTTGGTCTTTGATAGACCTCCTGAGTGGAACATCTGGTGGCATCTTTGGTTTCGACAACCGATCAACGATCTCATTCTATAAGGGAGCATCTACATCACTTAGACTCCGTTGGTCATCTTAAATAACATTTTCAACCTGTGCTAACAAATTTATCAATGGCACTGAATCCAAGTTAACTGAACTATCATTGTACCGAAACACTACTTTAATTGTCTTCTCAATATCTTGTATGGTAGGATCTTCAATAAACACAAAGTCTAAGCTTTTCACTAGTTTCTTATCACTTAGATCATATAATCTGCATCCAAACTCATTCAGACCATAACCTAAAAAGATGCATTGTCGGGTCTTCACACTGAGCTTAGATCGCTTATCATTGGGAATATGCATAAATACTTTACATCCAAAAATGTGTAAGTGATTATAGGTAACAAATTTGGCAGTCCAAACATCTCAATTAGTATTCAATTCATCATCTCAGCTAAACCATTTAGTTGATGAGTCTTTGGAGATATCTTTTGATGCTAAATACCTTGTTATCTGCAAAAATTATTAAATGGGCCTGAATATTCGCATATGCTATCAGTTTAGATTACACTTCAGTTTCTTTCCAGTTTGTCTGTCAACTAAGGCATGAAATTGTTTAAACATTTATAATACTTGATCCTTTTTTTAAGATATAGATCCACGACTTTCTTGATTGATCACTTATAAAAGTCACAAAATATAAGAAGCCACTAAATGTTATTGTCTTCATAGGACCACAAACATCTGAATGTACAAGATCACTGATCAAGTACCTAACTTTCTTGAATGAGAATAACTTTTGAAGGAAACTCTATTATGCTTACCTGCTAAATAACGAGTACATTTTTTCAAATGCACACTCTTTATTCCAAACAAAAAAATATATATATTCAATATTGTGAAGTCTTTCTGATGACTTTCATGATTTAATATATTTTACCACTTTTTAGCTTTAAATTTTAGTCCAATTTTATTTATTTTTGTGAATTTCGGGCTTCACTATCATTATTTAAATTTATTTCCAATTTGAAGAAAAGAAAGATCAAAGTTTTAACAACTTGTTGCCTAAGGACTCTCTCATTTAAATGAACATGTATTCAAATACAAAAGGTTGGTCATCGAGTTTGTTTTTAAGATAAAGATGAAATGAAAATCTTGGAAGGGTGCATGGGCTAAGATGGGAAAAATGATTTGAAATGAAAGAAGGATTTGAACTGTATGGAAGTTATTGAAGAGTCAAGACCAAATCAAATAAAGGAAAAAAGAAAAAGAAATGAAGATATTCAAATTCAAAACAAGTAGAGACGTGATGCACTTGACTTATCCTACGTACCATTTACTATCGTATCTCATGCAAAAAGGAATACAAGGAAAACGAGTAAAAAGGCTGAGAGAAGAGAAGAAGACGGGAGGGAAGTTGCGAAAAAAGCCGAACACCAAGGGGAAGAAAAGAGTGAAGAACGACGCTACAGATTGCGAGAGTATTTCTATCAATGTTTATTGTCTTCTATTCCTCTTAGAAAATTATGGTAAATTCGTTTATGTTGAATTTAATTTTTAGCATGAACTAAATTCCTTTATTCTAGGAAAATGATGTAATTTAGGTTTAAACTATGCTTGCTTTTCTATGCTAATTTGATGAAATTCTCTTTTATGTTTGTCTGATTTATTCTGAGCCTATTACTTTTAATTAACTGGCCACTAATTAGATGATTTAATCTTTTGATTTACTATCGAAAAGGGAATTATAGGATAGAACCTGGATATTTCAATATAGGTAAATATAGAGATTGAATGACTTGTATGAACCTATGTAGTACTTAAAATCATTGGTTTTAATGTTTTCTTACTATATTAATTTGCATACTCTTGTGTTTAACAATGAATAAGAATATTTTCAATTGACTATCGAAATAAGTTTTTGGATGAGTTTGGAGATTTGCTAACAATCAGAGAGAATTAATTTCAATTAGTTAGATCAGAAAAGCATAGTAAGAAATTAGTTGAAATCGATTTCCTAGAAATCTTTTTTCCCACTGATTTAATCTTTCTCTTCCATTGAATATTTTCTTTTAATTAATTTAGTTTCAAATTGCAACTTAGTGAATTTTCTATATAAAGTCGAGATTAATATAATTTTGGTACTCGTCAAAAGTAAGATATCAATTCCTAAAGACGATACTCGTCTTATCATTTTACTATAAAATTACAATACTTTGCAGTTTGCACCGATCACTTTCTCTCTCATGTAGGCAAGTCTTTTATATCACAACTATATTGTGACCTCATTCTCCATAATATTAACAATGTTAATGGAGAGTCTTGTCTATGACATGCATAAGATTGAAACATTCTTTTCTCAAGCTTTATTTATAGCAACAATTGTAAGATTTTGTTGTCCATAACAAAAGGTGTTGCAATATCTTTCATCATCAAGTTTATTTGTAGAAATTAAGTTCAAATGGATATAAAAAATGTGATTTACATCTCTAAAAACAAAAATCGTGCCGTTATTCGTTTCCAAGGACACATCTCTGTTGAACCCAAGGTTTCAAGTCTCGTATTTACGTATAAATTTTGATGATAACAAATAATATTGAAAACTCAAGCTCAAGTTGTCTATGCATGAAGGGAGCTAAACACATCAAGAAATCAAGCATGAGCAAGAAAGATATCAAGTCTACAAATGAAGCTCATAGATTATTTTTGTACATCTCTTGATAAAATTAGAAATTGGATTAAGGCTCCAAATTACTCTTTTTTCTCATAAAACATCAAATTATTTTTTCCACATATGCAAGACATTTTTAAATGTCTTAGTTTTGAAAATTATGTTTTTCACATGTGCATAACACCATCAAACAAAATAATTTCGAAAATTATATTTTTTTTATAAAAACTTGATTTTATAAGATGATTGATTATCATATTTGACATGTGCATATTTTGTTTGAAAGTCTTGAAGGGAGGTGGTGTGTTTTTTTGACTAATGAAAAAGGTAGATGATTTTGTTTGAGAATCTTAAAGGGTGGTTGTGTTTTTTTTTGACAAATATAAAAGATAGATGATTTGTTTGAAAATCTTAAAGGGTGGTTGTGTGTTTTTTTGACATATGCAAAAAGAAGATGATTTGGTTTGAAAAATAAATCATGCTCATTTTGTCTTGTATGAAAAGCAAAAGATTAGGTTTGATTTCTTTGAAAAATGAATGGAGTTGTCTTTGACAAATGCAAAAAGGAAATGTTTTTATTTGAATTTTTTGAAAAGTAAATAGTGCTCTTATTTGACATGGGAATCTTTTCAAATTTGAAATTGAAGAATCATTTGCCTATAAATAGCTCACTTGAGTTTTGCAAAATTTACAACAAGAGCTTACACATCTATTGCTAAATTTTGCATCATTCTTTCAAAGCTCTCATTCACTCTTTTCTAAAGTTTTGAGCCTTAATTCTTGTTCTTGTTGAGAGAGATATAGTTTGTGCTGTATTGTTCTTATTTCACTCATTGAGGAGTGTTTTCTGATAGCCTACCCACTATCAATTCTTGTATCAGTAAGAGGGTGTGTATAACCCTTGTGTGTGTAGAAGGTGTTCTACACGGGGAATAGTTAAATCACCAAGTGTGAGGTGATTGGAAGTAAGAGGGTGCGTATAACCCTTGTGTGTGTAGAAGGTGTTCTACACAGGGAATAGTTGAATCACCAAGTGTGAGGTGATTGGAAGTGTAGAGGGTGTTCTACACGGATTCTTTGGAGCGGTGCTGCTCAAAGGTGTAATAGGTTTCTATCTCCACCTAAAGGAGATTGAATAGTGGATTTGAGAATCCTCAAGGGATAGCTTGAGGCGAGGACGTAGGCAGTGGGGCTGAACCTCGTAAAAATACTGAGTTTGCTTTCTCTTACCCTACTCTTTATATTTCCTACTGCTTTATATTTTGGTTATATTTTATATTGTATATTTAGTTTATAAGTATTAATTTTTTAATATAACCCAATTCACCCCCCCTCTTGTGTTAGTCATCTGGGCAACAATTGGTATCAGAGCTAGTTGATCTGTACTGTTCATACAGGCAGATCACTCATGGGAACTCTCGCTTGTGACTGTGTCACCGAAGCAAGACTCTCCGACCATGGGTGACGGTGCACCGGTAGAGACGGTGGCCGGCTAGTCTGGTAGGTACAGTTGTTAGGTGACATAGGTGCGGCCTATGGTCAGTAACAATTGGTATCAGAGATAGAACTCTATTATAAGATTAACTATCTTTTGAGTTAAGATCTTATGGCTAACATTGCAGCTTCATTTGGTGAAGGTCAATCTAGCAGTCGGCCTCCACTCTTTTGTGGAGACAATTACTCATTCTGGAAAGTTAGAATGAGAATATTCCTTCAGGCTCAAGGTCGAGAAATCTGGAAATGTATTGTAAATGGACCTTATATTCCAACAAAAGTAGTTGATGGAGTAAAGGTCAAAAAGGAAGAAGAAGAGTTTAATCGTGAAGACGATAGACTTTATACTTTGAATTTAACTGCTATGAATTTATTATATAATGCTCTCAATGGTAATGAATTTAATAGAGTAATGACTTGTGCTACAGCAAAGGAAATTTGGGATAACTTGGAAGTTACTTATGAAGGAACTTCTCAAGTCAAGGAATCAAAAATTTATATTCTTACTCATGAATATGAAATGTTTAAGATGAATGATGATGAATCTATTTCTAGTATGTACACTCGTTTTACTAACATCATAAATAGCTTGACAGCTCTTGGCAAAGTTTATTCCAAAGTGGAGATAGTAAGAAAAATTCTCAACTCTCTACCAAAACGTTGGGAATCAAAAGTGACAGCGATTCTTGAAGCTAGAGACCTCAAGAAACTCGAAGTGAATGAACTCATCGGGTCACTTATCACCCATGAGTACACATTGAAAAGAGGAGAAGAAGAAGGAAAGTCAAAGAAGAGCTTGGCACTTAAAGCTGTTCCACATGAAAGTGAAAGTGATGAAGATGAGGAAAATGACGACAAAGATGAAGAAGTTGCGATGATAACAAGAAGAATTCAGAGGTTCTTAAAGAAAAATTAAACTCCTCCAAGGAAATCATTCAATAAGTTTTCCAAGAAAGATTCAGGTAAAAATGACACTTTAATTTGTTATAAATGCAATAAACCTGGTCATATCAAGCCAGATTGTCCTCTGCTAAAGAAAGATCGAAACAAAGGCAAAAAGGCAATGAAAGCTACGTGGGATGATGATTCAAGTAGCTCAGATAGTGAAGCAAGCAATGGAGAATCAGCAAATCTTTGTCTTATGGCTAAAGATGACATTGAGGTGTGCATGATGTCTTCCACGAACAAAAATAAATGGTTTTTAGATAGTGGATGTTCAAGACACATGACGGGAGACAAGACTAAGTTCTTTGATCTTAGATCTAAAGAAGAAGGACACGTGACATTTGGAGACAACTCGAAAGGGAAGATCGTGGGAATAGGTAAAATTGGTAATGAGTCTTCTCTTATAATTGAAGATGTTCTACTTGTTGAAGGTTTAAAACATAATCTTTTAAGCATAAGTCAATTATGTGATAAAGGATTTACAGTTACTTTCAAAATGGATAAGTGCATTATATTGAATGATTATGATTGTAATATTTGTTTTATTGCTTTTAGAAGTAACAATGTTTATACAATTGATTTTGAAGAAATTACCTCACAAGATGCGATTTGTTTTTCAGTTCAAAATGAAACTAATTGGTTATGGCATAGAAGACTAGGTCATGCCAATATGGAACTTATTTCCAAACTTTCAAAAAATGATCTTGTGAGAGGTTTACCAAAGGTAAATTTTCTTGAAGACAAAATTTGTGATGCATGCCAATTTGGTAAACAAACAAAAACTTCTTTTAAAATCAAGAAACATATTTCCACTACTAGACCACTGCAACTGATACACATGGATCTTTTTGGACCAAATAGAGTTGCAAGTTTAGGAGGAAAATATTATGCATTTGTTGTTGTTGATGACTTCTCTAGATATACTTGGGTCATCTTTCTTACTCATAAAGATGAGGCACATAATGCTTTTACCAAGTTATGCAAGAGAATTCAAAATGAAAAGGGTTATACTATTTCAAGTATCCGAAGTGATAGGGGAAAAGAGTTTGTTAATAAAAATATTGAAACATTTTGTGATGAAAATGGTTTTGTGCATAATTTTTCTGCTCCTCGAACTCCTCAACAAAATGGGGTAGTAGAAAGGAAAAATAGATCTCTTCAAGAGATGGTAAGAACAATGCTCAATGAGAACAACTTGCCTAGTTATTTTTGGGCTGAAGCGGTAAGTACTGCATGTTATGTTATAAATAGAGTTATGCTAAGGTCTAAATTAGATAAAACCCCCTATGAGCTTTGGAATGAAAAAAAACCCAACATTTGTTACTTTCATGTATTTGGATGCAAATGTTTTATTTTAAATGACAGAGATAATTTAGGCAAGTTTGATGCAAAATCTGATGAAAGTATCTTTCTCGGGTATTCTACTAATAGTAAAGCTTATAGAGTATTCAATAAAAAGACTTTGACTGTACAAGAATCTATGCATGTAGTATTTGATGAATCTAATTCTCTACTCTCCAAGAAATCTATTGATGAAGAAACAGGAGGTATAAATAATACGGAAAGTCTCAATCTCAACAAAGAGAACACAATAGAGGAAGTCCAACATGGAGATATCAGGAAAGATCATCAAAATTTAATACAAGATGCAACCAAACAGTGGAAATTTGTGAAAGATCATCCAGTGGAACAAATTCTGGGGGAACCTTCACGAGACTATGCAGGAAGAATTTGAAATGAGCATGATGGGAGAGCTTACATTCTTTCTCGGATTGCAAATTAAGCAAGCAAAAAGTGGGACATTCATCAATCAATCGAAATATATTAAGGAATTGCTGAAGAAATTTGGGATGGAAGGTGCTAAGGAAACTGGAACACCAATGAGTCCATCCACTAAACTTGATAAAGATGAAACCGGTAAACTAGTTGACTCGAAGTTATATCGAGAAACTTGAGACGTTTAGCCTCATCATTCAAATGCATTTGCTCCTCATAAATCATCATGACATCCTTATCTAAAGGATTAGGCAATCGAAATGAAGAGATACAGTCTCGTTAAGCTTCTCAATTTCGCGAGTTTTGGACTGCAACCGAGCAGAAAACGCAACGATAGATGATGAGTATCGAGTTCCGAGACCCACAAGCTCGTAAATGGCGTCATGATCTGATTTATTAGCTAAATCAGTCTCTTGTTGCTTCATGGCACCCACGATAGATGCAGAAATAGATTGAGACTGAGGTGAAGGATACCTCAAATCTTGATCAAGAGAAGCACTGAAGGGAATTCTACGAGCCATTGAAAAAAATATAGAATGAGAATGCAAGCAAATTACAAAGATGAGAAGAAAGCTTGATGCGAAATAGATAAAGTTAAGGATTGCTCTTATAAAAACGGAAATAAGAACAAGACAAACTTACAAATCATGATCATATCTCATTTTTCAGCAACATCAAGCGGATCAAATCTTTGCACCGAATTGCCAGAGCTACACCTCCAACTTTTGCAGGTTTTGTCGGGTACGGGTGGTTTCAATTATTCAGCTCTTTACAAAATCTCCTTCCGCACCGAATTACCGGAACTAGGCCTCCAGCCTTTGCAAGTTTTGTCGAACATATGTGGCTACGCACCGAATTCTCTACAGTCTCTACTAACGCAGCGTTTTATTTATCTATTGGTTATTGTAGGAATATATCTTATTGATCTAATTATGATTCCTTTTTCATGATGCCAAAAGGGGGAGAAGTCTTATACTAGTATTATACTACCCTGTTATATATGCTAGAATTATGTTTATATTTTTCTTGAAATACTAACGCATATTTTCAGGGGGAGCTTAAGTATTACTGCAGGTCGCAGATTTCTACTAAGTATTTGTCATCATCAAAAAGGGGGAGATTGTTGAACCCAAGGTTTCAAGTCTCGTATTTACGTATAAATTTTGATGATAACAAATAATATTGAAAACTCAAGCTCAAGTTGTCTATGCATGAAGGGAGCTAAACACATCAAGAAATCAAGCATGAGCAAGAAAGATATCAAGTCTACAAATGAAGCTCATAGATTATTTTTGTACATCTCTTGATAAAATTAGAAATTGGATTAAGGCTCCAAATTACTCTTTTTTCTCATAAAACATCAAATTATTTTTTCCACATATGCAAGACATTTTTAAATGTCTTAGTTTTGAAAATTATGTTTTTCACATGTGCATAACACCATCAAACAAAATAATTTCGAAAATTATATTTTTTTTTATAAAAACTTGATTTTATAAGATGATTGATTATCATATTTGACATGTGCATATTTTGTTTGAAAGTCTTGAAGGGAGGTGGTGTGTTTTTTTGACTAATGCAAAAGGTAGATGATTTTGTTTGAGAATCTTAAAGGGTGGTTGTGTTTTTTTTTACAAATATAAAAGATAGATGATTTGTTTGAAAATCTTAAAGGGTGGTTGTGTGTTTTTTTGACATATGCAAAAAGAAGATGATTTGGTTTGAAAAATAAATCATGCTCATTTTGTCTTGTATGAAAAGCAAAAGATTAGGTTTGATTTCTTTGAAAAATGAATGGAGTTGTCTTTGACAAATGCAAAAAGGAAATGTTTTTATTTGAATTTTTTGAAAAGTAAATAGTGCTCTTATTTGACATGGGAATCTTTTCAAATTTGAAATTGAAGAATCATTTGCCTATAAATAGCTCACTTGAGTTTTGCAAAATTTACAACAAGAGCTTACACATCTATTGCTAAATTTTGCATCATTCTTTCAAAGCTCTCATTCACTCTTTTCTAAAGTTTTGAACCTTAATTCTTGTTCTTGTTGAGAGAGATATAGTTTGTGCTGTATTGTTCTTATTTCACTCATTGAGGAGTGTTTTCTGATAGCCTACCCACTATCAATTCTTGTATCAGTAAGAGGGTGTGTATAACCCTTGTGTGTGTAGAAGGTGTTCTACACGGGGAATAGTTAAATCACCAAGTGTGAGGTGATTGGAAGTAAGAGGGTGCGTATAACCCTTGTGTGTGTAGAAGGTGTTCTACACAGGGAATAGTTGAATCACCAAGTGTGAGGTGATTGGAAGTGTAGAGGGTGTTCTACACGGATTCTTTGGAGCGGTGCTGCTCAAAGGTGTAATAGGTTTCTATCTCCACCTAAAGGAGATTGAATAGTGGATTTGAGAATCCTCAAGGGGTAGCTTGAGGCGAGGACGTAGGCAGTGGGGCTGAACCTCGTAAAAATACTGAGTTTGCTTTCTCTTACCCTACTCTTTATATTTCCTACTGCTTTATATTTTGGTTATATTTTATATTGTATATTTAGTTTATAAGTATTAATTTTTTAATATAACTCAATTCACCCCCCCTCTTGTGTTAGTCATCTGGGCAACAATCTCTATTACCAATAATTTCAATCAAACCACTATTGCCCATTTTTACTGTGCTAAAGTCACCGAATTTATAGTTTGTGAAGAAATCCTTTTAGGATGTAGCATGAATGGAGGTACCACTATCAATCACCCAGCTAGTTTCATGATAAACAATATTTTACAACATCATTATCATCATAAACGATGAAGAAACTGGTAGTAGCGGTGGCCACATGATCATCATTCTTTTCACCATCATTCTTCTTCTCATTCACTTTCTTCTTGTATTCTCTCTTAAACTTTTTGTAATATTTCTTGATACGTTCTTCCATTCCATAATGATATAACTCAATATTAGCAAATTTATTTGACTTGCTTCTACTCTTATATATGTTCTTTAAACCTCTACTTTTACTCCCCACCATTTTTTTCTGTAACCAAGATCTTTGACTGGAAAGAATAATCTTGTAATTTTCTTCTCATCTTTTCATTCAAAATACTATTTTTTCGCCAGATCCATATTAATTATACCATTTGGGGCTAAGTTAGGTAATGGCATCTTAAGTGTCTCTCAAGAGTCTGACAATGTACCAAGCAAGCACAATCCATGTATGTCATTGTCAAACTTGATATCCATTATAACCAACTGATTAGTTATTCCTTGTAATGTATTCAAGTGATCTGTCAATGGAGTTCTATTTTAGTATCTTAGAGTTATCAAATGCTTGATCAAATACATTTTATTACTTCCAGACTTCTAAGTATATAAATGTTCAAGTTTATTCTAGAATGTATGTGCATGCATAATTTTAAATATCATACCGTACCATCTGGTATGGTCGAAATATGCCATACCGAACCGGTTGTCTGGTACTTATATGTGTGTTTCGTACCGGCCGATACACAAAATTTTGGCAAAAATATTGATCAGTATCGGCCGATATTTGTGTTTCAACCGTACCAGATTTCAGCCTTTCACATCTTCTTTTTTCTTTCATTTTTTACTATTTTTTTTTATCTCAGTTTAGACTAGACTAATTATATATATAATTTATTCATATATTGATTATTATTTTAAAATATAATTTATATATGTATAGACTATTCTAAAACGATATACGAAACGGTACCGATATCAAAATATTTCATTCTAGTGCCTTGACTAGTACACCTACCGATATGATATTCAAAACATTGTATGCATATGTCTTCTCACTAATATGGCTCAAAAAATTACCATCTACCTACTGTATGATGTATCCACAAACTTATTAATGTTGCAAAGTCCATTCTTTATCAAATTTATTTTCAGGCTTCTCAAACGCAAACACCAATAAATGAAATTGTTTCACAAATAAAAAGTTCTTTATTTTTCTTTTCAAGCATGATAGTTAAAACCTCAAGGAAACCATTATACTCAAATCAGCTTACATTATTCAACACAAAATATTTAGCAGTTATGACACGTTTTGATACCACTTTGTCGGAAGAAATCTAAATAGGAAAAATAATTATCTCTCATTTTGTGTGAAACTATTATAAAGTAATTGAATAGATAGTAATATAAAGTAAAACTCACACATAATGCGGCGGAGCGTGAGCGTCACGCGCATCCCCTTAGTCTCCTGAGAGCAACGTGCCGCACAACTGGACGCTTTTCTCCTCCCTGCCCTTAGATCAATGGCTGTAAGCTTCATCTGTCCGACGCGTGGTGAGCTCCGCTCTCCCTCGAAAATGGCCTTCAATGACTGGGGTAACGCTTAGAGAGAAAAGTCTCTGGGTAGAGAGAAAACCGGAACCTAGTTAATTTATAACCTTTTGAATTATTGGTATATGAATGACGCGATACGAATCGCCAGTCCCACCTATTTTCACCAAATAATTATAAAAATTATATTAGTCTTATGGTTTGAAAGTTGAGAAGTGTTGCGAATAATAATGAAAAGTAGGTAAAAAAAAATATTGAATAATAGTAAAAAAGTAATAAATAATAATAATAATAATATTGAAAGATAATAATACAGTAATAAATAATAGTGAAGTATTTTAAGAATATTTAAAAAACTCTCACTATCTAAACATAACATATTGGGGATCAAAACATTTTTTTTCTTAAAAAAAAAACACTCTTTCCCAACATTGAAACAAAATATTTTTGTAATTCCACTCAATAAAGAAAAAAAAAACAGTGAAAATATAATAAAATTGATAAAATTATTTGCCGATTTAGGAAATGGTAGAGGTGTCATCAATAAGCCCACCCTATAAAAAAAGCACTAAAATGCAAAACCAAACAAAGGACACTATTCATAATCAAAACCGGTCTAGAGATCTTTTTATTTATTTTTTATTAAGACAGTGTCTAGAGTGTATTATTTATAAGATTCAAATTTTAATTTTTTAAAATCAAATAATGTGATGTAACCACATTATCTCGTAGACAGAGTATATATCTATATATATAGCCAATAATATATTTAAATAAAATTTAAATAAACGATGCTTCCTTAACAAGTGGCCATAGGGCACTTATTAACCTGACCACAACAACTTAAATAAAAAGAGAGAGAGAGAGAGAGAGAGAGAGAGAGAGAGAGAGAGAAATTATCTCAACAAACGTTCCAAAGAAGTTGATACAGATCGAGCAAGTTGGGTCTGGGTCGGTCTCACATTCTTGACATGGGCCAAGGAGTTGCCACCTGATTCTTTTGGCAATCTAAGGTTGGAGTGACAAGGTTACGATCTTGTTTATTTTGATTATCATTTTCATATCCTCTTATTTAATTATTAGAATCTTTTTAAATTTATACATAAAATAAAATAAATAATTTAATATTTTAAAATTTTAAAATAAAAATAATATAAAAATATTAAAAAAATATTTTAACAATATTTTATTTAATTTTCAACTTTTATCTTAACTTATCTTATCTCGTATGTGAAAACAAACGAACACTTATGCACAAAATGTATTATATTAAATGTTTCTAGTGGAGCTAGGATTTAATATTTGGATGGATGTTAACAAAGTATGTAGTATGTATGAATATAAATAATATGTATTTTTTACACGTAACTATATATAAAAATTATAACCGTACGTTATAAAATTATATATAAAAAATAATTATCTATAAATTATCTTATAAGATAATTTTTCCTTAGGATTTTTGTAATTTGCTAGAAGCCATTATAAAAATAAAAGAAAATGAGATATCAACTTATGATTTTTTCTTCAAATTAAGCTTGACGACGATTTTTTATAGAATAATTTATTATCATTTCAAAAATGAAATTTTTAGTAATTTCTTCCTCAATATAAATCAGGAAATAATATTTGTAATCTTAGGATTTGCAAATATTGGGTTTTTTTTATGAAAAAAATTGAATAAATTTAGAATTTACATAAAAGATTATTCTTTTAAGTTTTTGCAAGTGAGTGCATGGAACTTACTTAATTTAGAACTGTATATAGCATTAATCATCATGTTAATTGTTAAGTTACTTTTCTTTATTATGGTACTGTTTTTTATATCAAGTCATGCAACACATTGATTGGTATTGCTTGGAGATACAAACTTTCATGAAATATATGTTTTGCATGCCTATGAATGATATATTTGGAATTTTTCTAAAAAAGACAATGATATTTCTCAAATTATAAAATTTGATAACGAGAAATTTTATATGAAACTCTTACGCCACACACTCCCACCTAATCAATGTAATTTGTAATTTATTTAGCCTTTTATTTTAATGCTTATATGTGTGTATAAATATAATGAATAAACAACTTTTTTGAATGCTCGTATCTTAAAACTTTCTTATACCATTTATTTTTTGATAATTACCTACTCAAACTATAATGGATGGCAATTAGAGGAGATTTACCTGTTTAGGGGTGGTTTGGATTCGAAGATAAAATGAGATAAAATGAGTTATAAATAGTAATAAAATGAGTGATTGAAATGAGTTGAGAATACGAAATGAGTTATGAATAATAAAATTCAGTTTATTAAACAAATCGACCCTTAATTTCCTCTTAAAAAAAAACGGAGGAGGAAAAGAAATCAGGCCGGTGAGGGTCAAGACAGCAGATCAAGTTGGGGTTTCACAAGTAGGACAGCACGTCTCTTAACAAGTCCAAGCCAATGGTTTAAGCCCAGCCCAATAGCAAACCTATTAGACAGACATCCATTATTGGTTGGATGAAGCTTCCAAAACGTAGCTAAAGTATTAATATTTAAATTAAGATATAGCATAATTCATTTCCCTAGTTATGCTGACAAATGTAGTTGTACCATTCTAGCCTATAGGTGACGGCTAACCACTCTTTCACACTGCCTCTCCTTCCAACCAAATTAAATTAAAATAATTACATTAGCATTAATGTTTTAATTATATATCATCATCTGATAGACCATGTCTCTGTATTCTAAGATTAACTAGTAATCACTCTTCAAAATACAAAAATAATGATAGAGTTACTTAACAATTTAGAGTATTATGATTGAATTGACTAAATATAATTTCAGAATTTACCCAATATCATATAAGTTTTCATTTGTCTATTCCATTTAAATTTAGTTTTCAAATTGAATTATTTATTTACACTATATAATAAAAAATATTATTAATTTAATAATTTTTTTTTAACTTATTTGTTTATCACATTTTTTATTCTGCCAGTTAAATGTTAATAATAACTATATTCTAATTATATTAATATTAATATTTATCACATTTAATAAATATTAAATAATAATAATAATTATATTCCAATTAAATTAGTAATTAATATTAACTAATTTATTTATTTTTATAAAATTTTATATTTAATAAATAAATAGAACCAAAATTTTTAATTACAAATAAAATATACTTATTTGATGGGAGGAGTGAGAAATAAATATTATAGTGTTTGGCTAAGTTACTATTCATCCACGTATTTTGTGAGTCACTATAACTAAAGTCTAAATATAATTTATATATGCCTAATTCAATGTGAGATATTTTAAATGTCTTATTAGCTAAATTTTGTTAAAGTTGAATTTTAGATAAACCAAAGATAGCGAGCGCTCTTACATGAATGGTGTAATAAACAGTAAAATATCTTTCAATAAATGTATCAATCCCGTGAAATAGATCCCATATATTTATTAAAAAAAATACTTTTAACAGTAAAGAGATGATATAAAAATAATTTTATATGTTAAAATAATTTGATGTAGTACATTATATTTTAAAATTGAGTAATGTTAACTACAAGTCCTAATTAGACCATCTCCATACAAGTCCTTTATTAAAAATAAGTTTCACTAATAAAAAATAGTTTTTCTATAATTTTTTAAAGTGAGATCTATTTTTTATAATGACTTATATAAAATTTATAAGTTATTTTCTTAATTTTTCTTTTAATACCCGTAACACTTCTTTCATCAAGTAAACCAAAAGAGTCATGTTACACAATTATTCTAACTTTTAGTACATATCATATTTTTAATTTTTTGATTTTGAGTTTGTTCTTCTTAAATAAATTGAAATTTTCTATTTATTATTCATATATTAAATATTTAATAAAAAAAAATAGTGCGTAGAATTGGTATGAATTATAATAAACGTAGCTTTTTTCAAACCGAAAACAGTCGTCGCCGGCCACATGCAAAGTCCAACAGACTTGTACTTTATGGCATGAATTTATAATTAGAGTAGTAATAGAACTATTATTATTTTATAATTTATTAGTGTATTTGAATCTTTTTATTTTTTTATTATTTTATTTTAAGTATTTTTTCAACATTTTTAATCATTAAGAAAAAATAAAAAAAACATATAATTTTATTAATATTTACTTTCTTAATTATTGAATAAAATTAAAAATATAAAAATTAAATACAAAAAAATATAAAAAAAATATAAAAATAATAGTAATAGTATCATTATTGTTATAATAACTGACCAAAATAAATATTTTTTTAATTGATATATACGCTCAATTATGTAATGATCAAGCTCTACCAAAATATATAATTGCCTATCCCTTATTTCTATACCGTCATGCCTATTAAGATTTTATAGTGGAAAGATTCTCCCAAAAGCTAATAATGTGTGCTGATCTTTAATTTGTGGGGTGTAGCACGTTATGTTAGGTGTGCTTTTATGTTTTTTTTTTTTTTTAAGCTGTCTTGTATAGAACTTGTGTTGTTTAATATATTCTCTAATCTTCAGAGGAAAAAAAAAAAAAAAAGGACCATTTGGGACAGTGACGTGTACCTGCAAAGTACGAGCCATAACTCATTCAACAAATAAAAAACAGGATTGGTCCGATGCCACGTGTAGATCAATGGCAGTTTGATAGACCACTTTTTTTTTTCTTTTTTTCTTTTGACAATTTTGGCAGCTTTCTATTTTCCAATAATAATTTAACGATTTTCACTGTATTTGGAAATTGAAAATGATATTTGCGTGTAAGTATTCTGTATTTTCAAAATATGTTATATTTATCATTCAATATAAAAAATTATTTATTAAGTAATTATCTAATATTGATAAATATATCGTATCTTATATAATGAGATAAAAATAAGATAATGACTCGAAGTACAGAATTCTCTTAAATAAATATAAGATTTATATAAAAAATAATAATTTTTAAATAATAAACTTTACTTTTTTTTATACAACATATAATTGTACTTAACATGATTCTAAAAAATAAACTTTACTATTTTTACATACCTTATATATGTTATATTTTTCTAATGGTGGTAAAAGGTTTATCAAAGAGTGGATGGTGATTTTGAATACTTACGAGAAATAGACGGGTCAAATTTTTAATAAGGAGAAGAGTGCGATATTTTTTTTAAAAGAATATCTGTCTTAAATAAAATTTCTCTTCTTCGTATTACTGGATTTTCTAAAAATTATTTTCTTTTTAAATATTTGGATGTGCCTATTGTAGTTGGTAGGCTTAAATTGGTGATTTTGGTGAACTTCTTGCTAAGGCTAAAAGAAAATCGTAAGCTGAAAAAAAAAATGCTCTTTGTTGGTGGTAGAACTATTCTTTTGCGTTATTTGCTTTCTAACATGATGAGTTATTTACTTGTTGTTTTACCTATTTTTAAAGTGGTGCTCTGGGAATCAAAGAAGCTTCTTAACTCTTTCTTTGTGAATGAGTTTGAGGGTAAAGATAAAATGAGATTAATTGCCTGGAAGCACATTTGTAAACCCACTAATGATGTTGGCCTGAGAGTTAGAAATTTTGGAGAGATTTTGCATGCTTTACATATGAAACTTGCATGGCGTATGATGTAGGGTTAATCATTCTAAGTGAATTTTTTCAAAAGTAAGTATATTAGAGGGAACCATTTATCTATTTTAGAGTCTAATAAAGGTTCCCACTTTTGGAGATCCATTGTCAGGAATATTCTCAATGTTTTAAATAACTCCAAATGGGTTGTGAAGTAAGGAAATATCTCTTTTTGATATGATCACTGAATTGAGGAAGATCCTCTTTGTAGCCAATTCCCTGAAATTGAGCAACCTTCTCTTAAGTTCAAAGAGTACCATATTGAAAATGGTTGGGATGTTCCTCTTTCGGAGAGCCTTGTTTAGAAAGTTTCTGAATTGCATCATTAGGGCATTCGCATTATCTTATATATATGCATATGCAAAGTCATATTTAGGGGTGTAAGAAAATCGAACCGGATCGGTGAATCAGATCGGACTGAATGGAATATGGTCCAGTCTAGTCTAATTATTTTATGAATTGAATATTTTTAGTCCGATCTCAGTCCATGACATTTCTCCCCTTGGACTGGACCAGACCAGACTGAATGTACAATTATTATATATATATGTATATATAAATAATTGTATATAAATTATAATATTAATATAAATTAAGAGTGATAGTATAACATATTAATATATAGTATATACTCTTATAATATTAACTTATTTTATTTATAATAGTTGTAGTATAAAAATATAAATCATAGTATATTTATAAATAGTATTAATAATAACTTATAAGTAATAAGTGTAGTATTATTATTTAATATATTATTACTAATTTATCACTATTCACTAACATATAAATTTATAATATACTAATGTAATAATATTATTAGTTATAGTTAACTAATCTATAATGTATTATTAAATCACTATTAACTATTTTATAATTACTCTTCTTATGATTACATGTAACAATTATAAATATTAATGTTATTTTTTTCTACTTTTTTATTTAGATTGTTTTTCTTTTACCATTTTTTTTAAGAGTAAGTTTTTTTAATATTTTTTTTGTTTAAATCTGTGATAAATATGTAAATTGGACTGAAAATAATTAAATTTGAGCCAAAAAATATATTTGATCATTGCAAGATTTTGGATCAAATTTAACATATTAAATCATATCAGGTATCCTTGGACCGAACCGGACCGCCCCTAGACCGGACTGGTATGGATCAAACAGTTCGATCCGGTCTAAGGCGGAAAAATTTTTGGACTGAATAAAACCAGTCCATATTTTTTCCAGACCGAACCGGACCATTTATACCCCTAGTCATATTTGCATTATATGAGCCTAAGTTCCTCTATATTGGATTATGCATCTTCAAATATTTGCATAGTTATGAATAATGCATTTTCAAGTTTGAAGAGCCACTATTCATTCATCAAACATTACTTTATTATTTTTTCTCTTCTACTCATTAAATTTAAATTTGAGAAATTTATATTAAATGATTTTGACGCATAAAAATTGTATTAAATTAATGATACAAAGTGGATGCTGATTGTAAAATTTCTAAAAATAATAATTTTAAAAAAGATTAAAAACTAATAATATTTATTATTATTTTGCCTTAAATAAGTATAAACGAATGTAAAAATTTTGCTTAAATGACAAAGCGGATCTCGAAAAGAGGTGATTTTGCATATACATGTGTATGAACCAATTTGAATGCTTTATTTGGCTAGACGGAAGGAGGGTCAAGACGTGTTACTCTGGTTAATAGAAATCAAGGGTAGATTTTCTACTACCAGTGATTGAGATTGTATTCGAGTTAGGGTGCCTCCTTTTCTTTGGACAAACTAGATTTGGTATAATAAGATTCTTAAAAAGATTTCGATCATGATGTAAGAGACTGTTAATAATGATTTAAATGTTAAAGAGAATATTAAAATGGTGGGTATTACGGTGATTTCTAAATGTAATTATTATTCTACGGGTCATACTAAGTATTTGAATTATGTTTTGTATATTGGAAATTTTCCTCATCACATTTGTCGTTTGGCTGCTATTTAGCTTGGGGTTCATATGGGTGTTTTCCAAATTTGGCGGGAATAAAATAATTTTTGATTTTGTCGTGCGACTAAGGCTTTATAGGTTAAAATTATTTCTGGCTTTCTTCCATCTGTGATTTCTTGGAAGATTTGGGAGAGATGTTGTCAAGCTAGGTGTAATACCGTGGAATCTGTTTAATAGGTTATTAAAACTTGGTTTCATCGTATTATGGATCAGATTATGAAAGTTTCTTCGATTTCTTCCTAGGATGTTTCCATTCTTAATAGGTTGGATATTCAAATAGTATCCATAAACCTAAGATGGTCAGGGTGGTCAATTGGACTCGACCTCGCAATGGTGAGTCAAACTCAATACGGATGGCTAGTAGTTTTGGTAATCCTAGTTCTTCTGGAGCTAGGGGTGTTATTTGAGATAATTGCGGTTGGTTAATAACAACTTATTCTGTGTTCTTGGATATGGAGTCTAATAATTATGTTGAAATGAGAAGTTTATTGGAAGGTATTTATAGGTCTTTTCAGCTTGGTTTCTTGAGGGTTGAGATAGAATCTGATTCACATATTTTTATTAATTGGTTCAACATGGGTGCATGTCATACCTGCTACTTAAAAGATTACTGGAGAACTTAATTGGTTATCTTAATTGTATTGATTTCACTATCATTCATATTCTTTGTAAAGAAAATATTATTGCAGATTATTTTACCCAGCGTGGAGAAGAAGGTCTCAATTTAGAGTAGTCTAGAGATCAAACATTGCCAAGTATTTTAAGAGGCCTCATTCATATGGACATAATTGGTCTCTCCTACTTGTGAGTGTCATAATTTTGCATGGATATATTGTGGCTGTCTCTCTTGCTAAGAGTGGAGCTAAGATCCTAGTTTTTCTCATTTATTATAAACTTTCTTTGTGTGAGAATTTTTCTGCAGGTTCTTGCAATTTCTGAATGGTTTGCTTTAATTTCTTTCAATCTATTGGCAATGTATTTGGATGTATTTTGGTTTTTAGAGCTAGTCCTTCGGGATATCTGGGTTTTAGTTTTTTCCATGTCAAATTGTATATTCGAGGGGTCTAGTTAGAATTATAGTATCCTCTACTATAAATGATGGCTATTAATAAAATTGGAAAGTGGTCACTAATTATGAATATGTAACCCTGTCTCTTTTAAAAAAAATAAAAAAAAAAAGAAAAAAAAGAAAAGAAGAGTCAATGCCAATGCTAAAGATCTTGAGTACCGTTGTTTGCATTCTATTGAAAATATTTAATTTGAATCACATAGATGATCCTTTTAAATAAAAAATTTGATATGAATGATATATACTAATTTAAAAATAGATTAATAAGTTATTTTAGATTAATAACGGAGCGTGTGGATAAATTTGAAACCAAACCAATAATATTTTTCTGACTTCATGAGCCATCTGGCCATAAGGGGGGCCATGAGTCATCATCCCAAGTAAGCACACGAGGTTATGGGGGAGATAAAATGAAATATTTTGTTAGAAATAAAATAAAATAAAATATTATTATAATATAATTTTTTAATATCATTTTAATATAAAATTTGAAGTTAGATTATTTATTATATTTTATGTGAAAATTTTAAAATTTTAAAAAATTATAATAATTATATAAAATAAACTAAAATAATTTTATTTTATTTAACTAAACCAACCCTTATACATCTTGTCTTCGTTCACGTTAATATGGGCTACATGAGTACTAGTGCTCTCATGTCCAATAAAGGAGTTTCTCCAAAAAAATATGTGGTGATAAATTAAGGCACGGAATACGGATCGACCTTCACATTTTTCAGCTTCGAGAGATTAAAATACTTATATATATATATATATATATATATATATATGTGGCACGACCTAAGAAAAGCGTTAGCCACGTTTGCCCTGTTTATAACTCGGCCAACAAGTAGTGTCAATTCTTTGAATCACTACAAGTATAGGTTAATTACATATAATATATATATATATATACACACACATAAAAATAAAAATAGATAATGTAT
The DNA here is from genome assembly GCA_036898215.1 of Platycarya strobilacea. NCBI lineage: Eukaryota > Viridiplantae > Streptophyta > Magnoliopsida > Fagales > Juglandaceae > Platycarya > Platycarya strobilacea. The sequence continues at coordinate 50,822,797 of CM072546.1, forward strand.
AGGACTGTTGAATAACATTTTTCTGAAAAAAAAAAACTGTAAAGAATCTATTTTATGTTCTGAAAGAGTCATTAGTGCAAGGGCGGAACTAGTTATACGCTGGTAGCTAGGGGGCTACCGCCCCAAATCTTTTTTAAAAATTAATATAGTATATAAATAATTATATTTTTTCCTTATATAATTAAAATTGCCCTCTAATACTCACGAAACTTCCAAAATTTTTGATGAAATTATCATTTCAAATCTCAAAATATACTTACATAATCTCACTTTAACTTTTCATTTCACCTCACATAACATCTAAATTTTTTATTGCTACTTATCAATAAATTTTGAAAACAAAATTCTTAAAATATTGTGAATGTCATGAGCCTAATTTCAATCACAAAAGTGTTCATTCAAAAGCTGAAAAATGATGAATGAAAGTTTTTATTTACTGATGCTTAATCATTTTGTGAAAAATATCAAATTAATATTCTTGATATGAATGATCAATATATTAGAGTTTGAGACAAATCTTGTCGTCAAGTTGACAAGTCATTAATAACAATGGAGTTTCATTTTAAGATTAATATATTTACTACTACAATAGATTTTCAATTTCAAGAATTGAAAAATAAATTTAACGATTATCCAATGAAATTTCTCATTCTTAGTATTTCTTTAAATCCTAAATGTGCAAACAAATAATTTAAAATTGATAATATATGCAAATTGGTTAAGAAGTTTTATTTACATGATTTTACTGAGTAAGAAAAATTCATTTTGAGAATTTAATTGTAGCATTATGAGCTTGATGTTTTAATGCATCTAGATTTTCAGGACATGTTTACATAGATATGCAGAAGACTAGCTAACAATTTTAGAAAAGTCAAAAAATTATCATTTGATTGACAAATTAATTCGTTAGTAATAACTCTACTTGTTTTTACTGCTATTATTAAGCGAGCATTTTCTACTATAAAACGTATAAACTAGATTGCATACTCGAATGGAAGATATGCATAATATCATTTGTTAATTTATACTAAATAAGAAATTTTCAAGAATTTCACTTCAAAGATGATAATAGATGAATTTCATTTCATGAAAGATCGTCAGAAATCTTAATTTGAATGAAAAATCCTAAGTTGATATCTTATTTTCTTTCATTTTTGTAATGGTCTTTACTAAGCTACGAAAATTTTAAGAAAAAATTTCTTATAAGATAATTTATAAATATATATTTTTTGTATATAATTTTATAACGTATGATTATAATTTATAAACATATTACTTATTCTCACATATATTACACACTTTATGAATTATCCCGCAAACACCAAATTCTAATTTCATCCCTACATGAATGGCATGCTAAAAATATTGTATGAGAAAAGATGTAGATGGACATGCTTGTAAGTGAATTTTAGAAAATGGTTTATGAATGGTTTATGAAGAGTAGTAAAATGGTTTATGAATAATAGAAAAATAGTTTGGGTTAAGATGGTTAATTAAACTTTAGAAAATGAGAGAAAAAAAATGAATAAAAATATTATAAGGTATTAATATATTGTTTGAATATTTTTATTTTAAAATTTGAAAAAATTGTATTGCTTTTTAATATTTTGCTCGAAAAATTTAGAAAATAATTTGTAATATTTAGAATAAAATTATGAATTTTTTTGAGATGAGATGTTTGAGAGAGACGAGCTGAGAGATTTATCCACCTACGCCCAAACATGATTCACCAAACCAAGGAGTTGAACGTCGATGTTTAAATTAATCCATCAAAATTGGAAAAAAAAATCCCGATTAATTCATTTTAAATATATATATATATATATATAAGTTGTGAACTAATTGTGTTTATAAATATTTGCCAATAAAATTCCGTGTTAATTTGTTTTAAATATATAGCTGTGTGAACGTTCCTGTTTTGCTTTCTAATATTCCCGCATGCATATATACGACTTGACTGAGTACACTATTGACTATTCTATAAATACGGAACGACATAGTCCGTGCACATGGATGGAAACTTGGAGCCCTAAGCACATGGAGATTTAATACATAAGACATTAGAAATGAATGCAGCTCGATCGTAGCATGCTGCACCTTAATTTTCAATGTAGCCATGTGGCCCGTGGCCTTCACCATTAACTTTACAATTAATGTTCTCACCACCCTGCCAAATTGCCAAATGCTCATTCACGTTTATGAACAATGTTTTTAATAAAATATTTTCTGACCCCTTTTGACTCTTCCTATATTAGTGATTGATTATTTGGGATGAAAAAGTTATTTATGACGAAAATATTTATTTTAGTTGAAAATAATTATTTAAATAATTGGTCGTATATAAATATATTTTTTTTGTTTTTGCTTTTTTTTTTTTTATATATAGTGGATTAAGGTAATAATTTGCTTATATATTATATTAATTTTTATATAGCCGACGAATGGAATTTAGTTTTTATTTTTAACTAAAATTCTCTGCAGCTCCAATAATAATAATGATTTGATCATAATAAGTTGTGTCTACACATCAATTAATCTAAGTATAAGGTCCTGAGCTTGAAGATCAGATTAATTATATATATATATATATATTTGAAAGCAGATTAATTATATTAATCGAACGTACATGATTCGGTTTTCTATCACGTACAGTACCAGCATGTGAATGATAATTATGATATGATCTCGAAATGAGCTATATATCCTTTTCTATCGCACACACCCATTTTGACATCTCGTTTTATGAACATTAATTTATTTCGCACATTTTCCTTTCCCCCCTCGAAGGTACGTACGTCGTATACGTACATTGATAACGGCTATACAAAGCTTTTTATGACCCACTGATTAAATTTTTTCGAGCACTTATACGTAATTTTCCAACCTTCACATACTATTATTTTTTGTTTTTTTAATTTTTTTAATTTTTTAATATTTTTTTTGAATTTGTTCTTTTTAAATTAAATTAAATTAAATTTTTTATTTATATATTAAATATTTAATTAAATATGAATTAAAATAATGTGTGATGTGTGAAAGTTGTGTGAATAGTAAGAGGATAAATAGATTTTTTCAATTTTTTCCCTTTTGTCAAGTCATCAAGCACCATTAATTACTTAGGGTAGTAATGGGTTCGGTTCCATGATCCATCGAATTTTGAATATATTTTAGAATTGAATTAGTATGTATATACCTATTTTAAGATTTGAAAAATCGACACCATATAAGTTGCAGAGAATTTTAGAATATAAGAATCGACACCATATATTTAGATTAATTTTTTTATTTTATTATAATATTAGTCGATTATATCGCAGTATAACTATACTAGGTAGTGTCCTTGTTTAGTCAACATAATTTGCTTTCTTTGTATTGCTGCGTTTCGGTTGTGCTATCCTTGTTTGAAGGTCTCTTCTTATTGCGTTCTTTTTTTGGATGCTTGAGTAATGAGTTGAGTTTGAATATTTTATGAATTCTTATAATCTAAATTATAAAGAGATCACTCAAGACACGTGATCCCGACTCTTCCTAAAAAAAAAAAAAGCGCCTATATTAGTATAGTGATATGGTGATATATAATAGATTATAGTGATATAGTATTAGGACCTTTTTTATATAGTATTAGTACAACTATTAATACTATAGTGATTTATATAGTTATTTATATTATATAGTCATGGATTACTAGTAATATTAGTGCTAATATTAATATATATATAATAGTATTATACATAGTGAATAGTCTTCGATAATTAGTTATGTTAATTAGTGATAATATGTTTGTGTCTAACTTATAATTTATATATTTGATTATATATGTTAGTGATAATATGCGTATGCGCCTTGGTTACATATATGTTACATATATGTTTGTGATGGTTACATACACTTTTTAAGTTTTATATGAGTGTATCAGTATGTGATCAAATGTATAGAAATACATTTATAAAAAAGAATATATATTATAATGTATTATGCTATATTTATCCTTAATATATACATATATGTAATTTATATATATTAATAACATATGATCAATTAATGTTCATGTTTAAGCTTAAAATTTTATAAGACTTTTAATAATAATGACATATTAATGTTATATCAAATGTTATATTAAGATTTATAAGATTAGAGAAGAAAAAAAAGATTTATAATATTAATTAGTTTATGTTATATTAATTTTATGGTATTAGCTGATAATACATGAATAACAAGATTCTAAAATTTAAATTATATTAATTAACAATTTAGCATATAATATGAAATTACTTTATATATATACTTATATATAAATATTATAATATGAAATTCATATAAAGCTTTATAATATAATATAAAAAAATTAAATATACATATATGAACCGTTCCGACCCAATGGTAGATAAATTAAGAAAAATAGAAACAAGATTCAATTTAAAAAAAAAAATGGATATCGCACCGAACCAATTACAATTTACAAACCATACCAAATCCATCGATTCTTTCATGGTTTAATTCTTTTTCACTACTCAGCTTTTTCGAGAATTTTAAAACACACGAAGACATTAATTGATAAAAACTAAAAAGCTTATGAGATATTTATAATCGAGAATAATCATATTATATCCGTCATTAATGTGTTCTATTATTACAGATAAATTAAATATATAATATATCATTGAATTGCGCAAAAACAAATAATTAGAATATAAAGAATATTCCTGCATGTTTTCCACATAAGTGTATATCAGGATAGGATATTTATTTATATATAATTAGAACTAATATTCTTGAATACAGACATATTTAATTAACCGATCACATAATCTCCTATCATAGAGATCATATTCATGGCGCAGCTGCAGTATTAAAGGTGTAAACTTTCGGTTTTAATTGCTAGTCCTCGATCGTAAAAGATCATATCATGTGGTCTGTGTCAATGCATAAATTTGTATAATAGGCTGGAATGGAAGATATATATAGTCATCTCCGATATTCCACGGTGGTAGTTTGGGCGTTGATACGGTGTTCAGATACGTCCCATCGGTGAAGTATATAATAAACAAAATGCATAAAATATGAATAGAGAGATCCATATTTATGGGTGGTTTGGAGGCGAGTTCACTATCTTGAATGATCGTATAGTCTCTTATATCCTCACTTATATCTCATTATACAAGGGAGAAAGTTGAAAATTCTAGAGGTTGAAAGAAGATGTCATCCTCCAAAAGAGATGATTTTTTATTTTATTTTTTGGAGCCTCTGTGCGTACGTAATGGAATACTTGAGTCATCTTATAAAGTCATTTCACATCACGTGCCTGAGTTAACTTGTCTTACCTTTTTTTTGACCTTGTCTCTGAATAAAACTTGATTATTGGTCGATTTTATACCCAACATGAGTACGTTTTTGCTCGCATGCATTAATGATCTTTGAAGTGTCAGACAGTCACGAATCCCAGCCACATGGTGCGGACAAGGACACAAAATAGGGTTTTATGTGGGGGCTTCTCTAACATATAATCTAACATATACTATCCAGAAAAAAAAAAAACACAAATTTTTGAAGTCAATTATATGTTACAAATATAATTATTTGAGATGAAAATAATATTATTTTTATTCTAAATAGTCATGTTCGTAACATATATTTAACTTCAAAAACTTATTTTTCTTGTAATATATAATTAATATATAATTAATATATATATATAAACATGTACCGGGTGGACTGTAAAGTTAAGCAGCGCTAGCGAATTAGCAAGGAGTCGTTGAGATTTTGCAACTTTTAAAAATTGAGTTATATATTGAGGCACGTCTGCGTGTAATAAATCATTCTTTTATTGAGAGAAAAAGCTGTGAATTTGGTTGCTGAACCAAGTAAAAAGGCTTCTGGATATATGGGGATGGTTAAGAGTTGGTGTACTCACTTCTGACCATATATAGATGAAACTCACGTTATTTGTTCATCTTCCCCTTTTGTAACATAAAAAAAGGGGTAAAGGGATCAGAAAAGGTGCGTCTCTTCCCTTTCATTTAAACTTTTATTTTTTTTTTTAATTTTGTTTTATTTTTTCTGTCGTGACAAAGTGCAAAAGAATACCTTCTTTCACAAGTTCTAAACAAACCGGTTAGCTTACTTTGTAGCAATATATAAAAGAAGTAACTCTTACTACTAATTGAACTATAGTATTTATAGTTTTTTCTTTTTTAAATTTATTACGAGAAAATTATTTATTTGTTATCAATTATGTTTTTTAGCAGGATGATTATTTTTAATAAAAAATAAGTCTGTTTTTATCATAAATTATTATTTTTTGTTATAAATAATTGATCATAAATATTTAATTTTTTTTTTGTAATAATTACGTAAAGTAATCGAAGATTTGTATATGCAGATTAAATAATATTATGTGACACTTGTTTGTAAAATTGTATTAATTTAGAGTACTGGACAATCCACTTTAAAATGTCAAGCTAACAAGTCATGTTAATGTATGACGTCAATCAATGAACAAATTTGGTGGGCGTTTTATAAACACACCACAAAAAGATAATGCCCATTTACCATAAGTTATTTTTCCAAGAGCCACGCTAGTGGGAAATACTGATCATCAGTTGCATCTTGTCTTCATGATTTCGACGAAATCTCAAATTAATACTGTAAGTTTAATTAAAGCGATCGAATTAGTTGAAATGGTCTTTTAATGAACCTTAGTCATTTCGTTTCTTAATTATGATCTCATGGCCCCACAAACTGACAAAAGTTGTCTCTTTCTACAAAATTTTCATGTTTGTTTGAAGAAGATTTAATTAAGTATAATTTAAATTTAGAGATAAGATGAATTGAAATAAATTTAATTTATTTTTTTAAATTATTATTATTTTAAAATTTGAAAAATATATATTAAAATTTAAAAATTTTATATAAAAATTTATATTTTATATAAAAAGTTATAAAAATATAATGATGAAATGAAGATGAGTTGAGATGAATTTTAAATACAAATGAAATAGATGAGATGAGATGAGATCAAATAAGATATGATCAGATGAGATGAGATAAAAATTAAAAAAAAATATTATTATAATATATTTTCTTAATATTAGTTTTATGTTAAGAATTGAAAAAGTTATATTTTAATATTTTTTAATATTAATTTTTAAAACTCATCTCAATTATCTCATCTTCTAATTCAAACCGAACGAAAAAGTGTCTTTATATTTTTAGTTTCATGTAAATATTTTAATATGTTTTATTTTATGTCACTATATTGACCTCATCATATTGTCTTTTTATTTTTTTTTTAATCAAACCTCATCATATTTTCCAGCACACTTGCAGTTATTATTTTTTTACATAAGATATTTGTAAATAGAGAATTGTTATGTCTATTAAAACTTTTTATAACAAATAAGTCACACCCTATCTATACAACAAAAAGTTAACTATACAATTTAATTGAAAATAAAAAGTATAATTGACACTACAACATGTAAAATCATTTTTATAAATAATTTTAAGAAAATAAAATATACAATATTTGAGTGGTATCAGGTGCATGAATCTCGAACACTTAAAAAAAAAAGAAAAAAAAAGATAATAAACATATATTGAAAAAACAAATCTACTTTTTTGTGCTTTCTCCACTATTATTTTTTTTTAAATGACGTCTCTTAAAACTATTTTAAACTTAATTTATTTATTCTTAAATATACGATCGAAGTAATTCACTCGTGAATTTATTTATTTTTAAAAAAATCTATCAAGCAAACGTTATTAGATAGGGTGTAACTGTATAGGAGACAAAGGTTTGTTTATATTTAAAGACGGGGTGAGTTTATTTTAATTTATTATTATATATTTTTTTATAAAATATAATTTTTAATACAATATTTTTAAATTTTAATATAATTTTCTCAATTTTCAAATTAATTTTTAAAATTTTTAAATAATAATAATATTAAAAAATAAATTTAATATCGCTTGACTAAATTCAAACGGGACAAAGTTTCCGTTTATCGAACCATCCGTTTCAAACCCTTCCCATGCTTCCCAACCGTTTCAATTCAAATGCGGCCGTAAATTCCCATCCACGCACGCATCCAGGCCAATCTCACTTCACGCGATCGTAATTATTCCTGAGAAATCTTAGATCCTTTAATCTAAAAGACAATATTACCCTTGTAGAACGCGTGGCATTCCACAATAGCGAGTAATTTTGTCGTTAAGCTGTGCGCGAGTATTCTTCTCGGGTAAACCCGCCAACTGTGTCTTTCCCGCGGCCATTAAATTTGGCCCTCTGCGGCGAACTGTATCTCACCAACGTACACAACACACCCGGGAGAGAGAGAGAGAGAGAGATTATCAACGAACACGAAGACCTTATTAGAGAAACCCGGCCATTAATGCATAGCAACTACTCTTCTGAACCTTAGAAGTAGTGGTAATAATTCACACTCTCACCAAATTGCTAAAGCCTCTCTCTCTCTCTCTTCTCTCTCTCTCTCCCCCCCCCCCCAACAATCCCTCTCTGCTTTTATCTCTTGGCTAGAAAAGATCTAAGGTTTTGTTAGATCTTGATCTGGATGTGGAACTCTGCGGAGAATGCGTTTTCCGGGACGTTGTCGCTTAGGGAGGAGGGCGAGGATGAGGAGGCGCTACGGTGGGCCGCGCTGGAGAGGCTGCCCACCTACGCTCGCGTACGGAGAGGGATCTTTAGGAACGTTGTTGGAGATACCAGGGAGATTGAGGTGACCGAACTCCATGCTCAAGAGCAGAGGCTTGTGCTGGACAGGCTAGTCAGCTCGGTCGACGACGACCCGGAACTTTTCTTCGATAGGATGAGGCGCCGATTTGATGCGTAATACTCTGTCTACTTGAAGTTCTTGATTGGGAGGATGAATTTTCTTTGGTTTAACTTTAGTTGCTAAGGATTAAGAAAAAAAAACTTAGTTGCTGAGACAATGTGGGAAAAGTAAAACTGAGGCGATAAATTTTGAAGTTGTTAGTTACAGTAGAGTTTTTACTCAACTTATCTTGATTTAACAATCTGGGAAGGTTTTGCTCAGCTAACTTTTTCGCGTTTTAAAGACTGAATCAGAAGACACAAAATAAAAAAATGCGAAATTTCATTTTTTCCGTTTCTCAACAACGAACAGTGGATTGAAGTTCAATTGCATGGCTATTCTCTTATTTAGTTTTTTTCTCTATGTTTAGTTTTCTTGCAAGAAAAAGTTGTAGGCAAGGGTTATAAGTTCCTTCGAACCTGCTGGACATACAGCAAGGTTTCCCATTAAGAGTTTCTCGCATATGATCTGGATTATTTCGCCTATATCGTTTCTCAACGTGGTCCCATTCCCCGTTTGCTTTGTCCTGGAATTTCGATTAATTTATTTCTCTACTTCGCCTGATGTGCCATTGGCTTTCCAATTGTTACCATATATTATCTTCGATTGACTAAGTTATTCCTCTCTCTATTTTCTTCACTTATATATTATCCTCTTAACTGAATCCTTTGATTGGAAACCTACTGTGGTTAACATCTTCTATGTTTTATTTCTTTTAAAATGTGGTGTTACAGAGTAAAGTTAAAGTTTCCGAAGATTGAGGTTCGATTCCAGAATTTGACAGTCGAGTCTTTCGTCCATGTTGGAAGCAGAGCACTGCCAACAATTCCCAATTTTGTTTTCAACATGTGTGAGGTTGAGTTTTCTTAGTTCGTAACCATTTTAACAGGACCCAACTTCATGCTACGGTTATTGTTTCATCTCATGGTTCTGATTGTCTTTTAAATTTCTCTCTATTCTAAATATCATTTAGGAACTTTTAAGGCAGTTGTGGATATATCGAGGACAGAGAAGCAAGTTGACGATTCTAGATGATATTAGTGGGATTATTAGACCTTCACGGTGAATTTCGATCTTGATCAGAACCCAATTGTTCAATGTCCGTTCAAGTTTGTGTTTAATAAGCAGTTGCATTATATTGTAGATTGACATTGCTATTGGGTCCTCCAAGCTCTGGAAAGACAACTCTACTGTTGGCTCTTGCTGGTCGCCTTGGAACTCATTTGAAGGTAACGAAATATGTTCTTGCACTACCCTGAAGATTGTGTGTGCACAACTTTTGGTAATCACGCGGTTTGGTAATAATGTGATATATACTGTAATTTTCATGTCATTTCTGGGATACTGCAGGAATGAGCTTTGTTAAAGAACAACCCCGAGTCCCTCTTTGATAAACAGAACTCAAGAATAAAAGTTTGATACCAAAAGCACTCACTGATCCAATGAGTTAATGGAAATAAACCAGATCACAAAATATGCAAGAAATTAACAAGAATATAAAGCAATGAATAGAAAAACAAGAAATAAAGAAAGTAAAGAAAGAACACAACCGATTTACGTGGTTCGACCCTAATGGTTTACGTCTACGACAGGAATGACCTCAGATTTTTATTGATGATCAATGTCTTTTACAGAGAAGCCTTAGAAATCGACTAGCTTACAAAACCCTCTCTCACAGACCAGAAAATCGAATAGATTTTCTCTCTCAGTGAAACCCTAGGTAGAAACCCTAGATCACCCTCTCAAGCTCTCTCTCTCGAAGCCTCTCGATAATACACAGACCAAATGAAAGAATGAATTAGGGTTACACATCGGATAAGTACAAATATATATCATTTCACAGATGGCAACACGTATCACCATCCTGCGGCTCAACATCTTGATAAATATCAGATGCAGCTCACAGATCACAAAGTCCTCACGTGATCGTCAGCTGAGCTTCATTAGTCTTCAAAGATGTAGATTTAGTCATTTGTCCTTCATCCACTTAGCCACTTGTAAAACAGAAACATTAGAAAGGTAGCAATTATAAATGTATTGACACACCATTTAAAAGCTTGTAGGTTTTTCAGGCTCAAGCTCTAATTTGATAGCGATAAGCTGTCATTTTTATGTATTTTCAACCTCTATTTTTATGCATTTTGAGCTAAGTTAAGTGATCATAATCAATTGCTTTGCTGAATATATTGCAAAGATTTGCTACTAATTTTCTGTTGGATTCATCATTTATTACTTTCCACTGATACTTTGATCCCTTCTGAAGATGTCAGGAAGAATCACTTACAATGGACATAACCTGAATGAATTTGTTCCTCAGAGGACATCTGCTTATGTGAGCCAACAGGATTGGCATGTTGCAGAAATGACTGTAAGGGAAACTTTTGAACTTGCAGGTCGCTGTCAAGGGGTTGGATTTAAGTATGGTAAGCATTGATTTTATTTGGTATGTGTATGATGATGTTTTTAGATACTCACATAATGAATACTTCTCTCTCTTGTGCCCTCTTAGTCAGGGTTGTCTCTTGTATATACTGGGCTAGGCCTATTCTTTGAGTAATAAAGTTTGTATACCTGTAAGAAAAAACATAATGAATACTTCTGCTCAGACATGCTAGTGGAACTTGCAAGAAGGGAAAAACTTGCTGGGATAAAACCTGATGAAGATCTTGATATATTCATGAAGGTACTGCACTTGTTAGGTGTAGGTCTGTTTAGCATTTTTTTTTAAAATTTATTTTTTGGCTCGATAGTTTATTACTGATAAGAATTGTTATAATTTCTTTCTTTAGTCATTAGCTCTGGGGGGAACGGACACAAGCCTTGTTGTGGAGTACATCATAAAGGTATCATCTCAATTCTGGTTTCTGCAGGGTGGATAGAACTGATTATATCGATACATTAAAATCTATAAACATAATTAATATTATTTTAATTTCATGAATGACTAATTATGCACCTTCTTTTAGAACCTTCGATGCTAGTTTTTTGCCATTCTCCAACCATGTATACTTGCATGGTATTTTAACCATATTGTGGGTGTGAAGTTATAAGATGCAGAATACCCATTTACAGAATTTTGGATTTTGCCTCGTATAGGCAAAGTCTGTTTATTAATATTTCGAAATTAATACTTCCCTCTTTTGTATGGTGTTTAAAATTAATAGGCAGTCCTCTACATGCTCATGTTTGCTCCTATTGCGGTTCCACCACCTTTCATCTTGTTGCTCTCCTTGTTGTTTATGCACCAAAATGGTAGAATACTTATAATCTAAGTTCATGTTGATCTAGACAAACGCCACCTTTTTCATCAAATATAGAGCGAGCTGGCTAGGTTTCTCTGCTCTAGCACAAGGCAGTCTTGTTCACGTGTCATGTGTAGAGCATAGTATTCCATGCTGTTAAACAGACCCTTAAATTGTCCACTGGTTTTTTCTTTTACCTTTTTCCCGTTTGTTTTTAAAGTTATCAGGAAATCATTCCCTTTTGAGCTCTTCAATTCGAGTTGGCACCAAAAATTATGTCGTAACCTCGGCCACTGATTTGTTACTTTCAGGTGATTTGAATTGTTTTAGATGCATTAGGGGCCACCATTTTCGCCCACATCTCGAGAAAAAGGGTCAAAACCAGTTTAAAACTTTTTAAATGACCTGTTCTATGTCACATTTGTCTCTTGAGTTGGGAGCTGTTGTTTTTTAGCATATGCTATTTATCATTTGTCCTAAAATCTTAAACTGAAAGGAAGACATGTGCTTAATAATTTATTTAAAGTTTACTCTTGCTCATGTGTGGGCAGGCTTCGACTAAAATAAGTGGATCGAATAAGTGAGATATCTATTTGAAATGAGGTGACGTGTGAATTTAAAGTTCGAAGTTGAGAACTTTATTATGATATTTTATTAAATCACTAGTAATTCCAAAAGCTTAAATATAGAAGAATGTTATTTGAATCATGTAATCTCTCTTCTGGGAACTGTTTCTTTTTAATTTTTTTTTAATAAAAAAAGAGTTTATAGTTTATATAGTAATTAAATATTTAGAAAAAGGGATAGGAAGTTATTGCTGAATCTGTCTTCTTCAACTTATCACTAATATATTATGACAAAGATTTTAGGGCTGGACATCTGTGCTGACACATTGGTGGGAGATGAAATGCTCAAGGGTATTTCGGGGGGACAAAAGAAGCGGCTTACAACAGGTCTTTACCATGTATTTTTCTGCTAATGGTGTAATAGTCAATGGTGTGTTGATTTATGCTTATTGGGCAGATATATGATTTCCAGGTGAATTACTGGTTGGTCCAGCAAGAGTGCTATACATGGATGAAATATCAACTGGGCTTGATAGTTCTACTACCTATCAGATCATCAAATATCTCAAGCATTCAACTTGTGCACTTGATGCCACCACTGTAATTTCTCTGCTTCAACCAGCTCCTGAGACGTACGAGTTGTTTGATGATGTCATACTTTTATGTGAGGGCCAGATTGTATACCAAGGACCTCGTGATGCTGCTCTCGAGTTCTTTGCATTTATGGGATTTGGTTGCCCAGAGCGAAAGAATGTGGCAGACTTCTTGCAAGAAGTAAGTAGCGGAGAACTTTAGATTACTTTCAGCTCTATTATTGTGGTATCTTTGTTCAGATTTTTATATACAGGTTACGTCGGAGAAAGACCAAGAGCAGTATTGGTCTGTTCTGGACCGCCCTTACCGACACATACCTGCAGGAAAGTTTGCGGAAGCTTTTCGCTCATATCGTGCTGGGAAGAATTTGTCTGATATACTGCGTGTTCCTTTTGACAAACGTTACAATCACCCAGCAGCCTTGGCAACATATCGCTATGGTGTAGAGAGGCGTGAACTTCTCAAGACCAGTTTTTACTGGCAGACGCTACTCATGAAACGAAATTCATTTATTTATGTCTTCAAGTTCATTCAGGTAGTTATTAACCAGTACCACATCTCAATTCATATTTTAGGATTCTGCCATTTTTTGGTTCTATTTATGATATGTCAACGAGAGTTACATTAACTTCTATGTCGGCAAAGCAGCTTATAGAATTTTATTTTCCAGACCATTTTGTTTGTTGTGAATTTTCTTAAAAAAAGCAATAATTTTATGATATAAAGTGCTGATATGCAAGTACTATTTACTGTCTTTCAGCTTTTTTTGGTTGCTTTGATCACAATGAGTGTCTTTTTCCGGACAACGATGCACCATAATACGATTGACGATGGAGGATTATATCTTGGGGCACTGTACTTTTCCATGGTTATTATTCTCTTTAATGGCTTTACCGAGGTGCCAATGTTGGTGGCCAAGCTTCCAGTGCTTTACAAGCATAGAGACTTGCACTTCTATCCAAGTTGGGTGTATACTCTTCCTTCTTGGATCTTAAGTATTCCAACCTCGCTCATTGAGGCTGGCCTTTGGGTGGCTATCACATACTATGTGATTGGATATGATCCTTCAATTATTAGGTAAGTGTTACGCTTTCATGAAGTTCAAAAATTGTATTATAACAGTTGATTGGGGTGGATTGCTGTATTAACTCTTAATGTGCAGGTTTTTTCGACAGTTCTTGTTATACTTCTTTCTGCACCAAATGTCAATAGCTCTCTTCCGTCTTATGGGTTCCTTGGGCCGGAACATGATAGTTGCCAACACCTTTGGATCATTTGCCATGCTGGTTGTCATGGCTCTTGGAGGGTTTATCATTTCTAGAGGTCAAACAAAAATTCTTTCAATGTTTACATGTTTGTCTTTCATTTCTTATGCATATTCATTTTCTTGTTACATTGTGACAGACGATATACCAAAATGGTGGATCTGGGGATTCTGGATTTCTCCTTTGATGTATGCTCAAAATGCAGCTTCTGATAATGAATTCCTTGGACATTCTTGGGATAAGGTAATACCAGAATATCATCTGTTCCATTTCACGTGATAGCTTCAGCATTTGCTGGTGTTTAGTTACCAAAAGGAGAGGAAAAAAAAACAGCATTGGCATTTTGCTAGTCTGATGACATTATGCAGAGAAAGTTGAAAGGAATATGATCATGAAATTGCAGTCATGAAGACTTGAGATGTAATAGCCCGTGATTCGAGTGGGGGAGCTTGTAGTACCTTACTAGCGTTTGGCAACACAACTCTTCTCATGTATTCTTAGATACTTACTTCCCACACATCACTCAAACACAACACTTTTCAATTTCAAATCTTAACTTTTTCATCTAATCAATTATCTAATCATTATAACTTTTTCAAATTCCCAAACAAAGCACAAAGCACAAAAAACAATATTACTTTTTCTAATTTCAAAACAAAAATAATATTACAGAATTATATTCAAACAGATTTTTAGCTTTATAATATTTTATCAAATTTATTTTCCCAAAATCCAATAAAACATCTTAACTCAAATAATTTCACTACTATTCATAGATATTCTGAGATATTCTAAGCATCCAAATGGGCCCTAAGTCTCACACTGGGTGGGAGTAGTATGGCAGAGATGAATGAGCATGATAAAAGTGTATTAAGTCTCAAGCTTCACATTGGTTCTTTATTAAGTGAAACTGGCTTTATAATGATTTCAAGGACTTTCAGTTATTATATAGATGGTCATTTCGAAATATAAGTCCATATCTGGCTTAGGCTTTCCTTGGTTCGTAAGATGCATTAGATATGTTAACCTTTCGATTGAGTTCTTCCACTTGATTATACATAACATTGTTATCTTTTAGTGTAACTGTGTTGGAGATGAAAGGTGATTCTGAGACGTTCCAAGAAATTTTGCCTTTACCAAGTTGTTTAGTATAAACTTCTATATTGTGATGGGAGCAATTAAATTGAGTTATCCTTTCAATTGAGTTACTGTTCTAGCAGTTTGATTCTATTTAAAACTTATAGTTGTCTGTTCCCTTATTATGTAGAGCAATGGGAAGAACCTGAGCTCTCCACTAGGTGAGGCATTACTAAGGGCGCGTGCTTTGTTTCCAGAGACGTACTGGTATTGGATTGGAGTCGGTGCTATGATTGGATACACAGTTTTATTCAACGCACTTTTCACATTCTTTCTAGCTTATCTTAACCGTAAGCATCTCCTTTCTGTTAAGAAGTTTCCTAATCTTACTTGTATTTGAAAAAAAAAAAAAAACCGACGTCTGCTAATATCTCCCTTATGATACTAATATTATACAGGCTAAGAATGTTAGTTAAGACTTATCATGTTATTCTTTTACATGCCTACAGCTTTGGGGAGACAACAAGCTGTAGTGTCTAAGGAAGAGCTGCAAGAGAGAGAAAGGAGAAGGAAAGGTGAAACAGTGGTTGTTGAGCTGAGGCATTACTTTCAGCATTCGGGTTCATTTAGTGGTAATTAAAATAATTTTTCTATCAACTTCCTTTCATATTCCTTTTTCAGTTTGTTAGCTATGGTAGTTCGTATCCATAATAAGCAATTTAATGTATTCTCCATAAGCATAACAAGTGGCCTCATGGGTGTCAAAATTAATTTATGCCAGGTCTTACATTGGGGGTAGGGGGATGGGGATATTGGGGATTTCTTTGTACCAGCAAGGGTTTTGATATATATATATATAAATATCTGTAGAGAGAGAGAGAGGGAGAGAGAGCAATGATACATCCACGGAGGGATGCGTACTGAACATTGAATCTTTTATACCTGTTCACGCATTGTCTCTGTGTACAAAAGCATTTCTCTCTCACACACGTACACACGCTGTTGTAGTCTAATTTTGTTCAACATAGTGTGATCAATGTCTCTCTCTTCTTTGGACGCAAGCACAAGCTGACCCGTTAACAATGTGTGCAATTTTTTTCTCTCTACCTTATTTAATCTTATTTGCATAGTATCAACATGGTTACTCCAAACTTTAAGTAAATGTTTAAGTTTGTCCTCACTTCTTGGCAGGAAAGCATTTTAAGCAGAAAGGCATGGTTCTCCCATTTCAACCACTTTGTATGACTTTCAGCAATATCAATTACTATGTGGATGTCCCTCTGGTGGGTATATAACTCCATTCTTCCCTCATGAAGTTTGAGAAACATCTTGACTTAGCTTTCTGATCAAAGTACCACTTCAGGAATTGAAGCAACAAGGGATAGTAGAAGATAGATTGCAACTGTTGGCTGATGTCACTGGAGCATTTAGGCCTGGTATCCTTACAGCATTGGTCGGAGTCAGTGGTGCTGGGAAAACCACCCTCATGGATGTATTAGCTGGTCGAAAAACAGGTGGAGTCATAGAAGGGAACATACAAATATCTGGCTATCCCAAAAGGCAGGAAACTTTTGCAAGAATTTCCGGTTACTGTGAACAGACTGATGTTCATTCCCCTTGCTTGACTGTTTTGGAATCACTTCTGTTCTCTGCCTGGCTTCGGTTACCATCAGATATTGACTTGGAGACACAAAGGGTAAAAAAATAAAAAATCATTTGTGTATGTCCTGTAACATTATGTTTACTGGAAGGTTGAAATTTGCAGGCCTTTGTTGAGGAGGTGATGGAACTTGTAGAGCTCACTCCATTGAGTGGGGCACTGATTGGTCTTCCTGGAGTTGACGGTTTGTCAACAGAACAAAGAAAAAGATTAACAATTGCTGTTGAACTAGTTGCCAACCCGTCTGTAGTGTTCATGGATGAGCCCACATCAGGGTTGGATGCAAGGGCTGCAGCTATTGTGATGAGAACTGTGAGGAATATTGTAAATACTGGGCGAACAATAGTGTGCACAATCCACCAGCCTAGCATAGACATTTTTGAATCCTTTGACGAGGTATTTATATGTATATTACACACACGCATCGATGCATTATGCTTCTATATTTTGGCAGACTTTCTTCAACAAAAATTTCCTTGCTGATTGTCTGAAATACCAAATTTCAGAAATCAAAATTCTTGTCAATAGGCATCATATCCTTTATATCTGTGCATATAAATTATAAGCATGAGCTACTAAAATTCCCCTAGGTTCTTGTCACATCAGTCCATTATATAGATAGGTTGATTGCAATATTTTATAATCGTGTGTTTCTAGGTCAGTATGATCTCTTTGTTTATCCTAACCAAATCTCAACTTTAAATGCAGCTTTTATTTATGAAGCGGGGAGGACAGCTCATATATGCTGGTCCACTTGGCCCCAAGTCTCACGAGCTCATTGAATATTTTGAGGTCTGGTTATGCATATTATTATCTCTGTGATTACTTTAAATTTCATTTCTTGATGATATAACCCCTTAGGGGTTGGCTCAAATGGTAAGAGTCTTGGTCTTGGTGGTATGCTCCCTCCAAATCCAAGGTTCAAACCCTTGAGTGCAGCCAATTTATAGGAGTCATCGGACTTGGGAATTTTTCCTTGAACTATCCAAGGTGCACTTGCAGGAAACCCTTGCTGAAAGCCTGTGCATCCCAATAATTAGTCATAACTTTATTTTAGGCAACCAGTGCCAATAAAAAAAAAAAAAGATCTTCATGACATAAAATATAGTTTACTTTTCAAAATAGACATTTGAATGATAAAAATGTGCTTCTGTAGGCAGTTGAAGGAGTGCAAAAAATCAGGCCTGGCTATAATCCTGCTACATGGATGCTTGAGGTTACTTCTTCTACTGAAGAGAACCGTATTGGAGTGGACTTTGCAGAAATTTACCGAAAATCAAATTTATTTCAGTATGCGCTGTTTCAATGGATTCTGGCTATTGATTTGTTTGTTTGTTCTTTTTTTGTCTTTTTGTAAGTTATTGATTTTGTTATTAGAGGAACTATCCATTTCCTTATTTAACTTGGCTATCATCTTCCATTTCAGACTTAACAGAGAGTTAGTTGAAAGCCTAAGCAAGCCGAGTAGTACTGCCAAAGAATTGAACTTTCCAACCAAGTACTCACAGTCATTCTTTCACCAGTTTTTGGCTTGTCTTTGGAAGCAAAATCTGTCTTATTGGAGAAACCCACAATACACTGCTGTTCGCTTCTTCTATACTGTCATCATCTCATTAATGCTTGGAACGATATGTTGGAGATTTGGTGCAAAAAGGTTTTCTTTATCTTTTGAAATATTTTTACCCTAGATTTCATGAAAATTTTAGGTATTTTGTATTTTGGTCGTCAGCTATCGAGTTGTGGTACCACACAATCTACTTCATAATGCGCTCCCAGCTAATTTGCTCATCAATTCCTTTGACTTGGAAGTTGACGGATTATGATGCTGTGTTAGGAGCATTAACAGAAATGGCTAATTCTAATGAGGTGCATTAATATGACGTGTATCTACCTGGTCCTCTCAGTAGCCGATTGCTAGTATGGAGGCCATGAACATGTACCGTTGTGAAGGTGTGATTGAGAAAGCCAGAATGATCGTTAAGTTGAGATGGTTTGATTGCATGCAATGTTTTAGATCAATGGCTGTTCTAATGTTTGAGGTGGTTTTGAAAGTACAAGGGAAGGAAAAACAGAATGTGGGTCAAATCTGCATAAACTGATACTTTGATGGCAGCTTTGACCCAATACCTGTTATGCCGTATTTTGATGGCAGTTTATGATCTAAATAGCAGAAATGGGCCAACTCTAAGATCACATCAGATTTTGTTGTACAGCTTTTAAGCTGGACAGTGCTATTCACACCCTGATTCAGTCCTATTGGGGCTAATGGACAATTGGCAAACTCAATTCTAGTTAGAAATCACATCTCACTAGTTACAAATCACTCAATCCTCTGTATATAGTTTTATTTTTTTCATTTTCATTTGTCCCTCGAGAATCTTATGGTCTCAGTCTACAGCATCAGATCTTCTGTGACTCTTAACTATTTTTCTCATTTCTGACAGGGATAGCCAGCAGGATTTATTTAATGCTATGGGATCAATGTATGTAGCTATCCTGTTCATTGGAATTACTAATGCCACTGCTGTTCAACCAGTTGTTTCTATAGAGAGATTTGTTTCATATCGAGAGAGAGCCGCAGGGTTGTACTCAGCTTTACCATTTGCATTTGCTCAGGTTTCCTTCTGATATCTTTCCTTGTTTCCAGTTGTTAAAATCACTGGAGTTCATTGAAGTTAGCTAAGGTTTCTCTTTGTGCAGGTTGCTATTGAGTTTCCCTATGTTTTCTCACAGTCAATCATCTACTGCACAATTTTCTACTCAATGGCTTCGTTCGAGTGGACTCCCTTGAAGTTTATTTTGTATTTATTCTTTATGTACTTTACTATGCTCTACTTCACCTTTTATGGAATGATGGCAACTGCTATAACGCCAAATCATAATGTTGCTGCTGTCATATCTGCTCCATTTTATATGCTATGGAACCTTTTCAGCGGTTTTATGATCCCTCACAAGGTAATGAAGTGATAAGTTTCTTGCTTCTAGAGCATTAGATCAATTTTGCTAAATCAGACCTGCTTGCCTTGTTTATTTCAGATTTACACAATGATCTGTAGGAAATCCACATTTTGTATTCATTTATACACTTAAGCTATTACATATCATTCTCAGCTTAGGAACTCCTAGTCTCCTAGAGATATTATCTGACGGTGTGTCATGGGCTGGTGTCTGGTGGGAGGGGATTATACTAAATTTTTACATACAAACTTATTGTTATCACTGGATTTGCTGATTTGTGGGCCCAAGATCCCTTGCATGTTTGAAATACTGATTCGTAGAGCTTGTCCCTTGTACTTATATTAAACTTTTTGTGGCTAGAATAACTTGGCTACAGGGTGAGATTGTACATGGAAATTCTTCTTTCTTTCTTTTTTCAAAACCAATCTAGACCTAAGAATTCAATAATCAAAATTACTCTCTGTACAATATTCTCTCTTTCTCTTACATGTACAAAACACAACACCCGCACGCACATCTTTCCTTTTTTCTAATTTCTGGCATACATGTCATAAGACTCACAAGTTGGCCACTTATTTTCAGAGAATCCCAGTATGGTGGAGATGGTATTATTGGGCAAACCCTGTAGCCTGGAGTTTGTATGGCCTCCTGATTTCACAATATGGTGATGATAATAGAGTAGTGAAACTATCAGATGGATTGCACTCGATGCCCATAAGGCAGTTAGTGGAGGATGTCTTTGGGTATAGGCATGATTTCTTGCGTATATCCGGCATAATGGTGGTTGGTTTCTGCATGTTCTTTGCTGTCATTTTTGCATTTGCAATAAAATCATTCAACTTCCAAAGGCGATAAGAGGTCGAAGTTATGTGCACAATTGAGAAGTCTTGTTTCAGAATTGATGCATATGCTTGACCAAGTATTATATCAGTTCCTGGTAAATGAATGTTACACGATAACTATATAGCAACAAGATTTTCTAGTATGTAATGTTATTTGGACTTACAGGAGATTGTGTAAACTAATATTAGTTGCATGTTACAATATTATTGACCACAAATAATTTGATCGAAAAATGCTGTAAAGTCGAGATTATTGGCATATATAAGAGTTTTTTTTCATAATAATGGTTGGAACCACCATTATAATGCATTGTGATGTTCCTTTGTTTGAAATATATATCAATATCAAAGCTTTTACCCTTCTGTGACACTCCCACAATGGCTGGCTAATTATTAGGTAGTCTCAAAGTTCAGATTTATTAACCTCCGCTCTATTTATAATGCATATCATTAGAAGTTGGTGCTTATATCCATATTTCAGATTACCTAACCATTACACCTAAGTTTAATATACTCAATTTTTTTACTTTAGATATGAGATATTTTAATATAAGCTTGTTTCAGCGTTTGTAATAGGCCTTTTTTTGGTCCTTCCAAAACAGTTGAGAGTCTCTCTCCCAAGTTCAATAAAAGACAAACGCTGCAATTATGTATTATATATAGAAAAATACTTTAATCACAAAGAGATTATACAAAATTCAAAAAAAAAATTCACAAAATAATGTAGTTTGATACAGTACGTCAGATTGTAAACTTTTTAGTGTAAATTAGATTTAATGGATCATGTAAAGTCATATCAATTTGTAAATTTAATTTTGTGTAATCTCTTTTGAGCGTGTAGCTTTTCTCTTTTATATATATATATATATATATGCTCTCTTTAATAAGAAACAAGAAAATATAGATCTCTTTCTCCCTCTTTCTCACACTTCACACAGCGCACAAAGAAAAGGTTATAACTTATAAAATATAGGAGTGCTGCGGCCTACACTTACAAATAGATTACAAAAATAATCTTACAAGTCGCTTCACGTGAACCATTAGATCTGTATTATAATAAAAATAATTTTATAACTTTATAACTTTATAGACTATATTAAAATACATTAATTTGAAGAATTGTTTTTATATAATCATTTTATCATAAAGTATTTCTCTATAAAATATGCCTGGTTTTGCCAAGAAATAGTACTTGGGTACTTCTGCTCAAAGAATGATGAATTCATCAATTTCAGAATCCTTCAAAAGCAATCCTGTCCAACTCAACCGTATCGTCCCCCTAGACTTCAAGGCTCATGCCTTCAAACTACCCGACTCCCACTCTTGGGCCCTGTCAACGGACAACCCTCCGGCCGTCGACCCGTTCACCTCCGAATCCGTGCCCGTCATAGACCTTGAAGATCCCAATGTAGTGTCGCTCACACGACATGCCTGTGAGCAATGGGGGATGTTTCAGGTCACCAACCACGGCATTCGCAATGACCTCCTTATAGAACTGGAGTTTCAGACGCGGCGTTTGTTCTCTCTCCCACTGGACCAAAAACTCCACGCCGTCCGATCGCCGGAGGGATTTTCCGGTTACGGCCTGCCCCGCATTTCCACCTTTTTCCCGAAGCTAATGTGGTCGGAGGGCTTCTCGATAATGGGGTCTCAGGTGGAACATGCCAGCAAGCTTTGGCCAAATGACCACACCAAATTCTGGTACGTGGAGTACTGCAGAAATAATAAAAATAATAATAATAATAATAAAATAATTCATGCACTAGCTAATACTCCCTGTAAAATTAACATGATTTAAATCTTGTGTTAGTAAAAATAAAAGGGTTCGTTACTATCCATGGTAAACTGACGTTGCTTTCATCGATGAACGTAGAAAGTTGAGAGTGGAGAGGAACAGAGCCGAGAATTTGACGCGTGCTGCAATGAAGCAGAACTCGTGTAAAAAATGGTGGTTGGGCAGAGAAGAGTGCATGCATGCACCAAGTATCGAATCCACTGCACTGCACTGCACTGCCCTGCCCCCTACTGTGTTTCACTTTAAGCATCCTTCAAATTAATCCAGTCCACCTGCAATAATGAGGTGGTGGTCTTTTTGCCCCCATTCACAAGGACTGGACTCCAAATTGTTGAGAAGTCCTAACAAAATAAACTCATTTTTATTTTTATAAGGAATTACTCAACTCTTTTTTATTAAATCTTTTAAAAAGATAAATAAATATTTCTATATGGTATCAGAGTAATTGAGCTCGTGCAATTTACCCATAATAATATTACCAAAAATATTAACTCCACTCCCCTTATTAGGCATTTTAAATTCATGTTAAAAAATTCCACACGACATAGAAACAAATTCATCCTAGTCTTTGTAAAAAGTTAACTCCACTCCTCTTATTAGGCATTTTAAGAGGAAAAATTAGTGTTTCTTTACAGGATTCTATAAATACCAGTATTTATATATTCTTCGACTACAAATATATTTTTTTATAACATAATACACAGTAAAGGCAGCTCGCTCCATTTTTTAGTTTTATTTTTATTTTTTTGTGCTTGATAATTCTAACATCTGCCCCATTCTTGGCGTGGATAAATTTCTACATCCACTTTTAAGAATTGCTGTTCTGTCGTGCAGTGATGTAATGGAAGATTACCAGAGGGAAATGAAGGACCTAACCGAAAGGATACTAGGGCTAATGCTTCGATCTTTGGGCCTAACCCGTGAAGATGTGAAATGGCTCAAGCCCAAAAATGGGGGGAGCAGACGTTCCCAAGCCCTTCTCCATTTAAATTCATACCCGGTTTGCCCGGACCCTAGTCGGGCCATGGGCTTGGCCCCTCATACGGATTCCTCCTTGCTCACTTTATTGTACCAAAGTTGCACCAACGGGCTCCAAGTCCATAAAGAAAATATCGGGTGGGTGCCGGTGCATCCAATTGCCGGTGCACTTGTGGTCAATGTTGGAGACCTTATGCACATACTCTCCAACGGCCAGTTCAAGAGTCCTATGCATCAAGTGCTTGTCAACAAGTCATGCCATCGCATTTCGATGGCTTACTTCTACGGCCCTCCGGCCGACGTGAAAATATCGCCGTCAATGAAGTTGATTGACCAAAAACACCCTGCTCTGTATCGGCCAGTGACATGGAAGGAATATCTTGATGCCAAGGCAATGCATTTCAATAAGGCACTTGAGTTCATGCGGAATGATGTTCTCATTTCCAATACATAAATCAATTCCAAAATTTTTGGGTAATTCTATCATTCAGCAAAGAGATCATGATTGTTGAAAAGGATCCAAAAACTATCTTGCAACTTTGAACGGGAATCATGAAAACAAAGAAAGAAGATCAGGAGCTCAATCATGTGTAATGCTTTTCAAAAGGGTAAACTTTAAAGTGGACATTCTATACCATTGCTGAAGTGAGTCAACAAAAGCCTAGTATTCTGTAATCAGCACATTTACATTTTCTATGTTAGAACCAAAACTCGTCGGACATTGTCAACCAGATTTTCTGTGTAACATTAACAAAGTCAATTTTAATGCAAAAAGGTTACTTCTTTCGGCTATCTTGGAGTTGGATCAAAGGTCTAAATTCTTCTTTCCTTGTTAAGTCGACGGTGCCAAAATATAAGCCACAAAACCATCTAAAGAAGCCATAAATAGGAGACGGTATTTCTGGATGGAGTATCTCAAGACTCAGGATAAAAGCATAATGGAGAAGGTAATACCAATTTTGTCCGGGGGCAAAAGCAATGGTCACTTCCAGATCTTGACACACTTGTCATGACTAGCTGAAGCTACAAGACCTGTCACACTTGATACTGCTAAGGCAGAGATTAGTTTGTCGTGCGCATGTACAGATATCGTCTTGTTTTCGCTTGGGTTCCAAAGTTCCAGAGTCTGGAAATCCAAGGCATTCCATATCAAAAACAAAAACTTCGTGTCAATAGCTTGTACAAGAGCATGTCATTCATTTCAACTCTCATGTTAACTTAAATACTATAATCCAACACTTTTTATGAAGCAGTGTCGTTTCTAAGCTGTAACAATCTGATCTGAACATTAGTAGTTATAAAGGCTTTTAGTAGTGCTAATCTGAGAATCGCATCCTAAGCGATCAAATTGGAATACCCACAATGTTTCATATAGTTAAATTAGTACATGAAATGGCGATCTATGACTTACCTCATAACATCCGATGACCAGCAGAGAATGATAAGTAGGATGGAAAACACAGGTATTAAATTTGTTGCCAGTAGACCTCAATTCATGAATGCATTCACCTTTGTTGCCAGAACCAACTGTCCAGACTCTGACCAGGTCATCACTCACAGATGCCAGGCACTCGCCAGAAGGATCCCAGCATATGGAATGGACAAGGTTTTTATGGCCCTAAAATCAGTCACATAAGATAAAAGGAAATTTTACTCATCAAATGTCATATATACACATGTATACAGATAACAATGTAGGACATTTACTCCATGAAAAGAAGCAATAAACTGAGGAAGAGAAGTAACAAAGTAGTAACAGATATTCATTTGAATCTTCCACGTCATTTCCAAAGTACTTCAAGAAACATTCATTTGCAGCATTAGCCATATTATTGTTCCAAAGTCATCAGCAGGCAGTAAAAAATAAATAAAAAGAAAACAGCACTTTCAATTTGCTTAAAAGAATGCCTCCAAATTCTTTGTAAGAGAAAATTCAATAACTTCACACCCTACACGACAATCTCGTGATCTATTGTCAAATTTCAAAATATCAAACGCACTCTATTTACAGGTACAGTTACCAATGCAACAAGGAACCAGGAGCATGCTTAGTGCAAAACAATAACCATATATTGGGTTAAACTACCAAAAACCAGGGTGCCATAAAGGAACATTTGTAAACACAAAGCAAGCAACATTCTATCCATCATTTTGGCCTTTTCATCAAAGGGAGGGACCAGAAGAAAAGCACTAAATTATTATTATTATTTTTTTTTTAAGGAAGAAGTAAATTTTATGATATGAATGTAGGCATAGTCCATGAACACAGGGTATACAGAGAAAAACCCTAAATTATTAAGATTACCCTTATTGGAAAATATATTTTTCCTGTTTCTGGCAAAATATGATGCCTTGTTGAAATTCAAATTACATAAATCAACAAAGCCACTATAAAGAACCGCCCAATTAAATGTTGAAACATTTTTTTTGATAGGTAACAAAAGGATATCATTAATAGAAAAAGGCTAAGCCCAAGTATGCCGGAAGTATACTTGAGACTACAGAGACTGAATAGAACCCTCTGGAACAAAAATTTGACCTCCAAAATTTGGAGCATGGATCTACAAAGCCTGGTTAATAAAAGGTCACTAGGAAAAGAATTTAATACTCATAGAAAATCTAATGACTCGATGGGAAAATGTAAATTAGGTCAAGCAAGCCAGTTGCCAAAGAAATACAATTAAAACTCGAGGGAGAAATTCATATACAGCAGAGACATGAGAAATATCTGACAGCCAAAAAATGGTTTCGGAACTTTTGGCTTTGGAACTATAAAGAGTAAAAAATATCATTAGGGAAGGATGCAACCAACCTGTAATTTAAGCATGCAAACTTGAGTCTCTACATCAAGCACAGTTACAAGATCTCCAGAGGCCGCAGCGAGAAGCCTTCCAAGACGAGGTTGAAATCTCATCTGGGTTGCACCACCCTGAAAAAAATGAGAATATGACTAGCAAATGAGAAAGACAATGAACTCTATTGTTGAATATCACTTGAAGATGTATACCTTGAAAACACCAGCACAACTTCCATTCTTAATACTCCAGTATCTTATCTCACTATTATTATCACAAGAGCAGAGAAGGTCCTCCTTAGAAGGATGGAAGTCCAATGACAAAACGGCTGTAGAATGCCCCATAAAAGTGCGAAGTGAAGAACCAGGCTGCAAAGCTTCAATACATCATTAGAGAGAGACGAGGGGGGATATCAAAGAATTAGACAACATAAATAAAATTATTTCTATCACTGACCTCAAAAGCAAAAGGCATACTGTAATGATCAATCAGAGACCTTAATGAGTTTCAACTAAACTTACTATAGCAAGTTGGTTTTTATGACTCCATCCAAATAACTTATTCCAATGGCTTGTCTTGGGGTATTAAATAGACAAAAAGGTGATTTATACAGAAATATCAATATCAACAATTTGGTCATTGATGCAACTATACCAGTAAATAGAAGTCCAAATTTGAAGTGTTTCAATAAACATCAAAGTTCAATCTACTCAATTCATTCAAAATTAAAGTACTTCTTCCCTATATATTTGCATCTATGATTAATTTGATCAGAAATGGGTAGAAAATTGAAGCAAAACTGCTCCCCTTTATATGATTTTTGATATTTACAAACAGAAAAAAAAAAAGTAAAAACATTGCCTCAGTAACTCCCCCCCCCCCCCCAAAAAAAAAAAAACCCAAAAAAAAAGGTACGAATATAACAAATGTGCAGATGAAAGTGAGCCTAAGAGATTAGTCAAGGTCAAGAATCCATGTGAGGCTTTGGCATCTACATACTCTCAATAACAGTATCAGATTAGCAAAAGAACAAAAGAAAAGGAATATGTAAACTAACATTATCGGCGTTCCACACCCTGACAGTTTTGTCAGCTGAACATGTAGCAAGCCGTGACATGCTTGGACTGAAACAGACATCGGTAATCCATTGAGAATGTTCTTCAAGTGTAGACTTCATTGCAAAGGATTCTGTGCACCACAATACAGCCTGTACCGCATAATCATTGAGTGGAGAGGTTTTTGTTGGTTTTCTGATAATAAAAAAGAGCCAAAGCAGAGGGGAAGTGTCCCTGTGCAACTATTTGCAGTATTTTGACAATGTTAAATAAAGCAACCAAATCAAAGCAACAGCCCACCTTTCTATCGTGTCCACCAGTAGCAAGCAATTTTCCATCTGATGAGAAGTGACAACATTCTACCTTACTCGTGCTTGCAGGGATAAGCTGTATTTTCGTCATTGTGAGGCCTACATTAAGACAAAAAAGAAGAGTAAATTCTTGGGTTCCATTTGTAAAAATTATATAAACTACCATTAGATAATCAAACAAAAAGAAGTATAGACCAATATGAAAACTAGAGCTTGGCATACCTTTGCTGACATCAGAACACTGACCATCATCATGAGATAAGAAAAAATCAACATTATCTTCCAAAGATCCATCATCCATAAAACGGTCAATATCAGCCTGTAACAGATTATAAACTGTGAAACTCAATGCTAATGGCAGTTCTCCACCCCCTGGGGGCGCCAAGACCTTCCTTTACTTCTGTTTCTTATATTTATGCATGAGATCTTACTGTAGCACTAAGAAAAAAAAAACTTGAAGTCTAATCCAGTTTGAGCATATGAGATGTGGTATGGCCCTGGGGTGATTTTTGACAATTCCTTGCAAGTAGACACTTTGTAACTTTCATACAGAGGGCACAATCAGATAACATTTTAGCATTTGCGCATTGACCAGACATTATTTCTACTACATGTAAGTCTGTAACTCGTTGACTGGATCAGGAACACCATCCAACTGACATAAGTGAGCCCATAAGTGAGCCCATAAAGACGAGAAGATTGCTCACCAACTGATTTGATGCTGACATAAGTGAGCCCATGCCATCAGAACCAAACATAAGCAGAGACTTGGAGGAACCGCCTTTATGGGGCAAACTTGGCATTGACATCATATCTCCTAGCGTGTGAGCAGAAGGGGATGAAGGTGAACTTGGGGATGGTCCTGTGGTGTTTATGGTTCCAGAGCTATTGGCAGGACCTGAAGCTGATGCCGGCTGCTTTCTCTTTCTTCCAATTTCACTTTTTGGAGCCTTTAATGGGGGAAAAAAAGACACTCAGAAACCAAACCAGGTTATACCAACTTTCAACTATTATCAAGTTAACCTTTTGGATTCAAGTTATGAAAAGCAATTGACAACATAGAGGTCCTAATTATAATTATTTTTTTTTGGGGGGGGGGGGGTTGATGAGAAAGTAAAGCGCATGAAAGATGAGACATAAGGTATAATTGGTAATAGGATCATATATTTGCTATTGGTAGTCCTCATTAGAAAAGAAACTCTAAAACAGATTCTATTCGACAAATAAACTTGTAAAGCACTTTGAAATATATATATATTTTTTTAGGGGGGAGAGAGAGAAGACAATGGAGAAATGTGTAGCTAATATGATCTATAAATGCTGAACACAATAAATCACAGACCTGATCATTTCCTTGAAAGTTGTATGGAATGACACTGTCTGTTGTCATGCTAATAGCAACATTCATTTTACCTT
The DNA here is from genome assembly GCA_036898215.1 of Platycarya strobilacea. Taxonomy (NCBI): domain Eukaryota; kingdom Viridiplantae; phylum Streptophyta; class Magnoliopsida; order Fagales; family Juglandaceae; genus Platycarya; species Platycarya strobilacea. The sequence continues at coordinate 50,852,182 of CM072546.1, forward strand.
GTTGCTGGGGGTGGTGGTTTGAACTCTGAGACTGTTGACCAGACAGTGGATACTGGAGATAGTGTTGCTTATGTTGATTGTTGTTCTGTAGTTGTTGCTGCTGTAACTGAAGTATTTGACTTTAGATAAGAAAATACTTCTGAAGCTATTTTTTAATATAAGTATAGTAGTCCGGAGGCTTAAAGCCATAAATCTTTTGAAGAGGGCTAAATATGATAGAATTGACCAACTTTGATGTACAGGAGGAACAAAACGATACCTTAAGTTGCAGTTCCTTGTCTGTACATGGTAACACAGGGCAACCGACTTGCACCGACGATCCAGCATTCGGAACCATATCACCAACAGAATCTAACTGGCCATCCTTTACAAGGTCCATATTTCGATTGTTAAGAAGCAATCTCAGTCTTCTGCATTCCAAATCATTAGCAGATGGAGATGCCAAGTTTTGCTGTGCCTGACACATTAGTTGCTGCTGTAGCTGAAGCTGATTCAAAGACTGAGGGGACTGCATCAAAGATTTCTGCTTCCGAAGAAGTCCAGACCCAAGCTGCTTCAGCCAGTAGAAAATGTGAAAATGTTAAGAAAAGAAAATCTATTCTGTCCTTTACATCATATAAAATCTTTGCACAGCCAAAAAATAATACGAATGGAAGATTCATTTCAGGAAACACACTTGGACAACACTTGTCAGATATCAAATAAAAGGGGATAAATTGCCTTCATTCTGCCTAGCTACTTCCTAAAAGAATCCTTAACACGGGTGATTCTGAATAATTCAGAGAAGACACCTTTCGAGGATTCATCGCCACACTTCACATCATGCCAAAAATGTGTAATGTATCAGTCACACATCACAAATCAAGTAGAGCGGGAGAAACCTCCTGAACCCTTTCTTATGTTCTCCCAAAAACGAACCCCCCAAGTGCTCATTTACCTCATGGGAATACCAACCTCCACCCAAGTTCTCATTATCTCTGCCAACTAGAACCCTCCAAAGGCTCTCTCCTTCATAGGCATAACACCAGAGTCATTTCCCCTAAATAGCTCTGTTAAATAGAATTAAGTTTCTCACACCTAATCCACCTGGCACCTTTTACAACCGACAAACAAGCCCCGGACCACTTCGCTAGATGGAATTTACACTCCACCCCCATACCTTTCCACCAGAAATATCATTGCAACTTCGCAAGTTGGTTTGACTCCACCCATGGGCATTAAAAAAAGAGAATACAGTAAGTAGGCTAGCTAAGTAGTGTGCTCTCTCAATTTATTCAATCACCCTTCAACAAGTACAGTGGCTTTCAGCCAGCCAGTGAATCAATGCTCCAGCTTCTCAATAATTCTATCTCGAATAGATTTGGCTTTGAAAAAAAAGCTCTAAAGAAACAAGACCAAGATAAGTCATGGGCAAGGCAAAATCCTACAACCAAGAAAAAGCGCCAAACTAGCAATGTTCACAAACTTACCAATCAAGTTATGTCACTATTTACAGCAACAATGATTTGGCTGATGAATCGTGGAGGAACCAACTTCGGAAAAAATATATGGTTATACAAAAAAGCATGTGTGTTAAATCTTACCGTCAAGGGCCATCCTTTTAGCGTCAAATTGTTACTGCTTTGATTCAATCCCCCTAAAAGAACATGAAAGTGCTTATTAAGCAGGCAGTAACTGAATAAAATTTCACAATTTAAATAAATAAAAAAAATACAAGTAATTAAATAAAGGGTTTATGTGCCACTTTTGCCTGAGCAATAAACACATATTATAGCATGGAAGGAATTTATGAAAATCTTCTGGGATTTCACCACTTATATATGTTTCTAGATTCAAGAAGGGTGGTTTCTTTGGAACTAATGACATAAATGAAAATATTAAAATTCAACCATCAATATTCATTTACAATTGTCATGCATAGAAAAGAAATCCCCTATTTTGTTTCTTTTTAAATTTGATCTTCCAAATCATCACCTATAGTAGAATAATTGCCGACCTACCAGTTCGTGTACTAACCATAGAATGATGCTAGGTTTTGTAAGAATAACTTGAATATTTACCTATAAAAAAAGTGAAAATAATTTGAATATTTATATCCTTGTTGAGCTTAATAATGTTGTAAAAAAGTTTTAAGCACACTTAAGTTTAAAGGCCCACCTCGAGCCTCAACATAACATGTATGCACTCATATGATTGATATTATTTAGGTTGGAAGATCAATCAATTATAATTCCAAAAGGTTGACCATACGGAGGTGCATCAAAAGCAGCTTTCTCGAGTCTAGACAGATTCCTTATTTCTCTGTCGTGGGAAGCTCACCATCCAGAGGTGCATCAGAAGCAGCTTCCTCGAATCTACTCAGATAATTTTCTCATTCTTCTAGATTGTGAATGTATTCACAGGGGTCGCCGAAACTTCAAATTTGAAAATATGTGGCTGACGACAGATGAATTTGTAGAGATGGTGCGTGGTTGATGGTTATCATATCAGCTTTCTGGCACTCCAAATTTATTCTTGCAAGTAAGTTAAAGGGCTTGAAACAAGACCTAAAGAAATGGAACTTGGATGTATTTGGTCACATCGATACTCAAGAGTCTACCATGTTGGAGGAATTACAGGAGATTGAGGGTAGGGAACTCCTGGGAGATCCCTCGGAGGAGATGCTCTCAAGGAAGGGCACGGTTATGACAAATCTTGAAAGGGTTTTGTTGGCAGAGGAGACTTCATGGCGACAAAAATCCAAGGCCCTTTCGTGAAAGAAGGGGATAGGTGTACAAAGTCCTTTCACAAAATGGCTAACTCTCATTGACGCAATAACACTATTGAGTCACTACTTTTAGGTACACTGGTGTTATCCTCTCCTTCTAAATTACGAGATCACATTGTGCAATATTATGAGACCCTTCTTATGGAACCAACCTCCTAGAGGCCGAAGCTTGATGCCTTGCCTTTTAAAGCAATTAACTCTCAAAGTGCAAGTGTTCTGGAAAGACCTTTTGATGATGATGAGATATACAAGGTTATCACTAGTATGGCTAAGGATAAAGCACCAGGATCCAATCGTTTCTCTATGGGCTTCTTATAAACTTGCTGGGACGTGGTAAAAGGGGATGTTATGCAGGTCTTCCATGAATTTCATGCTTTTCAAAAGTTTGAAAAATCCTTTAATGCAACGTTCATTACTCTTATTCCCAAAATACATGAGGCTTCCATTATCAAGAATTTTTGCCCTATAAGCTTGGTTAGTGGTATTTACAAGATTATCTCAAAAAGTTTTTGCCAATCGACTAAGTCCTTTGTTGGAACAAATTATCTCCAAGCCTCATAATGCATTTATTGTGGGAGAAAAATACTTGATTTAGTGCTCATTGCAAATGAGTGTTTAAATCACCGACTGCGGGAAGGAAAGTCGGGCATCCTTTGCAAACTTGATATAGAAAATGTAAATTGGGATTTTCTTCTATACCTGCTTGGAAGATGTGGCTTTGGTATTCGGTAGATCTAGTGAACGGCACTTCCGCTAGTTTTTTTGATAGCACTCGGGGCTTGCGACAAGGGGATCATTTATCTCCCATTTTGTTTGTTATAGTTATGAAGATCCTCAGTCGGATGATAAAGGCCGCTATTGATGGAAGAGTCCTACCTGGTTTCTAGGTGGGCATTGGCACTAGTAGTCCTATTATCATCTCACATCTTTTATTTGCGAACGATATGCTACTCTTTTGTGAAGCGGACAATGGTCAGATCCAATCTCTACGAGCATTGTTATTATGTTTTGAAGCAGTGTCGGGGCTCAAGGTAAATCTTGACACTCTGAAATGGTTTCGGTGGGTGCGGTCCCAAATATCCTCAAGTTAGCAAGCTTGTTGGATTGTAAGGTGTTCTTACCAATGAAATATTTGGGCCTTCCGTTAGGAGCAAGTTTCAAGGCCAAAGCCATATGGGATGGGGTGGTGGAGAAGATAGAGAAGAAGTTGGCTGGTTGGAAACAGGTGTATCTCTCAAAAAGGAGTTGTCTTACCCTTATCAAGAGCACTCTTACCAACCTACCCACTTATTTTCTATCTCTGTTTCCTATGCCTGCAGGGGTAGTCAACAGGATCAAGAAACTCTTCAAGGCATTTTTATAGGGGGCCTTGGGGGAGAAGAAATTTCATTTGGTTCGATGGAAGACTTTATGTGATCCAATTATGTATGGGGGGTTAGGAGTGTGTAATTTGAGAACTTTTAATAAAGCTCTACTGGAAAAATGGCTTTGGAGATATCACTCGGAGGTGGGGGCTTTGTGGAAGAAAATTATTGATGCCAGACATGGAATAGCTTGTGGGGGTTGGTACTTATATGAAGAGAGAGGGGGGTATGAGGTGGGTCTATGGAAGTATATTAGGAGGGAGTGGCCATACTTTTCCCAACATATTCGCTTTGTAACTAGTGAGGGCAATCATATAAGTTTTTGACAAGATGTGTGGTATGGCAAACAAGCATTGGAAAGAGCTTTTCCAGTTCTCTATCGTATTGCTTCTAACAGGGAGGCATCAGTGGTGGATTTGCAGTTATTTTCTCCTGGTACTTATCAGTGGAACATCCTTTTTAATAGAAATTTTCATGATTGGGAACTATCTATTGTTTTTTATTTTTTCAGCTTACTTTATACCATGGGACCTCCTTTAGCTCAGCATGATCAATTGAAGTAGCGATCCAACAAGTACAAAAAATGTACAGTTAAGGCATACTATAAAATTTTGACAACACAAGACCTTTGGGACACCAATCCATTCCCTTGGAAGATTATTTGGAGGTCTCATGTTCCTTCCAAAGTTGCTTTTTTGTTTGGTGTGCCGCCCTTAGAAAAATTTTGAGTACAGATAATTTGAGGAAGAGGGGTTGTGTAGTGATGGATTAGTATTATTTGTGTTAAAAAAGGGATCACATTTTATCACATTGTGAGGTAACAAAGATGTTGTGGGATGAGATATTTCTAAGGGTTGATGTTGCTTGGGTCATGCTTTCGAAAGTGGTGGATTTGTTGGGTTGTTGAAAGACGATGCAAGGTTATCCTTAAGTGACAGCCGTGTGGAAAATGATCTCGTTGTGTCTCATATGGTGCATTTGGTCGGAAAGGAATGCACCATGCTTTAAAGATAAGGAATGCACAATGGTGGAACTGAAGAATTATTTCCTCCATACATTATTGCTTTGGTTTTCAGCTATTGTACTAAATGGGGATAATGCTAATGATTTCTTGTCTTTAATTCCTCACTCTTAGAATGTATTTAGGTGTTTTTTTGTATACTTCTTATGTACACGGACAATGCCTACTTCATTCATATCAATAATATTTTTCTCTTACTTATCAAAAAAAAAAATCCAAAAGGTTGATAATAGATTTAGTTAAATATCCAGCCGATTAACTTGAATGGTTGGACGACTAAATGCCGTTTAAAAATCATCATATCAACATATAATCTTCTAAAAATTATAAAAACTAATTCTTCAAGTACTATATAATTGAGAAAACAAACTCCAAAGGACAAACAAAAACCATGTTATGTTTTTTGGCGTTAAAAGGAGCAAAGGGGAAACAACAGGAGAGAGGAGGGAGATATTAAGGGAAGGGAAGGGAAGGGGGAGAGAGGCGAGGAATGAGGATTTGCAAAGATTCTTCTTATAAAAAGAGTCCCAATTTTTACTTCTACTTTGAAAAAAGGACCAACAGATGGTTATAAAAACACTTTCTATTGCTTTGGGATTTAAGGAAAAGGTCAATTAGGTTTTTCCAAAAGGCCCAAAAGAAAGTGCACTTCAGTAAATTCACTTCATTCAAGTACCAGAAGTGCTTCACTTCCAAAGCTTGCACTTCATGCACTTAAACTGCTCCTTGCTTTTAACAATACTGCGAATATCAGCAGACACATTGCCAATCAGCGATTCCCAACTATCAAGATTTGAAGTCTCAATTGAGAATGGTATTTCATTGAGAATATTTACAAGGGGGTTCAATCATCAAATCACTTATTAGAAGGAAAAGAAACAATAGTTGTAAAAGCATAGAGCTCATACACGAGCATAACAAAATGAGAAAATACAAACAAACTCCTCAGTTCAATCAAAGGACAACTTCAATCAATACCCTGAAATCCAATCAATGTTCCATCTGGTCCAGCAGTTATGGGATTCTTCATTGAATTCATCTGACTTTCTATGCCCTGCTTCAAGCATGCAAGACTATAAAAATTAAAGAAGCTAATAGCTCTGAAGGTAACAAAGAAAAGCAAAATATTAAAAATAAAATAATCATAACAACAATGATGACGGTGAGGATTATTGCCTGCATATGCCCTGGAAGCTGCTGACTCCGATTTTGAACTTGTTGAAAATTCCTAGAATTACCCCCAGGGGTACCTTGCAGTGTTTGTCTGCAAAAACAAGAGTTTATTTGCTTTTGAATTGGATATAATCACAGACATTGTACACAAAAGCACTAAATCATAGTAGAAGAAATTAAAACATTAAAAAATTACCCAGGATGTTGGCCACCTGCTGCAGCTGCCTTCAGCATTAAGGCATGATTTGGATCCAGAAGCTGTCCCACATTGTCACCCAACCTTTGCTGCATTATAATGTTGTCAACTGCGGGGATGGTAAAATCAGAATAAACCCTTTTTTCAATCCTTCACAGAAATTGATACCTTTGCAGCTCCATCATCCAAGGCATCCCTCTGGAGTGGAAGCTTTAGTCTTTGCTCATACATTTTTGTTTCCATGGCATTTGCAATTGCAGGGTTCCGCCTCATAAGAGTGTCACTGCTTACAAGACCATTGGCATTGCCATTTGGAAGCTGGTTCCCATCTCTTGGTTGCTGCTGCTGCTGCTGTTGTTGCTGCTGATGAGCATGCCTTTGCAAAAATAGCTGTTGCATTTGCAACTGATGATGCTGCTGAGGTTTCTGATGCTGTTGCTGTTGCTGCAGCTCTTGAGTCTTTGCCCATTGAGTCGTTTAACAAGAAAGATAAACATCAAACTCGCCAAGTATCTCCCCAAAATAAAAAGAACCGATAAAAATACCGCAGAATCCAAAATGAAAAAAGAGCTAATAATGTTTGATATGTTAGTCAAACAACATATCCTCTAAACCACACAGCAGATTCATTTAAAAAGTCTACTCTGTGACAACACTCCAAGGACACAACATTTTGAGCTAAGTAGTGGTAAAGACCTTGGTCTTGGTAGTATGCTACCTTCAGATTTAAGGTTCAAATCCTCCTGAGTGCAAACAATTTCTATGATCTATGGGTGAGCATTGACTTAGTCGGAGTTCAAATCCAAACTCCGACTCCAACTTCAACTTGTCCAGCAGTTATGGGTCCAGCAACACCTCTGAGTCTGACTGAATTTATTTTGTTTAAAAAAATCCAACTCTGACTCGTTTTGCCGGATTCGGAATGGATCTGAATTCAGAGTCGGAATTTTGGATTTTTGCTCAGCCCTACGGGGCCATCGGACTGGGAGAACTTCTCCTTGAATTACCAAATGTGCACTTCTGGGAAACTCCCTGTCGAGGGCCTGTGCATCCCCGGGATTGGTAGGGACTTTGTTCTTGGATACCCAGTGCCAATAAAAAAAAAATGCAGTAACTGCCAAGGCAAGATAGTCAATTAAAGTCTCAGAATAAGAAATTCCCATGTCCACAGAAAAGCCAGTGAGGGTTTATTCATAAGGTGTTAAATATTATAAATAAAACAACGAATACAAACCACCTAGTATTTTAGAGCAAAACATCCAAAAACAACAAAGTAAATATCATTTGAGCATATCTCCAATTTGTGTTTCCAAAAAATTAAGCCATTGCCGGGGAGAGGGGGAGAGAAAAATAAACAGGTATTACCAACAAAAAACTTCAGAGGCTATGATGAAGCACATATTTTATCCAATATAATTACTATAAGAAAATGATTTAAAGATTGCCTGGAAACTTTCACAGCCACACCTGCCCCCACCGAGACAAGGAAAAAGAATGAAAAGCAAAAATGAAAAGTTGAGCAAAAAACCAGTAAGCCTACCTCATTGTATAATGCAGCTGCTTCTGAGTGCTTCTTGTCTGTCCTAGCGATAAATATGTCCCAAAAGACAGACCACCATTCAAAAAGAAAGCCACCAGGTGCATCAATTGCTGAGGTACATTAAAACACAAAACCTACATTAACTAGGAACCACGTTAAGAAAAGATACTATGTGAATCCTTAATATCAATGTAAATTTACTTTCCCCATCAAAATCTCCAAATATTCTTACCAACAGGATCTGCAGAGACTTTCCCTTCAGCTTGAAATGCTTTTGCAGAAGCATATAATTTCCTTTTCATAAGATAATCATATATGTACACATCCAACCTATCATCCACGGAAACATGCCGCCGATAAGAAATTCGAAAAATTTTATTCCTTTGAGAATATTTTAAAGATACTTAGATAACAGTGGCACGGACTGTGAATGATAAATAAATAAATAACATTACCACCATCGGAAAATTAAAAACTTAAGAAAAGTTTGGAAACTACGGCCCACATACCAAGAACACCAATAAACAAATAAAATATCTATTCAGGGATGAAAGACTTCCCCCCGGCACCCAACCAGGCCTTTTAGAAGGTCACTTGCCTTGACAATGTGAAAAGAAAAGTGGAAAAATTCAGAAATACCTCCACAAACCAAAACCAAAACCAAAACCAAAAAAGAATCCAAATTAATGGAAGGCGACAAAATCAAAATCCTACCAAAAGAAGAACTAAGAAGAAAATCTCTCCAGAATGAAAAAAGTCTAAAACCTGAAAAAAATACCAAAGCTTAAATTAGATTAATACACACTTGATTAAAAACTCAAACTTTATCATAAATTTATTTATTTATTTATAATTAAAAAAAAACCCGAATGCGAAAAATAAGAGAGCACACTAAACCGCCAAAAACTAGGACAACTGTATACAAAAAAAGTGGGGGAAAGAAAGAAAAAAAGTACAAATGAAAGAAAGAAAGAACCCAAGAAAGAAACTGAAAACCAAACTTCTAGGACCAAAAACGCAGACAGAAACATTCAAACAGAACCAAGAAACTTATAGACAAAAACAATCAAACAAAGTCGATTACCAGGAATACAGACTTACATTGCTTGGCGAAAAGGAAAAAAAGAGAAGACTTACATTTTATCGGCTTCCCACTTGGGCTGAGACATGATTATGATAGTTTACTCGAGAAAATTAGGAACTGCAAGTAAGAAATCATCAGTGGAATTCTTCTCCGTTATTTTCCCAAAAGAACATGCGTTGTGGACTTTCGCAAGAAGCTTTTAAAAGTGTTTTAATTGTCTAAGTGTTTTCTTAACATTTTGACAAATTGAGAACGACAGCCATCCTCTGTGGACTGTGTTTAAAGATTTTGGCCATATTGAACCGTATCGCATCATATCTTCAGACTTCAATGCTACAGTGTTGCTCCTAATTTCAAGCCTTTTCTTTTGACTTCTGCCGACTTCTGGTTAATGCCGAGAGTAGTACTGCACGCAACGGGTCCCGATGAGGACAAAAAATTTCCTTTTTGAGACTTTTTTTTTCATTATTTTGTAATACTCTCAAACATTTAAAATAATCATAATATTTTTAAAAAAACATTTTTTAATCATTAAAAACATATTTAAAGAACATGCAGGAGCACTTTTTGTTGCGAGTGACGTATCTTTGGGCTCGTGACATTAAAAAACAACTTACTTTTTATTTTTTCATATTTACATTGACTGCCTAAAATTATATTAGAAATATAATTATATAATGAACGAACGTCGGCAGCCACCCTCCGTCCCACCATTAAATTATATGAATGATCCTGTCACTATTATTTTAAATTCTGTATAGTGACTTGCATAGTAACTTACATAGTAATTTCAAAACATATAAATAGCAACTTCAGTTGTAATGAAATTCATAAAAAAATATAGAGAGAAAAAGAAAGTTTCAATTCTTAAGAGTTTCAGAGAGAATTTCTTATTTCTCTTTTACAATAGTAGTTTCTTTCTTTAGTTTTATAAAACGTTATCAGCACGAAATTCTACCGATAATGAAGCTAGTGGTCTTCTACTTCAATTAAGTTTTTCAATATATTATTTACAGTCCTTGAGATAAATATTAAAGGTAATATTGCTGAATATTACTTGATAAAATTTTATTTTTATTCTCATGATAATGTGAATATATTTTTTAAATTCACAGATTTATTTTTGTAATATAATGTCAAGTATTGAGATTTATTACTATTGACATTTCTTAAAAATGTTATTTATCCAAGATCCTTGATGAGATCTATTTGGATATGATGATGAACTTGAAAGATACAATTATAGAAGAAAACCATGTGTCCCTAAAAGACCGTGCTGTGTATCTCATGATGAAAAATCATCTTATTGTGTGAAATGAATTAAGAGAGTGATATAAGCACCAGAAGATGTAATCCTCTCAAAAAATCATTATGATTTATTGTACCTGAAGTTGCAAGATTTTAAGAGTGGTATTGAATATTCTGCACTCTTTAAAATCAGCTCAATATTAAAATTATACAGTGAAAATGTCACTGATGATGATATATAAAAGAAGACATTATTTTTCATACCTCGAATGTGCTCTTGCAGTAGTAATATCGAGAGTGAAAGTTCAACAAATATTCTGAACTTTTGTTTTGTCTTCCAGTGATTGAGATAAATAATGAGTTTTTGTTACATCAGTTACGTCCTATTAATAATATCGAATTTACACAATTCCTAGAAGTGAACGGTGCATCCTTTCAAAGGAATTAAGAGTATAGACGTGATAGAAAAATTATAGAAGTGTTGGTCCCAAAAGCGACAACACTAAAAATGATAAAAATATATCGTATCACCAAAAGTGATCCAACTCAAAGAAGGGTAAAGGCTCTCAAAATAATTCTTAATAAAAAGATGAAGATGTTTGTTATAGATGTAATATGACTAAACAGGAGTTGCGTACCTATCGTACGGCCAGGCACTTAGCTGATTTATATCAAGCTTCTATTAAAGGAAAGAATAAAGTGCATTAAACAAATTTAGTAGAACCATTAGATGATTTATTAGATTCAGTAGATGTAAACGTTACTCATCTTGATGTATCTGATTTCTTTAATCATCCTGAAGGTAGTATTGAACACTTAATTGGATATGAAAGTGTTTCACTCAATTAATATATTTTCTTTCTATCAGTAATAAAAGTTTTGTATATTTTGTAGAATCATGGATCACATTGATGAGCTTTTTATCTCTGAGTTGAATGATAAAAATATATGTCTTGCTGACAGTGCTACAACTCACACAATTCTCAAAGAAAAGAAATATTTTCAAAATCTAACACTAAGTAAAACCTATGTCCATACCATATCAGGTTCATCGGATTTAATTGAGGGCTCCGGAAAAACTTATATTGTGTTGCCTAATGGCACCAAATTTTGTATTGATGATGCTCTATTCTCTTCACAATCTAGAAGAATTTTATTGAGTTTCAAAAATATACGTCGTAATGATTACCATATTGAAACGACCAATGAAGACAGTAAAGAGCATATTCTTATTACTAAAACAATATCGGGCCAGAAGTTCGTATTAGAAAAACTGTCTGCTCTATGTTCTGGATTGTATTATACAAAAATGAGAACAATTGAATCATATGTAGTAATACACCAGAAGTGCATTGACCCTAAAGTATTTATGACTTGGCATGATCGCCTTGGACATCCGGGTTCTATAATGATGAAACGAATTATTGAAAATTCGCATGGGCATCCCATAAAGAATCAAAAGATATTTCTACCCAATGAATCTCCGTGCTCTGCATGTTCTCAAGGTAAGTTAATTATTAGACCATCTCCCTCAAAAGTCATTGTTAAATCTCCATCATTTTTACAAAGGATTCACGGAGATATATGTGGGTCTATTCATCCATCAAGTGGATCATTTAGATATTTTATGGTTCTAATTGATGTATCTAGTCGATGGTCACATGTTTGTCTTCTTTCCACTAGAAATGTTACATTTACTAGACTTCTTGCTCAGATAATTAAACTACGAGCACAATTTCCTGAGTATCTGATTAAGACCATTCGATTGGATAATGCAGGCGAATTTTCATCTCAAGTTTTTGATGATTATTGCATGTCAATAGGAATAGATGTTGAACATCCTATTACCCATACACATACACAAAATGGTTTAGCTGAGTCTTTGATCAAAAGGCTTCAACTAATCGCTAGATCTTTACTTATGAAATCAAGACTACCTGTTTCTACTTGGGGACATGCTATACTTCATGCAGCATCTCTAATTCGCATTAGACCATCTGCATATCATAAATATTCTCCATTACAGCTTGCATTTGGTCAATAACCAAATATTTCTCATCTTTATACTTTTGGATGTGCTGTATATGTTCCAATTGCACCTCCACAACGTACAAAAATAGGCCCTCAACGTAGACTTAGGATATATATTGGTTTTGATTCTCCATCCATTATTAGATACCTTGAACCCCTTACAGGGGATATGTTTAAAGCACGTTTTGAAGATTGTCATTTTGACGAATCAAATTTTTCGTTAATGGATAAAGAAAAGTCGGTGCCTGAAGCACGACAAGATATTACTTGGGATAATAAGACCCTGTCTCATTTTGATCCTCCTACAAATGAATGTAAACGGGAAGTTCGAAAGATTATTCATTTGTAAAATGTTGCAAATCAGTTACCGGATGTATTTACTGACACTAAAGGTGTAGTAAAATCTTATATTCCTGCTGTTAATACTCCAGCAAGGATTGAAGTCCCTGAAGGACAAATTGTCAAAGCAGCAATAGGTGAATCTAAAACACGCCTGAAGCGTGGAAGACCTATTGGTGCAAAAGACAAAATTTCCAGAAGGAAAAGAATACAAATGAATTTGGTGTTCTTGAAGAACACGTACCCACAATACAGGCCACAAATATAATTGGTGCTCCTAAAGAGCTTAAATCTTCTATTCCAGAACCTCCTGAAAAAGGAAACTCTTGAAGAGTATAAATCTCCTAAAAATGGACCTCCTGAAGAGGTGTGTCATGAAATGTTTTCTCCTGAAGAGGAACAGGTACCTGAAAATAATGAGATCTCAATACATTTCATGAAAACTAGAGAAATTCTGGATAGAAATAAAACTGTTGTCGACAACATATTTTCATATAAAATGGCCCTTGACATTACCAGAAGTAATGAAGAAAGTGAGTCAAAAAGCGTCGAAGAATGTCGACGTAGAAATGATTGGCCAAAATGGAAAACAGCTATTGAAGCTGAATTAAATTCGCTAGCAAAACGAGAAGTATTTGGACCTGTTGTCCAAACACCAAAGGGTGTGATGCCTGTTGGATATAAGTGGGTATTTGTACGAAAACGTAATGAGAAAAATGAAATTGTGCGATACAAAGCACGGCTTGTTGCACAAGGTTTCCTGCAGAAACCTGGGATTGATTATGAAGAAACATACTCTCCCGTTATGGATGCAATCACATTTAGATTTTTGATTAGTCTGGTTATTACAAAAGGATTAGAAATGCGGTTGATGGATGTGGTCACTACATATTTATATGGATCCTTAGACCATAACATATATATGAAAATCCCTAAAGGATATAAGATGCCTGAAGCATCTACAAGTACATCTAGAAATATGTACTCAATCAGACTACAAAGATCTTTATATGGGTTGAAGCAATCCGGACGCATGTGGTATAATCGCTTAAGCGAATATCTATTGAAAGAAGGACTTGAGAATAATCTTATATGCCCATGTGTTTTTATTAAGAAATCAGAATCTGGATTTGTCATTATTGCGGTTTATGTTGGTGATTTAAATATTGTGGGAACTCCTGAAGAGATCTCAAAAACCGCTATATATTTAAAGAATGAATTTGAAATGAAAGATCTTGGCAAAACAAAACTTTGTCTCAGCCTGCAGTTTGAGCACTTGCCAAATGGAATTTTTATTCATCAGTCCATGTATACTGAGAAAGTCCTAAAGCATTTTTATATGGACAAATCTCATCCCCTGAGTACTTTAATGATTGATCGAACACTTGATGTGAAGAAAGATCCATTCCGTCCTTGTGATGACGATGAAGAAATTCTTGGTCCTGAAGTACCATATCTCAGTGCAATTGGAGCTTTGATGTATCTTGCAAATTGCACTCGATCAGATATTACATTCTCAGTTAATCTGCTTGCAAGATACAGTTCTGCACCAACTCGAAGGCATTGAAATGGCATTAAACATGTCCTTCATTACTTTCATGGTACGGTTGATATGGGATTATTTTATCAACGTGGTTCAAGTCCAGAATTGATTGGGTATGCAGATGCAGGTTATCTTTCAGACCCACATAGAGGTAGATCTCAAACTGGATATTTATTTATTTATGGAGATACTGTCATATCATGGAGATCTATTAAGTAGACACTATCTGCTACTTCTTCAAATCACTCAGAGATCATTGCTATTTATGAAGCAAGTCGAGAGTGTATTTGGTTGAGATCAGTTATTCAACATATCCAGGAAAAGTGTGGACTTCCCATGATCAATAATAGCCCAACAATCCTATATGAAGATAATACTGCTTGTATCACTCAAATCAGAGGAGGATATATCAAAGGTGACAGAACCAAACATATTTCACCTAAATTCTTTTATACTCATGAACTTCAAGAGAAAGGTGAAATTAATGTCAAGCAGATACGATCTAGTGATAATCTGGCAGATTTATTCACAAAGGCGTTACCAACTTCCACATTCAAGAAGATTGTGCATAATATTGGAATACGAAAACTCAAAAATCTTTTGTCATGCACTTTTCAGGGGGAGTAAATGTGCTGATTGTACTCTTTTTCCTTTGCTGAGGTTTTGTCTCACTGGGTTTTCCTTTGCAAGGTTTTAATGAGGCAATATTAAAGCACTTGTGGATACATAAGAAGACTGTACTCTTTTTCCTTCGCCATTGGTTTTTCTTCCCACTGGGTTTTTAGGGGGAGTGTAATGAACGAACGTCGACAGCCGCCCCCCTGTCCCATCACTAAAATTATGTGAATGACTCCACCACTATTATTTTAAATTTCGTATAGTGACTTGCATAGTAACTTGCATAGTAATTTCAAAGCCTATAAATAGGGGTTTCAGTTGTAATGAAATTCATAAGAAAATATAGATAGAGAAAGAAAGTTTCAGTTCTTAAGACTTTCAGAGAGAATTTCTTATTTCTCTTTTGCAATAGTAGTTTCTTTTTTTAGTTTTATAATAAATTATATATTATGAAAAAAAAAACCCATTTTTACAAGAGAATATGCCAAAGTGATCTCCAATTTTAAATAGTGGTAACTTGTATAGCAATTAGTATCACAAAGACTACCTCCAATATTTTGTGAAAAAGAAAAGGTAACAAAATGTCTTGAAAACTGAAACACTAATTACTAATATATTTGACTCCCTTTCTTCATTTCTTTTTAATAGATCAGTATCATCTTTATTCAAATAAATCAACACAATGGATGAATACGTGAGGGAATGTCCTCTAACATAATCCTCTCCTCAAAAAACGGAAGTGCATCATTAGCTAAAAATGAGCCAAATTATTACAACCTCTTAGAACATGAACTACACTCTACTTGTTGAAAAATTCAACTTCTCCTTAGCATATAATAAGATCATCCCTGCATAATTCCTTTCTAATTAGAGTTATTAAGATTCATGACAACTTGTTTGCAATCGCTCTCAAGTATGACTTCTTTAAATCCCATTTGTATGCAGAGAAGAACTGCTTTCAAAGCTCCACATGATTCCACAAGGTGAGCTTTGGATTAAAAAAAAAATCGATGATCTTAAAAAGACCACATGTAAGGCCCGCAGCTCAGACCCATTCCAGTGTATCAAAAACCCGGCCCAGCTCACCAAAACAACGTCGTTTCACCCAGGTATCTGATTTCTGCCCCTTCTTCTTTCTTTTCTTTTCTTTTTTTTTTCTTTTCTTTTCTTTCTTTCTTTCGGCGCCCGACGGTTCTAACCTCCCCTGTTTACCACGTTGCTCCCGATTTTCGTTTGCCAGTTGCCACCCCTAGTGATTTGCATCAAATAGGTTTCACTTTCTCGCGAGTTACTTTTCACATTCACCGATCTCTCTCTCTCTCTCTCTCTCTCTCTCTCTCTCTCTCTTTACGGCAATTACCCCTATTTTTGGGTCTTCTCTCTTCTGTCGATCTCCTCTATTTCGGCCATCCACTCATCTCCTCGGTAAGTTGATCTAAACCTCTCAACTTTTCATGAATTTCATCTATATTAAAAGGTTTGGTTTAGGGCTTTAGTCACTGATAATCTAGCTAATTCCTGTTGGTGGCAGTCGAGTTGAGAAGAAGCAAGGATTTGATCTGTCGACCCCTGTTTTCGTTCACCCAAATTCGCACCGGTAAGTTCTCAGTCAATTGAATGGATGATTAACGTATATGAGTTGGTTTAGAGTTTTTTTCTTTAAATTTCTGGGTCTGTCTGAGGGGTAGTATTGATGTTTTAATCAGAATTTCGTTGATGTATTTTTTTCCGTTGTTGGTACAAATTCTTTCCGTTTTTGGTACTGCTATTGCTGTGGGTTGGAGTATTTTTTTAGTGTGATGTTGAATTTTGGGAACTCGTCATTTTTGTGGCTGGCTAGACTGATTGGTTGTGTTGAGGTCAATAATTATGTTGCTAAATGATTTTCGGTTACTGGTCTCGTTGGGTTTGTAAGTTGGAAAGTTAGGAATATATATTCATGTGAGCGTGGGATAACAACCCGGATGTTGGAGCTAGTCAGCATGTTAAATGGGTGTTGTTTAACTTGATATTTGTAGTAAATTGTAATGCTTTAAGCTAGTGTAGTTTGAATAAAGGAGTTTTGCAAATTTTTCAGATTAGGAACATTAGATTATCATTTTTGTATATACATAGATTGGGTTTGCTGGCCGTTAATGTTGAGTATTTTTATAAATAGGCGACGAGGATCTTAGAGATCGGACTCGAAATTTTGATAATTCGCTACAGAAGTCAGGTAAGCGGGGCTCCTATCCTAGATTTACATAAAAAAAAATTTGTTTGAGGTTGGTTTTTTTTTTATAAAATGTGCATGTTCTGCTTTTTAAAGAAAAATGTGAAAAACAACCTCATTATATGTTTTATACATTTGCTCATGAAAATTTATACAATAGAAAAAATTTTCTTTTGACATGAAATGTGTAGACATGAGCTATATTTGACATGTTTCTGAACTATGCATAAAAGCGAATACTAATTTTTGATGCTATCTTGTGCATGTAAAATAATGTGTTTTGTTGTGTTTTTGGCTTATATGAAAATGGATAAGAAAGTGAAAAATAAGTGGCTTAATATGATATGTTTACGGAAAAATCTTTGGCATACTTATCTGTTTGTCTTTATTTCTGAATATGGTTCTAACATGATTATATGGATTCACGTGATATGGTTGGTACCTCCATGATGCGATATGATAGGAGTGCAATCACTTTGGAAATAAAGTAATCTTTTTTATGTGTTTCTTTCCTATGTGCACACTCGGAACTCCGAGAACGAATGAGGGAAAATATCACAATATGATACTGCCTGATTTGGCCACCGGGAATAGCACAACCCTACCACGGGGGTTAAACATGGTATATGTTTTGGAAATGGAT
This sequence comes from Platycarya strobilacea, assembly GCA_036898215.1. Lineage (NCBI taxonomy): Eukaryota > Viridiplantae > Streptophyta > Magnoliopsida > Fagales > Juglandaceae > Platycarya > Platycarya strobilacea. The sequence goes on from CM072546.1 coordinate 50,869,961, forward strand.
GAGATGTTACAGTTATTTTTGCCAAAGTGTTTTGGGTATAAAAAGTTGATTTTGTGTATACTTTATAAAAGATAAAGATTCGCTCAGCTTTTGGTTGGTTTAAAAGTTTTGGAATTGTTTCTTTTGAATAAAAGTTTTTCCGTTACATGCTTAAGAGTTTTATTTAAAAATGCTCATGATTTACATACTAGTATAGGTGTTTTGCTTACTGAGTTGTGGATGAACTCACCCCCTTATCTATATATGTTGCCCAGATGACTAACACAAGAGAGGGGGGGTGAATTGGGTTATATTAAAAAATTAATACTTATAAACTAAATATACAATATAAAATATAACCAAAATATAAAGTAGTAGGAAATATAAAGAGTAGGGTAAGAGAGAAGCAAACTCAGTATGTTAACGAGGTTCGGCCCCACTGCCTACGTCCTCGCCTCAAGCTACCTCTTGAGGATCCCCAAATCCACTATTCAATCTCCTTTAGGTGGAGATAGAAACCTTTTACACCTTTGAGCAGCACCGCTCCAAAGAATCCGTGTAGAACACCCTCTACACTTCCAATCACCTTACACTTGGTGATTTAACTTTTCCCCGTGTAGAACACCTTCTACACTTCCAATCACCTCACACTTGGTGATTTAACTTTTTCCCGTGTAGAACACCTTCTACACACACAAGGGTTATACACACCCTTTTACAAATACAATAGTTGATAGTAGGTAGACTATTAAAGTACACTCCTCAATGAGTGAGATAGAAACAATACAGCGCAACCTATATCTCTCTCAACAAGAACAAGAATTAAGGCTCAAAACTTTAGAAAAGAGAGAATGAGAGCTTTGAAAAAATGATGCAAAACTTAGCAATAGATGTGTAAGCTCTTATTGTGTATTTTGTAAAACTCAAGTGAGCTATTTATAGGCAAATGATTTTTCAATTTCAAATTTGAAAAGATTCTCATATCAAAAACATCATCATTTACTTTTCAAAAATTTCAAATCTAATATTTTTACTTTTTACATGTGACAAAAGGAGCACACTTTACTTTTCAAAAATTTCAAACATAATCTTTTACTTTTTGCATATGACAAAAGGAGCACACAATCACCCTTTAAGATTTTCAAACAAATCATCCATCTTTTATATTTGTCAAAAAAACACACAACCACCCTTTAAGATTCTCAAACAAAATCATCTACCTTTTGCATTAGTCAAAAAAACACACCACCTCCCTTGAAGACTTTCAAACAAAATATGCACATGTCAAATATGATAATCAATCATCTTATAAAATCAAGTTTTTAAAAAAATATATAATTTTCGAAATTATTTTGTTTGATGGTGTTATGCACATGTGAAAAACATAATTTTCAAAATTAAGACATTTAAAAATGTCTTGCATATGTGGAAAAAGTAATTTGATATTTTATGAGAAAAAAGAGTAATTTGGAGCCTTAATCCAATTTCTAATTTTATCAAGAGATGTACAAAAATAATCTATGAGCTTCATTTGAAGACTTGATATCTTTCTTGCTCATGCTTGATTTCTTGATGTGTTTAGCTCCCTTCATGCATAGACAACTTGAGCTTGAGTTTTCAATATTATTTGTTATCATCAAAATTTATACGTAAATACGAGACTTGAAACCTTGGGTTCAACAATATACATTTCATATGAAGTGGAGGTCTCGACTGAGGACCAAGGTTAATACGTTGGGACCAGGATAGGCGGTTATCTTTTGGGTCAAAGTGAAGACGATATTTATTATTTTGTTGTTACGTTATTTAGCATGAATAGATCAAGGTGTTAGTAGGATTTTTTTTTTTTTTGGAGTTTGTAGATCCTATATGATGGCATCATTTTGGTTAATGTATGAACTTTATGAATATCTCATATTTAATTATTTTAAGACCTGGAGATGAGGAACTATTTGTGGATTATTGATTAAATATTTTTTTAGATAGTAATTGTAGATGAAAACAGGTCAAAGTTAAACAGGTTGATTTTTTTCAGGACCCCCTACGAATATGGGGTGTCACAGTTAATATCAGAGCGAAAGTTTAAGATTCTGCAGACTCTATGCAGTAAATTTCTAGGAATTTAAGATTTTGTAGACAATAGTTTGAATGAGAGTATAAAACATAGAATAGTTTTAGGAGATGGTTATTTGGATTTAATTGCAATAATGAGATACTTAAAGAAATATTATTATGAGCTGTTGAGGTTTTTAGAACTCGCCGACTTTAGGAATCATTTGAAGTGTAAAAATTTTATAGACTTGTGAGCTGATTTTGTATGGTTGGAGATTGAAGGAATAGGTTTCTGAATTTCTTATAATTATATTCGTGGTGGATACCTTACTCATATTGGGGAAATTATATACCATTGTTTGGCTACTATGACTACCCGTCGATATTTATATAGCTTCTTGTATATGTGCTTGTAATAAACGATTTGTTTAATAGTTCAAGTCTTTTCAAGATGCCGCCTCGCTGTGAACGAAGTGTATCGGATTTGAACGCAGCCAGGAATGAAAGGGAAGCAAATCCAAGAGCTTCTGAAGTGCTCTGGGCAGCAGCGCATCAGTTGATAGATGATCTTGCACAAAATTCATCCGATCGTCACCGCACCACAAGTAAAAGGGGTTGCACCGTGGAAGATTTCAACAAGCTGTACCCCACATCTTTTGATGGGAAAGGCGACCCGATATTAGCGAAAAATTGGGTGCAGGACATTGAAGAAATATTTCAAGTCTTACCTTGCACGGATGAACAAAAAGTGGCGTTTGCAACATTCAAGTTGACTGGGGAGGCGAAAAAGTGGTGGATCTCAAAAAGGACAATCAGGGAAGCTGAAAAGAAGGAAATAAAAAGTTGGTCGCTATTCAAGGAAGTTTTTCTAGAGCATTTCTTCCCCGTCTCAGTGAAAGAGGATAAGGCTATGGAATTCGCCACTTTGGTCCAGGGGGCGATGTCAGTACACTAATATGCAGCCAAGTTTACTGAGCTGGCACGCTTTGCAGCATATCTGATTCCTGATGAAAAGAAGAAGTGTCGCAAATTTGGGCAAGGACTAAACGAGAAGCTGTACGAACGAGTGATGGGTTTCCAATTGAAAAAGTTCATAGAGTTGGTGAATAAGGCCACTTTGTTTGAGGGATGCCTTCAGAGGAGCGCCACCTTACTTGATTAAAGGAAGAGGTCTACCCCATCTGAATATCATACAAGTAACAACCAGGGACAGTGGAAGAAGATAAATGAAGGGGGTAATCCAAGCAAGAGGTCAAATCAGAGTGATCAGCAGCCTTATCATTGCAGAACTTGTGACCGTGTTCACACGGGAAAGCGCGGGAAAGAGTTAGGCTTATGTTACCGGTGCGGCAAGTCGGGCCACTATCTCAGGGATTGCCCGCTTACTTTGGGCAGCAATAGACCTGCCCCACTACCACCCCCACCCAAGACTGGAGGGGCGCCACGAAGTAATACCCAACACCCTACTACACCTGCTCGGGTTTTCACATTGACACCGGGAGAGGCTGAAGGCAAGGAGGATGTGATCACAGGTATTATTCCTTACTTTTCTTTTAGGAATAACTTAGTAACTATTGCGGATGTTAAATCAAAGGGTACTTTGTATGTGATCACAGACATTCTTTCTTTATTTTCTAATCATGCCACTATATTGTTTGACTCTGGGGCAACATATTCTTTTATTTCTAAGAATTTTGCCAAATTATGCTCATGGGAAGGTGAAAGGTTGGATTTTAACTTGGTGGTCTCAACTCCGACGGGGACTACAGTGTCTTGTCACAAAATTCTCCGCAGCTGTCCTATATCTATTGAAGAGAGATTTATGCTTGTTGAACTTATTATTTTTGATATGGTTGGATTTGATATAATTTTGGGTATGGACTGGTTGGCTTCATACCATACCAGTATTGACTATTTTAAAAAGGAGATAGTTTTCAAGCCTCCTGAAGGGGATGAAATCCGATTTGTGGGGACGAAAGTGCGAGTATTCCCATCAATCATATCAGCAGTTCAGGTTGGAAAATTATTACGAGATGGCTGTCAAGGATTTTTAGCTTGTGCGATAGATGCACCAAAAGAAGAGTTGAGTTTAGAAGAGATTACTGTGGTGAGAGAATATCCGGAAGTGTTTTCTGAAGATTTGTCTGGATTACCACTTGACCGAGAAGTAGAATTCGCTATCGATCTGGTTCCAGGCATAGCACCTTTGTCCAAGGCTCCTTATAAAATGGCGCAATCGGAGCGCACTGAACTTAAAGAACAGTTACAAGATCTATTAGACAAGGGTTTTATCCGACCGAGTGTGTCCCCATGGGGTGCTCCAATGTTATTTGTGAAGAAGAAAGATGGAACAATGAGAATGTGCATTGACTATAGAGAACTCAACCGAGTAACCATCAAGAATAAATATCCCTTACCCCGCATAGAAAACCTGTTTGATCAACTATAGGGTGCGCAAGTTTTCTCAAAGATTGACCTTCGATCAGGGTATCATCAATTGAAGATCAAGGCTGAAGATGTATCCAAGACTGCTTTAAGGACCAGATATGGCTACTATGAGTTTCTGGTCATGCCTTTTGGTTTGACTAACGCCCTAGCGATATTCATGGATTTAATGAACAGAGTATTTCATGGATTCTTGGATAAATTTGTGGTTGTTTTTATTGACGACATCCTAATCTATTCTAAGAGCAAGAAGGAGCATGAGGAACAGTTAAGACTAGTACTCAGAACACTTAAGGAAGAAAAGTTGAGTTGTTTGCTAAACTGAAGAAAATTGAGTTTTGGCTGAATGCGGTTACATTTCTGGGGCATGTTGTTTCAAAGGAGGGCATTTCAGTAGACCCCGGGAAAGTGGAAGTAGTAGTGAACTGGTCAGCACCGAAAAATGTACATGAGATTAGGCATTTCTTAGGATTGGCGGGATACTATCGCCGATTCATTGAGGGTTTCTCCAAGATAGCAGTTCCCTTCACCGCACTCACAAGGAAGAACAATAAGTTTGAGTGGACAGAAAAATGTGAAGAAAGCTTTTAGAATTTGAAACAGAGACTAGTGACTGCCCCAGTTTTAACAGTTCCCACTGCAAAAGGTGGGTTTGTGGTATATAGTGATGCTTTAAGACTGGGTTTAGGATGCGTATTAATGCAACACGGGAAAGTCATAGCCTATGCTTCACGGAAACTAACGACACATGAACAAAATTACCCCACACATGATTTGGAGTTAGCAGCAGTGGTGTTTGCACTTAAAATTTGGAGGTATTATTTATATGGGGAAAAGTGTGAAATCTACACAGATCACAAAAACTTGAAGTATTTCTTCACCTAGAAAGAATTAAATATGAGACAGAGAAAATGGCTCGAGCTAATAAAGGATTATGATTGTAATATCAATTATCACCAAGGCAAAGCGAACGTTGTAGCTAACGCTTTGAGTAGGAAATCAATGAGTTCAGTAGTGACATCCCTTACTACTCAACACCAGTTACTAATGGACTTAGAGAGGGCTGGTATTGAGGTCATCACCAATGATACAAGTGCTTTCGTGGCTAGTTTAATAGTGCAACCAGATTTGTTAGAGAGGATCAAAACAGCTCAGAAAGTAGATTCAACGTTGATAAAGCTAGTGGAGGAAGTTAAGAACGGGGACAAAGCTGATTTTAGGATTTCTAAAGACGGAGTTTTGAGATTTAGAGATAGATTGTGTGTACCTGCAGATGATGCACTAAAGAAGATAATCCTTGAGGAGGCACACCGCTCTTTATACACAGTTCATCTAGGGAGTACCAAGATGTATCGGGACTTGAGAGAGTCTTTTTGGTGGAACGGTATGAAGAGAGAAATTGCTAAGTTCGTAGAATAGTGCCTGACTTGTCAATAGGTGAAGGTAAAGTATCAGAGACCAGCAGGGTTGTTACAGCCATTACAGATTCCAGAATGGAAGTGGGAGCATATATCCATGGATTTTGTGACAGGTTTACCAAGGGCTTTAAACGGACAAGACGCAATATGGGTAATCGTGGATTGCTTAACGAAGACTGCACGTTTTGTGTCCATTAAAGTTTCTTATAAATTGGAGAAACTAGCGGAGCTATACATACAAGAGATTGTGTGGTTACACGGGGATACCAGTATTCATTGTGTAAGATAGATATCCTCATTTCACTTCTAGATTTTGGAGAAATTTACAAGAGGCGATGGGTACTAAGTTGAATTTTAGTACAGCTTATCACCCTCAGACAGATGGACAATCAGAAAAGACTATTTAGATTTTAGAAGACATGTTGAGGGCATGCGTAATGGACTTTAAAGGAATTTGGATATGACATTTACCATTGGTGGAATTTACTTATAATAACAGTTTCCAGACTAGTATTAGGATGGCACCGTATGAAGCACTGTATGGCAGAAGATGTAGGTCTCCATTATATTGGGATGAAGTTGGTGAAAGAAAAATCTTGGGGCCAGAGATCATTCAGAGGACCACAGAAAAGATTGACATTATTCGAGCCAGAATTAAAGCAGCTTAGGGTCGACAAAAGAGCTATGCCGATAACCGCCACTGTCCACTAGAATTTGAGGTTGGAAATGAAGTATTCTTGAAGATAGCACCAATGAAAGGGGTTATGAGATTTGGAAGTAAGGGCAAGTTGAGCCCTAGATATATTGGGCCCTTTGAGATCCTTGAACGAGTTGGACCATTAGCATATAAGTTAGCACTTCCTCCGAATCTTACGGGAGTGCATAACATATTTCATGTGTCTATGCTGAGAAAGTATATTCCCGATCCAACTCACATCATTCATTATGAGCTGCTACAGATTCAGGAAGATATGACATATTTTAAAGAACCAGTGCGGATCTTGGAAAAGAAAGCACACATGTTGCGGAACCGTAGCATCCCCATGATTAAGGTTTTGTGGAGTAATCATACAAGCAGTGAAACTTCCAGGGAACTCGAGGAGGAAATGCGAGAGAAATACCCGCACATATTCAACGAGGAATATGAACTCTTGTAGCAAATTTCGAGGACGGAATTTATTTTTTTAGGAGGGGAGGATGTAAGGCCCGTAGCCCAGGCCCATTCCAGTGTATCAAAAACCCGGCCCAACTCACCAAAACGACGCCGTTTCACCCAGGTATCTGATTTCTGCCCCTTCTTCTTTCTTTTCTTTTCTTTTCTTTCCTTTCTTTCCTTTGGCACCCGACGGTTCTAACTTCCCCTGTTTTCCACGTTGCTCCCGATTTTCGTTCGCTAGTTGCCACGCCCAGCGGTTTGCATCAAATGGGTTTCACTTCCTCGCGAGTTAGTTTTCACATTCACCGATCTCTCTCTCTCTCTTTCTCTCTCTCTTTACGGCATTTACCCCTATTTTTGGGTCTTCTCTCTTCTGCTGATCTCCTCTGTTGTGGCCATCCACTCATCTCCTCGGCAAGTTGATCTAAACCTCTCAATTTTTCATAAATTTCATCTATATTAAAGGGTTCGGTTTGGGGCTTTAGTCACTGATAATCTAGCTAATTCCTGTTGGTGGCAGTCGAGTTGAGAGGAAGCAAGGATTTGATTTGTCGACCCCTGTTTTCGTTCACCCAAATTCGCACCGGTAAGTTCTCAGTCGATTGAATGGATGATTAACGTATGTGAGTTGGTTTAGAGTTTTTTTTCTTTAAATTTCTGGGTCTGTCCGAGGGGTAGTATTGGTGTTTTGATCAGAATTTCGTTGATGTATTTTTTTCCGTTGTTGGTACAAATTCTTTCCGTTTTTGGTATTGCTATCGCCGTGGGTTGGAGTATTTTTTTAGTGTGATGCTGAATTTTGGGAACTCGTCATTTTTGTGGCTGGCTAGACCGATTGGTTGTGCTGAAGTCAATAATTATGTTGCTAAATGATTTTTGGGTGACTGGTCTCGTTGGGTTTGTAAGCTGGAAAGTTAAGAATATATATTCATGTGAGCGTGTGATAACAACCCGGATGTTGGGGCTGGTCAGCATGTTAAATGGGTGTTGTTTGACTTGATATTTGTAGTAAATTGTAATGCTTTAAGCTAGTGTAGTTTGAAGAAAAGAGTTTTGCAAAATTTTCAGATTAGGAACATTAGATTATCATTTTTGTATATACATAGATTAGGTTTGCCGTTAATGTTGAGTATTTTTATAAATAGGCGACGAGGATCTTAGAGATCGGACTCGAAATTTTGATAATTCGCTATAGGAGTCAGGTAAGCGAGGCTCCTATCCTAAATTTACATAAAAAAGAAAATTTGTTTGAGGTTGTTTTTTTTTTATAAAATGTGCACGTTCTGCTTTTTAAAGAAAAATGTGAAAAACAACCTCAGTATATGTTTTATGCATTCGCTCATGAAAATTTATACGATAGAGAAAATATTCTTTTGACATGAAATGTGTAGACATGAGCAATATTTGACATGTTTCTGAGCTATGCATAAGAGCAAATATTAATTTTTGATGCTATCTTGTGCATGTAAAATAATATGTTTTGTTGTGTTTTTGGCTTATATGGAAATGGATAAGAAAGTGAAAAACAAGTGGCTTAATATGATATATTTACGAAAAAATCTTTGACATACTTATATATTTGTCTTTATTTCTGAATATGATTCTGACATGATTATATGGATTCACGTGATATGATTGGTACCTCCATGATGCGATATGATAGGAGTGTAATCACTTTGGAAACAAAATAATCATTTTTATGTGTTTCTTTCCTATGTGCACACTCGAGACTCCGAGAACGAATGAGGGAAAGTCTCACAATATGTTACTGTCTGGTTTGACCACCGGGGATAGCACAACCCTACCACGGGGATTAAACATGGTATATGTTTTGGAAATGGATGAGATGTTATAGTTATTTTTGCCAAAGTGTTTTGGGTATAAAAAGTTGATTTTGTGTATGCTTTATGAAAAATAAAGGTTCGCTCAGCTTTTGGTTGGTTTATAAGTTTTGGAATTATTTCTTTTGAATAAAAGTTTTTCCGTTACATGCTTAAGAGTTTTATTTTAAAATGCTCATGATTTACATACTAGTATAGGTGTTTTGCTTACCGAGTTATGGATGAACTCACCCCCTTATCTATATACATTTCAGATGAAGTGGAGGTCTCGACTGAGGACCAAGATTAATACGTTGGGACTAGGATAGGCGGTTATCTTTTGGGTCGAAGTGAAGACGATATTTATTATTTTGTTGTTACGTTATTTAGCATGAATAGATCAAGGTGTTAGTAGGATTTTTTTTTTTTTGAGTTTGTAGATCCTATATGATGGCATTATTTTAGTTAATATATGAATTTTATGGATATCTCATATTTAATTGTTTTAAGACTTGGAGATGAGGAACTATTTGTGGATTATTGATTAAATATTTTTTTTAGATAGTAATTGTAGATGAAAACAGGTCAAAGTCAAACAGGTTGATTTTTTTAAGGACTCCCTACAAGTACGGGGTGTCACACCACCACTTTTCCATTCTAATATCTAATCATTGTGCCTGCACCAATTCGAAAGTTCCCTTTATCTAAAGTTGCATCCCTATTAACTTTGAAGATATTCTGAAGAGCAATCCAAGTAGAAACTGTTTGGATTGATCTTGCATTAGTAGTTCTTGTCATCTCGTTGGCTTCCTTAAATTCTGAGACTGCTAGTAAGGCAGAATCGACCACCTTACTAGGATCTCAAAACTTGTTCTCAAAGATCAAGTTATTTCTTCTCTTCTATATTTGGTATACTATTGTTGTAAAACCATCAAGGTCTTCTTTGTCTGGATCAGACACAAGCCAAGACCACAACTCCTTAAATGAATTTTCACCACTCCTTTCAACAACTTCCTCGTGCTATTGCCCCACAAATCTTGTACTGAGCTGTACGACCACAATGCATGCAAAACTGTTTCTTCTTCCTGATGACAAACTCGGCAAAGTAGAGAATCCACAATCCTTTTTTTGAACAAGTTGAGTTTGGTGAGAATTTACTCATGACATGCTCTTCATATTAATATCTTGCTCGCATTTATAACCCCAAATTTTTAGATATGGCCCCACATTCTGACCTTTGACACAGCATGAGAGGATTGACCTTGCTTAGATACCTCCAACGTGCCTAATAAATGATAAGCACTCTTTACTATAAACCTCCATAATGCCTAACATTGACCCTTTCTTCATTTCTTAAAATGCTGTAGTTGTGACTTAGAATCTTCACTTTCCCGCTTTTAGAATAGTCTGATTAAAGAATTTGGTTTGGTTTGGTTTGGTTTAGTTTAGTTTAGTTATATAATAACTAATAAAATATTATTAAAATATAATTTTTTAATATAATTTTATTTTGAGATTTAAACAAATTTAATTATTCTTTATTTGATTTTAGAGTTTAAAAAATTTATAATAATTAAATAAGATAATTTGTAAAAATAAATCAGACTTTGTTCTATATTTTTTTGTAATTTAAAAAAAAAATAACTTTTAGAAGAAAAAAAAGAGATAAAAGTATATATTAATTTTTTAGAAAGAAATTATAAGTATTTCTTTTATACCGCATCGAATGTCGACGTTTGAGTACTTCTAAAAATTTTAAACTCCCATCAATAACATTTATTGGGATTTGTTATTATGTATACCGTCAAAATCATTGTTTTAAATATCGTATTATACTTATTAATACAGTCGACATCTGTCATACTAAATTTGATATTTTTATTTATTTTTTATTATTTTTTTAATCTCAATTTAAATTAAATTATTTATATATATGTATTTATATATAATTTATTTATATATTGATTATTATTTTAAAATATAATATATATATTTATATACGTAATTTATTTATATATTGATTATTATTTTAAAATATAATATATTTTTATATATTTTTATATATAGACTATTTCAAAACAGTACACGAAACAATATCGATATTAAAATATTTCACTTTAACATTTTAACTAATACTTTCATAAAAAATATATTCAAAATTTTGATCAGAACTTAAAAACATGTGAGGGTATCTTATGATAAGGTTTTTGGCATTCTGCTCTTTGAATTTTAAAATGAAGAAAAAATTTATTCACAAGTTGGTATAGATTACAAACACTATCTAGTGTTAATGGGGCATTATTTAGGCCATGTTTATTTTTTAGAGATAAAATTAAAAATTTTAAATTCTTATCAAACTTATTGTTATACTTTTTTAAATTCTTATATAAAATATAATAAAAATTTTAATTTTTTTCAAATTTTAAAACAACTTTTTTAAATTTTAAAATAAAATTAATATTAAAAAAATATTTTATAATAATATTTTTTTTAACTCTTATCTCATTTTTAAAAATAAATAAATTAAGCAAAATTAAAAGACTTAAAGATGACACATCCATGATGTAGATGAGGTGTTCTCTAAATTTCTATACCGTGAGTAAATGACTTTTCAGTAAATGGAGAGATAATGCAAGATTTTAAGATATGAAATGATGAGTTTATCCTTATCAAAAGATTAAAAAATTATTATTATTTAAGGCCTTAAAATAGGAAAAGATTGGATATTAAAGTTTTTATGATTAAATCTTTCACATCGACCCGAATATGTCACATGCAATATATATATGGAGGGGCATCTTTATATGAATGACAATATATTATACGATTCGTTAATTCAATATGAATACGATATGATGATAATAAGTTAGAATTTAGTTTTAATAAATTCAGATTAAAACAAATTAACTTGTTAAGATATGATTGTTTAACGGATTAATAGCATATTAACTTGTTTTGACCTGTTATAACATATTAAAAAGGTTAAAATTATAATTATACTATTATACATAAAAAGTGAAATTGTTATAATTTTAATTTCGATAATTTTATTGTTTAGATTGTAATTTTAAACTTATAATTAGTATTATAATTTTTATAAATATTGTTATTTTAACATTTATATAAATTTATGTTAAATTTAATCAAGTCAAACATATTAATTTCGAGCATATTCGACCCATTTATATAAACAGGTTGAAATGAGTCATATTATTTTGTATTAACCTATTTCGCGATATTCACTAATGGATCTAAACGAGTTGACACAATATGACACGATATGTTAACGAGTTGTATTAATATTTGAAATTTTATCGTGATAAATTTAATAGATTGGATTAAGATTGAATTATATAGTATAATATATATATTTTGATACAATATAAACACGATCCGTTGACACGAATACCCCTACCACAACTTAGCCTATCATGTATCTGGAATCAAATCATTCTATCTCATATATGACCATGCAAATCATAAATTGGGATGATAAAGTTGTAAACATGTGAATGGAATCATTCGATTGCCCAAGTCAGTCATGTTATTGCCAAGAACATGAGAGGATCCAATTCTGACATACATCATAACTTTTTTGGGTAAGTAAAACATCAGTGATTCGGATTCCCTACAATTTTGTAACTCAAACCACCTTCTACACCGTTGGACAAAGGTAGGCACAACATTGCTGAAAACCTGAAAATTGCTGAGGAAACATGATTGCGGCAAAAGTATTACATTCAAAATTGCTATCATACAAGAGGGGAAGAGCGTTCGGCCTCTTCCGATTTGCATCTTTTAAACGAAAATGAAAACTGAACCAATTGTAAAGCTGGCAAATGAAATTACAAACAGGACAGGTAGTTTTGAAGAGTAATTGGTCTCTCAAAGAACTTAAAATATCTCTTATTTTCAAAATGAAACAAAAAAGTTCAGTTTCTAAATTCAAGTTTTAATGCTCTGCAGAAACAAATATCTGAAACCCAAACATTCGCATTCGCCTAATATTCCATTCATGTCTTCACAGAATTCCAATGATTCTAAATAAGAACCCGAGAAGAACTAAGAGGACCACAGAAACATTACCCATAAAGAACACGAGGTTGTGTTATTTGCAAGCCTGATGTATCAGCACACCACTTGTGGGATCCCCTATCGTTATCACGGGATCCACTTCAGTGTTGTGCTCGATATGTCAAAAAAGGCTTGCAAATAGAATTTTTCAAGAACAAAGCTCGAGACAGTTTTCATTCCTTGAAGTCATCCTTGTCGTCAACAGGTATCGGCTTGTTCCTCCAAAAGACGGCAATCGCACTCCCACCAAGCTGCAAGGGAGATAGTGTGCATCGATAAGAATGGAACTAGTAAATTCCCAAAAAGAAAAAGAAAATGAATACACGTGCTTGGAGAAAATGAAAACGGTAAGTTTGAGCTAGTGCAAGAAAGACTCCTACAGCCATGCAAACAACGCTGACAGCAGAAGGGACGGCAACAAGGGGATTTGTAAAATGCTTCTGGGCGAGAAAAAACCCAAGTGCAGACCTCTGCAGATAAACATGAAGGAATAAATGAAAGTACCAAGCACATAAATTAGATGGTCAGTTATACAATACAAGAGTTGTAAACTAGTGATATGATTGTCGTGGTGATGTGGAATATTTTTCTACTCGATTTCACCATTAAGCTACCATCTTCAGCTGCAAGAAGAAATACTTTAGCAACTTCAGGGTAAAGTCATGTTTAGTCTATTAATTGAAGGTTTTTGCTGCCCCACCCCTCCTTGTTCTCTCTCTCTCTCTCTCTCTCTCTCTCTCTCTCCACACAAAAATACATAGAAGAATCACCCACTGACAGCATAACGGTGCACAATTATTGCCCAAAAATTGGGGCTCTTGATTATTGCCAAAAAATGGGGCTCTAAGTCCAAGGCTCTTCAATAATTATTGTCTTGGTCTTTATTGTCAGAGTTTATTCAAGATGAAACAATTTAGTATTTATATAATGTATAACCAATCAATTTAACCTGCATCGGGCACAGAGAGAACCTTCAGATTCAACATATGCAAATCTATAGTTCAAAATCATTTTGGTAGCAGTGCCCAGATTTCAGCCCGCCAAAACTTGCCAAACTTCATCAATCAAAGGATTCCCTTTTGATTAGTTTCTCTTTTCATATACAAAATTGTGCAAATTATTTTATCTAGACTAAGGATTTTTTTGGGGAGTGGGGCGTGGATGGTGGAAGAGTATGCATGATCAAGGGTGGATTCATACAGATTATCATTGTAAATATTTTAAAGGTCATAAGCATTGTTGGTAAAGAAATAATCATGAAGAATATGTATACCTGCATCCCGCATTCTATAGAAATAGTACGAGAAGTGGATTCACCAAATGATACTCTTGAAAGCCAATAACCAATTGCAAATGCAGCACCATGTAGGGCAGCCACTGGAAGTATTAGTTGCGCTCCTTGAGTTTTCAATATATCTGAAACTTGTCCAATCTTAAAAATCATAAAAAAACAAAGTTCGTTCCCTCCACGAAAGAAATATCACTAGAATACTGAAAATTGTATTTAATTGATCATTTATACAGCTTTTAAAATAAAATAAAATAAAAAAGGAGGTGCAACATGAGGACTTCCTAGGAGGTCACCCATCATAGTACAACTCTCACACATGAACTTACTGGGCTTGCACAGAGAAGAGTGGTGAGAATAACTCCAATCAAAGGTGTCACTGTCACTATTTTTGAAGTGAATTTGGGGAAGGATTCATTTGCCAACACTGCCACAGAAAGCAAAAACTAAATCATATATGTCCAGATGCATTGACCCTTGAAATAAACTTTGAATTGTAGCAGAGAAATTAATTTTCTATGCAATTAAATTCAATGGACATAAATTTTAAACACCTTTCAGTTACCTCCAACAATTGTTGGCACTAAAACAACCTGAAAAGTGCTGATTGCCAGACCCTGCAAAGATGGCAGGAACGCCAAAATCACAGGTAAGTTTCTGTATGTGAGTATATGGAGAAAAATTAGACCTTCTCACAAGTATTAAACATGGCCAGACATATATAAATTGCTTCTACATAAATATCTTTCTAAAATTCAGCTTAAACTGAATAGGATGACAGATGCTATATTTTTTATACAAAATATTACACTTTACCCTTTTGTAGTATGAGATCAATTCAGTCTGTATTCTTATCCAACATATATTAATTCTGTCGACCTTTGGCTTTAAAGTGGCAGTTTAACCACTTAGGTTTATGCCCTTTTTGTCCGTTATACTTTGTTGTTGCACACTACTATGAACCAGCAATTATAAACACATGATTTTGGGAAAACCCCTAGGGGTTGGCTCAAGTGATAAGAGCTTTGGTCTTGGTGGTATACTCTCTCTAGGTTTAAGGTTCGAAACCATAGGTGAAAACAATTTCTATGGGCTATTGGATTGGGAGAATTTCCTCTTGAATTACCCAAGGTGTACTTGCGGGAAACTCTTTGCCTAAGGCCTGTGCGCCTACGGGATTAGTTAGGACTGTTTTCTCAAAGCACATGATTTCCACTAGCATAGTTGGCAAAAAAGTTCAACAGTTGAATGAATGGACCTCAGGTGGACAAAGGGCAACATTGAAATTTACCTCACACCACATGTGGGCAAATTCTAGTTTTCCCTTATAATTTGAAGATCATTTACCAACTGTGATGAATAACAACCTTTAATCAGCTGGAATATATATGGACTCCTAAAGGGTCCAACAAACCACTATGAACTGAGGATATTGGAATTGTAGACCACATAACCGACAAAATAAGGCATACTTATTTCTTCAAAATAGTCAGTTTTTATTTATTTTCAAGAACCTCACTTTTACATCAGCAAATCCAAGGATTAGATATTTAATTATTTACTAGTTACATAAAAACTTACCACAGCATCAACTGGAACAAGCTGACCAGCAAGAAGCTTAGTGAGGAGTGGTGTCATAACAATAGCTCCAATAGTTGAACACCTACAGAGTCCAGAATGCTTATGAAATTAACGTACTCATACTCACCTAATACGACACAATGAATTGGAAAAACATGCTTCTTTATGTAAGAATTATGGTAGAAGTCATAATTACTTTTACAAGATGTTACAAGAGATTAACCATTCATCCAAGTAACTGCTGCTAGTGTTACATTACCAATCGTCCCAAAAGCTTAAGTTGATGGGAAGAGGTGAGTTTAATTATTTAATTTATAGTTTAATTTATATCCTAGCAGTTAATTATTTAACATTATACTACTCATATAATAACCACATTATTGAGCACTATAGAACTGTATTGGAAACTTTAGGGTGCATATATTTATCAGTACAATATTATGGCCAGTGTTCTGAGTGTGCAAATCCATAACCAAAAAAAATAAAGGAATTCATGGGCAGCAAAAACTTGTCAGCCCTCTCGGGTGAGAAAATCATCTGAAGAAGTTCAGCTTACATTGTCATAAGAACAGAAAGTGCCACATTTCCTTTTGATATGTAAGTTGCAGCATTTGATGCCTGACTTCCAGGGCAGCATGAGACCAAAATAAGACCAGTTGCAAGAGGTGCAGATAATTTCAGAGTCTGGAAATCATAGAGTTTAAATGTTAAAAGTGATAATTTCTCCCAAGGTTATTGTAACACATTATACAATATGTTTTCTTTCCCAAATTACAAAATTCAAAATCAGTTCCACTCTGAAAGATAAATTAGGTGATCCCACACATCCCCCCCCCCCCCCCCCCCGCGCGCGCAGCGCCCCCTTCTTCTTTCTTTTTCTCTATTAGGTTCTTATTTAGGAAAAAAGGAACTCAATATTGATTATGCTGATTAGAGAGGTTGAAACAAATAGAAATTAACAAGCACATAGATGTCAAGTTCTGATAATTTTGAAGAAGTACCAATGCAATGACGAAGCCCAACATGGGTTTAATAAAGTATTGAGCAAGAAATCCTACACCAACCTGCACCAATAAAACTTGTTTATTTAAACCAGGTAAGAAAAAAAATATCAAATTAACAAAGTAATTATTTAAATCTTACATTCCATGGATTCCGCAAACAGCGTCTGAAATCCTCAAATGTTAGTGTCAATCCCATTGAAAGCATGAGGACACCTAGGCCAAGAGTGAAAAGGTCTGACTCCAACCATGTTACCTGTAAGAAGATCCAAAATTCAACTGGTTAACCAACAGCTAACTTGACATTCAACAAAGCAAAAGAAAAAGGGGACGATATTACAGCAGCCGGCTTGTAGACGCCAACAACGGTGCCCAATATGACCTGTCATGTAAATAGGTTTAGATTTTAAATGTACTCCTCAAGAAAGAAATCTTAAATGCAATTACAATAAGAAAAGTATGCCACTTAAAAACATTGAAACAGAGATTGGCCAGGTTGCCCTTACTGAATATAACACATACCCAAACCGGAAAAAGAGTCGTCAAAGTTTCAATTATTCTCTCATACTGACTCATTCCATCATCGGGTGCTTTACTGGGGACATCTCCAGATAAATTTGTTGCAGCCTTGCACAAAACTTGAGAGTTCCTAAATAAAGGAGTCAACAAATTATTCTTAACACTATACTACAAGTGTAAAGATGGGTATATGCACCAGCAAGCTTGTAGAGAACGAAAGATGCCCTCCTATGATCATATCCTCCAGGAAGACTAAAATATATCAACATTCGAACGTATGCTTGATTTGTTTTAAATGAATACGATTATAAGAATTTGATTCCCTAATTGACTAATCATGGTTTTCTTCTATGGCATTTTCATATTGGTCATAAATGTAAATTATGACACTATGATCACTTACATCAATATAATTTAAGCGCAAAACACACAAAGGCACTCAATTGATATTAATAGATACCTTGAAGTTTGAACGACTGAATAAGGGATTGTAATTACTGGACTCCATGGCTTGTTAAGTATTGACAAACTTCTTCCATTCTTAGCTTCAGGAAACTCCCCTCTGACATCTAAAATCTCAAATCAGTAGGGGAAAGAAAGAAACCCCGAAGAAGAATTCGGAATTCGTTGCTCATGGCAAGTAAATGTCACAATAAACAATAAACGAAAAGATCAAGGTAAGCTATTTGCGTACTCCCCAGAATAGCAAATTTCGAAACAAAGAAATTCAACAAATTAGAACACGTGTCATCCAATCAAATAAACAGTACCCCAGAAGCAAACGATCGTAAACAAGCAAAAATGAAACATACCCAGATACGATTGAAGCTTCCAAGCAGGAAGTGAAGAGCTTGGTCTGTACAAAACGTCGTGTGTCCGAAACTTACAGTCCTTGAGAACCAATCTAGACATGGACGCCATTGAAGCAAGCAAAAAGACACCTGGCTCAGTAAAAAAGAGGGATCAAATGGGTACAGGGCTTTTGATGTGAGAAGGGACGAGTGAAGGTCTCCAGTGTGCGCACTTTTCACGAAGGACATAGGGGTTCAGCCCAAGAATGGCAAGCGGATATATGTGGCAGTCGTGGAAACCGATGCACCGTAATCACACACTCACGGTTCGCGTTATCCAGACGTTCTATAAATAAAACCAAATTGCTTTATTGCAGATTTCATGCATGGACCATGGTTGTTTTTTTGTCGACTTCCCAGTGTTCGTGGCCCATAAATGATAAAATGTAGCTCCCGTATCGTATCTCATGAAATGTAGCTTTATAATTCTAGCAGAAAATGATGTGAATGGTGGCAAAATCCAAATACGTTCGTCACGGTAAAGGACATGAGTCAATAACAGTTGTCGATTTAATGTTTAATAAAAGGAATATGCTAATAGCAATATTAAGTAGGGATGTTCTCCGACCCGACCCGACCCGACCCGAATTACCAAGATTATGTTCCGTTCCGTTCTGTTCCGACCCGACCCAAAATAATAATCTTTCGATTAGCCAATTGTTTGTTTATTCCGATTATCCGATTTTCTCACCGTTTATCCCGATTATCCGATTTTCTCATCATCTTCTTCTTCTTCTCCTCCTCCTTCAACAAATCATATTTTTAAAATACACAAAAGTCCAATATTAATTCAAAAAATCTAAAAAATTTAGAGGAAAAACTCAAACAATTTCTTGAGATGTGATGGAAAGCTTGACGTCCTTCAAAAAGTGTAAGGCATCCAAATAAATTGTCAGTTGGAGAAAACTGGACACGACTTGTTCAGAAAATAGTGAAGAAGAAGAAGATGCGAAGAATCGGTGAAAAATATGTGAACCAGTTGAAAGGAGGATGAAGCAGACAAGGATGAGCGACTCACAGTGATTCCAGACCTCTGTGATCTCGCCGACAATAGGACTGAGAACCAATTTGAGTCGTGATTGATACTCCCGATAAATGGTAGTCTGTGATTGGAAGCTTGGTTCGGCAAGATCTTGAGGTTGAGGTCGACATCGACGAGGGGAGAGAGAGAGAGAGAGAGAGAGAGAGAGAGAGAGAGAGAGAGAGAGAGAGAACAAGTTATCGGATAACAGAAGAATTCTGTTTCTGCTTTTAACCCAATTGAGCCGGGTTTTCAAGTCTGAAGGTTTCGGTGAAATAGGTCAGATCGGTTGATTGGTCATTTTGTTCAGCCCTAATATTAAGAACAAACACTAAGGACAAATGCAAACTCATAAACGCCAACTCACGACTTTCAAGATTTTCATTTCTTGTAATTTTGAATTCATTTCTTTATTTCTCAACTTATAGATATACTACAATACATAAAAAGTACTAAACAGCACAAGTTATCAGTTGGTGTTTATCCACCATTTGTCCTCGACGTTTATTCCTAACATTTTTTATATACAAAAGTCACTTTTCAAAGTCACATTTCCCAGATCTTGACTGGATTTTTTTTATTTAATGATTGAATAATTGCTTTTTAATAATATTATAAATTCTTTTAAAACTTAAAATAAAATGATAAAAAAATACATAAAAGAAGAGGAAAAAAGACCACATACACTGGTGGATCCCATTCGAGAACCCCCAATTATAGCTCTAGCACTGCTCTTACTAAAATTTAATGTAATAAGAAGATAAATACGAATCCAACACTTAAAATATGTCATTAAAATATTGAAAATGAAATGATATTTGTAATTTTATACAAATCTTGAGCATTTTCTTTGAAAATTGCGAGTAAATTTGAAAACTACATGAAAAATTACTTTTCAATAATGGGCACATTTTTTTCCGTTAGAGTGTGGTACTTCCATACAATGTTTTAAATTTCGTACCGTACCAGCCGGTACGGCCGGTACATATCGTACCGGAGCAGTGACCGGTACAGAAATGGGGTCTGTTTCGTACCGGCCCAGATTTCGGCCGTACCGGCCTGTACCGGCCGGTATTTCGGCCGTACCGGCCGGTACCGGATTTGAGATTTTTTTTCATTTTTTTCTATTTTTTTATCCTAATTTAGACTAGATTATTTACATATATATTAATATATATAATTGATTCATATATTGACTATTATTTTGAAATATAATTTATATATATTTTTATATATATAATTTTTTTTATGTATAGATTATTCCGAAACGGTACACGAAACGGTACCGGTACCGAAATATTTCGTTCCAGTGCCTTGACCGGTACGCTCACCGGTACGGTATTCAAAACATTGCTTCCATATCTTAAGAATAAATTTATTATTATTATGAAAAATATATTATTTAAACAATTAGTTAAAATGTTAGATATTTTTTCTTCAAATAGGAAATGATTTGTATAATATTAAAATATGTAAATCTTAAATACTCTCACTAAAAAATGATTAAATATAAAATTCACATAAAAATATACTTGTTAATGATGATTCCATTTTATGAAATATTTAGCATTACTATCTGGGCAATAAATATTTATGAGGTCTAATACATAGGCCTCGCATCTAGTCCGTCCCCTCTGCCCTCGCCACCAGAATGTAGGGGCATCCACTCTTATGCTATAAAGAGTCGGGGGATGGGGTCCAGGTTGGGCCCAAGCTAGTCCGACCCTTTTTTTCTCTCTCTCTCTCTCTCTCTATATATAATAGTTTTATAATAAAATGACACCTATTTTTTTATTACACGATTAAAAATAATATAAATCATAATCTACTATATTTATAACGATTAAAAATGACGCCTATTTTTTTATTACACGATTAAATTTAATATAAATCATAATCTCCTATAGGAGATATATATATTAAAAGTAAAGTATAAATACTATTTTTTCGGTTCTTCCTATTTTTCAAGAGTTGTCCTCTCTTATTTCCTTTTCTCTTTTTCTCTCAGTTCTCTTCTTTTCTTTCAGGTTTTCACATCTCAATGCCAACGGCCACCATCCTCTCTTTTCTCTCATTTCTCTCTTCCATTCTTCTTCTTCTCCTCCTTTAAGTCGACAAAGAACCTCTCCATTATTGTGGGTCATGGTTTGTTGTTATGAGTTTTGTATAACTCTTCCTTGTCATGGATCATATTTTGTTAGAGACCCATGTTGGAGGTTGCAATCGTGTTGGCGTCGTGACAAGCCTTCAAGTTTGATAATACACAAATATGACCATGGGCCATAAAGGTCTGCCCACAATTCTTTGAAGACTTGTGCATAGATCTATATGATCCCTAATTGTAGTCGTGGCTCATAAGTCTATGCATAGATGGTCTATGCACAGACTCGTGTGATTCACCGATTACTACTTAGTTTTGTTTATTTGTTTAGTTTAGTATGTGTGAGGGAGAATCCGAACGGGCCTGGCCCACTCATAATATAAAGTTCATAGTCTCTAGGATTGTAAGCGAGTCGAGTCAAGTCGAGCCGAGTTTTGGCTTACCGAGCTCAAACTCGACTCAAAATATTTTAGCCCGAGCTTGAGCCCGAGCTCGAGTTTTTATTTATAATTTGTTCGAGCTCGACTCGATAAACCAAACTTCCAACTTGAGTTCTAGCTCGATTTTTTTTTTAATTTTTGAATAAAATTTAAAAATAAATACAAAATTAATATTTAATATCTAACTAATTGATATCTATTCATCATAACAATATGTTATATGCTTATATATATTATTAATAAAAATACATAATATGATAGTATATACATATTTCATTGCTTCCCACGTACTAATATATAAAATTATTAAATTTTATAGACTAATTATTGTACAAATTATAAATCATAATTATGAAATATATTCATCATAAAAATTATAAGTAATAAGATTACATATTACATATTTAATTATAAAAATGTTATACTTATATTATTAGTAATATTTATATATAACATATATATGTGTATATATTTATCAATATATAAATGAATTTTAATCGAGTCGAACTAACGAATCGAGTCGAGCATAAACGAGCGAGTCTTAATGAGTCTTAGCTGAATCGAGTCGAGTTTTGTCGGGTATGTGTAATTTATTAATCGAGCGGGTATCTGCTTTCACGAGCGAGCTTTTTTTCTCACGAGTCGAGTTCGATTCAAATTTAACTGAGCGAGTATCAAGTGAGTTGACAAATAGCCTAATTCATTTACATCCCTAATAGTCTCTATGGTCGACCCGAGTTCAAGCCCAAATAATCCTGACCGTTCCTCTAATTAGGAAGATAAGCTCGAATGATTCCGAGCAGCCACAGAATTTGAGGATGTGTCAGGGTGTCCAGCACAGACCTTCCTTCACTACCTCTACTTCTGCATTAAAGACAATGAAATATAACTTTGTCAAGCAAAGTGCGTCATTAAATGTAAGGTCGGGCCAAGTGCGCTGCATTAATTGTTGAGATGGGACAGAGTGTGCTGCATTAATTGCTACTCGGGATCCAACCTTACCAGTTATTAATGAGGGGAATTAATACGATTGGGATGGGACAGAAGGAGCCAGGTCATTATTGGTTGGGTGATAGTCGAGTAGTGTCACTGAACGTCATTAGCCATCCCCACCTATAAGTTTAACATAAGAGCACCTATAAATAACACACAACTTGTCATGATCTAGGTTAGGTTCTTAATACACTCCATTATCTTTATCTTTGATCTCAAGCTTTCTCTCTAAAAAATTACTTTGGCATAAAAAAGGTCTCAAACCACGACCCCACTTCCTCTCCCAATTTGCAGGTTAGAGTCGACTGGATCACCACGAAGGGCCGAGTCGCAAAATACGTCATTAACAGTATGTATTTTTATAAGCCTGTTCTAATTTTTTGTTGGATTTGTAAGATATTTCTTATTTTATAACTTTGTTTGGGTAAGATTTGTAAATTTGTAAGATCTATAAATATGTTTGATTTGTTAAAAAAAAATGTGGTGTTAGATGGTAGTGGCATAAATCTGTCTTTCAGCATTCGGACGGTGGCACTTGACCATGGGAACGAGGCCTGGGAGTCAACTCACCCACCCTTGGCCACCACTTGTCTAATAGTAGAAGGATGAGGCTACAACTCTACTAATACAAATTTTTTTTCGAATAAATACATAATTGAGAAAAGGATCCTTGTAAGTGAGTTGTACCCCTCTCTCTATTTCTTCTTTTCTTTGTAATGCGATTTTATTATAAAATTGAGAAATTTAAAAAGTAGAGTTTTTTTTTTAAATAAAAACATAAATCCTTCGATTGATTTTAGTTCTTTTGTTGAATATATATATATATATATATATATATATGGGGTGGGGAAATTTGAATTTAGTTTTCACATGTGAAGGCAATGGCCAGTTTTTATGCTATCTGATCTAAAGGATCTTGGCATTCGATTTTTAGTATTTAATTATACCCTCTTCTCCGTATTTCACTTTTATTATGTATAAATTGAGAAATTTAGAAAGTATAGTGTTTTGAAAAATAAAAACACAAAGCATTCGATTTTAGTATTTAATTAATACCAATGAAGCAAAATGCTCTATTCCGAGTCCTAAGTCCTGGCGGTGACTTGAACCCAATGGGCTTGTGTTAATCTTGACCCACTTTTAGCTAGCATTTATGTTTGCTCCCGGCCTAGTATCAGTGGTCCAGTGGGTAAACGACTGTGGTGTTTCCTGGCGTTATTTTGTCACATATTTTTAATTGTTTTAAAATAAAACCAGTGGCAATCGAGAAAGATGGCCCTGATCGTTGAGTTCTGAATGGGTCTCATTAAGGGAAACCCAATCAATCGATCGATTTTAGCATTAAGAAAAGAGTGGCTTAATTAGCGTGGATTTTGTGTTGTTTTTCTCTCTGTCTCTGTAATTTTTCATGCCAGTGTAATTCCCTAGCCGCCTTCCCTTTTTCATGGTTATAGTGTTCTCTACGGCTATCAATCGTAGGTTGAAGATTTTTCACAGATTCCTTCTTCCCTTTCATTTTTCCTTGAAGAGCATCCGACTCCCAAGACTAATATCGGGGCAAGGACTGTATCTTATGAAGAAGGATCCAACCCAATGACTAGCACATTAAGAGTTGAATAATTATTTGCATTCCACAACATGTAAACTGCAATGCAGACCATTTATAAAACACTCTGTTTCACCAACTAATAAAATGTTGTCCCATATGCGAAACGGGAGCTTCTACATACTTCCCTTTTTTTTTTTCTTTTGAGAAATTCTACATCTATGCACCATCGACATCGCCCATCTCCATGCCCCATCTCCATGCCGATCACAGTTCAGAGACACCACTTTTAACAAAGTGTTTGTCGAAGGCCTTATGTGGAAATTTGGTCAAGTTACTAATAAAATAGGGTATTTGGTCGTTACTCTTCTCAAAACTTATCCTCCTTTTAATGATAAAGGGTATTTTGGTCAAAATATTAATAAAATAGGAATAATTTTATCTATTTTTATATAGACTTTAAAGGAGACTATTTTAGTGGACTTTACCTAGTATCACCCGAAATATTTTGTAGTTCATGCAATTGTAGATCATTGTTAGTGGACGTTAAGAATTTTTGATTTAGTTAATTTATTTTTAAAAATGAGATGAGATAAGATGAGATAAAAGTTAGAAAAAAGAAATTATTTTTATAATATATAATTTTAATATTAATTTTATTTTAAGATTTAATAATAATAAATTTAAAATAAAATAAAATGACGTAAACTATTTTAAAAAAACAAATAAGGCATAGCGTTTTCCCGAGCTGAACACATCCAGAATGTCTAGGGTAGTTTTACATGAAACATGAATATCCCCGAATAATTATTTAGCATTTATTGTCGGCCAAGCAATTTTCTCGGATAACTAGGAATATTGATATGTATGGGTTCACTTTATCTATCTATCGATATTCCACTGTTTAAGCTGTCATTTAAGTTCGATTTGGATTGTGAATTTATCTTTTTTTTAAATTTATTATTATATTTTTTTAAATTTTTATTTAAAATATAAAATTTAATATACTTTTTTTAAATTTTAATATAATTTTTTAAAAATCTCAATTCAATTATTTTTAAATATTAAAATAATAATAATAATATTTTATTCAACTTAAAAAATTCATTTAACTTATTTTATTTTAATTTTGAATTCAAATAAAATTTTAGATAATAAATTGAGATGAGTTATATAAAAGTTAAAAATAAAATAAAAATATTTTTTTAACATTATTATTATTTTAACATTTTAAAAAAATTAATTAATTATTATATATTTTACATAAAAATTTGATAAAATTATAATAAAAAGTAGTTGTTCTTTTGATTTGACATATGCATGCCTTCTTCTTCTGCATTGTTGCAGGCGAGGAAAGATGCCAAATTAATGAAAGCTTCTCTGTAGACCATTATTTACAAGGAGAAATGAGGGGAAGCATGCACACTCAGCGCATCCCCTCACATGAATAGTACTATGAACAGTACATGACATTGTTCATATGAGGGGATATGCTGAGTGCTGCGTATCCCACAGTACTGCTCATTTACAAGACATATGATGGAAAGTTATACACAACTTTTAATTTCTTTCATATATTATATATATATTTTATTATTTTTCATTTTTTTAAAAATTTTGTTTGAATTTATTCTTTTTAAATGAATTAATATTTTTTTTATTTCTTATTCATATATCACATATTTAATAAAAATTAAAAATTAAAAAAATATAATGTGTGAAAGAAGTTGGAAGTTAGAAGGAACTTTTTCAAGACATATCTGTACTTAAAAAACTATAAAAATAAGAGTTAGGACGCATGCATGCATGGCAGCATGCTGATGCTGCAGCACCAATGGCCATTTCTATGGAACAGCTCAATTTTGTTTGGACTTTTCTGGGGACTACTGACAAGCACATGAAGAGAACTAAAACAAAGAGGGTGGGAATTGGGATCCCTAATTTGTTGTGGACCCAATGAGGATAGTGGCTTGGCTTCCCTTTGCCAATAATTTTGTGCCAATCTGGAGTCTGGACCTCCATTTTAAAGCATACATAAAACCTGCTTCTGACTCTGTGGGAGGGATAGATCAGATATTTTGATGGACCATTTCTGTTTTGTCATGGGCTGAGGGAGATTAGGGGTGACAGATTTATAATTTGAAAAATGATATGTACACAATACAAGTATGTAGTATATTTTATAACAAATATTAGATAAAAAGTAATATTTTATACCATTATTCCTCATTTAAAATTTATTATAAAATATATTATATAATTATATTATGTGTATCAATTTCCTAATATAATTTGGACCTTTTTGTAGAAGCAATTTCTCTTGAATTTGTTCATGTACTGTACCTAAGAGAAGACATCATGAGTCATGACAATACAATAATTACAAACAATTTACTTCCAGTTTGTCTTTGTTGAAAGGATTGAAACTGTCAATCAATGCTCCCCGTTTGTACATTTGTTTGTACATTTGTTTAACCGGACTATGGACTTTTCCCACCAAGAATTATGTCAAATTTTAACCGAAAAATAGGGCTCTTAATTCAGCTAGGCTGCTAGCTACAAAATGCCGACAATGTTAGATTCGAATTAATGGTTAGTTTGAGTACTTTATTATTATTTATTTTTGTATTTTTATTTTTTGTATTAATTTTTAATTATTTTCTACAGAATATCTCAAATCATCTCACTGCTAACTTAGTAAGGAGTATTCAGCACTGTGACAAAAGGAACTCCCGTGGCAGCGGGGGGGCTTTGATTAAGGACCCATTCTTTCATGTGGTCAATGCATGGCTCCTAATTTTATTTCCACAAGTTTTTTGACGTAGGGTACCTGTGGTTTCTGGACCACCTCGACTCTATTTTTTAACTCTATTTTCAGTATATATATTAAAAAATTATCTATTATCTCAAAATTTTAAGTTAATAATTTTTTTTTTATTATTATTTTATATTTAATATTTTTATTTATTTGTGAGTCAAATTTTCTCTAAATTAATAAATTAAATAAATAAAATATTTAATTAAATAAAATAGAATATAAAATCAACATTCAAACGCAAAAGGCAAAAAAGGTAATCACTTTGTTATTGTCGAAGTTGTTCAGTAGCAGAAGAATAATATCTCCTCCTTTCTTTCATATGATTAATCAGTCTCCTCAATGGACTTATAATTATAATAAGCAGCTTTAGATTATCTTGACATGATCTATGGCAGCCAAACACAAGAAAGAAAAAGTAACATGAAGTATTTTTGTTCGATCGGGGCAGATTTAAAGCAAAACAAAATTGCAAAAAGATTGGTATGTTGAGTGGTAAAAACAAAACTAGGCTAAATATTTTGGAGATGAATTAAAAGAGTCCCTTAGTACAAAACCGATCATTAATGCACACTATTCTCTTATTCAGTCATTCTTTTCTTCCCTTGAAAGTCACTACTCCAGCTCGAGACTCTTGTCCCATTTCAAAGCCAACCTTATATTCTACTGCCACTCCAATAATCCATGAAGTTTATTTTTTTCTTTTTTTTTGGGGTTAATTTTATATATTTTTGTGATACTGAAACACCACCGACAACCAGACAAGATCAAAGTTTATTTGATGTTAAAAGAGTACTAAAAACATGAACTAACAGAAACCAACATTATTTTATAAACAAGCTTCTTCTTGAAGACATAGACATCCAATGAATTAGACAATAATAATCGACATTGTCTGTTGGAAACCAATAGAATTTTTTTGTGTCTGCCCTGCTCATGAATGATTGTTCAGGGGACCATTTACAGAGGGGGGAAAAGAATATCATTGTTCTTCATCAAAGCTTATCTTCAACGTTTGTAAGGAAGAAAGAATAATTCTATTTATTATCTCCACATATTATACATCTTACTTATTTTATTTTATTTATAATAAATATATGATGTATGGATCATGATAAGTAAATAATTTAAATAGTTTAACAAGAATAAAATTGAGAAATGGGTCTTCACTCTTTCGGATATCTTTTGTCATATAAAATAAAATTGAGAAATACTTATAAAAAAATAAAATTGAGAAATGATATGAGATAGTTTAGATAGTGAGGTGAGATGAGATAGTTTTATATTAAAATTATATAAAATATTATTAGAATATTAATTTATGATATTATTATTATTATGAGATTTGAAAAAAATAAATTGAAATTAGAAAAAATTGAGTTTTTTATTGTGTTTTTATATGAAAATTTAGAAGAATTATATAATGAGATGAAATTAATTAAGATCGTTTCTCAATTCAAACGGGTCAGTGTGCGAGTTTTTTAGGTGCTTTTTTTAAAAACTCAATAAATATGAGATACAAAATATATATATATATATATATTTTTCAATAGTAAATTTTACTTTTATTCAATATTGTAGGCGTACAAAACTTGCATATCTTAGAATCCTATATATAGCATTACTTGCCTCGTGTTAAAATAAAAAAACTTACTAAAAGCATAACGCATGCAGCGGTTAATAATTTTAATGGTTAAACCCCGCGCCATCATTAAACTAACAAATCTATAAATAAAACTTAAAAGAATCAATCTCTTTCAATAAAATAATTTAATTAGAAATACTTTAGCTGAAATGGGAAGTGATGTTTTTATTTCAGTAATCGATATCTGTTCATGTACATTGGAGGTTCAACGAAACATGTTCATTGTCTTTAATATATTTAAAATGGATAGAATGTATTTAATATTTAATATTAAACATAAAATGTGTTGATAATTCTAATTAGTAATTAAAAATAATAATTTATATTTTACACGTACTCCGCAATTAAAATTAAAATTGAGAGAAATTTGAAAAGTAGTGAGTGGCCATGGGACGTTGGTCGACCTTTCTACAAATAATTGAAGTTTTTTTAAGGTACGTGCTAGTATAACGTGGAAATGTGAAGACTTTTTGACTAAAATACGGGTTTGATGTGATGTCAAACTGTGAATAATGGCACCTCTCATATTAATAATAATTGTCATGATCTAGGCAAAATTTAAAGGAAATTAATTATCAAATTGTGAAAAGTTTAAAGGAAATTAATTATAAAGTTGTACAAAATATCAAGGAAATTATTACTGCAATGT
The DNA here is from genome assembly GCA_036898215.1 of Platycarya strobilacea. NCBI lineage: Eukaryota > Viridiplantae > Streptophyta > Magnoliopsida > Fagales > Juglandaceae > Platycarya > Platycarya strobilacea. Next base: position 50,899,355 of record CM072546.1, read on the forward strand.
GGTGGTAGGGTTCATCGACTTTAATTTTCCTTTTGAAAATAAAAGGGATAATATGAGAGTGATAAAATGCCTCTGGCCAATGCATAAATATTGAAATTTTTTTAAAAAACACACCGAATCTTTGTTGGATCGAGTTCTCAAATCGAACGGTCACAAAACAACCTGACTCCACACAAAAAGCCCAATGTAGTTTGATAGTTAACATCAGACCATCGAAACGTGAATTGATATAATTGTGAAGTGTGTAAATAATATTTTTTATTTTTATTTTTATTTTAAATAATTATGTGATGATTATCTAATTTATAGTTGCTTAAATATTTTCTTTTTTACTATTTACTCAACTTTGAGTGTTAGTCTATATATATATATATATATTACTATAAGAAAAATGAGCAATGACTAAACAGTTGCAATCAAAATGATTGTTTTTGTTAAAAACAATTTTTTACGATGAAATTTAGTATTGTAAAAAATCTATTTTCTTATAGTGTATATTGAAAAACCTTGTTATAATCGATATATTCTACACATTAATATATACTCATATTGTCAGAAAGTGAGAATTTAATAAAATAGTTTGAATTTTGGATATGAAAATAGGGGTATTTGTTTGAACGTAACAAATCTGTTTTTATTTTTTAATCTCTTAGGAGTGTTGTGATTAGTTGAATTGATTTTGGTTTTGAAATGTGTATAAACTTTCAACACAACTGCACGCATCTGTCAGATCTATCCATATAACTGGATCTCTTGCTTTTGAAATGGCCTCAGTGTTGCTTTTTCCACGTGGACTGTGAGGTTCTATTGGGGTAGTTGGTTATTTTCTAGATCCAAGCATGTTTGGATTAAAAGAAAATAATCTGGACATGATATTGCTTCAAGGAAAGCGTGGTCCTCCATGAAAGGTACCTATCTCCCAAGTTTAATTTCATAAAGTCATATGGGCGAGGGGACTGTTTGTTGGTCTTGTGTGCTGGCAAAATCACTTTTCTAGCTTAGGGCATGCTACGTGCAATCCCAATCCAAGCCAAAGGCAAGCAATCTCGTGTGGGTCCTATGAAAAAGTTAAAATGTAAGTGTGAAAAATTATTATGATAAGTTTTGTCTCTTTATAAATTAACAGTAGAAGATTTATGCGTTAAGTTTATATTTTGTATTATTTTTTCCATTTAAATGATTAATCTAAGGAGGCCATTTGCGTACAATTCCCATTCGAGGATTGCCTGTCCTGGATATCATCATCCCTAGAATCTACTTGAATTAGAATTATTCTCCCGATTCCATCTTCCGTCGAATATAAATTTTTTTTTTTTGAAATCGACTAAAATATTTTCCTCTCTCCCCTCCTTAATCTCCCTGTCAGACGGAGTAGTAGTTGTGGTATCCTTGGCTTTTTCCTGGATCGATTTCGACCACTCTTTCTGTTGATGCATGAAAATTTGTTCAACAATTTAGAAGAGAGAAATAGTCATTCTTAATTCAATATGATAACTTAAGCTTTGACTATTGATGTTTAAAACTTTTGGCAGTCGTCCCGTAGGATTGTATAATGTCGATGCGTGTGTTTATAATAGTGAATGAAAAATAAGTACACAAAAAATATAAAGAGAAATTAACACACAAATTTATGTACTTCGACATATTACTTACGTCCACATGCATTTAGAAAGGAAAAATCTATTATAATAAACTTGTTTATAGTTTTTCATAGTCTCTCATATCTCACAGAATAATATTCCAGCTCTTTGTACAAAAAGAAAAAAATCTCACTTCATCTTGTACTTCATGGAATGTAGAGTCTCAAATAGTACTATTATATGATCAGATATTAACCTGTTGGACACAAAAGCAGACTGCACACTGGAGATAATATTAGGCATTAGGGATTTCAATCTGTTTGCTATTACTTTAGATACCAACTTGTACAAAACATTATATAGAGAGATAGACATAAATTCAGTGACCTTTGTTAGAGCTTTTTTCTTTGGTATTAAAGTTATACATGTATGATTGATTTTAACTATGTTGCCATGAGAATTCAAAACAGATAGTACAATTTGACTAACCTGGGAACCAAGTATGTTCCAATGTGTGTGGTAGAAAGTTGTTAGGAAGCCATCTAGACTGAGGGAACTAAGGCCTTCTATTTAGAATAAGGCATCTTCCACTTATTGGTAGTTGTAAGGTTTGGATAGAAAAGAGTTTTGTGCTTCAGAGACTCAAGCTTGCATTGAATTTAGACATTCTGGAATGCCTCTGGGTTTTGAAGTTGAGAAGAGGTCCTTGTAAAAGGTTTGAAAAAATCTACTAATTCCTTCCTTGGAGTGGACTTGTAGTCCCTCTTTACTGACCAGCTTCTTAGTGAGATTAGTCTTCCTTCTTTAGGATGCATAGTGGTGGAAAAACTTGGTATTTTAATCCCATCTCTCAGCCATCTTTGCTTGGCTCTCTTCTTCCCTCTAACATTCTCTTCCTCAAGTTATTTTGTGACCTTCGTTTGTAGTTGTTTTATGGACTCATTGAAGTGTCCACAATTCTCTTTTTGTAGGTTTGCTACCTTGTCTATTTCTTTTTGCACTTGTTGCTTTGAGTTCCCTCGGCCTGCTTTCCTCCATTGCAATAGATGCTGTCTGCATAATTGAAGGCGCTATGTGGTGAAGGCCAGCTTGTTATTAGAAGCTTTAGGCTTTTTTCAAGTTACTTTCCCAATGTCCTTGCATTTCTCCTTAAAAAACCAGTTTGCCTCTACTTTGAAAGGTCTACCAAATTGTAGTATAGATGGTTGGTTTCATTCCATGTTGAGCATAATAGGACAGTGGTCAGAACTAAGAGCTGACAAGGTGTGGACCTGGGATTGGGGGAGGATGTCGCTCCAACGAGGGTTACCTAACCCTCTGTCAAGCCTTTCCTTGGTAAAAGCTTTACCAAGTCTCCCATTTGACTAAGTGAATTTATTACCCATGTAGTCTAGGTAAAAAAGACCACATTCCTCAAGTGTATCTTTGAAATGAGTCATTTGTGGTTAAGGTCTAATGGGGCTCATTTCTTTTCAACAAAATGAAAGATTTCATTAAAATCTCCAATGCAAAGTCATGACTGATTGTGAGGGGGTTTGATAACCTTAAGGAGAGCCCAACTTTCCTTCCTTCTTGCTGTCACCGGTTGGCCATAAAAACCAATGAGAACCAGTTCTTTCCTGGCACTGGTTCCTGGACTAAAATAGAGATGTGATGTTTGGAGTAAGAGTGAATAGCCGCTTCCATGTCATCCTTCCAAAAGAGAATTATTCCACCACTAGCTCCATAATTGTCTATGATAAAACTATGCTCAAAATTAAGTCTTCGTTTAATAGTTTCAACTCTTGTACGATTACTCTTTATTTCCATCAAAAAAACAAAAGAGAGAGATTTAGAGAGCACCATTTGGTGCAGGTCTAGAACTGTCTAGGGGTTCCCCAACCCCTGACAGTTCTAGCTTAGGCCAGTCATTGATGATGGTATGGTTGTTCAATAGCCACCACCTGAGATGTAAGAGTAGAAACTTTCTCATCTTGAAATTCTAATTTCCATCTTTTTGACTTGGTTAAAGAGCCTCTGGAAGAGGGAGGATTTGAGACTTTGTTGTTGTTGTTGGGGAGGGGACTAGATGTGATTGTTGTGGGAATAGGAAGTGGCGAGATTTCTTGACCTAAGGTTTCTTTTTCTTTTTCAAAACTAACTGTTATTGCCCTTCTCTTCTAGGTGGCTCGCTGCTTAGCTTGTTGAAGGATTTTCACTTGATCATTGATGAAGGTTTTGAAAGAAGTGATTTGGAAAGAAAGATCTGTTGGATCTTGCTCAGTCGAATTGTTGTACCCGAGGTTGTTTTTGATAGGAATTAGAGGATCAAAATCTGGTTTCCCTCATTTTGGTGCATTGGTCTCCACTCTAGTCATATCACTGGTTTCCTTACTTGGGGGTGGGGGAACATTTGTTTTTTGAGGTGTACTAAGTTGATTCCCTTTTTGGTGAAAGTAAAAAGGATTAGAGGCTACTTTCAGCTCCTGTAGACCTGCAGAAGGGATGTTTGGGACCAGTGGATTCTCATAGGGGTCTTTCTTTACTAATTGGTTCTTCTTGAGATCTAAATTTTCTTGATGATCCTTCCTGATCTCTCAGTTGGACTTCCATGGCTGGTTGGACTGAGCATCATCTCCATATCTCTTTGAGACCATATCACTTTCTCTAACTGTAGGAGCCGTCAATCAGACCTCATACTGGTAATTGCTTCCTCCTTTTGTCTTGCCAGAGCAAAGTTGTTGGTTGTGTTTGAGTATGCCAAACTTAAAGCATACTGTGGGTAGACGTTCATATTTGAAAGGTACTCATCTCTGTATCCCTTCCACAGTAAGGAATGTGCCCTTGAGTAGGGCCTATGAGATGTCTACATTCACCTTAATGCTTATGAACTTATCCCAGCAAAGTCCTCTCTCATTAGCATGAACTTTGAACACTTTTCTCACCTGGCTACCTATTGTCTTCTTAATGTCTACATCCATCCAGTCAAATGGGAGATTAGAAGCTTGGAGTCAGAAAACTTCCTTGTTGAATGCAGCTTCCTTAATGGAAATGGAGCCATTAAATGGTTGGATGCAAAGTAGCCATTTATCAAAGGACCATGGTCTGCCCTCGACTACTCTATCCATATTGTTGCCCAGATGACTAACACAAGAGGGGGGGTGAATTGAGTTGTATTTAAAAAAATAACAATTATAAATCAAATATATAATATAAAATATAAACAAAATATGAAACAACAATAAATATAAAGAGTAAGGGTAAGAGAGAAGCAAACTGAGTATGTTAACGAGGTTCGGCCCCACTGCCTACGTCCTCGCCTCAAGCTACCCCTTGAAGATCCCTAAATCCACTATTTAATCTCCTTTAGATGAAGATAAAAACCTATTACACCTTTGAGCAGCACCGCTCCAAAGAATCCGTGTCGAACACCCTCTACACTTCCAATTACCTCACACTTGATGATTTAACTATTTTTCGTGTAGAACACATTCTACACTTCCAATCACCTTACACTTGGTGATTTAACTATTCCCCGTGTAGAACACTTTCTACACACACAAGGGTTATACGCACCCTCTTACAAATACAAGAGTTAATAGTGGGTAGACTATCAAAGTACACTCCTCAATGAGTGAGATAGAAACAATACAGTGCAACTTATATCTCTCTCAACAAGAACAAGAATTAAGGCTCAATGCTTAGAGAAGAGAAAATAAAAGCTTTGAATGAATGTTGTATGCTCTTGGTGTTGTCAATGTGAAGCTCTCAAATGATCTATTTATAGGTACATGAAACTTCATATTCAAATTTAAAAAGATTCACATGTCAAAGACATCATCATTCACTTTTCAAAAATTTCAAATCAATTCTTTTTATTTTTTGCATGTGACAAAAGGAGCACACTTTACTTTTCAAAAATTTCAAATCTAATCTTTTACTTTTTGCATATGACAAAATGAGCACACTTTACTTTTCAAAATTTTCAAACAAAGATATCTATCTTTTGCATAAGTCAAGAAAAACATCCGTCACTTTTGAAAATATTCAAATAAAACATGCACATGTGAAAGATGACAATCAATCATCTTAATATTTTCAAAATTCAAACATTTAATCATGTCATGCACATGTGAAAGATGACAATCAAGTATTTTAATATTTTCAAAATTCAAACCTTTAATCATGTCATGTACATGTAAAAGATGACAATCAATCATCTTTCAAAATTTTCAAAGTTCAAACATTTAATCATGTCATGCACATGTAAAAGATGACAATCAATCATCTTTCAAAATTTTCAAATTTAATTTTCAAAATATTCATGCACATGTGAAAAATATATTTTAATGCTTTATGATAAAATATTAATTTTGAGCCTTAATCCTAATTTCAAATTTTTAAGAGATTTACAAAATTATTCTATGATTTTAATGTGAACTTGTTCCCTTATTGCTCATGCTTTCTTTTTTGATGTGCTTGATTCTATTGTGTGGACAACTTAAACTTGAGACTCCTTTATTCTTTAAATTCATTTGTTATCATCAAAATCCATGTGTAGATTTACATGAAACTTGAAACCTTGAGTTCAACAATCTCCCCCTTTTTGATGATGACAAATACTTGATAGAACCTGAAACCTGTATTAATACTTAAGCTCCCTCTGAGAATGTGCGTTAGTTTTTCAAGCAAAAATATAAATATAATTCCAAGCATATATAACAAGTTTAGCAATTTAAACAATGTTAATGTTCTAGTCTAAAACTTCTCCCCCTTTTGACATCATTAAAAAGGAATCATAATTAGTTCAATAAGATATATTCCTACAATAACCAATAGATAAATAAAACGCTGCGTTAGTAGAGACTGTAGAGAATTCAGTGCGTAACCACACGTGTTCGACAAAACCTGCAAAGGCTGGAGGCCTAGTTTCGGTAATTCGGTGCGGAAGGAGATTTTGTAAAGAGCTGAATAATTGAAACCATCCGTACCCGACAAAACCTGCAAAGGTTGAAGCCGAATTTTATCATCTCGGTGCGGAAGAAGATTTAAATCCGCTTGATGTTATTGACGAATTAGATGTTCCAGAGATTTGAAATTGAATAATTAAAATTATTCGTGTCCGACAAAAACAGCAAAAGCTGCAGGCCTAGCTCTGGCAATGCGGTACGGAGCCATGCATGTCCGACATGTCCGACAAAACCTACAAATATTGGAAGTCTAACTTTGGCAATTCGGTGCGGAGCCACGCGTGTCTGACAAAACCTGCAAAGGTTAGAGACCTAGCTCTAACAGTCGGTGCGAAAGCAGATTTAAATCCGCGTGATATTGTTGAAAAATTAAATATTATCGAGATTTGAAAGTTGTTGTTTAAAAGACCGTTTTCACCTGTCGGATACTCAAATAAATTTTCACCCCATTCATTGATCTAGTTTCTGTCTATTCAAAACGATAGAATGACAGAAAAAATTTCGTCTGATAATCTTCCGGATTTGAATCAGGAACTGTCTCAACCAGTCATTTTATCTCATGAGGTTGTCAACACCATGATAGAAGCAGAAATGCATTTTTCAAATAGAACTGATTCTGAGGTTGTTGTAGCATCAAGAACTCTCAGTGCTCAATATGCTGCCTCTGTTACGACCATGTCTCGGAGATTATTAGCGAGGGCAAATGAGGTTGATCGACTTAACAATCAAATATCTGTTTTGTATCAAAAGCTTGCAAATAAAGGCAGAAAGAATAAGAGGTTAAAGTAAGAAAATAAAGATTTGACGGAATTAGCTCGTGTTTTGAAACTTTAAATAGAGGAATTAAAACGAGTAAGAGTTCAAACACAGAGTCAACATCAGCAGATAATGGCAGCGTTTCACGAGAGAAATAGGGACAATTATAATTAATCTCGCTAGCTTAGTTCGGTAACTTTTGACAATATGCATCCGGCATATCTTGTAAGCTTGACTAAGTAAGATTTGAAGAGATGACAGTTTGTCTTCTACTTATTTCCATCTTTATAAAAGCAATCCTTAGCTTTATCTAATCCGCATCAAATCTTCTTTTCATTGTTGTAGTTCATCTTCATTCTCACTTTACAAAATCTTAATGGCTCATCAATTCTCCTTCAGTGCTTCTCGTGATCAATCTATTTCTGCATCTGTCGTAAGTGCCATGAAGCAGCAAAACACTGATTTGGCTAATAAATCAGATCATGATGCTATTTACGAGCTTGTGGGTCTCGGGACTCAATACTCATCTTCCATTATTGCTTTTTTCGCTCGGTTGCAGTCCAAAACCCGCGAGATAGAGAAGCTTAATGAGAAGATCGATATTCTTCAACGACTTGTTCAAGAGTCTAACAAAAAAATAGTATACTTAAAACAACAGAATAAAGATTTAAAATCCTTACTTGCCTCTGCATTTCGATTGCCTAATCCTTTAGACAAGGATGGCATGATGATTTATGAGGAGCAAATGCATTTGAATGATGAGGCTAAACGTCTCAAGTTTCTGTAGGTCATTTGAGATAATGGAATAAAAATATCTAGCAGATATTCATAGCATGCATCATTCCTATTTATCTTCTAATCATGCATAGTTTATCTTCTGGTAGGGGTTTTGTAAAAATTTCTACCAATTGATCATGTGTACTAGTAAATTCTAATACAATATCGCTCTTCTGCACATGATTTCTAAGAAAATGATATCTAATTTCAATATGTTTGGTCTGAGAATGTTGAATTGGATTCTTTGAAAGATTTATAGCACTTGTATTATCATATTTGATTGGAATGTGATTGTACATAAGTTTAAAATCCTCAAGTTGTTGCTTCATGTAAAGAACTTGAGCACAACAACTACTCGCAGCAACATATTCTGCCTCAGCAATAGATAGTGCAACAGAATTTTGTTTTTTACTAAACCAGGAAACTAGTGCACGACCTAAGAAGTGACATGCTCCACTAGTACTTTTTCGATCTATTTTACAGCCAGCATAATCTGCATCTGTGTAGCTTATTAGATCGAAAGATGTGTGCTTAGGGTACCATAACCCTAAGTTAATTGTACCACTAAAATATCTAAAAATGCGCTTAACTGCAATTAAATGTGATTCTTTTGGAGATGATTGAAAGCGTGCACATAAGCACACACTAAACATAATATTTGGTCTACTGGCTGTCAAATATAATAAACTACCAATCATACCTCGATATACCTTCAAGTCAACTGGTTTACCGGTTTCATCTTTATCAAGTTTAGTGGATGGGCTCATTGGTGTTCCAGTTTTTTTAGCACCTTCCATCCCAAACTTCTTCAACAATTCCTTAATATATTTCGATTGATTGATGAATGTCCTACTTTTTGCTTGACCTCGTGAAGGTTCTCCCAGACTTTGTTCTATTGAATGATATTTCACATGTTTTCACTGTTTGGTTGCATCTTGTACTAGGTCTTGATGATCTTTCATTCTATTTCCATGATCTTCGTTTTTGAATTGTCTCCAAATCCAAATATCACGCATCCTTCTTCTTTAGAAGTGAAGTCAATGAATTTAGTTTTGTCTCATGTCACGTATCTTGAGCATCCGTTGTCTAAAAATCATTTATTTTTACCTGTAGAAGACTTCATGCATACCTACAAAAACAATTAAAAAAAAAAATTTGGTACCCAAGTTCTTTGGGTCCTTTATTTATTAGTATTAAAAGAAACAAGATTCTTAGGTACCCATATGGCCTTAATAGTCATTGTATGTTTTCTTCTAATAGGACAAGCATGATAATTCTGACCATTTCTATTACAAAAATTGCAAATAGCATGTAACATATATGAAGAATTTGAGTAATTATAATAGTATCATTTTTTAACAAAATTATTTTTATGAAAAGAATTTTAAATATTGGACTTTGATGTAGAAGGATTACAAAGAAGTTTTTATAAGGTTTGTATTTTTGTTTTGGCATATATCCTAAGCCTACCTTGTCAAAAACACATCTTTGACTACCAAGAAGTTTTTCAAAATTTCTTTTTCCATTCGTAAAGTTTTCAATAATATTTTCTAAATCAGTTTTCTTTTTCTTCAACTCAAAATTTTCATCTTTCAAAACAATACTTTCTTTTCTTAAAATATCAATTTCGTTTGTTAAAAAAGAATTTTTTTTTTCAAAGCAGTATACTTGATACCCAATTTTTCAAATTCCTCATATACCTCTTCTAAAACATTTTGTAATTTTTCATATGAAAGATCTTCAATATTATCAAGAATTGTTACCTCAATGTCATCTTTAGCCATAAGACAAAGATTTGCTGATTCTCCATTACTTGCTTCACTATCTGAGCTACTTGAATCATCATCCCATGTAACTTTCATTGCTTTTTTACCTTTATTTCGATCTTTCTTTAGCAGAGGACAATCTGACTTGATATGACCAGGCTTATTGCATTTATAACAAATTAAAATTTTATTTTTACCTGAATCTTTCTTGGAAAAATTTTTGAAAAATTTCCTTGGAGGAGTTTTATTTTTCTTTAAGAACCTCTGAATTCTTCTTGTTATCATCGCAACTTCTTCATCTTTGTCGTTATTTTCCTCATTTTCATCACTTTCACTTTCATGTGGAACAGCTTTAAGTGCCAAACTCTTCTTTGAATTTCCTTCTTCTTCTCTTCTTTTCAATGTGTACTCATGGGTGATAAGTGACCCGATGAGTTCATTCACTTCGAGCTTCTTGAGGTCTCTAGCTTCAAGAATCGCTGTCACTTTTGACTCCCAACGTTTTGGTAGAGAGTTGAGAATTTTTATTACTATCTCCACTTTGGAATAAATTTTGCCAAGAGCTGTCAAGCTGTTTATGATGTTAGTAAAACGAGTGTGCATACTAGAAATAGATTCATCATCATTCATCTTAAACATTTCATATTCATGAGTAAGAATATAAATTTTTGATTCCTTGACTTGAAAAGTTCCTTCATAAGTAACTTCCAAGTTATCCCAAATTTCCTTTACTGTAGTGCAAGTCATTACTCTATTAAACTCATTACCATTAAGAGCATTATATAATAAATTCATAGCAGTTAAATTCAAAGTATAAAGTCTATCGTCTTCACGATCAAACTCTTCTTCTTCCTTTTTGACCTTTACTCCATCAATCACTTTTGTTGGAATATAAGGTCCATTTACAATGCATTTCCAGATTTTTCGACCTTGAGCCTGAAGGAATATTCTCATTCTAACTTTCCAGAATGAGTAATTGTCTCTGCAAAAGAGTGGAGGCCGACTGCTGGATTGACCTTCACCAAATGAAGCTGCAATGTTAGCCATAAGATCTTAACTCAAAAGATAGTTAATCTTATAATAGAGCTCTAGCTCTGATACCAATTGTTGCCCATATGACTAACACAAGAGGGGGGGTGAATTGAGTTGTATTTAAAAAAATAACAATTATAAATCAAATATATAATATAAAATATAAACAAAATATGAAACAACAATAAATATAAAGAGTAAGGGTAAGAGAGAAGCAAACTCAGTATGTTAACGAGGTTCAGCCCCACTGCCTACGTCCTCGCCTCAAGCTACCCCTTGAAGATCCCGAAATCCACTATTTAATCTCTTTTAGATGAAGATAAAAACCTATTACACCTTTGAGCAGCACCGCTCCAAAGAATCCGTGTCGAACACCCTCTACACTTCCAATCACCTCACACTTGATGATTTAACTATTCTTCGTGTAGAACACATTCTACACTTCCAATCACCTTACACTAGGTGATTTAACTATTCCCCGTGTAGAACACTTTCTACACACACAAGGGTTATACGCACCCTCTTACAAATACAAGAGTTAATAGTGGGTAGACTATCAAAGTACACTCCTCAATGAGTGAGATAGAAACAATACAGCGCAACTTATATCTCTCTCAACAAGAACAAGAATTAAGGCTCAATGCTTAGAGAAGAGAAAATAAAAGCTTTGAATGAATGTTGTATGCTCTTGGTGTTGTCAATGTGAAGCTCTCAAATGATCTATTTATAGGTACATGAAACTTCATATTCAAATTTAAAAAGATTCACATGTCAAAGACATCATCATTCACTTTTCAAAAATTTCAAATCAATTCTTTTTATTTTTTGCATGTGACAAAAGGAGCACACTTTACTTTTCAAAAATTTCAAATCTAATCTTTTACTTTTTGCATATGACAAAATGAGCACACTTTACTTTTCAAAATTTTCAAACAAAGATATCTATCTTTTGCATAAGTCAAAAAAAGTATCCGTCACTTTTGAAAATATTCAAATAAAACATGCACATGTGAAAGATGACAATCAATTATCTTAATATTTTCAAAATTCAAACATTTAATCATGTCATGCACATGTGAAAGATGACAATCAAGCATTTTAATATTTTCAAAGTTCAAACATTTAATCATGTCATGCACATGTAAAAGATGACAATCAATCATCTTTCAAAATTTTCAAATTTAATTTTCAAAATATTCATGCACATGTGAAAAATATATTTTAATGTTTTATGATAAAATATTAATTTTGAGCCTTAATCCTAATTTCAAATTTTTAAGAGATTTATAAAATTATTCTATGATTTTAATGTGAACTTGTTCCCTTCTTGCTCATGCTTTCTTTTTTGATGTGCTTGATTCTATTGTGTAGACAACTTGAGCTTGAGACTCCTTTATTCTTTGAATTCATTTGTTATCATCAAAATTCATGTGTAGATTTACATGAAACTTGAAATTTTGAGTTCAACACATATCTTGTTTGCTATTAAACTCAATGAGGAATTTGTTATTCCATACTTTAGAAAATTGGAGCCGACTCTCGCATCTCCAAATTTTCAGCATGGTTGTTTTAAAAGCCTCATTGTTTATAGCTTTTTCTGAGACTATTATGGTCAGCAAACGGAAGGCTGTTGGTTTCATGCTTAGTGCAGTGGTGGGAGTATCCACTACAACACCTTGTTTTTCCTTCTCTGTTAGATTAAGAGAATGCCATTGGCGCACAAGCTCTTCATCCATCGGAGCTCTTCCGTGCTCCATAGAGTTAGAAGACCAACTCTCTAAGATGAGAGAAAAACCTCATAACAGGATGACCCTTCATGTGAGTGAGTTTGCTAGTAAATAATTTATTTTTGATGACTTACATCAATTGTAGTTTTATGAAAAGGACTCCATTAGTCCATTTTGTAGTGATTATGCCTTGTTTGTTTTTTCAATTTATTTTATTTCATCTCATCTCATTTTATCTCATTTCAAGGTCATCATCACACTTTTTTAAATTCTCATATAAAATAAAATAATCATTTCAATTTTTTCAAATTTCAAAATAATTTTTTCAAATTTCAAAATAAAATTAATATTAAAAAAATATTTTACAATAATATATTTTTTTAATTTTTATCTCATCTCATTTCATTTTTAATAATAAACAGTTTGTTATACTAAAAATTTTTGTGCTGGTCTGCACTGGAAGATTCATTATTTTAATTTCATGAGAAGCACCTAGAGCTGTTTGCCATCACTGGCACATATTCAAGTCCAAAGGAAATATTTTGCCATTTGGTAATGAAAACAGCAAAAATTAGTTAATATAATATTTTATATTTGGAAATAAATGAGATGAATTTCAACTGTATATGATCGTTAACTTTGGTTAATTTTTTTAAAACCGATTAATATTTTTAAGAAAAATTTATTTCTCCACGTGTCATTGATATTGATATGCTAAAAAATTATAAAATTTAATTTCAAAGAAAAACTTGAGAATTACACAAATCCCTAACCAAGTCCTAAACAAACTAAAACCATATTAACTATCAATACAAAATTAAAATGTAAAGTACAATAACCAAAGCATCAAAACGGTAGGAGAAAATCTATACTAAAGTACCGAAGTATCCACCATCTGAAACTAATGCACATGAAAATTAGTAGCAACTACAATCTATGTCTAAATTGTAGCAAATCTGTTAGATCCAATTTCAATTCATCTCATGCTAAACCAATCCAACGCAAAAATGAAGACAAGATATAAGTTTCGGACAAACTTTTAACACCCGCTTTTGCAAGCTGGTCCACAACTAAATCAACTTTCCTGTTAGGGCCGGTTGAATTGGTCTCGCTTGGATTCAGAGATGAGATGAGTTGAGATGAGTTTAGTTTATTTTTTAATATTATTATTATTTTAGAATTTGAAAAATGTGTATTGGGATTTGAAAAATGTGTATTAAAAATTAAAAAATGTGTATTATGAATTGAAAAATATTTATAGGAATTTATATTTTATATAAAAAATTATAAAAATATAATGATGAACTGAAGATGAGTTGAGATGAGTTGAGCTGATCTTTGAATACAAACGGGGCCAGAGGTCATTCTCTAAGACTCTACTTTATTTAAGATTTTTAAAAATAAAAGTAATCAAATATTTTATTTTTTTAATTTTTTGAAAAAACATAAAAATCATCTTATTAAATAAAAATTAAATAATTTTTATACTTTCAATATGCGCAAGACCGCATTATACTAAGTTTAATATTTAATACAATGAATTATTTCTATTTTTAAATAAATTTTGTAAGATCATACGAAATTGAGGTATAAAATTCATATTAAGGCCTCAATATATATAAAATGTTGTATTAAATATAAATTAAAAAATAGATTTTTTATAAATTTAAATATAATATCATTTTATTTCTATATAAAATTTTATTATATTATTTATAATTATAAATAATTAATTTAAATTTTGTTTTAAATCTAATATATATTAAGCCGATCCTGTTTCCCGTATAGTGCTGCAATGAGAAAATAAAGACTGACCAAAAGCAATTATGTGACTGTCATCCCAAAATCTCGAAAACCTTCCAAGGTGGAGAGGAAAGTTGATTGAACCAGTGAACCGATTACGTAGAGCCAAATTAAAAAAATAACACCAGTAATCCAACCTGTAAACAATAAAATATCACAAACCTTGTTTCAATGTCATTAATTCAGCAAACATATTCGACTCGTCTCCTAAATGAAGAAGAGAAAAGCCAAAAGTAAAACCTCGGCCACCATCGTGCCTCAACACCCAAGTTTTGAATAAAATAAAATGTTCTGGTGTTCGTATCGATTAAGATATTAGAATAAAATATTTTAATATTATTTTATTTTAGTATACAATTTTAAGATTAATTATATATTATATATAAATATTTATATGTATATATAAACTAACCATTAATATAATAAATATATATATAAATATATCATGCATATATATATATATATTGAAAGAATTAAAAATTTATAAAATGAATATAGATTAAAAAAATATAAATTTGATTTGAGACATAAAAATAAATAAAATAAAATAATAGATAAAATATTAAAAAATAATGATATTTAAAAAATAAAGAGGAGACATATTTAAAATTACAAAATTACAAAATATGTTTTATATTCTATAATTAATTAAATTCTATCTAAATTTAAAATTTAAAAAAATGTCATTCAAATAAAAAATAAAATAAAAAATAGTCCAAAACGAAATAAGGATTTAAATGACTGAAATTTGGACTGGAACGACCGGAATTTAATTGGAATGACCAAAACAAGCTGAAATTTAAACCGAAACGAAATAAAGAGGTACAATATATCGGATACTATACCAAAACAAAAAATTCTGGTTCCAGAACGGAATTCAAAACCTTGCTCAACACCCCTCCACAACTAGCAAAGCATGAGTTTCCAAAAGATTAGGCATCAATGTAAAATTTCATTTTTTTAATTGGGGAAAGTCTCTATTGTACTAACTGAGATTTTTTTTCTTTATATATTTTAAGAGAAAAGCTGTGGTTCGGTCTGACCGAATCCTATGTCTTTTGCAGCGCCCACTACCGTCATTAAGAGTGTAAATTTAAACTGAAAAGCTAGAGAACTGGCCCAAACCGTACCGGATCGGATTGGAAATGTTGGTTTTGGATCATTCCGGTTCGATATCGGTTTCATAAATTAAAAAACCGGATAATATCGGTCCGGTTTCAGTTCCATCCATTTTAAAATGGGACCAAACCGGATCGGTTCTATTTATTTGTTCTACTTTTTTTAGTATTATTATATAATATGTTCCATCCTATATATAATAATATAAATTATAATTATATATGAGATAATGTAGATTTTTTATAGAATAATTTTTTTAAGTAGTTTTTTAATGCAGATTTTTTTTACAATAAATTTTGCTAAAACAGATTTTTTTATAGAGCAATTTTTTTTATAGAACAATTTTATTTTATAATAGTTTTTATTTTATGTAGTTTTTATTTTATATAACAGATCTTTTTTTACTAAAATAGATTTTTGTAATGGATTACAATCTTTTTAACAAAATAGAATTTTCAAACCAGTTTTTTTTAAATGGTTTTTAAAAATTGACATTTATTAAAACCGAAAAACCGGATCGAACCGGTAAAACCAGTACTACCGATTTTAGGAGTCAATCGAGACGTAATCGGTTTTAAAAAATGTAAAATCGGTGATACCGGTTCGATTCTTAATTTTGTTCAAAACCAGACCGAATCGGACCGATTACACCTTTAGCGGCCGTTAGGGTCCGAAACAGGTTTAAGGCCGCGATGGGCACACTATAGATCACCGGAAGTCGCCGTCGCAGGGGTGGGGTCGCCAGAGTCCGCTGGTCCTGATGGGGTGGGCGGTGTCACCCACCCCATCATCGATAGCGGTGGGGGCTGGGTAAGGTCGAAAACTCTTATTAAATCTTCTTCATTTTATTTTTTTATTGTATTTTTTATTATATTTTTTATTATTTTATTATATTTTATATTGTGTTTTCTAAATTTTATTTTTTTATTATATTTTTATAATAATTATAAGAATTTAACAAAGTGTACTACAAAATATTGGGATGTAACCTGACTGTACCCAGCATCTCCTATATTTTAACTTGCAGTTGACGAATTTACAAATTCAACAAAGAACAAGAATTTTGGTACGTCTAGATTTTATTGATAAACCCATACTTTTGACAGAAGAATACGTTACATGACTTTTCAAAAAAGAAAACTTATTAAAACCTTATTATCAATCAATTACAAACCATCATCTAAAAAATAAAAAACCAATAAATCGATAGAAACCAGGTTAGATTTGGTAACAAACTATTTTTAAACAATCTCAAAAACTTTTTATTATTATTTATTATTTTATTATTACTTTTCAACTCTTTTTTTACTATTCATTACTTTTTAATTATTATTTAATATTTTATTATTACTTTTTATCTACTTTTTATTATTATTCACAAATATTTTAAAACACTCTCAAATATTCTTGACATTTAAATGTAACCTAAAACTCTTAAAAAAAAAACTTCGTACATTAAGAAATACGTAAATAAGGAAAAACCAATTTATCTATACGAACCAATCTTCTAAAATAATTGGCGACCTGTAAAATAAAATGCCAAAATTTATTAGCACCATATGCCCCCAACTTTGCCAAATAATCCGCCGGGACATTTATAATATACATCCCAAAGATACACAAGAACCACATTTTGGCTTTGAGTTTGGACCATTCTTTTTCTTTTGCCGCTAATATCATCTCCATTTTCTACCTACCACACATTATATTTATATTTATTTATTTTTAATTTATTTTAATTATTTTTAAATTAATAAAATTCTTACACTTATGACTTATCATACACACAATATATTTGATAAAAAAAAACTAAAAACTAAAAATTATATATAGTGTGTGGTATAAAGATGATAAGTATAATTAATTTGTTTTTGGATTATATGGGGTATGTTCTGAACCATGGGGCTTGTAAATTAGTGTGAGTAGTCTAATATCAATACGTTTTGTGCAAATTTTAAAAAAATTATGGGATTTGTTATCAAAGAAATATATATTGTTTTAAAAATCAATTTTTGTATATAAAATTTTTTTAAAGAACTAAATTTACTTAATTCTGCAGTACAAATTATTTTTCAAATTGTATAGAGACGAATTCATGTTGTGTGGACTGTGGAGTCGATTTTTATATGGTTTTCTAAATAAAGAGATTTGTATTCTTTAATTTGAATTAGTTAATTTCGATTTTATTTATTTTTATATATGAAACTAATTTCGGGTTAGATTCAGATGAAATTCACAAATTATAATAAAAATGATTAGTTTTGAATCTATAATGTGCAGTTAAGATTGAATTAAATTTAATTGAATTGTATGCAATTCAGATAATATTTTGAAGAGTTATGTTATATAAAAGTTTGTATATTTTATATATTAAAAATTCTTAAATATAAAATAAAAAAGAATAAAATATAAAATTATATTTTAAATAAGGTTTCATTTAGATTCATAAGTGAGTTAAATTTATCTTAATTCATTTCTATTTTATCATTATATTTTTATAATTTTTTATATAAAATATAAATATATATATTTTAAATCATAATATATATTTTTTAAATTTTTAAATAATAATAATATTAAAAAATAAATAAACTCATTTCAATTAATCCATCCTCACTTATTCAAACGAAATCAGTATGCAGACTTCTATTTAAAATTTTTATATTTTAAAATATTTAATTAAATATCAGAATGTTTAATATCGATGCATCCGATGACACGAGCCAAAGTGGCGCGTTGGGAGCGTCGACAATAAGCTGGTTTCGATTTTACGGCAACAAGAAATAAATAAATAAAGAAAAATGGAAGAGAACGTTTCCAGGACTTTCAGCCAGCCAGCACCACACTCCTGCTGCTCCTGTTTCCTTCCTCTCTCCTATCAGCTTTATTTTTCACCTTTTCTCTTTGTGCCTCGTGATTCCTCATACTCTCTCTTCTGGTTCTCTTTTATCTCGCTCCTTTTAAGCCACGAATTTCTCCCACACTGTAGTCTCTCAAGCACTCTATACTCTCTCCTTCCCTATCTCTCTCTCTCTCTCTCTCTTTCTCTCGCGGATGGCTTTTCGTCGGAAAACCGCTTTTGGGTTTGCCCAAAACCGCCATTACCGACAACCATTCGGCACCGGCGTATGAAAGCGAAACAGAAACAAGAGATAAATTCATTGTTTTATTCTGTGTTGTTTGGCTCAAGAATTACCCAATGGCTGCTGTTTTTGAGTTTGGGTCTCTGTTATGTTGGTTCATGTCGCTGCTACTCATGTTCTGTGGAAGCGTCAACTCGGAGCCGACCCAGGACAAACAAGCACTCCTTGATTTCCTCAACCTGACCCCACACAAGAACCGCGTGCAATGGAACTCGTCCGTGTCAGCGTGCGACTGGGTCGGAGTTCAGTGTGACGCGAACCGTTCCTATGTATACCGTCTCCGGCTTCCTGGTGTCGGTCTTGTGGGCCAGATTCCGCCGAACACACTCGGTAGGCTGAGTGGGCTTCGAATCCTGAGTCTTCGCTCAAATCGCCTCTCCGGTGAGATTCCCTCCGATTTCTCTAATCTAACACTCCTCCGCAGCCTTTACCTCCAAAACAACGATCTCTCCGGCCAGTTCCCACCCAGCTTGTCCAGCTTTTCTCGATTGACTCGTCTCGATCTCTCATCCAACAACTTCACGGGTCCAATCCCGTTCTCGATCACCATCCTCACTCACTTGACTGCTCTTCTTTTGGAAAACAACAATTTCTCAGGTCCATTGCCGAGCATTTCAGCGAAGTTGGATAAATTTAACGTCTCTAACAACCGCCTCAACGGTTCGATTCCGGCAGCGTTAACGACATTCCCTGAATCAGCATTCACCGGAAACTTGGGTCTCTGTGGGGGACCACTAAAGCCATGCAACTCATTCTTTCCATCCCCAGCTCCGTCTCCATCGGAAAACCCAAGCCTGACTCCGGTCGGGAAAAAGTCCAAGAAGCTCTCCACAGCCGCGATAGTGTTGATCGTAATTGGTTCGGTGGTTGTAGCCTTCCTTCTACTGATATTCCTCGTGCTCTGTCTCAAGAAACGAAAGCGTCGGCAAGCAGATAAGTCACCAAAGCCGCCAGTTACGACGCGTGCAGTGGCGGCAGAGGCGGGGACATCGTCGTCGAAGGACGACATCACGGGTGGGTCTACCGAGGCGGAGAGGAACAAGCTAGTGTTCTTTGAAGGTGGGGTTTATAGCTTTGACTTGGAGGACCTGCTGAGGGCATCAGCCGAAGTTTTGGGAAAAGGAAGCGTGGGGACCTCGTACAAGGCGGTGTTGGAAGAAGGAACCACGGTGGTGGTGAAGAGGCTTAAAGATGTGGCTGTCACGAAGAGAGAGTTCGAGATGCAAATGGAGGTGCTAGGGAAGATCAAGCATGAGAATGTGCTTCCTCTCAGAGCGTTTTACTATTCCAAGGACGAGAAATTGCTTGTCTATGATTATATGACTGCTGGAAGCTTGTCTGCTCTTCTTCACGGTATGATTTCAACTACTTGTCCTGATAGAAAATTTTCGTTTGGGCTAATTAATTAGGTTTTAAGAAATTTGCAGTAATGGTTATAGATATTTTAGTACCATGTTCAAGTTATTTTTCAAATGCAAAGGCATGCGCAGAAGAAAGGGATTTTTCGTTTGAATAAAACATTGTTTGAAACAGACCAACATTCATCTGCGCTTTGTCGAATCTTGACCGTAGTGAAGGTCGAGCTCTTAGTCATGGAGAGTTTGTTTATTTTATTGAATTAACTGATAAAGTTATAGACACCACAAGTCAGTTCTCTGCAGCATTTTTTGCGGAGGCTCCTTCCCATTCTAGAAATGAGAGAGGTTTCTGAGTCTGGGCATCTGTGGATGCCCTAATTGATTCCTGCTACAGTTCCAACATTCCAAGTGTAATTGCTACGTTTCTGCCACCACCATATGCAACAAACATGCTCTCATGATTGTCCATGAAGTCACCGACATTATTTCTGCACCTTTTTGCTTTTTCCCTACGTCTGTGGTGAACTTTTGCTTCTTTTCAAAGCACTTTTAAAAGCTTAATCCATGAACAAAAAAACTACTTAATTAGTATTAACCAAACCCCATTCTGGGCTTCTCTGAGTTGTAATGTCCATGATTCCAATAACTTGGTCATATTCTTATCGGCATCCTATAGATTATTAGTGGTGGATTTTTTCGAATTTTTTCTTTTGTCAAAAGTGACATCATGGACGACCAAGTGACCTGTTCTTCCGGTGATCTTTCTTGCAGGGAGTAGAGGGTCGGGCCGTACGCCACTGGACTGGGACAACAGGATGAAAATAGCATTGGGCGCCGCAAGAGGTCTTGCCCACCTACACGTGTCGGGAAAGGTTGTCCATGGCAACATTAAGTCCTCCAACATCCTCCTCCGACCCGACCAAGACGCTGCCCTCTCGGACTACGGACTCAACCCACTGTTCGGGACCTCGACGCCGCCCAACCGCGTCGCCGGATATCGTGCGCCAGAGGTCGTGGAAACCCGGAAGGCGACCTTCAAGTCTGACGTGTACAGTTTCGGTGTGCTACTGTTGGAGCTGTTGACGGGTAAAGCACCGAACCAGGCTTCGTTGGGGGAGGAGGGCATAGATCTTCCCCGATGGGTGCAGTCGGTCGTCCGGGAAGAATGGACGGCAGAAGTGTTCGACGTTGAACTAATGAGGTACCACAACATCGAAGAGGAGATGGTGCAGTTGCTGCAAATAGCAATGGCGTGCGTTTCGACTGTACCGGATCAGAGACCGGCGATGCAAGAGGTGGTACGAATGATGGAGGAAATGAATCGGGGAGAGACGGATGATGGGCTACGACAGTCGTCGGATGATCCGTCAAAAGGATCGGAGGGTCAGACGCCTCCACCGGAGTCAAGGACCCCACCAAGAATGGTCACACCTTAGGAATTCTTGGAAAGAGTAAAGCAACAAGAGACAACGTGGGTGGGTCTCATTAAAAGAATGTGCACAGTGATTGGGGCGTTTGGGTGATTCCATATGTGTTTTCATTTTTTAAGGATTTTTTTTTTAATTTTAATTTTTTTAAAATATTTTAATTTGAATGATTTTTACAGGTGAGGAGGGCTGGAGGGGGGACGTTGAATTGTTTATGAAAGGAAGGGGGGGAAGTTTGGAAGAGTTCCATGTACTGATTGGAATTGATGGAATTAGTTGGGTTTTTCTTTTGTCAATTTTAATTTTATTTTGTTGGTATTCAAGTGGGGGAGTGCAGCCAAATGGGAAATGAAGAAAAACACCTAAAAAAAAAAAAAAAAAAATCCAAACGACTAAATTATGTGGCCAAATGTTAATAGTAGGTGGTTTTCGTTGAGAAATGTTGTGTCTCTACCCACGTCTGATGCATACATATTGACGCCGCCCCCATGCATGTCTACCTAAGTTAAGATTGCTGTAGTTTTTGTCACAGATTCTTCCTAGTATTTAGTGTTTTTTTTTATTGATTGAATAATTGGGAATAAAAAAACCATCCAATACGTTATTACTTGATAGAAACTTTTCCACATCCCAATAATATAATATTTTCATTCTATTTTTACGTATTATTTAATTAAATTTATTTATATAGACACTAATTTTAATTGAAAAGTTCTACTCACTAATAGGTTTTATTTAAAAAAATAAAATCTATTATTACTATATTATTTTTTAAATAATCACACATAACATTTACGATTATAATCATTATTTTTCTATAAAATTGTTCATATTTAGAGTATGACTGATTGTGGTGGTGGGACCACGTGAGCCACGTGGTGTAAAATAAACCGCAGGCGTGATGAAATAATGTCGGGTAGTAGATATGGGAATTGCCCAGCACTGGCAGAGGAGGTGGACACGCTGGCCGGCCCTTCCTATCTCTGATACTGCTTTTGACCCTGCGATAGTGTTTTTGGCCGGCCGTTTGATCTACTGAGGACCCCTGCACTTGTCTTTGATTATACAAATCCAGACTGTCGATTACTATAAAAGCTCGTGATGCATCAAAATTTATGCCAAAATATGTTTTTGCCTTTTAGGACATGACGTTATTTCTTTAGCCATTCATATTTTTGTTAGTATATATTTGGTAAGAGACGACGGCTTTTTTAGCTGAATATTGGGCTTGAATTAAAGCTCTCTCGAAAGCACTTTCACGTGACTTGTCACATGCTTATGCGTGAACTATTAGTATTTTGGGTAAGATTGTAATTGATATATTAGCACTACTCAAAAAGGAAATACACATGTTAAATAAAAAAAATAATAATAATGTTACATACAATCGTAAAATTACAATTGATGTACGATCATTTTAAAAAAAAGTTAACTTTTTTTTATGTCGGTTCTATATATATTTATTTTTTTTAAAACGATTGTACGTGACTTGCAACTCCATAATTACATCTATTATTTTTCAATAAAAAAATAAATATTTGCAGATGGATCCCTAATAGTGTATTTAAATGTCTAACTCCCAATTTTGTTGAGGTAAAAACTAATTTATTGCACTAAATTTTGGTCTGTTTTCAAAATTATCTTTCAGATTATTTTGTTCTTTATTAAATCATTGTATAATTCTGTTGTGGCTAAAAGAAAAAAATGATCGAGAAACAAAATCAAGTCAAATATTTCTAAGAGAAATGGGCTACAGCCTACACTGATAATCATAAAATAAATATAAATATAAATGCTTATGTACCTTTGACAGAATTGAATTTTACGGTATAATAGATTGGACAAATCTAATTAAACTACCACAATTTATACTTCTCATTTTAAATTTTGTTTTCAGGTCTAACATCCTTCCAGTTTTAAATTTGATTAAGTTGAGGGCATCATAAGGATGTCAACCCCTTCATGCTCTTGGCTATAATCCATCTTAGGGCATTCATATTGGTATATGCATCCTCATATGCATAGTTATGTTTGCATAGGAAAATTCTAAAAATAAGTAATATTAGACACTTATATGTGCATCAAAATTAAAGTGAAAAGATGAATTTGATAAAATACTTAAATTTAAAATAAAAAATATGAAAGCAATCAATCAGAATACACATGTGCGCATATAGATGCGTAATATTATTTGTATGTAATATTACTCGTTTGTATAATATGAACTTAAAATTCTCCACATTGGAGTATACGTATCTAAATATTTGAATATCTATAAATAGTGGCTATCCAAGTCTGAAGAGCCACTGTTCACTTCTGAAAACATATATATATATATATTTTTCTGTCTTCTCTCACTACCTCGATACAAGTCCCCAATGGGATTATTTTCATCTCGAAACCCTCACATGCGAAGTTGGCTTTCTCTACCTTGCATCTCTGCCCTTCTCGTGGTCTCTCCCTGAACACAAAGCTCTCAATCTCTCGCTCACATCTCTTGCTATCTTGGTCTCTCTCTCGCACACGAAGCTCTCAATCTCTCCCTCACATTTCTCACTCTCTCGATTCCTCCAACGCAACTCACTCTCGTCATCACAGAATGCATGGTCATCTTGGGTTTTGGCTACTCAATATAATGTAGGACTACATTCTTGTCTAAAAATGCTTGCTTTATTAGGGTTTTTATTTTTTTCTTGACTCTGTTCTTTAAACCCTACATTTGAGTTTCGAAGTGAAAATCTTGGAATGAGATGAGAAATATTTCAACTTTGAAGCTAATTTTGTATTTTCAATGAGTGATTTGGAATTTTGTTTGGTCCGGCCATTTGTTCTCACCCATTACCCTTGGAGAGATTTTGTTTGTTGTAATGGGCCATATTTAAGCTAATTTTTATTTGTTGAAATCTTTAAAAGACATTTTTTGTGTTCTTGACTCCGTAGTGTAAACTAGTAAAAGCCTAAAACCATATTCCAGTGTAAATTTAGCAACTGTGTTTGCCTCTATAAGTAAATAAGAAAGAGGTAAATTTAATCATTTATATCCTTTAACATTACCGATAGCATGAAATAACTGAAATTATGGTAAAATGATATTTTATTATTATTTTATTTCAAATATGCATAAGCTAATATGAGAGTTTTGCTTGAATGACAAAATGGATCTTCAAAAGAGTTGATTTTGCAGCGAAGGCATATGTATAGACCAATGTGGATGCTCTTAAAGTGGAGGCATGTTTTGTCACTACCACTATTATTATTATTATTATTTTCTTTTGTAAGCAAGCAATATTATAGATATTAAAAACGGTTACATGACATAGCAATTAATAGGGTGATTGGCCCTAACATACAACCCAAATAAGTAAATACAATACAAGACATTAAAAAAATAGATTCTATGGTTAATGACTTGACCAGCACCTAATTCTCACATGGGGATGGACTGCTCAAAAGTGGTTTTAAAATAGGCCGATAAATGGATTGCAACACTCTGACTAAAAGTTGTAGTGAAGAAATATGCACTGCACTTGCTAGTTTGGATAGACTGTTGGAGCTTTCCATTTCCTCTTGCCCAAGAACCTTGGTTAGAATAAGCTAAAACATAGGTAAAAAGCATATCGGAGATTTGTTGAGTTGTCGGAGTGTAACGATTGGTGATTGTCATAGCGTGTGGGGTAAACGTGCCTTACTGAGAGAGATCTAGAAGATTCAAGGTTGCCGGTCTTAATAGTGTCGCGTGTGGCGACAGAAGACTCCTATCTAAGTGACGACATGTGAATCTTACATGCACTGAGAAGCTGTGTAGGTAGCTCACACGTTACTCCAAACAATGAAAAGATTCGTCCGACTGGAAGATTGGCGGTTGGAGACTTCTCAAGTGGTGCATGTGTAGGCGTTGGACTCCAGTATTCAGCAAATCAGCATCACTCCATGCTTTGATCAGAAAAAGCTAGAAAAAACAAAAACAAAAACTAGGATACTTTGCACAAGTCAAGCTACTCAACAGAGAGAATGAGAGGAGGAGCCGTAACTTCACCTTCCCTTTGGAAGGGAAGAAGAAATGTCTTCTCTAAATAGGAAAATGTTTCGTTGGAGGGGGGAGAGAAATGCTTTTTGTTGGTCAGTTTTCTAGACGTGTAATATTATTATATTGTACTAATATATATATATATATATTTGTTTATGTTTTCAAAAAAAAAAAATTGTTTATAAATAATGTTAAATATAATTTATAATTATATAAATAGTGTAAACTCCTTTTAAAATATATCTCTATTATTAAAAAATTCATGAATTTATTATTGTGTAAATTAATTTTTTTATTATTATTTTTACTTAATGATTAAAGAAGTGATTTTTAATGTATTGATGTATTTTTTTTAATATTTAAAAATATTAAGAATTATAAAAAATAAAAAATAAAAATAAAAAATAAAAAATAAAAAATAAAAAATAAAAAATAAAAAATAAAAAATTAATTTATACCAGATGCCAAGCACGCCCACAATAACTGCTAGGCGACAACTAGCATTACCCTTATTATAAAAAAAATTGTTCATTCACTATCTACTCCTTGTCGGTTACGTTTAGATATTGAGAGTATTTGTAAATAGTAGTAAAAAATAGGTAAAAAGTAACAATAAAATATTGAATAGTAATAAAAAAATAATGAATAATAATAAAAGTATGTGAAAAGTAATAATAAAGTAGTGAATAATAGTAGAAAGTATTTGAAAGTATTTGAAAGTTTTTTTTTCCAAACCTGCGTGACCCAAAAGGTTCCAAAGTGAAAATGGGCCCGCACCTCGGCTAATCATTGTGTCACGTGGGGATAACTTGACTCTAAGGGGCTGTTTGGATTTGGAGATGAGATGATATGTGATGAGTTGTGAATAGTAGAATTAAAATTAGTTAAAATGAGTTGAAATGAGTTGTGAATAGTAAAACTAAATTTAGAAAACAAACCACCCCTAAAATACAAAATTGCCCCCATTTACTAGAAATATAATATATGAAACAATTTGTAAATTTAACATGAACAAGATAATATAATTCACAGGCTTAAAATTATATTAATGAGTTCGAATCAAAATGAATTAACACATACAATTTATAAATAAATTAATAATAGATCAACCGACTTAATCTGAAATTGACTAGTCTTGATTTGTTTAGAATTTATAACAAAAATTAAAAATTTATTATTATTAAGTTGTAATATTAATATTTTTTAGTATGCTTATATTTTTATTATTTTTATTGTTGTGATTATAATTTTAGAGTTATGTTTATATTGATTATTATATAATTTATAATATTTGTTTTAATATATTATTCATAAATACAAATTTAATTTTTTATGTGAAATTATGTTAATCAGATCAAATGAATGATGTGTTTTAGTCCAATTCATTTACATAAAATAAATAAACTTAAATTAATCGAATCGTATCGTGTCAACATATTTTTAATTAGTAAACAAAATAAAATAGGTGCTATGACACAATCAATTATCTATATGGGTTAGATTAAAGTTTGGAAGTATGATAAGTTTAGCTTAATGAATTCGGTTTGCAATAATTTTATATTGTCAAATATTCATGACTTGACACTCACAAACATAACCCAAAAACAAATTGGCCACCCCTACCATTTACACCATTCACATGCCATTTACATACAAATGTATATCTAGTTTTTTTTTTTTTTTGTACCGAAAGTAGAATGTCAAGCAAATAGCGATGCTTCGGGTCGGACAAAAAAAAAAAAAAAAAAAAAAGACTCCCCCGCTTCTTCTCTAGGTTTTGGCTGTTCCCATTTATTGTCCCAGTTTTAACTTATTTTTTTTGGTTATAATATTTACGTGAAAATACTTGGGTTATAATTTTTTTAATATTAATTTATAAATTAATATAATTTGATAAGGTTAAATTATAAAGTTTATTTTATTCTAAAATAAATTTAACTTGCCACAATAATTCATCCTCATTTATAAATTTATTTTTATAAAATTTGTATATTTTTCTAAGAACTGAAATGATTTTTTTATTTTTTATGATAACTAATGCCTGAAATGATTGAATTGTCTTCCAAAGGAAATTAGAGAACAAGGCAACGACAATTAAGTTATCCAAATGGTAAGTTAGGCATGTTTAGATTTAAAGATGAATACATTCATTTTAATTTATCTTAAATTTATTATTATATATTTTTTAATTTTTATAAAAAATACAAATCTCAATATAATTTTTTTAAATTTTAATTTTTTTTGTAAATTTTTAAAAAATAATTATTATATTTTATTTAATTTTTAAAATTTATCTCAATTCTAAACAAACGGGACCTTAAGTTGTGAATCGAAAAATCAATATCCAAATTATTAGTTTCACATTAAGTATAATATATAATTTCTCGTATTAATAGATGTGGCCCAACCTTGTGAAGAAAAAACAAAGAAAAGTGATAGAGACTACTCAATGTGGGTGGTGCGTGTTAAATACTATCCCATCAATAATCATCTATATAAATATAGGAGGACCACATCCGGGCTGACCCATAACTATAATTTTGCTGCACTGCACATTATTTTAACCACTTTTTATCTTTTCTTTTTTTTCTCTTTGGGTCCAGAGTTTCGACTCTACACATCTTGCGCGTGGACGCACGCGAATTAATTTTTTGAGGAATTCTCTTTTGGTGGCGCTAGAATGCGGTCGGACTACATCTAAACTTCTTTACAGTCCCCTTCTTCTCTTTTAATTTTCTATAAAAATATAATAAAATATATAATAAAAATACAATAAAAATACAATAAAAATAATAAAATTTAAAAAACACAATAAAAAATATAAAAATATAATAAAAAATATAATAAAAAACATAATAAAAAATACAATAAAAAATAAAATGAATATGAATTTTTATAATAAATTCGGCCTCATCCAGTCCGCGCCGGTGTCGGCGACGGTGGGCAACACCGTCCAGCCCATAGGGATCGGAGGGAGCCGGCGATCTCACCCCTACGACGGCGAGCCCCGACGATCTCCGGTGTGCTCTCGATGGCCTTAAATCCGTTTCGAACTTGGTACTCCCTCTGGTACCGATGGGTTGGACGGTATCATCCACCGCCGCGGGAAACGGTGGGGGCTACAAAATGGGGGGGTTCGGTCGGACCGACAAGAATTTTCCTTCTTTTTTTTAGGAATTCGATAGTGTGTGCATGAGAATTAGATATAGTTTAGATTTAAATATGAGATGAAATAAATTTTAAAAATTAAATAAAATATGGATGATGCTATCATGCTTTCTGGAACTTACTACTCCAGATGACTATTAGTTAAAATTCTTGTTTTTTATTTTTTATTATTTTAAAACATTTTAAAAGTATATAAAAAAAATCAATACATTAATAATTATTTTCTTAATCATTAAATAAAAAATATATGAGGTGTCAAATTGAGATATTAAAATTGGTGCATAAATTACCATTTTCCATAAAATATTATTGAAATATTATTTTTTAATATTATTATTGTTTAGAAATTTGAAAAAATTGAATTGAGATTTGAAAAAGTTGAACTATTTATTATATTTTGTAAGAGAATTTGAAAAATTATAATGATAAATTTGAAATAAGATAAATTGAGTTTTGAATATAAATGGAACAAATGAGGAGAAATGTTATTCATTATCTTATATTATATATTTTATATGTTTTAATATTAATTTATTCTTATTAAATTAATTAAAATTTTGTACTTATTATCTATATATTATATATTTATTTAAAAAATATATATAATATATGGTATCTAAGGATGATAATTAGTAGAATTATTGGCAACTTAGAGATGTTAATAATGATAGAGGGAAGGTTGTCCAGAAAGGATGGTCCAATTTTCCAACAATTACAATGTTTTTTTTTATATGTATGGGCTAAAAAAAGATGGCCCTACAGAATCAATGAATCTGTGGAGTGTGCCATTCACATCCAGCCTTTGGTTGCAAGAGGGAGACAAGAGACATAGAGTTAATGTCGTTGTTATCATGAACTTGTTTGACACACCACTGGAAAGCTAGCTAGAGTTTAGAAAATGATTAGTCACACTGAAAGTAGCCAAGCTTTTGAATATTATTGAAAACAAGCAAATGTGAGAGAGCATCAGACACTTTTATATTGCTGCGTTTGCTGGCAGATCACTTAAATATATTTGCTGCTCATGCAAGATCGAGGTATAGGGATTATATTACTTACAAGTCAGCCTATATACTATTTATTGTAGAACTACTTAATTATAGTTATAGCATACTCCTACATCAGTGATGTATTTGGTGAGTCAATAAACAAGCTAGCTTGCATGATTTGTTTGTAGAGTAATATTACGTCATACAGTAGTCGAGTTTGCAAGTATTGTGCATTCGTTTTAAAAAATAGTATATATTAAAAAATCGTTTTGAAAAAAAATAGGGTCTATTATTAAAAAAATTAATTAATTTTTTCATGTGAATTTTATATTTATTTATTTTTTAAAGTGATTATACGATACATTTACAATTCATATTGATCACGTCTGCAACTATTATTATTTTTTAAAACTTAATAAAGCTCTCTCTCTCTCTCTCTCTCTCTCCAGCATTATGCATATCAAAGTTGGTTCAACTGCACAGATTTATTTGTCATTAAACATCAATAATCAAGTCCAATGAGTGGCTTCAACAAGAGATGCCTTGCCTTGTGTGTTGTGAGTTTCCAATGGGCTGGTTTAGAAAAAGCCATGCAATTTGAATTGATGTCTAAAGAGTGATAATTAAGCAAAAAATCAGCTGCAATAACCTACCCAGCTTAAATTAGTCACAGCTTGCTCATCTGCCCTAGAGAAAAGGCATCAAATAGAGCCAAATGAGAACTGACCTGATGATGTATCATTTGCCAACAGATGGAGCAGCTTTCTTGCCTTCTAAGTTAATACAAACTTGACATGAATATATAATTAAACTTATTATATACATAGTTGGAAGAACATTACAAACGTTAATCATATTCAGATTTGAATTTATTAAAGTACATGAAAGAGGTCTGGTGGCTGTTTGTTGGATCTATCATATATGACAGCTAAAACCTTTGCAAGTTACCACGTCAACTCTTTAAATAGATCGATCTAGATGTATGTTTTTTTTTCCATTTTTAAAAAAATGTTTTTTGAAAATTCTTAATTATTAAAAAAGAAAATATACAACTTAACTAATAGTTACTTCTTTAATAATTAAAGTAATAATAATCAAAAATAAAATATTTAAACGATAACTTTGAACAATAGAGTTGAAGGGACCAAGTAATATTTTCCAGATCCTATTGTTAATATCATAGATGTCATGTACACTTAAAACTTGTGTTTTCAATTTCAATATTGTTAATAAATGGTTCCAGTCGTAATTAATTGTGCTCAAGCCAATCAAGATGGTCGAGAAAATCTTGCCGCATGTACAATCCCAAAATTCTCATGTTAAATTCTAAAATGTTAGGATGGAATCACTCCAAGCACACCATTATTTTGCTGGACCGATATTTGATATTTCGGAGACGAAAGCTAGTGGAGTAAACGTGATTAACCATCAATATTCAGACAATCCATAGAACCCAATTGTAAGATAATAGATCAAATGTCGAGTATACCCAAGTAAATAAACGATCAATTTGGATTCTAGACCAAGTGCTGAATATTCATACGGGTCATGGCAAGTTGGATTACTTCGGGCCTGTGGAAATGGATCCTACACTGATAAACAAATCTTCGTTATCGGTGGCCAACCTGTCTGCTTACAGCTTGGATGAGATTTGGCCACTAGGTACGGATCTGGATGGAGGCCCCGGATTGGTAACTTGGGTCAGACCCCTCTAGCGTTCCACAATAGCTCCGCGAATGGTGACAGTTCGGCCGAGAAATCTATGGTGACTGAGCAGAGTGGCGGTGGCAGTGGAAATAGGAAGAAGAAGAAGAAGAAAGAAGTGAGCTCGGAGGACGAGTCTTCGAAGAGGGTTTCTTTGGTATTCCTAATGACTTGGTCGATCTCTCGCTTTTGCTTGTTTGTTTTGATTTTCTTTACCTCAATTCTCTGTTTGGTTGTCGGGAAAATGAGAAAATTGAAGGAAAGAAGATTACTCTTCTTGGATCTTTACCATCCAAATTAGCAGGCAAGGATAAAGAAGATCAATGAGAGGATGATCTGGGTACAACCCGGTTTCAGAAATCCAGATTATTCTGAATGCCGATCCAGATTTGAGTAGTAATACATTACATACTATAAATAGAAAAAATCTTATCTTTACTTTTTCACACACAACTGCTTTCTCCCTTCTGCATCGAGAGCAAAGCTTCTTTGCAAAATGGTTTTCTTTTGGTTGTTTTAGCCTGTTGTTTATGATATTAATTAGCTAGAGCTAGAAACCAAAAAGTTGTGATAATATATATATATATATATGTATATATATGATCTTGAGTCACAACAATCTTTCTAGTTAAGGGTATGTAATTCAGGATTCTCTGAGTTTGAAACTTGGTATTCATACTCTTAGATTTATTGAATTAGAAGAAATTTTCCTTGAATTATGGCAGAAACACGGGAAAATTATGTATTGAATTTGAAACTAGTCTAGAATTTGTTTCCTATTACAATTAAAAAAAATATAAAAATTGGCATTTTTGATGCACCATTTTACTGAGATAGTAGATCAATCTGTAAAACCTCCTTCTGTACTTCTATTATTATTTTCTTTTGGTCAAAAGAGGGGGAAGGGGTGCAAGTGTAGCTTTTCCCTCTGGGCTTCACCATAAGAGCCTCCACTTGCTGTGATATATATTCGGTTTAAGCCATAATTACTAATCTCTGATGCTCATCGCAACCCCACAAACGATACCAGCATGCAAAAATCCTCAAAACTTTGGTTCGCGAGTTTTACTAGGCAAGTCATTTCAAACATGTGACTTCGGACAAGGGAGGGAAGAACGATCCCTTAAGTCTTTACGAACTAGCTACCACCTTAGTGGTAGGCTTCTTTCACTTCAAGCCGTCATTTGGAACCTGGCTATTAAAAATCATTTTTAAGCTTTTCTTTCACTTCTACATCAAACCCTTGCTCTTCCTCCTTCTCCTTGTCGTTCTTGCTCTGTTCCCCTTCCATATGACTTGGTTTTGTTGTTGAAAAATCACAATAACAAAAGAAATTATAATGAAATGAAATAACAAAAATAAAAAAATAAAAAAAGTAAAGCTTGTTGGACTAAGGCACGAAAATCTCGCTTCATTTACGGAGATTTAAGCCCTCTGCAGTGGAAGATGTTTAAACATAGATGCGGAGACCTTCTCTTGGCTTGTCCCCTCTAGGATACAACAGCATAACAGTTTGTCATATGACTCGAACCAATCCTACACGTAGTTGAGCTCAAAGCTCCACAAAAAGAAATATCTCTCTTTTACTAGGAGTCTATCAAATATTATACAATTTTTTTTATGCACACCATTTGCCTTAATTATAAGTTGGTAGAACTTGATGATAATTATATGGTGTAATGGCACATTTATACATGAAGTAACAGAATAATTAAACTCTGCATAAGTTAACACACGAAATAATGATCTGAAATAGCTATACTTTAAAAACAGAACTGTCAAAGATCATAATGAACAAACGTCGAAGATATTACATTGATGCATGGATTTCTCAAGTTGAAGTAGTTTTTTTGTCGATAGATAGAAGGATAACAGACAAACTCAATAAAATGCAGCGTACTTTTTCTCGTTGCGGTTTTTTTGTCATGGTAAAATAGTCTGAAAATCATTTTAGTTGGCATCTCTTCAATTATAATTGGTGGGAGTCACACTTATGGTTCTAAAATCATTTTTTTACCTTTGGTGTCTATTGTGTTTTTTTTTGTATTAGAATGATTGTTTGAAACTCTCATCTCACTGAATCTTGTATCGCCATATCCACTTAGTTTAATTTATGATAGTTTTTCTTTTGGCAAAAAGACGAAAGTCACACGTCGAAGAGTATTCCGACCCAAATTTATTGAAAAATTTTACTTATACAGGAGAAAAATCGTGATAAACATCCAAGACTGAAGGAAGAATTAAAAAAACAAAGAGCAACCAATCCATCAAGAAACAACACAACCCAAAAAAAAAACAGCAAGGCTAGAAAAAAAAAAGAAGAAAAAACTACAACCAAAAGGCCCAAGTTTAATCTATGATACGCTTGCTTGTCTTAAAAAAAAAAAAAAGTCCAAGGTGAGATTTGCACAAAGCCCAATCTCTTTTTCTGTATGGAAAGAGTCACTTGAGAAGATGCATACAATCGGTAGCCTTTTCTTTTCTTTTCTTTTCTTCTCAAGTAATTGTAAATAACAGCTTTGGGCTATGCCTATTGTTCATTGAATTACTTTTTTTTTTTCTTTAAAAAAATTGTAAATTAAAGATATGTTGTTCATTCATAAGACATAAATGAAGAGTTACTTGTTTCACCCACAACACTATCACTGCTTTCACCTTGCGTCCCAAACTTTCAAAAGTTTCAATTTGCCACCAAACCACCGAAAGTTTTCTACTTGTACCATCAGCTAAAAGCCTAAAACCTGACCATCTTGTATAGCTAATTTCTAGTTCATTTTAACAGCTAGGTCTTAACCAGGGGTATGAATTGAAAAGTATATGTTGTTTACGGTGCAATTGGCAGTTTTGGGTACAATATCAAAACTGGAAGTATTTTATAGGTGGAATTAAGGGAGAAATAATGTGATTCCCCCCACGCCCAAAAAAAAAAAAAAAAAAAAAATCATAAATAAGTTTTATTTTATTGATAATATCAGAGTGTGATCAATGTACACAGGGAAAACATGTAATTTCCTCAAAATCACAGTCTCTCTCCCAATCCTCGTCATGGTTCCTGCAGTGCTCTTGCCCATCGTGAAGAATATGACTAATTTCTCTTTGCCAATGATCTCTCTCGCAGTTACTTTTGGGCAATCCAATGGTGGTCAGAATCTGGTCAAGAAAAACAATGATCAAAAACATGTCCGACGAAGTCACAATGAAAGTGGATGTGATGGTGCATCCCGGCAATTTTCCATCGAAGGGGGGTCCAAGTGAAATCCCAGCGGGTGAGCACAGCACAGGTAGGGGTGTGCAAAACCTCCGACTTTGACGAAACCAAAAGTTTAATTAGGAGTCGAATCCGGAGGCTACGATGGTTTCGAATTCTGACTTCTGACTTTTAACTTCCGACTATTTATACTTTATATATAATATATTGTAATATAAATATCCTTCTAGCCTAGTTCACGTTTTGCAATTTTTTTTTCTTTTATAAAAGCATAAAACAATGCCATTTTTAATATCTATATGTTCATCTCTTAAATTCTTTCACCTTAATCCTAAGCATTTTCCGTATGCTTTCTTCTCTCTTCCCCTACATATTTTCTCTCCTCCCTTCCTCTTTAGCGTATGGTCGCGGAGATGGTTGCAGTGACGGAGATGGTCGCTAGAGCTTTCCCTCTTCGTAAATTGAAATATTTCCTAGTGCCATTGGTGGTTTGGCTTGGTTTGATTTTTTGTTGAAATAGTTTGATATTTCTTAGTGAAAATCCCAAATCGTTAACTGATGTTTGTTTTCTTTTCATTTATCTCAATTTTGTCGCAATCGGAGGTTGGAAATCACCATTCCGACTTCGTCGGAGTCAGAGCACACACCTATATATACTTATGGGCTGTGTAGCACAATCGCAACTGTGACTCCGAAGCGCTCGGTTATTTTGAGGGTGCCCTTTGCGGTTGTGTTCGACTGTAAAAAGAGAAACTTTTGCCATAATTAAGAACCACATTTGAGTTTGGATGTCACCTCTCCTATTTGAGAGTACATGTGATTCTCTAAGGTTGTGCTTGGATGCGGTTGTTAAATAAAATTGAGTTTATATCAATCTCATATTTATGAAATCTACTTTTTTTAACTTCGTAAAAAGTCAAATTCATCTCAATTTATTTTATATATTTTATTTTAAAAAGAAATTAAACACGTTTTAATCTAAAAGGCTAAATTTATTTTAATAAAATTAATAAAACATAATTATTCACGATTCAATTTAACTCATCTCAACATCTAAATCATGTACTCCAAATTAAAGAGCTTATCCCATATGGATGTATTCTGTGTGCATAGGTCATGTATATATATATATATATGTATCTATATATATATATTGTGTGCGCGCTTTAAGATATAATAGAGGGCACTCACTATAAGAAAAATGAATTTTTGTGATTAATTATTTATGATAAAAAAATTATTTATGATTGATTTTAGTTATAAATAATCATTTTATTAAAATCAATCAATATGAATAAATAATTTTTTTTTGTAATAACTTCATGTATATCTTTAATTGATGACGTGTCGCACCATGAGCGTGCGAGTTAATTGACTTGAGAATGTTCAATTGCACTGTACATGTTGAATGACGAAAACACATGTTGAAGGTTTTTCTTGTGTAAATTGAATAGTAAATTGCAGCTTGGAGATAAAAGGGGTATAAGATAATATAAGATAAGATAATATAATATAATATATATCTATATGCAGCCAGTTAGGTATATAATGCATATTTTAATTAATTTCTGAGCCGGCCATGTGGACCACGTGGTTCTTCCCTTCATGGTAGTTACATCAATCAATCATTCGAATAATTTATCTCAAGGCTAACATGAGGAGATCATTATTGTTAAATTAAACTATATAAACCTGCATGCCTAACCACTGAACTCTCACCAAAGTACTAGTACTGCAACATACCAATAAACCCAGCTAGCTGCTAGTAGCAAATGGAGGTCACTACTTCTTGGGTTGCTGTTTTGGCCATGGCAATAATAATATTGCTATCTGCTCTACTATTTTCTATCTCAAAAAATCCCTCTTTTCGATCCAACAAGTTATTAAAATCTCCACCAGGTCCCAAGCCATGGCCTATTATAGGCAATCTAAACCTTATTGGCCCACTCCCTCACCAATCCCTTCACAGATTAGCACAAAAATATGGACCAATCATGCAGCTCAAGTTCGGTTCCTTCCCTGTTGTGGTTGCCTCGTCTCCCACATTGGCAAAGGAGTTTCTGAAAACTCATGATTACAACTTTGCCTCTAGACCCCAATCTGCTGCTGGCAAGTACACCAATTACAACCATTCCGACATCACATGTGCACCTTATGGACCCTACTTGAGACAAGGGCGGAAGATATTTCAATCTGAGCTATTTAGCTCAAAACGACTGGAGTCCTTTGAGTACATACGTGTTGAAGAAAGGTGTGCTCTTGTTTCTCGCCTATTCACGTTTTCTGGGAAGCCAATCAAGGTGATAAACCATCTCTCGCACCTCACGCTAAGTGTCATTAGTAGGATTACATTGGGTAAGCAGTATTTCAAAGCATCCGAAACCGGAACTTCGACAGGCCGGTCAACGCTCGAAGAAATCCAAGAGATGTTGGATGAGTTGGTTATGCTTAATGGGGTTTTAAACATTGGAGACTGGATACCAGGGCTTGATTTTTTGGACTTGCAGGGATATGTGAAACGAATGAAGGCTGTGATGGCAAAACTTGATCAAGTTTATGAACATGTTATTGAAGAACACGAGGCCGCAAGGTTGGAATCAGGAAAAGACTTTGTGCCAAAGGACATGGTGGATTTATTGTTGCAGATGGCTGATAATCCTAATAATGATGTTAAGCTCACTCGTGACAACGTCAAGGGGCTCGTGCAGGTAAAACCTTAAGAGTTTGGACTCTTTCTTTCCTTTAATATTGTTGACTATATCATTTTCATTCCTTGATGAAAAATCTGGATTCTCATCATTAATATAAATATCAGGATCTCATAGCAGGAGGCACGGATACCGCTGCCGCCACATTGGAATGGGTAATGTCTGAACTCTTGAAGAAACCACACCTTATCAAAAGAGCTAATGAAGAAATGGATAGAATCATTGGGAAACAAAAATGGGTAGAAGAGAAAGACATTCCACAACTTCCCTTTATTGATGCTATTATGAAAGAAACCCTGAGGAAACATCCAGCTGCTGCAATGCTTGCACCACACTTAGCTCTAGAAGACTGTAAAGTTGCTGGTTACGATATTCGTAAAGGAACTAGGGTCTTCATAAATGCATGGACTATTGGGAGAGACTCTTCAGTGTGGGATGCACCTCAAGAGTTTCGCCCAGAGAGATTCTTGGGAAAGGCTATTGATGTTAAAGGACATGACTTTGAGCTATTACCATTTGGATCGGGGAGGAGGATGTGCCCTGGTTATAGCTTGGGACTCAAGATGATCAGCTCTACTTTGGCTAACTTGCTGCATGGATTTGAATGGACATTACCAGATAATATGAAGCCAGAAGATCTAAGCATGGACGAGGTTTATGGTTTGATAACACATCGAAAATTCCCACTTGTTGCAGTCGTGAAACCTCGACTCGAACTTCATCTTTATAATTAGTTGTTCTCACTAATTAGGTTTTTATCATGGGTACTCATGAAGCGTATAATAATTAATAATCCAATGAGATCATCTTCACTTGGAACAACATTATTGTATGGAAAGTACTGTGTAAAGAGAGAAGAAAATTATAATTTGCTTTAATCTAATTCCACGGCCATTTCGATTCACAGACGACGTTAGCTAGCTAGTGGCGGTTCAATTTCTGCCTAATCATTGTAGATTAAAGCAAATTATAATTTGGATAATAGGAAGGTATTGTTATAAACGAACGTCGGCGATCGCTCCCTGTCCCACCACTAAAAATTATGTGAATGACTCCACCACTATTATTTTAAATCTGTATAGTGACTTGTATAGTAACTTGCATAGTAATTTTAACGCCTATAAATATGGGTTTCAGTTGTAATGAAATTCATAAGAAAATATAGAGAAGGAAGAAAGTTTTAGAGAGTTTCTTTTACATTTCTCTTGTAATAATAGTAGTTTTCTTTTTAGTTTTATAACATGTTATCAGCACGAGATTCTACCGATACTGAAACTAGCGGTCTTCTACTTCAAGTAAGTTTTTCAATATATTATTTGCAGTCCTTGAGATAAATATTAAAGGTAATATCTCTGAATATTACTTGATAAAATTTTATTTTTATTCTCATGATAATGTGAATATATTTCTTAAATTCACAGATTTATTTTTGTAATATAATGTCAAATATTGAGATTTATTACTATTGACATTTCTGAAAAATGTTATTTATCCAAGATTCTTGATGAGATCTATCTGGATATGATGATGAACTTGAAAGATACAATCATAGAAGAAAACCATGTATCCCTGAAGGACCGTGCTGTGTATCTCATAATGAAAAAATCATCTTACTGTGTGAAATAAATTAAGAGAGTGATATAACCACCAGAAGATGTAATCCTCTCAAAAGATCATTATGATTTATTGCACCTGAAGTTGCAAGATTTTAAGAGTGGTATTGAATATTCTGCACTCTTTAAAATCAGCTCAATATTAAAATTATACAGTGAAAATGTCACTGATGATGATATATAAAAGAAGACATTATTTTTTATACCTCGAATGTGCTCCTGCAGTAGCAATATCGAGAGTGAAAGTTCAACAAATATTTTGAACTTTTGTTTTGTCTTCCAGTGATTGAGCTAAATAATGAGTTTTTGTTACACCAGTTACGTCCTATTAATGATATCGAATTTACACAATTCCCAGAAGTGAATGGAAACTAAGGGCGTAGACGTGGTAGAAAAATTATAGAAGTGTTGGTCCTAAAAGCGACAACACTAAAGATGATAAAAATATATCGTATCACCAGAAGTGATCAAACTCAGAAAAGGGTAAAGGCCCTCAGAATAATTCTTCATAAAAAAATGAAGATGTTTGTCATAGATGTAATATGACTAAACAGTAGTCACGTACCTGTTGTACGGCCAAGCACTTGATTAATTTATACTAAGTTTTTATATATAAGCTTATTAATATTTCATCATGTTTTGAAATAATGAAATATCGGTGCCTGAAGCACGACAAGAAATTACTTGGGATAATAAAGTCCTGTTTAAATTTGATTCTCTTACAAATAAATGTGAACCAGAAGTTCAGAGGATTATTTATCTGCAAAGTGTTGCAAATCAATTACATGATATATTTACTGACACTAAAGGTGTTGTAAAATCATATATTACTGTTGTTAATGCTTAAGCAAGAATTGAAGTCCCTGAAGGACGAGTTGTTAAAACAGCAATAAATGAGTCTAAGATACACCTGAAGCGTTGAAAACCTATTGGTGCACAAGAAAAATAAAAATCGGTGCTCATGAAGAGACCGTATTTTTTGTATAAAATATAATCCTCCTGAAGAAGTAACTCCTGAAGAGTGTAATTCCTGAAGAGTATAACTCCTGAAGAGAAAACTCCTGAAGAGTATAAACCTCCTGAAGAGGAACCTCCTGTAGAGGTGCTTCATGAAATGTTTTCCCCTGAAGAGGAACAATGAGATCTCAATACATTTCATGAGTACTGGAAAATTTATAGATAGAAATAAAACTGTTGTCGACAACATATATGATAACACTTGATATTACCAGAAGTAATAAAAAAAGTGAGCCAAAAATCGTCGAAGAATGTCGACGTAGAAATGATTGGCCAAAATGGAAAGCAGTTATTAAAACTGAATTAAACTCGCTAGTGAAGCGAGGTGCATTTGGACCTGTTGTCCAAACACCAAAGGGTGTAATATTTGTCAGATATAAGTGAGTATTTATATGAAAGCGTAATGCGAAATGAAATTATGCGGTATAATTTGTCGCACAAGGTTTCCAGTAGAAACCCGAGCAATTATGAGGAAACATATTTCCTTGGTATGAATGCAATCACATTCATATTTTTAATTGATTTGGTTATTACAAAAGGATTAGATATGTAGTTAATGAATGTGGTCACTGCATATTTATAAGCATCATTAGATTATTACGATACTTGAAGCATCTAATCCAAGTACATTTAGGAGTATGTACTTTATAAAGTTTCAAAGATCTTTATATGGGTTAAAGCAATCCGGACACATGTTGTATAATTGAATCAACAAGTATTGTTGCCCAGATGACTAACACAAGAGGGGGGGTGAATTGAGTTGTATTTAAAAAAAATTAACAATTATAAATCAAATATATAATATAAAATATAAACAAAATATGAAACAATAATAAATATAAAGAGTAAGGGTAAGAGAGAAGCAAACTCAGTATGTTAACGAGGTTCGGCCCCACTGCCTACGTCCTCGCCTCAAGCTACCTCTTGAGGATCCCCAAATCCACTATTCAATCTCCTTTAGGTGGAGATAGAAACCTATTACACCTTTGAGTAGCACCGCTCCAAAGAATCCGTGTAGAACACCCTCTACACTTCCAATCACCTTACACTTGGTGATTTAACTATTCCCCGTGTAGAACACCTTCTACACTTCCAATCACCTCACACTTGGTGATGTAACTATTTCCCGTATAGAACACCTTCTACACACACAAGGGTTATACACACCCTTTTACAAATTCAAGAGTTGATAGTAGGTAGACTATCAAAGTACACTCCTCAATGAGTGAGATAGAAACAATACAGCGCAACCTATATCTCTCTCAACAAGAACAAGAATTAAGGCTCAAAACTTTAGAAAAGAGAGAATGAGAGTTTTGAAGAAATGATACAAAACTTAGCAATAGATGTGTAAGCTCTTGTTGTAAATTTTGCAAAACTCAAGTGAGCTATTTATAGCGCAAATGAGTTTTCAATTTCAAATTTGAAAAGATTCCCATGTCAAAAACATCATCATTCACTTTTCAAAAATTTCAAATCAAATCTTTTTACTTTTTACATGTGACAAAATGAGCACACTTTACTTTCAAAAATTTCAAACATAATCTTTTACTTTTTGCATATGACAAAAGGAGCACATTTTACTTTTC
The DNA here is from genome assembly GCA_036898215.1 of Platycarya strobilacea. Classification (NCBI taxonomy): domain Eukaryota; kingdom Viridiplantae; phylum Streptophyta; class Magnoliopsida; order Fagales; family Juglandaceae; genus Platycarya; species Platycarya strobilacea. The sequence goes on from CM072546.1 coordinate 50,940,815, forward strand.
AAAATTTTCAAATAAAGACATCTACCTTTTGCATAAGTCAAGAAAAGCATCCACCACTTTTGAAAATATTCAAATAAAACATGCACATGTGAAAGATGACAATCAATCATCTTAATATTTTCAAAGTTCAAACCTTTAATCATATCATGCACATGTGAAAGATGACAATCAATCATCTTAATATTTTCAAAATTCAAACCTTTAATCATGTCATGCACATGTGAAAGACGACAATCAATCATCTTTCAAAATTTTCAAATTTAATTTTCAAAATATTCATGCACATGTGGAAAATGTATTTTAATGCTTTATGATAAAATATTTATTTTGAGCCTTAATCCTAATTTTGAATTTTTAAGAGATTTACAACATTACTCTATGATTTTCATGTGAACTTGTTCCCTTCTTGCTCATGCTTGCTTCCTTGATGTGCTTGATTATATTGTGTGGACAACTTGAGCTTGAGACTCCTTTATTCTTTGGATTCATTTGTTATCATCAAAATCCATTTGTAGATTTACATGAAACTTGAAACCTTGGGTTCAACAAGTATCTATTGAAAGAAGAATTTAAGAATAATCCTATATGTTCATGTGTTTTATCAGAATCCGGATTCGTCATTATTGCAGTTTACGTTGATGATTTACCTTGTTAGAACTCTTGAAAAGATTACAAGGGTTGCTATAAATTTAAGAAATTCATTTGAAAAGGAAAGATCTTATTATTCAATTCATAGATGAGTTACAAAAATTTGAGACTTCTAGCCTCATCTCTCAAATGCATTTGCTTTTCATAAAGCAACATACCATCCTTATCTAAAGGATTAGAGTTTTTGACTCTGACTTTGACTCCTATCGGAATCGAAATCGACTTCCGACTCTGACTCCGATCAGAATTTGAAATTCAGAATTGCGAACTCCAATCGGAGTTCGATCGGAAGTTGGAACTCCAAACTTTGAGTCGAAATGGGCCAAATTAGGCCCATTCCAAAATCAAATGGGCCCAATTGAGCCCATTTTTGAATGTAAGCTCCCACATTTATCTATTAAGTTTCAATGCTAATTACCAATTAGTCTTGAACAATAAAAAGTTAAATAAAATACAAATAATACAAATTACAATGCTAATTCAAATCTAAATGCCTACAGCCTAATAAGGTAATAGCCTAATATATAAAATAGTACCAAATACAAATTAAATCATTCTGATGCAACCATGTATAATTAAAATGTATAATTTAAACTACATTCATTATCACTAGGATCCGTCATCCGAGGTTACTAAAAAAAAAATTCGCTGCAACAAAGTAGTTTGTAACTTGTAACCTTGTCATTTATCATTAGGGGTGACAATATGTGACACGACACGTTAACACGAAACAAATACGACACGATAAAAGCGGATTAGTGTTTAGCTTTGACGGATTTCGAGTCAAATTATGTCAACCCGTTAAAACATGATTAAATAACGGGTCAAACCCGTTAAGACACGTTAAGAAATTTAAATTTACTTTTATATCCTTGACCTAAACTTTAAAAAACCTAATTTAAAATTAGTTTTATATTTCTAGACACTTAGTTATTCCGTTTCAATACTTATTAAAAAGTCATTAACGGGTTAACCTATTGTCATTTAATATGTTTAGATTATAATTTTAATATTTTATAATGTGTAAATCATATTTGTACGTTTATTATATTTTATAATGTACTACTTATTGAATTGTAATTTTAAAATTGTAATTTGTAATTAATTTTTTTTTATGTTTTATAACTATTATCTAAGTTTTAATATTGTACAAAATTAATTAGGTTAAACTCAAATGGGTCACTAACGGGTTTGCGGGTTGAAACGGGTCGAAACGGGTCAGATCGTGTTGTATTGTGTCGTGTCATATAGTGTCAAAGGTCTTAACGAGTCTTAACGAGTCGTGTCGTATCAACCTGTTATCTCAACGGGCCGTATAATGGTTGAAGTTTTTGACACAAAACAATTAACGGGTCGTCTTCGTGTTGACCCTTTAAGCATTATATACACGTCCTGACATGACACGAACACGACCCGTTGATACATTTTGATACCCCTATTTGTCATAGACTCATACATACGGACTCATACCTGAGGTTAAGATAAAATTAAAATGTAATATTATCAATAAAAATTAAAATGAACCAAACAAATAACTGTAAATTAGAGAAAAAAAATACGTAATCGTTAATTACTTCAACAGTCATCGACAACTATGTTGGGATTAATAACTAGATTTATGAAATCATAAACAATATAAATTAAATAGATTTATGAAAAAAAAAATCATTGAAATAATTAAATAATTATATAAATTTTTTTACTTTAATCATAAAAGAACAAATAAACAAATTGATTTAATTTTACTTTACTCAAGACTATAGCTCTCAGTATCGATGCCAATCTCTCTAGTTTAGAAGGTATATCATTGATCCAATTCTATGTGCAAATGAGAGCCTCCATGGTTGACGGTGACAATGAACTCTAGTAGGCATCCAACACTCGATCTCCGGTACTAAATGCCGACTCAGATGCAACCATAGTGATAATAACGATTAGTAAATCTTGAGTAATACGGAAAGAATCGGGTACTTGATAAAATTAGCCCTCCACCAAATCAAAATCTGAAACTTATCACTAGGTTCTTTGACTTCTGCCAGTAAATGTCGCTCAACCTCATTCGCACACTACAATGAATTTCTCATCGACCGTGTATGAAATGATGTCATAACATTGAAGTTTCAAGATCGACTGGCTACACAAGCTTGACGGGTACGGAAATCTAAAGGAAGTCCCGAGCTCGAGCTTGAGTGTAAGGTACCTGCGAGCTTCTGGCTACTGGTGGCGGTGCTGTAGTGGATGTGTAAATCGTTTAAATCTGCTTTAAGCGTTATGATAAACATCATACCCTTCACTACCCTAAGAACCTCAGTTGCCCACTATTCTATCACCGCCAACTTCAATCGGGGGTCGATGATTGGTGTTATGAATAATAATCTATTTATCTTCTCAACTTGCCTCCAATATTTATCATATTTTGACTACATCTGTGATGCCATAACAGATAACAGTTCGCTCGGGTTAGCATAACCTTCTTTCAAATGGTGGTGTAACATCAAGATCTCGCTGAATCATATGTTTGTCATCGCATATGTGGATTCAGATACCCACATAATAATGTTATAGAAGATCTATAAAAAGCTGACAAACTCTTCCACATGTTGCCAATCCGTACTGTCTGACGGACCGAGCCCCTTTCTATTAAACTCTAGTAGAGCATATATCAGATCCTCATCCTTGATCTCCAAACGCTCAAATGCCTTCTGGTACTTATGTACCACCTCTAACATCAGATATGTGGAGTTCCATCAAGTAGGAATATCTAGGCACAACATTTTTGAAGACTCAACCCCAACTTGTTCTACTATTGCTTTGAACTTCTACAACTTTTTGGGAGAAGCCATCGCATACCGCACAATGTTGTTGACTTTCTTGATGGAATCCTTTACATCTTTAACCCCTCACCTGTTTGATCATTAAAAAATACCTAATTATCATAACAATATAAAAAAATTCTAATTTTTGAAGACTTTAATCATATAAATATTAGAATATAAAATACAAAATCAAAACCAAAAAGGCTCACCAACAATAAGGTTGATTATGTGAGCAGTGCATTGAATATAGATATACTATTAGTTTTTAATCACATTGTCTCTCACCCTCATATTTTGCATAAATCATTCGATAGCGGTCTCATTGGCGTCTGTATTATCAATTGTAAAGCATAACAATGTTTGGATGTCTCAATCCATTAGGCAATCATTCATTTCTACCAATCCATTAGGCAATCATTCATTTCTACCCCTACCAATGCACCCTTATGATTGATAATTTCTTTAAACCCAATAATCCTCTTTTTAAGGTTCCACTCTTTATCAATATATTGTGCTGTGATATGCATGTACGACATATTCTGTACGAACGTCCATGTGTCGGTCATAAAGGACATTCTCTAGCCATTGGTTATAAACATCTTCTTCATCTCTGCCTTCTCCCTTTGATGCCTCTTCATACAGTCGCGCATCACTGTATAGCGAGACGACAGTAAAAATCTTGACTTAAGTAGCTTCACAAACTTTCGGAGCCCTCTCTTGCCAACTGTGGTAAAAGGCAACTCATCTTCTATAACTATCTCCGCAAAGTGCCTCATAGTACACATTTTCACTATATTGAGGGACTACCAGGTTCTTCATTTGTGTTCATGTCCCATCAGTAAATATAGAAGTCTTGTAGTTAAAATTAGTTTAAGACTAACCTGCGGCTGCGTTTAATAATTTATTATTAATATTAGTCTTAGGAAAGAAATTAAATGGGATTAGATGAACAAATCAAATAGCATACAAAGCAAGACACTGAAATATTGACACTATCCCCTTTGCTATTTGGTACTGCTAACAGCCGTTTAGATGTGATGAAAAGCAAGCAATGCCTTGCCTTTTTTAATGACACCCAACTCGAGTGCCACAATGGTTGCACTCAGCCCGTGATTACTAAGGATCCCCACCCTAAATTTTCATGAAATATTTTCATGCCACGATATTTGTTTAATTGATCGTGGATGGGGTGGCCTTGCCTGTGAAGGGTGTACAGGTACATCCAAATCTTGAACTGGATCGTCCCCAAGACCCATCTCCTCATTCATAAACTGATTGAGATCTTCCATTTCCAATTCTAAGTCAATTGGAAATGGAAATCCACTACTAGCACACGAAGTCTATGCTCGAGTGGAGGTGGGTAAATGACTTCGAGTCCGACTTGGTGCTGCTGCTTGGGACACTGACGGAGTTCTTGCATTTGGAGTCTCATATGGAGTTAGAGTCCCACTGGCATTGACACTACGTGAGAGATCTATTTGTGTTGAAGCCTGAAATTCAAGTATAACAATATAAAAAATGTTAATAAATATAAACTTATATATAAGTTTAAATATAAACTTATAAAGTATCAACCAACTTACATTTGTACAACCAATATAACCTGGTTCTTAAAACTGATTTAAGATGGTCAATGATCGAGTGCAACTTTTTTTTTTTAAGATTTTAAAATCTAAAATTCCATTTGTTGGATTTTGTGAAAAGAATTCACTCAAACTTGTCAATTTAAAAGAAAAATAATAAAATACAATATTAAGAAAACATTATTTATGAGTGAAATTAAGTAATAATTAAAGAGCATCATTGCAACAACAACCAAAACAAAAAAAAGGAACAAAATTGACTCCCAACAGAATTAAAACCTAAAAAGATTCCCCATAATAATCCTTGTTCTACTACAAATCATGTGGATAATGTGGGGCAGTGTATTTCTTCTTCTAACCATCCATTTGACTCTCAGATAAATCAAGTGGAGCTGTTTCTCAATTCGAACCCTCTCTTTAAACCCAAACATACGTTTAGTTTCCATAAAATTGTGCCTTTCATGACAATTTAAATTTTGCTTTGGGTTGGATATACATTTCATGACAATTTAAATAAAAAAGAAAATAAGATTTTCCTTTCCTTACCATTCAAGGACCAAAACAATTCAAAACATATAAAAGAATTTTCCTTTCACATACCATCATTTTTTAATTTTTTATTATTTTTATTTTAAATTTATTTTTTTTAAACTAATTTAATTTTTTAATTCATTATTTATATATTAAATATTTAATAAAAAAAATATGGTATATAAAGATTACGCGAACAGTAAGAAATTGTATAAATTTTTTCATATATGGCCCGCCCCTATACAGCGAGTGCATGCTGCTGTCGACCAACAGTTTAAGGTCTTTTTTCACCCCATCTGCCTCTTTAATTTGTTTAATCATGTTTTAGTTTAATTATTGATCAAACATTAATTTAGACAGCTAGCCAGCAACTTATATTTAGATGAATGAGTGTGTATTTATGTGGGTTATTTTAAAGGGAAGGGGAGCTGTCTTTGTAGTACTATTATATATATATATATATGGCCCGCCCCTTTGTCCTTTAGCTTGTTTAGCTTTGAGCTTTGGTTTTCCTGTTAGCAGAAAAATGATTGACAGGACCATGCATACAGTTGATCATGTTAATGCTGCATTTATATAAAGTTTCATATTGTTGCTTTTAGTTCATATGCACCTAACCGGGTGACTCAACTTCCACTATCTAGCCATTTGGAAATTATTTACACTTAATTCCTTCAAAATCTACCACAAGATTCTTTCATTATATGATCAGTCTCAAATGCACATGCGTGTTTAAATTTTTAATGTTGATAAGTAGATGACAATATCCCTCCAATTTGCCATACCTACAATAACCCCATGGGATCAATCATCAATTTGCATCAAATCTCAACACTGTAAAAGACATCGAAAGTGTACTGTACTGCCATGTTAAATTAATAACATTAAAAAACCAATTTTTTTTCATAGTGGCATTCGCTCAAACACCTTGCACATACTATCCAAATATACAAATCTCAACAATAATTTCAAATCAACCCTCACTACAAAAGCACATTGCCACATACAATAAAAAATTAATACAATCCAAAATCAAAGAATAAAAAAATAACACTATTGATTATTGTAATTAAAATCACTAATTTTAAAGTTAACTAAAATCAAAAATCAATTACCAACTATGAATTGAGTAGCTCTCGACACAGGTTTGTTGGGCCATGACAGACGATGACGTGAACAATTGACAATAAAGTTGAGAGTTCAAATCGTGATAGAATCGAGGGACGAAGAGCAGAGAGCAGAGGCGGAGAGGTGCATAAGTGAGAGAACTAGAGAAGAGAGAAGAAATGAAGAAGGAAGAAAGAAGAAAGAAGAAAGAAGAAGAAGAAAATAGGTCGACAAAGAATTAAACGATGTCGTTTCTATTTAAATGAAACGGTGTCGTTCAGACTAAACTTAACAGTTAACACAAACGTATTATTAAGTGATGTCGTTTTTATCTAAATGGAACGACGTTATTTAGACTAAGCTTAACAATTAACACAAACGTATTATTAAACGACGTCGTTCTTATTTAGATGGAACAACGTCGTTTAGACTTAACATAACAAAAATACAGATGCAAGTTTTGCATCTATTTTTTTAAAAAAGTCAGACTTCAGAGTCAGAACTTGGAACCCAAATAGGCTCCGGTTCCGACTCCGAACTCCGATTTCGGAGTTGAAAATGTTCTATTTTCGAATTCGAGTTTCGACTTCTAACTCTGATTGGAGTCAGAGTTGGAGCAGAATTTAAAAAATTTGCCCACTCCTAACTAGTCCAAAGCCTCTCTCCTAATAAAAATGATCATAAAGTAATTCACAAATCATAAAGATGGATGTGAAATACAATAGAGTAAACAAAAATAAATTAAATCACATGAAGTCCCATGCTTTTATCGAGTTCTGATGTTCCCACTTCACAAATCAAAATTAAATCAACGTTCTCTCTCTCTAGCATGAAAGTTTTGGACCTAGCATACCTAGCATGCATGCATGCATGTGCCCTGTACCATGGAAACGTCAGCTAGCTTGTATCATTTTCCTAGATTATAAAAATGTGTGTAGTTATGTCTATTATGACAAATGAGGGTTTTAAGACCACTAATTAATAGGAGATATAAGAATAAATTTGGTTAATCACTCGAAATATAAGATTTAAGTGGTTTGGTTTGGAAAAAAAAAACCTACATCCACTAGTAAAAATGATCATGAAAGTATTTCACGAATCACAAATTAGATGGAATACAATAGAGTGGCCGAAACAAATTTAATCAAAAGTAGTCATGTTAAATCAATTAAATAAAAAATGATCCCATGCTTTTATGGACTTGTGATGTTAATTCCCATTTCAACCGTTCACTTTCTAGCGGGAAAGTTGTTGACGCCGGACAAAATAGCGATTATTCTGCAGGCTAGTTTCAACAGATGAATTCACAGGGAAGAACACGAGAATTTCGCCCAAAATACAGAGAATACGTCTCTGAGGAAAAACTGAATATTATCAAATGAAAGAATGTCGAAAATCAGTCCACAAGCCGGACTAAATAGCTAAAATTCGTCTGTAACCGAATTTTACCAAAAATGGCAAAATCCCGAAAATAACGTAAAGTTCAAATTTAAATTAAAATAAGCAATCTGCGAAAAATCCGGAACAAATCGGATTTAAAATGACTTCCTAACAAACATACGAAATATTACCAAAAATAGTAAAAAATAACTAAAAATGACAATTCGGGATGGAAAACAGCGGAATTTGAAGTCGAAAAAAAGGCACATGGAGCCATGCTCAATGTGGACAGTGTGCGCGTCGAAAAGAGTTTTCCGAATTGGGGTCTTATGCGCGATTCTGACACCTGTAGCCAAAGTTATAGCCAAAAGACTGAAACGCACCTAAAACTCTCCCAATTAGAAAGAGATCACGATCACTTCCGGCCTTTACGTTGATCTGCCAATTCATGGTATTTCAGCGCCATCAACGTGCAATTAGACAGCTCAGCATCATCTGTCTCGGATCCCGCTGCATCAGTTGTGCACCCGCCATGTACTCTGGAAACGTCAGCTTGCTTGTATTATTGGATTTTCTGGAAATGTCACATGGTAAATGCATGGAACTACAAAAATATGTACACAGCGCAGTAGCAGCAATAATGGAGCGAGGCCACTTGATCTTGGGTTAGTTTATTGAGAAATATTTTAGTTATAAAGAGATCTCATAAAATAATTTTTATAAAATGATATAATTTTACATGATTCATCATATTATAAAATAAATTTAATAAATTATATAAAATTACAGATTTATTTTATGAAATCTCTTCATATTCATAACAGAAAACTAATTTTTTAGCCCTGGCTTTCTTAGCTAGCTTTATAATTGCACCCATGTACGTTGTATGATCACGTACGTTGTGGGCCATATCTCCGTCATCGTCGCACGATATATGTCTCCAAGCTCATGTTCAGCTCGAAACGACTAGTCTTATAACGAGTACATTATTCGTATAGAACGGATGAAGTTTTTTTATGAACAAAAGAAACAGAGAGTGATCAAGGGCTTTTGTGCCAAAGGACATGGTCGATTTATTACTGTCCAAGATCTTGATTATCATGATTTTCAAGAACATATCAGAATTCATAGTAATTTCTTCAATTTGATCTTGATCGGATGAAATGTCCCACGCTCACGTGGAACATTGAATATCTAACAAAGCTCAGAGTTGGTAACAAAATTAACCAAACCCAAGCAAAGTTGCATACTGAACAGAACTGTTGTGTCGGACGTTAAATTCATCTTTGTACAAATATTTACAGACGATCCACTGATGCAAAGCTGTGCTTCTATATATGAACAGATAACAAGTTCATTCAGAGCTTGCACCCAACCGTTTGTGGACGATTTGGTGATTTTAAATAAGAACTAGTCCTTTCCCAGACAGATGAATAAGGTTCTTTCTGTCCTCAACTTTTCAATCAACTTCAACAACATTGGTTCGGTATTATTGGCTTGTTGGAAACAGTTATCTGTCCTATTGTTGTGGCTGTCTTGAGAACTTCTTTCCAAATCATTTCACTTGTGAAATATTGTGCTCAAGAGAATAGAATTTCGGAATCACCAAACCTAAGTTCATATCCTGTAAATTGCATCTCCGTTCCCAACAGAGCCAGTGTTGTATAAATATCCCCAATTTTGGGGTGTGATTTATCACCTGCAACAAACACATGAAGTTCTCCTCCTATTTGAACCCAACTGCATCCAGGAACCTTCCTGAGGCCCTTTTGTTTCATTAAATCCCTCATGTATGATACCTCATCCCACCTTCCCGAACCGGCATGTGCATTTGAAAGTGCCACATAGTTTCCAGGATTATCTGGCTCCAACTTCAATAAATGCTTGGACAAATAATCCCCAAGTTCAATCTCGGGGAAATCTCTACAAGCAGCAAGTAGTGATCCTAATATATGTGCATCAGGCTTGCATGGCATTGTGAGAATAAGCCTGATAGCTTCGTCGAAGTCACCACAGCGAGAAAGAAGATTAATCACACAACTATAATGCTCCACAGTTGGCTTCATACCAAGTTTAGAGACCATATGATTGAAAAGTTCTAGACCTTCATTCACCAGCTTGGCATGGCAGCAAGCTGATAAGAGACCGGTGAGAGTTATGTTATCTGGTTCCATACCTTCCACCTCTAATTGTTTAAATAGTTCTAGAGCTTCGAGAGCTTGGCCATGTAATGCATACCCACAGATCATCACGTTATAGAGAGGTAATGTTTTGTTTAAAATCATATCGAACACCCACTTTGCTCGATCTATGATCCCGCACTTGGCATACATGTCCACTAAAGATGTTGCAATATGTACAGAGAGCAACATGTCATGCCTTGTTGCATAGCCATGGATAGCTCTTCCATAATCTAATGCTGCCACATCGCTGCAAGCTGAGAGAGCAGAGACAATGCTTAGTGTATTGGGCTTAATACCTGCTTCTTGCATCTGAGCAAAAACAGAAATCGCCTCATTGGGACAAGCATTTTGAGCCAGACCAGAGATGAGAGTAGTCCAAGTGATCAGGTTAGGCTGAATATCATAGGAACGCATCTGCAAGAACATGTCTTTAGCCTCATTGACCAGGCCATTTCTAAGGAAACCCAAAATCACAGAATTCCATGATATGACGTTTGGTATCACACTCTCCAGCTGCATCTGATAAAACAGTTTCAAAGCCTCGCGACTCTCACCTATCTCTGCATTCGCAGCCAACATCGTGTTCCACAGTACAATATCTTTGTTGATTGTGCAGTTGAAAACTTGTCTTGCATAATCAATTCTCTCGCATTTGGCATACATATCTACAATGATACTTGCAACAACCCCATCAGATTCTAGATTGTTTCTAATACAATAACAATGTCCCTCCTTTCCAAGGTTTATATTGCTGGTATCTGCAGAAGCAGACAATAAGGACGCAAGAGTCACAGAGTCAAACCTCAAGTTATCTAACATCATAAGCTGGCACATACTAAGTGCCTTGTCAACCTGACCAAATTGTACATAACCCGAAATGAGCAAATTCCATGTCACCACATCTTTCTCAGGAATCCGACCAAAAACAAGCTCCGCATCCTGCATCAAACCAACCCTGGAATAGAAGTTTATAATAGAACTCCCTAGTATATTATCCAACCCTAATCCGCCTACTACTGCAATCGCGTGCCCTTGCTTACCCTCTTGAATAGCACCCATATTAGCTGACGCTGAAAGAAAGCTAGATACAGTGACTCGCGTAGGTTCAATACCTTCCACTCTCATGTTATAGAACATGTCCATCGCTGCCTCACTAATTCCATTTTGGACATAGCTCACAATCATCGTATTCCAAGCAACAACATTCCTGTCAAGTATAGCATCGAACACCTTCCTTGCATCCCCCAAAACCCCACATTTCCCATACATATCAACCAGACTACTTGCCACAAATACACACCCACCAAAACCCATCTTCACCACATACCCATGAACCACTTTGCCAAACCCAATCCATCGCAGAGCCCCGCAAGCCTTCAACGCATTTGGAGCTACGAAATTATCGGGCAGAACCCCACTTTCTTGCATTTCACGAAAACCCAATAAAGCTTCCTCACTATAACCCATCCTACAATGCAACCCAATAATAGCAGCCCAAGAAAACGCGTTTTGCACCCGTAGCCTGCGAAACAAACGGTTCCCAACCTCCGAAACATCGCATTTGGAATAGAATATCACCAACTTGGTTTCGATATACTCATTTCTGGAAAAGAAATCACCGTTCTTCACAATCAGAGCATGAATTTGCTGACCTGTGAACAGAGCTCTCTCATTCAGACACCCCTGAAGGAGCTCACCATAAATCTCAGGGCCAACTTGGAGATTCTTGAGTTCCATTGTGGAAAGGAGTTTGACAGCTTGCCGGAGTTGGCCTTCTTTGCACAGAGAGGATATGCGGAGGAAGTAAGATTCGTACGTAATTTGATGACTTTTTGCATCTCCTTGAAGCTTTGTGAGACGTGATGGTGTGAGTTTCTGATATTTTTTGGCTCTGGATGGTTTGAAAGAAGGGAACTTGGGGCTTGGAGTGGTGGTAACAGCAAGGAACGCCATGCTTGAAGAAGCACAAGCGAGGTGCGGATATCGTATTGGCGATCATTGTCGCCACACAGAGTGGAAAGGGTATTTTCGTCGGTGAGCCAGAATCAACAAAATTGTATGTGTATTTTGGACACTCAGCTTGTGGTTGGGCCTTGATTTTTACGGGCCTTCGTAGTTCATTTACTCAACACTGGACCTTTGTAGCCCATTTGTCCGATTTATATGATTACCTTGATTTGTTCTTGTGCTAGGGGCTGTCAGGCTGCTTGGCAGCCCTATCATTTTCATTATTTTGTACTAGTTCAAGAATTTGATGAAACATTAATCGCGTAAAAATGCCTTTTTCCATGCAGCCCTATGTATTCAAAGGGTGTACAGAAAAATATTATCTTCCTCTCTTTTCTTTTTCTCTCAACCAAGTCAACTTTCTCTCTAAAACTTTCTGCTGTCGAGGTGGATCGACCACCTCCTCCCCTTTATTTTCATTCATGCACTACTTTTCCTAGTATTTTTTCAATTTTTTTTTAGCTTTTTTCAGTTTATTTCTGTTTTGTAGCGTCATTTGCCAATCTACTAACAATTAGCCATCTCTCATCACCACGCGCAGACCCAATGACTTTCTCAACCACCTATCTTATTCGCGATGGGAGACTACGATTCTGGTCAGCACATTGGTTGCATGCGCGGCTCAAGTTGTGTGTGTCGATCAAGCGCAGCCTTGAGATATTTTTTGACGCCACGCACAGTTGCTTCGGCTTCGGAGGCCTCGGATCTCTCGGAAGGGGTCGTTCTTCTCTGTTTCGGGTGGCGCGTGGGTTCCACGTGCCACCATTGCCACATACATCTTTGGAGAACCGCCGACGACAACTCGGCTCCGACTGCTACGCTCCTATCTTTCTGCTTTCAATAATCCATGATCTTAAAAGAGGAATCGTGGACCTCTCATGCAACTTACACTTGACAACATGTAATAGTGTACCCGCCACCCGCACTATTTTAAGCAAAGGAACCACCGCCTCCAAAGGTGGTTTCATTGTTTATTTTTTAGCGAATACTTTAATTTCATTTTTTTATAAGGTAGCGTCCTGTAATAGGACTTGGGTAGAGATCAAGAAATTAGTTCTAAATAAATCTTCTTTTCGTCTTTTTTCATTTTTTAAACACTATTGTTTGTTGTTTTGGGGTAATTGTCGGAGAATCCCACCACCTCCTCATGTATTATTTTTCCTAGTTCAATGACTTTGCTTGCTTTAAAAAAAAAAAAAATCAAAGGGTATACAAGTTTAAATCCAGATTTTGAGCTTGCAAAGGTCGAGCATAGCCATGGGCCACCCCGAGTTTAGACAACAGGCCAATTTTAAATTCTCAGCCCAACAAAGTACATGAATCAAACAGCATATGAATCAAACGTATAGATTCGTCTCCCTAAAAACAAAAAAGCAAAAAACATAAAAATTCGTATTTTTACAACATTAAGCAAAAGAAAAATGATAGACTTATAACTATTTTTAATTATTTTACAATTTTTTATATTTAATTTTTTTTATATTTTTAATTTTACTTAGTGATTAAGAATGTGAATATTAATAAAGTTATATATATATATATTATTTTTTCTTAATGAATAAGAATTTTTAAAAAATACTTTCAAAAAAATGAAAAAAAAAAATTGAATACACTAAAAATTGTAAATGAGTAGTAAAAGAGTTGTACCTCTATTACTACTCTTTGTAAAAAGGAGGACAGCACTATAAAAAAGTGTGAAAACAATTACATCTTCTAAATGGATTTGATTTTTTTATAGAGAGCTTATGCTCGACTTGCAAACTTTAGATTTGTATTTAACATAATTTTTTTATATAATATATGTATAGGGAGACGTTGGGGACTGGTCCGACTGTCCCAGCGTCTAAAGCAGCCCAACGTTAGTTGAGCTGCTTTATGATGAAAAACACGTTAAAATAAAATAAAAAATGAAGATTAAATAAAAAAATGAAGATTAAAAATATAATAAAAAAATATAATAAACAAAACATAATAAAAAAACACAATAAAAAACAAAATAAAAAAATAAAAACATAATAAAAAACACAATAAAAAAATAAAATGAAGATGAATTTAAGGGAATTCGGCCATGGAGCGAACGGAGCCGCCGCCGGTGGCGGTGGGCGACACCGCCTACGGTACGGGTCCGAAACGGGTTTAAGACTGCCGGGGGCACACCGGAGCTTGCCGTCATAGGGGTGAGGTCGCCTGAGTCCGCCGGTCTTGATGGAGGGGGCGGTTTCGCCCACCGCCACCAGCGGCGGCAGGGGCTGCTCTGTTTAAGGGGGGCAGACCGTCTACCCCCCAGGATTTCTCATATATATAATGCTATATTTCATACTTTTATTTTATTTTTATCTCATTATGTAAAATGTAATATATTTATCATCATTAGATGTAGGCTTGTTTATTTGAATTCTGGATCCAGAAATCCATGTTTGAATAATAAGTAATTTTCTTGAATATTTTAAATGAAAATGTTAAATTTATTGGAAAAAATAATAATTCAAAATTGGGCTAGGTAAACGTGGCCCAGATGAAGAGGCCTAATTAGATGATAAAGAGTTATGCAATAAAGAATTATATAATGTGACAAATGTATCATGTCTTACATAATATAATGGGAGTGCAAGAATATTAATGTGATGTATATAATTTTCCATATATATATATATATATATTGATAAAACGATACGTATACAAATTGCACACATTCAAACGTCTTGTGATGATCACACGTTTACGTGGGGATCGAATTTGAATAATCTTGATAATAGTTTCATTGTTGTGTACTTTATGTTGACACTTATAGCAACAAAGACATTAGGTCAACAAAAATACAATTTATACTTTCAACAATTCCTGTCTTCATTATCACTCCAATTAATGTAACCTTTTATTTTAGGGTTCATCTTTTGCTAAGAGGCCGACCAAAGCGATTCTGATTCCATTCTCCACTCTTGTGCAATTCATGATCAGATGCTATAATATAATGATCATCTATTCTTTTCTTATCCATGGTCAATGCAAGCTAGCTAGCTAGCTATTTGGTGATCAATTCAAACTGTTAATTAAGGATCTAAGTAAATGTGTGGTGCATATATTTCTTTCTATTTCACATTTTTCCCTGAATTATCCCAACAAAAATACACGTTTTTTATGGGAAAATTTTATATTATATATAGCTAGAGGTCGTTTAATTTTATCTTCCTTCTGAAATTTTTAGAAAAGGACATACAAAATCATTTTTTTTTTCTAAATTAAAACCCTAGGTGGGGGTATAGAATAGTGGACTTAAATTTGATGGGGAAATAACATAATTAAAATATTTGAAGATAATATATATATATTTATATATATATATAATTGGAGGTTAATTGATAGATACTTTTATTTTCTGTACAAAGCATATAATTGTTATTTTATTATTATTAAGAATCATCATGCATACAAATAATTCAAAAGCCCTACAGCTAGCAATCATCAATTAATAATTAAGTTCTTGATGCCCAATTGACGAATCCATATCTTTAAATGAGTTAGCAGCTGCATCATTGGGGATCGAATTTTATGAATATAATATAATGCAGAGAACAATCAATATCTTATGATCAAGAATTGGGGTTTAATGATGGACAAGGGTTCTTATGCACAATCCATGCAGCCCATAAATGTAGCTATCAAAGCAAAATTAATAAAGTTTTTTTATAAGAATATATCACATATAGTAGTGCTTGGAACACAAAGCTAGCTGGTCATTCTTCAAAATCTTTCTTCTGTTATTCTCTTTAAACTGAGCTGAACAGAACTTTGAAATTCGAATTTATTTTGTTAATCAAGTCATGAACAATTCATTGGTAGATAATTGGATTCAGAAGCATCGAATCTTACATTTCTTTTCCATGCATGTTTGAAACTTTATTGGTTATTCTCTAAGTATCTAGCTAATAAAGCCTTTCCCAGAGAACATGATCACTACTATATGTGAACTGCTAGCTGTACATTTATCTATAGATCATGTGTATATATATACTTTTTTCACATAGAGAATTATATTTTGTGATCAATTGTATTAATTTCATTGCATTCATATATGATGAAGTTAGTAAATTATCCATATTCCACCATTTAAAAGAAAATGGATAGTATATATATCATGCAAATGACATATTAATTTTGAGTTAATATACATACAGTCTTCAAATGGGGATTGCTTATGCAAGCTCATGTAGTTACATTTAAAAAAATTTAAATTTAAAATTATAATGATATCCTTTTTAAAATAAGATTTTTTTTTCCCTTTTTATCTCATTTATCAATGAGATTGCACGAATAATAGTGAGTTGAGATAATAGAGTTAATTTTGTGAAATCTACCTAAGATAAATTTAAATGTATTTGGATATTAATATGTATTTAGATGTATTTATGGAAAGTCGAAAAAGGTTGTGGGTCTCACATGTAAAGAAGAATTGAATTGAAAAAGGTTATGTGTCCTATGTATAAAAAGGTTTTTAGTTGAGATAAGTATAATAATTTGAGAGTTAGGTATTTGGTTTTAAACTTAGTTTAAAATTAAATTGAACTTAGATGAATTTGACAATCAAACAGTTGGGTTAAAAATTAAAATCATCACCGTTTTGGATTGTGGGCGGAGCAATTATATAAGAATAATGTTAGGTAAAACTTTCAAATAGACAAATTTCATATAATTCTTTTCTAAAAAAGTGGATCCAATTTAAAAAGGCTAGATTTTTTACACCCTTTTAAAGTGGAATCTACCTTTTTACAAAAGGGTACGTGAGACTTATTTATTTGAGATTTGTAAAAATCATTTCTCATAATTATACAAAATATTTTTCTATATATAATATTTTGTATCTATCGTACTAATTTAGGATTGCTAAATGGAAGGATCGTATCATCAATGTGCACGTGTATTATATATCCTGCATGTTGTTGGGAAGGAAACTGACTTGGTAGGCTTAAGGTGTACAAGCTCGATCCGTGCAATATATTTTGAAAAAGACGTGTAAGTACTAGACCTACTTGAAAAAATATATTTTTATGATGAATCATATTTTTTTTTTACACAGGATTTGCACAAGTTTTCATGTCAGAGCCTAAACCTCTATTTAACATTATTCATAAATAAAATAATATATAAGTGAGAAAAAATTCAATATTCCAAGTGTATATATGCTTTGACATAGTTTAAATGTTTATTTGTTGTACATGCTTACGGGATTCCTCTCAAGTCTTTAAAAAAAATGTAATAGATTCTTCAATATTTTAGAGTTTTTTCATTCTAATTATCTTTTATAATATGCAAAATTAAAAGTGACTTTATATATATATATATATAAAGCACTCAATGATATTAACTTAAACTATATATATATATATATATCACTGTATCGTAAGTGTAACAAAACATAGGGTAAGATCACCTGCATTAATTTCTTGTAAAATAAATGTTTGGTTTATATGTACATAAATTTTATATAAGGAAAAATTTACAAACTGATATGACTTAATATAATCTATAATATTGTAAAAATAAAAAAAAAATCTTATTGTAAAGTAAATATGATGTGTTAATACATTGAATCATATTAATTTATAAATCTTTTTGCAATTTATAAATCTTTTTGCATAAAATTCCTATATAAATCTCTTTTTAAAGATATTCAAGTCAGATATTTGCTACACACAAGAAAATTTGCAGACTATCTGCGTACCAATACCATTGCTTTCATTATATTTCAAATTTAAGTATTCACCATTTTCATTAAAGTTTGATTTGTTGATCAGGTATTCACCATTTTCAATAAAGGTTGGAGGAATGCACATATTAATAATGCGCAGGAATGTTTATAACCAAATTTTTCTTTGAGTTAAAAGAGTTGTTGTTTAGTTGGACCAAAAAATTCAAAAATCTCAGACCAAAAAAAAAAAAAAAAACAAGCAGGGTGGACCGTGGCATTAGTCCGGTTAGACAATGATCAGGTCGGTCTGTCGATCTGTGCGCATTGTCCAGAGCCCAGAACCATGAGATTCACTTATCACCATGATCATGCATGCGTGCAGTACTTTGCGTAGGTTAATGGCTAAAGAGCACCCACAAGGCCGCCAGCTCAGGTAATTGGCAACGTGCAAAGATTGGATCTATTTTACGAATTTCAAAAGGATAATGAGCATGCAAGAAGGGAACGCATCTACCTCGGTTTCGGCTCCTCACAATACAGAGAGATCAGATGGAGATGGAGATGGAGGGTGCTGGTGATCATGGTGGTGGTGGTGGTGGGAATATTCCTCCATTTTTTAAGCCAGACAAAAGGGATATTCAGAAGGACGATAGGGGAGAATATTAGGACGCGTGTCTCCACGAGAATCTCTGATCTTCCCCATTTGATCCTTTGCTTTTTCTTTCTTCTTTTTCTTAACTTCTTCTTCTTCCACCAAAACATGCATACATGAAAGTTACAAAAGATGGGCACAGAGAGAGAGAGAGAGAGAGAGAGAGAGAGAGAATCTGAAGTACTGCACAAAAAAGGTATGGGTTGGAGGCTTGTAGGAGAAGACTTGATTTTAAGAAAGCGACCAACCATCATTACTAATATTGTTCTTTCTCTCTGCTCAGGGAATTCGATGCAGTCTCTTGAAGACTTTGCCTTTAACTTTCAATGGCGCAAAAGGTATTTCGTGCTGCCAAATTTAAGAGGTTTCAATCCGATGCATATGGGTTGGGCCAATATATATCTATAATCTGCTCGGCCTTGTCATCCACCATGAATTTCCATCAATATCATGCACTAGTACTACTTGCTGCTTCTACCTCTAGCTAGCTAGCATATATAACATGAATATTTGCCCTAATTCATAAGGTTCTAGCTACTTAGTGCATTACGTGTTTGCCGCATGCATGCATGTCATGTATATATACAAATTATTGATTTGGATGATGGGATGCGTATATTAATAATTATAAGATATATTTATATATATATATATATAAAGTGGTTATCTAACGAAAAATCTTGTTATAACGAAAAATTTTATTTTTCTGTTAAAGTTAACACTTTCCATCCATTTTTGTTAAAATAAATACTAAATTTAATGAGAAATATTATTTTAAATACAATTTATTAATTAATCATCGAAATAATATTCTTAAGATTAAATTTAATTACACCACTTCAATTTTTTATAACGATAAACTTTTCATTTAAAATTTTTTTTATGTAAAATAAATATAGAATAATAATAATAATATAGAATGACATAATAATAGTATAGAATATATAACAATATATGTAAATAAACCATTCATAATAATATAATAATACAATTCTTATTTAAAGATATTAATTTATACGTTAGAAAGTTTAATTTTATTTATGAAAATTTATTCATATTATATGATTAATAATTTCATTCTTTAAAAATTATTTTATAATTTTAAAATGAATTTTTTTTTGAGATGATAAATATACGGTATATACAATTAACTATAATTATATTAAATTGGTAATAATAGACAATAAATATAATTAATATATTATATATGTTTGATATTTAATTGAAATATATATGATCTAATAAATTTACATATTTAATATTAAAATTTCATGGTATAAATTATAATATAAAATTTTTTTATATAAATTATAAACTACATAATTTATTTTTTTTTAAAATAATAATATTTTTTAAAAATAATCACATAACTAAAAAAAACTGTGGATGATTAAGTTTATGTAGATCTAGAAAAATTCAAAAACTAAAAACATAGGTATTCTAATGTCTTCTCTTTTGAGACTGTGCAAAATCACGCAAATATTAGATCATTGTCTTAGAATTATAAAAATATAATATTTTGAACAAATCTTTTATTAAATTTCAATCAAAATTATCTCAAATAAATTTGATAAAACTATAGGTTATGTTTATTTATGAGACTATCTTATTATTTTTATTAATATTTTTTTATAATATATGAAAATGTGTAATTATTTATCATCTATTTAATTATGAATAATCTTTTAATTTTTGTTAGAAATTAAACTAGATAAACGTACTTTACACGTTACTTTTATCTGGTATATATATATATATATTTATATATGTTTATAATCTCATGGGACACTACTTAAACTGTAAGCCAAGTACTTTTCATAAGTCATGTCTCGATCGAATTTCATTAATGTTCAAAGAGATTGAGAATTTCACTCATAACAAAGTAATGATTTCTTGTGGTTCGATAATTATTCTGTGCGCATGCGTGTAATTGGAGTACGCACGATCGATATACCATAAGTCAATTTTTTTTTTTTAAAAAAATGGTTGATCAATATATATCTGCTTGTGTGTGTATATATATTATATGCTGTATCCCACACGTCGGTCAAGGGTGACTAGATCACTACACATGAAGTTAACTTTATAAAAGTTATTAAACACCTTGCATGACTAAAAAAAATTAATAATATTATTCAAATTAAATAATTTATGAATTAAAATTTCAATTCAACAAATTCAATACCTCATGTATTTACATTAAATATAAAGACATGCACTATACTATATGATCTATTTCATTTGAGATTGAGAAAATCATTAATTTGTCAGTCTAAAAATTGGTCTGAAAATTGGTTTTTTTT
This sequence comes from Platycarya strobilacea, assembly GCA_036898215.1. Classification (NCBI taxonomy): domain Eukaryota; kingdom Viridiplantae; phylum Streptophyta; class Magnoliopsida; order Fagales; family Juglandaceae; genus Platycarya; species Platycarya strobilacea. Next base: position 50,961,711 of record CM072546.1, read on the forward strand.
TTTTTTTTTTTTTGTATCTACAAACATGTAACCATTCTGTTTTGTCAGTATTGATGTTATTGTGGCAATATTCACTGATTATTATGGCCAAACATAGTGTGAGAAAATGCTAGTTTTGTTGTAGATGTCTATTGTCCTCAATTATAACATGATTAATCTTCAATTAATATGCAACATCATTAATTTGATCTAACAATAAATTTATATAGATATAATCACATACTTGAACCACTTATAAGTAGTACCCCATATGTGTGTCATGTTGTGAAGTATATGCATCATTGTCTTGAGAATACTACACAAATTGTCGTGTAGTATACATATTGTCGTAGTTTCATCTAATCCATTAAATCTACTATATAATAAAAGGAATTTTATAATCTGACAAACTACAGCAAGCCATATTATTAGCTTGTGAGATTACTTTTATATAATCTTTTTATAATGAGTATTTTCCTTATCTTGAATGCCATGTTTTTCCCATCAACTATATATATACATGATAATCTTGACGATGAGCTAATAATTAATTAATTTTACAAGAAAAATAGGTATTTATGATACTTTAATTGCAACCAGAAGGACTATTTGGATCAAAACAATATATTTTTATTACAAATAATCATTCTGATTATAATTAAAGTATCATAAATACCTATTTTTCTTATAGTGTAAACTCATGTTAAATCAAGCTCGTTATTTATGTTTGTCCTCGACCCGTGATCTTAATTTCAAATTGAAATCATTAATGTCTTCAATTTTTAAATCTCAATGCCGTAATCAGCCTACAAAGTATCTTTATGCATGCAAATAAATACTTTATAGCTAACGTATTTTTGCTGAATAAAAAAACACACTGGTAATAATCCAGATTATTAATTTTGATTCATTTTAAAAATAATCTGCTTTAATTTTACCGCATAATTAAATCATTTGATATCATGATTTATATTATTTTTAATTACTATGCATATATAGGCAGAATATTAATCCGCTCTCAGTTTTTTTGAAGAATAAATATTCTTGCACGTGAGAGTAGACTGTACAAGCCTGGCTTGTATGTAGCAGTGCTCTTTTTTGAAACCTTCCGCCGGTTTTTTATTTATTTAATAATTAATTAAGTATTTTTTAATAATATTATTGTGAATTAAATATATATATATATCAACGAGTGATAGAAAATTCTTCCATATATACAATTTTGCATGCAAGCATCTCACACACCACATGTGTTATATTTTAAATGACTTCATATGTCAACCACTTAATAAAAGCCGGCCACTTAAGATATATAAGTCATGATATCAACGACTGATAGCTAGAAAATTGAATAATTTCTCTTGCAGTCCGATGTGGACTTGCATTGCATGCCTAAATAAAACAATATTCTTGTTTCATGTATAAATAAATTTTAAATAAAAGTATTTTGAGAGTTTTTTATTTGTAAACAAATATATTTTGATTAAATTTACTCTATCCTTTTATATTTGGAGTATAAAAGAGTCCAATTTTATGGACTGTTCATAATACTGCCCTAAAAAATCATACTACAAATCACTTATTTCATGAACTTCCAAACCTGATCTTGAAAGTAAAGAAAATCTTGGTAAATTAAAATTTTAAGTGAATAATTAAAGTGGTGAAGAATGATGTCCTATATGTACATGCTGGATTGATCATTTTCATAGGTTTGTTAAATCTTTATGTATTATATACATGATATGCCAATTAGTTGGACACATCTGATTATCTCCCTATAAGCTAGCTCCTCGAATTTTAAAATTCCTATAATACTCTGACCCGGATCCGAATTGTTTATAAGGAGGTTCAGAACGCCATAAAAATTCCTCAAGATTTATAAAGAATCTTCTTACCTTCCTACCCACTTCATTAAAGTCAGTCGCAGAAGAAGATTCCCCCCCTCAGGCTCCAGCTTTATCATTCTTTTGGGGGATGGTTTTTTTTCCTCCCTTTGAACTTTGTGGGATGTGTTCCCTTAATTTAGAGTCGTAGAATTGGAACTAAGATATTCCCTCCTTAGGGCTAAATATTTATATTCTTTATGGTGAATGTCTCATTTTTAGATTAGATATTCCCTCTTCTCTCTATGCACTCAATTTTAGAGCAATTATGCTACTTTTGAACCCCAAAAAGAAAGTTGCATAGTGGATTGATACTAAGCCCCATTTGAATATGTCCTCCCTCTCTCTCTAACTCACCCTTCTCCACATGAATTCGATGGTTGAAGATTATATTATTGACGGTATATGCTCCTTTCGAAGTCTTTCTGTGTAAGTTAATCATATTAGAATCATTTAACTCATTTTATAAGGAAGTAATAGAATACCCTGGTAAGGACACCCACAAGTACTACCACTTTGACCGTACACGTGTCCAACATGATGTTGTGGAAGTTTTTCTATTTTTACCGGATATTAAAAGAGAATTGCTATATAGACAAATAGATTACATAAATGTAAATTTATAAATTAACGTGATTTATGAGATTTATAAGATTTATTTTATATTAAAAATAACTAATTTACATGGACCTAACACTTTAGGTTGGTTTGTTTATGGGAATAAAACTAAAAATTTAAAATACATCTCAAACTCATTATTACATTTTTTTAAATCCTCATACGAAATATAATAAAAAAATTCAACTTTTCAAATTCCAAAACACATTTTTCAAATTCTTAAACAAAACTAATATTAAAAAAATATATGACAACAATTTTTTTTTAATTTTTATCTCATCCCATCTCTAAAAACAAATCAGGCCTAAATTTGTTATAAAATCTATCAATTTATGAATATATTTTTATATAATTTTTTTGTGGCTAAAGTAATTCTGATGATAAATAATCGCCAAAGAATCGATTCACAACTTTTGATCACTTTCTATTGTATATATGGGGCTGCATATATAGTTTCTATTCCTCAATACCCAAAAGCTAACATGCATCTATATATATTATTCATGTTCTGTGTGCGTATAGCTAGGTAATTATAATTGAAAGCCATTTGATTTATGGCGCCTGTATATGTATCGCCAGCAGCTTAAGTACTCATTGAGAGGAACCCAAACTGCAACTAGCTATAGACCTTGCAAACAATATTATTGGTTTTGAATAGAACTCTCAATTTCAAAGATTTGAGTAAAAATTAAATATAAACTCGCAGATAGAAAAAAAGGGAAAAAGATGAAGACAAAAATGAAAAAACAAAAGGAGAGAGAGAGAGAGAGAGAGAGAGAGAGAGAGAGAGTAGTAACAAGAAGAATCATCTTTATGGTGGTGATTTTAAATTCGTACGTACAGAGGTTCTAAAACCAGGTCCTAAGCACATGACCCTCTAGTCTCAGACTCCCTTGATTCCCCTTCTGATCTCAGAGAGCATCTCTCTCCTTTTTTTTTTTTTTTTTTTTTAGCTTTTCTTTTTAACCTTTGTTCTTTGCAAGAAGTTACCAATATCCCTCTGCTTTATCCCCTGCTTTTTCTTTTTCCTCTCTTTCTCTCTCTCTCTCTCTCTCTCTCTCTCTCTCTCTCTCTCTCTCTCACGCACACACACACACAAAACCCTGCTTTATTCCATTTGAACTCGCCCCTAAAAAGAGGACAATCCTCCCTCGATCCTCCTTGTGTTCACAAACATCGCCCCACCTCCCTCCCTCTCTCTCTCTCTCTCTCTCTCTGTGAAACCCAGAAAGGAAGAAGCCAAACACCAACTTTTGCTCTTGTTTGTTCCCACATACTCTCTTCCTATCTGTGCATGAATATTACTACTACAGTTTTGGTCGAGCACCGCCACTACTCTTTCTGTTTTACGTAATAACTTTAATGGCTTCGCCTTCGGAATTAAGCCTGGACTGCAAGCCCCACAGCTATTCTATGCTACTCAAATCTTTCGGAGACCAAATTGAGCAGACACACAAGATCGAAGACTTCCTTTCTCGCCTCGAGGAAGAACGCCTCAAGATCGATGCTTTCAAGCGCGAGCTTCCCCTTTGCATGCAACTTCTCACCAATGGTATTATTTATATTTCAGCTTAATTTCTTCTTCCTGCACATTAATTAGCAACCTTAAAGCACCGTATTCAACATCTTACATATATATATATATATATAGATGTGGAATCATACTAAATACGATGTAATAACGTTGGATATTGACGTTCTCCACCCTGATGTATTAATTAACTACCAACGTCCTTTTTTCCTTTATTGATCTTTATTTCGTTGTAAGACTTAAGAGAGTCCAAAGTAGGCTGTCATTCAACACATTTTGTAAAGATTTAAAGCAAACAAACGATTTCTAACCTCAAGACAAACAAGAAAGAAGAATGAAAAGTAGAGCCTCGTAGTTTACCAAAGCATAATAATAATAATAATAATAATAATAATAATAACATCAAATATATGGAATTCTAGTTATATATACTGAATATTTACATCATGTTGATTATACGTAAGCCATTTTTTAATTTCTTAATTTGAATCTATTTTTTCAGCTGTGGAGGCTCAGAGGCAGCAGCTACAGGCCTACAGAGGGAACCAAGGTCCGAGGCCAGTTCTTGAAGAATTTATACCCCTCAAACAATCAGCATCTGAAAGCTCAGATAAATCATCGAACAATTCTGATAAGGCAAACTGGATGACATCCGCTCAATTATGGAGCCAAGCAAGTCATGATGGAACCAAATCTCAATCAACAATTAATATATCCCCGAAAGAACAACCTGATATCGGCTTCAGTGTTAGTCCAAAACTAGCTTTTGATGGTAAACAGAGAAATGGAGGAGCATTCCATCCTTTCTCGAAAGAAAGGAACTCGTGCCCGAGTCCCACTTTGCGTGATCTTCCTGATTTGGCTCTTGCCTCTGCAGACCAGAAAGAGATGGAGGACAAAAAGTGTTTGGAGACAGAAAACGGGATTTCTTGTCCTAGGAGAGATCATCAGAATATTATTATAGGTAAGGTTGGTAATAATGGAGGGGTGGCGGTTGAGCAAGGAAAAGGACCTGGTCATGGTCATGGTGGTAATTCATCATCAGATGGGCAAACGACCGCAACAACCAGTACTGCTCCTAATACTAATTCTCAGAGTCATAGGAAAGCAAGGAGATGTTGGTCGCCAGATTTACATCGGAGATTCGTGAATGCTCTTCAGATGCTTGGTGGTTCTCAAGGTAACAAAGTCATATATATGATATCATGAAGTTATTGAAGTATGATTTTTAAGATATTAATTATAATCAGATATCTTAATTTACCCGATATGATGATCATAATCGAACAATCATTGTCCTATCAATATCTGAACCATTATCATTATTTAGTATTGTCATAACGAAATCTTTGACCAATATTTTTTGGGTCATGCAAACAGTAGCCACCCCAAAACAAATCAGGGAGCTGATGAAGGTTGACGGTTTGACCAATGATGAAGTTAAAAGCCACCTGCAGGTTTCTCTCTCTCTCTCTCTCTCTCTCTCTCTCTCTCTCTCTCTCTCTCATGCATAGAAATGCAGGGCAGGCATGAAAGAGCCTTTGTACTATTTTAACCTACCTTGACAACGTACCAAACTGCATATTGTTGCATATTCAGTATGATTATGTTGTACATATCAACTGATATACATATATATAATAATGATCTCTTCCCTTTCTCCTTTGTTCCTAGAAATACAGGCTTCACACTAGACGACCCAGTCCAAGCCCACAAGCATCCGGAGCCCCAGCTCCCCAGCTAGTAGTCCTAGGTGGCATATGGGTCCCACCAGAGTATGCCACGGCAGCAGCAGCTCATACGGGAGCCTCAGCTCTGTATGGAACCCATCCTGGCTCGCATGCACCCCAACACTACTGTGGGACAGCAGTTCCACAAGAATTCTATGCTGCACCGCCACCGCCACATCAGTCTCACCACCAGTTGCACCACCACGCTCTCCATGGCCACCAAGTCCACGTGTACAAGACCACGCCACAGACACACAGCTCGCCGGAATCCGACATCAGAGGGACTGGGGACCGGTCGGAGAGCATTGAAGACGGAAAGTCAGAGAGCAGCAGCTGGAATAAGGGTGAGAGTGGTGAGAATGGAGGGGAGAGAAAAGGGTTCGCTGCAATGAGGGTTGAAGATCGTGAGGAAAGCAATGGAAGTGGGATCACTCTCAAGTTCTAAGGCTTACGGTAGAAAAGAAAGCTTTAGGGTTAGGGCTAGCTTTAGGGTAACTCTTGCATGTTTCTATCCCATGTTTATTGTATTGTTGCATGGTAGCATGTTAAAATTAAAAGATAAGAAAATTCTATGTGGGAGGGTAAAAAAGGCATAAAGCAAAAGTGAGTGTTTGTTTTGTTATCCTGGTACCTTTTGATATCTTAATTGGAAAATATTGAAGATTGGATTATATGGGTTTTGGAGTTTTCTGGTATTTCTGCCTTTTTCTACAGACCGATTTGCCTTCAGTTTTACAGAAAATGACGGTTCTGATAAAGATGCTGCAAAAATGCTATTTGTATAAAAATGCTATTTTTGTATTTACACAAAAATGATAGTTACAAAAATGTTATTTGTATACAGTTTATATATATTTTACATATATATCATATAAAAATAATATTTATATACATCTTTTAATTTAATTATTCGGGATTTTTATTTGTATTTCCATCTTATCACATTTTAATTTTTTTAACATTTTTTTGAAATATTTTAGCAGACATGATATTATTGTCACATCATCAATTCCGTAAAAAGTACGTGAGGCCATATATTTGTAGCATTTGTGATATTTCATATGATATGGATAAGGATAAATAATATATAAGATCCTACGTTACTTAAAACTGGTAAGTTTTTTATCTTTATAAAATTCATAATTGACTAATACTTTTAGAGTATTAAGCCATGTAATTTAAGGCTTCCATTGGAAGGTTAACAAAATTTGCGTTAGAAAATAAATTTTAATATTTAAATCTTATGAATCAAATTATGTCACGTTGATAGTATGTGATATAAATGACTTGAAATAACACTACTCTTTTTTGACAAGTACAATTGTACAAATAACACTACTCTTAAAACAATATGATTCCTTGTAAGCTCAGAAATACATGGCCATAGGTTACGACTTTGTCATGGAGGATAACAATCCAATCATGGGTTACTTGGATTTAGATACCCTAAACTTCTTGATGGTCTAGAGCGAAAGAAAAATAAATATATTGAACATCGCAACATGATTTATTTTCATCCGAATTGTAATGTGACCCACTTTGTAGGTCTATTTTTCAACTAATTTAGATCTTAGAATTCGGTCAAAAACTCCAAAGAAATCTCTATCAGAGTTGCTTTCCAATTTCGGGTCCCTATGCATAAAATTAAAAGCCGGCTTCTAGTTTATTCGTTAAAGAAAAATGAACATATGAATATATATTCCATATCAGAAAAACTTTTTACAATTTGTAAAGTAAATATTATTCTAGCAAATTGTGATATGGTGGGTGGGACACAGGTGCCCGAGAAGGGGATCAGCCGGGCCCTCTTCTACTTTCAATTTCCTGTCCGAAATCTGAGTTGCAGAGTTATTGTGATGTAAGGTTAAACGTAAAACATGCAATGAAAGAAGACTAAGCTGGCTTTTAGCCCCATTAATTTAGTGGGAACTTAAAAACTGGGGTTACAGGGGAAGAGTCACCGAAAGCATTTGCCTGATTTCTTTCCACCCTGTGCCTCTCTCAGCTTTCTAAAAAAAACACAACCAAAGCTTTCATAGCTGCCTTTTCTTTATATAGTTTAATTTAGACAGCATATTAATTTTGACCATTGCTTGTTTAAAGCGTATGGCTCCATATGGGGCTCTGGGCATCCACACTAGTTACAGATCTCAAGGTTTTAACTTTAAAGACCTAAAGTGAATATACTCCATCATTCAAAAGAAACATGAGAGAAGTTTGCATTCTTCAGTTCAGGTAGCTAGCAATAATCTGGCAGTGTTGGCACGGCTTTTGGCCATCCTGTCACAGTCAATTGGTCACTCAGTGATAAAAGGAAACAAAAGAACTCAGCTTTCCCATCAAAATGCAGACAATGTAAAAGAACACAATGTTTGTAAACAAAAAATAGAAAGCTTGATAACAAGGCTAAGTGATAATATGAACATAGTTAAATTGTAAAGCTACCAAGAGGCAAACCTCATACTGCCATCACCAAAAGCATCTCTGACTCTAGCACCCGAAATAAAAGGAAATCACACTCGAGCTAGAACTTGAACATTACATAATGCATTTCCATGTGTAAGAATCCCATCCCTCGAGTCAACATCATCACCGACATCAGTTTCAAACATTGGTGTATCAAGTATCAACACGGGTCTGCAGATGAAAGTTTGAGTTAATGCCATGTGCGCCACCATAATCCTCCATCATGACATTATGCATTGCCATCCCTCAAGCCAACATCATCAGCATCAGTTTCCAGCTTTGCTGTATCAACAAGAGCCTGCAGGTGAAAGTTTTAGTTAACTATGTGCCACCATATATTCTCCATTATGACGACTTCATGATTCTAAAGGAACATGATTTTTTTTTTTTTTCATATGGCAGATAACAAGGTAGGAGGATAGAAGGTGAAGATGGAACTCAAGCTCCATTGGAGACTCGAACCTCAGTTTAGACAAATGCCACTACACTAACCCTACCTTACCAGGTCAAAAACAACTACAGAAGGGCAAGCCTTTTCCCTAATGATTTTCAATGAGCATCATATCCTAAGCTTAGTAGTGTAAGGGCATCATGTACGATCTACTAATAAGTTAATAACCCACCACCACTAATGAAAGTTGTAATTTACACAATAATGCTCTGCCTATATATGCCGCAGATATTAATTTTATCATATTAACTTCTTATAAAACGTGTTTATATGCTTATATCATGCTAGTTCCACATGTAACTGCACATTCAATACATGCCATGCCATGCCATGATGGCAGAGCAGACATGCTCAGAGACTATAAATGACAAGGGAGTTAAAAAAAAATTATATCTAGTGTATTTAACAAGATTGCAGTCGACATGCAAAACCACAAACATTTGACTCCAGATTATGTATCATACCCGAAGGCACAAAAATAAAGTGTTATTTGTAAGGCCACATACACACAAGACAAACCTGGAGTTCTTGTTCAGAGCTTTTAAGTCGTTCAGTGTAGTCTTTCACTAGCCGAAAACATTTATACATCTGAAGAACATTCACACAAAGAAACCATTAATTCCAAGCAATATCTAGAGAAATTTCCTAATAGCCAATTGATAATCAAAGTGATTACCTTGGTTAACTGCATCTGGTTGTATGAAGTGTGTTTCTTTGAAGCAATCAGCTCATCCTCCAATTTCTAGATTTATTTACAGAGTTTCCAGTGAGAACATACGAAGGGACTTTAAAGAACTTGTAGTGATAGGAGAGGAAAAATAGAACAGCACATGAGCTAAATCATGAGTGGCGTGTAATTCAAACAAAAAGTCACCTTAGATTCTATCTGTAATTCCATAATAAGTTTTTGTTTCTCTTCTACCCTCTCCTCCATCTGAGAAATCTGACAAACACAAAGAATCTTAGTTTCTTTTGCCACCAACAATGGTAGAATAAAAAAACTAAAACAAACAGCGGTATGAAGATAATAAATTGAAAGTTGCTAGACAAACTTGTGCAGGACTTTAGCCCCACTTAGATGGTGATAGGCACAGCATGTATGTGTCCTTATGTGCAAAGCAAGCTTCAAAAATTTTGGTGCACATTTCACAAACCAATTGGATGACGATGTAGGTGACATGATCATTTGATAGAGAAATATTGGCACAAAACTAGATAAATAATAACTAACCTCCTTTCTGAGTTCATCAATTATATGAGTTAATCTCTCGAATTCTTCTTTTTCCTGATAATGCCATCAAGAAAAATATAACTAAAAAGTTTATCCATGCCTTATTGACATTAACAAGAAAGCCTACAAAATGATGAGCTCACCTGATCATCATAATCATCGATCGATTCAGGTGAAATTTCCCTACCATGACTTCCATTAACATCAAAACTGCAGGAGAGAGCTGGGTTAGGGGAAAGAGGAGACTACACTGATGTGAACAAACTTCCAATGCATACAACTTCAGAATTTTATCATTAATTCATTCATAAGACATAAATGAAGAATTACATTTGTTTCACCTACAACACTATCACTGCTTTCACTTTGCATCCCAAACTTCCAAAAGTTTCATTTTCCACCAAACTACCAAAAATTTTCAATTTGTACCATCAGCTAAAACCTGACCATCTTATATAGCCAATTTTCTAGTTTATTTTAACAGCTAGGTCTTAACCAGGGGTATGAATTGAAAAGTATATGTTGTTTACGTTGCGATTGGCAGTCTGGAAGTATTTTAGGTGAAATTAAGGAAGAAAAAGTGTGATCTCCCCAAAAGAAAATTCATAAATAAGTTATATTTTATTGATAATATCAGTGTTAGAATGTACAAAGGGAAAAGTGTAATTTCCTCAAACATAAAAATATGCTTCAATATACTAATAAAAAAGACTGACTTTCATGAATAAGAAACAAGTACAGATAAATAATGTTAATTTAAAAGGCAGTACAGATAAAATTCCTGACTTTCAGGAATGATGGTCAACAATAAAAGTAAAAAGGATTTTACCCATTCTGTCTATTTGAATGTTGATCTTTATCATTGTTGACACTTTTATCACGCTGATTGGTCCTGTCCCACTCCCTTTCCAGATCCAAATCCAAGTCTCTCTCCCAATCCTCGTCATGGTTCCTGCTGTGCTCTTGCCCATTGTCCACCATATCTCCATCTTCATCTCTATCTCTAGTAAGGAAAGGATCCCTTACTCCATCATGAATACGTGCATGGTCATATCCTCTTTCCCTCTCCCGAACATGATCACGAGATCGATCACGCTCTCTAGACCAATCATTGTTTCGATCCCGATACCGATTCCTCTCCCGATCATAACCTCTTTCTTGATCTCTACCTCTATCCCAGTCAGTGCCTCTCTCAACTTTACGTTGAAAGCTTTCTCTATCAAAGTTTGATCTTCCACCCCGACTCCAGACTCCGTTTACTTTAATAACTCGCCCATCAATAGTCTAATTTAAAGCTTCATAATGTCAAAGGTCTAAAAAGCTCAAACCAACAATAAAAACAAGACTTTCATCTTTATCATGATTGAATATAATTCATTTAAAGTAAAGACGAACCCTTAACATCACATACCCTGCCATTCATGTCATTGATGGCATCAACTGCTGATCGAGGACTTGTAAAAGTAACAAAGCCATAGCATTTTCCTCGAGTAGCATGGTCATTAATAATCTGTAGGAAAAATCAGTACAAAGTATGTAGTAATTTATGCTTTGCAATCAAATAATGTGTAGCAAAGTGCAAACAAAGAATTCTACATACAAGATTATTCTTTTAATTGCTAGCAACAAGATTAAAACAGATGGCCTGCATGAAAAGTACAAGATTTGCAATGAATTAGCAGAGAGATCATTCAACATCCCCACATACAAGATTCATATCGAAGAAATCTGTTGCATATTCAGCTGTCTCGAAACAGACAAACCTAGTATTAGACTTAATTTCTGCGGGAATTATTACGAGAAAATATCCCAAGAATAAGTAAGAAAAACAAAGCTTGGGAAGACTTGCAAACATAGCACATTCGCTATTCCCACCCAAAACATCGGCCCGAATAGATATACCAACTTTTTGACCGCCAATGTTACTTCTCTCCCAGCAAGCAAAATAACACGGAGCACAGTATAAACAGGAAAGAGAAGCGACAAAGCCATCGATTAAACATACAGATAAACCCTAACATAAACCCTAAAGACCAATTAAAATCGTAGCGACAATCAGAAGAGGAAATAAGACTCGTGTTCGTGCAAATGCGAGAGAGAGAGAGAGAGAGAGAGAGAGACGAGGGGATGTTGACCTTAACGGCGACGACGGAACCGTACAAATCGAAGACTCTGCGGATGCTCTCCTCGGTGGCGTCGTATGGAAGCCCGCCCACGTATATCGAGCTCTCGTCGTCGATCGTCATTTCAGTGGCCTTTGGCCCTTGGCAAACTCCAAGCCAAGATTGAAGGGGAAATTGAAACTTTCGGACCTAGGTTCTACTTCTATGTTCTAGTCTCATGCCTGTGCCCGATAAATATCCTATCTTTCTGTAAAAAAATAATAATAATAAATAATACCATTTTGTTTATTAATTTGGAAATCACACACTGAGATATATTCAACCGAATATAATTTATGTTAAATTTAAAACTCAAATTAAAAATAATAATATATTTTTAATAAAATAAATTATATTTACAGTTGTAAGGTGTGCCTACTCTGCAGTCTGCCCTCTATTTAAAAAAAAAAAATAGATAAATCTAACACATATGATGAAATCATTTTTTTCATGGTAGATAATGGTTTTTTCAAAGAGAGTGTGCAACTCTTAAGACTTTATTAACATTATTGTATTATTAAATATATTGTAAAATGATTGAAGGAATATTATTGTTCTTCAAACTTTTACATTTTTTCGAGTTTGTATCCATTATTCCATACTCAAACTCTCTAATCAAAATTGACAAAACTCTAGGCATGTGAATATTATTAAAATTTTACTAAGTTAAAACTCTAAAATACATTGTTAAAATCTCATGCACCTAAAATCTCTTAGATTCAAATAGGTAAATGAACAAAATGTGTAAGTTGAAAAAAGCGATGGTTCATAGTGAAAGTTGGAGAAAAGTTTATATTTTTCTTTTTTTTAAAAGTGATTAAGAATATAAAAAAATGAATGCAAATAAATGTAAAAAAAAAAATGATTTTGAAGATTTTGGATTTTTAACATAGTGTGGTTTGGATTGAGAGATGAGATGAGTTTAGTTTATTTTTTAATATTATTATTATTTTGAAATTTAAAAAAATTGAATTGAGATTTTAAAAAAATGTATTGAGATTTGTATTTTATATAGAATTTAAAAAATATATAATAATGAGTTTGAAATAAATTTAGACGAATTCGTCTCATCTACGAATTCAAACAAGGCGTTAGTTTCACTTTCTTAATTTATGAACTATTACTCTTGTAAATATTTTAAACAAAAATTTAAATTTTTTTTTTTTGCAGGTATGATAGTATTTTTTTTTAAATATATATATTTTTGTAATTATTTAAACTATTTTTAAAATTATTATTTAAACTATAACAAATATGAGTATGGGAGAAAGTGTCGAAAATTAATTTATTTTATTTAATAAAATAAGTTATTGATAAAATTTAATAAAGTAAGTTATTGATAAAAGATGGTTTAAGAGATATTAGTAATTAGCCATATTTGAAAAACCATTGTCTACCCCTTAAACATTTTTCCCTAAAATAGAGATTTGGATGCCAGGTGGGATTTTAACCAAATCCCTAAAATTGGCACTAAATTGCACTTGCCACTAAAAGCTTGCCGTGTTACCCTCCTTAAACTTTGTAATCTTATGCCAAAAAAGAAATTATATTATTATTTGTAGTCGTAAAATGTATAAGTATCGCATAATTATTTTAAAAAAAGTGAATAAAATATAGGATCAGTATAGAAGAATTACTTATTTAATAATAAATTCTACTTTTTTTAAAGTAATTATACAATAATGTTTATTCATTCTACATCTATATGTAAAATTATTGATGCCAAAATTACCTCTCCAACCATGCACGGGGCAACTTACTTTCAATTGTTCATCTTTTTGAGTGCACGCACCTCCTATTTTCTTCAGATTCTTTTAACTTTCAAATTTCAGACCGTTCTTACTTCTTTAAACTATAAATGGGCTTTTGGGGCCAACCGTGCAGACCATCACCTTGATGCCTTTCATGTTTATGTGGGCTGACTGTCTATAGGATTTAATTTTTAATTGGGCTAACCTCTTGTTGGGTATTTTTATGTTGAGTTGGACTTAACATTTAAGTTGGGCTTAGTTTTAAATTAGATAAAGATATTAGCCCAAGAACACGCTTAATTTTACAAAACATATGAAAGGGAAAACTAGGAATAAAATATAGGCTACGCATTAAATTAAGATTTGATTATAGTAATAACTTACAAGAATTTTAATATTGTTAAGTGTATTTTATGAACCGTACGTTTCCACTATTATTTTCATAGACTCGAATAAAAGTACATATTCCATATATATTGATATTCTAAAGATTTGAAGTTATATTAATTAGGATTTAAAATAAATATATGATATTAGCAGTTAATAACTTTAGCAAATATTTTACTAGATTAATTCCCTAACATTTCATGGCATTCCATGGCATACATGATCTAAGTACTACATGACAATTGACATACATTATCTAAATACTTCAAGACATTACATGGCATACATGATTTAATCTCTATGTGGACATTGCATGTGATTTTCATAACATCTCATCCATCAAACAACAAATCCATATTAGGCTTATTAGCATAACATATATATAGGCTCACTTATAAGCATATCATCACAATTTATCGAGATTTGTGAAAATTTAAAGGGTCTAATATTGATTTGGCTCGTAGCGTCACGTAAGTAATGTAGGTAATTACAATACACTTTTCATGTCATGATTGCTAGATGGATCTTCATCTTTTGTTTTTGATTTCAGTTTTCACATTCATGTATGGAATAACCCCTTTTCTGCATTAATAATGACAGTAAACCACCATGTTCTTGTTTCTTTGATGTTGATCTTCTAACTAGCTAGCTATATTAATGTCATGATCACGACTTGAAGTTGTGATCAGAACAATTATTTTCATTAGGTTACTTCTTTATTTGTTTTTTACACAAAGTTGTGATGATCACTAATTTGTTTAACCTATGTATATAACTCGATCATTTTAGGTTAGTTTAGAAGATAAATCTCTACAAAATAGGTAAGAACAATCAGCATTAATTTTCCACGCAACTCTTGGTGAGTTTTTGGCAATCCAATGGGGGTTAGACTTTGGTCAAGAAACACAATGATCAAAATTAAACATGTCCAATGTCATAATAAAAGTGAATGTAATAGTGGATCCTGGCAACTTTCGATCAAAGGTGAGTCCAGGTGAACTCCCAGCTGCTGAGCACAGGAATATCTGCTATGCGGATATTGGCATTGAATACAATCCCGACCGTGCTCACTTACTTTGAGGGTGCCCTGAAAAAGATATCTCCATCCAAGATAAGGGATAAAGTGATAATCGAATTGAACTTCCGCAACGGAACTATCAATGCCTGTTCTATTAAGGGAAGAGTAGTGCTAAGGGATCCCGGGATCCCCGCTGCCGCCATATAGTGTAAATTTTTTTTACATTTTTTTTCATTTCATTTTATTTTTACAAAAACAATAAAATAATATGTGGAGATAAAATATATGTAAATTTTTTAATTTTTAATTTTTTTTCTATTTAAAAACTCCCATAAGGCCGTGGTAGGGTCCAAATGTCGGGATACATATATTTACACATTAGGGAAACATGATTGCAATGAACGGGTACGTACTTACATTGATCCTAGCTAGACCACTAGTACACTACGTACGTAGTTCTTTTGTTGCATGTGTTAAATATCATTTTACTTTTATTTTTCTTTCTTTCCCGTACTGTTTACATATATATATATATATATATGCTCCATGTTTCGACAGAACTGTTATCGTCATGAAAAGCACAGCCAAAAAGATGATCAAGTCATTCATGTGGAAATCGGAAGATCGTCAATGAAAGAAAAGTGGTGTTTGATCTTAGTGTATGTTATATGGTTGCATTAAGTATACTTTCTTCTTTTATTTTTTACTTACATGGTATGTTGAACATGACCATCATACTTTATTCTTATTTCTTACCAATATTGCCATGATGATGATGATCTGCTAGCTAGCTAGCTAGCTGCTTGATCTCTTATACCTAATATATATCCAAAGGTCTGCCTTGTAAATGTCCACAATATTTTGTCCGCATAGAATGCAGTTTCTTTGAATTGGTAATATTTTTTATTCTAATATTTTTTATTCGACCAAGGAAAAACAATATGTTAAGACAAATATAAATTATTGAATTTATTTTTCATATAATATAAGTGGTGATTTGATACAATCAAGCTGACAGAAAGATAGATGTAGAATAATAGGCCATTTAAAACTATGTGATTTAATTTTATCTCATTTTATTATTACAATTTTTTCAAATTTCTAAACAAAATATAATAAAATTTCCAAATCCATTCAACAGATGAATGATACAATAAGGTTAATAGCCACGTAACGTGCATATATATAAGCATGTGATATTAAACGCCAAAAGTTATTTTATGTAAGGAATATACAACTTCCAAAAGCATTCAAGGTAATTACCATCTAATATATGAAGATACAAACTTTCTACAATGGAAAATCAAATACAGCCTTCTTTATGTATCAGTAAAACCTATTCATCACTGTTTCAAAGCCAAGTTGCAATGCAACCACAGTCACGGTGCGCGCAGAATTTAATATATCGGGCCCATCAAAGCCATCTAGCTATACCACTTTACAATTCCAATTTTTAAGTTTTTAAACCAAACCAATTGGGAAAAAGGGGGCATAAAAAAAAAAAATCTATGAGCCTTAATGATTCCCTCCAAATCATGCTCTGGTTAGCGAAAGAAAATATCTGACACATTTTCTTTATAGATTTCTTTCAGGGTGAAACAGAAGTCCAATTGTGAGATTTGTACAAAGCCCAATCTCTCTTTCTGTATGGGGAGAGGGTCACTTCAGAAGATGCATACAATCAGTTGCCTTTTCTTTTCTTGATAAGTAATTGTAAATAAAAGCTTTGGGCTATGCCTATTGTTCATTGAATTAATTTTTTTTTCTTATAAAAAAAATTGTAAACTAAAGATCTGTTGTTCATTAATAAGACATAAACGAAGAATTATATATAAAAAAAAAATGTAAATTAAATATCTGTTGTTCATTCATAAGACATAGTTGAAGACTTAGTTGTTTCAACCACAACACTATCACTGCTTTTACCTTGTATCCAAAACTTTCAAAAGTCTCAATTTTCCACCAAACTACCGAAAATTTTCAATTTGTACCATCAGCTAAAAGCCTAAAACCTGACCATCTTATATGGCCAATTTCTAGTACATTTTAACAACTAGGTCTTAACCAGGAGTATGTACCGAAAGTATATGTTGTTTACGGTGCAATTAGCAGTTTAGGGTTCAATATCAAAACTGGAAGTACCATTCATTTTATAGGAGAAATTAAGGGAGAAAAAGTAACAAAGCCATGGCATTTTCCTCAAGTACTATGGTCATTAATATTCCGTAGGGAAAATCGGTACAAAGTATATAGTAAATTATTCTTTGCAATCAAACAATGTGTAGCAAAGTGCAAACAAAGTAATCTACATACAAGATTACTCTTTTAATTCCTAGCAACAAGATTACAACAGATGGCCTGCATGTAAAGTACAATATTTGCAATGAATTAGCAGAGAGATTATTCAACATCCCCACATACAAGATTTATATGGAAGCAATCTAGTGTTGCATAATCAGCTGTCTCTGAAGCCAGAACATACTAACCTGGTATTAGACAATTTCTACGGAAATTCATTACGAGAAAATATCCCAAGGGGCCAAGAAGAAGTAAGAAAAACAAAGCTTGGGAAGACTTGCACAACATAGCGCAATCGCTATTCCCACCCAAAACATCAGCCCGAAAAATATACCAACTTTTTGACCGCCAATGTTACTTCTCTCCCAGCAAGCAAAATAACACAGAGCATAGTATTAACCATGAAAGAGAAGCGACAAAGCCATCAATTAAACATACAGATAAACCCTAACATAAACCCTAAATGCCAATTAAAAACGTAGCAACAATCAGAAGAGGAAATAAGCTGGTGTTCGAGCAAATGCTTGAAAGAGACACATGGGGAGAAATAGAGACGAGGGGATGTTGACCTTAACGTCAGAAGATCTATCAGCCATTTCTTGTTCTTTCATTCTGCCCATTTGAATTCCTGCGTCCGATCTCTTCTTTCACCTTCAAAGTCCGCCGTCACGCCTTCTCTGCTCTGGGTGTTGTCGTCGCCATTACCCCTTCTTTGCTCTGGGTCTTCCGTCGCCATTTCACAACCTCAACCCAGCACCCTGCGTCGTTGTCTCTCATTCTCTACAAGACAAACAACTTTGCAAGAATCCGGTAAGTTTCCATCAGGCAAGTTTCCACATCGCCGATACTCACTGTCTGTTGAGGACCACCCATGTGTTGATATTCTCCAACTCATCTTGAGGTCCACCCATGTGGTGATATTCCACATTGTGATGAGAACCACCATGTGTATTGGAATGATTGAGCATCTCCAGCTCATGTTACATGGAGGGAAAAGTCCAACCTCTCCTATAAATATGAGAGGAATATTGAAGCTAAAATCATCCCAACAAGAAGAAGTGTTTGAGTGTGTGAGAGTGTAAGTGCCATTTGAGAGATAGAGAAGCATTGAGAGTGTTTGTAATCTTGTACAAATATTTTAAATAGTAAGTTTCCGCTCCAGTGGACGTAGGCAAATTGCCGAACCACTTCAATATTGTCTCTATCTATTATATGTTTGTTTTCTGGGCAGCATTAGGCACAACAATTGGTATCAGAGCTTCGGTTCGTGCTATCCAGAAAATTTCAATTGCTCGAAATCAACTTTTGATCACACCAAAACGTTCCTCTCGTCAAGACGGATCCGTTGCAGCGAACGGCATCGAAAACGAACATCGGAGGAGCCCGTACACGCCATTTGAAGGTCGGAGCGTGTATCACACGCGCCTAATAGATCTGGACCGTCCGATTTTTAGATCTGATTTTAAGCTTGATCTTAGCCATTTGGAGTCCGATTTCGACGATCAAATAGTGCTTTTCAACTATTTGGATTATTCCGGACTCATCCGTACGGTTAGAATTTCGAAATTTATCTTCTAAAATTTCTTAATTAATATGGAGGGTGTTGGGGAAGTTAAGAACTCTGGAAATGCCAGTAGTTCAGGGCGTAAGTTCACAGTTTCAAATGCCAAGTTTGAAATTGAGAAGTTTGATGGAACTTCTAACTTTGGTATGTGGCAATGTGAAGTGATGGACGTTTTGATCCAACAAGAGTTGAATATGGCGTTGGAAGCGAAACCCAACGATATGTCAGAAAAGGATTGAAGGAAGCTTAACACCCAAGCTTATAGTACAATCCGTTTGTGCCTTACTAAAGATCAGAAGTATTTTGTCATGAGAGAGACAAATGCAAATGAACTTTGGCAGAAATTGGAGGATAAGTTCATGAAGAAAAGCATTGAGAGCCGTTTGCATTTGAAGAAAAAGCTCTTCAGATTCCAATTTCGTGAAGGTATTAGTATGTCTGAACATTTGAATAGTTACAATCAAATTCTTGCTGATCTACTAAACTTGGATGTTGAAATCCAAGATGAAGATAAGGCTTTACTTTTGTTAAATTCCTTACCCGATACATATGGTCATTTAGTTACAACATTATTGTATGGGAAGGAGAAAATTAGTTTTAACGATGTTTCTAGTTCTCTGATTAGCAATGAGTACCGAAAAAAGGATAAGCAGGTACAGCTAGATACATCAAGTGAAGCACTGATAGCAAGAGGGAGATCGCGGTCAAGGTATCCCGGAAAGAAGAAATGTTTTCAATCGAAAACTCGGGCCACATCACGTGGTTCATCAGTCGGCAGAAAACTCGCCAAAGATGAGTGTTCCTATTGTCACGACAAAGGACACTGGAAAAAGGATTGTCCCAAATTGAAGGGACAACAGAAGAATCAACCAATCACAGCAAATGTCGCGGACAGAGATGAAGATCTAGACATTGCCTTGACAGGTTCATCATTGATTTGTCATCCTGATGAATGGATTATGGATTCCGGATGCACCTATCATATGTGTCCCAATCGGGACTGGTTTACTGACTTCACAGAGATTGAAGGTGGAGCAGTACTTATGGGCAACGACAGTGCCTGTAAGACTCGAGGGATAGGGAGCATTCGGTTGAAGCTGCACGATGGAACTGTCAAGACTTTGACCGAAGTTCGATTCGTCCCGGACTTGCAGAAAAATCTTATCTCATTAGGATCTCTGGATTCAAAGGGATTCAGAAGCACTATTGAAGACGGAACTCTCAAAGTGGTAAAGGGAGTTCAGGTGGCTATGAAAGGCTTGAGGCGAGGAAACCTGTATTTCTTGCAGGGAAGTACTGTTGTTGGAAGAGCTTCTACAAGTTGTGAGAAGCTAGATGAGACTGATGCTGACACTACCAGACTTTGGCATATGCGTATGGGACACGCTGGAGAAAAAGCTTTGCAAACACTCGTAAAGCAAAACTTACTTAAAGGTGCCAAGACTGGTAAATTGTCTTTTTGTGAGCACTGTGTATTGGGCAAGCAGACGCGAATCAAATTCGGAACCGCTGTTCACAATACACAGGGGATACTTGACTATGTACACTCCGATGTTTGGGGACCTACCAAAATTGCATCTTTTGGAGGTAAGCATTGGTTTGTAACTTTTGTAGATGATTATTCTCATCGTGTGTGGGTGTATACGATGAAGAATAAAGATGAAGTGTTGAACATCTTTCTTGTTTGGAAGAAGATGATTGAGACTTAGACCGGCATAAAAATTAAGCGGCTCAGATCAGATAATGGAGGGGAGTATACTCTAGACCCTTTCATGGAAGTATGCCGGAGAAAGGGAATAGTCAGACACTTCACGGTACGAGGAACACCGCAGTAAAACGGTGTGGCAGAACGGATGAATCGTACTTTGCTAGAGAAAGTACGATGTATGTTACTAAATGCTGAATTTAGTAAACAATTTTGGGCTGAAGCTGTGACATATGCATGCCACCTCGTCAACAGACTACCCGCAGCTGCCAATGGCGGGAAGACACCCATTGAAATGTGGAAAGGTACACATGCTACTGATTATGACTCTTTACATGTTTTTGGATGTCCAGCTTACTATCATGCTAAAGAAAGTAAGCTTGACCCTAGAGCCAAGAAAGCAAAATTCTTAGGCTTTAGCTCTGGTGTAAAAGGGTATAGACTCTGGTGCATAGAGTCTAACAAGGTAATTATCAGTAGAGATGTTACTTTCAACGAATCTGAGATTATTAAGTCACATAAGCATAAAGATTCCAGTGAAGGCAGCTATGATGGCGAAACACCTGGTGATTCGCAGAAGGTGGAGTTTATCACTCCAATTGATTCAAGAGAAGACAGACAAGAGGAGGTTGATAGTCCAGTCACAGCACCTCCAAGTCAAATTGAATCAATAGCAACCAATAGACCGAGATGAGAGAAATGTGTACCGACACGTTATGCAGACTACGTGACATATGCACTACCAATTGAAGGGGGTGAGATCCCCACCCATTACAGAGAAGCCATACAATCCAGTGAAAATGATGAATGGATAAAGGCGATGACTGAGGAGATGCAGTCTCTTCATAAGAACCAGACTTGGGAACTTGTGCCACTGCCACAAGGAAAGAAGTCAATTGGCTGTAAGTGGATCTTTAATCAGAAAGATGATCAAGTTGCTAAAAATAGAATTAGATACAAATCTAGATTGGTAGCCAAGGGCTATGCTCAGACAGAGGGAATTGACTACAGTGAAGTATTCTCTCCTGTTGTGAAGCATTCATCCATTCGGATATTGCTAGCTTTGGTTGCACAATATGATCTTGAGTTAGCACAACTTGATCTGAAGACAGCTTTCTTGCATGGTGATCTGGAAGAGGAGATTTATATGTCTCAACCAGAAAGGTTTAAAGAAACTGGTAAAGAAAAACTGGTTTGCAGACTGAAGAAATCTCTCTATGGACTGAAGCAGTCACCTCGGCAATGGTACAAGCGGTTTGACCGTTTTATGATGGATCTGAAATACACTCGTTGCCAATACGATCATTGTATGTATTTCAGAAAACTTGCAGATGGATCTTTCATTTATTTGCTTTTATATGTAGATGATATGTTGATTGCATGTAAAAGCAAGGTGGAGATAAATCGTTTGAAAACTCAGTTGAGTCATGAGTTTGAAATGAAAGATCTAGGAGAAGCACGAAGAATATTGGGGATGGAGATCAGCAGAGATAGGGTGAAATGTACAGTTCACCTTACTCAGAAGCAATATCTGACGAAAGTATTGCAACGCTTCAATATGAAATCAAGTTGAAGCCTGTGAGTACTCCAATGACCCCATATTTTAAGCTCAGTGCATTGGAGTCTCCTAAAGATGATGAAGAACGGGACTACATGAAAAATGTCCCATATGCAAGTGTTGTTGGTAGCCTAATGTATGCCATGGTATGTACACGACCTGATATCTCACATGCCGTCAGTTTGGTCAGTCGTTATATGCATAATCCTGGAAAGAAGCACTGGCATACGGCTAAATGGATTCTACGGTATATTCTAGGAACCGTATATCTTGGTTTGAAGTTCGAGAAGAGTGAAGATAATCTAGTAATTGGATACGTTGACTCAGACTATGCAGGTGATCTTGACAAACGGCGGTCGACAACTGGATACGTGTTCACTATGTCTGGAGCACCAGTTAGTTGGCGATCAACTTTGCAGTCTACGATTCCACTGTCATCCACAGAGGCTGAGTATATGGCTGTAATAGAAGCCGTAAAAGAAGTCATTTGGTTACAGGGATTGGTAACAGATTTGGGAATTGAGCAGCAAAAATTTACCGTTTACTGTGACAGTCAGAGTGCAATTCATTTGGCCAAGAATCAAGTTTATCACTCTCGAACAAAACATATAGATGTCCGTTTCCACTTCGTACGTGAGATATTGGAAGAAGGGGACATTCTACTTCAGAAGATTGGCACTGAAAATAATCCAGCAGATATATTGACAAAAGTTGTCACTGGAATCAAGTTCCAACACTGCTTGGACTTGATTAATATCTCACACTGCTGAGCACCTAAGGGTGCATTGGCGCCTTAGGGCGCATTTGATAGCGGAAATCTTTCATGGCAAACGAACATTTCAATAAGGAGGTGAAATCATTGCAAGGATGCAACATGTAGTATCCTAGTATGGCACACTTGGGTGGAGTGGGTGATTGTTGAGGACCACCCATGTGTTGATATTCTCCAACTCATCTTGAGGTCCACCCATGTGGTGATATTCCACATTGTGATGAGAACCACCATGTGTATTGGAATGATTGAGCATCTCCAGCTCATGTTACATGGAGAGAGAAGTCCAACCTCTCCTATAAATAGGAGAGGAATGTTGAAACTAAAATCATCCCAACAAGAAGAAGTGTTTGAGTGTGTGAGAGTGTAAGTGCCATTTGAGAGATAGAGAAGCATTGAGAGTGTTTGTAATCTTGCACAAACATTTTAAATAGTAAGTTTCCGCTCCAGTGGACGTAGGCAAATTGCCGAACCATTTCAATATTGTCTCTATCTATTTTATGTTTGTTTTCTGGGCAGCATTAGGCACAACACGGTCTTCATCCCATTCTTTGCAACTTTATCCCATTCTTTGCAACTTTCAGACTTTGGAGGCAGATTGGTTGTGCGCAAATCTTTTACAATTTATAAAAAAAGGAAAAGTCCATTATCTTTATTTTTTTATAAGTAAAAAAAGGTACAGAAAAATTCCATTATCTCAAATTTAAAGCGAATAAAATTTCGATTGATTTGAGAAATAATCATTGTCAAACTTAAATTCTTTTAATTTTTTTTATGGGATTTTTGCTTACTGTAGACTCTAGTTAAAGAGCTTCTTTGTCCATTATTCGGTCAAAATTATTTTTTCGCTATGCTTTGTAATATTTCACCAAAGATCTGATTAGCAAGTGAGAACCTAGTTTTAACCCATTTCACAAGAACGATTTCATCAAGTTTAATCCTTTGGATGGAAGAAATTAAACCATATCACTTGTTAAAAAAAAACATATATCTAAAGGTGTAAAAAGACTAAATCGGACCGATGGAACAGACCGGACCAGTTGTCTCGGACCGGTTGGAGTCTGGTCCAAAAAATGTATGGACCGGAAAATTTCGGTCCTGTCCCGGTCCAGGGAGTTCATCCCCCTGGACAGGACCGGACCGGACCGAATCCCTACTTCTTTTTTTATTTTTATTTTTAAATGATATACCTCTTTCAAAGACTCTTCAGAAAATAAAATATATTTCAAATGCTATAAATAAAAAAAGAAAAAGTCAATATCAAATTTTTTACAAGCAGTGGCTTCATTCTATTGGATTCCTCATAATATCTTTCAATCTTGTCTTCTAACTTTGTGAGGAGCCCTGTTAAGTTATTCACTCATGATTCTAAAAAGAGGTTGTTGTATAGTTTGTAGAGAAATAATATTGTAAGAATAATGTGTAAAGGTTCTGGTTGGTTTTGATCTTTTAATCGGGTTTCATTTAGTTTGTGGAATCGATATCCTTTGCTTTAGTTGGTTTCATCACTTCTTCCAAAATGTTGGTGGATTACTGGTATATTTATTCATTAACAAGTTCTTTTGGGTAAATAATGTGTAAAGGCTCTTATTGGTTTTGATCTTTTAATCGGGTTTCATTTAGTTTATGGCATTGATATCCTGTGCTTTAGTTGATTTCATCATTTCTTCCAAAATGTTGGTGGATTACTGGTATTAATGCTTATTCATTAACAAGTTCTTCTCTCAACTCGATTGGATTTGTATATGGGATTTAAGTTTTCCTTCTATATTTGCCCATTTTATCTTCTTTTTCGTTTGAATGAGATATTGCTCTGTTTTCTTCTTTTCTGATTAATAATTTGATTAACAAATGTAGTCTCTTCCTGATCTCTTGCTTGATTATAGAAAGGGTCACTACTCAAGGTGACAAAGTTTGGTGCATTGTAATCAAGAGGCTCATGCCCACTTCAGTTTTGGACCACTAAGTGTCTATCAATGAACTACTTGGATCGCAACTGTTGATGTACTGTGTGCTACATTATTTCAAGATGCCACTCTTAGCTGAATCTGGTTAAGCTACTTGGCTTTATACAAAACATGATGCCAAATCATTCATTGTAATAGCTTACCAAAAATACAATTGCTATGATCCTCTTTTTATTATCTGGATGCAACTTTTAAGAGTTAATAAATATAACTTATATTCAACTTTCAAAACGACGTTGTTTTTGTTTATCAAATATTTACATGTCTTGACAAATTTTGGTTTATCATATATTTACATCCAATATATGCTGCAGTTTCAGATCTAAAGGGAGCCATTAAATCCTTGTTCCCCAACTTATAATAATCGATATGGATTGGATGGTATTGGATGGTGTCTCTCATATTGTTTTCTTTTATTTTTTGGGCTCCTTTTTGTTTGTCAAGATCAATAAAGCATCCACATACCACAACAAAAGAGGATCAAATGCTGTCTGTCATGGGATGAGCTTAGTACCTACACTTACCAAGATTAAAGTACAAGAAAGAAGCTTTGAATATAATATAGTTCTATTGTCATCAGTTACTAAATATTCATATATTTTTTTTTCAAGTTTGTATATGAAGCAACCAATTTATAGTTGCAATTTTGATGCCCTTGTGTGAGAGATTCTTTCTATTACCTCTTTCCTTCTCTTGTTTTAAATTTTCAAAACAGTAAATAAATGTGATGATGGCAATACAATATTATTATTATTTTTTATGGGCCAAATTATTAATTGATGAGAACAGAGTGAAAGGAAATGCTTCCAATTGATTGGAGGGAGGCCCATTTGGGGATTTTGTGCGTAATAATTTTGTGGAATTATTAGTAATGAAACTCCCCCATCCAAAATTAAAGATCGGACAAACAAGTTGTCTCAAGGGAATCACCTTCTAACCTATGATTACTTGTTTCATCCTCATATGCAGGATTAATTTTCAACAGAAAATAAATGCACTGGTCCATGCAAGATATCTTGAATGGTAGATTAAACATATTAAAATTAGAGATAACTGAGTGAAAATATATGTCAAAGCACCAAAATTTAAAACCAAAACATCAACAGCATCTATCTTGACAAAACACTTGGAAGATGGGACAAAATTCTGTCTTAATACATACGTAGTAGTTGCTACCTTTCAACAAAAGTAGAAACCTAAAATAGTAAGACAATTGCTCTACCAGATCTCTCCAAATAAATTGATGAGGGGGCAACACTGATCCTCTCAGCAACTTGGTCAAGGTCCCGCTCACTAGTTGAGGTGATTCTCCTTCCACTATCAGCCATAAATAAAAAAGATATCAGCAAATAAGATCACTGCGCACAACATTAACACCAATCCAAGATAAGATCACTACGCACGTCAATAAGACCAACAAATATAGAAAGAAAACTTAAACCAAGATACGAATCCGATCAAGTTGTGAGAAGAACTTACTAATGAATAAACATTAATACAGTAATCTACCAACATTTTGGAAGAAATGTTGAAACCAAGTAAAGCACAAGATATCAATTCCATAAACAATTATTTACCTCACCCCCCAAAAATAAAAAACTTTTGTGCAAGCCACAAAAAATGGTGTTGAAATCAAAAACCAGTTAAGAACACATTATAAACCAAAGAAAAAGAAAAATCCACAAGACTCAGAAGGTTCAAAAATTCTTAAAACATTATTTCTCTACAAGCTACACAACCATCTCTTTTTAAAACCATAAATGAATAACTTCTAACAGGACTCTTGACAAAGTTAGGAGACAACATTGAAACATATCATGAGGAATCCAATAGAATGAAACCACTGCTTGTAGAAAATTCGATATTGACTTTTTCTTTCTCTATTTATAGCATTCGAAACATGTTTTATTGTCTGAAGAGAATCTTTGAAAGAGGTATATGTTTTTTTTTAACAAATGATATAGTTTAATTTCTTGCATCCAAAGGATTTAACTTGATGAAATCCTTCCCGTGAAATGGGTTAAAACTGGATTCTCACTTGCTAATAAGATCTTTGATTAAATATTACAAAGCATAGTGAAAACGCAATGTTGACCGAATAATGCACAAAGATGCTCTTTAACTACAGTCTACAGTAGGAAAAAATCTCATAAGAAAATCAAAGGAATCAAGTTTGACAATGATTATTTCTCAAATCAATCGACATTTTATTCTCTTTAAGTTTGAGATAATGGACTTTTCCTTTTTCTATAATTTGCAAAAGATCTGTGAACAACAACCAATTTGCCTCCAAAGTCCTAAAGTTGCAAAGAATTGGATGAAAACATTGAGTATGGGTGATGTGGAAACTGAAAACTTGTTTTGTTGGAAACTTACCGGATTCTTGCAAAGTTGTTTGTCTTGCAGAGGATAAGAGACGACGCAAGAGGGTGTTGGGTTGAAGATGTGAAACAGCGACTGTTGTGTGTATAAAACTGTCCAAAATCACATAAGACGATATTTAAGTGGTTCATCAATTTACATATATCCACTGGTGCCAAAATCTAATATGTTTATATGAGATTACAAATACTCAAAAGTTTATCTTGTCCACTTTCTCTATTTTGCACACACTTCTTCACACATCAGAGCTCTCTTTTCATAGAAGAAGTTTTACAAAATATTTACTAAATATATACCATCATTGATGAGCATTAGAGAGCTACAGCAGCCAAGTTTGAACTTCTACATTCACATGGTGCAATGCAGTCTCCTATAGCTACAGCAGCTATATTTAGGACGATGCAGGGATGGAAGGTGTAGAGCATCCAACCTTGAACTTCTGCATTTACACTTAGGTGACTTTTTCAACAATCACCCCCTCCACCCAAGTGTGTCATACTAGACTGCTTACAAACTTATTCATTTTTCAAATGAATGCACCTCATTTTTCGACATGAGAGACTTCCGCTATCAAATGTGCCATAAAGCGCCAATGCACCCGAAGGTGCTCAGCAGTGTGCAATATTGATCAAGTCCATGCAGTGTTGGAACTTGATCCCTGTGATGACTTTCGTCAACATATCTTTTGGATTATCTTCAGTACCAATCTTATGAAGTATGATGTCCTCTTCTTCAATATTTCACGTATAAAATGAAATCGAACATTTATGTGTTTTGTTCGAGAGTGATACACTTGATTCTTGACCAGATGAATTGCACTTTGACTGTCACGGGAATTAGTAACCTCTTGTTGCTTAAATCTCAAATCTGTTACCAGTCTCTGTAATCAAATGGCTTCTTTTACGATTTCTGTTATAGCTATGTATCCAGCCTCCGTGGATGACAGTGCAATTGTAGACTGCAAATTTGATCGCCAACTAACAAGTGCTCCAGACATAGTGAACATATATCTAGTTGTCGATCGGCGTTTGTCAAGTTCACCTGCAAAGTCTAAGTCAACATATCCAATTACTAAACTATCTTCACTCTTCTCGAATTTCAATCTAATATCTACGGTCCCTAGAATATATCGTAAAATCCATTTAGCCGCATGCCAATGTGTCTTTCCAGGATTATGCATATAGCGACTGACTAAGCTGATGGCCTGGGATATATCAGGTCGTGTACATACCATGACATACATTAGGCTTCCAACAACACTTGCATACGGGACATTTTTCATATAGTCTCACTCTTCATCATTTTTAGGAGACTACAATGCACTGAGCTTGAAATATGGGGCCATTGGAGTACTCATCGTCTTCGTCTTTGAGTTTATGTTGAAGTATTGCAATACTCTTTTCAGATTCTGCTTCTAAGTAAGGTGAACTGTACATTTCACCCTATCTCTATTGATCTCCATCCCCAATATTCTTCGTGCTTCTCCTAGATATTTTATTTCAAACACTCAACTAAGTTCTTAAATGATTTATCTACACCTTACTTTTATATGCAATCAACATATCATCTACATATAAAAGCAAATAAATGAAAGATCCATTTACAAGTTTTTTGAAATACACACAGTGATCGTATTGACAATGAGTGTATTTCAAGTCTATCATAAAATAGTCAAACCGCTTGTACTATTGTCGAGATGATTGCTTCAAACCATAGAGAGAATTTTTTAGACCGCAAACTCATTTTTCTTTATCAGTTTCTTTAAAATCTTCTGGTTGAGACAAATAAATCTCATTTTCCAAATCATCATGTAAGAAAGTTATCTTCACGTCAAGCTGTACTAACTCAAGATCATTTTGTGTAACCAAAGCTAGCAATATCCGAATGGATGAATGCTTCACAACAGGAGAGAATACTTTATTGTAGTCAATTCTCTCTGTCTGAGCGTAGCCCTTGGCTATCAATCTAGCTTTGTATCGTATTCTATTTTTAACAACTTGATCATCTTTCTGATTAAAGATCAACTTACAACCAATTGACTTATTTCCTTAAGGAAGTGACACAAGTTCCCAAGTCTAGTTTTTATGAAGAGACTGCATCTCTTTCTTCATCGCCTTTGTCCATTCATCAATTTTATTGGTTTGTATGACTTTTCTGTAAGTGGTTGGGATCTCACCACCTTCGACTAGTAGTGCATATGCCACGAAATCTGCGTAACGTGTCGGTACACGTTTCTTTCGTCTTAACCTATTGGTTGCTATTGATTCAATTTGACTTTAAGGTACCATGACTGGACTATGAACCTCCTATTGTTTATGCTCTCTTGAATTATTTGGAGTAGTAAACTCCACCTTCTACGAATCACCGGGTGTTTCACCATCATGGCTGCCTTCATTGGAATCTTTATGCTTATGTGACTTAAGCATCTCAGATTCATTGAATATAACATCTCTATTGATGATTGTCTTCTTATACTTTTTGCATCAGAGTCTATACCCTTTTACACCAGTACTAAAGCCTAAATTTTGCTTTCTTGACTCTATGATCAAACTTACTTTTTTTAGTATAATAGTAAGGAAGACATTCAAAAAATGTGTAAAGAGTCATAATCATTAGCATGTATAACTTTTCACATTTCAATGGATGTCTTCCCGTCATTGGCAACTGCGGATAGTTTGTTGATGAGGTGGCAGACATATGTCACAATTTCAGCCTAAATTTTTTTACTGAATCCAGCATCCAATAACATACTCTGTACTTTCTCTAGCAAAGTACGGTTCATCCGTTCTGCCATACCGTTTTGCTGTGGTGTTTCTCGTATTGTGAAGTGTCTGATAATTCTCTCTTTTCGAAAAACTTCCATGAAGGGTCTAGAGTGTACTTCCCTTCATAATCTGATTTGAGCCGTTTGATTTTTCTGTTGGTTTGAGTCTCAATTATTTTCTTCCAAACAAAAAATATGTTCAACACTTTATCTTCATTCTTCATCGTATATACCCACACACGACGAGAATAATCATTTACAAAAGTTATAAACCAATGCTTACCTCCTAAAGATGCAATTTTGGTAGGTTCCCAAACATTAGTGTACATAGTCAATTATCCCTTGTGTATTGTTTATAATTGTTCCGAACTTGATCCGCGTCTGCTTCCTAATACACAGTACTCACAAAAAGACAGTTTTCCAGTCTTGACACCTTTGAGCAAGCCTTGCTTTACTAGTGTTTGCAAAACTTTTTCTCCAACGTGTCCCATATGCATATGCCAAAGACTGGTGATATTAGAATCAGTCTCATCTAGCTTCTCACAACTTGTGGAAGCTCTTCCATCAACAATACTTCCTTGCAAGAAGTACAAGTTTCCTTACCTCAAACCTTTCATGGCCACCTGCACTCCCATTACTACTTTGAGAGTTCCGTCTTCAATAGTGATTCTAAATCCCTTTGAATCCAGATATCCAAGTGAGGTGAGATTTTTTTGCAAGTTTGGAACGAAACGAACTTCTGTCAGAGTCTTGACAGTTCCATCGTGCAGTTTCAACCGAATATTCTCTATTCCCTAAGTCTTACAGGCACTGTCGTTGCCCATAAGTACTGCTCCACTATCAATATTTGTGAAATCAGTAAACCAATCCTGATTGGGACACATGTGATAGGTACATCCAGAATCCAGAATCCATTTATCGGAATGACAAATGAATGATAACCCTGTCAAGGCAATGTTTGTATCTTCATCTCTGTCAACGATATTGGCTATAATGGGTTGATTCTTGTATTGTCCTCTCAGTTTGGGACAATCTTTCTTCCAGTGTCCTTTGTTGTGAAAAAATAAATGCTTGTTTTTGGAGAGTTTTCTCCCGACTAATGAACCACATGATGTGACCTAAGTTTTTGATTGAAAATCTTTCTTCTTTTCTGGATATTTTGACTGTGGTCTCCTTCTTGCTGTTAATGCTTCACTTGATATGTCTAGTTGTACCTGCTTATTTTTTTTACGATACTCGTTGCTAATTAAAGAACTAGATACATCGTCAAAATTGATTTTTTCATTCCCATACAATAATGTGGTAATTAAATGTTCATATGTATCAGACAAGGAATTTAATAACAGTAAAGGCTTGTCTTCATCTTGGATTTCAACATCCAAGTTTAGTAGATCAGCAAGAATTTGATTATAACTATTGAGGTATTCGAACATAGAAATACCTTCATGAAATTGGAATTTGAAAAGCTTTTTCTTCAAGTGCAAGCAGCTCTTAATGCTTTTCTTCATAAACTTATCTTCTAATTTTTTTCAAAGTTCACTTGCAATTGTCTCTCTCATGACAAAATACTTTCGCTTTTTGGTTAGTCACAACCGGATTGTACTAAAAGTTTGGGTATTAAGTTTCCTCCAATCATTTTCCATCATTTCATCGGCTTTTTTTCTAATACTATATAAAGCTCTTTTTGAATCAAAATGTCCATCACTTCATATTGCCATATGTCAAAGTTGCAAGTTCCATCGAACTTCTCAATTTCAAATTTGACATTTGAAACTGTGGACCTACGTTCAGAGCTTCTAGCATTTTCAGAACTCCTCTCTCCCTTAAAACCTTCCACATGAATTTAGAAAAAAATTTGGAAAATAAATTTCAAAATTCTAACCATACGGATGAGTCGGAAATGATCCAAATAGTTAAAAAGCACTATTTGATTGTTGAAATCGGACTCTAAATGGCTTAAATCAAGCCCAAAAACGAATTTGAAATTTAAACGATCCAAATTGTCTGGCGCGTGTGATACACGCGCAGTAGGGTGTCTAGTGCATGTGATGCACACGCCGAGAGTGAGTAGGGCGCATGTGGGCGTGTGGTTTTCACACGTCTTCAACTTCAGATGCGTGTAGGGCACGTGGGTGCGTGATTCTCAGTCGTCTTCAACCTCTAATTGTGTGTGGGGCACGTGGGTGCACGCTCCAACCTTTTAGCGGTGCGTGCGGGGTCCTCCAACGTCTATTTTTTTTCCATTTGCAGCAACAGATTCGTCTTGACGTAAGGAATGACCTAGAGTTGTCAAAAGTTGATTTTGATCAACTTGATTTCTGGACAGTGCAAACCAACGGCTCTAATACCAATTGTTGCGTGTATAAAACTGTCCAAAATCAATCAAAACGATATTTTAGTGATTCAGTAATTTGCCTACGTTCACTGGTACCAAAATTCAATATGTTTGTATGAGATTACAAACACTCAAAAGTTTCTCAATCCACTCACTCTATTTTGCACACACTTTCTTCACACATCAGAACTCTTCTTTTATAGGAAAAACTTTACAAAATATCTACTAAATATCTACCATCATTAATGAGCATTAGAGAGTTGCCGCAGCCAAGTTTGAACTTCTACTTTCACATAGTACAATGCAATCTCCTATAGCTGCAGCAGCTATATTTAAGACGGTGCAAGGATGGAAAGTGTAGAGTAGCCAGGTTTGAACTTCTGCATTTACACTTAGGTGGCTTTTTCAATAGCGACGGAGGACCCAGACTAGAGGAGGAGTAACGACAACACCCAGAGAATAGGAGGCACGACCGTGGGCTTTAAAGGTGAAATACGAGATCGACAACGAGAAATGGGAAGCAAGGATTCTAATGGGCGATATGAAAGAAAAATAAATGGCTGATAGGTCTTCAAGTTTCTCAAAATGCAAGTTTTGAAAAGAAAAAAAAAATAGATACGTAATGCATGCATTGAGTGTCTAGCTACCGTGGCTGCTAAGTAGAATTTCTCTAAAATTAAGGGCCGGTTTGTTTTAGGGGATGAAACCAAAAATATCAAACTCATCATTATATTTTTTTTAAATTCTCGTATAAAATATAATAAAAAATTTAATTTTTTTAAATTCTCATACAAAATTAATATTAAAAATATATACAAAATTCTCGTATTTTTTCAAATTTTCATACAAAATTATTATTTTTTTAATATTTATTTCATTTCATCTCATATCATTTCATATCTAAAAATAAACAAGACCTAAATATATATATATATTTTTTCATTTGGCTTTCGAATTTCTCCTTTCCCTTTATCTCCTCCCCGATTTCCCCCCCTTTCCTCTTTTTTCTTATTTCTTTCTCGTTAGTTCTTGCCTTGATCTTCTCTCCATTTGGATGACCTCGCTCCGACGACCCCTCTCCCTTCCCTCTCGGTTTCTCTGTATTTCCCTTTTTCTCTCTCGTTAGCCCTAGCCTCACCACCACGAGCACACCGTCGCCGGCCACTTCCAATAGGGGCTAAGGTTTTAACTTTGCTTCTGCGGATCTTATTTGCTAATCTATTTTGCATTTGTATTTGATTTTTCTGTGCGCAGCTCTCAACCACAAGGATCGAGCAGGATTTTTGTATGTTATAGCACATCACCGTCACTTCTTTAGATTTTCATGAATTTTCATTAGCTTTTTCTTGAGATTGTAGTAATTCTTTGTTCGATAATGGAGGAAAAGGGATTTATTTTTCTGAGTTAGTAATAATTCTTAAATAAACACCATTAATCCTTGTGCACATTGTTGCAATTTATTAGTCTGTTTCTAAGTTAGTAAACCCAATATAATTGATTAGTGTCATTCATATGCCTAGAGATATTGTTACTTTAGTGCCCTAGTTTAGAAAGTGTGCATGCATCGGGTTGCCAAGAGTTGCTGATTGGAGCCATTGAAACTCGGGTAAGAGTTTTGAATACATCTTGTCTCTAAGTTCTGTTTTATATTCCAGAGAATTTTAGTTTTGCTTTCAATCCAATTCGGTAGACCACTCTACTAAAAACAAAGCTTATGATATTATTATAGGGGTTTTACAACTTAATTCATTTTTTTACGTCGGTTTTGTAGAGATTTTTGGATGCTCTGTTCTCTTGGTTGTCCTGTGTCGTGTCAAGATATTTGTTGATTGGATATTAAATGATGTCATGGCCTATAACAGTTGTAGTTTTTTTGTTGATTCTCTGCTAAGTTCTCATAATGCATAAATAGTTTTCAGTTTTGGTGCTATTGTTGCTTTCTGATAGATCATTTATCTTAAAAGCTAATATTTGATCTGTCATCCTCAGAAAACATAAACTATCATCACTAGACACTTTTTTTCTTGTTTATAACAAAACTTTTCACTGAATTGATCTCAAATGGTTATGAGCAAACTACAAATCCTACAGAGTATTGACGGCTTGCATTCACAGCTACATGTTTTGCTGGAATCACTCAAGCCACCCTAGGGTTTTTCAGGTAATTAAATCTCATATCTTCACAAGTTAGGAAAATAAATTTTGTCTTATTACTATTGGTCTTGCATCACTCATTCTTTTTTAGGGCCATTGAAGGCTTCTAGCATTCTGCTAACTATGAATATATTATGGCGGTTTGGGTTTTTATTATCAGGTTGGGTTTCTTGATTGACTTCCTATCCCATGCTGCCATTGTCAGTTTTATGGGTGGAGCTGCCATCACTATTGCACTCCAATGGTTTAAAGGTTTTTCTTGAAATAAAAAAGTTTACAAAGAAAACTGATATTATCTCTGTAATGCACTCAGTATGGGGCGCAATCAATCATGGAGTAAGACCTCTTTTCTTCTGAAAAGGATCCACCATTGTTGCTCTTAGGGAGCTAGATAAGGCTTATATTTCCAGTAATTTGGTTCCAATAATGTGCATTATATTTCAAAAATTTGTTTGCTCTCAAATAGTCGTATTTTATCAAATAACTATTATATTAGTTTGGAATGAAAATGGGGAATGTCATATTTTAATATTGTTACATTGCTATTGAACTATAAAAGTCACTGATTGTTGTTTTGAATTTTTTATTTAATTATTAATAAATATTTTAAATGACTTTATGAATTTAGTATAAAAAAATGAAAATATAAAAAGGTCTTGTCGGTTATACTTTTAGAGAAGCGGATGTGTGATAGGTGCAACGATTAATTTGGTAAGTAGAAAAGTGGTCCATTCACCCATATATCATGTATAGTGAAAGTCATAGAAACTGGAAAGTCATGGCAACTTTTTAAATAATAAGATAGGTTGTTTTTTAATATCTCGTTTACTTCTTCCTCCTGGAAAGTCATGGCAGATGAAAAGCTTTCAATCTAGCTAGCTAGATAGCTGAGAGATATGAATAATTTAAGAAGTTTTGAGGTAAAGAGCTAGATAGCCGAGAGATTTGAATAATTTAAGAAATATCAACATCTTTTACTTAGGAAATCATTTTCCTTTTCCTTTTTATAATGAAGTTGTGCTCTAGCTTCCAAATATTAAGTATTTGCATTTTAAAAAGATTCTTTTAGTTCTAGGCTCTAGCATATATTATTCTTAATTATAGACAATAATATCAGGTAGTTTCTGGCTTAGGATTTGAGAATCCAAGTGGATGCAGTCAGACCACATGTTATTTGCTTTTCCATCGGCAATTTCTTCTGTAGCTGTAATATGATTGCTGGAACAAGGAGCTAATTTTTGCTGGTGATGACTCAAAATTTATCCATTTCTTTTTAGCATTTGACTTTACTGGAAAATGATCATTCATCATCTGGAGATCAAGATACAAGAACTGCACGTGTTTCGATTTTGAAATTTAAAGCATGAAGAACTTGAATGTTAATCATGTGTTTCTTGATTTAGTAGGTATTGGTGGTTCTAAGGCAGTAAGGGGTTGTAGTTCTGCATTTTCTTAGCCAGCAGACGTGATGCTCTTTGTCTAAGGATACTGTTTGAAACGTCAATGGTATGCTCCTCCTTTTTGCTATATGCTTGAACTGTGATTCCTTTTAAAAAGAAAAAACTCTTCATTCGCCATTGTACTCTAAAACAAGATTGGACCCACAAAGCAATGATTATGAAAATACTTCGAACAAAATTAAGCTTTAGATCAGTCTTGGATTATCAAAGCAGAATTATATGGAAGTGACAGGATTAAAGCCATTTTAGCTACTAAACACATTAAAACAACCTCGTTTTAATCCTTTTCATCAACTACGCATAGCATTGGAAGCACATTTATCTCGGAAAAAAACTTATTTTTCACTTTTTTGTTGGCAATTAAAGTCTGAGGAGCAGTTTCTATCTTTGTGATCAGTTACTTCCTTCTCCTGATATCTACTAAACCAAAACTTCTTTTGCAAGGGAAAAAAGAAAGCAAAGCCATTGTGTTAGAGAAGCCAAGCAATTCTTTGCACCTTTGGGTGTAATTTCTTGTAAATCTCTAGCCTTTTGTTGCATCTTTGGTGGGAGAGAGAATTTGCATTTATGGGCATGTTGTTTCTATCAATTTGGCACTTTGGTGTGATCTGGAAGTTGGAATTTTTTTTTAACTCTTTCCATTTTAGAATTTGTGTGAAATAAGTTTTACGTGTCTTCCTCGAGATGAGTTATTTATAGAGTTGGAAATAAAGTTAATTGGTGAAGAGATGGTTTCTTTAATTGATAAAATAAACTCAAAACTATCAAGGTCAGCTAGTCATCTTCAACAGTCAATTCTAGCAAAGAAACTGTCATTGATAAGCCTAATAAGCAATCTGTTGAAGCAATATTGACAGATATAGCATATAGGATTCTATCTAAAATTTGTGCTGTGTTAGGCAATGCATGGAAAAAAATTACTATTGGGTACTTTCTTGATAGAACCCTTACATTTATTTCTTTCTATCTTTTTCTGTGAATGATAAATCTGTCATATATAAACTCAACATGATGCACACATTAAGACTTTTACGGGTTGTGCTTTGAATTTTGAAAAGAGGTAGGTTTGTGATTTTTGATTAAAAACTGGACTGATTAATGACTTTGAATTGCTTGATCTGCAGTTCGAATATTAATTTCTCTTGTCATTCTAAGCCAAGTGGATGAATGGAATGCTAAACTTTAAAAATATCATTAATTTGTTTTGCACTAGGGATCCCACAGAATGAATGTGTACTTTTAGTTCCATCAGTTGTCTCCTACTTTTAATTTTTCATTATTAAATTTGGTTTTGCACTTCTACATTCTCTGATCGGTTGTATTTTCAGGTTGGGGACTTCTATGAGCCATTGGAATAAATGCTTTAAATTTTGTTGAATATGCAGGCTTAAATTCTTTTAGTGACCTGCGTTCAGACAATATTCCAAGAGCTGGTTGTCCTGTGATGGTATTGTATTTTCTTTCTAGCATATTTACTTGGGTTTCTTGTGTCAAATATTGTTATCCATTAAAGGTTCCATGCAAGATATCAGTCTTCTCTATTACTACATCTAGTCAACAAAATTATTTTCAATGTTACCTCTTTGGTTGATTAGTTGCTTGGTGCTTTTTCATTCTCAAGAATGGAGTTGAATAAAGATGAATTGTTTTGCAATATTGGGATTAAGTGGAGTAGTTGAGTTTGTAAAGCATGACGGTGGTATTGGTTTCAAAAACTTGAATGCATTGGATATGGATTAAGTTTGTAAATACAAATGTAAATTTTCTGAATATTTTCTTTTTAAATTATCAAAAGTGTAAATTTGGATCTCTAATGTTAAGATATATTTATTTTAGCCTATAATAAAGTATTTGTTATGATTAATTTTGTCTCAAGTCTCAATTTTTTATTTATTATTATTATTTTATTTTACTTTATTCTGAAATCTCTTAGTATTTGCCAATAATGTAACTCGGGGCAAATACCTATATATCACTATTCATTCGGTGGCTAATACTTATTTGCAACCAAATCTATTAGTGAGGAACAATCTTTTTACACAAAGTGTAGGACTAAGATGAGTAATTTTCACAAAAAGAAATCAACACAAAATCTTTTGGCAGTTGATCGAATCTTGGTGACTTGGTGTAACATACAATTCTTGAGGGCAGTTGCAATTTATGTCCATACAGGCTTCCTTTTTTGGGAGATGTATGCACTTAAATGGTATATTTTGCCTAACCTTGTAAAATTTGATTTATTAAACTTATATATTGTATCTGGTTATATTCAAGATCGGAGAATAAAATTTTCTCTCTTTTTCTCTCATGAATCGGTGATAATGTACCCTGTGTCTCTGTTGTAGTGTTGTGACAGAATAGTAGCATGTTTTTAGTTTTAACCCCCCAAAACTCTTTCGAGTTTCGACAAGGCCTTGGGGTTGAATTCTTGTTCCAATGGAAAAGATTATACTTAACATATTATCAACTAAAATATATGTTGCATGCTTCAATTTATATTAAAGGAAAAATGATTTGAGAATCAAGATTGTTCGGAAAATGGTTTTTTGATATTCAATCAATGGTTTTAGTTAGACAAATCTCTTTGAGAATATTGACGACTTGCGTCAAAGATATCATATGTTACTATTGAACACCCATCTTCTTGGCCCGAAAACCAGAAAGAAGCTGAGGAAATGATCTTTCTTCTTCGTTAATGTTGCGATTTGAAGTACGGTAGCTTGAGAAATACGTGTCCCGTTAGCAAACTCTGTTAATGTATTTTTAATTTTTTTAAAATTTTTTGTTTTATTTTAAACCATTTTTTTAAGATCTTTAAACATTTTTAAAAATTAAAAAAAAAATTCATAATATTATTAAAAATTATTTATTTAGTCATTAAAAAAAATAAAAATAAAAAGGGTGACGCTGGGGACCGGTCCAGCTGTCCCCAGCATCTAAAGCAGCCCAACGTTAGCTGCTTAATGATGAAAAACACATGAAAATAAAATAAAATATATAATTAAATTTAAAATTAAAAATTAAAAATATATTAAAAAAATAAAATGAACAAAACATAATAAAAAACACAATAAAAACATAATAAAAAACACAATAAAAAAATAAAATGAAGATGAATTTATGAGGGATTCGGTCATGGAGCAAACGGAGTCGTCGCCGGTGGCGGTGGGCAACACCGCCCCCGCCATCGAGACCGGCGGACGTACGGGTCCGAAACGGGTTGAAGGCTGCCGGGGGCACACCGGAGCTCGCCGGAG
This sequence comes from Platycarya strobilacea, assembly GCA_036898215.1. Classification (NCBI taxonomy): domain Eukaryota; kingdom Viridiplantae; phylum Streptophyta; class Magnoliopsida; order Fagales; family Juglandaceae; genus Platycarya; species Platycarya strobilacea. The sequence continues at coordinate 51,001,134 of CM072546.1, forward strand.
CTCGCCGTCGTAGGGGTGAGCTCGCATGAGTCGGCCGGTCCCGATGGCGGGGGGCGGTGTCGCCCACCGCCATCAGGGGCGGCGGAGCTGTTTTAATGGAGGGGGGCAGCCCGTCTGCTCCCCAGGTTCTGTCAAATAAAAAACCAGAAAGCTCCCAAACTTTTTCCAAGATAAAATGGTGGGGTAGGTGTTGACACCGAGCAGGTCGCCGATAGGAGCTAGTTGTGTGAAAATAATCATGTAAACAATTGGAGGCAAGTACAGCCCCCATTTGACTCTAGGAAAATGCTATCGAGACCGAGTTTTTTGACCGAATGTATATTTTTATTTATTTATTTTTAATTTTTTTTAATTATTGATTAATAAAATGATTATAAATATATTAATATTTTTTTATATTTTTTAAAAATATTTAAAAATATTTATAAAAAGATTGAAATAAAAGAAGAAACAAAAAAAAAAAAAAATTGTACTGATCGGTCAGCTTCTCTTGGTAAGCCATCGGTCCGAGTAGCAGTCCCCTTCACGCTATGGCTAACTGCGGAAAAAGAAATGGAAGAAAAAGTTCAATTTTGTAGTGCGGCCACTCACAGAGAAATGATTCAAATAAGCATATGTCGGCTTTATTGTCATTTTTCTGGTGAGAAATGAGATAATTATTATTTTATAATTTTATAATATTTAATTTTATTTAGTGATTAAAAAAATAAATATTAAAAAAATTATATTTTTTTCACTTTTTTTAATGATTAAAAATATTTAAAATAATAATAATAATAAATCAAATATATTAATAAATTATAAATTTATTTTAAATTGATGGTAGTTATATCATGCTCTTTTCTGGTTATTTTTGCGATCTTCGTGACTGTAACGGCCTTCATCAATTAGGAGTCAAACCCAGGCGATTTCGCTGCCGTCATTCTGCTTCTTTCCAGAAGCAATAAGCATATGTTGTTGTCCTTTTTTGTTGGAGAAAATATTGAGAGCATCCAACACTCATTGCACACACTCACACCAACACTCATTGCACACACTGTTCATGTGTACTGTTCATGTGAGTGTGTGCAATGAGTGTTGGATGCTCCCTAGCATTACTCGTCTTGCCTTTTTCCAAAAGCAACCACTCCACCCTATCTCTTTCTATATATTAGTTGATAATTACAAAATAAGAATACAATATTATATATTAGTTGACAGTCAATGTTTACTTACCCAAAAAATGTAATCTCAACTCGAACGAAAAAAATTTTGACTAATAAAATTAAATTATAAATTAAATAAAAATTATAAATAAATAATAAAATATAAACTAACTCACAACATACTTAAATTCCAATCCACCTAATGAAAGATTACAATTCAGTACGTTTAAATAATAATAAAATCAATTATAAGTAATGTATAAATAAAATATGAAGAGAGGTAATAGAGTTTTAATAGAATGATAAAAGATGAGAACTTATTGCATAATTTTAAATGTTCATAAAGAAATCGTATTTGAGAAAGAAATTAAATAATAAAAAGATAAAGATGGTTGAAGAGATTGAAGAAAAATACTTTTTTTTTTTTCAATTGGCACAAAATTTAAAAGATTACTGACCAAATTTTATTAAATAATCAATAATTAATTTTAAAATTTTGAATTTTTAAAGATAGAATTAAATTATAAAATAGCTAAAAATATAAAAATGTAACAAAAGAATTTAATGTGTTGTAACAATTTTGCTAGATAAGACTTTGGTTACAATAATTTTGCTAGTTAGATATCTGTTTTTTTATATGTTTTGTGTTATGAAACTTAAAGAAAGGAAACTACTATTACAAAAGAGAAATAAGAAATTCTCTTTAAAACTCTTAAGAACTGAAACTTTCTTTCTCTCTCTATATTTTCTTATGAATTTCATTACAACTGAAGCCCCTATTTATAGGCTTTGAAATTACTATGCAAGTCACTATACAGAATTTAAAATAATAGTGGTGGGGTCATTCACATAATTTAGTGGTGGGACAGAGGGCGGCTGATAATTTCGTTCGTTCATTACACTCCCCCTTGAATGACCGCCAATAAGGAATCTGCCTCGTTAAAACCTTGCCAAGTAAAAACCCAGTGGGAAGAAAAACTAATGGCGAAGGAAAAAAAGTACAGTCTTCTTATGTATCTACAAGTGCTTTAAGATTGCCTCATTAAAACCTTGCAGAGGAAAACCCAGTGGGACAAAACCTCAGCGAAGGAAAAAGAGTACAATCAGTACATTTACTCCCTTTGAAAAGTGCATGACAAAAGATCTTTGAGTTTTCGCATTCCAATGTTATGCACAATCTTCTTGAATGTGGAAGTTGGTAACGCCTTTGTGAATAAATCTGTCAGATTATCACTAGATCGTATCTGCTTGACATCAATTTCACCTTTCTCTTGAAACTCATGAGTATAAAAGAATTTAGGTGAAATATGTTTGGTTCTGTCACCTTTGATATATCCTCCTCTGATTTGAGTGATACAAGTAATATTATCTTCATATAAGATTGTTGGACTATTATTGATCATAGGAAGTCCACACTTTTTCTGGATATGTTGAATAACTGATCTCAACTAAATACACTCTCGACTTGCTTCATGAATAGCAATGATCTCTAAGTGATTTGAAGAAGTAGCAGATAGTGTCTGCTTAACAGATCTCCATGATATGGCAGTATCTCAATAAGTAAATAAATATCTAGTTTGAGATCTACTTCTGTGTGGGTCTGAAAGATAACCTGCATCTGCATACCCAATCAATTCTAGACTTGAACCACGTTGATAAAATAATCCCATATCAACCGTACCATGAAGGCAACGAAGGACATGTTTAATGCCATTCCAATGCCTTCGAGTTGGTGCAGAACTATATCTTGCAAGCAGATTAACTGAGAATGTAATATCTGGTCGAGTGCAATTTGCAAGATACATCAAAGTTCCAATTGCACTGAGATATGGTACTTCAGGACCAAGAATTTCTTCATCGTCATCACAAGGACGGAATGGATCTTTCTTCACATCAAGTGTTCGAACAATCATTGGAGTACTCAGGGGATGAGATTTGTCCATATAAAAATGCTTTAGGACTTTCTCAGTGTACATGGACTGATGAATAAAAATTCCATTTGGCAAGTGCTCAAGCTGTAGGCCGAGACAAAATTTTATTTTGCCAAGATCTTTCATTTCAAATTCATTTTTTAAATATATAGCAGTTTTTGAGATCTCTTCAGGAGTTCCCACAATATTTAAATCATCAACATAAACTGCAATAATGACAAATCCGTATTCTGATTTCTTAATAAAAACACATGTGCATATAGGATTATTCTCAAATCCTTCTTTCAATAGCTATTCGCTTAAGCGATTATACCACATGCGTCTGGATTGCTTCAACCCATATAAAGATCTTTGTAGTCTGATTGAATACATATTTCTAGATGTACTTGTAGATGCTTCAGGCATCTTATATCCTTCAGGGATTTTCATATATATGTCATGGTCTAAGGATCCATATAAATATGCAGTGACCACATCCATCAACCGCATTTCTAATCCTTTTGTAACAATCAGACTAATCAAAAATCTAAATGTGATTGCATCCATAACGGGAGAGTATGTTTCTTCATAATCAATCCCGGGTTTCTGCAGGAAATCTTGTGCAACAAGCCGTGTTTTGTATCGCACAATTTCATTTTTCTCATTACGTTTTCGTACAAATACCCACTTATATCCAACAGGCATTACACCCTTTGGTGTTTGGACAACAGGTCCAAATACTTCTCGTTTTGCTAGCGAATTTAATTCAGCTTCAATAGCTGTTCCATTTTGGCCAATCATTTCTACGTCGACATTCTTCGACGCTTTTTGGCTCACTTTCTTCATTACTTCTAGTAATATCAAGGGCCATTTTATATGAAAATATGTTGTCGACAACAGTTTTATTTCTATCTAGAATTTCTCCAGTTTTCATGAAATGTATTGAGATCTTATTATTTTCAGGTACCTGCTCCTCTTCAGAGGAAAACATTTCATGACACACCTTTTCAGGAGGTCCCTTTTTAGGAGATTTATACTTTTCAAGAGTTTCCTCTTCAGGAGGTTCTGGAATAGAAGATTTGAGCTCTTTAGGAGCACCAATTATATTTGTAACCTGTATTATGGATATGTGTTCTTCAGGAACACCAAATTCATTTTGTATTCTTTTCCTTTTGGGAATTTTATCTTTTGCACCAATAGGTCTTCCACGCTTCAGGTGTATTTTAGATTCACCTATTGCTACTTTGACAATTTATCTTTCAGGGACTTCAATCCTTGCTGGAGTATTAACAGCAGGAATATAAGATTTTACTACACCTTTAGTGTCAGTAGATACATCCGGTAACTGATTTGCAACATTTTGCAAATGAATAATCCTTTGAACTTCCCGTTTACATTCATTTGTAGGAAAATCAAAATGAGACAGGGTCTTATTATCCCAAGTAATATTTTGTCGTACTTCAGGTACCGACTTTTCTTTACCCATTAACGGAAAATTTGATTCGTCAAAATGACAATCTTCAAAACGTGCTTTAAACATATCCTCTGTAAGGGGTTCAAGGTATCTAATAATGGATGGAGAATTAAAACCAACATATATTCCAAGTCTACGTTGAGGGCCCATTTTTGTACGTTGTGGAGGTACAATTGGAACATATACAGCACATCCAAAAGTACGAAGATGAGAAATATTTGGTTGTTGACCAAATGCAAACTGTAATAGAGAATATTTATGATATGCAGATGGTCTAATGCGAATTAGAGATGCTGCATGAAGTATAGCATGTCCCCAAGCAGAAACAAGTAGTCTTGATTTCATAAGTAAAGGTCTAGCGATTAGTTGAAGCCTTTTTATCAAAGACTCAGCTAAACCGTTTTGTGTGTGTGTATGGGCAACAGGATGTTCAACATCTATTCTTATTGACATGCAATAATCATCAAAAACTTGAGATGAAAATTCACCTGCATTATCCAATCGAATGGTCTTAATTGGATACTCAGGAAATTGTACTCGTAGTATAATTATCTGAACAAGAAGTCTAGCAAATGCAACATTTCTAGTGGAAAGAAAACAAACATGTGACCATCGACTAGATGCATCAATTAGAACCATAAAATATCTAAATGGTCCACTTGATGGATGAATAGGCCCACATATATCTTCGTGAATCCTTTGTAAAAAGGATGGAGATTCAACAATGACTTTTGAGGGAGATGGTCTAATAATTAACTTACCTTGAGAACATTCAGAGCACGGAGATTCATTGGGTAGAAATATCTTTTGATTCTTTAAGGGATGCCCATGCGAATTTTCAATAATTCGTCTCATCATTATAAAACCCGGATGTCCAAGGCGATCATGCCAAGTCATAAATACTTTAGGGTCAATGCACTTCTGGTGCATTACCACATATGATTCAATTGTTCTCATTTTTGTATAATACAATCCAGAACATAGAGCAGGCAGTTTTTCTAATACGAGCTTCTGGCCCGATATTGTTTTAGTAATAAAAAGATGCTTTTTACTACCTTCATTGGTCGTTTCAATATGGTAATCATTACGACGTATATCTTTGAAACTCAATAAATTTCTTCTGGATTGTGAAGAGAATAGAATATCATCAATACAAAATTTGGTGCCATTAGGCAACACAATATAAGCTCTTCCAGAGCCCTCAATTAAATCCGATGAACCTGATATGGTATGGACATAGGCTTTACTTAGTGTTAGATTTTGAAAATATTTCTTTTCTTTGAAAATTGTGTGAGTTGTAGCACTGTCAGCCAGACATATATCTTTATCATTCAACTCAGAGATAAAAAGCTCATCAATGTGATCCATGATTCTACAAAATATACAAAACTTTTATTACTGATAGAAAGAAAATACATAATTGAGTGGAACACTTCCATCTCCAATTAAGTGTTCAATACTACCATCAGGATGATTAAAGAAATCAGATACATCAAGATGAGTAACGTCTACATCTACTGAATCTAATAAATCATCTGATGGTTCTACTAAATTTGTTTCATGCACTTTATTCTTTCCTTTAATAGAAGCTGGATATAAATCAGTTAAGTGCCTGGCCGTACGACAGGTACGTGACCAATGTCCAGTCATTCCACATCTATAGCACACCTCTTCACTTTTCTTTGAAGAATTATTCTGAGGATTTTTATCCCTTTCTGAATTGTACCACTTCTGGTGATATGATATATTATAATCCCTTTTAATATTGTCACTCTTGGGACCAACATTTCTATAATTTCTCCTACCACGTCCACGCCTCCGATTTCTTCTAAAGGATGCACCATTCACTTCTGGGAATGATGCAAACCTATTACCATTCACTTCAGGGAATGATATTGAGCCAGTAGAGCGTGACTGATGGCTTTCTAATAAGAGCTCATTATTCTGCTCAGCTACTAGAAAATATTATATAAATTCAGAATATTTCTTGAACTTTCTCTCTTGATACTGCTGCTGCAGGAGCACATTCGAGGCATGAAATGTAGTAAAAGTCTTCTCTAGCATATCTTCATCGGTGATTTTCTCACCGCATAATTTTAATACTGAGCTTATTTTAAAAAGTGCGGAATTATACTCACTAACACTTTTAAAATCTTGCAACCTCAGGTGTATCCACTGAGATCGAGCTCTTGGGAGGATGACAGTCTTCTGGTGTTCATACCTCTCCCTTAAATTGTTCCACAAAATATAGGGATCTTTTACTGTGAGATATTCAGTTTTCAATTCTTCATGAAGATGGTGGCGAAGGAAAATCATTACTTTAGCACGTTCCTGCAGGGATGCTTAATTTCCTTCTTTAATAGTTTCTCCCAGATTCATTGCATCAAGATGTATTTCAGCATCAAGTATCGAGGATAAATAATTTTTTCCAGATATATCAAGAGCAATAAATTCCAATTTTGTAAGATTTGTCATTTTCTACACATATAAATAATGAAATAAATATGTGTATCTCAGAAAAATATATTTATAAATTCATACAGATAATTATCAATAAAATATATCAAAAATTTCAAATAATATATTGAAAAACTTACAGAGGAATAAGGCCAGTAGCTTCAGAATTGGTAGAACCGTCGTACTGATAACGTGTTATGAAATTTAAAGAAAGGAAACTACTATTGCAAAAGAGAAATAAGAAATTCTCTTTAGAACTCTTAAGAACTGAAATTTTTTTTCTCTCTCTATATTTTCTTATGAATTTCATTACAACTGAAGCCCCTATTTATAGGTTTTGAAATTACTATGTAAGTTACTATGCAAGTCACTATGCAAGTCACTATACGGAATGTAAAATAATAGTAGTGGGATCATTCACATAATTTAATGGTGGGATAGGAGGCGACTGATAATTTCGTTTGTTCATTACATTTTGAGAAAAGTTAGATATCTGTTTGATAGTTTAGATTTCTGTTTTGTCACTTATCACACGTTTTTTAATTTAAAAAAAAAAGTCACTTATCACATAGTAGTCATCAAAGTTTGAGATGCGAAGTAATAAAAAAAAAAATATAACTTCATTCTTCAAATTCGAGATGTTGTTAAGTATGATCGGGAAGTATAAATAATAAAAAAATTGGAACTTCATTCATGTTAAAACTCTCTCCCTCTCAATGTTGCAATCAATCTATTTTGATGTATGATGAGAAGTGAAATGAGATGACTTAAAGTAAAACAGTAAAAAATTACTCATTCGTTAAGGGTGATGCTGGGATCGGTCCGGCTGTCCCCAACGTCCAAAACAGTCCAATTAACGTTGGGCTGCTTGATGATGAAAAACACATGAAAATAAAATAAAAAAATATAATTAAATAAAAAAATGAAGATTAAAAATATATTAAAAAAATAAAACAAACAAAACATAATAAAAAACATAATGAAAAACACAATAAAAAAATAAAATGAAGATGAATTTAAGAGGGAATTCGGCCATAGAGCAAACGGAGCCGCCGCCGGTGGCGGTGGGCGACACCGCCCCCGCCATCGGGACCGACGGACTCAGACGAGCTCACCCCTACGACGACGAGCTCCGGCGAGTTTCGGTGTGCCCCCGGCAGCCTTCAATCCGTTTCGGACCCTCCACCGATCTCGATGGCGGGGTCGGTGTCGCCCACCGCCACCAGGGGCGGCGGGACTGTTTTGCTTGAGGGGGGCAGCCCGTCTGCCCCCCAGTATTTCTCATTCATTAATTCCAATAAACAAATAAAAAATTACATATTTGACATGCCCATCTTAAATAAAAAAATATTTATTATTTCAATATATGTTTAACATGTTGGACAATTTATTATCAATCTGCAGCGACTTCAAAAATTAACATGATTAAAGTTGTCAATGAATTAAAATAATGGAATTATTTTATTTATTGTACAATACCTGAAGGTAGAATCATTTTTTGAAAATTACTTCAGCCAAAACCATTAAAATAGAACTTTTACTAAAACGTAATTTTCAGCTTTGTGATAGCTTTTTGATAACATTAAATTAACTAATTTTTTTTAAGTATAAATTTATACATATATTAATTTTTTTGTTATATTTAATTAAATATAAAAAAAATAAAAGTGAGATAAGAAAATAAAAGTATAAATTATTTTCAAAAGTGAATTATAAAATTTTAGAATTTTTAAAATTTGAAGAGTTATTATTCACTTTTAAAGATAAAATATATTTTTATTTCTTTTTTTACTTTATTTTTCTCATATTTAATTAAATATGACAATTTTTTTAATATGTGTATTAATTAATATATTTCAAAAACAAAATTAATTAATCCAATATCAATACTCTTAAAACTACTTTAATCTAAACCTATCAAACATATATATTTTATCATTAAAATGCTTTAAGGTATCTTAATGCACATTTCGACCTCTCTACCAACAACACGACTCAAGATTCTTCTCAAAACTAAACTTCACTTCAGGTTTCTACGCAAGGTATTTTGTTCTTTTTATTTTTATGTTTTATTGACTTGTAAAAGCATTAGTATTAGATACACTAAGTGATCCATCAAATATAAATTTGATAAATTTCTACTAAAAAACTCCACATGAACTCATCAAATTCCATGATGTTTAACTTTGAACTATAGTAAAAAGTCTCAAGCATTCATATATGAAGAATCACTATTCATATGTTAAATACTTATTTTAATATATTTTATTCTCTCACTTTATTTTTTTCATTTTCTCTCTTTTATATTGGTTGAAAAATAGTTATTTAAGTAATTATTTGGTTGAAAATTTTGGTTGAAAAAAATTAATTTTTTAACAAAGAATTAAAAAAATATTTTTTCAAAATTTTGTTAAAAAATAATTATTTAAGTATTAGATTTTATTATTAAAATATACATATAGTTAGTGTAATTATAAAATATGAAAAAATATATAAATATATCAAAAAATTATTATTATATTATTATTTTGATAAATTTAATGATAAATCTAATATAAAATTATAAATTTAAAAATTTGATGGATTTATTAAAGTTATATATATATTTTTAGTTTTAAAAAATTATTTAATATATTCAATGTTAGTGTTCTAACTATCATGAAAAACCTAATCGAAAAATAAGATAAAATGGTGGGCAGGTGTCGACACTCGACACTGAGCAGCACCGGCAAGTTGTGGGAAAAGAGTCAACCAACTTTGGCGACACAAAGCGGCCGACCCACGTAAGAAATACAAATGAATACATACAAATAAGCGGTCACTGTGATGGCGTTCATTAGTTGTCATATCTATGGCTATTATTTAAAAAAAAAATTTAGATCTCCAAATCAATCAAAGTCATGTAACTCATCCGTATTTTATTTTGTTGACTAAACGGTTCCGCTTATTTGAACAAACAACGCCTACCAGTAGTTCTACTTGACAAGCAACCGCAGTGGGCAGACCACCCGGAACCTTTCTCCTTTTTTTTTTATTTAAATGGGACAAACTCTTCTCATAAAGTCTGAAATCAATAAACCGGCGAACATCGTAACAACACAGAGAAAACTCCTTTCTGGTAAGCCCACTGCCGTCCGCCACCCTGATCCCCTCCTTCCATTTCTGTCGGTTTTACAGTTTCTCCCTCTTAACTCTCTCACTCTCTGTCTCTTGTGTAGCACCACCATCCGAAAAGCCCAGTTGCGTCGCCGGTCACACTCAGCCACCCAGATCCGCCGCACTCAACCTCCTCTCTGTAAACCTTTTCTCCATCGCCCACACTCTGCCAAGAGAGACAGTGTTGTCCACACAAGCAAACGTCGACCACCACAAAGAAAGTCGGAGCACCACCACGCTGCACAGAAATCGCCGACCAGCCCAACCCCGTCGAAACCACTCCTTTCCGGTGAGCCCACTACCGTCTGCCTGCCACCCTCCCCTCCCTCTATTTCTATCGGTTTTACAGTTTCTCCCTCTTAACTCTCTCACTCTCTCTTGTATAGCAACACTATCCGAGAAGCCCAGTTGCGTCGCCGGTCACCCTCAGCCACCCAGGTCCGCCGCACCTAACCTCCTCCATCGGTAAGCCTTTTCTCCATCGTCCAAACAGGTACGTTTTTTCTTCGCTCCTTTTTTCGTTCCTTCAAACTCAGAGGAGGCCCTGTTTAGCTATTTCTCAAACAAATAAAATTTGACCTTATGCTTTTACGGTTTTACCCCGTCAGTTAGAGCACATTCACATTCGCTTCCTTCAATAATCTTTAGAACTCTAGGGTTAGATATACTAAGATTTCGTTTGGATTTAGAGTTGAATTGAGAGAATTTATTTATATTTTATTATTATATTTTTATAATTTTTTATACAAAATACAAATTTTTATATATCTTTTTCAAATCTCAATACATATTTTTCAAATCTCAATATACATTTTTTAAATCTCAATACACTTTTTTCAAATTCTAAAATAATTATAATATTAAAAAATAAACTAAACTCATCTTAACTCATCTTATTTTCGAATCCAAACGGGACCTAAATATTTTATTAAATATCTATTTGATGAATTTGTGTTAGAAAACTCATCAAATTTTATAATGTCCAACTTTAAAATACAGTAAAAAGTCACGGTCCTTTGTATATGAAGGAATGCTATTCCACATATTAAGATCTCGTTTGGATTCAGAAGTGAGTTGAGCTCACTTCCATTTTATCATTATATATTTATAGTTTTTTATACAACATACAAATTTCTATATATCTTTTTCAAATCCCAATACATATTTTTTAAATCTTAATATACCTTTTTCAAATTCTAAAATAATAATAATATTAAAAAATAAACTAAACCCATCTCAACTTATTTCATTTATGAATCCAAATAGGGCCTAATTATTTATTTTAATATATTTTATTCTCTCACTTTATTTTTCTATTTATTTTTCTTATTTCTTATTTAGTTGAAAAATAATTATTTAAGTAATTATTTAGTTGAAAATTTTGGTTAAAAAATTTAATTTTTTAACAAGGAATTAAAAAATATTTTTATATAATTTGGTTGAAAAATAATTATTTAAGTATCAAATTATATTATTAATATATATATAGTTAGTGTAATTATAAAATATAAAAAAATATTTAAATATATTTTTATTAAAAAAATATTATTATATTATTATTTTGATAGATCTAATGATGAATCTAATGTAAAATTATAAACTTAAAGATTTGATGGACTTATCAAGATTGTAGTTTTCTTCAAATTTTGAAAGATTATTTAATGTATCCAATGCTAATGCTCTTATAATTTAGTTTAAAATCACATTTTCTATTTTTTTTTTTCTAAATTTTACTCATTTAAAAATCTCTTATCTCATTTTCTATTATTTCTCTATTATATAAAAATAATATTTCTCTATTCTTTCTTTATTACTTTTTTTTTCACTCATTTTTAGTTACAAATTTAACGACTCAAATATTTTTTTCTTATATTATGAACTATTATTCTTGTAAATATTTTAAACAAAAATTTAAATTATTTTTTTTTGCAGGTATGATAGTATTTTAAAAATTATTTTTTATATTTTTGTAATTATTTAAATTGTTATTTAAAACTTTAACAAATATGAGTGTGAGAGAAAGTGTAGATAATTAGAAAAATAATTTATTTTATTTAATAAAATAAAATATTAATAAAAGATAGTTTAAGAGATGAATAGTGATTCACCATATTTGAAAAACCATTGTCCATTACTTAAACATTTTTCTCCAAGACGGAGATTTGGCTGCCAGGTGGGATTTTAACCGAAGAGATGTGCTAGGAGCAGCCCACACAGCGGCAGGGCCCTCCACATTACGCATAACCAAATCCCTAAAATTGGTACTAAATTGCATTTGCCACTAAAAGCTTGCCGTGTCATCCTCCTTAAATTTTTTAATCTTATGCGAAAAGAGAAATTATATTTATAATCGCAAAATATATAAGTGTCGCATAATTATTTTTAAAAGAGTAAAATATAAGATATACATAAAAAGAGTTAATTGTTTAATAGTAGATTCTACTTTTTTTTCAAAACGATTATAAAATGTTTATCTATACTCTACAATTGTATGTAATATTGTTGATACCAAAATTACCTCTCCAACCACGTACGGGACAACTTACTTTCAGTCGTTCCATTTTTTTGAGTGCACGCACCTCTCTATTTTCTTAAGATTCTTTTAACTTTCAGAATTCAGACTGTTCTTACTTCTTTAAACTAGAAATGGCTTTTGGAGCCAACCGTGCAAACCATCACCTCGATGCCTTTAATGTTTAAGTGGGCTGACTTTCTATAGGATTTAATTTTTAATTGGGCTAACCTCTTGTTGGGTATTTTTCTGTTGAGTTGGACTTAACATTTAAGTTCGGCTTAATTTTAAATTAGATAAAAATTTTAGCCCAAGAACAAATGTAAGGGAAAACTAGGAATAAAATATAGGCTATTGCGTATTAAATTAAGATTTGATTTAGTAATAACTTACAAGAATTTTAATATTGTTAAGTGTATTTTATGAACGGTACTTTTCCACCATTGTTTTTATAGACTCGAATAAAAGTACATATTCCATATGAAATGATATTATAAAGATTTGAAGTTATATTAATTAGCATTTAAAATAAAATTTTGATTTTAGTAGTTAATAACTTCAGCAAATATTTAACTAGATTAATTCCCTAACATTTCATGGCATTCCATGGCATACATGATCTAAGTACTACATGAACATTACATGACCATTGACATACATGATCTAAATACTTCATCTCATTACATAGCATACATGATTTAATCACTATATGAACATTGCATGTGATTTTCATAACATCTCATCCATCAAACAACAAATACATATTAGGCTTATTAGCATAACATATATAGGTTCACTTACAAGCATATCATCGCAATTTATCGAGATTTGTAAAAAATTAAAAGGTCTAATCTTGATTTGGCTTGTAGCGTCACGTAGGTAATATAGATAATTATAATACACTTTTCATGTCATAATTGGTAGATGAATCTTCATCTTTTTTTTGTTTGTTTGTCTGATTTCAGTTTTCGCATTCATGTATGGAATAACCCCTTTTCTGCATTAATGTTATGATCATGACTTGACGTTGTGATCAGAATACTTGTTTTCATTAGGGTACTGCTTTATTTGTTTTATTTCCACAAAGTTGTGATCATCACTAATTTGTTTAACTTATATAACTCATCGTTTTAGCTAACCAATGGGGATCAGACTTTGGTCAAGAAACACAATGATCAAAAACATGTCCGATGTCACAATGGAAGTGTATGTGATAGTGACTCCTGGCAACATTGAATCAGAGGTGAGTCCAGGTAAAATCCCAGCTGGTGAGCACAGGTACATCTGCTATGCTGATACTGGTATCCAATACAGTGGCCGTGACTTTGTAGTGCGCGCTTCTTTTGAGGGTGCGCTGAAAGAGATAAACTCATCCAATATAAGGGATAATGCGATAATCGAATTCAACCACCACAACGGAACTGTCACTGCCAATCCTATTAAGGGAAACATGATTGCAATGAACGGGTACGTACTTACATTGATCCTAGCTAGACCACTAGTACACTACGTACGTAGTTCTTTTGTTGCATGTGTTAAATATCATTTTACTTTTATTTTTCTTTCTTTCCCGTACTGTTTACATATATATATATATATATGCTCCATGTTTCGACAGAACTGTTATCGTCATGAAAAGCACAGCCAAAAAGATGATCAAGTCATTCATGTGGAAATCGGAAGATCGTCAATGAAAGAAAAGTGGTGTTTGATCTTAGTGTATGTTATATGGTTGCATTAAGTATACTTTCTTCTTTTATTTTTTACTTACATGGTATGTTGAACATGACCATCATACTTTATTCTTATTTCTTACCAATATTGCCATGATGATGATGATCTGCTAGCTAGCTAGCTAGCTGCTTGATCTCTTATACCTAATATATATCCAAAGGTCTGCCTTGTAAATGTCCACAATATTTTGTCCGCATAGAATGCAGTTTCTTTGAATTGGTAATATTTTTTATTCTAATATTTTTTATTCGACCAAGGAAAAACAATATGTTAAGACAAATATAAATTATTGAATTTATTTTTCATATAATATAAGTGGTGATTTGATACAATCAAGCTGACAGAAAGATAGATGTAGAATAATAGGCCATTTAAAACTATGTGATTTAATTTTATCTCATTTTATTATTACAATTTTTTCAAATTTCTAAACAAAATATAATAAAATTTCCAAATCCATTCAACAGATGAATGATACAATAAGGTTAATAGCCACGTAACGTGCATATATATAAGCATGTGATATTAAACGCCAAAAGTTATTTTATGTAAGGAATATACAACTTCCAAAAGCATTCAAGGTAATTACCATCTAATATATGAAGATACAAACTTTCTACAATGGAAAATCAAATACAGCCTTCTTTATGTATCAGTAAAACCTATTCATCACTGTTTCAAAGCCAAGTTGCAATGCAACCACAGTCACGGTGCGCGCAGAATTTAATATATCGGGCCCATCAAAGCCATCTAGCTATACCACTTTACAATTCCAATTTTTAAGTTTTTAAACCAAACCAATTGGGAAAAAGGGGGCATAAAAAAAAAAAAATCTATGAGCCTTAATGATTCCCTCCAAATCATGCTCTGGTTAGCGAAAGAAAATATCTGACACATTTTCTTTATAGATTTCTTTCAGGGTGAAACAGAAGTCCAATTGTGAGATTTGTACAAAGCCCAATCTCTCTTTCTGTATGGGGAGAGGGTCACTTCAGAAGATGCATACAATCAGTTGCCTTTTCTTTTCTTGATAAGTAATTGTAAATAAAAGCTTTGGGCTATGCCTATTGTTCATTGAATTAATTTTTTTTTCTTATAAAAAAAATTGTAAACTAAAGATCTGTTGTTCATTAATAAGACATAAACGAAGAATTATATATAAAAAAAAAATGTAAATTAAATATCTGTTGTTCATTCATAAGACATAGTTGAAGACTTAGTTGTTTCAACCACAACACTATCACTGCTTTTACCTTGTATCCAAAACTTTCAAAAGTCTCAATTTTCCACCAAACTACCGAAAATTTTCAATTTGTACCATCAGCTAAAAGCCTAAAACCTGACCATCTTATATGGCCAATTTCTAGTACATTTTAACAACTAGGTCTTAACCAGGAGTATGTACCGAAAGTATATGTTGTTTACGGTGCAATTAGCAGTTTAGGGTTCAATATCAAAACTGGAAGTACCATTCATTTTATAGGAGAAATTAAGGGAGAAAAAGTAACAAAGCCATGGCATTTTCCTCAAGTACTATGGTCATTAATATTCCGTAGGGAAAATCGGTACAAAGTATATAGTAAATTATTCTTTGCAATCAAACAATGTGTAGCAAAGTGCAAACAAAGTAATCTACATACAAGATTACTCTTTTAATTCCTAGCAACAAGATTACAACAGATGGCCTGCATGTAAAGTACAATATTTGCAATGAATTAGCAGAGAGATTATTCAACATCCCCACATACAAGATTTATATGGAAGCAATCTAGTGTTGCATAATCAGCTGTCTCTGAAGCCAGAACATACTAACCTGGTATTAGACAATTTCTACGGAAATTCATTACGAGAAAATATCCCAAGGGGCCAAGAAGAAGTAAGAAAAACAAAGCTTGGGAAGACTTGCACAACATAGCGCAATCGCTATTCCCACCCAAAACATCAGCCCGAAAAATATACCAACTTTTTGACCGCCAATGTTACTTCTCTCCCAGCAAGCAAAATAACACAGAGCACAGTATTAACCATGAAAGAGAAGCGACAAAGCCATCAATTAAACATACAGATAAACCCTAACATAAACCCTAAATGCCAATTAAAAACGTAGCGACAATCAGAAGAGGAAATAAGCTCGTGTTCGAGCAAATGCTTGAGAGATAGAGATGGGGAGAAATAGAGACGAGGGGATGTTGACCTTAACGGCGACGACGGAACGGTACAAATCGAAGACTCTGCGAATACTCTCCTCGGTGGCGACGACGGAACCGTACAAATCGTCATTTCTATTGCCTTGGCAAATTCCAAGATAAGGTTGAAGGGGAATGTGAAGCTTTCGGCTAGGTTCTAAGTTCTAGTCTCATGCCTGTGCCCGATAATATCTTATCTTTGTGTAAAATAAAATAGTAATAATAATAATTAGTAAAATAATGAAGAGAAATCATACTCAAGAACATACATTTACATAAGTAATATTATATTATTATTTATATGAGTATTTACTCTTGAGTGTAAATTCATTTTAGTATTTTTCTAATAGTTAATACCATTTTATTTTGAGCTGTGCGCAACAGTCATTTATATAATCAGTATCTTTATTGTTTATAGAATAATGTTAGGAATCATCCAATATTCATAATTCATATTTAGATAAACAATATTTATGAGTGAGTATTATTAATATGATTATGCGTTAAGAGTGTTAGATGGTCCCTCTATTTTCTCTTGGTTATATAGTCCAATTTTTAACTTTTAGTTTAGAGAGGCGCACGGTCCGGACAAAAAATGAGAAAAACATTCTTCATTTACTGCTTACCACGTTAGAAATTTTATAATAAAAAATATAAGCCCTACCACAAAGAAACGTTTATTAGAAAAGCACACTGATTTTGCCCGTGAGTGTTCGTCACTTCACTCTGTCTCTTCTTTGTCCAAGAACAATTCGTTTTCAATCTCCTCGCAATGCCTTATTTTCAATCTCCTTTCATTTTAAAAATACTAAACACTATTTGAAAAACTTTCTATTTGTTATAAAATTAAAGAAAAGAAACTATTATTATAAAAGAAAAATAAGAAATTTCTCTCTAGAACTCTTAAGAACTGAAACTTTCTTTCTCTCTATATATTTTCTTATGAATTTCATTACAACTGAAACTCCTATTTATAGGTTTTGAAATTACTATGCAAGTTACTATACAAGTCACTATGCAAATCACTATACAGAATTTAATATAATAATGGTGGGGTCATTCACATAATTTTAGTGGTGGGACAGGGGGCGACTGCCGTTTCGTTCGTTCATTACACTCCCTCTTGAATGACCGCCAATAAGGAATCTGCCTCGTTAAAACCTTGCCAAGTAAAAACCTAGTGGGAAGAAAAACTAATGGCGAAGGAAAAAGAGTACAGTCTTCTTATGTATCCATAAGTGCTTTAAGATTGCCTCATCAAAACCTTGCAGAGGAAAACCTAGTTGGACAAAACCTCAGCGAAGGAAAAAGAGTACAATCAGCACATTTACTCCCCCTAAAAAGTGCATGACAAAAGATTTTTGAGTTTTCGCATTCCAATGTTATGCATAATCTTCTTGAATGTGGAAGTTGGTAACGCCTTTGTGAATAAATCTACCAGATTATCACTAGATCTTATCTACTTGACATCAATTTCACCTTTCTCTTGAAATTCATGAGTATAAAAGAATTTAGGTGAAATATGTTTGGTTCTATCACCTTTGATATATCTTCCTCTGATTTGAGTGATACAAGCAGTATTATCTTCATATAAGATTGTTGGGCTATTATTGATCATGGAAAGTCCACACTTTTCTTGGATATGTTGAATAACTGATCTCAACTAAATACACTCTCGACTTGCTTCATGAATAGCAATGATCTCTGAGTGATTTGAAGAAGTAGTAGATAGTGTTTGCTTAACAGATTTCCATGATATGGCAGTATCTCATAAGTAAATAAATATCCAGTTTGAGATCTATCTCTGTGTGGGTCTGAAAGATAACCTGCATCTGCATACCCAATCAATTCTGGACTTGAACCACGTTGATAAAATAATCTCATATCAACCGTACCATGAAGGTAACGAAAGACATGTTTAATGTCATTCCAATGCCTTCGAGTTGGTGCAGAACTATATCTTGCAAGCAGATTAACTGAGAATGTAATATCTGGTCGAGTGCAATTTGCAAGATACATCAAAGCTCCAATTGCACTGAGATATGGTACTTCAGGACCAAGAATTTCTTCATCGTCATCACAAGGACGGAATGGATCTTTCTTCACATCAAGTGTTCGAACAATCATTGGAGTACTCAAGGGATGAGATTTGTCCATTTAAAAATGCTTTAGGACTTTCTCAGTATACATGGACTGATGAATAAAAATTTCATTTGGCAAGTGCTCAAGTTGCAGGCCGAGACAAAGTTTTGTTTTGCCAAGATCTTTCATTTTAAATTCATTCTTTAAATATATAGCGGTTTTTGATATCTTTTCAGGAGTTCCCACAATATTTAAATCATCAACATAAACCGCAATAATGACAAATCCGGATTCTGATTTCTTAATAAAAACACATGGGCATATAGGATTATTCTCAAATCCTTCTTTCAATAGATATTCGCTTAAGCGATTATACCACATGCGTCCAGATTGCTTCAACCCATATAAAGATCTTTGTAGTCTGATTGAGTACATATTTCTAGATGTACTTGTAGATGCTTCAGGCATCTTATATCCATCAGGGATTTTCATATATATGTCATGGTCTAAGGATCCATATAAATATGCAGTGACCACATCCATCAACCGCATTTCCAATCCTTTTGTAACAACCAGACTAATCAAAAATCTAAATGTGATTGCATCCATAACGAGAGAGTATGTTTCTTCATAATCAATCCCGGGTTTCTGCAGGAAATCTTGTGCAACAAGCCGTACTTTATATCGCACAATTTCATTTTTCTCATTAAGTTTTCGTACAAATACCCACTTATATCCAACAGGCATTACACCCTTTGGTGTTTGGACAACAGGTCCAAATACTTCTAGTTTTTCTAACGAATTTAATTCAGTTTCAATAGCTGTTTTCCATTTTGGCCAATCATTTCTATGTCAACATTCTTCGACGCTTTTTAACTCACTTTCTTCATTACTTCTGGTAATGTCAATGGCCATTTTATATGAAAATATGTTGTCGACAACAGTTTTATTTTTATCCAGAATTTCTCCAGTTTTCGTGAAATGTATTGAGATCTCATTATTTTCAGGTACCTGTTCCTCTTCAGGGGAAAACATTTCATGACACACTTCTTCAAGAGGTCCCTTTTTAGGAGATTTATACTCTTCAGGAGGTTCTGGAATAGAAGATTTGAGCTCTGTAGGAGCACCAATTATATTTGTAGCCTGTATTGTGAGTATGTGTTTTTCAGGAACACCAAATTCATTTTGTATTCTTTTCCTTCTGGGAATTTTGTCTTTTGCACCAATAGGTCTTCCACGCTTCAGGCGTATTTTAGATTCACCTATTGCTGCTTTGACAATTTGTCCTTCAGGGACTTCAATCCTTGCTGGAGTATTAACAGCAGTAATATAAGATTTTACTACACTTTTAGTGTCAGTAAATACATCCGGTAACTAATTTGCAACATTTTGCAAATGAATAATCCTTTGAATTTCCTGTTTACATTCATTTGTAGGAGGATCAAAATGAGACAGTGTCTTATTATCCCAAGTAATATTTTGTCGTGCTTCAGGCATCGACTTTTCTTTACCCATTAACGAAAAATTTGATTCGTCAAAATGACAACTTCAAAACTTGTTTTAAACATATCTCCTGTAAGGGATTCAAGGTATCTTATAATGGATGGAGAATCAAAACCAACATATATCCCAAGTCTACGTTGAGGGCCCATTTTTGTACGTTGTGGAGGTGCAATTGGAACATATACAGCACATCCAAAAGTACGAAGATAAAAAATATTTGGTTGTTGACCAAATGCAAGCTGTAATGGAGAATATTTATGATATGCAGATGGTCTAATGCGAATTAGAGATGCTGCATAAAGTATAGCATGTCCCCAAGCAGAAACAGGTAGTCTTGATTTCATAAGTAAAGGTCTAGCAATTAGTTGAAGTCTTTTGATCAAAAACTCAGCTAAACCGTTTTGTGTGTGTGTATGGGCAACAGGATGTTCAACATCTATTTCTATTGACATGCAATAATTATCAAAAACTTGAGATGAAAATTCACCTGCATTATCCAATCGAATGGTCTTAATTGGATATTCAGGAAATTGTGCTTGTAGTTTAATTATCTGAGCAAGAAGTCTAGTAAATGCAACATTTCTAGTGGAAAGAAGAGAAACATGTGACCATCGACTAGATGCATCAATTAGAACCATAAAATATCTAAATGGTCCACTTGATGGATAAATAGGCCCACATATATCTCCGTGAATCCTTTGTAAAAAGGATAGAGATTCAACAATGACTTTTGAGAAAGATGGTCTAATAATTAACTTACCTTGAGAACATGCAGAGCACGGAGATTCATTGGGTAGAAATATCTTTTGATTCTTTAAGGGATGCCCATGGAAATTTTTAATAATTTGTCTCATCATTATAGAACCCGGATGTCCAAGGCGATCATGCCAAGTCATAAATACTTTAGGGTCAATGCACTTCTGGTGCATTACCACATATGATTCAATTAATCTCATTTTTGTATAATACAATCCAAAACATAGAGCAGGTAGTTTTTCTAATACGAGCTTCTGGCCCGATATTGTTTTAGTAATAAAAAGATGCTTTTTACTACCTTCATTGGTCGTTTCAATATGGTAATCATTACGACGTATATCTTTGAAACTCAATAAATTTCTTCTGGATTGTGAAGAGAATAGAACATCATCAATACAAAATTTGGTGCCATTAGGCAACACAATATAAGCTCTTCCAGAGCCCTCAGTTAAATCCGATGAACCTGATATGGTATGGACATAGGCTTTACTTAGTGTTAGATTTTGAAAATATTTCTTTTCTTTGAGAATTGTGTGAGTTGTAGTACTGTCAGCCAGACATATATCTTTATCATTCAATTCAGAGATAAAAAACTCATCAATGTGATCCATGGTTCTACAAAATATACAAAACTTTTATTACTGATAGAAAGAAAATACATTAATTGAGTGGAACACTTCCATCTCCAATTAAGTGTTCAATACTACCTTCAGGATGATTAAAGAAATCAGATACATCAAGATGAGTAACGTCTACATCTACTGAATCTAATATATCATCTGATGGTTCTACTAAATTTGTTTCATGCACTTTATTCTTTCCTTTAATAGAAACTTGATATAAATCAGCTAAGTGCCTGGCCGTACGACATGTACGTGACCAATGTCCAGTCATTCCACATCTATGGCACACCTCTTCACTTTTCTTTGAAGAATTATTCTGAGAATTTTTACCCCTTTCTGAATTGTACCACTTCTGGTGATATGGTATATTATAATCCCTTTTAATGTTGTCATTCCTGGGACCAACATTTCTATAATTTCTCCTACCACGTCTACGCCCCCTATTTCTTCTAAAGGATGCACCATTCACTTCTGGGAATGATGCAAATCTATTACCATTCACTTTAGGAAATGATATTGAGCCAGTAAGGCGTGACTGGTGGCTTTCTAATAATAGCTCATTATTTTGCTCAGCTACTAGAAGACATGATATAAGTTCAGAATATTTCTTGAACTTTCTCTCTCGATACTGCTGCTGCAGGAGCACATTCGAGGTATGAAATGTAGTATAAGTCTTCTCTAGCATATCATCATCGGTGATTTTCTCACCACATAATTTTAATACTGAGCTTATTTTAAAAAGTGCCAAATTATACTCACTAACACTTTTATAATCTTGCAACCTCAGGTGTAGCCATTGAGAACGAGCTCTTGGGAGGATGACAGTCTTCTGGTGTTCATACCTCTCCCTTAAATTGTTCCACAAAATATAGGGATATTTTACTGTGAGATATTCAGTTTTCAATTCTTTATGAAAATGGTGGCGAAGGAAAATCATTGCTTTAGCACGTTCCTGCAGGGATGCTTGATTTCCTTCTTTAATAGTTTCTCCCAGATTCATTGCATCAAGATGTATTTCAGCATCAAGTATCGAGGATAAATAATTTTTTTCAGATATATCAAGAGCAACAAATTCCAATTTTGTAAGATTTACCATTTTCTACACATATAAATAATGAAATAAATATGTGTATCTCAGAAAATATATTTATAAATTCACACAAATAATCATCAATAAAATATATCAAAAATTTCAAGTAATATATTGAAAAACTTACAGAGGAATAAGGCCACTAGCTTCAGAATTGGTAGAACCGTCGTGCTGATAACGTGTTATAAAATTAAAAAAAAAACTACTATTGCAAAAGAGAAATAAAAAATTCTCTCTGGAACTCTTAAGAACTGAAACTTTCTTTCTCTCTCTATATTTTTTTATGAATTTCATTACAACTGAAGCCCCTATTTATAGGCTTTGAAATTACTATACAAGTTACTATGGAAGTCACTATGCAGAATTTAATATAATAGTGGTAGGGTCATTCACATAATTTTAGTGGTGGGACAGGGGGCGGCTGCCGTTTCGTTCGTTCATTACACCGTTATGATTCTTATTTAGTGATGGGATTATTAACTTTTTCTCAGTTCTTTTTCTCCCCCCTTTCGGATGGGCAAATGCCATGTGACAAAACAGTTTGATGGTGAGCCAAGCAAGAAGACATGGTTCTACACAGGACTGCAAATGAATAGAGTTGCTTATGAACAATTTGAGCTTGACTCGTATAAACTCGACTTGAACTCGATTCGTTTGATAAATAAGTTGTTCGTAAGCACTAATATTGGTTCGAATATTAAACGAGTTAAACTCGTATAATTTCGACTCGACTCGGTTTGTGTTCGTGAACCAGACTCGTATAAACTCGATTCGATTCGTTTTGGGCTCGTAACATTACTTTTAATATTTCTATATACATATATATAATCTTGCATATATTCTTAAATATATTCTTTTATTATATATATTTTCTGTGTTATATATATTATTTTTAATATTTTATATAAATAATATATTTTGTTACTTTATGTAGAAGTAAGATTTTGTTTCTATGAACAACGTCAACGTGCAGCATTGTAGCATTAGCCACAGCAGAAGGGAGATAAGACATGAACCTAGAATCTGCAATTATGGATTCAATGGGAAAGAATGAGAGACCAAAAAAAAAAATTTGAAGAATCTGATGTCGATCTTCTTGATTCTTCCCATTTTTAACGACCACGAATCGAAATAATCAAAAAGGTGGTAGTCCTCGTCGTTGGGAGATGTCTACAAATATTTAACTTACAGATCTAAAGAAATCGAAGGGCGAAGAAGAAAAGTGAGATGAGAGACAAAAGAGTATTTTCTTGAGCGTAATTTCATTGTAGTGTAAATGGAACCTCTACGTGGCATTAAACTATTGGAGGATTGTTATTTTGGTTTGTAAACTTATTTACATCAACAAAATAATTTGTTAGGAGGACGGAAGAAAAGAGGAAAAGACAAAATAAATCATTTGTTTTTGTTTTGGACCCAAGGGGGGCCGGGGGGGTTGTTTTACTCTGATCAACAATCAGCCCACTTATGATGGATTCAGTCCATAACTTTACCCCATTAGCAGCCCAACGAGTTATTGGCCATAAATTATAAATATCGAATTGTGAAATTACACTCTGTGCCCCCATTGACTCCGTGAAGACTAACCAGAACAAGAGTACAAGTCCTCCATTTTCTTCCCAACGCGTTCTGAGATTCATCGAGGAAATTGCTGAGGAGGACTTGGTCGCTAAATCTACGTATATATATAAGAAAAATGACAAGGACTAAGAAGCATTAATCCGACTGTGTCTGATGGAGATCATCATCATCATCATCATGTCGGCCTCTTTCTCTCTATAGCAGAAGGTGGAGATCATCATCATGTATCAGCTATCGACTGTGTCTGATGTTTGCAAGTTCTTGCCTAAGGTTTGCTAGCTTCTTTAATATTTCTTTTTGGCTTTAAATCCCTTATTCATTTGGAAATAATCACTTTTTCGTTTTTTTTTTCTTTTTTTTTTGGTTTTTTGGTGGATGATCAAAGGTTTGTTTTGCATGGGAAGTTGGATGAATTAATATTGGTGTCGACGACGACGATGCTGATAAAGAGCAATGCTTGTCGGAGACTGATCACGGTTGCCAACAAAAGATGGACCATGTCGTCCAAACATCCTTGGTCAAGTGTCGAACCCATTGATGCAAAACAAGGTTAAGCCTAATTAATTGTCATAATATTAAGGATAGATTAATTATGATTATGCACTCAACATATTAGAAAAATCCTTTACGCTCTTGTCTTGATTTGAGATGGGATCGAAATAGATTAATTTTGGCACGTTTCTCTTCTTTTTGTCTATACTCTTTTATGGGCCAGGATTGACTTCATAATTAATTTAGGAAAATTTCTTTTGAGATAGGAGTGTAAATTGATATGATCCGATCTGAGGGATGATGGAATGAACCGATGGAATGCCCATAGGGACCAATTAGATTAGTAGCTATTGGTCTGGTCCGATTCCGTCCGGTCTAATCAATTTGGCTTAATTATTTTCAAATTTAGGAAAACTATTAAAATTAAAATGAAGTAAATTATTGATGTATATTATGTAACTAACCCATTAAAATCTTAACTATAATTACATTTATGATGTTATAATTACTACTTATTAACTTAGACTTTACTATTTACTATTTAGTATATATGTATAATTATTGATAATGCCATATATTTTATATATGGTTAATGAATATCAAATAATTTGATCATTGTATAAGATCATTCATCCTTGTTTACAACTTAGTTATTTAAAAATAAATAAATTACCTAGTTACTTTAATTAAGTATAAATAGTAGAATATATATAAATGTATGATATATTAACTATTTACATATAATGACATAAATTATTACATGATTTATTATTTATTATTAATTAATATTATCTTTTATTTTATATTTTATATTTTATATGATCAATGATAAAAATAAAAATAAAAAATAAAAAGATAAAAAAAAAATACATCATTAACTATAGAAACCCTAGAACTAGAAGGCAATTTGGGAAAGTAGTTCCTCGTGTTCTCAGTATCTTATTTCACAATAATATGTATCGTACATAATTACAATGAAAGCCGACTTATATAGTACATGTTAAAAATAGTCAGCAGTTAACTATTAACATAACTAACAGAACAAAAATATAACTTTTGCCAGTAGGCTTGTTATCTCTAATATTAACTTATATAATTATTATATTAAATCATTAAAAATATTTTAAATATATATATATATAATTTGGTCCAGTCCTATTTATGAGACTGAAACCAATCCGCGATAGAACTAGTTTTTTGATTCGGTCCAGACCAAAAACTGTATACGTACAGTACACTAATTTGGGCCGATCAACTCCACCACTTGTTTACAGCAAAGAAAAATGTTTATTCCCATTAGAATAATTGTAAAAAAAATTTTTAAAAAAATAATTATAAATTAATATGCATTGATTTTTTTATAGTAAAATAATTTTACGATTATATTAATATTATTATGTTTTCAATTATTTTTATTTTATAATTTTATTTGTTGCAGTTGCATTTGATCTCGATTTGCGTCAAGAAATTGAAATGAATATTTGCTTAACAAAGAAAACTAGTAGACATGTTTTATGGCATACAAACAGCCTGGCCCAAAAAATATGGGAAAAAGAAAATCAGAAAAAATATAAGGTTGCGTGCATGTATTTTTCTCATTAGACGTTACGGCCGTATGTTAACGGAGAAGGAAACTTGAAAAGGAAGCTTGAACATGAGAGCTTAAAGATGAAGCAAATTGCGCTAGAGCTAGCATTAGGATACTGATCGGAAACTGATACTCACTCCGGTGAACTCCTCCGGCAGAGTAATTAAGCTATCTCTGATCTCTCGTAAATTATATATCTTTGCTTTGCGCCTTCTGATTTGCTTGCCTTATAAACTCGTGAAGACTTATAATTCGATCTGTTTTTAGGATACAAGCTAGCTACTTTGATCATTGGTTTCCTGTATGTTTTTGCTACAGCTTTGAGTTGTTTTTATGTTGGTCATGACCGATCACAAAGTAGTACTCTATCTTCTTTTGGTCATGACTGTAGATTATTGTAACACTGGTCAAACCTTAATTCAAAGATTATAACTATCTTTTTTTTCTTCTTCTTCTTTTGGTTGATCAAAGATTAAACATTATACATATCAGAAACGTCACATATATTTCGAGTACATACTTAGACCTTCAATCAACGTCATGAGGATTTCACAACCCTTAAATCCAGATCTATCATTAAATTTAATTGGTAATACCAGAATCATATACTACCATTGGTCATCGATGTGTAATTGACTGAAATCATTCATTCCTACCTCTTTGTAATATTTCAGAGGTCGACATTGCTAAAGGCTCATCATCATGACTAATATCTTTTTTGGAAGTATGAAACTAATTGCTAGATGAATCTTCATTCTTTTGTTTCTGATTTCAGTTTTCGCATTCAAATTTCATGTCCTTTATATGATAGTAGACCATCATGTTCTTGTTTCTTTGCTGTTATTCTTTGCTGTTATTTGTTTTTCACAAAGTTATGATATTGATCACTAATTTGTTTAACATATTATATAACTCGATCGTTTTAAATCAGTTTAGAAGATAAATATCTACAACATAGGTAAGAACAATCAACATTTTCCAGCTACTTCAGTGAGTAAAAAATGAGTTATATAGGATTACTTGTCCAGTTTCATGCACGACTATCACTTCAAAACCTGTCGTACGTACAATGATGCAAGAGAGTTCTATATGTGAGAATTTATATATATATATATATAAGATATTTAAATTTAGAAATGAGATGAGATAAGTTATGAATAATAATAAAATGAATAATTGATATGAGTTGAAATTTGAAACGAGTGATTAAGATAAATTGAAAGTATGAGATGATATGAGATGAGTTTTGAAAACAGACCAACTTTTTTGTTTAGATATTGAGATGAATTGAGTTAAACTATAATTAATAGTAATATTTCATAAATTCTATTAAAACAAGTTTAACTTTTTTAGATCGAGATGAATTTAATATTTCTTTAAATTGAAATATATAAAATTTGTTGAGAACAAATTAACTTTTTTATAAGAAATTAAATAAATAGTAGATCTCATTAGTAATTAGTTTAAAATAAGTTAAGAAGATTTATGAAATTTAATTCAACTAAATACAAACTAATTAATATTCTCATTCCCCTTCCTCTTTAAGGTCTATGTGGGACAAGCTAATCTTGATTGAATTGAATTCAATTCAATTTAACGTTATATATGTTGCCAATCATATTCATGATCAATTTAAATATTTAACCCTCGATCGGAAGTGACATATTATAAGTAAAATCATCATATATGTTATTGTACGAAGTTTGTCCTAATTGTGAAGAATCTGACTAATTAATTTCTCTTTGCTAATGATCTCTCTCGCAGTTACTTTTTGGCAATACAATGGTGGTCAGACTTTGGTCAAGAAACACAATGATTAAAAACATGTCCCATGTCAAAATGAAAGTGGATGTGATGGTGCATCCTGGCAACTTTACATCAAAGGCAAGTCCAGGTGAAATCCCAGCTGGTGAACACAGGTATATATGCTATGCTGATATTGGCATCGATTACAATCCCGACCGTGATTTTGAAGTGCTCGCTTACTTTGACGGTGCCCTGGAAAGGGATAAGATAATCATATCGGCATCCGAGATAAGGGATAACGCCATAATTGAATTGAACTACCTGAACGGAACTGTCACTGTCCTTCATATCAAGGGAAAGATGATTGCAATGAACGGGTACGTACGTACATTAATCTAGATAGACCACATGAGTACGTACGTAGTTCTTTTGTTGCATGCATGTGTTAATCATTATACTTTTCTTTTTCTTTCTTTCCAGTACTGTTTACCTATATATATATATGTGTGCTTTATTATGTTTTGACAGAGCTGTTATCGTCATGAAAAGCATAGCGAAAAAGATGATCAAGTCATTGTGGAAATCCGAAGATCATCGATGACAGTAAACTGGTGTTTGATCTTATATGGTTGCATTATGTACTATGCTTTTATTTTATTTTACTTGGTATGTTGAACATTATTGAGAGTTTTTCTAATTTTGAATAAAAATAATGAGTTTTTAACAAAATTTTAGGTATCGTATTGGAATAGTAATCAGCTGCATAGATAGAGGTATTTCGTATTGGTTCAAATATAAGCCATTTTGATGCGTTTCGATCAATACCTGCCAGTTTTGATGTAATGGCCAGTACTTTTAGTGTATTGGCTGAAATTTTATATTTCTGTATTTTTAGTATATTTTTATAATTTTTACTGTAAATCTCGTATCTAAAGATTATTTTCTTAATTTTTTAAATCCTCTTTTCTCGATGACTGAAAATTAAGCCCCTACTCCAATTTTTTATGATGAAGAGGAGTGATTATGTTTTTTTAATAATTGGATTAAGAACTTAGAAATATTATTAATCTTATAAATATATGTTTTAATTTTTTAAGACTTGCATTAATGTTATTTTATAATATAATTTGTACATATATAAAAAATTTATCTATATATAAATTATTTTAAAATAGTACCCAGAACGATATCGATATCAAAATATTTGATTTCAATGCCTTAATCAAAACGATATTCAAAACTTTGGTTTTTATGTTATATTCTCCCCAATATTGGCGAGATCTGCTAGCTAGCTGCTTGATCTCTTCTACCTAATATATATCCAAATGTCTGCCTTATATTAGTAGTGCTCACAATATTTTGTCCACATAGAATGCAGTTTCTTTGAATTATTTTAATAAGGAAAAAGAATATGTTAAGATAAATATAAATTATTAAATTTATTTTTTGATATAAGTAGTAATTTCACACAATCAAGCTAACATTAAGAAGTAGTAGATTAGCCTCCGTTTAGATAGTAAAAGTATTTCATTACAATTTTTTCAAATTTTTATATAAAATATAATAAACAATTCAATTTTTTAAAATCCAAAAATAATAATAATATAAAAAAAATATTCTAAAAATATTTTATTTAATCGTTAATTTTTATCTCAAGTGATCTTATTTCAATTGATCACTATCTAAACAACACCTACAAGCTTGCAACTTTCAGCTAAGATAAGTAAACTTCACTGTTACTTTGGGCTCACTATGCATTGATCTTCCACGTCTAACAAATTAATTATATATATTTTTGAATAAATTTATTTATTATCATTTTTTTTATTACTAATTCATCATTTTATTATGATGTGATATTAAATAATAAATTAATAAATAAAATATAATAAATAATTTTCAACCATCAAATAACATATCATGTAATAATGAAAAGATTATGAAAAAAAAAATATGAATAGTAAGTTCATGAATTAGTTGTGTTTGTTTACATGTTAATGAAAAATTATTAACAAATTGGTAGTTTAGTTATGATATATATATATAGTAAATTAAAACTTATCATATGTTATATACATTTAAGGTCAAAATTAAAAAATGGAATATATATATATATATATTGATGTATACATTTATATATATATAAATAAAATTATAAATCTATTATTCGTTCTGTTGTCAAAATCACAGCCGTTAACAAATTGGCATTTACTCTGTATTGAGTCTCGGAGGAAGTGCCCGCCTCCTCCACCCACGATTTTTAAGAGTAAATATAGGTATCTCGTCATTAAATCCCGTCGCAGCTCTATAGAGATTTTTAAATAGAAAAAAAAATATATATATATATATATATATTATTCTATTATTTTTATAAAAATAAAATAAAATAAATTATATTACTTAGCCGCGACAGGAATCCCAGGATCCCTAGCACTGCTCGGTTTTTAAAGAGCTAGCTAGTAGACATCCAGCATCCAGACACTCCACTCCATAGTCACTTCTCTCTATACGGAATATTGAACTCCTCTTCTGAACCACACAACTAATTCCCTGGACCCGGCCACATTTTTATCAAGAACCTGACACAAGCCTTCTTTCGCCACTCAATTATATATACTGATACTTCTTTCAATCCTTCTGCGCTTATATACGCGAGATTCCGACTCGAATACCGCCTGTGTAAAAGAAAACTTTTTTTTTTTTTTTATCATTTTTAAGGATTTGAAAAAAAATAAAAAAATAATATTAAAATATATTCTTAATTATTAAATTAAAAAAAATCGTAGAGCTATAGTCGAAATTTCGTATGTAGCTCTAGGATTTCTCTAATTCTTTTATGTATATATATTGACAAAAAAAAAAAGTATAATATTGACAGATCATCCTCAAAGAAGCAAGAGAAAAGAGAGAAAAAAGTTCTGGTCGTATATGCCCCCCGAAAGCTAGCTTTGCCAACCGAGAACAACAGAGACTACTACACCACGGCCATCATAGCCAGAGCTACGTTGGCGCAGGGACCATGGCCCCTTACCACCTGATCCCATTTCTTTTTAAAAAAATTAAAAAATATATATTTAAAAAATAATAATAATAATATAAGTTATTTTTTTTATAATTTAATAAGATAAATATTTATTTTATTTTATATTGATCCATTTTTTAAAAATTATTTTCGTTTTTTTTATAAAATTTAATATAATTTAATTTCATATAAAATAAAATGGTATAATAAATTATATGTTTTTATTATAGATAAAATTAAAATTAAAAAAAAATGAATGATTTTTAATATATTTTTAATAGTTTTTATTATAATAACGTATTTTTAATATATTATATATTTTTTTAATATATAAATTCTATTAAATATATTTTATTTTTATTATAAATTGTAATATTAGATTATTTTATATTGTATAAAATAAATATATATAAATAAAATAAAAAATATTTTATATAATTTATATATATATATATTTTTAATTTTTTTAAAATAAAATTTTGACTTGACGGCCATCCATAAGTACTGCCGCTGCTCTCTTTGATCTCTTTCTTGAGTATGGAATCTCGTACCTTTATTGATTTATTTAATCTATAATTTCCACTTCTCTCTTTTTATGAAGAGAGACGTTGAAACCCATCCGACTGTTTCCGGTCTCTAAAACAGTTTAATGATTGTTGGAAAGTATTTTGATGAAAAATATATTAAAATAAAATAAAAAAATATAATAAAAAATATGATAAAATAAAAAACATACAATAAAAAATTATCATAAAAAATATCATAAAAAATACAATAAAATATAATAAAAAAATAAAATAAAGATAAATTTTAAGGAATATTTGGCATTGGTTACAGCCCGTCGTCTCCAGTGGGCAGTGTACCGGACCTATTTCGGGTTTAAGCCTCTGTGGGACATACCGGAAGTCATCGGAGCTCGCCGTTAA
This sequence comes from Platycarya strobilacea, assembly GCA_036898215.1. Lineage (NCBI taxonomy): Eukaryota > Viridiplantae > Streptophyta > Magnoliopsida > Fagales > Juglandaceae > Platycarya > Platycarya strobilacea. The sequence continues at coordinate 51,033,117 of CM072546.1, forward strand.
AGGGGTAAGCCGCCGGTCCTGATGGGATGGGCGGTATCGCCCACTGCCAGTAGAGGCGGCGGACTACTTTTTGCACGAGAATCAGTCGGACAGATCCCCAATAAAACTCTTTTATGAAAACAAAAAGTTATCTCATTTTCTCTTTTCAAAGAGAGACATTAGGGACCGGTCCGGTTATTCCAAGAGTGTTGGGCTCCTTTTTGATGAAAAATACACTAAAATAAAATAAAAAAATATGATAAAATAAAAAACACACAATAAAAAATATAATAAAAAACACAATAAAAAAATAAAAAACATAATAAAAAACATAAAAAATAAATAAAATATAGATGAATTTTAAGGGGTATTCGGCCTTGGCTGCAGCCCGCCGCCTCCGATGGGCAGTGGGTGACACCGCCTATCCTATCGGAACCGGCGGGCTCCGGCTACTGGACACATTTCGAGTTTAAACCTCTGTGGAGCATACCGAAAGTCATTGGAGCTCGCCACCCATTTCGGATTTAAGCCTCCATAGAGCATACCGGAGGTCATTAGAGCTCACTGTTGAAGGGATAAACTCGCCGGAACCCATCGGTCCCGATGGGGTGGACGGTGTCGCCCACCGCCGACAGAGGCGGCGGGTTACTTTTTGCACGGGGATCGATCGGAGCGATCCCCTGGAAAACTCTTTTTAAAATTGCACACCTTTGATCTGCATGCCAACCCTACCACTCCTCATTTAAAATACCTTTCTCAAAGTCTTGGCTTTGAGCATGTTTATGGTTAGCTGCAATGAAATCGATATATATTTTCAATTAATCGAAGTCCATAATTTTAATTTATTAATGTACATTATTAGTAGCTAATTACTTTATACGTCTTATGTTCGTTAAAATAATTAAAGCTTTATAGATGATGTATATATATAGAGATCAGGAGAACGGTTGAGCTGTCTCCAGCGTCAAAAGCAGGCCAATAATAATTGGGTTGTTTTTTTAAAATAAACACAATAATATAATAATATAATTAAAATATATGATTAAAATATAAAATGAAGAAAATATAATAAAAAACATAATAAAAATAAAAATATAATAAAAAATAAAATGAATATGAATTTTAGGGAGATTCGGCCCTCATCCGAACGGTTGCCTTAGGCAGCGGTGGGCGACACCGCCGGTACCATCGGGACCGGCGAGTTTTGGTGAGTCCACCCCTGCGACGGCGACAGACCTATTTCGGGTTTAAGGCTGCCGGGACTTCATCGGAGGTCACCGTGGGTCGCCGTAGCAGGGGTGGACTCGTCGGATCCCGCCGATCTCGATGGTACCGGCGGTGTCGCCCACCGCCACCCCTAGCGACAGACTGCTTTTAATGGGAGGGTCGGTCGGACCAACTCCCAGTTTTTTCCATATATATATAGAACGTGATGTATCTTTAACAAAACTCATCTCTTTATATTAAACAATAAATGATTATTTAATAATAGAAGGTTGGCGTTCCCAAAAATACCCGAGTTCCAATATGCTTTATACCTCACAGCTGTTTGCATCCTGATATACTATTAATACTAGTGTATTGATCTATTTTTTGTTCATTCTAGCTTCACACCAAGAATTTTTGTTGAGATGTGGTTTGAATTGAGTTCAATCAAGCACATCAAGATGCTCGTCGCTCGACTATCGCTCGAGCGAACCTCAACCCGTAAGTTTGCTAAACTTTCGCTTGACATCTCGCTCGAGTGAGGCATCAGACAGAGAGTTCGCTCGACTCTCGCTTGACATCCAGCTCGAGCGAGATTCTAGACAGAGATTTTGCTCAACTCTCACTCGAGTAAGAGTCAACCCTAAAACGTTCACTCGACCTCGCTTGAGGTTTCGCTTCTAGTTAATGTTTTCTGTACTAAGGTTAGCTTCGTTTGGAATAGTATTTCGTTCGAGCGAAATTCGACTTATAAGAGGACTCGCGTTCATTTGAACGTTGAGTAGCTCCGAAAGGTTTTTGGTTTAGATTTTGAGTGGAAAACTATTTGTAAGGGTTTGAGAATTGTGAGAGAGAGTTTTGCAACTTGTAAGTGAGATTGAGTGTTTCTAGAGTGTGAATCTTATAACTCAATTTTTGTACTCCATCTCTGTGTTTGATAGTGAATTCATTGAGACCGACTCAACAGTAGACATAAACTTGTGTTAAGTCGAACCACTTCAAATCTTGGTGTCTATTGTTGTTCAGCGTCTTTTGTTTTAATTTCTTTTTGTTGCATCCACTGCGTGACTTCATATTTACTGTTTGTTGACCGGCCCATCCCCAACAAATTGGTATCAGAGCGTTCTTAAAATCTATGAAGATCTGAAGGGATGGCCTCAGTAAAGTTTGAATTAGATAAATTCGACAGATAGAACAGCTTCAGTTTATAACGCATCAAGATGAAAGAGTTGTTGCGACAATATGGTTTATTCAATGTTCTAGAAGAAGTGATTGGTGAGTCTACTGCACCGTCAAAGGATGAGGATGAAAGGGTGCATAACACTATTCTATTGTCATTATCAGATGAAGTTTTGAAAAAAGTTGTTGAGGAGGAGACCGCAGTTGGTCTGTGGAACAAGCTAAAGAGTTTGTACATGAAGAAATCTCTCACTAACCAGATGTATTTGAAACAACGGTTATACATTCTCAAAATGATGGAAGGTATTTCTATTTTTGCACATCTAGATGAATTTAATAAGATTATTATGGATCTGAGTAACATTGACATTAAGATTGATGAGGAAGATCAAGGCTTAATTATTTTATGTTCATTGCCTATTTCGTTTGATAATTTTGTAAATTCAATGTTGTATGATAGAGATACAATTTCCTTAATAGATGTTAAAGTCTACTTTGAATTCTAAGGAATTGAGAACAAAGTTTGTGAGATTAGGCATGGATGATCAAACCGATGGTTTGTTTGTAAAATATTCCTCTAGTGATAGATCTGGGGAGAGATGTTCAGGGAAGAGTATGGGTAGTTCCAGTAGCTTCAAATCTAACAAAAAAAAAGGTTAAGTGTTACTACTACCATAAGTTTGGCCATTATAGAAGTGAGTGTCCTTGACTGAAAAATGTGGAGGAAGATGAAAGTTCCTCTAGTAGTGATGACAGCGAAGAAGACAACAGATAATCTCTACTTCCCAGAGGGCAGTACGCTAACTGGTGGAGTATCCTCACATGCTCTGAATTCAGATATTACTCGCATACAGCACATGTGAGTATGCCAAACATGTGTGGTCATTTATGAGTCGGCAGCTTTTACTTGGTGTGATTTGAAGACAGTAATCTTAATTTTTTATTTGCATTGTATTCTTGGAAAGTAATGTAGAATCAGGTTTCCTGCAGTATTTTTGATCGGGATACATCTTGTGTAAAGTCGTATTTTTGTGATACTCATATTTATTTTATGACCATTGAAGTTTGGTTTTGCCTATCTGTTTCTTTTGTAATGTGTTTGGTGTTCAAACACTTTTGTGAAGACAAGTGATTTACAGATAAGAATGTAGAGCGTTACTTAGACCATACAGTTTGTTTCACTCCAATGGAGTATCTGAATGGAATGAGGTGGGTTCGTGTTGAGTCCACAATTTACTTTTGGATTTTCCAAACTTGTTTACAGATCGTGTGAAACGGTTAACTACAGCTTGTTATTGGATGAATTTTCTCCTCTTTTGTTTTCACAAGAAGGAGAAAGAGTTATAGCAAGAAGGTGAAGTTGAAGAGAGATTCACAACAGAGTACGTGTGTACTCTAAATCATACTATTGTTTGAGTATGATTTTGTTTTTGGCATTGGTGTACAATGAGAGTAGGTCTACAGTTGGTAGATAAATGAAGCAATTTGGCCACCTTTTATGTATACTCGTGCAGGCTTTGTTGGGTTATTATTTTGGCAGAGAATATTGGTTGTCTTCATTTATATTCAGATGCCGTTTGTTTAAGTAAGGAGTCTATATTGTGGTGCATTGTCATTTGTGTGTTGAGTATTCCCTTTAAGGTTTGTGGGTCTTTTGTATTTTGTGGGACTTGTGACAATTGAAGTCAAGGTGGAGATTTATTGAGATGTGGGTTGAATTGAGTTCAATCAAGCACATCAGTATGCTCGTCGCTTGAACCTCGCTCGAGCGAGTCTCAACTCATAAGTTTGCTCAACCCTCGCTCAACATCTCGCTCGAGCGAGGTATAAGATAGAGAGTTCGTTTGACCCTCGCTTAACATTCAGTTCGAGCGAGATTCTAGATAGAGATTTTGCTCGACTCTCACTCGACATCTCGCTCAAGTGAGAGTCAACCTTATATGTTCGCTCGACCTTGCTCGAGGTTTCGCTTCGAGCTAATGTTTTCTGTACCAGAGTTAGCGCCAGATGGAATAGTGTTTTGCTTGAGCGAGAGTAGTCTCGCTCGAGCGAGATTTGGCTTATAAGAGAACTCACATTCATTTGAACGCTAAGCAGCTCTAGAAGGTTTTAATTTAGATTCTGAGTGGAGAACTATTTGTAAAGATTTGAGAATTGTGAGAGAGTGTTTTACAACTTGTAAGTGAGATTGAGTGTTTTTAGAGTGAGAATCTAATAATTCAATTTTTGTACTCCATCTCTATGTTTGATAGTGGATTCATTGAGACCGATCTAACAGTGGACGTAAACTTGTGTTAAGCCGAACCACTTCAAATCTTGGTATCCTTGTTCTGCGTCTTTTGTTTTAATTTCTTTTTGTTACATCCACTGCGTGATTCCATATTTATTGTTTGTTGACCGGTTCATCCCCAACAATTTCCAAGCCCACTCTTTTTAGATAATATACTTTGCTCTCGAAATAATCTCATGCATCAGATGAAATTTCCAGGTCCGTTAAATTTGTAGGTTCGTATGCATTATTTTCTCTGTGTTTTCTTTACTTCTCAAAGCTTAAGAAGTCATAATCATCTTTTACCCTAATGACCACTAGCTTGTTACCCTTAAAACGTGCTTTCTGTTTCTCAAAAGCTCGGGGTTCTCTTGGCGTACGTTGCGCTGTTTAAATCTTTGTGGGCCGGGGGAATTAATTAGATCAAGGTCTGATCTTAAAAAACTCAACATCAGCAGTTGTCATTAAGTACCAACAGATCTTCAAGATCTTCTTCATAAATCTCGTACATTAAATTTTTGGTGATTTAGGTACCTTTATCAGCTAAAATATACGCACAAAACCAACCTAATCAATAGCAAGTCAAATCTCTAAGGCTTGTCACGCTAATGTCATACCGTTTTAGCTTCATATCCTCCAGTTTCTGACTCTTTCAGCCGCGAGCGATGCAGGCTAAAGATTTGACATTTTCATATCAGCACTCAGTAGCTAGCTGCAGTAGTAGTTCTTAATATCTTATGCATCTCTGGTAGCCTCTCTTTTATTTTTCTTTCTTTTCATAATATTATACATATTTCCGCTGTCGTGTGCAGAATCGTCGGAAGGCGGTGAGGCAGAGTTCCAGTGATCTCTTGGGGGCAGATATAGACATTAAAGGCGCCCCAAAAGAGTGAGTTTTAACTTTCAAAATGCAATGCAGTAAGATGGCGTAAAGCAAAAGGTCCGTGCATAACTCTAGTCGGCGTTTCTCAGACATTTTTTCTAATTTTGGGCATTAAATTCTCTCTTTCCCTCATGATTGCCATGACCGCTTGTAGGATCTCGGGGTTTAAATGTTGAGAAATCCTATAGCTACTACATACGGGATTTTCCGACTGGAAATCCCAACTGTAGCTTTAGGATTTTTAAATTTAACTTAGTAATTAAAAGTATATTTTAATATGATATTTTGATATTTTTAATTTTTTTAAAAATATTTAAATATGATAAGAGTAGAAAGACTCTTAAATGTTTGGCATTTAGTTTTCAATTAGTTATACAAAAAATTGAAATAAGATGAGGTGAAATATAAAAAAATTAAGTTATATTTAAATTTAGAAATGAGATGAATTGAGATTATTTTAATTTATTTTTTAATATTATTATTATTTTAAAATTTGAAAAAATTGAATTGAAATTTAAAAAATATATTTTGAAATTTGAAAAAATTGAATTAAAACTTGTATTTTATATAAAAAATTTAAAACATATAATGATAAAATAATTATAAATTGAGATTAATTAATATCAGTTAAACTCATTTTTAAATTCAAATCGGGCCTTAGTCGATATGTTTTGCCGATCAGAGGATCATAAGGAATTATTGGTGCTTGTAATTACATGACAACATTACGGTTCGTGACTGATAGTAACGTCATAGAGACATGAGATGAATCATGTGAGTCGCGTGGAATGAGATATTGGTATGACAATATGGGATATATAATCCCTATGATCCACGCACGGGTATTAATTATAATAAGACGATCAAGGTTAGTTAATATTTTTATAATTATTATTATAAATTTTAAAATATATAATCTTTTAGAGCTAGCGCGGTAGTTTCACTGGACTTTCCACTTTGCGTCATATTAGATAAAGGAAAACTGCAAAAACATCCTTATTATCATTCACTACAAGGTGTTTTTACGGCTGTTTCTTCTTTCCAATTGGTAGTTATAATAACCTGGCGGTGCTTTGCGATTCCTTCTTGTCTAGTACTAGTCACTGGACTTTGATCTGGAAAGCTAGCTGCATGCCTAATTAATAGGACAGAAATGTACGTATTGGGTAAAGCAGAAAATTAGTCCTAGTTATAGGAAAATGATTTATATATTGCATAATAATAATTTAGATGAAGAATAATATATTAAATGATTTATATAAAATTATCCTTCACTTAACACACTATTATAAAATAGAGAGACGCTGGGACCGGTTCGGCTGTCTCCAGCGTCTAAAACAGCCCAACGTTAGTTGGGCTGCTTGATGATGAAAAATACATGAAAATAAAATAAAAAATATAAAAAAATAAAAAAATAAGATTAAAAATATATTAAAAAAATAAAATGAATAAAACATAATAAAAAACACAATAAAAAATAAAAACATAATAAAAAATACAATAAAAAAATAAAATGAAGATGAATTTAAGAGGGAGATTCGGCCGTAGAGCAAACGGTGCCGCCGCCGATGGCAGTGGGCGACACCGCCCACACCATTGGGACCGGCGAACTCAGGTGACTTCACCCCTACGACGACGAGCTCCGGTGTGCCCCCGGCAGCCTTCAACCCGTTTTGGACCCGTACGTCCGCCGGTCCCGATAGTGTGGGCGGTGTCGCCCACCGCTACCAGGGGCGGCGGGGCTGTTTTGGTGGAGAGGGACAGCCCTTCTACCCCCAGGAATTCCCTATAAAATATGTTATAAAATTGTATTGTGTGTATCAATGCCTCATTATTATATGGGTTCATTGAGTGACTGATCCTCCAACCAACTTGAGCGACAACTTTTTGTAGAATTGTATATATTAATTTTTTTTTTTAGAGAAATGATAGTTGTAAATATAAATTTGTAAGCGACGTACAATCAATTTAAAAAAATGAATATATATAAGATTCACATAAAAAAAGTTAATTTTTTTAACAGTAAACTCTACTTTTTATCAAAATGACTACGTGTTGTTTACAACTCTATAGCTATATATAATATCACTCTTTTTCTTGAGCGACAACTTTAGTTTCCTTGACAAAACACATTTTCACTTAACAAAACATATTCAATGATCTCTTCCAAAACTTTGATGCCATCTTGGCATCAACGAAAGCCCATCTTGTCCAAATTGGAGTACTTTTATGGTAGGTTATATATAAGGCTAAATTTGATTTTCAAACTCCCTTTAACTCATTTTCTTTTATTATTATAATTTTTTTAATTTTTCATATAAAAATATATTAAATAATTCAATTTTTTCAAAATTTAAAAAAATTTTAATATTAAAAAATTATTTTATTAATATTTTATTCAATTCATCAAAATCCAATTTAACATATCTAAAAAAGGTTCTTAATATTTTATTAGTCTGATTATTTAGTTTTTAAAAAAATGAAATCCTTCCTTTTCTTTTCGAGCTGGGTTGGAACTTTCACCGGGCCTAGGAACACCGAATAGGACAGGTCATGTGATTATTCTTCGTGTCTCGTAATAATCCCATGGATATGATTGTTAATATCTTCATACTATTCTTCTAATTCATATTTTTTACCTGACAAAAAGGATTCCAGAATTTCAACCTTTGGTACATGCAGAGACTGATCATCTCTGTATCCTGTAGAGCGAGTTCATGGATCATGCCAGGTGAAAAGCAGAACAAGGAAAACAACTACTCAGAGTGAAAATGCATGATGCAAGTTCTTTTTAACACTGGTCTGTTAATTGGCTGCTAATTTTAAGGCTCTGATTTCCTTATTTCTAGTCTATTTCTCTCGGTACTTTCTCTCTTCTGTCACTACTGTAGCTTGACTTTGGGACGAGTTAAAGCTAGCTCCCTTGTGTCCGCTGAAAAGCAATTTATATGTCATTTTACAACTTGTGTTCCTTACGCAGGACCACTTTCTCAATTGGTTTATAAGCTTAAACATACACACAAACGCGGTTAAGCTCTGAAAATAGAGTTCATTCCACGGCCTGTCTTCCCCTCTATAGAAGACAATTCTTTTTTCTTCTTCTATATATATAATATAATTTGTTTTGGTTTGGACCATTTGAATCTTTGTGGCGTGGACTCTTATGCATGTTTGCACGTCTCTTTGGGTCATCTTTTAGCAGAGAATATACAGCTCTGGGCAAAAGAAAACACTGCCGATATATGATGGCGCTAATCCTCTTCTTTTTTTGCTGCTTTTCAAGCTTGTTGCAGCCGTTACAAAGCTTCTTGTCTTTCATGCTCCTGCATTTTCTTTGCCTTTTCTTTTTGTAACAACCCCAAAGAAAAGGGAAATTGGTTATCACTTAACGCCTAAAGTTTTCATTTTATCAAATCCCTTCACTTTAAGAATCCAGCTTCCTTGATCATTTTGCTTCTCTTTGTCGAAAGGAGTGGTCCATGCAAATGAAAGACCCTCTGGAGAACACTCTGATATTCAGGAAACCACTACAGAACTCTATGAATGAGAAGACATCAACCCAGATGGTGCACACAAATGAAGATTTCTTGGAACATAAGAAGAAGATCATGGCGAGGAGGAAGGGAAGGAGAAGAGGTAGATTACCCAAAGTCGAGAGATTCCAAGAATCAGAGCTTGATTTAGATGTGGGGTCTCTTTCTTCATGCAAAAACCTTATGTTACACCGCAGGCCTGGATATGGCCAGCTGGGAACTAAGTGTTTAGTTAAAGCCAATCACTTCCTTGCAGAGATACCAGGATCGGATATATGTCAATATACTGTAAGTTTTGCTTAAATTCAAGAGCTGAAATATTTAAAATATGCTCCAGATTTTGTTTGCATATTGTCACTCCTTCTATATTCGATGGATGCAGGTTAAAATAAAGCCTGAGATTACTACTTCCAAATTGAACAGAGCCATCATGACAAAGTTGGTGAAACTTTATAGAGAGACCGACTTAGGGATGAGGCTCCCTGTTTATGATGGAGGAAGAAATCTTTACACGGCCGGATTGTTACCTTTTGCCTCAAAAGACTTTACCATAGTATTGAACGATGATTACAAGGCCAGGGCAGGCAATGGAAGGTTATTCATTATCAAATATTTTATGTGCAGTCATTTTGCGTATTCCTCGTGCATTCTGTGATCAGCTGCATTATTTTTTTAAACTGTTTTCGCTAATCTTATTAGTGGAATGCATAAAGGGTACCCAAAAATGATTGTATGAAGCAGAACTAATTTATTATTGCTCTTAATTGAATGCTTTTCTGCTTGAATAATATTAAATTGAAGATTTTGATCAAGTTTAGCTAATCATATCAGGGAACAGCAATTTAGGGTGACAGTCAGTTTTGTAGCGCTAGCCAGAATGCACCAATTGCGCGAACTTCTTTCAGGGAAATCAGTTGATACCCCTCAAGAGGCGCTTACCATTATTGATATTGTCTTACGCCAACTGCCAGGCCAAAGGTGCATTTCTGTTGTTCTATTTAATTTTTTTTTTTGGATTTATCGATTATTATTATTATTATTATAATTAATGCTAGTGGATTTTCAATTGTTAAACTTATTCATGAGTAAGTTCAGGTATATATCAGTTGGAAGGTTTCTATATTCTCGTGATATTAAGAAACCTCAGCAGCTTGGTGGTGGCTTAGAATCATGGAGGGGTTTTTACCAGAGTATTAGACCTACTCAGATGGGTCTATCTCTGAATATTGGTGAGAGTTTTTCGACTGTATTCTCTTTTTCAAAATGCTTTTATACATGAATTTTCCCTACAAAAAAAGAAAAAAGAAAAAAGAATAGCATTCTGAAATCTTTCCCATTTGCTGCTTGTCAATATATCAGACATGTCATCTGCTGCATTCATTGAGCCACTCCCAGTCATTGATTTTGTTGCTCAAATTTTGAATAAAGATGTGTTTTCAAGGCCATTTTCAGATGCAGATCGTGTAAAGGTATTGCTGCACTCTGCTGTGGAATTCAAAGTTCTGATCCCAATTTCATACCTTTATAAAAAAGACAATGTAATTGTTTGGTGATGTGCTACGCGCTTTATCATCCCTCTAAACAACCAATCAATCATGGTCTTACAACTTTCAAATGTCATATCAAAGCAAGAGTAAGTGCTGCATCCTGACATTCAGCTACTAATTCTATCCTATCATCATTACCAACGGAGCTATTCCTAGCACTTAAAGTTGAACCATTTTGTGAGATCAGTACCAGCTTAGTGACTATACACACTTATAATAATAAGGTATCTACTAAGCTAACACCTTTTATAATTTGTCTTTTAGGGTAATCCTTGAATTATTCTGGGATTTTCGAGTTTAGCTGATGATAAATCTTGAGCTCCTTCCTAGTCATCGTGTCATGTTAATTTTCCAATTGAATGATTTGGGACATCAATGGCTCCAAATGTACTACAGAGCACAGTAAAATTGACATATGTTGATTGGAAAGTTGGGTTTTGATCTGTAAAGCACAAAAAAAAAAAAGAAGAAGAGAAAAATGACATCTTTTTTGTTTGTATCGATCATAAAGCACATCTAGTCATGATTTTAGACAAGAGTATTTTTGCAAAAAGAGAGAAAAAAGAAACAGAAACTATATTTGTTATAATTTGAAAAGGTTACTTAATCAATACTTACATATTTAAAAATAAAAATACTCTAATGGTAAATGAATTATATAAAAATAATTTTATAAATTAATATAATTTGATGTGATTTGTCAGATTACAAATTTTTTATTATAAAATAGATTTAATAAATTAAATAAAATCACGTTGATTTATAAAATTATTTTTATATAATTCATTTGTGATGAAGTACTATTCATTGATGTGCAGGTCAAGAAAGCCCTTAGAGGAGTCAAAGTTGAAGTTACACACAGAGGAAATGCTCGAAGGAAATATCGAATTTCAGGGTTGTCATCACAGCCTACACGGGAGCTAATGTAGTTTAATTATTTTGTGTTATTTGTTGTAATAGCATTCCATTGTACATGAGCACTTATTTTATTTTTCTGAAAATCAGTTTCCCAGTAGATGAGCAAAGGAACGTGAAATCTGTTGTTGAGTACTTCCAAGAGATGTATGGATATGTCATTCGGTATCCCCATCTACCTTGTCTTCAAGTGGGAAACCAGAAGAAGGTGAAGTACTTGCCAATGGAGGTAGGCTCTGCTCAATATTTCTATCCTTTTAAAATATAACAGCCTATTTTTTTTTGAGTTAATTACTAAAATAATTATTGAGGTTTTACTTTTAATCAGATTAATCCCTGTATTTTGACATTAGACTTTTTGTTCCATGTGATCTGCCACATGTAAAAAGAAACTAAATGGTGGAAACTTGAGAATATTATAATCAAACCAAAAACAAATTTAAAAATTCCAAAAATAAACTCCCAAGATAAAAGCATTACTATGACAAAAAATTTGGCAACAATGCAACCATGTAAGTCACCTCCATGAGTGGCCAAATCAAGAGGTCCGCCAAGTGCTAGTCAATTTGGTCACCCAGCGTACCATCTTGTGATATTTGTGTTGGTCAAATTATTGTGTTTTTTAAACAAGTAATTTCATTAAACTAGAGACATGATATTGAAGAGGATGTGAGGTTCCCCAACAAACGCCCTATAACAATAAACAACAGTGCAAAAGAAATAGAAAAGAAGGAAAAAAATGGATTTATTTGAGATAATTTTTTAGAGCCTATCCATGTTCTACAAAAGGACGCTATCTTATAAAGATATGGAAAGAAAAAATATTTGCAAAAATGCGAACAGTAGAATCATTGTTAATGGCGATAAAAGCGGTAAAATGGGTGCAGTGGTACACTGTCACTTATTGTCTTAAGTGGATTGTTGGAGAGGTCCACAATCTCTTTTACAAGATCATGGTTTAAGAAAAACAAATATGTAGAGTAATAGCTAGAGTCTAAGCCGAGTTGTTGGCAAAGGGCCCACATAGGCGGTGGTGGCGTCGCATGTGAAACACACGCCGCCAAGGGAGGTGAACAGTCGGTTAGATTCGAAGAATCTGAGGCCTTAGATGCAGGTGCAGCTGCTCGTGGCTTCGAAAACCTCTCCAGTTCGCGGTTGCGCGTGGATGATGCAGACAGCATGGGCCGCTTATGCAGCCAACTTGTTGAGCAGAATTGCAATTGTAATATCCCGATAATAATAGATGGTGTATGAAATTCCACATTATTTAAGAAGAAAAAGTTCTTACTCTTTATAAAGTTTTAGTGGAGCACGGATTATATTATTGACTAGTCCTTTTGGAGTATAGATCATGGTTTGAACTTTTTATTGAGACTTTACAAATAGTATTAGAGCATATCCTAACCAGAAATATAGGATTTGAATTGTGCTACATACCACAGACAGGCTCGACAGGGCGTCAGGCATTTAAGAATGGTAGATTGTGATATCCAATAAGGATAGGTGGTGTATAAGATCTCACATTATTTAAGAATGAGAAATTCTTGCTCTTTATATGATTCTAATCAGGCTCAAATTGTATCATTAACTGATCATTTTGGAGTATAGACCATATTGTTTGGACTTTCCATTGAAGCTTTACATCAATGCCCCTCAGTGAGCATGGAGATCAGTGTCTGAAGAGGCTAAAGAGATCGTGCGTGTTGGTTGAGAGTTGCCAGTAAGTAATAAATTGGCTGAGGTTGGCACTAAGGAGAAAAAACTATGAAAAGTATAAATAATTGGAAATGAAAACAAAGGAGAAACTAGGGGAGGATGTGGTTGGAGTCGAAGCTCCAACCATCCTCTGTCCATAGGAAGAAAATGAATTTTTGAGAAGGGTTGGAAGTTGCCTAGTTGAGAGAAAAATAAGAAAGGAGAGAGAGTTCAAAGAATTGATGAACCTTCAGTCAAATTATTGTGTTTGTTTCTTAAAAAAAAATTTGTGGGGTTATTTTTTAGTTCTTGCTTATCTAATTTTTTTTATTTGTATTATTTTTAATTGTTTGGTTCTTAAATGATTTTATTTTTCAAACAATCATGCCCTCGGAAGGCTTATAGAGAGACTTGCCTCATTTGTTTTTGTAGATCAAATGAGATCAAATGAGTTGAAAATTGAGATAAAAATTAAAAATAAAATAAAATATTGTTATGATATATTTTTTAATATTATTTTGTATGAAAATTTAAGAAAATTGTAATGACTAGATAAGATGAGTTAGAAATTTTTAGAAAACAAATGAGACCTTAATTGATCAAAATTGAAAGTATAGAACAAAAAATAATTAGAGCAATGCTAGAGATAACTTACACTCATTGCACTTATATAGACATGAACAATAACAATTTTCTTATGTATGTGTGAGTGCAATAGGTGTGAGTTATCTCAATATGTTCTCTTTATTTAATCCATTTCTTATGAATCTTTTAATAGGCATGCAAGATAGTTAGCGGGCAGAGATACACGAAAGGGCTGAATGAGAAACAGATTACTTCTCTGCTAAAAGTTTCATGCCAAAGACCCCAGGAACAAGAAATGGACATTTTACAGGTTACAGCTCCAATTCTTTGGATTTATGAGAACTTTAAGAAAAAAAAAATCTGCTAGAATGGTACGAATTCAAAATTCTTAGTTTTATGTTGGTGTGATATTCCGCTTTTCTACTCAAAATGCATTTAAGGTGAAAGAAAATATCGGCTTTTGCAAGTAATGATGAAAGCATCAATGGTATGGTTGTCCTAGGGTTTTATTTTTTATGCCAAATTCTGACATCTTCCCCTGTTGTCTTTCCAGACAGTTCAGCAAAATGACTATGATCAGGATCCCTATGCAAAGGAGTTTGGCATCATTGTAGACAGCAAACTTGCATCTGTAGAGGCTAGGGTTCTTCCAGCTCCATGGGTAATTCCCAAAGGGACTTTACTACATCATATGACATTCAACCTCGTCCTGCCAACAACTTGTTCATTTTGTCCTTTTTTCTGTTCTTGATATAGCTCAAGTATAATGATAGTGGAAAGGAAACTGAATATTTGCCTCAAGTTGGTCAATGGAATATGATGAACAAGGTTAGTTATTGTTAGTTGGAGAAACTTAGAAAATTTAACAGCTAACTGAGAGAAGTTTTGTTCACTCAGAAAGTCGTAAATGGAAGCACCATCAGATATTGGGCTTGTATCAACTTCTCACGAACTGTCCAAGAGACCACTGCTCGTGGTTTTTGTCAACAGTTGGTTCAAATGTGCAAAATCTCTGGCATGGTATACTTTTCCTACACAGTAATACTTGATAGTGGTAGCACTTTGATTAGAAGTGAATGATTTTTCTTTGGAAAAAAGGGCATTGTGCTTCTTTGTGTGGAGCTTGGTTCTGCTTGTGGCGGATTTTTTGACCCATTTGGGCTCTTGAACCAACCCAACCAGCTGATCAGGGTTTGTTATATATTGTATTATTCTCTTGTATGGCCACCGCACTGCACCTTTGATTATCTTCTGAAATAAAATCATCTAAACCCTAGATGTAACATCATGTAAGCATGTTGCAGAATCATGTAAATCTTGTGTCATTTGTGATTGTTTCTGCTTTTATTTTTCTCTATATCTGATCGTTCCTAACAGATCACAATTCTATTCCAATGATTATAAAGTTGCTCAAAACGTTCCAAATCATGTCTTGTATTTATAATCTGTTGTTTTGACATTTGATCTCAGGAATTTAACATGGACCCTGTGATTCCTATATATTCAGCAAGACCAGATCAGGTAAAGATGGCCTTGAAGTACGTTTATTGTGCTGCTACAAGCAAGCTTGAAGGAAAAGAGTTGGAGTTGCTTATCGCCATTCTTCCAGACAACAACGGTTCTTTGTATGGTATGCAGTTAGCTTTTGCTACTAGAGATTTGTGGGTATCACATTACCTAACTTGGGGCCTTTCAAGTTTATGGTTACTAGAAACATTTTGTTATGAGATGTCTTGCATCATTAGGCTTTTTATGTCAAGTGAAGTCTAATAAGTCTGTTTCATTTCTCATGCTTGGGAATTTATTGCAACCAAAAGGATTTTATGTTGTGAGAATGTACTCGGGAGAATGGGTTATAATGTTCAATCATAAAAAAGCCTATTTAATTTCTCATGCTTAGGAATTCAAACTATCTGGTAACAGGTAAACCTTTTTCTTTACAAGGCCTTCAACTTCCAAGTTTTCATGAAAAAACTCAGTTTTTCCAAAGCTATCGTGCAGGACTCTGTTTGATTTGATATGTGACTTCCACTCTGACTGAAGGGTGCATCCTCTGTTTATAGGTGAACTGAAACGAATCTGCGAAACAGAGCTAGGGTTGATTTCGCAGTGCTGCCTTACAAAACATGTCTTCAAGAGTAGCAGACATTATCTGGCAAATCTCTCTCTTAAAATCAATGTCAAGGTCTGTCATAATTCATCATGGTTCAACGGAACTTATTGCATAGGAATTTGACTCTCTGAAACCCAGATTAAGTGATTTATTTTTTCATTTTTAACTTTTTAGATGGGAGGAAGAAATACAGTGCTTCTAGATGCTTTACATTGGAGGATTCCTTTAGTTAGCGACATTCCAACAATCATTTTTGGAGCTGATGTTACTCATCCAGAAAATGGAGAAGATTCTTATCCATCTATAGCTGCTGTAATCATTTTACACCTCTATTACTTGAAAGGTTATGGTTGTCTCCAAATTTGAGCATGATGACTATTATAATACAGGTTGTGGCCTCCCAAGATTGGCCAGAAGTTACAAAGTATGCCGGTTTGGTATGTGCACAGCCTCATCGAGAAGAACTTATCCAGGACTTATTCAAAACCTGGAAAGATCCTCAACATGGTACGGTTACTGGAGGCATGATCAGGTAAACTGCTAAGAACTCTATAGGACTGCACTAGACTTGGGTGTTCATATGTTATGCGTACATCATTCTTAGTGTTCTATAGTTATCAACATTTTTCCTTAAGAGACTACCCCCAAGACCCAAATCTGTCCCCTCCATTGTCCATCTCAATCTCAAGGAGATCACTAAGCCTCGTTCACTTTTACAAAACTTTTCATCTTATCTTATCTAATCAATACAACTTTCTCGAATTCCCATACAAAATAAAATAACAATTCAACTTTTTCAAATCTCAAAATAAAACAATATTAAAAAATATATATTTCAACAATATTTTATTCAACTTTTATTTCTACTCATTTCATCTGCATAAACAAATGAGGCCTAAATTTCCTACAAGACAGGAGGCAGGCAACCCATTCTATATGAGACAATTGAAAAAAAAATGGAACAGCCGGAGAATTCTAGAGCTCTTTGAATTAGCCGTTGAAATATTTTGATTTTTCAGCTATGATGATTGTCAAATTTAAAAACAACACACTTTGCAATACTGTTAAGGGAATGACAAGCTCTCATTTTTAGTTACTTATGAATCTTCTTTTTGCTAGTACTTCTTCATTTTCACATTTTGTCTTGTACTTCTTCAATGGGGCTTGAGGTTACTTGGTCATGTATATGTGGTGTCCCATCTTCAAATTGTGTCGTAGTTATCAACAACTGTGTTTTTTACCTTTACACACCCACTGGGTCATCAACTTTGAAACAAGATACAATGTACCAAGTAATCTAAATGTTCTCTTACTACTTGGAGACAGTGACATACTCTAAACAAGCATGACTAAATATTTAGTCTAAATGCATTCCAAGTAGTAATCACTAGTGATAGGGCACAAATCGGGGGGAAGGACAAAGGAAAGAGCGATGCCTAGATTAAATCAATTGATTCGTCATGGTAGAGAAGAAAAATGGCGCACAAACCGTACTCGAGCTTCGGATCAATGTCCCCAGAAGCAAGGAGTATGCCCGCGTGTTTCAACGAGAACACCGAAAAAACCTAATTCAGCTCCACGTAAGATAGCCAAAGTACGGTTGAGCAATCGACATGATATATTTGCTCACATTCCGGGTGAGGGTCATTATTTGCAGGAACATTCTATGGTCTTAATAAGAGGAGGTATAGTGAAAGATTTGCCAGGTGTGAAATCTCATTGTATTCGAGGAGTCAAGGATTTGCTGGGAATTCCGTGAAACATAGAGACTATTCATCTTCAATCATGACCATCTAAGCCACCACTTAGCATTAAATCTTAAAGAGATGAGTGGCATAAAATAACATTTTTCCATTTGTTGTATTTACTGATCAGAAATCATGCCTTTTAAAAGTTCGATATTCCATGCTGCTGCAGAGAGCTTCTACTTTCTTTTAAGAATGCTACCGGGCAGAAACCATTGAGGATCATATTTTACAGGTGCTCTGATCTAATTATCTATTTAGAGTACCCCTTAAACTTGTACCTTATTTAGGTGTTACAAAAATAGTTGTTAAAAAAAAAAGGAATTGTTGAACTGGCAGTTGGATACAAGAAATATCTAAGGTTTTGCTTTTGTAAAATGTGTAGGGATGGTATCAGCGAGGGACAGTTCTACCAAGTCTTACTATATGAACTTGATGCCATTCGTAAGGTTAATGAAGATCTGTTATCCTTGTTTTCATTGATTGTGCTCTTCCTGTGCTTACATCCTGACCATGCATGTCTAGGCTTGCGCATCATTAGAACCTAGTTACCAACCGCCGGTAACGTTTATTGTGGTTCAAAAGCGGCACCACACTAGACTCCTTGCAGCTAATCACAACAATAGAAGTAGCATCGACTCGAGTGGAAATATCTTACCTGGTAATATATCCTTGTTTCTGGTAACTGCTCAGATTTGTGCTAGTAATTGATTGAATGCAAAATAACTATCCAACATGGAGGAGCTAGCCTACTCTCCCGAGTGTGATTTTAAGCTTTGCCCTTGAAAGGTATGCATAACTAAGGGGGCTCATTTTGATAGTGATATGAGATGAGTTGGGATAGTTTGTAAATTGTAGTGAGATTGTTAGTTGAAATGAGTTGAGATGAAATTCTCTGTATCCAAACAGGCCCTAAGTGATAACATGCTCTGGACCCCGGGACCTGTCAGATTCTGCAGAAGACCATGCTAGCTCTTTCCTGAGGTTATGCAGCTGTCATTCCTAACTCATAAACGGAGTTTTTATTGGTTTGAATTTCATATGTAGGTACTGTGGTGGATTCAAAAATCTGTCATCCAACTGAGTTCGACTTTTATTTATGTAGTCATGCTGGAAGCCAGGTACTGTATCTGAACATACCACCGCATAAAATAGATTTTGATGATTAGACCTTAAAGTAGATAAAGGTTGCCCAGAACGTCAAACTTATGTTTACACTGGAAATGGCATTCTACAGGGAACTAGTCGACCTGCTCATTATCATGTTCTCTGGGATGAGAACAATTTTAGTGCGGATGAAATCCAATCTCTGACCAACAACCTTTGCTATACGTAAGCAATTCGATTCCCTTGTTGCTTCCACTGCATAAGCCTAGTGAATTAATTCACAAGTTTATTAATTTGCTTGCAGGTATGCTCGATGCACTCGATCTGTTTCTGTAGGTAAATATCTGACTCTTTTTTTTTTTTTTTTTTTTTGCAAATATGCATTATTAATTATGGCACCTACTTTGCAATTGATGGGCATAATTACTTCTATTACAAAATTCTAGTTTTGCATTCGAAACACAACCTATTCTTTCCTATGAAAGTAATGCATAAAGAGAGTCTTAAAACAAACCAAACAGCAATATTTCTTTGGTTAGATTTTCCTATTGGGCATGAATCTTTGTTTGTCTGATTTCTATTACAACTCAAAAGGTAATATATTGATAGTATCTGGATTCAGTGCCTCCTGCATATTATGCACATCTGGTGGCCTATAGAGCTCGATTCTACATGGATCCTGAGGTGCACGATCATTCTAAAACACGTTCCCCACAGACAGCAAATGGATCATTTGTCCGTCCCCTGCCAGCTTTGAAAGACAAGGTGAAGAATGTGATGTTTTACTGCTAGTTGGAGAGACTAGAAAAGGTCAATCACCGAAATAGAAGCATCAAGAAATTGAAGGAAATGCTTGTACATGAATGATGATGTGCTTTGTCTCTGTGTTTATATAAATTATATTCTAGAGAAAATGTTGTGCCCTGTAAATTTTGACAATGCATGTGTCCAACAAGGCAAATAGCTTACTGAAATGATCTAATTTAAGAGTAGTCGTTTGGATTGTGAGATAAGATGAGATAAATCGAGATAATTTATAAATATTAATAAGATTATTAGTTAAAATAAATTAAGAGAAGAAAATATGGTTTTATCTCACATCTATATCCAAATTTGCACGAGTCTGCGAATGTACGCTTATTTCTGGATCTCACAGTAAGTGATGTGTTTGTAGACCAGTTGTAATTAGCATAATTCAAATAATTATTTGATTTTTGGGCTCTGTCCCCAGTCATCTACAGCAAAAGATCTCAATCTTCAACCGTCCAATTGTCAGTAAGGTAGGTACGTCATAGATTGACTTACAGCTTTAGAAATTTAGGATTGAACCCCATCAATTTGGCACTCTTTGACCATATGCTTTTCATCCACCATAGAAATTATTAATTTTATAATATGTTGAATAAAAGTGAACACTCCTAATTTTCTCCTTTTCCTTACCCATTCATCATTCTAAAACATCATTGGTCATTTAGTATGAGTGAAAAATATCAAAATGATATTGTAAATGTCAATTTGAACATGCTTACCCAAAAAAGCTCAAAGTCAAATTATTCAGTAATTAAGTACACCATTATTAATTTTCCTAGTCACTCATGTATGCCTTACACCTTTTTCTCCTTGGGATGGGATGGGATGGCTCATGATTGAGATCTGAGAAAGACTAACCACCCCAACTTGTTTGACAATGTTAAAAAGGAAAAATTATTATATAGTATTTCTATTCCTTATATGGGTTGTATTCAAAATTGCTTAGATAATCATCAATTTTAATTGACATGCATTTTGTATGGTAATAGGAACACTGTATATCAATATTTCACTAACAAATGATCGTGTTTTTCATAGGATTTTTCGTTATTCATGTCGACATTCTCACTTCTAATATCTCCAGATGTTGTCACCAAAAGTTTAAAACCTTTTTTCTCATGTGAATAGTAAGTTTTATGATTCAAAATATCCCTCTTAGTCGTTGATTAAAATGTTAAGAGTACTTATTAGATTAGACCATCAACGCTATTATCAAAAACTTATCTATCACTAATTGATAATAAATTTTTCATTGTTATAATAAATTACATAATATAAAAATGAATGCTATTATTTTAAAATCTCTATACCACATATTGCTTACGTGTGATTTAAATTTTTTTTATAATTTAAATTAAATTTTATAATTTAAATAATGTAAATGTATGCTTTACAATTTACAATTTACATACAAGCTCAAAAATAAAATAATTTTAAAAAACCCAATTAATTAAATAACAACTTTAGCGGCAACATCTACATTCCACTTCCATCGATTAAAAAGAGTTGGAAGACAGTCCAGTCCATTCATCCACAAAATTAAAATTGGAGATCGTATGACAAACGTTGGACCCACACGTTGATCGTTCAAATCACGTGTCCTTCTCACTGCTTAGAAAAACGAATTTTCGATATTAAAAAAATAAATAATAATAATAAAGAAAGAAAGGAAAGGAAAGAGAGGTCCTTCTCACAGAGGATTGACCCAGAACAGAGGGAGAAGGAGATGAGAAAAATAAATAATAAAAAAGAAAAGAAAAAAAAGGTGACATCGCTGTCGACACGTGGGGGATAAACGAAACGTGAAATTGCCGGGTCACAAGATTATTAAAAGCTTAGCTTGCATAGGTGGTCCCAAGTGTATTGTTTGGAGGGCCCACAAAACACAAGTTGGTCCGGATGTCCCGAAACGGGATCACGTGCAACAGTCAGGGCGAAAGTGTCGTGGGCCACAGTTTCGGAAGGGGTTTTTCCTCTCTTTTTCCCGTTCCGCGTTTTGGTTCGGTAGGCCCACAGCCAATAGGTCAATCGGTTTCGTTTTCATGGCCTACACTACTATACGAGTAGCCATGTGAGATATATTCCTTTTTTTTTTTTCTTTTTTAATTTTCTTTTTCCTTTTCTAATTTGTAGATATTTCAGATTTTCACATGAATTATTTAATTGAATTTTAAAAATGCAAGAAATTTTGTTATAAATATTATATATATTTTTCATTTTTTAGTTACATCTATTAAGCAATTTAAGTAAACGACATTAAAATATATCACGTCAATAAATTAATATATTAGATCGTGTTCATTTCGTAAATTTTATGTTTTTTTTTTTTTTTTTTGACGGAAGATATTTTTTAAAATTCAGTAATTATGTGTTGATAAATACGAAGAAAAATAATAAAAATATAAGAGAATAAGAGAAGATTGATAAAGAGGGACCTGAACGATGTAGAAAAAGAAGAAATTGACAAGGGATATGGGGGAGCGATGAGAGTGAGACCCACAAATTAGAGAAGAAAGGGAAGTGAAGTGAAATTGGAGTAGACAAGAGGTTTGTCATGTGACCCAACTGACTCTGCCTCTTATGCTGATTACTACGTTGGTGGTTGTGGTTGTGGTCTTTGGAGTCCCATCCCCTTTGGTTCGAGTTGGCCACGACCCACATCCTCATGTCACATCTCCATCCACATCAACCATCCACCCCAATATATAATGCCTCTTTTCACTTCCGCTATTCCCACCTCCATTAATATACCCCCAAATTTCAAATTAATAACCCCAAAATAATATAGCATAAAGCTGTTTCTTATTATGATTATGTAAACCAATAGTACGACGTATCAGCAGTTGGACACAAAATAAATAAATTATCAAAGCATGACTTAGGTATATATATATATATATAGTTACGAAATAGAAAAGAGATCAAATATCTCTTTAAATCCAAACTCTTCTCCATGATAGGGTTTATATATAGATGTATTTGATGTAGGCCCAAAAGAAAGGGAAAATATTCACAGAGAGAGAAAGAGAGATGCTGCATTTGACTAAAATGTCATTTGGATGGTGAGTGAAGATGAAATAAATTGAAATGATAAATGAATGTTGAATAAAATATTATTAGAATAGTATTTTTTAATAATATTATTATTATTTTGAGATTTAAAAAATTAAATTATTTATTATATTTTGTGTAAAAATTAATATTTAATAAAATTATAATGATAAGATAAAATAAACATTTTTATTATCCAAAGGAGACCTTAATCCTTTGGTCAAATATATCAAATATATACAAGAATTACCACATGGTTAATTCACTATATTTTAATTTTAAGACTAGTTTTATAAAAAAAAAAAAAAAACAATATGAGAAATGTTTTTCTTTTTATGACTCCTTTTAAATCAAAGCGCCTACAGTACCCAATCAAAGTATATACCGAAAATTGAGATGAAGTTATTGCACGAAGTCGTAATCAAATTACTGAAAGTACTTGATGAGATGGGAAAATGAAAATCCAAACCACGAGATAATTTCTTGATGTTTGTATTTAGAATATAATGGCGGCACTATAATAATAATAATAATAACAATAAATTTTTGTGATTAATTATAGGAAAATTATGGGGTTTTGGGCCGACCCTCCATAAAAGTAATCAATTATCTCTGGTAGTGATGGGTGACACCACCTATGTTATCGGGATTGATGGACTCCGGAGACCTTCCTGCAACAACGGCCTTTGGAGCGCTCACCGCAACTTTAAACCTGTTTCACATACAAACGGTCAAAAACGGGTTTAAGGTTGCGGCGAGCACACCAGAGATCGCCAGATGTCGCTCTCGTAAGAGGGAGGTTGTCGGAGCCCGCTAGTCCCGATGGTATGAGTGATATCGCCCACCGCCACCAGCGGCGGATCCGTCTGGGCTGAGGCAGAAAACTCTTTATTAAATCGTCTTCATGTTATTTTTATTTATTGTGTTTTTTATTATGTTTTCTTCATTTTATTTTTTATTGTGTTTTTTAAATTTATTTTTTTATTATATTTTTTATTATATTTTTATTATATTTTTATTGTATGTTTTGGGGGTGGGTTGTTTTTTATGTTAGGGACCGTCCGACCGATCCCTAGCATCATGCTTAATTATATGTGATAAAAATATTACCTACGATTAATTTTAATCATAAAAATTTATTTTACTGAAATTAATTAGATATAAATAAATAGTTTTTTTTTGCAGTGCAGGATAATACCTCAACGTTATCATGTTATGTTGATCAAGTTAATGTAGTGAGCCAAAATTATTAGTGCTAAATTAATTAATTTCTTTATAATTATAATGGAGGTCACATCAAGTACTAGTCGCTTGAAAATAACAATAAATAAATAAACCCAATAAAAATAAAAGGAGAAAAAATAAAAAAACAAAACCCTAGTAGCTTATCTATAAATTTGGTTGTTGGAATATCAAGATACACCAAAGGGGGCAGCAAGTTAGGTGGAGGTCACCATCCCAGCAAATGCGAGGGCTAAAATAATTGATACTGCATGTTTGGTCACATGTAGTCCTCTAAGCTGGAATAGACCAAAGGTGTATATACTATATGCATTCTTTAAAAAGAAAATGACTTGAGGTTCCTAATTGCTTCCCCCTAATCTTAGACTTAGAAGAGCTATTCTATCTGCTTCTGGTACTCCGCTACAACATACATCGATCACGAAAATAAGGGCACCAAGTTCATGACATGAGCTCCTCCATCCAAACCACTTCCTGCATGCATGGCATTGTCTACTTTATAAATTAGCATGTTTTTTTTGTTTATGTTTGCATATACTCTCCGTATAAGAAAACTGTTTAATTGTAACTAATTATTTTTCTATAAAAATGATTATTCTATATCAAAATAGATCTATTTTCGTCATAAATAATTATTATTTTTATCGTAAATAATCTATCACAATTATTTATTTATTTATAGTGTGCGTACATGCGTGCGTGTGTGTATATATATATATATTGTAAGTAATTTGTTTGAGGGGCATTAGTTGAGGCGTTAGGGGTTTTGAAACTCCAACAATGGACCATAGGTGATGTGCCATTCGGCAAGAAAGTCATTGGCATATATGCATGAATAACGGTCCATTTCTAGAACGTGAATCTTATTATTTCACTGATCTACTTACTATATATGATAATCTGCGTCTGCCAATGCCATGCACCAGTACTATGCTTTGACTTTAAAATCCCATGACCCAATATTCTTCTCACCAAAATCTTTCTTCGATTAACCTTTAATTATCAAATATTCTAATTATCATGAATGTGTATGGAACTTTCAATATCATTTTTAATCACACAAATTATATTTTACATATATATATATATTTTACTTAAATTATGAGTGACATGATATCAAATTACTGATCAGAAGACTAAAAATAATATAGGCCGGGAATGTATGAAAGTTGATGTAAAAATTAGGGGAAATAGAGTAATTAAATTAAATAGCTAGCTAGGCATGACAGTGAATTAAAGAAAAAGGCACTAAAATTGTAGGAGTACTAGTGATCAAAACGGGAGGATGAACTGAACTGAACTGAGCTCAACTCATCAACTAACGAACGGAACGGAATACACAATTTTACAGGGAGTTTAGAGGAGGATTACTGTGAGGATTTACGAAAATCCCAGGTGCAGCAGCAGCAATAGTAGGTGAGTTTGCATCTGCAGGAAGTGCAAGCTGGGGCGCTTCCCATGCCGATGCCGCGATGAGAGGTCGGCTATGCCAGCCGAGCGTCAAGCACCCTTCTTTTTCCTCAACGCAATACCCCTCTGCCGAGAACAGTGTCAGCAACATGCTCGCTTGCTTAAACGCATTGGATCCCAGATGTAATGGCCTGAAACCCGCTTCTCCTAATCTCCCCCGCCACTTCGCCAACGGTTCGTGCCTCTCCACCCGACCCGATCCCTCGCAGCACACCACGTTGCATATCTCCCTCTGTAAGTATATTTCTGCCAGTGCTTTCTCCGGCTGTATTGTGCAGGCTTCCAGTGAATCGAACATGGTCGAGTAATAGTATAGTGCTTCTGTGAACCGGTCCAAGAATCCTGGTTGATTGTGATTCGCTTCTTGCTCGATCACTGTCATGATCTTCGGGTTCAGGTTCCGGATCCATCCCAGAACCATTTCTATCGGTGAATTCCGTGACGGCTCCGATCCGAGAAGTCGGTGAAGTTGCATGATTGAGTTTACGGCCACGGCTTCTTCCGGGCGGACTTGGATCCACGGCTTCACGTCCTCAAGCCGCAAAGCCGCCACGCCGCGGAAATTGAACCGGACGTTGACGGACCTGGCTAACTCGGAGAGCCGGAACCCAGTTTCTCGGAGCGAGTCCCGCCCATCAGGTGAAGGTGGGCCAATGCCGGTCAATCTGAGTAAAGGGGGCCCACCGGGTCGGAGTGCCAGAGCTTGTATCAGAGCCGGCCACTGCAGGCCGTGCATCAGGTTGAAGTCGATGACGTGCACGCAATCGTAACCGTCGAAAGCTTCTAGTATGGCTTGATTCGCCGTGAAGTGTGCGAATTTGAGGTATGGACATGCTTCGTAAAAGTGATGGTACAAAACCTCTTTCTCGTAAGCCGCGTCGAGGCCAACGCCGCCACCAAATCCGACACCCTGCGGCGTGAATATCCGGCGGCTTAGGGCATCGATGAAGTAGCCGGCTACTTTCCCTATGCCGCAGCTGGTATTTACACGTGTGAGCAAGCTCTGCATATCTTCGATCAGCGAACCGGCAAATGCAAGGTCGCCACGTTGCACGGATTCCGCACACGTCAGCAACACGTGGACTAACCTTATCCCGGAATCTTCTTCCATCGCGGTCATGACAGGAGACTGATTATTCAGCTGCTGATGCTGAGGCGGGTCGTGATCCGTCCAAGCATCTTCCGCTAACACCGTCTGATTGAGACCTGGGCCCACCACGAGTTCGGGCAGTTCCGGAAGATCGGACGGCAGAGACGCCGTCTGGTTGAACTCGGAAAGGAGTGAGTCGACCCAGGAGGCGATATCAGAGGGGTTGTAGTGAACGGCGTCGGAAGCGAGCTGGGAAACCTCGGCAGGAGAGTTGACCATGGCCGCGTCGAGGCGTTCCAGGCGCTGGGCTACGTGGCGAAGGTCGGAAGAGCGGACCCTGTAGCCGGCGCCGGCAAGGAGGCCATCGATCTCTGAGGGTTTGGTGGTGGAAGACATGGAGCTACCGGCGCTGCTAGCAGTGGACTTACCGGAGCTATACAGAGACATAGTCGAGAGACTTGAAGATAGCTTTGGGTTCTGAATCTCTGATCAGATACCAGGCGCAATTTTGTGGGTTTGGTCAATCATTCCGAATCTAGAGAGAATTTGAAAGGGTAAAGAAGAAAGAGTGCGCGCGTATGCGTGGGTGTATGAATTTAAGAGCGATGGAGTCACAGAATCAGTGATCTCGGTGAAAAGTGATAGGGGAAAGAGAGTGGCAAAAGGAGGATTTTTGATTCAGATAGAGAGAGAGAGTGACTGACATACATGTAAATATGTATAACCCATGAAATGTACCTATCTATTATTTTGGGTATTCGCATTGGTAACCTCGTATATATTTTTTCTTTTTCTTTTTTCTTTTTTTGTTGTATTATTTGGTGCCTTCTTTTTCTTTATATTTATATATTTTCTAAATAATTATTAATTAAGTTCAACTTGTGCTTTATATATATACTTGAGAGGCACAAATATTTTAATTGCTGATGAAAGCAAAGGGTTTGGCGATATTTATAATGATGAACGAGATTTCTCCTAACTAGTTTTAAACTTGAAAACAATAAAATAAAATTTTGGATAAATATATAAAATAAAAATATATTAATTAATTTTATAATAATAACGAAAGGTACCTAAAGTTAAATCAGCTGACTTTATAATAAAAATGGACGGTGTTCACAACACTAAAATGGCATTGATGTTCACCTACAACTGAGAGAGAGAGAAAGAGAGTATGCATGCACACGTGTTGTCTGGATACGATGTCGAAGTCTCGTTAAACGTGTTTGACATAACACATATGTATTTAAGAGGTTTGGACACAACGTCGGAGTAAATGTTTAGGGTCACTAGCCACATGTACTCACAATTTAAAGAAAATTTTTAAGGGAAATTGATTTTAGAGAGGCGGTTTAATTTAATTTTTTTTAATTTTCAAATTTATTTTTATGGATCTAATAAATTCTATTAGTTTATTTTTAGTATAGGAATTAAAAATAAGATTGAAAATAAGAAAAAAAAATCTTTATTTTCAATTTTATTTTTAACATTTGTTTCTTCATCCTCATTTTCAACCTTATTTTTAATTTTTTTTTAACTTTATTTTTCATAAATTTAATGAATTCTATTAGTTTGTTTTAGGTATAAGAATTAAAAATAAGGTTAAAAATGAGAAAAAAAATTAAACTAAAACTCACTCTCCCTCAACTCTCTAAAATTGACTCCTCCTAGAATTACTTGTTTAAAATATGTCATCATTTTAGTATTAAGGTTTTGTTTGAATGCAAAAATATGTATATCTCATCTCGTTTTATTAATATAATTTTTTAAATATCGAAATAATAATAATAATATTATTAAAATATAATATTTTATTTAATTTTTAATATTTATATAAAATATCTCATTTCACTATCTAAACGAATTCTAAATATAACCGAGAATGATAAAATACTAAATTAATAACTGCGTTACTTAATAAATTCTTGTAACATTTATTTATAGATCAACATATTATAACTCTAGCTCTTTCTTTAATGGACTATATATGCATACGGAGGTAAATTCATGCAAGTTATGCATATATATATATATATATAATGCACGTTGTTGTTTTAGGCCCCATAGACATTCTATATTAGTATGATGCTTTTGGCAGAGTTTTGCAGACTGGTTGGGGAATCGACCAAAACAATTCTCCTAATTAAAATTTTGAATCGACTTGAAAATGCCCATTTGACGCGCGGCATTCAAAGTCCCAATTAATTGATTAATTCAAATAAGCAAATCAGAATATTCTATATTTATTAGAAGGCTACTACTGAAATTTATTGTTGTCACGTTAAGAGAATTTTACTTGATGCGCGCTCTTAGGACCCGCTCGATTATTCGACAAGAGAAATTGCGAAATTCATAAATAAAAGTCACATCTTATTAAAAAAAAAAACTTTATTTATTTATTTATTTAATGATTAAGTAAGTATTTTTAATAATTTTGATTTTTTAAAAATTTTATATTAAAATTGTTTTAAAAAAATATATTAAAAAATATTTTGTCTTGACGGGATACCTCAGGAGTGGACGTTCTAATACCGGACAGAATACGGCTATAGTACCTTTATTTATGAAAAATTTTATTCATCTATATCTACGTCACATATTATATATAAGTTTTTTTTTTTTTAATAAATATGTAGTATAACAATTATGAATAGAAAAATCCAATTAGTTTAATAGGAATAAAACCTTCCTTAAAACTACAAAATTTGCATAACTACCCCTTCCAGCTTTGAGACGTTATAAAAATAATGTATTAATATGTACGTCATCACCCGATTAACATCTATCAATTAACAGGTACAAATATTTCTCAACACAATCCATATCTAAAGAATTTGAAGTAAGAAAAATACACACATACATATTATATATATATATATATATGAAGATGATAATATAAATAATAAAATATCTCTTGTCATGATCAACTTAAATTTTTAGAACAAATGATGATCCTGAGTACATGTTTAAAATTATAGTGAGAAATGTAGCTTATAATTTTATGACTTATAATGTATAACTTAAATAATAAGTTTTATATTTTAAAGGTTATTTACTGTTTGATAAACATGTATCTAAAGTACTTTTAAAATTAATTATAGTAATTTTTTTTCAAAATATACAGATATAGTTATCAGCAGATTTTTTTTTTTAATTTTATAAAAGCTCCAATTTGTTATTTTTTGAAAAAATTGATTTTCAGCTTTTTTTTAACCGACTAAAACAATTTTTATGAAGTTATCAAGTATATCATTTTTTCTTTAAAAATATGTTTAAATACATAAAAATACTTTTTAAATCTCGAAACATAATTCTAAACATACTTTAAATATTTCAAACCCAAAATTTTTAGATAACCGATTATATATACATATATATATATATATATAAGCTTTTGAGTATTTTTGTGGATTGAGCAATGCTTATTGGGTCCACGGGCATGCATGCAAAGTACTCCAGAATGAATTTAGAGACGTATCGGCCTCCACATGAAGATCATAAAGCTGATCCTTTTGAGTACATATATATATATATATAATATCTACATATATATATATATCCACACAATATTTTACCATATGCATGCACGTTGTTAGGTACTGCCTTAAATTAACAGTGTTTCCTTTAATAGTATACTGTCACTGTAATGGCCAACATCCATCGGGAATACATATCTATAATATAATTTTATATATATATATATATATATATGTATATGCATGATGTGTCAAACCCCACATGATCAACAGGTGTCGCTATTGCTGAATCATTGACATACATAATATCATCCTACACAAACATGATATATATATATATATGTATGTATTTATATATTTTTCATCAATTGGAAGTAAAAACATATTAATTTATAATTCCATACATAAAAAAAATGGGAGATAAGACAAGGGAAGAAGTAGTTTATATATTTTAATTAGTTTGGTATATGCACTGCAACTTGGCTATTTAAAAAGATCATATAATGGGCATCAAAGTATCAGCACATATATATTTAAAAGGAAGATCAAGCTTTAGATCAAATTGGAGTACTTAATTTAAACGTAAATAAAAGTCCTATCTGGGAATGAAAACTCACGCAGGAACACATGTATCAGTTTGGGAAATAAACCTCGTAATTAATACCTCAATTTATTAGTCCAAAGAGTCAATTCTATGACAAAGGTCTCTTTAATTTCTAAATTCCCTATGTATGCCAGACTATCTTTATGTTCCCCGAGATAACAAAAATGTTATATAAGCACACTTATCTAAAGTATATATATATATATATATTAGTTCATAACTAAACTACTCCGTATATATGGAATATCAGATTAATACACTCTCTAAAATGTTTGACATGATATGATTTGATTAATCTTGTAAATCGCATCATATTATATATGTCATCACTGTAAAGTTCCATGGCTTGAACAAGAAGAAATCACAAAAGTTTTGAAACTAAAAAAACTGGCAATTATTGAGAGAGAGAGAGAGAGAGAGAGAGAGAGAGAGATCATAATTGAGAGTTTGATGATAAAAGTAGATTGCCCATATTATATAAAGATATAAGACAGTCGAAAAAACAAACTTTTTCTTTATTACGACCATAATATCTGTGTAAAAAGCCTTTTTTCAGATAGGTGGGTGGAAGACTGAAAGTGGTCCATCGGATCATGTAACCTGGAACCAAGAATGCAGAAAAGCGCAGAAAGATCAAATTAAGATTATTGGAGATCAAAGATAGTTCATATATATATATATATATATATTGGACTTGGAAGATTAAAATAATTTTGCTGGATAAGTAGTTCAGCAACAAAAGTGAATAGAATCAAGGCCGTGTAGAGAAGAAATGAATACTCTGCATGACTGATGACTGCATGCATGAGAATTATTGAATTTCTGATATGAGAGAGAGAGAGAGAGAGAGAGAGAGAGAGAGATGAGGTGGTCCAGAAGATAACATGGAATTTGGGACCATTTGGCATGCAAATTGCAAAGCCCAAAAAGCACGAATTTAAGTGTAAAGAAGTGTTACGATCGAGGACCCAGTTGTGGGTTGGAGAATAGAATGTGGCCACGTCTACAGAGTGGGAATCAACGTCCAATTGAATTGAAATTTCTGCTATTTGCTTTTGAGAAGGGGAGGAGAGGAGAGGAGAGGAGAGGGGACTGGGGGAATTGGGACCAGAGCATTACCTAGAGAACATGTTTTGTTTGGGACACAGACCACTACTTTGCGTCCATTCCGTTCTTTTAGCTGACACTATCACGTTATTGCACTTGTTATATTATAAGGCTGTAATTATATATATATATATATATCCTCCTTTTCTTTTTCTTTTTTCCTTGCTGGGATGGACAAGATTGCATCTGCACTACTCTGCATTCATATATATTTGTGATAGAGAAAGATATCTATATATAAGATATTGGCCTAGAATTAGGTGAACTACCCTAAGTTTGAATCTCAATACTTTGAGCTTATGTATGAAATTTTTTATACATAAGTCTATATATTATACATTATATATATTTTTTTATATAAAATATTTAGTATATGAATGAGTATATAATTCAATTAGTTGAAGAAGGATAAATTAAAAAAATAAAATTTAGAAAAATTAATAAAAATTAAATTAAATATGTAAAGTGTGATGTATAAATTTATGTATAGCAAAACTCTCAGCCACTCATGCATCCCAAGACCTTCAAAACTTGATGGGACATATTATTACAGGAGTTCCAATTAAATTGATGGGACCTATAAAGTAGTCTAATTTTAATTAATGGGGATATGGTTGTGGTTTTATAGGAACGGGGCATATACTCAAATTGATGAGACATATTAAGTAGTCTAATTTTAATAATGGGGATATGGTTGTGATGGGACATTTAAAAAAAAAAAAGTTAGTAGTGAAATGAAATGAGTTAAATTAATTTATAAATAATAATAAATTATTAAAATTATTAATTAAAATACATTAAATTAAATTAAATTAAATGAGATGGTTTATCTCGCATTTGTATCCAAACCTACATTAGCAGTACTGGATGGTTTTCTTTTAGCAAAAATAGCAGTACTGGAAGTATATATATTGAACTTTATTTTCAGTGAATGACAATATATATATATATATATATATATGAGTCTTCAGCCATTTGTTCAATACACGAATTTATTTAGTGCTTGAGTAATAATAGAAGTTCTGAGTATTCTTTTACAAATTCTTTTTGTAATGGTATTTTTTTTTTTAATTTTATAACAATAAACATATATAAGTTAGCTGGTAAAAAAAATAGACAAAATCTTCACCTTCCGACATTTTTATTTTTAATCAATAGAGCATCCAATATTACGTGTCTGCATTACCAGTTGAAAAATATATTGTCGGGATCGGCAGAAACTCACAAATAATATGGAGACCAGAATATAACGTGGTTCGGCCAATTTAGCTTACGTCCACACACACAAAGAGAAGAATTTGTATTAAACAACAAATTAATTATTTACAATGGTTTCTCTCTTCTAATCTCTCCAACGGACCTCACCTCCGACTCTCTGCTTCTCATTACAATCTTACATGTATTTATAGGAGAAATAAATAATGTGAACATGTAATGACGGTAAAATTCGAAATTCCGGCGGCCTACATTTTCAGGCGGCGCCTACCTTCCGGCTGCTTCTATTCGGTGCCTAACATCATCCTCCAGAAGCCTCTAGCTTCTTCATTTGCATGTGTTGATTTCTAACAATCTCCCCCTCAACACCCAATAGAGGATATCCTGACACATTTTAGTTCAAGGTACTTAACCTGGCTATGTTTCTACATAGCTCAAGTTTTTCGTATGTGACTACCTTTGTTAGCATGTCCGCTGGATTTTCCTTTGTATGGATCTTTACAAGTTTCAACAGTTGTTGCTCCATTACTTCACGTATCCAGTGATATCGAATATCGATGTGCTTTGTTCGGGAGTGGTACATCGAGTTTTTACTCAGATCAAGAGCACTTTGACTATCACAATAGATTCTGTACTCTTTTTGACTGACTCCCATTTCTTGGAGGAACCGCTTTAGCCACAACATTTCCTTTCCTACTTCTGCTATAGCAATGTACTCTGCTTCTGTTGTAGATAAAGCCACACATTTTTGCAGTTTGGACTGTCATGATACAGCTCCACCTGCAAATGTGTAAATATATCCTGATGTAGATTTTCTACCATCAAGATCACCTGCCATATCAGCATCTGTATAGCCATCCAAGACTGGGTTAGCTCCCCCGTAGCACAAGCACAACTTTGATGTACCTTTAAGGTACCTGAGAATCCACTGTACTGCTTTCCAGTGTTCTTTTCCTGGATTTGAAAGAAAATGGCTCATAACTCCAACAGCGTGAGCGATGTCAGGTCTGGTACAAACCATAACGTACATTAAACTTCCTACTGCTGAGGAGTACGGTATTGTAGCCATTTCTTGAACCTTTTCTGGTGATGAGGGACATAAGCTTTTGCTCAATTTGAAGTGATTAGCCAGTGGAGTACTGACTGGCTTTGCTTTCTCCATGTTGAACCTTCGTAGTATTTGTTCAACATACTTTTCCTGTGACAGCCATAGCTTCTTTTTCTTCCTGTCACGAGTGATCCTCATGCCCAAAATCTGCTGGGCAAGTCCTAAGTCTTTCATCTCAAAGACTTTGGAGAGATACTTCTTTAGCTTCTTGATAATGGATGGATCTTTTCCAATAATCAGCATGTCGTCAACATAGAGCAGTAACATCACGAAGTCACCTTCTGAAAATCTTCGGATGTAAACGCACTGATCTGCAGCAGTTTTCTTGTAGTCATGACTCATCATGAATGAGTCAAACTTCTTATACCACTGTCTGGGAGCCTGCTTCAAACCGTAAAAGCTCTTTTCCAACTTGCAGACCAAATGTTCCTTTCCAGGAACTTGGAAGCCTTCTGGCTGCTCCATGTAAATTTCCTCATCAAGGTTGCCGTGAAGAAATGCTGTCTTCACATCCATCTGTTCAAGCTCCAAGTCAAAACTTGCCACCAATCCGAGTACCACTCGAATTGTAGTCATCTTCACAACAGGTGAAAATACCTCATCAAAGTCGATTCCTTTCTTCTGCTGGAATCCTTTGACGACCAAGCGAGCTTTGTGCTTCATCTGCTTGCCATCATTTTTCAGCTTGAACACCCATTTGTTTCTCAGTGCTCTCTTATCGTTTGGAAGTTCCATCAGCTCATAAGTCTGATTCTTCTGTAAAGAGTTCATCTCATCCTGCATAGCCTGCATCCATTTGTTGCTATCTGGATGAGATATTGCCTCCTAGAAGTTTTTTGGCTCCCCCTGATCTGTAAGAAGAATATAATCTGATTCCGGATATCTTTGTGACGGAATCAACAATCGCCCTCTAGAGGATCTGTCCTGCTGAGGTTGACCACCTGACAACTGTGGAAACTCTGCAGTTTCTGATGGAGAAGGCAATTGCTCCCCCTGCTCAGTGGTGGTTTCTTCGTTGTCAGTATCCTCTTCTTCTTCTGGGGAAACTTCCTGTCTATCTTCAGTGTTTGAAACAGACTGAAGTGGTAGTGAACTCGAAGCTGGTTCTGGAGCACTTGGAGTTGTTTGTTCTGATCCAAACATCTGGTCTTCATGGAACACTACGTCCCTGCTTCTGATAACCTTCTTCGCTTTTGGATCCCATAATCTGTATCCAAACTCTTCATCTCCATAGCCGATAAAAAAACATGGAGTAGACTTTTCATCAAGTTTCTGTCTTTTCTCCTTGGATACATGTGCAAATGCTTTGCACCCAAATACTCTTAAATGAGAGTATGAAATCTTGCTGCCTAACCACACCATCTTTGGGACTTCAAACTGCAGTGGAACTGACGGTGTTCTATTGATCAGGTAACAGGCTACTTTTACTGCTTCACCCCCAAATGGCTTAGGCAACTTTGCCATACTCAGCATGCATCTGGTTCGTTCCACAATGGTCCGGTTCATCCGTTCTGCTACACCATTGTGTTGTGGGGTGTAGGAGATACTCTTCTCGTGTCTGATGCCATGTCTGGAGCAATATTCTCTGAACTCTCGAGAAGTATATTCACTTCCATTGTCTGTCCGGAGGCATTTCAGCTTCTTGCCAGTTTCTCTTTCTACCATGGCATGAAAGTTTTTGAATTGCTCAAAAACTTGATCTTTCCTTTTTAGGAAATACACCCACACTTTTCGTGAAGCATCATCAATAAAAGTAACAAAATATTTGTTACCTCCAAGTGATTCAACTTCAAAAGGACCGCAAACATCAGAGTGTACCAAGCTCAATAACTCTGATCTTTTTCCAGCAGATGTCTGGAATGAAACTCTATGCTGTTTACCAAATAAACAGTATTCACAAGAATTGAGAGCAATACCTTTGTTTACTGTAATCAATGCTTTCTTTGCAAGCATAAACACCCCTTTTTCTCCCATGTGGCCAAGTCTCCGATACCACAAGTTTGGTGATGTATCATCTTCAGCTACATTGAGACTGTTTGCACATATCTTAGCACTTGATTTGTACAAAGTGCCACAGACATGTCCCCGTGCAACGACCATTGCTCATTTCTTCAATTTCCAAGTATTGTTGCTGAAGATGCTTTCGTAACCCTGTTGATCAAGGGCTCTTATAGAAATTAGGTTGAGTCAAAGATCGGGTACGTGCCGAACGTCATTTAGCACCATAGTACAGCCAACACTGGTTTTTATTCTGGCATCTCTGATGCCCACGATCTTTGAGAAACTCGAATTTCCTATCTTGACTGTACCAAAGTCTCCTGCCTTGTAAGTACTGAAGAAATCCTTACAAGGAGCTGCATGATAGGATGCTGCTGTATCTATTACCCACTCGGCTTCCTCGCTTGACACGTGCAAGAAAAATTCTTCACCAGCGGAAAGGAATACACAATCTCCAGAAAACGTCACTGCAGCTTCGCCTTCTTCGTGCTTTGACTGATTGCTTGGCTGATTTTGCTCCTTCTGTAGCTTTCGGCATTCTCTTTTAAAGTGGCCTTCAATACCACAATAAAAGCATTTTCCCTTCTTTTGCTGTTTATTGCAACTTTGGGATCTCCCTTTACTTTGACTTCAGTTCCTTTCTCGACTTCTACCTCTACTATTTCTCTGATGCCTTCCTTCTGTTACAAAGGCATCTGTCTCGTCTCCTCCAATCTCCTTTCGTCTAGCCTTTTCATTAAATAAGGCGTCTATCACCATTGACATGGCGAGCTTTCCATCTAGAGCTGAATTACTAAGTGAGACCACTAGCGTTTCCCAGCTATCTGGTAGGGAACTGAGAAGTAATAGAGACTGCTCTTCATCTCCGAGCTTAAAATCTACGGATGCAAGTTGATTTACAAGATTCTGAAACTCGTTGGTGTGTGCGGCCACTGAGATGCCACTTTTGAGTTTCAAGTTGACAAGGCGTCTCATTAGTAATGCCTTGTTCCGAGCAGTTTTTGCGTGGTACATGCTTTCCATCTTTTTCTATAGTTGATAGGCATCCGTTTCCTGTACAACATGATGAAAAACACTATAGTCAATCCACTGCCGGATCTGACCAATGGTTTTCTTATTCAACTTATGCTAATCTTTTTCCGCTACATCATCTGGCTTTACGCTTTTCTCTTCAATTGGATCGAAGAGATCTTTACAATTCAGGAGATCTTTCATTCGAGGTCTCCATAGTGCGTAATTTGTAGATGTTAGTTTGATCATCACACCTGCTCCCGAGTCCTCCATCAGTTCGGCTTTAATCTTTGATTTGAGTGACCGTTTCTCAATGTTCGGAGTTGAATCTCAACAAACGGAGCTCACCGTTGCGTCTGGAACGGTGGAAAACCTTGGAAACGACTCTTGTCTCGTTTCAAACCGATCAAAATTGTACCGAAAACCTGAAAAATAAGAAAAACAGAATATTCCTTCGTCTGCTGGAATATTCCCCACCGGCCACCGGAATATTCTCTCAGTCACCAGAATATTTCTGCACCAGAATATTCTTGCCGGCGACGAAATATTCTTTCAGGTGACGGAATATTCTTCCGGCGACGGAATATACCGACGGAATATTTTTTATCCGTTGGGTTACTGTAGCGGGTCGGAAACTGGGTCAAACCGGTTCGGATCGGATCACCCGAATTTAATGGGTCGGAGCTTGTCTTCTTCACTGCGCGCGCGTGTGGTGCGTGGGTCCCGTGACCGGCGCGTGGTCGTCGCCGAGTCGGCGCGTGTGGAGCGTGTAGTTTCGTCCGGTGTCCGTTTGAGACAAAATTTTCACCAAAATTTTCGTCTTGACCTGAGGAATCTGATGGTATCCTCAAAACTTGATTTCGATCAAGTTTAAAAATGGGCCTCTCACGAAAATTCACAAATCCGGCCTCCTACCGGCTCTGATACCACTTGTTGGGATCGGCGGAAACTCACAAATAATATGAAGTCCAGAATATAACGTGGTTCGGCCAATTTAGCCTACGTCCACACACACAAAGAGAAGAATTTGTATTAAACAACAAACTAATTATTTACAATGGTTTCTCTCTTCTAATCTCTCCAACGGACCTCACCTCCGACTCTCTGCTTCTCATTACAATCTTACATGTATTTATAGGAGAAATAAATAATGTGAGCATGTAATGAAGGTGAAATTCAAAATTCCGGCGGCCTACATTTTCAGGTGGCGCCTACCTTCCGGCTGCTTCTATTCGATGCCTAACATCATCCTCCAGAAGCCTCCAGATTCTTCATTTGCATGTGTTGATTTCTAACATATATTGTAAATACATAATAATCCTCAATCCCCTGGAAACAACCTCCCAGCTTATAGTAGATGATTTGGATGGGGGAACACTTTTAATCGATTACGCTCAATAAATTTGAAAACAAAAATTTTGGTTGACCGACGGTGATAATTGTTTGTGAATCGTGGGAGAGTACTAGAATAACTTGGGTTGCTGTAACACGTTACAATATGATATAATATAATATAATATATGAAACTTAGGTTAAAATAATCATGGAAAAATGAGTTTTGTAAGGAAACAAGAATTTTGAATTAATGGATTGAAGTATTGTGATAATTGTGCGAACTCGCCCCACGAAGCACTTTTGTTTTACCAAGAAGTGCCAATTACTGGATTCTTATATTGAAACATGTTGCTGTTGCGTGTACAAGTACATGATCTGACAACATGCCCAAGAAGGGTTTTGTCTGTTGGAACACATAATGATCAATGGACATGTTCATGTTTATGAGGCTACTGATTCCATATTTGCTCTCGATCGATGTCTTCAAGATTTTTGCCATTCAACCTTGGCATTGGACACCGTACCATAGATTGTTAATCTATGTTTGACATATTAGGTCGAGCTGATTGCATCGTACGTTGATGCATGCAGAGGACCGGGTTGAGACAGAACCTGTCGATGGCAATTGGCAACACATATTTTGTTTTGTTTTTGAGAAGGCTAGCTGCTGGTTGGCTGCAGAATCTATGATAACTTCAAGGCTGTAGAAAGAGCAGCCCATGTTGCTGTTTGATTGAAGTTCATGATGAGGTGGTTCCTGGATTTTTAAAGGGTAAAACATCACATCCGCAATTTCTCAAAGGTGTATGAAATGTTAAAAAAGGATATGATATATAGATTAAAGAAATATAATGAAAATATGATGAAATTAAATTTTGGACTCCAAGGCTTATATTTGGTTTTAACGTATTTTGTCTCATTTCAATATGTTATAGAGTAGGCTTGTTCTTTTGAATTCTAGATCGAAAAATTTGAAATTTAGATGATTAATTTTCTTGAATTTCTTAATACAAGTTTGCCAAAACTATTTAAAAAATTTAAAAATAAATAAATAAAGAACCGGGCTATGTATAACTCGGCCCGGATAAACATGCCCACTATAGAGTATTGATCATAGAATTATTTGCCTATTCATTTTCTTTGAAAAATTGAATAGATCAATTATACGACAATTCTAAGTTAGTGTTGATCATTATAACGTAATGACCTAAAATCTTTCATAATGGTCATCAAATAACCCTCATATTAGTGATCATAATTTGCATCATAACGTGTAGTAGATAACAGCGAGAGACAACACTGCATATTTTCAAAATAAATGTAGAGCTCAACGCGACGATGCATTTGTGCCAAGTGTGCCTCTAACGCCCAAAGCCCACATGCATGTCGCGTGAAAATAGTTGCCTTTTGTAGCTCTCTTTTTACTTCACTTTAAGACAATATTATAGTGAGGAAGAAGTCAATCTAAACTACTTGCCTACCATTTATTTGATCAATGTGGGACTAACATTTCTTTTTTCATATACTTTAAAGAATTGACATTCTTCATCAATGCACAATATACCATATATATATATATATAAGAAAATAATTTATTACCCCACTTAACTGCCAATTACCCACTTAAATTGGAATGACATCATGAAGAAAATGAAAATCGTTTCGCCAAGTAGAAAGGATTGTATTTGTTGAGAGTTGAAAAATGTTATCTTACAAGGTGCGTGGAGTTCAAATGAAGTTAATGGCTCAATATGAGGTAGGCTTTTGAAACCGCAGCTCGTTTTACTAGAATGGGTAAAGTGAAAAAGGACAACGCGCAATCAAAATTTTTTTTTCAAAAAAAAAGAAAGTAAATGCATATATAAAACACAAATATCTTCAATCTTTTTAAAAAGATTGTGCGATCTTTTCGTGATGTTTATATATTTCACGACGGAATATAACATTATTAATTTTTAATAAGGTAACTTTGGTTTCGGATAACTTATTTAGAATGAGAAACTTCAGAAACCGTGCAACGTCAACATATCCTTTATCTAGTTAAATGAAGACCTATATAACCCACCTACATCACATGGATGAGATAAATTATCAATTTTTGAACGATGGGACGAGATCCCTAAAAGTTATTTGCACCCGAGATCTTAATCTAAAAGCACTATAGGGTCATCTATAAACCATAACATGCATTATTATTTAGTTACAACCACCTATTAAAGTTTTCGGTTTTTCCTACATGATAAGTATTAGTCACACTAAGGTTATGTTTGGTTAGTGAGGTGATCTCATCATTACTACTCACAAACTATTTATTACAATTCATTACATTTATACTACTTTCTCATCAGTCATTACTATTCATAAATCATCTAAAATCACCTCAATATCTAAACAGAACCTAAAAGACCAGCCACTAGGATGCGATCCATGTAAACAAGACGTAAAAATAAGGAACACTTCAAGATGCATATGCTAATACTCCTTGTGTTAAAAAGATAATAAGAGACCAAAGAAAAGGTCGTAAAAATCAAGTGAAACAATATACACAAGGTGTAGGGGCTTATTATTCAATCTTCTCGATCCCAACCGAAACACAAGCAAAAAATTAGTTTGGTGGGTCACACTGATTATTCAATCTTCTTGATCCTAACCGAAAACAACCAATTTATGAGCTTTCTAATTTCAGCAACACACAAGGTCTCAAGGTGTAAGGGCTTTATTTTGTTTGGCAGCAAGGATACCAAGTATAGATTTTAAACTTCAGGGAAACAATAGACACAAAAGAAGATCCTAAAATATAAAATCAAAGTACAGTTCTATCTTATTCCCTAAGTGACAACCATAAGCTCGAAGGGGCATGTTTTGTTCGGCACGAAGTAAATAGAGTAAGTAGTTTAAACTTCTAATGATTATCACATGAAAATAGAAAGAAAGAAATAGCATACGTATAACTTATAAGTAATAGAAACAAAAATAAGATTGCTTTCATTCTTTGTGATGTTCAAAGATCGGCAACTGAGGAGAGCGCAGCATCAATATAGATAGAAACGCATACAACATTGTTTTAAAACATAGATAGCTGAAAGATCTTTAAATATCAGAAAAAACAGGCAAGGTATTCTTCACCCCGCGGCCATCCTCCCCTATTCCAACCATTAATATCATATGCTTATGTCTATTTATTCACACCCTATACAAACTACAAAGTACTTATTACTTTTTTACTTCTCTATTCACAAACTATTTCATTACTATTCATAAATTATAAACTATTTAACTGAAGATAGTCTGCAATATTTTTAGAATCCAAAAAGCCCTGAAGTTATCTGTTTTGATAGCAAGAGAAAAACCAAATTGCAAAGAAAAACATGTGGTGGGTACCCGCAAACCACTCAAATATTTTTTTCACTGAGAAAATTCACGTGCTACCAAGAAGTCTGTCAGAAGCAGGACAGACAGGTTCAGACCCAATCCAAGACCCACGTTTACAGGCTCAGTATGGCACTTTAAGAAGAACGCTGACATGAAAAGTTAATAAGGCATTGTACAGAAAGAGCAGACAACATAAGGAAAGAGAGAAGATAAACCTGAAAAAATAATCGTCCACTGATCTGGGTTCCCTTGCATTGCCAATAAGACCAAGTCCTTCACACTGGGTAAAGCCTTTCCTAATTGCACCTAAACATCACCGCACAAAGAAGTAGCTGCAGCCCCGGGATTCACAGTAATATCCTATATGCTTATTATAGAAGGCAAAGACTCAGAGACTCTGCATGTTATATTCTTAGAAATAACTAGACGTTTTTCATTTGGCAAGTGCACATTAATTTTTAACGAGTGAGATTTCTTGGCTTTTTTTGAGTAAAATAAAGTACATGAAAGGTTAGTTCAGTAGATAGAGAGAGAGAGAGAGCTACTTGCAAGCAAGTTCTCAATCCTACTGAAAGAAACACCACAGCAGCATCCTGACTCATCTTTTAATTCACACAACCATTACATTTACTCCCTAAAAGCAATAAATAAGATTACATAAGCAAACCAAAGCCCTATAATTTGTGCCATGCTGAAAATGCCTTGGAAAATGCTAACAGAATTCAATTTCTAAGGAAGATAATAAATATGATCTCATACAGAGTTTCCAAAACCATTATGCCGGATATAAAATTTCAAACACCCACTTAGCCTCTTGATCAAGGGACTAAAAAAAGGAACATAAAGGGTAAACTTCTCATACAGAAGCAAGTTTACCAGACACGCCCTTTGCTTGATTCTCATCTCCGAAATTATCACCATCATTCTCCCTATCAGTCTGCTTTGATGCTGTTGACTCACGCTGTGATGGAACACTGGCAGCACTGGTAACCGACTGCTGATAAAGAACTCCACCAGCAAGAGTAAAGAGGAGGCACAGCAAACCAAATGGAGTGGCATGCTTATCCCAAATCATCACGTTAATGGCAACTGTAAGAAACTTATTAACAACACCTGTAACTGTAAAAGCCGTGGCAGAGATCGCCTTCCTTGCAGCGAACCCAAAGAAACTGATGGCCAATCCAAAAACACACGATAATGATACTGCAAAGAATGCATTTGGTTCAAACCAGTTCCCATAATTAGCTCCCAATGCAGCAAACACATCAGCATACTCTCCCGTGAGAAACCAAAACACCGGAGCCATCATCAACGATAACAAATTGTTATAGAACACAAAACCCCAAGTGTTCAACCCAAGATTTGTCACCATATGTTTGATATAAACCATCTCAGTAGTAATTGTCACCAAATAAAGAAATGCCCACGTATATGCAGTCAAAGTAAAAGCTGAATCCGTGGCCACATAGCCAACAGCTCCACCCAATATAATCAACAAAGACACAAAGGTGAGCTTTGATGGGCACGGCTGTCTCCTAAATGTTGTGTCCGCTAGAGCAACCAAAAGGGGTGTCAAGGATCTAAACACTATAAATGTATCCACATTCGCATGGCGTAGAAGATTAGTGTTTGTAAAGATTGCCAGATAGAAAACAATAGCAGCGGGTAAAAACTTCTTGGCAGTCTCGAATGTAAATTGATCGTGGTGTAAAAATCCTAACTTCCCTAAAACCCAAACTCCAAGAGCCGAAGTTAGATACTGCAACGCAGTTAGAAGGCCAGGATAGTTGAATTTGGTTATAGCAAACTTGTTAATCACGGCAAGCAAGCTTGAACAGAGGGCATATCCGAGCACAAGACTGCTCGTGGCATAGTACTGCTTAGTACCATCGAATCGAATCGAAGACATTTTGAACCAAACTCAGTTAACAAACAAGGAGATCTGCAAAGTTTAAAGAGCTAGATAGCAAGATTGCACACCACGAGAGGCATATAAACCAAGGTGGAAGGAAGTGAAACAGTAAACGACTTCATAGCGAAAATGAGACGTGGATAATGTAAATTAAGACGATCTGATATAAGAAAGGCATGTTAATGTCAGAAAAATCTGGAAAAACAAACATGAATTTTCGTCCCTTTCTAAATTAAAATCAGCAATAATACAACTAGCGCAGAGATTCAAGCAGGAAAATAAAACACAAGAGAGAAGACAAGGTTACACATCACCGACAGAGATAGGATCGCCGATCTTGAACAAAATGGAGAGAGATTGTGAATCGTAGACACCAAATGCTCGAGTCAAAACCCGAGAAAATGTACCCAAAGAAAATGGGGTGCAGTGCGTATGAGAGAGAGAGAGAGAGAGGGTTTTGAAGTCAAACAAATGAAGGGGTTTGGGAAGAATCCTATGGCGTTGATTTGGTAACACGAGCACAGCCAAATCTAACAGGGACGTGGGTTAGTTTAGTTTCTAGGAAGGAAAACGGCGAGTTCACTCAGGAGTCAGGAGTCGGGAGGAATGTTAAAGATGTGGGGAAAATGGGTTTCCAACGACATCAAACCTGTGCGGCATCTTCCCTTCACTGGAGACGATGAGGGACAAAAAAATAAAAATAAAAAAGCAATCTGACAAAGCAACATTAATTACTCGGCTCCTTTTCTCCTCCAAAATATCTTTGTAAACATACGGGGGCTCTCGAGTGAGTTTTTCTTTTTCTTTTTTTTTTTTTTTAATTAAGGAAGTATTTTTTTTAAAAATAATTTTATCTGCAATTATAAATACGTAATTATCGTATAATTATTTTGAAAAATAATTATTATTATAAACAAATTAATTTTTTTTTATATATATAAATCTCATTTTTTTTAAAAA
Organism: Platycarya strobilacea; assembly: GCA_036898215.1. Classification (NCBI taxonomy): domain Eukaryota; kingdom Viridiplantae; phylum Streptophyta; class Magnoliopsida; order Fagales; family Juglandaceae; genus Platycarya; species Platycarya strobilacea. The sequence goes on from CM072546.1 coordinate 51,077,634, forward strand.
TAATTATACTATCATGTCTCAATTCACAATTACATACATATTTTAATAATTTTCTAAAATTTTTAATTATTAAAAAAATACATTAAAAAAATGCAAAAAAAAAAACGCTGGCGGACCAATGTGGCCATAACGTCACTAAAAAAATGAAGGAAGTTCATAAAATATTCAAGTTACAGTTTTATCTCAAGTTAATGCCTAGTCTCCATTGACTTATGACTATGATTAAGGTTGAATCAAAGTTTTTATTTTCGGACCAAGTATGTTATACATTTATGAGCAGTGCTGAGTACACACGCTATTGTGTAGAGGGTGTGGACACGCTAATCAGCAAGAATATTATTTAAAAAGAAAACAAAAATTAAAAATAAAAATGAGAAGAAAATCGAAACAGAATCGGAAGAAAAGAGAAATAATATAGTCGTATTAGCACATGGTGACCACATAAAACAATAATTCTTATTGTTTAAGAATTATAAATGTTAAAAAAGGATAAATGGTAGGCTGTATTAACCTCTCTTTTTTTTTTAAACTGATATTAATCATTTTATTTGCGCAATCTACTGTTTGTCCTTAATTTTATCATCCGGACACACACTTGTTGAAATGATACAATTTTAATAACCATTCAATTAAGAAATTGATATATACAAAATCATTTATAATGTCATACATGAGTAATTTTAACACCATGCCACCTTATATCATGTTTTATCAAATACTCCACATTTACTTTATAACTATTCTAGATATACGTACAATTATCTCGTCCTTCTAATCATCTCAACAGAAAAATAATAACTTCTGTGGTGTTAGTGATGACTTAGGCGACTGACTTAGGTAGTTATTGTATCATATTTGATCACATGATAACAAGGTAGGACATCATCCGTATTCATTTAAATGAATATTGAAGATAAGTTGTCTATGTTTTTATTGATTTATTATTTATATATTTAGATAAAATGACCATTTTGATAAATACAAGTCAGTCACGTAGTGGGCAGATGAGATCGATGCAGGCCTCCGCCCGAACCAAAACATCCATGCGGGGACAAGTCCCAAGCCTCCCTATACATATATAAATATAGAGTATTGTTAGAGAGCATCTACATTCATCACACTCATTCTCACATGAATAGTAACATGTTACCGTTCATGTGAGAGTGAATGATAAGTTTGGCAGCTCCAATCATTTTTGATAAATATATACACACACATAATATTAAAAAGATATTTTCTTTAATAAAATGACGTTGACATCATTTTGAAGTTTAGTTGAGTACTATATAAAGAAATATAATCCTAAATCTAAAATGCTTTCCTCTCTCTTTTTCTATTATCCTCTCTTATTCTTTCTTATTAAGTCGTTCTCTTTGAGACGCAATTTGAATTTGAGAGTGAGCTCATCTCATCTCAACTTATTTCAAATTCATCATTACACTTTTTAAATTTTCATACAAAATATAATAAATAATTTAACTTTTTCAAATCTCAATTCAATTTTTTCAAATTTCAACACAATAATAATATTAAAAAATAATATTTTATTCAATTTTCAAAACTCATCTCAACTCAACTCATCTCATCTCATCTCCCAATCCAAACCACCCTTCATCTCCTCTCATTTTCTTCTTCTCCTTCTTCTCTTCTCCTCCATTTTTTCTTCTTGAAGCCTTAAGGCTAAAATTTGTGAGCCTGACTGCGAGACACCCATGAGCCACGAGGTGGTTGTGGGTCTAAGGCAACAAATGGTTGTGGTGAATAGACCCACAACCATTTATGGTCATAACCTCATTAAAGCTTGCAATTATTTTAAAGTTTATTATTTTTTATTCCTGTCCATAATTGTTAAATGATGGAATTTAGGGATTAATATGTGATTCTATAGATTTGTGTTTTTTTGATTGGTTTTGGATTCTTTTTATTATTTTTCGATTATTTTTGCCCTAGGTGAGTGATGGTAAGATGGCGCAGATGGTCGTAGGAACCAATTCGCCCCCAACATCCAAATGGGGACGCACCTACAGGGAGTGATGCCAGGATTCAGGAGTTCAAATGGTCTGCCTACCCATTCAAAGGTGAGTGGCAAGACAGGGGGCACCCTCGTTCGAAGGGTATGGGTAGCACCCCTATAATACGATTCATCTCCCCATATAATGCAATTGAAGAAGTGTAATTATATTTCCATTCGTGATTTATTTCTAACACTTGCATTTTATGCCTTGAAAAACAAATAAATGTGTCTAAGTTATGGCTAATTGAAAGGAGAAAGTTGTTCAGGACTTTGAAGATTTACCAATATATTTGCAAGGAGTCAACTCTCTTCACTCTATTCAGAAGGAGAAATCAATAGGTAATTATGCCATTCAACTTTAAAAATAGCACAATGAGATATTTGGAAGCCAATCAATTTGCTTAAAGTGGTCGAAGGTTTATCTCCAATCGTTTAGTTTTCTTCTTTTTCTCATTAGTAGTTCAAGATCTAACACATACATATTATTGTATTTAACCATTTTACAAGATTACTGTCTCAATATCATGTTTCAAATTGTATTTACATTTTGCTGGATAAAATGCTTAGTATAGTTTATGAGATTTTTTTAATCTTTGCTATAAAGGAAAATGCGTCTATTCAGGCCTTTCAAGGCAGCATGGTTGATCAATGTTATATATTAGAGAGGCAACAAGAAGCTACATTCATCAATTCTCGTCAATCGGCATGTTGAAGATAATCTTTTATTTTTTCATTTTAAATTTAATCAAGGCATGATATTTATGTCAAGATACATGTAGATAGTCATATATACTAGTTATATATTAAAAAAAATTGGAAAATATTACTGTATATTAATACCAAAATATTTCGTTTCAATAGTTAGTTAAACCGAATCAGTCACTAAAAGGAATTTAGGACTTCAATTTTTATTGTTCAAATCTCGAATTGTTTGCTATTTTTTTCCTATACCAGGGTCATTTGGTCATATGGTAATTATAAATTAAATGTGATATAGGTTATAACCTGAACATATTAACTAGTTTGATTCTGTTAATGATTGTTGAATAGTGTACAATCTTGTGTTCGTACAGAGCAAATATTCATTGTCCTTTTCTTTTCTCATTAATTTCTTTATTCAAAAGATTTCATAATTAATGAGTTGTAATCCAATAATAAATAAGAGATACGAAGGAAAGCTAATCATGATCATGAGCCATATTCATATATGGACATTATAAAAAGAAATGGTTAATTAAGTAATGAATGCATGCAATTTGTCAATTGAATTAGTTGTAACTTACCATAAATAGAGTCTACAATTGTCTCATTGAGACTCTTATAAATACCATGGTATCATGTTAGCAATGCCTCCAACACACATTAGCATTGAAGTACAAGTTTAGGAACTCCGATCTTTTAAGCATTTGAAAGAGCTAGTTAGCTCTTGGGTTTAGATTATATAAATCCTAATTCTTGTGGTGAGTTCCCAGTAATACTTTTTGTTAGTGCACAATCATTTGACCTCAAGAAAGGCTAGCCCTTTCTCAAGATTACTCATGTAGTTCAGTTTTTTTCCAAATGATCAACATGCTTGCATTTGCATTTACATTCGCAGTCCTAACTACGACTCACGTGAGTAGTACATGAGTAGTATGTGTGTGTGTACGTATTATGGATCTTTTTTTTTTTTGTTATGTTTTTTTGCTTTGTTCCTTTTAGCCTTACTCTTCTCTTTAGCCTTACAGACATGCACATATTATTGGCGAAAGGTTTAAATTGACTTATGTGAATATAACTCAACAATCACAGGAGCTAGGGAAGAGGAGACGAATGCAATCATGTTAAACGAGGAAGAACTAAATGACATGAGTGAGCTTGATAGAGGGCCAAGATTTCTCTAGGCCAATAAATGAGAGGTGGAGATGTACTGATCAACCTTATGATAAGTATATATTTCTCTCCATTTTGATAATATATAATCTCGTTTTAGTTACATAATTTTTTTTTGTTAAAGTTTTTATCATGCACATAATATCTCCTTTAAGAAATTTTAAATAGACAGCACTTAGACTTGTTGAGATATATATCTGCATGCATGTTGATATAATTGCATTTCTTTTATTCTTATTAATTTAGGATAACCTTCACTGATGAAGTAGAGAGGGTATGCCGTAAAATATGCAGGGCTATCCTCATTCTGCGACATCCCCTGGCTACCCCTCTTATATATGTATGTTTCGGGTTGCCTCAAGTGTCGCTTTTCAGACTGCAAATGCCGCACTTGTGTTGACTTCATACAGAATGCATAATCTTAATTAGGTGTTGTCCCTTGAGTCATTGATCGATCCGTCTTGGCTCTACCTTGTTCGATCAAGTTGAAAAGAATAGATATTTTGGTTCTCAAAAGTTTTTATTTTTGTAGTTGTCTTGAAAAAATCGTTATTGTGTGATTTACAAAATATAAGCTGTCCGTTTGGATTGTTGCATTAATTAATGGCTTTGAACATCAATGAAAGCATTCTTCATCTTTACAAATTAGCTGTAATTCATTCTGTAAGATTGTAACTTCTAAAAATCCCAGTTTGACTTGGAAGCATAGGCAAATTCAGAATTTAGTATTTAAGAGGAGTAATGTGTGATTTTTGTACGTGACTATATATAAAAATAATAATCATATATTATATATTTATATAAAAAATATATATCTATAAATCATCTTATAAAATAATATTTTTTGAAGTTTTTATAGTTTGTTAGAGACCATTACAAAAATAAATAAATAAAATAAAATATCAATTTCAAATTTCTCTTTCAAATTAAGTTCAATAAAGATCTTTCATAAAATAAGACTTCAATTTTATTTATTTTGATTAAAAAGAAAAAAAAAAAGATGTTTGTGCATGCTGGCCGCCGCTAGATAAAATTAAGGTCTGGCCTAAGTTTCTTGTTTAATTCTACAAGAAGCTGGTGCATATGATCTGATTAGAGCTAATGTTTACACCAATTTAATTTTTAGATTGGGATATACTATTTGGGTAAATTGGGTTTAATTTCTTATTATTCGTACGGTTTACAACTAGGGTTGTTCAACGTAATCCGATCCGATCCGATATTTCGCCCGATACCGATCTGAAATTTCGACCCGTTTTCGACTAAACGGTTAACGGGTATTACCCGCTTAAACCCTATTTCTCCATTTAGCTTTTCATTCGATTTTCATTCCCGTGACTCATTCTATCTCTCTCTCTCCGACGATGGCCTAACCCATCCTAACTCGTTTAGACAAGATTTCGTCACCGGAGCTCATCCTCGTCAACCCCAAGCCAGAAAAGCTCTGCAGCGAAATGCTCAACCTTCTTAGATGAAAGCGACTGTGGGTTTTGGTTGCCGATTGGTGGTTTGGTGGTTTTGGTTTTGATTTAAATGAAATTAGATTGATTTTGGTTTTGATTTTAGTTTTGGTTTCAGTTTAAATGAAATCCGTTATGGGTTTTAGTTGCCGATTGGTGGTTTGGTAGTTTGGTGGTTTTGGTTTTGATTTAAATGAAATTGGATTGATTTTGATTTTGGTTTTAGTTTAAATGAAATCCGTTGTGGGTTTTGGTCGCCGATTGGTGATTTGGATGTTTTGATTTTGGTTTAGTTTTAAATGAAATCAGATTGGTGTTGGTTTCGGTTTTAATGAAATCGACTGTGAGTTTTGGTCACCGATTGTACAAACATCGTCGTCTCTGTTACAGTAGTTGTTGTTGCTGTCACTGTCGGGTCGGATGAACAACCTTATTTACAACGATCATAGCACTTATGATGTATTCACATATTAATGCATGTACTTGTGTTTGCTGAAAGATGCACGGAGCGAGGAAGAAGATAAGATACTAATTGAAGCCAACAGAAAAAAACTGAAAATAAATGGGCAGCAATTGCGAGGAGGCTGTCAAGAAGGACTGAGAACACCATCAAGAATCATTGAAATGCAACAAAGAGAATGCAACTTTCTGAGAAGACAACAACAGTCTGCAGACTATTGGCTTCTTAGAGTCTATAGGAATAAGTCTATAGAAGCGTACAAGAATAAGTCTATAGAAGTAACGCTTCTCAAACTATTGGTATTCGTCTGGCGTACAAGAATAAGTCTATAGAAGTAATGCTTCTCAAACTATTCGTATTCGTCTGGCGTATAATGGATATCATGGAGTCGTGGAAGATGTACCATAAGTCTATAGAAATAAGCACAAGTGTACAACGGGTAATGGAGTCTGACATTTTCGAGTCTTTACAAGAGCAGTTCGTACCTATAGAAGGAGGTACCTGGAGGGCTAATTTCAGTTTTAGGAGCTTAAGGTCTTTTTTGTTGTTGTGAAAGATAAAATTAAAAATTAAAAATTCTTTTTAAATTTATTATTATTATTTTTTTAATTTTTATATAAAATATAATAAAAAATTCAATTTTTTCAAATTCTAAAATCACTATTTTAAATTTTAAAATAAAATTAATATTAAATAAATATTTTATAATAATATTTTATTTTATTTTAAATTTTTATCTCATCTCATCTCATTTTTAAAAATAATCCAATCCTAAGTTTATGCTAGTAAAAACTTGGTAGGTAAGAAAAAAAATATATTAATCTATATATTATATTAAATTTAAAAAAAAAATTGGGGGGACGGTAGTATAATATACTAACATATAATTATAATTTTCATGCGGAAGATTGGATGGTTCAACAGTAAGCCCACTCAGCATTTTCAAGCAGCCCAGTTAGAGCTTGTTCGGAACCATAAATATTATCAGACCTTTTAAAACTATTTCATTATTATTTATAAAGACTTTAATTTTATTTACGAATTATTTATTATTAATTATAAATTGTTTTATTACTATTTATAGATGATATGAGATACTCTTAACATTCAAACAAAGTTTATCTTGTTAGTTCGCATCTTTTATGTCGAAAGTCAGACAGTTTCTTTTGAATAATGATAAAATAAACAAATGTCATATAAGTTATTTGTAAAAGAAATTAGTCTCACTAATAAACAATATTTTTTTAACACTTTTTTTTAAGAGGAGTCAACTTTTTTTATAAGGGCTTACATAAAAAAATTTTATTTGAAATTTGTACTAATCATTTCTCTTTTTATTAAAAGAATAATAAAAAAAAACTAGTTTTCAAATGAGCCCGTTCAAGCTCGAGTTAAAATAGACGGGAAAGCTTTAATTTTGAACAACTTCCCTTGATATCGCCTTTAGGATTAAAATTCACGACAACCTTTTCTTACAATGTTAGGTTATTTTATTATGTAAAATTCTTAAATTGCAATAGCAAATAAATCCCAAATTAAATAAATAAGGTTCCGTTACGTCAAGATTAAAATAGATTACAAATCCGATCTTAATATAAAAACATATATCTATTTTTTATATATTTTATCATCATGACATATCTTAAAAAACTTTAGGAATAAAATTAAATATCTATCTTATAAAATTAGAAATGATAAAATATAAGAGATCGTTCCCTGAAGAGATTTACATCAACTTTAGGAGCCCATTTGAACTCAAAAGACATAGCCCAAGAGCCCGCAGAGCTCGAGTCCACTCGTTTGGGGCTCTGTAAATCTTTGTTCTGTTCAAAATGCCGAAAATTATGCTTAGCCAACATTAGGTCATGTTATTTTGGTTTATTTCCCGCCACGGCCTCTCAAAGTCCCGGTTTCTCTCAACCTCCTCGCACAGGATCGGAGTAACCAAGAAATCATGCATCCAGTACCTCCAGAACTGCAAATCCGTGAGCCTGCTCGAGCAAATCCTGACCCAAATCTTTGGGGTCGGACTCCACCATAACAAGGACGCCCTCAACAAGCTTATGGTCTTCTGCACGGACCCATCTCTTGGTAACTTGATTTACGCGGAGAAAATCTTCAATTACGTTCAAGAACCGAGCTTGTTCATGTACAATGTGCTGATCAAAGCATTTGCAAAGAAGGGTAGCTTTAGAAAACCCATTTGGCTCTTTGGGCAATTGAGAAAGGATGGCCTTTGGCCCGATAATTTTACATACCCATTTGTTTTCAAGGCGATAGGGTGCTTGGGAGAGGCTTCGGAGGGTGATAAAATTCATGGGTTTGTGGTGAAGACCGGGCTTGAGTTTGACACTTATGTCGGTAACTCACTCATTGATATGTATGCCGAACTGGGCAGGATTGAGAATTTCAATCAGCTGTTCGAAGAAATGCCTGTCAGAGATGCAGTGTCTTGGAACGTTATGATTTCAGGGTATGTTAGGTGTAGGAGGTTTGAAGATGCAGTGAATTTTTTTCAGAGAATGCGAAGAGAGAGCAATGTGAAGCCTGATGAAGCCACAGTTGTAAGCACTTTATCAGCTTGTACGGCATTGAAAAATTTGGAGCTTGGCAAGGAGATTCACGATTATATTGGGAAGGAGCTTGAAGATACCATTATAATTAGCAATGCTTTGTTAGACATGTATGCTAAGTGTGGGTATTTGAGTGTAGCTCGTCAAATTTTTGATGAGATGCCAAAGAAAAATGTGATTTGTTGGACTAGTATGGTGTCTGGGTATATAAACTGTGGTCAGCTGGATGAAGCTAGAGATCTGTTTGAGAGGAGTCCAGTTCGGGATATAGTTCTTTGGACAGCAATGATCAATGGGTATGTGCAGTTCAACTGTTTTGATGAGGCCATGACCTTATTTCGAGAGATGCAAATTAGAAGGGTTAAACCAGATAAATTCACCGTGGTTTCTCTCCTAACTGGTTGTGCTCAGGTGGGAGCTCTAGAACAAGGAAAATGGATTCATGGATACATAGATGAGAATAGATTTATGGTGGATGCAGTTGTTGGCACTGCGCTTATAGAAATGTATGCAAAATGTGGTTGCGTTGAGAAATCTTTGGAGATTTTCTACGAGTTAAAGGAAAAGGATACTGCTTCTTGGACCTCAATTATTTGTGGGCTTGCCATGAATGGCAAGACAAGCAAAGCACTCGAGTTGTTCTCAGAAATGAAAAAAGCTGGAGCTAAACCCGATGATATCACATTTGTTGGTGTTTTAAGTGCTTGTAGTCATGGAGGACTGGTTGAGGAAGGCCGCCATATCTTTATTTCCATGACCAAGGTGTATAAGATTGAGCCAAAACTAGAACACTATGGGTGTCTGATTGACCTTCTTGGTCGAGCTGGAAAGCTGGACGAAGCAGAGGAATTGATAGAAAAAGCCCCTAGAGAAAATAATGAAATTGTGGTTCCACTTTATGGTTCTTTGCTTAGTGCATGCAGAGTTTATGGCAATGTTAAGATGGCTGAACGGATGGCTGAACGGCTAGTGAAAATTGAGTCAAGTGATTCCAGCATCCATACACTTCTTGCAAATATCTATGCCTCAGCAGACCGATGGGAAGATGTAACAAAAATGAGAAGGAAAATGAAAGAGCTTGGGGTTAAAAAAGTGCCTGGGTGTAGTTTAATTGAGATTAATGGGATTGTCCATGAGTTTGTTGTTGGTGATGCGTCTCACCCAGAAGTGAAAGATTTATATTCCATGTTGGATAGGCTGGTAAGACCTTTGTTGAGTTCAGAAGAAAGTGAAATGGAAAGAGAAAATCTGGTTCCATTTTATTGCTGAGTAGAAACTTACATTTTGGGGAATTTTTCCAGCCACAAAAATATCAGTTCATGAAAATTTGCAGTCTTTTCTTTTTCAACAATCAGATTCAACATTATATTTGCATTTGTTTGTAAAATAATGTAACATATAAACAAAGTCATTTAAAATATATATATATATTTTAAACAAAGTCTGATTGAATCAGATGTACGTTTTGGCTTCCATGCATATTGGCCGGGACTAGCTTCTAATTGTTGCATTCGGTAAAAAAATCCAATATTCTATGCATAAAACTGCATTGAAAGGTAACAAAATGGATATTGATCTGGCCTCCCCGAAAACTGCATTTTGCTCAAGAACAAAGATAAATATGCACAAAAAGTTAACTCTTGCAACAAGATTTACTCTCGTAAGATCTAGATTTAATTACCTTAAATATTATGCACACATTGTCGGCTATATTCTCTTTCAAAATGGTAGTTTCATTTACATTCGTTGGGATTTAAAGATAGGCTATAATATATATTATATCTCATCTTCTTCTTCTTCTTCTTCTTCTTCTTTTTTATTTCTCCTTTTCTGGAGTAAAAGTAGATCACGGATTGTACAGTACCCTAGTCCCTACGCCCATTAAGAGTCCCTTTGAGTAAAAAAGCTTCGATCGGTTCTGCATGTTCCTCATTCTCACCCTCAAGAATACGTGTTGCTGAATGCTGATTATCACCCTAAAGGGGGCTAGATCACTTGATAGTGTTAGAGCATCTAATTTTGGTCTTTTCGGTGCATGTTGGGTCATAGACTCATATAAACTATATATACTAGCCTTGGATTAATTTTTATTAATTGTTTATTGGAATGTTGGTGTGGGAATGAAATCGTTCAAGTAGTACAGATTCTATATATCTTATCTTATGGGTTTCAAAACTGTAACTCGTCATGTTAAGGAGAAAAGCTACTTAAGTCATTTGTAAACAATAAAAATAGGATACTCGTTCCAATATATATTTTAAAAATAAAATTCATATCATCATTTATGAATTTTCTTCTGACCTTTCAAATTAACTTTATATTTAAAAAATGATATCAAGTTTCCTCAAATTGCAAATTTACTTTTATAAGATTTAAAATTTCTAATATATATTATAAAAGAATTGTTTATTTATGACCAATTATTTCTAGCAAAATGATTGTTTTCAATTAAAATGAGTCTGTTTTCATTGCAAATAAATTTTTTTGTTACAAATAATTATTCATAAATACTCTTTTGTTATAGTGATATATATATATTCTTATATATTCGTAGCATTGCAAAAGACTAAAAAGGACTAGGTATGTTCATCCGGATGGGATAAAACTTACCCCGTTCTTATTTATTTATTGATTTATTAAATAATTTTGACATTTTCATTTATAAAGTTTAAGAAAATTCTAAATTTGATATTCGAATTCTTGAATCGAGAACCTAAACGAACATGTTTAAAGAACATTTAATAATGAACATATATAAAATGATTACTGCATAAAAAAATAGAGCATACTAATACTTACCACAGTACATCAACCTATTTCGGAAAAGTAGTACATTAGAAAAAAGATTTTAATGACCAACATGTCAAGAGATCACTATGGGAAGCAGAGGAAAACACTACTTCAGCAAGAGATCACTCACATGCTTCATACATCGATAGTTGGCCCTTTATCTTAGTAGAACTATTACAACTTTTTAGAGTTTAGGACTAGGAAAAACTTATTAGATTATCCGGAAGTACGAATAATCTAGTACTTCGCTCCTATCGTAAGATGTCGTGTCATTAATTTTTTTTTTTTTTATAAATACTAATTTTTAATGACCTGATACTTAATGTGATAGGATAAAAGCATCACGTGATCCATTCGTACTCTAAAGTTTAGTACTAACTAAAATACACGAATTACTCTAGTACATACTAAGATATTGACCACATAATATTATTGATCGATCACAATTTTGAAAAGCTCAAGCGGCCGGCGCATAATCATAATCGCCATCATCATCATCATCTCCATCACCCTCCCTGGGGAGATCATAACCACAATAATTATAAGGAGCATGATCATTGTGATCATCGGCGCCATTAAGAATGACGGGCTGCCTCGACCTAAGCATCTGCATGGAGAAGTGAAGCATTTTGTGTTGATCTTCTTGACGAGACATGAGTACAGCTAGCAGAAGCAAAAGATCGAAGTAGGTTAATCTTCTTGAGGTAGGTAGGTAGGTTAATGAGTACTTGGATAGGCAATGAAAAGATCATGGACGGATGAATGTTATATATAGGAGGAGGAGGAGGAGGAGGAGGAGATGTAAGGAGGGTTGATGGTAGTGTAAGTAAGGCTCGTGCCGAGGTGTGCATAATTCTGGAAATACGTGTAGGACTCGTGCCAGAAATCCCCTGGTGGAATCCTAGTTGGCAGCCTTTTATGTGGAACAGGGGGATTTAACAAGACAACTGCATATATGTGATGGACGTATGGGAGAATATGCACTGTAGATTTTGGGCAAGGAAAGCTACAAATGGGCTTTATTCTGGGGTAGAGGAATCAACTGGAAAATGCACGCATTCGCCAAAGTGAGGAATGCGCATTCCGGTTCTGATGGGGGCACGTGAATTAGCATGTAGAATTGATGTAGGGAATACACAGCTAGGAAAAAAGTTGATGTTCCCGATCGAAGGACCCATCTAGTCAATGGAATGGATCAAAAGGCTACGATTTTTCTTTTGGCATTGCTAGTTCTGCTACTTAGCTTTATGGAAGATATATATCTGTTCTTTTCACATTTACCAGTTGCACTTCGTTAAACTCTTTAATTTTCTTGAGATTATAGCACATCATATTGTTAATGTTTCCTCATAATCATTTATTAAAAAAAAAATTGCTTATTTATAACTAATTAATTCTAACAAAATAATTACTTGCAGTCAAAATAAGTCATAATAATCTTTTCATCATAAATAATTTATTACAAAAATTCATTTTTCTTATAGTGATTATTAGATACGCAAACTTAAGTCTATCCAATATATTGATTACTAATTATGTTATATCTCATATTAATTTGTATGTGATAAATGTATGTAGTATATGAGATTTTACATTATTTAAAAAAGAAAAATTATTATATCATGTTAAATACGATCATAGGTTGTATAAATGCCATACACGCTTTTTATAATAAAAAATTGAGTGATATTTACATATTTTATGATTACAAATATCATGACTAAAAATATATGGAACATAGCTCAAGGAATTCCATTAGTGAATTTTACAGTTACGTGACAAAAAATCAAAGTAACCAAGTAATAAAAATACATGGATTAAAAAAAGTTTGTTTTTAAAGTTAAAGATTAATATGTATAAAGACCAAATTGCCACAACACTCTTACTATTCAACACTAGGGTTCATTTGACTTTTGAAATATCTAAAACAAAAAAGTTGGAATATGTTATGAATTATTAGGGGCAGTTCTCGCCCTCTTAATTATTTTGTGAATGACCCTACCACCATTATTTTAGGTATTGCACAGTAATTTGTATAGTAATTTCAACGCCTATAAATATGGGTTTCAGTTATTATGAAATTCATAAGAAAATATATACAAGGAAGAAATTTTCAGAGAGTTTTTTAAGAGTTTCTTTTATATTTCTCTTGCAATAATAGTAGTTTTCTTTTTAGTTTTATAACACGTTATCAGCACAAGATTATATCGATACTGAAGCTAGTGGTCTCCTACTTCAAATAAGTTTTTCAATATATTATTTGCAGTCCTCGAGATAAATATTAAAAGTAATATTGCTGAATATTACTTGATAAAATTCTACTTTTATTCTTATGATAATGTGAATAGGTGTTTCATGAAATGTTTTCCCCTAAAGAGGAACAATGAGATCTCAATACATTTCATGAGTATTGGAAAATTTATGGATAGAAATAAAACTGTTGTCGACAACATATATGATAACACTTGACATTACCAGAAGTAATGAAGAAAATGAGCCAAAAACCGTCAAAAAATGTCGACGTAGAAATGATTGGCCAAAATAGAAAGCAGTTATTAAAACTGAATTAAAATCGCTAGTAAAGTGAGAGGTATTTTGACCTGTTATCCAAACAACAAAATGTGTAATGCCTATAAAATATAAGTGAATATTTATACGAAAGCGTAATGCGAAATGAAATTGTGCGGTATAATTTGTCGCACAAGGTTTCCTGCAGCAACCCGATAGTAGTTATGAGGAAACATATTTCCTTGTTATAAATGCAATCACATTTATATTTTTAATCGATTTGGTTATTACAAAAGAATTAGATATGCAGTTAATGAATGTGGTCACTGCATATTTATAAGGATCATTAGATCATTACATATATAAAGATATACAATATTTGAAGCATCTAATATAAGTACATTTAGGAGTATGTATTTTATAAAGTTTCAAAGATCTTTATATGGGTTAAAGCAATCCGGACGCATGTGGTATAATTGAATCAATGAGTATCTATTGAAAGAAGGATTTAAGAATAATCCTATATGCCCACGTGTTTTATCAAAATCTGGATTTGTCATTATTGCAGTTTACGTTGATGATTTACCTTGTTAGAATTCTTGAAAAGATCACAATGGCTGTTATAAATTCAAGAAATGCATTTGAAAAGAAAATATCTTATTATTCAATTGATAAATGAGTTACAAGAATTTGAGACTTCTAGTCTCATCTCTCAAATGCATTTGCTTTTCATAAAACAACATACCATTCTTATCTAAAGGATTAGGCAGTCGAAATGAAGAGGCAAGTAAGGATTTTAAATCCTTATTCTCTTGCTTTAAGTCTGTAATTTTTCTGTCAGACTCTTAAACGAGTCGTTGAAGTACGAAAGCCTTCTCGTTAAGCTCCTCAATCTCACGATTTTTGGATTGTAATTGGTTGGAAAATCCAACAATAGGGGAAGAGTATCGGGTGCCGAGTCACCAGCTCATAAATGGTTTCACGATCTGACTTATTAACCAGATCATTCGCTTGCTGCAACATGATACTTGTGGAAGATGCATGAATAACTTGTAATTGAGGTGAAGGACACCTCATATGTTGATCGTGAGAAATAGTAAAAGGAAATTGATGAGCCATTGAAAATTTGTAGAATAAGAATATAAATACAGATGAATTATAGATATGAGAAGAAGATTTGATGCGTACTAAATGAAGTTAAAGACAGTTTTTATAGAAATGAAAATAAGAACAAGACAAACCATCATTTTTTCAAATCTCACTTTACAAGATATGCTGGATGCATAATTTCAAAAGTCAGCGAGATTACTTTCAGCTATCCCTATTTTCTTGTAAACGCTGAACCTCTGCCGTTAGCTGTTGTTGTTGACTTTGTATCTGAGCTCTCTCTTGTTTTAGCTCTTTTACTCATATTTTCAGGTCACGAGAATACCAGTCTACAAGTTTCTTCAACTCATTTTTTTTCTTGTCTTAAATCTTTATTTTTTTCTATCTTTAGTTGCAAGCGTTTGATACAATTCAGATATTTGAGTTTTAAGATGATCAACCTCACTCGTTCTCTCCAATAACCTCTGAGACATGGTTGTAAGAGAGGCAGCATATTGAGCACTGAGGGTTCTTGATGTTGCAACAATTTCAAGATCAGATGTACTATAAAGATATATCTCTGCTTCTATCATGGTATTTACAGCCTCAGGAGAAAATATAAGTGGTTGAGGTATAAAAGGTTCATGGTTTAAATATGGGACATTAGAATTTCTATCAGACATAATATCGTTCTAGATGAACAACAACTAAATCTATGAGGAATGTGAGATCTTTTTGCTGGAGTAAACTAATGGTAAAATTGGTTATATTTAAACAACAACTCGAAACCTTCAAATATCTTCAAGATCTCGTTTGTCCCAATGTCAAGCGGATTTGATTTTCTGCCGAACCGATAATATTAGACCTCAAAACTTTTACAGCTTTTATTATACATGAATGGTTTCCAATGTTATTTCCGTCGTATATAAACAAGTTCTCCCTAATAACGCCGAATGAGGGGGAGAAAATTTTAAATGAAAATATTATCATGTTCTCTCTAATGCATTATTTAGATGGAAATCATGTTTGAATTCGTAATCTGTTATATATGCTGAAATAATATTTGTCTATTACTTGAAATACTAATGTATATTATCAGGGAGAGTTTAAGTATTACTACAGGTATCAGGTTTCTATTAAATCTGTCAATCAGATATTATTTTTCATCTTCAAATCACTAAGAGATTATTGCAATTCATGAAACAAGTCGAGAGTATATTTGGCTGAGATCAATGACTCAACATATCCAAGAAAAGTGTGGTATTTCATAATCAATGATAGCTCAACAATTTTATACGAAAATAATGCTGCTTGTATCATTCAAATCAAAAGAGGATATATCAAAGATACGATCAAGTGATAATCTGGCAAATTTATTCACGAAGGCACCATCAACTGTGACACTAAAAAAAAATTGTGCAGAATATTAAAATATGAAGACTCAAAAATCTATCGTCATGCACTTTTCAGGGGGAGTAAAGTTCTGAAGACTTGTACTGATTGTACTTTTTTTCCTTCGCTAAGATTTTGTCCCACTGGGTTTTCCTTTCCAAGATTTTAATAAAACAATCTTAAAGCACTTGTGGATACATAAGAAGACTGTACTCTTTTTTCTTCGCTATTAGTTTTTTTCGCACTAGGTTTTTCCTTGGCAAGGTTTTAACGAGACAGATTCTTTATGGGTGGTCATTCAAGGGGGAGTGTTATGAATTATTAGGGACAGTCCCCGTCCCCTTAATTATTTTGTGAATGACCCCACTACCATTATTTTCAGTCTTGCACAGTAACTTGCATAGTAATTTCAACGTCTATAAATATGAGTTTCAGTTGTTATGAAATTCATAAATAAATATATAGAAAGAATAAAGTTTTAGAAAGTTTTTTAAGAGTTTCTTTTATATTTCTCTTGTAATAGTAGTAGTTTTCTTTTTAGTTTTATAACAGAATAAAAATATTATAAAAAGTTATAAAATTATTTAAATATAATTTTTATTTTAAAAAATTTTAAAAAGTTACATTATTTTTATGTTTTGTTTAAAAGTCTGAAAAAGTTGTACTGAATTTTCTAAATAATAATTAAATAAAAAAATTGATAATTTGAAATTAAACAGTATTTTGTACCTGAATAATATTTGAGAACAAAGTTATAAGAAGTTTTGAAAATAACTAGGTGTCCAAATAAACCCTAATCTTATTTGAGGGGAAAATGAAAAGCATTTTTCAATTAGTACTATCGACGGAAATATCTATCAAAAAAATGTGTTCGATGGAGAGAAAATATAATTAGTTTTGTATTTTTTTTTAAATTTAAGAAAAATGTATTAAATTTTATATTTGAATAATAATTAGATAAAAAAAATTGAATATTTATAATGAGGAGAATGAAAAGCACATTTTCAAATAGTAGCGTTGAAAAAACCTATTTATCCAAAAAGAATAGTACTATTTGAAGATTTTTATACTACACATCATTTACATTTACATGATATAATTCAATTTTAAAATTTAAAATTTAAAATTTACCTTTCCAATCAAGCCATCACACATTTATTATGTAAATGATTTAAAACAGAATTATTCAAGAAAAAAAAAATGAACTTCTCGTTCGCGGGAGGGAGGTAAAAGAAGACGATCTGTTGGGCACATTTTTGTACCCAAATGCAAATCCAATCACCTTCACCAGCTTCAACCAATACAAGCCAATCATTTCTTTTGGCTAAGATCCAGAGTCTCCCAAATCCTGACCAACGTTAGAAATAGAAAGGAATTCAGTACTCGTAGGCCAATGCCGCACCGTTTTACCCCAAACAAATGATGGCCACTGCCAACACTCAACTCTGCCAATACATTTTCCGCCCCATCCCCTCCGCGCGCCTCATCTCCCACCGACCGAGCCCCACGCCCATCAAACCCACCAGGCTTTCTCTTCATTTTTTCAAAGGCAAAAGCTTCGCCCTTCAAGCTGACAAAAACTTCAAGTGGGCCATTGCTCTAAGCCTAGTGGACCAAAGCCCGCCAAAATCCACCCTCGACGTTGAACGGTTAGTGGGTTTTTTATATGATGATCTCCCTCATCTCTTTGATGATCAGGGGATCGACCGGACGGCGTACGATGAGCGTGTGAAGTTTAGGGACCCAATCACCAAGCATGACACCATTAGTGGGTATCTGTTTAACATAGCTCTTTTGAAGACACTCTTCAGGCCCGAGTTCCAGTTGCACTGGGTCAAACAGGTTTGCTTTAGGAGGATTTCTCTTATGTTCTTATCAACGTAGCTAGAGTAGTGGGAACTAAATGGGATTGTTCCTAAAGAACCACACGAAGGAATTATGTAAGCATTGTTGTAGGCAGCTTAGAGATTGAAGATGATATGGGTAGAATTTTGGTCGAGTTAATCTACGCTTTTGTCCTATTTAATGAACATGATTTTATTCTGTCATAATGATTTGATGTATCTCACATGTAATCCTATGAAGTACTAGATATTAATTGACCAGAAAACCTTGGCTTTGTTCATGTCATTGGAGTTTCTATTCTTTTTTTAGAGCCTAATGGTTGACAAAACAATACTATGAAAATGGTTTTAGGTAACTTTTTCTTTTGACTTAATTTTTTTTTTATGCGTTAGCCAAAATTTTTGTATTTGTACTGCTTGTCATTGATTTTTTGGTTAAAAAGTGAAACTCCCTCCTAACATTGCCAATTGAACAATACGAGAGGATTGTATGGGATCACTTCTTCTGCTGATTGAGTTGCTATAGACAGGTCCTTATGAAATTACTACGAGGTGGACTATGATCATGAGGTTTATCGTTCTGCCATGGAAACCAGAATTGGTCTTTACAGGAACCTCTATCATGGGCATCAATCCAGAGACTGGAAAGTTTTGCAGTCATGCTGTAGGCACCCTTCTTACCATATAAAAGGACCGTATGTGTGGCTCATCAGTCTTATTAAAAGCCATGTTCTCGTAATTGCAGGACTTTTGGGATTCCATAAAGCAAAATGACTACTTTTCTCCAGAAGGTTTGTGGGATGTGTTAAAGCAGGTACTGCCTCTTTCTCTGCTTAAAATGACATGAGATTCTCCTACGTGTTTGAGAAATTGAGAGTCCCTTCTCATGTGTAGATTGTAACTCTTTGCAGTTGCGGATATATAAGACTCCAGACTTGGAGACACCCAAGTATCAGATACTGAAAAGAACTGCTGACTATGAGGTTTGCCCTTCTTTCTTTGAAAAAAAAAATTCTGCATTATTATTAATTCCTTTTCTGTTACTGATGAACTATCTCCAATTGGAACATATTTTCTACTTCTTTTAAGGGCTTAATGTATTGTCATTTCCATTTAGTTACCTGTTCCTGGAGACACATAGCAATTGAATCATTGATCATAATGAAGTCATACAAAAGATTGAAATCATTAGGAATCTACTAAACTTTATTCCATATCAAAAAGTTAAAATTACATATACGTGTATAAGAGTGAAGAGTCCCTTTATATTAAATTTTCATATGAATTTGAAGTTTTAATCATAATGAACGAAAAACAAAAACAGTGTCATATTTACGTAAAGTTGGTTTACCAAGGTGATTACTTAAAGATTTCAAATTTTGTAACGTCAAACCTTCATAAAAGAAAATGTATTGTTGATTCCTAGTGCTTTTTGACAGTTAAGCTCCCTTAAAGGTAGCTCTCATAGTTACTGAAAAATGACCAATGCCACCTGTGTTTCCAATGATATTAAGGATCTTATCATATGTGCAGTTTATTATATATCCAGGCATGTCTAGTAATTATTTAATTCCACTAGATTTCTAAATGATTCCACAGGTGAGGAAGTACACACCATTTATAGTGGTTGAAGCAAGTGGAGACAAATTAGCTGGGTCGACAGGTTTTAATGATGTTACCGGGTGAGTTTCATTCAGAATCCAACTCAGTGGTGTTATTGTGTTGTTGCTCTCTTAGATAATATAAATGGTGATTCATATCTGTAGGTACATATTTGGAAAGAATTCCAGATCAGAGAGGATACAGATGACTACTCCTGTCTTCACGCAGGCATTTGATGCTGAACTGTCCAAAGTTTCCATCCAAGTGGTTCTTCCATTGGAGAAAGATATAAGTAGGTGAGGCTCGACCCTTTTTTCGGGCTCTTATACACTGAGAAAATATTTTGTTAAACGTCTGGATGTTCTGTTGAAAATGTTCCTTAATGCATTTGATTAATAAAAGAACCGTAGAATGATCTACAAGCATATCAACCTGAATTTCTGGATTTATATTCAATAATGTCAGTCATTTAGCAATAAGCATAGTTTTCTTCCAGTTTACCAGATCCTAATCAAGAAACGATTAGCTTGAGAAAAGTGGAAGGGGGCATTGCTGCCGTTTTGAAGTTCAGTGGAAGAGCTTCAGAAGATATTGTTAAAGAGAAAGAAAAATTGCTCCGCTCTTCTCTTATAAATGATGGCCTCAAACCTAAGACAGGTTGTTTGCTCGCACGATATAATGATCCAGGCCGAACATGGAGCTTTATAATGGTATGCGGAATCTTGACGTTAGTTCCTCTATTTTGTCTCGATATTCTTTAATCTGAATTCAAGCATTTAGATAATCTGGATTATACTTATTTGAGGAAGAAAAAGTTAATATTTGGAAGCTGGGGTGGTTGACCTTGTAATATTGAATTAGTTCAACGTGATCCAAATTAATAGGCAGGCATAACAGGGGAACTGGGCATTGTAGTTTGCAACTTCTTGTTCTGCGAGTCGGGGCTAAAATGATAGTAGTGAGATTCAAAATTTTCTTTACATTTCCTTCATCTTGTTGGCGACCAAACATGGCCAAAGAAACCTCTTTCGCTATTGAGCTTGAGTTCTTATAGATGGAAACGCCTTTGTCTTGTTGAAGCTTTACATGTCTTCCATAAATCTAGCTCCATAGAAACCATCCTTCTATGCAAGGAACTTAAAATGGAGTTGAAATTCTGTCAGCTCTTTATATGAAGTATTGACTCTAACTAAGAAGTCTGGAAATTGGTGGTATCTTTGATTTTTACTGATGGGAAAATTGGAGCAGTATTACCATAATTCTGCAACGCTCAACTTAATTACTGATGGGAAAATTGGAAGTGTAGAGTGAAGAGAAATATAGATGAATTCATGTTTCACGATTATTTTGCTGCCTTTAGTCTGTTAACCTGCTATGTTAATCCAACAGCTATTGCTAAAAGTTTTTATTCATCAACACTTACCACATGCTTACCCCTACAAGAAATGATTATCTGTCCTGCATTTGTCTTACTAAGAACTGACACCATTCTTTGTATCTTTTTGGTGGTTGGGGCTATATTGAAGAGAAATGAAATACTGATATGGCTTGAAGAGTTCACATTGGATTGATCCATTAAACATGTCCACCTCCTTTGGCCAGCACTTCGGGTTGATCATTCTCCATCTTCTTCTCTCTTTTTTTTTTTTTCATTTACCCTGATGATTTGTAATGAAAAGGCAATATAGGCATAGCTCAACATCATAGTTACCAGTCTCTGAATATGATTAATGTACAAGAATTTGTCTGCAATCACAGTTCCATGCTGCTGCTGCTGCTTCCTTCTTTTTATTTATTTATTTATTTATTTATTAGCTATTTCGTTTTTAGCTTTCTTTCTCCCTTCGGCTTTTCCTTGCTCTGGGTTTCGCTCATTGTATAAAAACCAAAACAAAAGGGTTCAAGGAGGGGAAAGAAACACATGAGATTGAAGGTATCATTTTCCTAGATTTGTATTGTCAAATTATCATTCAAATCATACTAAATACTTTACGCGACAATCTACATGATATTTGTTGGTATTCCAAAGTTCAGTATCAAACAATCTATGGACATCGAAATGTCCAACCGAGCAAGTCTATACATATGGCCAGGCCTCCTGGTATACGAACACTGCACGTTTCATATATATATATATAGATATATAGATATAGATATATATGGCAGCCAATTTGCAACGTGTAACTCCAATGAATGCAATGGAACAATTCGAGGAAAGCGGTGCCGAGCAATAGCAGTAGTAAAAATTGTGTATTTTTGGCGGGTTTCCTTTTGTCAGATAGTGATTGCGTGTTGTTGCTTTCCACGTTTAATTATTGTCACTTCCGCTTCATAATTTTCTCAAGTTTCATTCATTCATCCTCATGCAGCAGCTTGGCACATGGTCTCTGACCCCTTTTAAGGAATCTTACAGCCATATATAAATATGAGAGAGATTTATGATCATGTGGTCCACCAATCACCATTAGCTGCTACAACTCATGCCTGCTCTTTGAACAAGGAGCAATTTAGTGAGTAGAACCTGGATAATAAATAACAGATAATTCATGAGCCTTTAAATGAAACTGGACTTGATCAAATTATAATGTGGGTCTCACTCAAACATTCACATGGCCATAACATGTTATGTTAATTGCTGGAAGTGCCTAAAACACCCTCCTCCTTCATTTCAAGATCTGCAAGACTAGTTACCTGCAGCTAATTCCCTTTTAAGTTATATGCTTTTATTTACTTGCCCGTGTCAAGTCTTAATACGTGCAAGCATTTGTTTCGAGGTTACTACCATTCACAAGCTAAGTGTATTCTTGAGTTGAGTTGGATGTCACTTTTTTGTAGAAGTATGCGAAGATCTACAGTGAAGTGAGATGAAAAAATCTCAAAAATTCTTTACCACACATTACCACGAAATGTTTTTATTGGAGTGTTATATATGTACTTATATTTTTACTTATAAGACTTAAATTTTGTGACTTTTAATATATTAAATGATCGACGCATGGAAAAGTAAGTTTTTTGTAAATTTTTTTAAGTCATTGAGCATTTTTTTAATTTTTTAAAATTTTCACTTTTTTATTTGATAATTATAATTTTTACAATTTTTAAAATAAAGTAAAAAAAGAATAATATTTTATTCAAGTGTTAAATAGATAAATTTTATATAAATATTTTATAAAAAAATGAATCTCACTAATAAAAAAATAATTTTTTACACTTTTTTTTAAAGATAATTTGTTTATTTAAGACGTACACATCATTTCTATTCAACTAAACTATTGAAAGACTCGTTGCTTTACACTGCTAGATACCAGATCACAAGTTATCTACTCCGGCATGTAGAAGAAATTCCGGGCCATAAATTTAAGCAATTACACCGTTCGTCCGTGCTTGGAAGGAATCGGCAGGTAGGTTTATTTATTTATTTATTTATTTCCAGTCGAGACACAAGATTTTCATTTTCCAGGGGTGGCAGGCTAAACTGGCAAGAGATAAAACACAACCTTGTAAACCTTTTTCGCAGTCAACGAGGTCCGGCAACTCTTAAAAGTCAAGGCGCTCAAAAATCAAATTCGGAAAGCGCCGCCTCAAGGATTAAGAAAAAAATAAAAAAAAAGGGACCAAAACATCTGTAAAAGACGCGTACCCTTTGCCGCTGTCATCTACGGCTCCTATGGCATTTGGCTTGGCGTTCTCTTTTTAATTCTTCTCTCCTCCACTTCTATAAATTTATTCCCACCTCGCCTCCCCCTCTGGCTCGCACCTCAAATTCTAATTTTTTATTTAATTAGTAGAAAAGTTCTCTTTTTTGTCGTAATTAACGCTTGATTTGCTCCTCTCTCTCTCTCTCTCTCTCTGAGGCCTCTAAAATATATATTAGTCCATTTCTCTTCGGCGCGGCCGCTCCGGCGCTTTTCTTCAATCTTTGGCGAGATTTGGCATTCAAGGTCAGTTTTTTGGATCTGGGCTTTGGTTAGTTCTGAGTTTACATAGTTCTATGCTTGATTTTTCCGTTCAGTTATTTGGATTTAAAAAAATATATATTTCTAGTTTTTCTTGCTATTAACTGTCCAGATTCTTGAAAACCCGGTCCCCTGATGTGTTTTTTGATCTGGGGTGAGGGGATTTTGTGCTATTAATGTCACAATGTATGTACTTGATTTTGTCAATTTAAGTTTGGGACTATCATATCTTATCCGATTTACCGGGGAAAGACTACACAAAACTCTATATTAGAAATTCCTTTGATCATTCGCGTATGATTTGAGATGGTCATAGTGTTTGCTTAGAATTGATTGAGATTATGATATTCTGTACCTGGTATTTTATATCATTCAATTTTCTTGGATATGTGACAGAAAATGACAGAGACAAAACCAGATACCCCCTTGATGCCAACCTCATCATCCCGAAACCTTCCTGATTTCAAGAAATCCATTAAACTAAAATATGTGAAGCTCGGTTATCATTACCTCATCACCCATGCAATGTACCTTTTCCTCTCCCCTCTTGTAGTTGTTATGGCCGTGCAGCTTTCAACATTTTCTCTCCACGATCTTTATGATCTTTGGGAGCATCTCCAGTACAATCTAATTTCAGTGATCATCTGCTCAACTCTCCTTGTTTTCTTCTCTACCGTCTACTTTGTCACCCGTCCTCGCGCTGTATACCTTGTCAACTTCTCCTGCTACAAGCCTGAAGAGCCTCGGAAATGCACCAAAAAGATCTTTATGGATCAATCTCAGATGACTGGTACCTTTACAGATGAGAATCTTCAATTCCAACGTAAGATCCTTGAGAGGTCTGGCCTTGGTGATTCTACTTACCTTCCTGAGGCTGTTCTGAACATTCCTCCAAACCCATCAATGAAAGAAGCGAGAAAAGAAGCTGCGACTGTGATGTTTGGTGCTATTGATGAGCTGTTTGCCAAGACTGCAGTAAAGCCCAAAGACATTGGAATTTTGATTGTAAATTGCAGTTTGTTCAACCCAACCCCATCTCTTTCTGCCATGGTTGTCAACCACTATAAGCTCCGGGGAAACATAGTTAGCTACAATCTGGGTGGGATGGGCTGCAGTGCAGGTCTGCTCTCAATTTCTCTTGCTAAAGAACTTCTCCAGGTCTATCCCAACTCTTATGCATTAGTTATGAGCATGGAGAACATCACGCTTAATTGGTATTTTGGAAATGATAGATCAAAGCTTGTTTCAAATTGCTTGTTCCGAATGGGAGGAGCGGCAATACTGCTTTCTAACAGAAGTTCTGACAGAAGAAGATCCAAATACCAGTTGGTAAATACCGTTCGTACCCACAAGGGTGCAGATGACAAGTGCTTCGGCTGTGTCACTCAAGAAGAAGACTCCACAGGGAAAGTTGGTGTTACTTTGTCAAAGGATCTCATGGCTGTTGCTGGCGATGCTCTGAAAACCAACATCACCACTTTGGGGCCTCTTGTTCTTCCAATGTCCGAACAGCTCCTGTTCTTTGCTACACTAGTCGGGAAAAAGCTTTTAAAGATGAAGGTCAAGCCTTATATTCCAGATTTTAAATTAGCTTTCGATCATTTTTGCATTCATGCTGGAGGAAGAGCTGTTTTGGATGAATTGGAGAAGAATTTGCAGCTGTCTGATTGGCATATGGAGCCATCAAGGATGACACTTTATCGGTTTGGTAACACCTCAAGCAGTTCTCTTTGGTATGAACTGGCATACACAGAAGCAAAGGGTAGAATGAAGAAGGGGGATAGGACATGGCAAATAGCATTTGGTTCAGGGTTTAAATGTAACAGTGCAGTGTGGAGGGCTCTAAGAACTATAAACCCAGCAAAGGAGAAGAACCCCTGGATGGATGAAATCCATAAGTTCCCAGTAGATGTTCCGAAAGTATCGACCATCTAGATGTTCCAAGCCTCTATTTTGGCAATTGGTGCGGGCTTTTCGAATAGAGGAGTTTTTACTTCTTTTCAACTCTGGTGTTGGAGTTCATTCTTGATTTTCATGCCCAGATTTTGGGACTTGATTGTGCTTGTAGGGCTGAGTAGTGGTAGTTTTGGGTTGGGAAGACATTTTAATTGAGTTTGTCTCCTTGGGGGTTAGTTATTCTTGGCAGTTGCATGATGCGTCAGCGGGATGTGGCTTTGATTTTGTAATGGTTGAAAACCATATTCATGGGTGGTAAGGGGGTTAAATTATGTTTTGAATGGTCTCTAATTATTATATAACCAGATTATCAGAGATGGGTCCTTCTTATTCTTTGTAGGAATAAAATCAGGAAATTCTATGAATCAGAAAAAGGAAATATCCCCTTGAGTGGAGTGGCCTAGAAAGTCAAGACCCTCGTCTAAACTACTACGGCATGAACACATTAAGAAGTCTTCAATTAAATGGCATGAGATAGATAGATTTTCACAATACTTTGTCGTCAGCTTTTCAACTAAATGAATTTACCTTCATTAGCTTTTTCTTCTGATAAACGAAATTCTTTTCCCAAAAAGGTTTCCTCTTTCTTCATTGCTCTTTGTGTAATGATTATACATAGGCTTCTAACTGTTTCAAGAATATGATGGTAGTTTTTTTTTTTCTTTCTAAGCAAGCTTGTAATATATATTAGTTAAGGCAAAAGCAGTAGCTAATACATAAGAAACATTAAGGGCGATTTTTCCACTATCTAGAAAGATAATATACCTAGAAAGAGAATTTGTGGGTATGCTTCCGAAAACAAGATTGGTAATTTGGTAGTTACCCATTACGTTACTGAATGTGCACATTGATTTACATTGATTTGCATATTGATAGATTTTTTCAAAAGACCAAAAGGGGTGGAAAGATTTGCCAAAAGGAATCTTTTTTCTGGATTGCGTCCAATACTAACTGAGCGGCTCCTTCGATAATTGATTGCCAAAAGAATATGTAGTTAATTACGTTATAGTCGTTTCATTGACTCAACGTGTTGGTTACTACGGAAAGGCATTGGTACCCTGTTCTGGGTTTAATAATGAGGGCGTAAACCGACGAGTAGTACGATGTTTAGGGTCAAGGCCACAGCCGCCGGCCCCCTAGGGGTGCATGTTAAATGTTTGTTCAAAGGACCAGCTGCGTAGGATATAACGCAGCACGGCTACCATGGATGAGTCGAGACGGAAGGCAATGGTACCCTGTTCGGGCCTATTAATTCGGGCGTAAACTAACGCGTAGTCCTATGTTTAGGGTCAGGCCGGCCCCCCCTGGGGTGCATGTTAAATGTTTGTTTAAATGACTAGATGCAAAGGGTCCGTCTGATGCAGCTGGCGACTTCGAATACGGCCGCGCTCATCAGAGTAGAGACAAGTCCGCTTTAAAATGCCGTAAGCATGCCAAGATTATTACGTATAAAGACATGACATGAAATTTAAAACATGGTGACAACATATAAGCCATCTCTTCAGCTGTGATGATATTGCGTTAAGAACTCATAAAATTATACGATTTCAATCCATCATCACCACAGATACTACGGCTACCATTCAGCATTAGACATTTCCTTATGGCTGGCTTGTGCAAGATATTCAGTGAAACCGATTAGCTCCAATGAAACAAATTCATGTCATCCAAATGTACCGAAGACTAGCTAATTCAAGACAGGCGCTGATACTACACAATAACCATATGTCTAACTGTGAGCCTAAGATTTATAAAAAAAAAAAAAAAAAGTTACACAGAATGACATGATCCACAACAGATGTCGTTGGAAACATAAAAAGTTCAAACCAGGAGAATAAGTTGGCCAACATTGAAATTAACACGCAATTGAAGAACCCTCTAATTTCATGACAGAAGAGAACACTGATTCCCGATTTTAGGACCAAGGACAAGCATCATTCCTACACAGAAAGTCAGCAAATGCGCGCTGGCAGTAACCCATTTGTAGTCTAGTCCTTGGATGACTTGTTGATAAGTGACTTGTGGATGTGAGGGATCACACCTCCACCAGCAATGGTTCCTTTAATCAGAGTATCAAGTTCTTCATCACCTCGGATTGCAAGCTGCAAATGTCTGGGAGTAATACGTTTGACCTTCAGATCCTTGCTCGCATTACCAGCCAGCTCCAACACCTCTGCAGTCAAATACTCTAAGATTGCTGCAGAGTAGACTGCAGCTGTTGCACCAACTCTACCACTGGAAGTAGTCCTTGACTTCAATAGACGGTGGATCCGACCCACCGGAAACTGCAATTATAAATTCCACACACAATCACAAAGGAGAGAAAATACAGCACCGATTGTATAACTCAAAATCTTCAGATCACACTTTTCAATAAAATAGCACCACCTAATGTCAACGCGGTCCAAGAGAGAACAGAAGTCCATATTCATCCACCAAAAACATATTGTTCCAAATTAATTGACTATCATGGATGGCTACCTTAACTCCATATGTTCAAAAAGTGCTAATAGATGCAATTTATCTTCAGCTTGTCTATTATCCAGCACCGCACCGTTTTCTTTACAAGGAAAAAATTTACCATCAATGGCATCCCCTATATCAAGGGACAGTCGTGGGAACTAGAACAAACAATTAATCCAAAAGATTCGGTAACAAAGCTGTAAGAGGCACATAGTTGGCTCTTATAAAACTGTTCTTGGTTTTTTATAAGTGAGCTCCTATAAAAAATGTAATCACATAAAGGCCGAACAAACCATAATCCTCAGCCTTCTGCTGCAAATAAAAAGAACTTGAGCTAAACAAAAATAGGTTCGGAAATTCCAGAAACATCAAGCCCTCAGGCTACTTACCAAAATGCAGATCATGTTTGGGATCCACAAAGATTATAACAAAAATATCAAATTATCACGAGCTTAACACACAAGCCACCTCACACACCCACACACGCACACACAACTAAGATCCTAAAATTTAATACTAAAACAATAAATTCCATGATTGTAAAATGGATTAATCAACCCAAAAAAGATGTTTAGGCATATCAAACATGTCTAAAAAACTACAATGTATCTGAAATTATTTTCCCAAAACAGAGAAAAATCCCACATATCCTGTTTGGGTTCTTAAGGGGTTCTTAAAAAAGAAAATTCACTAGACCCAAGTTCTACGGTTGCAGGAAGGCCACTTAGTTCAATAACTAGAAATAACTTCCCAGTATTTCCAACAATTATTTCCCAGCAACCAATTCGAGCATAAACAAAATTTTTCTCTTGAACAACAGAAGAAAGCGTCGAAAATAAACGAAAGCCAGACATTTCATAACCAAAATTCCTGGATTATATTTCTTATAGATATATCTTCACACAACGGGAAAGAAAAGTCTAGGCAAAGGGCGAAATTGGAAGAGCAAAGGGGAAGGAGATAAACATAAATGGGGCGAGACCTAGGAGTTCAGAAGAGATAGATCTGGACCTGAAGGCCAGCACGAGAGGAGCGAGAGATTGGCTTCTTCTTGTTGTCCTTGTCCTTGTCCTTGTTGGCCGCCGTAGAGGCCTTGCCCATGATCAAACCCTTGGCGCCCTTTCCCGACATCTTCTTCCCGCCTAAAGCTTCGAATTCAGGTTTAAAACTACTGGTTAGAAATTCCGGTGAACTGGAGAACACAGCAAAGGGAAAGGAACACTCTCGGTCTCGGTGTCAGTCTCTCTGCCGCTGCTCTTCCTCGGAGGTCTGAGGGAGAGGAAAATGTCGCAAATTATCGGGTGAAGTTAAGCTTCCGTATCGGAGGGGTTATTTATCGACAACACGCTTAACTAACCCTCGTGTTTGCTTTAATTTACGATACTGGTATCTCCTTCTTCGTTGTGTTTTTTATCGGAAAACTCCAAGTTGACTCCTGGAAATTCGCATAGAATCATTACATATTGCTATTGATTTGTGGCGTAATATAAATTAATAACATTTTAAAAAAATTTTGGACTTGTTATTATAAATATATATATATTTTTTTTTTACGTACATTTGAGGGTTTTTGAATTCCAAACCTTTATTTTAGAGATTAAAGATTATGTCAATTGTTGAACTCAAGGTTTCAAAAATTATGTAAATCTACACATGAATTTTGATGATAACAAATGAATTCAAAGAATAAAAGAGTATCAAGGTCAAGTTGTTTACACAATACAATCAAGCACATCAAGGAACCAAGTATGAGCAAGAAGAGAACAAGTTCACATTAAAATCATAGAGTAATTTTGTAAATCTTTTAAAAACTCGAAATTAGGATTATGGCTCAAAATAAATATTTTATCATAAAACATTAAAATACATTTTTCACATGTGCATGACATGATTAAAGGTTTGAACTTTGAAAATATTAAGATGATTGATTGTCATTTTTCACATGTGCATAATATGATTAAAGGTTTGAATTTTGAAAATATTAAGATAATTGATTGTCATCTTTCACATGTGCATGTTTTATTTGAATATTTTTAAAAGTAGTAGATGTTTTTCTTGATTTATGCAAAAGGTAGATGTCTTTATTTGAAAATTTTGAAAAGTAAAGTGTGCTCCTTTTGTCATATGCAAAAAGTAAAAGATTATGTTTGAAATTTTTGAAAAGTAAAGTGTGCTCCTTTTGTCACATGCAAAAAGTAAAAAGATTAGATTTGAAATTTTTGAAAAGTGAATGATGATATTTTTGACATGAGAATCTTTTCAAATTTAAAATTGAAAACTCATTTACCTATAAATAGCTTACTTGAGTTTTGCAAAATTCACAACAAGAGCTTACACATCTATTACTAAGTTTTGCATCATTTCTTCAAAGCTCTCATTCTTTCTTTTCTAAAGTTTTGAGCCTTAATTCTTATTCTTGTTGAGAGAGATATAAGTTGCGCTGTATTGTTTCTTTCTCACTCATTGAGGAGTGTACTTTGATAGTCTACCTACTATCAACTCTTGTATTTGTAAAAGGGTGTGTATAACCCTTGTGTGTGTAGAAGGTGTTTTACACAGGAAATAGTTAAATCACCAAGTGTGAGGTGATTGGAAGTGTAGAAGGTGTTCTACACGGGGAATAGTTAAATCACCAAGTGTAAGGTGATTGGAAGTGTAGAGGGTGTTCTACACGGATTCTTTGGAGCGGTGCTGTTCAAAGGTGTAATAAGTTTCTATCTCCACCTAAAGGAGATTGAATAGTGGATTTGGGGATCCTCAAGAGGTAGCTTGAGGCGAAGACGTAGGCAGTAGGGCCGAACCTCGTTAACATACTGAGTTTGCTTCTCTCTTACTCTTACTATTTATATTTATTGTTGTTTCATATTTTGTTTATATTTTATATTATATATTTGATTTATAATTGTTATTTTTTTAAATACAACTCAATTCACCCCCCTCTTGTGTTAGTCATCTGGACAACAATTGGTATCAGAGCTAATTGACCTGTACTGTTCATACAGGCAGATCA
Organism: Platycarya strobilacea; assembly: GCA_036898215.1. Classification (NCBI taxonomy): domain Eukaryota; kingdom Viridiplantae; phylum Streptophyta; class Magnoliopsida; order Fagales; family Juglandaceae; genus Platycarya; species Platycarya strobilacea. The sequence continues at coordinate 51,108,620 of CM072546.1, forward strand.
CTCATGGGAACTCTCGCTTGTGACTGTGTCACCGAAGCAAAACTCTCCGACCATGGGTGACGGTGCACCGGTAGAGACGGTGGCCGGCTAGTCTGGTAGGTACAGTTGTTAGGTGACATAGGTGCGGCCTATGGTCGGTAACAATTGGTATCAGAGCTAGTTGACCTGTACTGTTCATACAGGCAGATCACTCATGGGAACTCTCGCTTGTGACTGTGTCACCGAAGCAAGACTCTCCAACTATGGGTGACGGTGCACCGGTAGAGACGGTGGCCGGCTAGTCTGGTAGGTACAGTTATTAGGTGACATAGGTACGGCCTATGATCGGTAACAATTGGTATCAGAGCTAGAGCTCTATTATAAGATTAACTATCTTTTGAGTTAAGATCTTATGGCTAACATTGCAGCTTCATTTGGTGAAGGTCAATCTAGCAGTCGGCCTCCACTCTTTTGTGGAGACAATTACTCATTCTGGAAAGTTAGAATGAGAATATTCCTTCAGGCTCAAGGTCGAGAAATCTGGAAATGCATTGTAAATGGACCTTATATTCCAACAAAAGTGATTGATGGAGTAAAGGTCAAAAAGGAAGAAGAAGAGTTTGATCGTGAAGACGATAGACTTTATACTTTGAATTTAACTGCTATGAATTTATTATATAATGCTCTTAATGGTAATGAGTTTAATAGAGTAATGACTTGCACTACAGCAAAGGAAATTTGAGATAACTTGGAAGTTACTTATGAAGGAACTTCTCAAGTCAAGGAATCAAAAATTTATATTCTTACTCATGAATATGAAATGTTTAAGATGAATGATGATGAATCTGTTGAACCCAAGGTTTCAAGTTTCATGTAAATCTACAAATGGATTTTAATGATAACAAATGAATCCAAAGAATAAAGGAGTCTCAAGCTCAAGTTGTCCACACAATATAATCAAGCACATCAAGGAAGCAAGCATGAGCAAAGGGAACAAGTTCATATTAAAATCATAGAGTAATTTTGTAAATCTCTTAAAAAATTTAAAATTAGGATCAAGACTCAAAATTAATATTTTATCATAAAGCATTAAAATACATTTTCCACATATGCATGAATATTTTGAAAATTAAATTTGAAAATTTTGAAAGATGATTGATTGTCATCTTTCACATGTGCATGACATGATTAAAAGTTTGAATTTTGAAAATATTAAGATGATTAATTGTCATCTTTCACATGTGCATGTTTTATTTGAATATTTTCAAAAGTGGTGGATGATTTTCTTGATTTATGCAAAATGTAGATGTCTTTATTTGAAAATTTTTAAAAGTAAAGTGTGCTCTTTTTGTCATATGTAAAAAGTAAAAAATTATGTTTGAAATTTTTGAAAAGTAAAGTATGCTCCTTTTGTCACATGCAAAAAGTAAAAATATTAGATTTGAAATTTTTGAAAAGTGAATGATGATATTTTTGACATGGGAATCTTTTCAAATTTGAAATTGAAAACTCATTTGCCTATAAATAGCTCACTTGAGTTTTACAAAATTCACAACAAGAGTTTACACATCTATTGCTAAGTTTTGCATCATTTCTTCAAAACTCTCATTCTCTCTTTTCTAAAGTGTTGAGCCTTAATTCTTGTTCTTGTTGAGAGAGATATAGGTTGCGCTGTATTGTTTCTATCTCACTCATTGAGGAGTGTACTTTGATAGTCTACCTACTATCAACTCTTGTATTTGTAAAAGGGTGTGTATAACCCTTGTGTGTGTAGAAGGTGTTCTACACGGGGAATAGTTAAATCACCAAGTGTGAGGTGATTGGAAGTGTAAAAGGTGTTCTACACGGGGAATAGTTAAATCACCAAGTGTAAAGTGATTGGAAGTGTAGAGGGTGTTCTACACGGATTCTTTGGAGCGGTGCTGCTCAAAGGTGTAATAGGTTTCTATCTCCACCTAAAGGAGATTGAATAGTGGATTTAAGAATTCTCAAGAGGTAGCTTGAGGCGAGGACATAGGCAGTGGGGCCGAACCTCGTTAACATTCTGAGTTTGCTTCTCTCTTACTCTTACTATTTATATTTATTATTGTTTCATATTTTGTTTATATTTTATATTATATATTTGATTTATAATTGTTATTTTTTTTAAATACAACTCAATTCACCCCCCTCTTGTGTTAGTCATCTGGGCAACAATTGGTATCAGAGCTAGTTGACCTGTACTGTTCATACAGGCAGATCACTCATGGGAACTCTCGCTTGTGACTGTGTCACCGAAGCAAGACTCTCCGATCATGGGTGACGGTGCACCGGTAGAGACGGTGGCCGGCTAGTCTGGTAGGTACAGTTGTTAGGTGATATAGGTGCGGCCTATGATCAGTAACAATTGGTATCAGAGCTAGAGCTCTATTATAAGATTAACTATCTTTTAAGTTAAGATTTTATGGCTAACATTGCAGCTTCATTTGGTGAAGGTCAATCTAGCAGTCGGCCTCCACTCTTTTGCGGAGACAATTATTCATTCTGGAAAGTTAGAATGAGAATATTCATTCAGGCTCAAGGTCGAGAAATCTGGAAATGCATTGTAAATGGACCTTATATTCCAACAAAAGTGGTTGATGGAGTAAAGGTCAAAAAGGAAAAAGAAGAGTTTAATCGTGAAGACGATAGATTTTATACTTTGAATTTAACTGCTATGAATTTATTATATAATGCTCTCAATGGTAATGAATTTAATAGAGTAATGACTTGTGCTACAGCAAAGGAAATTTGGGATAACTTGGAAGTTACTTATGAAAGAACTTCTCAAGTCAAGGAATCAAAAATTTATATTCTTACTCATGAATATGAAATGTTTAAGATGAATGATGATAAATCTATTTCTAGTATGTACACTCGTTTTACTAACATCATAAACAGTTTGACAGCTCTTGACAAAATTTATTCCAAAGTGGAGATAGTAAGAAAAATTCTCAACTCTCTACCAAAACGTTGGGAATCAAAAGTGACAGCGATTCTTGAAGCTAGAGACCTCAAGAAGCTCGAAGTGAATGAACTCATCGGGTCACTTATCACCCATGAGTACACATTGAAAAGAGAAGAAGAAGGAAAGTCAAAGAAAAGCTTGGCACTTAAAGCTGTTCCACATGAAAGTGAAAGTGATGAAGATGAGGAAAATGACGACAAAGATGAAGAAATTGCGATGATAGTAAGAAGAATTCAGAGGTTCTTAAAGAAAAATAAAACTCCTCCAAGGAAATCCTTCAATAAGTTTTCCAAGAAAGATTCAGGTAAAAATAACACTTTAATTTGTTATAAATGCAATAAACCTGGTCATATCAAGCCAGATTGTCCTCTGCTAAAGAAAGATCGAAACAAAGGCGAAAAAGCAATGAAAGCTACGTGGGATGATGATTCAAGTAGCTCAGATAGTGAAGCAAGCAATGGAGAATCAGCAAATCTTTGTCTTATGGCTAAAGATGACATTGAGGTAACAAATCTTGATAATATTGAAGATCCTTCATATGAAGAATTGCAAAATGTTTTAGAAGAGGTATATGAGAAATTTGAAAAATTGGGTATCAAGTATACTGTTTTGAAAAAGAAAAATTCTTTTTTAACAAACGAAATTGATATTTTAAGAAAAGAAAGTATTGTTTTGAAAGATGAAAATCTTGAGTTGAAGAAAAAGAAAACTGATTTAGAAAATATTATTGAAAACTTTACGAATGGAAAAAGAAATTTTGAAAAACTTCTTGATAGTCAAAGATGTGTTTTTGATAAGGCAGGCTTGGGATATAAGCCAAAACAAAAATACAAATTTTATAAAAACTTCTTTAATAATCCTTCTACATCAAAATCCAATATTCAAAATTCTTTTCATAAAAATAATTTTGTTAAAAAAGGATACTATTATAATCACTCAAGTTCTTCATATATGTCACATGCTATTTACAATTTTTGTAATAGAAACGGTCATAATTATTTTGCTTGTCCTATTAGAAGAAAACATACAATGACTATTAGGGTCATATGGGTACCTAAAAATCTTATTTCTTCTAATACTAATAAATAAAGGACCCAAAGAACTTGGATACCAGGAATTGTTTTTAATTGCTTTTGTAGGTATGCATGAAGTATTCTACAGGTAAAAATAAATGATTTTTAGATAACGGATGCTCAAGATACGTGACAGAAAACAAAACTAAATTCATTGACTTCACTTCTAAAGAAAAATGATATGTGATATTTGGAGACAATTCAAAAGGGAAGATCATGGAAATAGAAGAAAAGATCATCAAGACTTAGTACAAGATGCAACCAAATAGTGGAAACATGTGAAAGATCATCCAGCGGAATAAATTCTAGGAGAACCTTCACGAGATGTAAGTACTCGATCATCTCTTAGAAAGATTTGCAATCATACTGCTTTTCTATCTCAGATTGAACCTAAAAATATTGATGAAACACTTCTTGATGAATCTTAAATTCTAGTTATGTAAGAAGAGCTTAATCAATTTAAAAGAAATGATGTTTGAAAACTTGTTCATAAACCCAAAAATCATACTATTATTGGAACAAAATGGGTTTTTAGAAACAAGAAACATGAATCCGAAGTCATTACTAGAAATAAGGCTCGACTAGTGGTCCAAGGTTTCAATCAAGAAGAATGAATCAATTATGATGAGACATATGCACCAGTCGCAAGATTAGAAGCTATTCGAATGCTACTTACATATACTTGTTATAAAGATTTCAAAATTTTTCAAATGGATGTTAAAAGTGCTTTCTTAAACGGTTTTATAAATGAAGAAGTATATGCTGAGCAACTTTTAGGTTTTGAAAATCATATTTCTCTAAATCATGTTTTCAAACTCACAAAAGTATTATTTGGACTCAAACAAGCTCCTAGAGCGCGGTACGAGAGATTCAGTAGTTTCTTGATTGAAAAAGGCTTTTTAAGAGGAAAAATTGATACAACTCTTTTCATTATATACGAAAATGATGATATTCTTTTGATTCAAATTTATGTTGATGATATAATATTCGGTGCTACTAATGAAAATATGTGCCAAGTTTTTGCTAAGACTATGTAGGAAGAATTTGAAATGAGCATGATGGGAGAGCTTATATTCTTTCTCGGATTGCAAATTAAGCAAGCAAAAAGTTGGATATTCATCAATCAATCAAAATATATTAAAAAATTGCTGAAAAAGTTTGGGATGGAAGGTGCTAAGGAAACTGGAATACCAATGAGCCCATCCACTAAACTTGATAAAGATGAATCCAGTAAACTAGTTGATTCGAAGGTATATCGAGGTATGATTGGTAGCTTATTATATTTGACAGCCAGTAGACCAGATATTATGTTTAGTGTGTGCTTATGTGCACGTTTTCATTCATCTCCAAAAGAATTACATTTAATTGCAGTTAAGCGCATTCTTAGATATCTTAGTGGTACAATTAACTTAGGGTTATGGTACCCTAAGCACACATCTTTCGATCTAATTAGCTACACAGATGCAGATTATGCTGGCTGTAAAATAGATCGAAAAAGCACTAGTGGAGCATGTCACTTCTTAGGTCGTGCACTAGTTTCTTGGTTTAGTAAAAAACAAAATTCTGTTGCACTATCTACTGCTGAGGTAGAATATATTGCTGCGGGTAGTTGTTGTGCTCAAGTTCTTTACATGAAGCAACAACTTGAGGATTTTAAATTTATGTACAATCACATTCCAATCAAATGTGATAATACAAGTGTTATAAATCTTTCAAAGAATCCAATACAACATTCTCGGACCAAACATATTGAAATTAGATATTATTTTCTTAGAGATCATGTACAAAAGGGCGATATTGTATTAGAATTCACTAGTACACATGATCAATTGGCAGACATTTTCACAAAACCCTTACCAGAAGATAGACTATGCATGATTAGAAGAGAAATAGAAATGATGCATGCCATGGATATCTGCTAGATACTTTTATTTCATTATCTTAAATGACCTACAGAAACTTGAGACGTTTAGCCTCGTTATTCAAATGCATTTGCTCCTCATAAATCATCATGCCATCCTTGTCTAAAGGATTAGGCAATCGAAATGAAGAGGTAAGCAAGGATTTCAAATCTTTATTCTGTTGCTTTAATTCTACTATTTTTTTGTTTGACTCATAAACAAGTCGTTGAAGTACAGATACAGTCTCATTAAACTTCTCAATTTCGCGAGTTTTGGACTGCAACCGAGCAGAAAACGCAACGATAGATGATGAGTATCGAGTTCCGAGACCCACAAGCTCGTAAATGGCGTCATGATCTAATTTATTAGCTAAATCAGTTTCTTGTTGCTTCATGGCACCCACGACAGATGCAGAAATAGATTGAGACTGAGGTGAAGGATACCTCAAATCTTGATCAAGAGAAGCACTGAAGGAAATTCTACGAGCCATTGAAAAATTGTAGAATGAGAATGCAAGCAAATTGCAAAGATGAGAAGAAAGCTTGATGCGAAATAGATAAAGCTAAGGATGGCTCTTATAGAAACGGAAATAAGAACAAGACAAACTTACAAATCATGATAATATCTCATTTTTCAGCAACATCAAGCGGATCAAATCTCTGCACCGAATTGTCAGAGCTACGCCTCCAGCTTTTGCAGGTTTTGTCGGGCACGGGTGGTTTCAATTATTCAGCTCTTTACAAAATCTCCTTCCGCATCGAATTACCAGAACTAGGCCTCCAGCCTTTGCAAGTTTTGTCGAACACGTGTGGCTACGCACCGAATTCTCTACAGTCTCTACTAACGCAGCGTTTTATTTATCTATTGGTTATTGCAGGAATATATCTTATTGATCTAATTATGATTCATTTTTAATGATGCCAAAAGGGGGAGAAGTTTTAGACTAGAACTTTAATATTGTTTAAATTGCTAAACTTGTTATATATGTTTGGAATTATATTTATATTTTTGCTTGAAAAACTAACGCACATTCTCAGGGGGAGCTTAAGTATTAATACAGGTTTCAGGTTCTATCAAGTATTTGTCATCATAAAAAATGGGGAGATTGTTGAATCCAAGGTTTCAAATTTCATGTAAATCTACAAATGGATTTTGATGATAACAAATGAATCCAAAGAATAAAGAAGTCTCAAACTCAAGTTGTCCACACAATATAATCAAGCATATCAAGGAAGCAAGCATGAGCAAAGGGAACAAGTTCATATTAAAATCATAGAGTAATTTTGTAAATCTCTTAAAAAATTTGAAATTAGGATCAAGGCTCAAAATTAATATTTTATCATAAAGCATTAAAATACATTTTCCAGATATGCATGAATATTTTGAAAATTAAATTTGAAAATTTTGAAAGATGATTGATTGTCATCTTTCACATGTGCATGACATGATTAAAAGTTTGAACTCTGCAAATATTAAGATGATTGATTGTCATCTTTCACATGTGCATGTTTTATTTGAATATTTCAAAAGTGGTGGATGATTTTCTTGACTTATGCAAAAGGTAGATGTCTTTATTTGAAAATTTTGAAAAGTAAAGTGTGCTCCTTTTGTCATATGTAAAAAGTAAAAGATTATGTTTGAAATTTTTGAAAAGTAAAGTGTGCTCCTTTTGTCACATGCAAAAAGTAAAAATATTAGATTTGAAATTTTTGAAAAGTGAATGATGATATTTTTGACATGGGAATCTTTTCAAATTTGAAATTGAAAACTCATTTGCCTATAAATAGCTCACTTGAGTTTTGCAAAATTCACAACAAGAGTTTACACATCTATTGCTAAGTTTTGCATCATTTCTTCAAAACTCTCATTCTCTCTTTTCTAAAGTTTTGAGCCTTAATTCTTGTTCTTGTTGAGAGAGATATAGGTTGCGCTGTATTGTTTCTATCTCACTCATTGAGGAGTGTACTTTGATAGTCTACCTACTATCAACTCTTGTATTTGTAAAAGGGTGTGTATAACCCTTGTGTGTGTAGAAGGTGTTCTACACGGGAAATAGTTAAATCACCAAGTGTGAGGTGATTGAAAGTGTAAAAGGTGTTCTACACGGGGAATAGTTAAATCACCAAGTGTAAGGTGATTGGAAGTGTAGAGGGTGTTCTACACGGATTCTTTGAAGTGGTGCTGCTCAAAGGTGTAATAGGTTTCTATCTCCACCTAAAGGAGATTGAATAGTGGATTTGAGAATTCTCAAGAGGTAGCTTGAGGCGAGGACGTAGGCAGTGGGGCCGAACCTCGTTAACATACTGAGTTTGCTTCTCTCTTACTCTTACTATTTATATTTATTGTTATTTCATATTTTGTTTATATTTTATATTATATATTTGATTTATAATTGTTATTTTTTTTAAATACAACTCAATTCACCCCCTCTTGTGTTAGTCATCTGGGCAACAGAATCTATTTCTAGTATGCACACTCGTTTTACTAACATCATAAACAGTTTGACAGCTCTTGGCAAAGTTTATTCCAAAGTGGAGATAGTAAGAAAAATTCTCAACTCTCTACCAAAACGTTGGGAGTCAAAAGTGACAGCGATTCTTGAAGCTAGAGACCTCAAAAAGCTCGAAGTGAATGAACTCATCGGGTCACTTATCACCTATGAGTACACATTGAAAAGAGGAGAAGAAAAAGGAAATTCAAAGAAGAGTTTGGCACTTAAAGCTGTTTCACATGAAAGTGAAAGTGATGAAGATAAGGAAAATGACGACAAAGATGAAGAAGTTGCGATGATAATAAGAAGAATTCAGAGGTTCTTGAAGAAAAATAAAACTCCTCCAAGGAAATCGTTCAATAAGTTTTCCAAGAAAGATTCAGGTAAAAATGACACTTTAATTTGTTATAAATGTAATAAACCTGGTCATATCAAGCTAGATTATCCTCTGCTAAAGAAAGATCGAAACAAAGGCAAAAAAGTAATGAAAGCTATGTGGAATGATGATTCAAGTAGCTCAGATAGTGAAACAAGCAATGGAGAATCAGCAAATCTTTGTCTTATGGCTAAAGATGACATTGAGGTAACAAATTTTGATAATATTGAAGATCCTTCATATGAAGAATTGCAAAATGTTTTAGAAGAGGTATATGAGAAATTTGAAAAATTGGGTATCAAGTATACTATTTTGAAAAAGAAAAATTTTTCTTTAACAAATGAAATTGATATTTTAAGAAAAGAAAGTATTGTTTTAAAAGATGAAAATCTTGAGTTGAAGAAAAAGAAAACTGATTTAGAAAATATTATTGAAAACTTTACGAATGGAAAAAGAAATTTTAAAAAATTTTTTGGTAGTCAAAGATGTGTTTTTGATAAGGCAGGCTTGGGATATAAGCCAAAACAAAAATACAAATCTTATAAAAACTTTTTTGATAATCCTTCTACATCAAAATCCAATATTCAAAATTCTTTTCATAAAAATAATTTTGTTAAAAAAGGATACTATTATAATCACTCAAGTTCTTCATATATGTCACATGCTATTTATAATTTTTGTAATAAAAATGGTCATAATTATTTTGCTTGTCCTATTAGAAGAAAACATACAATGACTATTAGGACCATATGGGTACCTAAAAATCTTATTTCTTCTAATACTAATAAATAAAAGACCCAAAGAACTTGGGTACCAGGAATTGTTTTTAATTGCTTTTGTAGGTATGCATGAAGTATTGTACAGGTAAAAATAAATGATTTTTAGATAACGGATGCTCAAGATACGTGACAGAAGACAAAACTAAATTCATTGACTTCACTTCTAAAGAAAAAGGATGTGTGATATTTGGAGACAATTCAAAAGGGAAGATCATGGAAATAGAAGGAAAGATCATCAAGACTTAGTACAAGATGCAACCAAATAGTGGAAACATGTGAAAGATCATCCAGCGGAATAAATTCTAAGAGAACCTTCACGAGATGTAAGCACTCGATCATCTCTTAGAAATATTTGCAATCATACTGCTTTTCTATCTTAGATTGAACCTAAAAATATCGATGAAACACTTCTTGATGAATTTTGGATTCTAGATATGCAAGAAGAGCTTAATCAATTTGAAAGAAATGATGTTTGGACACTTCTTCCTAGACCCAAAAATCATACTATTATTGGAACAAAATGGGTTTTTAGAAATAAGAAAGATGAGTCCGGACTCATTACTAGAAATAAGGCTCGACTAGTGGCCCAAGGTTCAGTCAAAAAGAAGGAATCGATTATGATGAGACATATGCACCAGTCGCAAGATTAGAAACTATTCGAATGCTACTTACATATGATTGTTATAAAGATTTCAAATTTTTTCAAATGGATGTTAAAAGTATTTTCTTAAATAGTTTTTTTTTTATTGAAAAATGTTTTTCAAGAGGAAAGATCGATATAACTCTTTTCATCAAGTATGAATAGAATGATATTCTTTTAATTCAAATTTATGTAGATGATATAATATTTGGTGCTACTAATGAATATATGTCAAGATTTTGTTAAGAATATGCAGGAAGAATTTGAAATGAGCATGATGGGAGAACTTAATTTCTTTCTCGGATTGCAAATCAAGCGAGCAAAAAGTGGAACATTTATTAATCAGTCAAAATATATCAAAGAGTTACTCAAAATTTGAGATGGAACGTGCGAAGGTAATTGGAACATCAATGAATCCGACTACTAAATTTGATAAAGATGAAAGCGGTAAGCCAGTTAACTCAAATGTATATCGAGGTATGATTAGTAGTTTATTATATTTGATAACTAGTAGACCTGATATTACGTTCAATGTATGTTTATGTGCACGTTTTCAATCATTTCCAAAACAATTTCATTTGATTGCAGTCAAGCAGATTTTTAGATATTTTGCCAGTACCATTGACTTAGAGTTATGGTATCCTAAACACACTTCTTTCGATCTTATTAGTTATTCAGGTACCGATTATACTAGTTTCCTGATTTAGTAAAAAAATAAAATAAAATTCTGTTACACTATCTACTGCTGAGGCTAAATATGTTGCTGCGGGTAGTTGTTGTGCTCAAGTTCTTTACATGAAGCAACAACTTAAAGATTTTAAACTTATGTATAATCACATTCCAATCAAATGTGATAATACAAGTGCTATAAATCTTTTTAAAAAAAAACTCAATACAACATTCTAGAATTAAGCATATTGAAATAATATATCATTTTTTTCGAGATCATGTGCAGAAAGGCGATATAGTATTGGAGTTCACAAACACACACGATCAGTTAACAGATATATTCACAAAATCCTTACCAGAAGATAGATTATGTATGATTAGAAGAGAAATAGGTATGATGCATGTTATGAATATCTCTTGAAAAATAGATCAGAGTTCATAAAAATATAGAGATATTTTTTTTAAATACTTTTACATAAACTTGAGGTTCTTAGCCTCATGTTTAAGACGCTCATTCTCTTCATACAATATCATGTCATCCCTATTCATGGGAACTGGCAAGCGGAATGAAGAATCCAAAAGAGATTTCAACTTTTTATTCTTCTGTCGAAGGATTCCTTCCCTTGTGTGAGACTCTTGAACAATTCGTTGAAGTACAACAATTTGTTTTTTAAGCTTTTCAACCTCATGATTTTTGACTTGTAACCGCTGGGAAAAAGCGACAATAGAGGATGAGTAGCGAGTCCTGAGACTCACCAAGTCGTATATAGCATCGGAGTCTCGCTTATTAGCCAAACTATTGTTCTCTTGCTGCAACATGGCGCCAATGGTAGCTGCAGAAAGGACATGAGATTGAGATGTAGAATACCTCATGGATGCATCTAAAGGAATGTTAGAAGAATGAGCCATTGAGAAAAGAATTGAAAACTTAAAACGAGAATATTGAATGAATGCAGATGAGTTATAGAGATGAGAATAAGATTTGATGCAAATCGGATGAACTTTAAAACTGATTTTATAGAGATAGCATAAAGAACAAGACAAACTATTGTCTCTTCAAATCTTATTAGTCAAAAGAAATATAAGATATGCTGGACACACATTGTCAAAAGTTTTCTCACTAGAAAAACGGTTCTCTGCTCCTATCATGGCATTGACGGCCTTAGGAGAGAAGATTGACGATTGATGCGTCAAGGGTTCCTGATTCAAGTCTGGAACATTAGTGGAAGAGAATTGTTCGGCCATTCTATCGTTATGGAGAAATAGAACTTAGGTCAAGAAGCAATGTTTTTTTTTGGTATCCGATTGGTGAAAATGATTTTTTTATAGAAACTCAGAGCCTTCAAACCTGTTTGTCAACAACATTAGGCGATTGATCTGCTTTCGCACCGACTGCTAGAGCTAGGCCTCAAACTTTACAGGTTTTGTCAGATACGCGTGACTCCGCACCGAATTGCCAGAGTTAGACTTCCAACATTTGCAGGTTTTGTCGGACATGCATGGCTCCACACCGCATTGCCAGAGCTAGGCCTGCAGCTTTTGCTGTCTTTGTCGGACACGAATAATTTTAATTATTCAACTTCAAATCTCTGGAACATCTAATTCGTCAATAAAATCAAGCGGATTTAAATCTTCTTCCGCACCGAGATGATAAAATTCGGCTTCAACGTTTGTAAATTTTGTCGGACACGGGTGGTTCTAACTTCTATAGTCTCTATTAACGCAGCGTTTTATTTGTCTATTGGTTATTGTAGGAATATATCTTATTGAATTAATCATGATTCCTTTTTAATGATGCCAAAAGGGGGAGAAGTTTTAGACTAGAATATTAACATTGTTTAATTTGCTAAACTTGTTATATATGCTTGGAATTATATTTATATTTTTGCTTGAAAAACTAACGCATACTCTTAGGGGGAGCTTAAGTACTCATACAGGTTTCAAGTTCTATCAAGTATTTGTCATCATCAAGAAGGGGGAGATTGTTGAACTCAAGATTTCAAGGTTCATGTAAATCTACACATGGATTTTGATGATAACAAATGAATTCAAAGAATAAAGGAGTATCAAGCTCAAGTTGTCTACACAATACAATCAAGCACATCAAGGAACCAAGCATGAGCAAGAAGGGAACAAGTTCACATTAAAATCATAGAGTAATTTTGTAAATCTCTTAAAAACTCGAAATTAGGATTAAGGCTCAAAATAAATATTTTATCATAAAGCATTAAAATACATTTTTCACATGTGCATGACATGATTAAAGGTTTGAACTTTGAAAATATTAAGATGATTGATTGTCATCTTTCACATGTGCATGATATGATTAAATGTTTGAATTTTGAAAATATTAAGATGATTGATTGTCATCTTTCACATGTGCATGTTTTATTTGAATATTTTTAAAAGTAGTAGATGCTTTTCTTGACTTATGCAAAAGGTAGATGTCTTTATTTGAAAATTTTGAAAAGTAAAGTGTGCTCCTTTTGTCATATGCAAAAAGTAAAAGCTTATGTTTGAAATTTTTGAAAAGTAAAGTGTGCTCCTTTTGTCACATGCAAAAAGTAAAAAGATTAGATTTGAAATTTTTGAAAAGTGAATGATGATATTTTTGACATGAGAATCTTTTCAAATTTGAAATTGAAAACTCATTTGTCTATAAATAGCTCACTTGAGTATTGCAAAATTCACAACAAGAGTTTACACATCTATTGCTAAGTTTTGCATCATTTCTTCAAAACTCTCATTCTTTTCTTTCTAAAATTTTGAGCCTTAATTCTTGTTCTTGTTGAGAGAGATATAAGTTGCGCTGTATTGTTTCTATCTCACTCATTGAGGAGTGTACTTTGATAGTCTACCTACTATCAACTCTTGTATTTGTAAACGGGTGTGTATTACCCTTGTGTGTGTAGAAGGTGTTTTACACAGGGAATAGTTAAATCACCAAATGTGAGGTGATTGGAAGTGTAAAAGGTGTTCTACACGGGGAATAGTTAAATCACCAAGTGTAAGGTGATTGGAAGTGTAGAAGGTGTTCTACACGGATTCTTTGGAGCGGTGCTGCTCAAAGGTGTAATAGGTTTCCATCTCCACCTAAAGGAGATTGAATAGTGGATTTGGGGATCCTCAAGAGGTAGCTTGAGGCGAGGACGTACGCAGTAGGGCTGAACCTCGTTAACATACTGAGTTTGCTTCTCTCTTACTTTTACTATTTATATTTATTGTTGTTTCATATTTTGTTTATATTTTATATTATATATTTGATTTATAATTGTTATTTTTTTAAATACAACTCAATTCACCCCCCCTCTTGTGTTAGTCATCTGGGCAACATCAATTAAGCTACAGACTTTTATTATATTATATAAAAATTAGGAATGAACAACGTGCAAAACAAATAATGCAATACATAAAGAAAAAACAAGATTTTGATCAATAATACAATGCATAAAAGAAGAGAAAATATAAACTCTAATAAATATTTGATAAATTATAAAAAAAATTATCTTAACAATGAAATATTTGTATAAAAAAAAATTATAAACTGATGTAAAGTGATGAAAGATAATTATTTAATAAATATTATAAATTTATTTATAAAATATTATTATTTAAATTTAATATTTTATAATGAATTTAAATTGAGAAATAAATAATATTTTATTCAAATAATTATATTCATAAACGTAGTTAATAAACAGATTTAAATTTAGTTATCTTATATTTCTCTTATTTTATATAAAGAATGAATATAAATTTTAAATCATGTATATAAATTTTAAATCATGTATATAAATTTATATATAATATAATTTATTGTTTATATAATTTATCTAAATTTATATATATGATTTAGATTCATATATATATATAGATTAAAATTTATCTATCTTTAAATTTATATATATTGTTTAAATTTAAATTGCATTTTAAATCATATCTAAATTATATATAAATTTAAATTTATATAAATAATTTAGATATAATTTAAAATATACCTAACTAATCTCATCTAAATTTTAAATCATATCAAAATTATAATCATATAAATATCTAAATTTAAATTTATATATAATTTAAATATAATTTAAAATTTTATTTAAAATTTTATTTTATTTATATAATTATATAACTTATATTATCTAAATTGTATAAAGACAAAAAAATGAATATTTTATTTGAACTTATAATTTATAACTTATCTAATTTAAACAAACGAAATAATTTATATTATCTAAATTATAATTTATATATATCAATTTATAATTTAGATATAATTTAAAATGATATATTTAACTAATTTCATCTAATTTTCAAATTATATATCTAACTAGTTTCATCTAAATTTTAAATTATATATCTAACTAATCTCATATAAGTTTTAAATTATATCTTATTTTTCATATATCTAGTATTAATTGGACGTTAAATTTAACAAAGAAAATAAAAAAAAATTAACAAAAAAATAAAAAAATCTATTAAGTGGTCGTTAGATAGCCACTTATTATAATAATAAAAAGCTATAGTTACTCAATCAAACACTATGCATTTCATTCCATTAATTAAATGTTTTATATATTACATTTAATACATAATTTTAAAATATAAATTAAATAAAAAAATCCTCTCTTTTTAAGTACTTTTATTGGATTGGCTAAAAGTCATCTTTTAAAAAATACATTTTTGCAAAAATATTTAAAAATAAATGTCATATATAATCAAATATGGCAATGAAGTATGTGAAAAAAAATTTAAAATTTATTTTTTATAAATAGTAAAACTAAAACTTTATTTAAAAAGTTAAAATAATTATTAAATTTGATAATTATTTGAACTTTTTAATAATTATTTTAATTTTATTATTCACAAAAATACTTTTTGGCACACCCAACGATAATTATTGAGCGGCAGCCTAGCATTACCCAAAATATAAATCACCCTTCTACTTTTCTTCCTTTGCTCTCTCTCACCCATTTCCCTTTCTCTATCTCTGAAAAATCTTCTCTTTCAATCTCCATTTATAACAAAAATGCTGGCTTTCAAGAGCAAATATCACGGTAATTACTCCTCATTTCTCTACCTATTTTTCTGAAAGGGTGGCCAACTCGACAACCTTGAGCTCAAAAGGACTGTTAGGCCCAAGACCCGTGATCTGCACCCATCACCAAATGGTGTCCGAATTCAACTAGGGGTACTGGAACCGGAAACGATCCAAGTCACTGGTTATCCCAAATCGAAAGGATGAGATTAAATCGGTTTTGAGGATACGCTAATGCCAGAACGACGGTTCAAGTATTGACATATCTCCTGGATCCGCCTCACATCAAGATCATTCCCGCATTTATGAACGACCAGACAATCGCCAGTTTACAGATTTCCTCTCTTAAATACGGAAACACTATAAACGCACATCTTTAATTGTTAGATTGAAGAAAGATAGAGCAGCATTTAATGCTCCTTTCCAAAAGGGTCTAATTGAGTATTAATTAGAGGGATACCCAATTAATGCAACGAGACCGATCGAATCAGATCAGGTTTTTTCTCTTCTCGAGGATGACGATCGAGTGATGTCTCGATTGATAGATCTTTTATCATAAAAATCCTCCTTCAAAGGGAACACCTATAAATAAAGCTAAGAAAAAGCTAAAGAGGGGTACATTCTGACAATTCTCTCAAACAAACTTCCATATATTTTCTCTTTGAAACTAACTTGATCGTCAGAGTGGTCCCGGACTCCCATTTTTCTTGTTCTTGTTTTGCAGGTTCCGGTCAATCGAGATTTGATAATCAGACTACGGAACACGTTCTTAACATTTTCAATCTAAATGAAACCTGTATACTAGTACAATTCCATGTTCAATTTGCCAATTTGTTGACTTAGATGGTTACTTGAAGTTGCAACCAATTCGTTGTTATAAAATATGATTATGAAATTGAGTTTTCCCTTGGGGTATTCCTTGTCAATGCAAACCAAACGTTGTTTGCGAGACGTTGATCACAATGACAATATCAACGTTAGAAGCAAGTAAAGTACAATCCGAGACCATAGAAATTAAAATTTATCATGGTTGATAGTTCCCAAATTTCGACATGAATGGTGGTCATTTTCATTTCTACATAAAGTTGGAAAGCATTTACAATTCGCAAAGGTGGGAACCTATGAAGCCTTCATCACCGATCATGTATATCGTCTTCGCCATTATCAGATTTCCGTCCCAATCTATGAGATCAGTCACAGTCACTCTCTGAACAACAGTCTTATGGTGGAGCCTAAGGTAATTCACACACACCCACAATCAATGCATGGAATCTACTTTTTCAATCCAAATCCAAAATCAAGTTTATGTCCAAAACAAAACTTACTTTTCCCCAGATCCAAGCCGTTACCTCCACTTTTGCCTCCTATTCCATTTTCACGGCAACCGGCTTTTCCAAAACCTTGACTTCGTGCATGCTTTAAATTGTGGTGAGAAATTTTAATTTTAACTTGAAATTTATAGTTCAAAATTTATTTAAAATTTAATATAATAAGTTTTATTAATAAAAAATTATTTATTGTTTGGGATTCTAAAATATTTTTAAAGTTAGTTAAAGTAATTTTTTAAAAATATATAATTATTTGTATCAATTTTTTGATAAAAGTTACCATTTGATTTTTTTTTAAAAAACAAATTTCTAACTTTTTTTAATTGATTAAAATATTTTTAATAAAATTATCAAATATGTAATAATTTTTTTAAAAAAATATTTTTAACTACTTAACAGCATATTTTATTAAATTTGTAATAACAATTCTAAACAAGATCTTCCTCTACCATTCGGATCGCTGCCAGTAACTTAATGTTTGTCTTCTTTTGTGTTCTGTTTTCTCATCCCTCTGAAATATGCACAAAGATCCAAGTTGAATTGTGTAAATGACGAAATGCGCCTAAAATCCCTAAATGTTAAGCCTAAATAAACGGTTGCATATTGCAACCTTTCAGTGGCAGATAAGCGGTGCGTGGCCTCAGTTGGTGCACGTCTCTCTTTGCACCCTTTCATTCTTGAGTTTTACGGCATGAATGCCCAAGTCAGCAATTGAAAACTTAATTTTTATATAATTAAAGAAATTTATCTTTTAGTACATGAATCTGTAATAACCACATTTTATCCATATTCTCTCCTTATTCACATTTAAACAATACATAGTAAAGTTATGAACTACATTATTACATTATCTATATGTGTTTATATCATCCCAATGTTGTCTACGAACCAAGACCCCTTTGATGTCTTCAATCATTTGACCATGCCATTCCCAACTAATCTCTCTGTTGGGGCAAACTTTACTATTGCCAAAGCATCATCTTCAAACCCACTCATGTATAATTTAACTCATCACAAAACTTCATAGCTCGTCGAAGTGCATGACTTTCAGCTATTGGAGGATTACTGATATCTATTTTTTGGATTGCATAGAGAAGCTAACACATCATCATAAATTTTCATTATAACTACTCCAGTTCCCGCTCTACTCTCCTTCTCTCTCTCTCTCTCTCTTTTTTTTTTTTTCATTGAAAGGTACTCTCCTTTTCTTATAAACCAACATCCCAGTTGACTTTAATAAAATTCTCCATTGGTACTTTCCATATGCTCATACTCTTGGCTTGAACTCCATCCTTCTGCTCTCTATTTTGCTTGGCCACCGAGGGCCATGAGGGTCTTGTCCTTAATAAAGGTTGGTTTCAACATAACGCCCTGCATAAACATTAATACCCATCCAACTCTAAATTTTAGCATCATTAAGTATCAATACATGGAAGTTCTGAGATCAAGAATGTGATGGACCTTAACCAATAGAGAGAACAAATAACAATAACAATAGTGAATTGGAGGTTTGCCACCCTCTCGAAGCTTATAAAATTAGAGAGAAAAAGATAGAAAATAGAAAGAAAGTATCCAAATTGGACTTCAATTCTAAGTTGGCCTCATTCCAACTTCAAATGCCCTTTTATAGATGAAGATGATGAAGTTTGTTTGTAGTTATTTTCAATATCTTTACAAATCTTACAAAACGACAGCAACTCATTTACATTTGCAAAGAGTAAACGACACCCAAATACTAATATTACAACATCACAAGTTATGAAAACGGTGCGCATTACAGCACACAACATAATTACAGTTATATTAAAACGGTGCGTATCGACTACTAACTAATAAAACGACCATTTTATCTTCCAACTTTGAAAATCTCCACAACGAGGGCTAATCAATAATTCTCGCCTTTCATCTTCAATCATTCATTCAATAAATTTATCCCATGACAAAGATATGTTTCTATGTCGTTTGGTTGTTTGGATAGTTTGTTGAGATTATATGAGATTAGATAAAAGTTAAATAAATTATTATTTTTATTTTAAAATTTGTAAAAATTTAATTATTTATTATATTTTATTTAAAAATTTAGAATAATAATATTAGATGAGATAAATTCAATTCAATTCATTATCTAAACAAGACCTAAGCCCATTGAAATTTTAGGGGCATGAGCCCGTTGAAATTTTAGGGGCTTGAGGGGCTTAGGTTGGACGGAGGAGGGGGACCGGAGCGTGGGGGAATGAAAAGAGAAAAAAGCAGTTGAATACATGTTTGTTTGTGGAATCTTTTATGTTTATAGTCTTTATTTTATTTTATTTATTTATTTATTAAATATTGGATGAAGTATTATATTTTTAATTTGATGCGTAAATTATATCATTCATATCATTTAGAGTCAAGATGATTCTTCAAATAATGAGATAACATAAGATAATTTTAAATGTAAGTCGAAAATTAAATAAAATATTATTTTTTAAAATTTTTATTATTTTTAACTTTAAAAAATTGAATTAAAATTTAAATAATTTATTATATTTTATATGAAATCTGTAATCTGTAAAAAATTATAATAAGATAAGATGGACTATAAGTAAAATTTTTCTTGGAAAATAATAAATTAAAGATCGATGAAATGGAATAGAAGTAAACAAAATGAAAGGGTAGTATATAAGTAACTCGCGTCTGAAGAACACTGACATGAACTACCAAACCGAACTACAAATAGGAAATATCAAATTCCAAACTAATAGCATTCAGATTCGAAGCGTAACCCGCGATAGTAAACGTCTTCGACAATGGCGACTATCGGAGTGGAAACGAAGCAGCCTGAGGCCATGGTGACGGCTGCGGAGGAGACGTGCTCGGCCAAGCCGTCGAAGCAAGGCGAGGGGCTCAGGCAGTACTACCTTCAACACATCCATGAGCTCCAGCTCCAGGTCCGACAAAAGACCCACAATCTCAACCGCCTCGAGGCCCAGCGCAACGAGCTCAATTCTAGAGGTAATCTTATTTGGAATCCTTAACCCGAACCCAATCCCTGGTTCTTTTGGGGATATAATGGGATTAACTTGTGATTTCTAGTTGGCTAGGGTTAGATATGGATTTTTTCGCGGATTTTTGGTATTCTTTTTGGTTATCACGTGAAGTTGATTTGTTTGGAGATTTTGGCGAGGCTTCGGGTTGTCTGCTAAAACGATGGCTAGGATTTGAGTCCGGATTGGAAAAAATTAACCTGAAAAGAGAAGTAACTTCAAGAATGGGATTTAAGGCGGTTTGTCCGATGACATCAGGGGAATTTAAAGACGTTCTCAAAACAATTTCAGTGATAAATAACCATTAAAAGCTCATAATAGATGGACTTTTGTCTTCATGGGGTGATCTTTGGTTTTTTCTTTTCATTTGGGAGGAGTGGGAAGACACTAAGATTGAAGGCTTCATTTGAACATGATTGCATAATGACACAAGTATTGATGGTAATCAGTTGTATCTATTAAGAGCGTGTGGAATTTGTCCTTTAACTCCAAAATGAAAGATGGACCTAAGTCTTGTTCACGAATAGGTAAAACTATGCTCGCAAAGAGTTACGAGTTAGTCAGTTTCCTTAATTTTTGAGCTTTGGAAGGAATATCACGCATTGATCAATAACACGAGAGATTCGTTGAGATGCTTTCTTTTTTCAAATGGGGCAAACCCAAATATAATTACTAAATGTCTTTCAGGATATCCCTCAATGTCCTAACTGTTTAGGGAATGCGAGAGGCAGATGATAGCTTTGTGTCTATATTCTTTTAAACTGGGGAAGGAATATCACACATTGATCAATCAATGGGAGATTCAACAACTGATAGAGTGGTCGTTTCTGTGGGATGCTTCCTTTCTTAAGACGGAATGAACAAATATGGAATCTAGAATAAATCCCTAAATGTGTTTCTGAATATTCCTCAATGTCCTAGCTGTTTATGGAATGCAAGAAGCAGATGATTGTTTTGTGTTGTCTATTCTTTAAGATGTCTTCTTTAAAACATTGTTGGGATTTATTGTTCTATCAATTGATAACATCTTCGAAATATGAAAAATTGGCAGTGAGGATGCTTAGGGAAGAACTGCAGTTACTCCAAGAACCTGGATCGTATGTCGGTGAAGTTGTCAAAGTAATGGGAAAAAATAAGGTTTTAGTTAAGGTAAGTAGTCTTCCTGTCTTAACATTTTTATAAATAAGGAAACTGACAATGAATTGGGATTTCCATATCATAATGTTTGGAATTTGGACTTTTCAACTGAAGTTACCCGCTGCTTCCTTTCCTCTATCTATCTGGGTGCACTCAAAAGTAAATTTTTATTTTTATTTTTATTTTATTTATGATAAGTACTCTAATCTAAACTTGCAGATTCACTTTTAACAATTTCGTTGCATTCAATGCCTGTATGAAGATTAAAGCCTCATTTGTTCTTATTTTCACTTGCTTAGGTTCAATTTATCGTATTTCATCATGCTTTAATAATTTGGTTTGCAGGACAAGCATTTTCTACACGTAGTGCTTTTTCTTGATGGATCATCATAAGTCTATCAATCTAATGAATGTCTATGAACTATGCTTATAATAGAGTGTTAGAGTTAGACATCATAGATCATTGTGTTACAAATAAAGTGATATCTTCGTTTGTGTGTGTTCAAAATATTGCTTTAGATATTCATGATGGAGGTAAGGTTCAAATGGAGAGTTGAGGCAATGCTATTGGTCCATTGTAATAAGTCGAGAAAAGGTTGGCCGGTTGGGAGCAGCTATATTTATCTAAAAGGGGCATGGTTACTCTTACTAATAGTACCCTCTCCAATCTTCCCACTTATTTTTTTTCATTGTTTTCATTGCCTACAAAGGTGGCCAACTGGATTGATAAATTGTTTTGTGCTTTTAAATGGGGTGGTATGGGAGAGGAAACTAAATTCCATCTTGTTAGTTGGAATAAAGCTTTATTACCTATCAAAAAAAAAGTTTGTTCTCCTATCTTGGTTGGAGGGTTAGGGGTTCGTAACATGAGGATATTTAATAAGACTTTATTGGGAAAGTGGGTATGGATATATCAACCGGAAGGAGAGTCACTTTGGAGGGAGGTAGTTTATCTAAAGTATGGAAGTGCTTGGGGGGGTTGGTTCTCTAATGAAGTTCGGGGGGTTTATGGTGTGGGACTTTGAAAATTCATTAGAAAGGGATGGGAGAGTTTTGTCAATCATGTTAGTTTTGATGTTGGAGAGGGAGCTAGGATCCGTTTTTGGCTTGACATTTGGTGTGGTGATTGAACCCTCAATGGTATATTTTTTCGGTTATCTTCAATCGGCATCCGATTGGTATGCTACAGTTTTTTATTTTCTTTGTTGTTCTAATGGCTCAATCCAATGGGATATATGTTTAACTAGAGCTGTACATGATTAGGATCTTGACGGAGTTTCAGCCTTTTACAGTTTTTTATACTCTTTGAGGTTTGGTGGTAATGATGAGGACAAGATGGTGTGGGAGTCTAAGGGGGGTAAAAAGTTGTGTTCTCATTCGTACTATAAGTTGTTGACTTCTTAGAATGGTCCTCCTTTTCCGTGGAAGTATATTTGGAGGTCTCACGTGTCTTCTAAAGTTGCTTTCTTCACTTGGACTGCCTCCCTTGGGAAATTTTTGACATTGGATAGTTTAAGGAAGCGGGGTATTATTGTTATGGATTGGTTCTTCATGTGTAAAAAGAATGGGGAAACCATGGATAATATACTCTTGCATTTTAAGGTGGCAAGGGCTTTATGGGATAACATTTTTGGTAGAATCTGCTTGGCTTAGAGTGGTTGATCTTCTAGCATGCTCGAAAAGGCTTCATGGTTGCACTCAAGTGGATGCGGCTTGGAAGATGGTTCCTTTGTGTCTCATGTGGTGCATTTAGATAGAAAGGAATGAGTGATGTTTTAATGACAAGGAGCGTACTTTGGAATTTCTTTGTGCACTCTTTGCTGTTTTGGTTTTCTGCATTAGTGACTAAAGGATCTTCCGTTCATGATTTTCTGGTGCCGCTTTCTGTTCCCTAGAATGTACTTAGGTGTTTTATTTTGTATACTTCTTGTGTATATGAGCTTCATCTACATATGAAGGTATACTTTGGAACCTGATACTCTATGGAAACTGGTGGTAGATTGTAAACATGGTGGCCTATGGGGGGGACGGAGTACTAAAGAGGTGTTTGGGGCGCATGGAGTAGGTTTGTGGAAACATATTAGACAAGGATGAGGGGGTTTGACCACTCATACCAATCTGTTATTGGGTGAAGGAACTAGGATTAAATTTTGGAGGGACACTTGGTGTGGAAGTGAAGCTCTAAAAGACACATTTCCTTCGGTGGTCCGGTTAGCTTGTGACTAAGAAGTTTCGGTTGCAAATCTCTTGATTCGATTAGACGACCAAGTTCAATGGAATGTCATCTTCAATAGAGCAGCCCAAGATTGGGAAGTAGACAACTTTGAGACATTTTTCAAGTACATCTATTCCACTAAGCCAAATAAATGGAAGGAGAGTCGATAAGCTCTGGTGGACATCGTTGGACAAGGGTATTTTCTCGGTTCACTCCTTCTATAAGGTGCTAACACTCTCAACGAACACCCACTTTCCTTGGAGAAAAATTTGGAGGAATAAGGCTCCCCCAAAGCCCTCTTCTTTATTTGGACAGCCGCCCTGAACAAGATTCTGACCACTAATAACTTGAGAAAGTGCAGGATCATTATCTCAGACAGTTTCGTCTATTGCATACCTTCTTGTGTATTTGGGTTTTGCCTGTTTCTATTAATAAATTGTTTACTTATAAAAAATAAAAATAAAACTTCTTCTTACTTATAAAAAAAGAAAAGAAAAAGAGGAATACATTAGTGAGAACAAATGGTTTGGTATCAGTGGAAATATATGGTATCGATACATTTTTATACCTAATGTTGCATTTCTCTTTCTCAGGTTCATCCTGAAGGGAAATATGTCGTTGACATTGATAAAAATATTGATATCACAAAGATCACTCCATCAACTAGAGTTGCTCTCCGTAATGACAGCTATGTTCTTCATTTAATCTTGCCAAGCAAAGTTGATCCATTGGTCAACCTTATGAAAGTTGAAAAAGTTCCCGATTCTACATATGATATGATTGGTGGTCTTGACCAGCAAATTAAAGAGATAAAGGAGGTTTCTCTCATGCACTTTCTTCCTGCATTACTCCCCAATGTTTTCTTTTGTGGCTTCGGTCAGAAAGTTATAAGTGGTTGATGATACAACGGTTTATTCATGATTTGTAATTATCTTTCTAGGTGATCGAGCTTCCAATTAAACATCCTGAATTGTTTGAGAGTCTTGGAATAGCTCAACCGAAGGTAATTTAATGTTGCCAAGTTGTCATGACTTTTTTTTTTAACTTAATAGACACTGATGCTCATGGTTTTGGTTTTCCCCTGACTCCCTCTCTCTCTCTCTCTCTCTCATAATAATAGGGTGTTCTGTTGTATGGGCCACCTGGTACGGGGAAAACACTGTTGGCTAGAGCAGTGGCCCATCATACCGATTGTACTTTCATCAGAGTTTCTGGTTCTGAATTAGTTCAGAAGTACATTGGAGAAGGTTCCAGAATGGTTAGGGAACTCTTTGTTATGGCCAGGTTTGCTTGATCTTTTTCATCTTTCACTCACTTGATTTATCCTGGCAATGTTGTATTGATTCTTTAGAATATTTACCCATGGTCCCCTATTGTTTCAATTTATTTTTATGTTTCTTATCAGAAATTTTATTTATATTTTTTTGTAGCTAGTTAGCCTTTGTTTGGTTTATGGAAAAATAGATTAGGAAAAGATTCCCTGGGAAATTCTGTGCTTTGTGTTATCTACGAATTTCATCCATGAAATAAATATGGTTCTTATATACATGTATATCCAGGAATCACTTTGGAGCATCATAGAATTTGTGATATTGGAGAAATCTCTCTTTTTGCGAAGTAATTCCATGATTTCCATCATGGAATTACCTTTAATCATCCATTGGTCTACCTCTCTATAATCTATTTAGTCTGAATATGTCAAAAAATTATTATGTGGTCTATAAATTATAGTTACCATTTTGTATATGAATTTCTCCCTTTGTTCTTTGGCAGGGAACATGCTCCATCTATCATCTTTATGGATGAAATTGACAGTATTGGATCTGCTCGAATGGAATCTGGTAGTGGCAATGGTGACAGTGAAGTGCAGCGAACTATGTTGGAGCTTCTCAACCAGCTGGATGGATTTGAAGCATCAAACAAGATCAAGGTACTGGGATGCAGGTTGGGTAGTTTAGTTTTGGGTAATATTCTTCAAGTGATATCTACCTGAAATTACTTGCGTTGTTGACAGGTTTTGATGGCCACCAATCGGATTGATATTCTCGATCAAGCTCTTCTTAGGCCAGGGCGAATTGACAGGAAGATTGAATTCCCTAATCCTAATGAGGAGGTGTGTCACAGTGATTCTACCAGCATGAATGTGTTTTGGAATGTACTTTTGTATGGATATGTTCATATGTCAATATTTTCCCGTATTCTCCATAATAAGTGCTTTCGCAATTCTTTGTTGTGTAATCTATGTGCAACTGTTTATATCCTCAGTTTCTGTTTTGATTGGAACTTAGGACATGTTTGAATAATGAGATGAGATAGAGATGAGAATTTTGTGAATAGTAGTGAAATATTTGTGAATAATAGTGAAATAGTTTGAGTTCAGATGTTTTATTGAGTTTCAGGAAAGGAGAGAAAAAGTTGAATAAAGTTATTTTAAATTTAAAATTTGTTTGAATATAATTTTTTAATGTAATTTTTGTTTTGAAATTTGAAAAGTTATATTATTTTTGGTGTTTTGTTTGGAAGTTTGAAAAACTTGTAATAACTAGGTAATGATCAGATGAAAAACTTGAAGTTTTGAAATTGACTAGTGTTTTGTGTTTGAATGATGTTTGAAAAGGAAATTATGAGAAGTTTTGAGATAAGATGAGATATTCTCAACTCATCTCAATTCTCAAACATGCCTTAGTCACTCTGTAATTTTACTTTGTAATTTCTCTCTTAATGGTTGAGGACCAATATTCAGGGGATGTTTGGACAACACCAAACATCCCCAAAATTCTCCAAATTCCCAAAATTTCTCAAAACTTCATTCCCAAGGATCACTCAAACACAAAATACTGCTCTATTTCAAATATTAAACTTTTCATCTGATGATTACTAAACACAAAAATCAATATAACTTTTACAAACTTCAAAACAAAAATATATTTAAACAACTTTTAACTTATCTTTTCACTTTTACAAACTCCAATACAATACTTATAATATTTTTATTTAAACATTCTTTCTCCTTTCCCAAAATCCAGTAAAACATCTTCCCTCAAATCATTTCACTACTATTCACAAAATTATAAGATATTCCAAGCATTCAAGCATGCCCTTAATCTACTGAAATGTTGTTTTTCTTATACCACAATTGACTTGCAACAGCCTTGTATGTCTAGACAATCATGACTAGGTGTCACTGTCATGTATGTCCCATGTACTTGAGCCATGCCGATTTTCATTAACAAATTATGTTAACTGATAAAAAATAAATAAAAATTGGCTGGCAACAGATGGAATATGCACCTTTCTGGTGTTTTTGTTTTTGACTAATATGATATGTACAAGTGCATTTATCAATGTAGCAATTGGTCCCTATAACATGCTTTGTCTCAAATACATTTCTAGCATGGTAACAATATGTTATTATTACAAATTGCCTTTCATTAATTGTGTTGTTAATAAAATGCAGTCTCGTTTCGATATATTAAAAATACATTCAAGAAGGATGAATTTAATGCGTGGAATTGATTTGAAGAAAATAGCAGAGAAGATGAATGGTGCATCTGGTGCAGAGCTTAAGGTAATGTTTTATGTCTCGAGATGTTATCTACTTCTTTCTTGATTGAACAGTATAGGGTTGTGGATTAATGGATATTATTTGGTGATTTTCTTGTAATTCCTTGGTTGAGACATCCTTTTGTATGTGATATTTTAAACTCACTTGATCAGTAGTTTGTGCTTGTCAAGTGTATTGATACCTTGCCGGAAAAAAAAGTGCCAGAACCTTCTTTTTCTTAATTCATCTGCCAAATACCGGTGCTTTTATATTTGAATCATACCTTAGCCAAATATTATATTGATTTCTAGAGATATTCTTTGTTTATAAGAGCAGCAAAAGATGTGAACTTGCCCTTTTTTGTTACGGACTGTTTAGATGAATTGATCTTTGACGGTAATAAGAATAAAATAAATAAATAAGCCGTTTTAGTTTTGGGGAAGGTATCAGTGTAAGGGTGCAAACCAAAAACTGAACCACAAGGGGTTGTTCTCTTTAAACCGACCACACCAAAACCATCCCACGGTCAGGCTGCCCACCCATGCCAACTCTGACGGTCGGTGGTCAGTTTGTTCTGGTGATCTTGGTTTGGAGAGAAGCTGAGAAACTGAGAAGAGAGGAGAGAAATATAAGATCACAGGCTGGGTTTCATTTCCGACATATTGAACAATATTTGAAAGTTTGCCTTCGGTTTGGCCTGGTTGGTTTTTCAAAGTACAGAAACCGAAGCCTGATAAAAGACCTTTGAATTTTGAAATGATTAAACCACTGACCGAACAAGGGCTGGAGAAAGCTGGCCAGAACCGTTTGGTCTGGAAGAGTTTCAGCCAGACAGTAGTTCCCTGGACAGATTAATTTACCTCATCAGCCATGGGCGGCTGTGGGTGTACAGCTGCCAACTACAGATTATTTGGTGAAATGTTATGTTAAGAATGTTGTAGGTTGCCAGCTAAGCAGATGTTATTGCTTGAGCAGGTTGAATATCTGGCTGTTATGTTGCGTTTCTTTTGATCTTCCTGAATAGTTTCTTTGAAATTACCTCTATTTCATTCTATTGGCATAAATAGTGCTCAACTCTCTTGGTCTCCCCCCCCCAAACACACATAATACACGTTCTTCACTGCTGCTCTCCTAATGGTAAAAGAGCAATTACTTTGTTAAAAAAACAGTAAAAGAGGGATCACGCTAGTCATTGGGTGCTTGGGATTGTGTTTACAGTTTACACATCTTTTTAAAATTTTTGTCTACAGGCTGTGTGCACGGAAGCTGGGATGTTTGCTCTGAGGGAGAGGAGGGTTCATGTAACACAGGAAGATTTTGAAATGGCAGTGGCGAAGGTAATGAAGAAGGAGACCGAGAAAAACATGTCATTGCGGAAGCTGTGGAAGTAGTGCTATTCCATGTTCTACTTCTTCCATTCTCTCTATCTCAACCCTTCCCTCGAAGCGTTGATCTGGCTTTATCAATGCCAGCAGCGATGTTTTTCCAGGTATTACGTATTGTTCTTTGAGCCTGCATGGATATGAAAACAGAAAGACGGTGCCTGCTTTAGTCGTTGAACATCAGTTCCTCCGGCGTCTTTGTTTATTTTATTGGATTCCATATTTTCTGGTGAGGTATTATTCTCAAATGTTCTCCATGTGCTTGCTAATTTGTGATATCTGACTTTTAAAGCTCCTTCACAATTGTTGCTACTTGCTATAGAACAGAAATGAGAAGGCTAAAAAGTTTAGGCTCTTGTATCTCTTGGTTGGATGCTGAGAACTATCATAATTTTCGGCATTTAAGAGTAGTCTCAAATCCGGAACTTGTGGAAAGGGATTTTTAAGCGGGCAAGGATTTCTAATAATTTCTTCAATTGTGAATCTAGAACTAGGACTTAGGAGTGTCTCTTCCTGAATGGTAAAAAGTGTCATAATTTTTTATATGTTCGAGGAGGGCCACACGTGATGGGTATGAACATGATGGTACTCATCAATCCGGCCCTAGGGAAAAAGGTCCACACGGTTTTTAATATACGACCGCTATTGCTGACCAAGGGTGGTTGTGTTCATTCATGACTCACGTTTTGACTTTGTCAACCAAGTTGTCTGTTTCTTCATAGCTCACACAACTTCCAAGTTGTTTTTATTTATGTTCATCTTCTGCGCAACTTCAAAACGTGATCCCCCGTAGCAATTGTGATAATTTGCGACCTGGTTTGGTGTCTGTTATGAGCGTCTTAAATTTTCATATAAAATATAATATATTATTTAGTTTTTTTTATATATTAAAAAAATATAATATATTATTTAACTTTTATCTCATCTCAACTATATAACCAAATGAGACCATTGTCTTCCTCTCTGTATTCTAGAGGGACTCACTCGAAGTTTCATGTGAGATTTGGATAATAAGTTAAATTGAAATTAGAGTTAAAAATTGAATGAAATATTGTTAAAAATATATTATTTAACATCATTATTGTTTTAAAATAACTAAGTAATTTATTATATTTGGTGAAAATTTTAAAAAATTGTATGATAAGATGAGATAAAGTAGTTTTACTATCGTGATTTTAAAAACTTTTGTGGATGTAATTTGTTAGTATAATACTTGGAAAAGCATCCAATGGAGAGGATTCAAAGCCCTTCCCTAATCATTTGACGAATAGCGCCATGCATATACATTTGACGTCAAAAGACTCTTGATCGGGTGTCTGAACAGTTGGCATGATTGAATCCATAAAGCACAAATGGGCCTCTGCCCTATAAGCCGAAAGAAAGGTGGAAATCAGTCAAACCAGTCCTAATATCTTGAGCAATGTGTTACGAGGCTCTAGAAGGTGGTAGAATTCTCTAAAAAAATCCAGGTGGTGACAAATGACTCTATGTTTTAGCATTCTAAATTGGAGGCTTAGCTTAGTGTATTTCTCCAAGCAAAAAGAATACGAACACATTTCTACTCCATGTATTAAAGAATAAAGATCGTGTCCTACATTAGTACATTTGTTCGATATTGGATAAAAGGCGAGGATATTAGACACTGCTTAATTATTTTTTTTGTCACTCTTTAACAGTTGATAATTGGATCGGGTATACATAACTAATCTCTATCTTAAAATATAAATACCATTTCGGTAATTTATTATCTCTCTTGTCATTATATATAATTAGTAAGAAAAACTTTTATTACAAAGAAAGTACATAAAAATAATTCTATAAATTGATGTGATATGATATAAGTTGTCAAATCGTAAATTTGTTCTTATTGTAAAATAAATCTACCAGGATTATATGAAAGTACACAATTTATAAAATTATTTTATGTAACCTCTTTATAACTTAACACTTTAAGCAGATAGTTGCTTTCTTTTCGAAGGGCGCAACTAATCTTGAGGATATAAATCAATAGTCAACATGCATTAATAGGCTATCACCTTCATTTAAATGATATTAAAAGAGGGATTAATATCTATAAGGTGTCATACAATACAAAGTCAACATGTTGGTTGCTATGAATTATTGCTGTGGGCGGAGATTATTAATTAATGCTTATCCGAAAGTGTGGTTTAGGCAGTAGGAATTTGCAAATGGACCATGTCCTCTATCTCTATGATCTGGAAAGCAATATTTAACAAAACTCAAACACATCCACATGCTTATGGAACAAAAAGGATTTTCCACAGTAATTTTTTCACTTAATTCGATCGTAGGAAGAAGGATTCTCCACACCTTACGTAGCATAAAGTCAGTTAATTGCAGTCGAATAATAATAAAATCTCAGTTGGTTATGCACTTCAACTTAGGTGCGATGAGATATTTTATATGGAAATTTAAAGAAGTTATAATGATTATATAAAATTTAAATGAAATAAGATAATATGATTGGCTGTTGTATTACAATCAATTGACGTACTGCTGCTTAATAGCATACTGATTAATTGACATGTAGGGCATGCAGAAGCTAATGATCTCCAAGTGTTTTCACACCCACTTTCTAGAGAAAGAAAGTCTCTGTCTCTCACTAGAAATATCTTTAGACTGAAATTTTTTGTTGGAGAGCTTTTTCATCGCAGAGAAAGGTGTGAGTTTCGACTCTACTTTCCTCTCCTCTCTTCGTTTTCATTTCCAATTTTCTCTTTTTACCACCTTTTGTGTAGGTTTTTTTTTTCCACTGGTTTGGATTTTTTTTCGATCTACTCTTCTCCAGACTTCAAACTACGACATGCGCCCATCCATATTGTTCCCCTCCTGCCGATTGGTTGGTTTGTCACAGTTCTGTGCCTTTTTAGTCAGCGTGTGGCCTTTACACGCAGTTTGTTTCCACCCGTGCTTTTGACGTGCCGCTGCACTCCGGATGTTCTGTCGGCTACACACGCTGCACCATCAGATTTCTCACCCTCCATTTTTTCGGATCGGCCGGCACGTGCCCCTCTCACGCCTCTCCTGGTGGAAAGGTCTTTTGTTTCTCCGTTGCAGATTCTCTTTTTCAATGCCAGTCTCTTCAAGTTTTTGCTCTCCATAAATGGTGATCTAGTTATAGGGAGTTGGGATTTCTCCAACAAATATTTCAAGATATTCAACAATAGTGCATCCACTTACACCACCTTCAACGGTGGCTTACTTTTAATACGTCTTTTAAGATGATACCCTTTTTGTAAAGTTTGGGTAAAGACTAAGAAATTGGTATCAGAACTTTTTTTTTTTTTTCGTTTTATCACCACATCTGTACTGTCGTCGTTGTTTTGGAATATTTTGTCGGGAAGCTTTATCCCCTTTAATATGTATCATCTTTTATATTAACATAATTCACTTGCTTAGAAGAAGAAAAGAAAGAGAGAGACATGTAAGGCATGCAGTAAACGTATCCGTCCCTTTTACGTCACACCTCCCTAATTAAGCCAATGGACATTGTTCTTTTGAATCTTTGATTGCACAGCATGCTTTGAACCTTAAAAGGCTCCTTCCCATCTACCTATTCATTGACTTGGAATAATATCTTCTACTTTTTAATTTGAAGCCACCCTAGAGCAAAATTTTGGATAAGTCCTTCCTAACAATAATATAATAAAATATAAATTATTATATAGAATATTTTTAAATTTTTTTAATAAAATGAAGTTTTATTTAAAATTTTTAAATTTATATTTAATACAACAACTTAAATTGATGCTTCAATATAAATTTTGTATTTTAATTTAATAAGATCTTAAAAAAATAATTTAAAAATATTAAATAATTGATCATTGTATTAAAAATTAAATTTAATATTATAGGACTTGCACGCTAGAAAAGTATAAAAATTATTTAAAATTTTATTTAATGAAATGATTTTTATTTTTTTGATTCTTCCATTGGGTGGGACCTGTGCGTTTGTGGAATAAAGTAAACCAAAAGAGCCTATCGATCCTAGTTCCTCGCACGCTCGAGAAGAAATAATGTCGACACTCTTCCAATTGTCGTGCTTGTCCCTGATCATCTTAATCTCCCAGTTCTTCCATATCTCCCATGGTGATGTTGGCACTGCAGCCCTGTATTCTTCCCCATATTCACGTAAGTAATTACGACCTTCATCAGAAAAACAAAACCAGTTTTAATTACGACCATGCATTATTTATATATGATATATATAGCCAACATCAATGCACTGATCAATCTTTATATACATATATATAGCTACTCAATGTTTTGGGAGCGACCCATCTCAGTTTCCGTCAAGCAACTTGTTCGCGGCGGCCGGCGACGGGATATGGGACAATGGAGCATCGTGCGGTAGGCAATACCTGGTGAGGTGCATTAGTGCTTCAGAGCCGGGCACCTGTGTTCAAGGCCAGACCATTCAAATTAAGATCATTGATTATATTGGAACAGCTCCTTCTTTGCCTTCCGTTAATGGTTCCACTATTGTTTTGTCCAGAACAGCTTTCCAGACTATTGCAAATTCCTCTTATGTTAATTCCATCAACATTGAATTTCAGCAGTAATTTTCTTCTTCTTCTTCTTCTTCTTCTTCTTCTTCTCTGAGAATTCTGATCTAAAACAAATTAAGGGCTATTATCTCCTTTAATTTAATTTCTTTGCTTTGGTTTATATGAGACTTTCTGAAAGTAATGATCTGCATAAATATTATATATCATGATCCATCTGATCTTGTGTGTAGGGTATGATGATATGGAAATTAATGGCTGGGATTGATTGGTGTCCATCTCCCTCACGGGGATGAAGATTGTAGCGGCCTGCATCATGTGATAATTGTGACTAGACTACCTTCCGTGTATGGAATTATATGAATTTTTAATCTCATGAATTTTCTATCATTAATTGTATTTGATCAGACGGAATTTTATTAAATTAATGAATAAAAATAGGAATCAAACAGCGGAATTGAAGCAGCGCTAGCGCCTTTGATTGTTTGTAGTGGAAGAAGTTTCTTGCGTGCTTCTTGGTTTAGGAAACTTTCAACATCAACTTGTCCAAAACATTTACGCAACATTGCATCGATCATATGAAGTAGTCCTCAGAGAAAATAAAAGCTAGCTGCCCGTTAATACTTGGCTTGTTCTAGTAGTACCGACGTACCGTGCATTAAAAGGACTTGCAGTTCTAGAAGGAAATAATTAGCAAAACAATTTTCATATTGAAATGTTTTAGCTATACAAAAATTTTCTATAAAAATATTAACTTAATATGACTTGATGCAATATATTAGATTATAAAATTACTTTAATCATAAAATTAGAGATATAGCTGGTCTTATTCAATTCCGTTTTAGACAAAATCTATAATCGAACAAGTCGTACTGTCATTTTTTTTTTAAATCGATTACACATCGATTACTCTCAAAATTTAAATTTGAACTGACTGTGTTATATCAATTTGTATATTTATTATTATATATGCATGTGAGGGAGGGAAAAGATCAATATGTGGGTCTCCAGTGTCCACCACCAATCGTTGATCTCCTTTCTGCATAATATCGACCCTAATTAATTTCATTGTTTTTGCAGTATAGGAAAACATCATGTTTATAAATTTGTCTTATAAATATGAAATTGTTTCTATATAGGCTGGCACGCTTTTCAAAGAATTTATGACGTGAGAAGCAAGTTTAATCCTGCAATATTATTATTTCCTATTCCAAATCTGGTCCTCACCAATCGAGTAATTTTCTCCATATGTTAACAAATTAGCTAGAGAAGTTTTCTACATATGTTAACAAAATAGCTAGAGGACTTCCATACCATTTGTTTTTGTTTTTTCTTTCCTTTCCAAATATTCTAATTTCTCCTTTTCAACTAATACCCATTCTGATCTAATGTATAACTTGACCCACAAAAATCTCAAAATAATATTCCGATCACACTTCCGATCCTTAAGACAAATAAAAACTTATTATAAATAAGAAATCATTCATTCACAAATTGCTTTGGCGGATCTAGTAATTCTCTTTTTAAATAATTAATACGATATAGTCTTGATTACTAAAAATATAAAATGTGTTAGTTTGGATAAATAAATTAAAACGAATGATACAAGGTGCATATGATAAATGTTTTGGGCGCTATTACATAATTTTATAAATTGACGTAATTTTGATTATATAGTATATTAGATTATAAAATTAAAAAAATATTATTGTAAAATAGATTTAATATATTACATAAAACTATAACATTCTCTAATTTTTTTTTCTTTAATTTTTTTTTTTTTGGGTAACATGAGCGCATCAGCAAAAGAACATAGAATTTTAGTTTTATAATCTTTAAAGATAGTGGGGGAAAGAATAAAAGTAGAGAAATGATACTTATACTATCTATTTATAATTTTTTTACAATTTTTTTATTTAATTTTTGTTTTAATTTTTAAATTTATTTAGTGATTAAGAATGTAAATATTAATAAAATTATCTATTTTTTTAATTTTTTCTTAATAATTAAAAACATTAAAAAAATACCTAAAAATGATGAAAAAAAAACTCAATACTCACAAAAATATAAAAATATTATAAAAATAATTATATGTGTATCAGCACTCATATAAATAAGAAACAGTAAAATAGAAGGATAATGAGCAGTCATGTGAAAAAAAAAAAAAAAAAGAGTAGTCATGTTAGTCAACTGATTTTTCAAATTTATGATCAAACGGTAATAAAGCACGTACATAGTCAACACGCAAAACCCACTACGTACATATCATGACCATGTTGTTAATTGGTTTTCGATCCCTAAACCTAGTACTTTAGTGAAATCAAGGAAAGTGCTTTGTGCTTTAAAATCAAAATTGTGGAGGGATCTTTCCAGCCCAGTCAAACCGGCCCAGCGATATCAAGAAGGCTTAGGAGAGAACACTTACCGGACTGGACCAAAAAACCGACCAGACCGGTCGTTTTGGACCGGACCAACCCGTCCCAAGTCAAAAAATCAAGACCGAAGTATGTCATGTCCGGTCCGGTCTAATGCCTAGACCGAACCGGACCGGACTAAATATAAATATAATATATTTTTTAAAAATTATATATATTATATAATTAATTATAGTTGTATGACTTATATTTGATTAATTGTATAATATTTATTATTTATGCATATTGATGTATAATTAAATCAACATGAATAATTATTAATGTGTAACTATTAACTATAATTTATAGTACTAGTATATATAAATGTATTAAAATATATTAAGAGATGTAGTATAAATTTTAGTATATATAAAAATTTATAATAGTATAATGTATTAGTATAGTTAAATTAACATGTTAAAATTCAAATAGAATCTAGTATATTAGATTTGTTAGTGAATAGTACTAATACTAGTAGTCTAGTAAAGAGTCTCTAGAGTCTAGACTATACTTATAACTTATAGTATTAGACTATTAATAAAATAACATCTAGTATATTAGTAAATAGTTCTAATATTAGTATATACTATAGAATCTATAGAGTATAGGCTATAGAATCTATAGAGTGTAGGCTATAGAATCTATAAAATATAGACTATACTTATAACTTATTGTAAATAGTACTAATATTATTATATTATTTAATGTGTAACTATTAATTATAATAGATAGTACTAGTAGTCTAGTATATATAAATATATTAACATATATTAAGAGTCTCTAGACTATACTTATAACTTATAGTATTGGACTATTAATAAAATAACATTTAGTATATTAGTAAATAGTTCTAATATTAGTATAGACTGTAGAATCTATAGAATATAGACTATACTTATAACTTATAGTAAATAGTACTTATATTATTATATTCTTTAATGTGTAACTATTAATTATAAGGCCTTATTTTTATAACTCATAGTCTTAGACTATTAATAAAATAACATCTGTTATATTACTAAATAGTACTAATATTAGTATATATAAATATATTAACATATATAGACTATACTTATATATTAGTAAATAACATCTAGGATATATAAATATATTAACATATATAGACTATACTTATAACTTATAGTAAATAGTACTTATATTATTATAAGTCTAGACTATAACTTATTAACTGTTATGAAACTTAAAGAAAGGAACTACTATTGCAAAAGAGAAATAAGAAATTCTCTTGAAACTCTTAAGAACTCAAGCTTTCTTTCTCTCTCTATTTTTTTCTTATGAATTTCATTACAACTGAAACCCATATTTATAGGCGTTGAAATTACTATGCAAGTTACTATGCAAGTCACTATGCAAGTCACTATGCAGATTTAAAATAATAGTGGTGGGGTCATTCACATAATTTAGTGGTGGGCCAAGGGGGGCGGCTGCCGACTCCGTTTATAACACTCCCCCTTGAATGACCACCCATAAAGAATCTGCCTCGTTAAAACCTTGCCAAGTAAAAACCCAGTGGGAAGAAAAACCAATGGCGAAGGAAAAAGAGTACAGTCTTCTTATGTATCCACAAGTGCTTTAGGATTGCCTCATTAAAACCTTGCAGAGGAAAACCCAGTGGGACAAAACCTCAGCGAAGGAAAAAGAGTACAATCAGCACATTTACTCCCCCTGAAAAGTGCATGACAAAAGATCTTTGAGTCTTCGCATTCCAATGTTATGCACAATCTTCTTGAATGTGGAAGTTGGTAACGCCTTTGTGAATAAATCTGCCAGATTATCACTAGATCGTATCTGCTTGACATCAATTTCACCTTTTTCTTGAAGTTCATGAGTATAAAAGAATTTCGGTGAAATATGTTTGGTTCTGTCACCTTTGATATATCCTCCTCTGATTTGAGTGATACAAGCAGTATTATCTTCATATAAGATTGTTGGGCTATTATCCATCATAGGAAGTCCACACTTTTCCTGGATATGTTGAATAACTGATCTCAACCAAATACACTCTCGACTTGCTTCATGAATAGCAATGATCTCTGAGTGATTTGAAGAGGTAGCAGATAGTGTCTGCTTAACAGATCTCCATGATATGGCAGTATCTCCATAAGTAAATAAATATCCAGTTTGAGATCTACCTCTATGTGGGTCTGAAAGATAACCTGCATCTGCATACCCAATCAATTCTGGACTTGAACCACGTTGATAAAATAATCCCATATCAACCGTACCATGAAGGTAATG
Organism: Platycarya strobilacea; assembly: GCA_036898215.1. Classification (NCBI taxonomy): domain Eukaryota; kingdom Viridiplantae; phylum Streptophyta; class Magnoliopsida; order Fagales; family Juglandaceae; genus Platycarya; species Platycarya strobilacea. The sequence goes on from CM072546.1 coordinate 51,146,383, forward strand.
AAGGACATGTTTAATGCCATTCCAATGCCTTCGAGTTGGTGCAGAACTATATCTTGCAAGCAGATTAACTGAGAATGTAATATCTGGTCGAGTGCAATTTGCAAGATACATCAAAGCTCCAATTGCACTGAGATATGGTACTTCAGGACCAAGAATTTCTTCATCGTCATCACAAGGACGGAATGGATCTTTCTTCACATCAAGTGTTCGAACAATCATTGGAGTACTCAGAGGATGAGATTTGTCCATATAAAAATGCTTTAGGACTTTCTCAGTATACATGGACTGATGAATAAAAATTCCATTTGGCAAGTGCTCAAGCTGCAGGCCGAGACAAAGTTTTGTTTTGCCAAGATCTTTCATTTCAAATTCATTCTTTAAATATATAGCGGTTTTTGAGATCTCTTCAGGAGTTCCCACAATATTTAAATCATCAACATAAACCGCAATAATGACAAATCCGGATTCTGATTTCTTAATAAAAATACATGGGCATATAAGATTATTCTCAAATCCTTCTTTCAATAGATATTCGCTTAAGCGATTATACCACATGCGTCCGGATTGCTTCAACCCATATAAAGATCTTTGTAGTCTGATTGAGTACATATTTCTAGATGTACTTGTAGATGCTTCAGGCATCTTATATCCTTCAGGGATTTTCATATATATGTCATGGTCTAAGGATCCATATAAATATGCAGTGACCACATCCATCAACCGCATTTCTAATCCTTTTGTAACAACCAGACTAATCAAAAATCTAAATGTGATTGCATCCATAACGGGAGAGTATGTTTCTTCATAATCAATCCCGGGTTTCTGCAGGAAACCTTGTGCAACAAGCCGTGCTTTGTATCGCACAATTTCATTTTTCTCATTACGTTTTCGTACAAATACCCACTTATATCCAACAGGCATTACACCCTTTGGTGTTTGGACAACAGGTCCAAATACTTCTCGTTTCGCTAGCGAATTTAATTCAGCTTCAATAGCTGTTTTCCATTTTGGCCAATCATTTCTACGTCGACATTCTTCGACGCTTTTTGGCTCACTTTCTTCATTACTTCTGGTAATGTCAAGGGCCATTTTATATGAAAATATGTTGTCGACAACAGTTTTATTTCTATCCAGAATTTCTCCAGTTTTCATGAAATGTATTGAGATCTCATTATTTTCAGGTACCTGTTCCTCTTCAGGGGAAAACATTTCATGACACACCTCTTCAGAAGGTCCATTTTTAGGAGATTTATACTCTTCAAGATTTTCCTCTTCAGGAGGTTCTGGAATAGAAGATTTAAGCTCTTTAGGAGTATCAATTATATTTGTGGCCTGTATTGTGGGTACGTGTTCTTCAGGAACACCAAATTCATTTTGTATTCTTTTCCTTCTGGGAATTTTATCTTTTGCACCAATAGGTCTTCCACGCTTCAGGCGTATTTTAGATTCACCTATTGCTGCTTTGACAATTTGTCCTTCAGGGACTTCAATCCTTGCTGGAGTATTAACAGCAGGAATATAAGATTTTACTACACCTTTAGTGTCAGTAAATACATCCGGTAACTGATTTGCAACGTTTTGCAAATGAATAATCCTTTGAACTTCCCGTTTACATTCATTTGTAGGAGGATCAAAATGAGACAGGGTCTTATTATCCCAAGTAATATCTTGTCGTGCTTCAGGCACCGACTTTTCTTTACCCATTAACGGAAAATTTGATTCTTCAAAATGACAATCCTCAAAACGTGCTTTAAACATATCCCCTGTAAGGGGTTCAAGGTATCTAATAATGGATGGAGAATCAAAACCAACATATATCCCAAGTCTACGTTGAGGGCCCATTTTTGTACGTTGTGGAGGTGCAATTGGAACATATACAGCACATCCAAAAGTACGAAGATGAGAAATATTTGGTTGTTGACCATATGCAAGCTGTAATGGAGAATATTTATGATATGCAGATGGTCTAATGCGAATTAGAGATGCTGCATGAAGTATAGCATGTCCCCAAACAGAAATAGGTAGTCTTGATTTCATAAGTAAAGGTCTAGCGATTAGTTGAAGCCTTTTGATCAAAGACTCAGCTAAACCGTTTTGTGTGTGTGTATGGGCAACAGGATGTTCAACATCTATTCCTATTGACATGCAATAATCATCAAAAACTTGAGATGAAAATTCACCTGCATTATCCAATCGAATGGTCTTAATTGGATACTCAGGAAATTGTGCTCGTAGTTTAATTATCTGAGCAAGAAGTCTAGCAAATGCAACATTTCTAGTGGAAAGAAGACAAACATGTGACCATCGACTAGATGCATCAATTAGAACCATAAAATATCTAAATGGTCCACTTGATGGATGAATAGGCCCACATATATCTCCGTGAATCCTTTGTAAAAAGGATGGAGATTCAACAATGATTTTTGAGGGAGATGGTCTAATAATTAACTTACCTTGAGAACATGCAGAGCACGGAGATTCATTGGGTAGAAATATCTTTTGATTCTTTAAGGGATGCCCATGCGAATTTTCAATAATTCGTCTCATCATTATAGAACCCGGATGTCCAAGGCGATCATGCCAAGTCATAAATACTTTAGGGTCAATGCACTTCTGGTGCATTACCACATATGATTCAATTGTTCTCATTTTTGTATAATACAATCCAGAACATAGAGCAGGCAGTTTTTCTAATACGAGCTTCTGGCCCGATACTGTTTTAGTAATAAGAAGATGCTCTTTACTACCTTCATTAGTTGTTTCAATATGGTAATCATTACGACGTATATCTTTGAAATTCAATAAATTTCTTCTGGATTGTGAAGAGAATAGAGCATCATCAATACAAAATTTGGTGCCATTAGGCAACACAATATAAACTCTTCCGGAGCCCTCAATTAAATCCGATGAACCTGATATGGTATGGACATAGGCTTTACTTAGTGTTAGATTTTGAAAATATTTCTTTTCTTTGAGAATTGTGTGAGTTGTAGCACTGTCAGCCAGACATATATCTTTATCATTCAACTCAGAGATAAAAAGCTCATCAATGTGATCCATGATTCTACAAAATATACAAAACTTTTATTATTGATATAAAGAAAATACATTAATTGAGTGGAACACTTCCATCTCCAATTAAGTGTTCAATACTACCATCAGGATGATTAAAGAAATCAGATACATCAAGATGAGTAACGTCTACATCTACTGAATCTAATAAATCATCTGATGGTTCTACTAAATTTGTTTCATGCACTTTATTCTTTCCTTTAACAGAAGCTTGATATAAATCAGCTAAGTGCCTGGCCGTACGACAGGTACGTGACCAATGTCCAGTCATTCCACATCTATGGCACACCTCTTCACTTTTCTTTGAAGAATTATTCTGAGGATTTTTACCCCTCTCTGAATTGTACCACTTCTGGTGATATGGTATATTATAATCCCTTTTAATGTTGTCACTCCTGGGACCAACATTTCTATAATTTCTCCTACCACGTCCACGCCTCCGATTTCTTCTAAAGGATGCACCATTCACTTCTGGGAATGATGCAAACCTATTACCATTCACTTCAGGAAATGATATTGAGCCAGTAGGGCGTGTATTGTGGCTTTCTAATAAGAGCTCATTATTCTGCTCAGCTACTAGAAGACATGATATAAGTTCAGAATATTTCTTGAACTTTCTCTCTCGATACTGCTGCTGCAGGAGCACATTCGAGGCATGAAATGTAGTAAAAGTCTTCTCTAGCATATCTTCATCGGTGATTTTCTCACCGCATAATTTTAACACTGAGCTTATTTTAAAAAGTGCGGAATTATACTCACTAACACTTTGATAATCTTGCAACCTCAGGTGCATCCATTGAGAACGAGCTCTTGGGAGGATGACAGTCTTCTGGTGTTCATACCTCTCCCTTAAATTATTCCACAAAATATAGGGATCTTTTACAGTGAGATATTCAGTTTTCAATTCTTCATGAAGATGGTGGCGAAGGAAAATCATTGTTTTAGCACGTTCCTGCAGGGATGCTTGATTTCCTTCTTTAATAGTTTCTCCCAGGTTCATTGCATCAAGATGTATTTCAGTATCAAGTATCCAGGATAAATAATTTTTCCCAGATATATCAAGAGCAACAAATTCCAATTTTGTAAGATTTGCCATTTTCTACACATATAAATAATAAATATGCGTATCTCAGAAAATATATTTATAAATTCACACAGATAATCATCAATAAAATATATCAATGATTTCAAATAATATATTGAAAAACTTACAGAGGAATAAGGCCACTAGCTTCAGAATTGGCAGAACCGTCGTGCTGATAACGTGTTATGAAACTTAAAGAAAGGAACTACTATTGCAAAAGAGAAATAAGAAATTCTCTTGAAACTCTTAAGAACTCAAACTTTCTTTCTCTCTCTATTTTTTTCTTATGAATTTCATTACAACTGAAGCCCATATTTATAGGCGTTGAAATTACTATGCAAGTTACTATGCAAGTCACTATGCAAGTCACTATGCAGATTTAAAATAATAGTGGTGGGGTCATTCACATAATTTAGTGGTGGGCCAAGGGGGGCGGCTGCCGACTCCGTTTATAACATTAACTATATATATTGAGATTTGATTTGTTTTATAATTTATTTTTAATTAACAAATAACATTCTCTCTATTTTTTTTTATAACAACAACATTCTAATTTCTAAATTTCTGATTAACAATAACAAATAACAAATTTCCTATTTCTCCTGAGAGTTGGAAGCACTTGGACCCTATGCTCTCAGTCTCACTACCACTGCCTAACAAAATAAGCTACAGTAAAATTTAATACCCAACTCCCACTTGGTTTGTTCATATTTTCTTTTTAAACGAACGACTCTTTCGAGTCTTCCAAATCAAATCAAAATTTAATCAATTGATTAGTTGAATCTGCTTGGTAAAAGTTAATATTATATATTCCTGCCTATTTTCTTTGGTAAATTGCCACTTAAAAGTAAAGTTTGGATGGGCAGAATTTTCCTTTAAACTGGATTTCCTTCAATCCATCTATAAGAATGATGAAGTGTTCATTTTGACACGTAAAAATACAAGTACTCACATTGGACCCAAAAAATTATAACAAAAAAAAAAAAAACTCATGGCAATTCCTAAATAGGTTGAAACTTCCTCTCAAAACAAAACACCATCACAAGCTAGAGTCAGGCTAGTTTATCTTCATCATCAAGAAATAGAGAGGATTTCAATCTCCAGAGTTTGGCAAAAATAAAGTCGCTTCACAAGTCCTTCGCCCTCCCTAAAAATAGAGGTTCACTCATGCAAAAATCGTATCTTCTTCTAACTGCTTTTGTTTTTCTACGGCCATTAATATTTCTTCCATTGGTAGGCATACAGAAAGGCATCGGGTGATATATTCTATGTATAGCAAACGGTGAATTTAGATGCATAAACTGCTATTTAAGTAATGCTGCTAGGCACAAGCCTTAAATAGACAAGCCTCATACAATATAGTTCCGTAACTCTCAAAATACCCCCATGAGATTACAATAATAACAGACTAAAACCAGCACAACCAACGACATAACAATAGCTGAAGGGAAAACCTACCTAACATAAGGTCTCCATGAATTCTAAACCCTGCCATATATATATTCTTGAAAAATTCGAAGGGGGATAGATAGGGCACATATAAAGGCAGCATAAGAGAAAGGCCAAAAAAATATGGGATTCAAAGCCCTCTCCAAGATTTCCAGCTTCACTCGAATGTATCATCATCGTCATCAGGAAGAGGCTGACTGGCTGCAGCAGCAAGCTCATCTTCATGGCTGTAGGAAACATCACAACTAAGGTGAGTCGAGGAAGAGTAGGGGCAAACAACTAACTATTTGCATAGATAAAAGTGATTAAATGAGTTTACACCTAAACCTCAGTACAAATTTAGGACTGCACCAGGACCTACACAACTCAAATACTTTAAAATACCAGAATCTATTAGCTTTTGAAAAAGGAGCATTTGCTTTAATCAAGTTGTGTTAAAAAAGAATTTCCGAAGACTGTTCAATTGAAAATAACCGAGTGAAGTAAAAATATCAACGAGAATATGCGTGTAGAGAACATTCTAGTGATCCCAATTGCTTTCTATTAGGAGTAGCTTTTAACATATTCTTGTAGACGGGAAAATGGTACAAAAGTATAAAAATATTCCATGCCAATTCGATAGAAGGCAAAGGTGAAGTCTATACTGTTTCTGTGCTGCCAAGTCAATTTGAACTTCTGGAGGAGCAAGAGCAGGAGACTCCACAAAGTGGAGAGTAGGGTCCCTAAATTACAAAAGAAGTCGTCAATCTCAAGTTTCAATCACAACCTTGCACACTAAAAATAGAATTATAAAACTATGCTATTTCATTACCCGGCAAGCTTTCTGGCCAGATATAGGAAAGGCTTCTCAAAATTGTAATTGCTCTTTGCAGATATCTCATAGTACTGCAGATTCTTCTTCCTGTGGAATGTAACCTGCTTTGCCTTAACTTGCCTGTTCTTCACATCAACTTTGTTTCCACAAAGAACAATTGGAATATTCTCACAAACCCTATGAATGCAATGCAAAAGCCATGTAAATACATCAAAAAATGAGAAGCTTAAAAAAAAATCATTTAAAGTGGAGTATTTTTTAACTCACCGGCAGAGGTCCCGGTGCCATGTAGGAACATTCTTGTATGTCAACCGGGCTGTAACATCAAACATAATTATTGCACATTGCCCATGAATGCTGCAAAAAAATAAATAGAAAATGTAATGTGAGACCAACCTGGCAGCACAAGGGAGCCATCAGAGAAATCAATACAACCAACCAGTCATATCAACATTGTAAAGCAACTAATTACATCAATATTGGAGAAATGAAATTTAAAATTTTTGGCAAATGAGAAGAAATCCTTCACACAAGTATTAAACATCATATATCAAACCATAACTAACATACAAAATAACCTCCACTGGTTTTCTGCTCCTCTTCCTATCTCCCGATAGTAGAGGAGTTCGATAATGTTCTTTCTACATGTTAATTCTTCTTTCAATCTTGTCTATCCTACTGCAGCGTAATCAAATTTATGGATATCCATCTAGATCCACAAATCAAAATTGATTTGTCATGTTTCAGCTTGCATGACTAACAAGAAATCCCAAACCTTATTTTCCTTCATAATTAAACTGGAATCTACAGAGAATTGTTAGAGCTAGGCTATCAGGAATCCTGTTTTTATGCTATTAGCTATTCTACTGATTCTTCTGATACCACATAAGCTCCAGAAGGTCAGACATTATACTTGGCTATAATGGGAAAATAACAAGGTAATCAGAATTTACATCTGACTAACTGAACGCAAAATAAAGAATAGGAACAATCATTCAAACCTGACAAGAAAGGCAACAACAATATCATGAATCCAAAACATTTACTCACTAGTATCCATCTCTAAGACCACCAAATTTCTCTTGGCCAGCAGTATCCCAGCAGTAAAACCGGATCTTCCCGCAGTTAGTGAAGAAGTCCAATGGGTGAACCTCAACGCCAATAGTAGCTATTTGCCAAAAAAAGCCAAAGACATGAATAACAAATTATCATGTCACTTAAAAAAAATTATTACAACAGTGATCTTAGAGTTAAAATGTCCAAACAAGAAATCAGACATATCAAGCTCCATGATATCTTCATACTTTGCCTACAAGGATTAATTAACTAAAAGCAAGACAACATTAGAGACATACGTTCATATTTCTTCTCAAACTCCCCGGTCAAATGTCTCTTCACAAAAGTTGTTTTCCCTGTCCGTTCAAAAAACATTCAGCTTAATCAATACCACAGGGCTTGAGACCAATATAGATATGTAAAAATATACTTACATGGCATGAGCTGCACACCAATTCATTTCATTTCAAAATATAATGACTCTTACAGTATCAAAACGACAGGACAAATCAACAAAAAGAAATGAAAGACTCAATGTGATTGACAAATTTCTCTAGTTTCATCGAGAGCCTGTAGTCCTCTTTTTCACAAAATAATTCATTTATGAAATAGTGTACCCAGTTTACAGAAAATATGTCCAGAAACAACTCTCTTTCGAAACAAATAGAGCCTGTATTATTTTTTATATGTAAGTAAAATGAAAATTTGATTGATAGGAATGAAGTAGGCAAAACCCAAATAGAGCCTATATTATATAGTACAAAAGTAGAATTATCAATCGGAACCACCACAGCCTAATCAGAATTTCTTATCGGTGATATAATCAGTTTAAATGATAAGACCACGGAGGAGTAAACTCCAGTCCTACCTTCAAAACTTGCTACAAAAAAACATATAAAAACTCATAATTTTCAATAAAAAGTAGAAAAGAAGTAAAAAAGAAGTATATATATACCAGTGCCTCCATCACCGACGATGACGAGCTTGAAACTCGGGTAGTCAACAGTCTGTTGATTCGGTAGAGCCTACAAATACAAATTAGAAAAATAAAAAATTAATTGGAACTAGATAAAAGGAAAGAGATCGACGAGCTAAAACCCTAGACCCTAACCACAGGAAATGGGCATTAAACTCAACGATCAGCTGCCAAAATCCGAGAGAGAGACGTACCATTTGATTTGCGTCGGAGCTAAGAGGGAATCCGTAACTCCAGAGAACAGCGAAGTGACAGAGGAGAAGGCGACAAGTTTTGAAGAACTGATGGGAGGAGAGGGGGGAGGGAAGGGGAGGGTGGGGGTGGCTTATAAGGCTTTCTCACTTTCCGCTTGGCTTTAATTTGACGCGACTCTTTTAACCATTGGATTTGATTACTTTCTTTCTGCCCTGTTCTAGAAACTCTTTGACCGTCCGATTCTTGTGTGTTTTTACTCTTCATTCCGGTTTTCTAAAAGAGAAGTGATTTTCTAGGACCGATCTTCTCACTAAAAGCATTTTCTCGTCTCCGTCGATTCATTTCAAATTTGAGTGTCTGTGAGACACTTCGAAAGTTGTCAAAACTTGTCATTGAACGTCTAAACTCGTTGAAACCTATTAGTTCCAATAGGATGGACGGTGTCATCCATCGCTACTAGATGCGACAGGTTACAGCCCAAGGTTGAATATCTTTAAAATTCATCTTTATTTTATTTTTTATTATATTTTTATTATATTTTTATTTTTTATTATATTTTTTTCATTTTATTTTTTATTGTATTTTTATTTTATTTTATTATATTTTTTATTATATTTTATTATATTTTAATATATTTACCATAAAAAAAAATCCAATTATTGTTAAACTCCTTTTGACGCTGGGTCTGGCTGACCCCGCGTCTCTCAAAAGAAAATGCTTGTTTGAACTTTGCTTCCAAACTCCATTTTGTCCCTTTTAAAAGTATTCACATTCGTAGATCAAAATATTATTTTGATTAAAATGAATTAAATTTTGGTCTCCTGTGAAAGGGGGCCTAACTTGCGTGGAACCCGAGCCCACGAGGTTATCAGGCCCAAGGCCCGTTATCCGCACCCACCTTGACGCAGCGTCCGAATTCAACTAGGGAGACCGAAATCGGAGACGAGCCAAGTTTTTGGTTATCCCGATCTGGGTAAGAGATGGTTAAACCGGTTTCAAGAACACGCTAAGGACGGAACGGCGGCTCACGTACTGATGTACCTCCTGGACTCGACTCCCATCAAGACCACTCCCACATTTATGAACGACAGACAGCCGCCGGCTTACAAACCCCCCCCTTTAATGCAGAGACACTACAAACATACACCATTGATTGCTAAATTGACAAAAGATACAGCAGCATTTAATGCCTCTGTCCAAAAGGGTCTAATTGAGCATTAATTAGAGGAATGCTCAATAAATGCGATGAGACCGACCGAATCGGACCAGGTTTCCTTATCGAGGATGACGGTCGAGTGATGTCCCGATTTCCGGCACTTTCGTCACACAGACCCCCACCCCCCTTCCAGGGGGGGACCTATAAATAACACCAAACCAACGACGAAAAGACGGTACACTTACAGATTCTCTTACTCTCTTCATCATATATTTCTCCCAAACTAACTTGATCGTCGGAGCGGACCCGGATCCCGACCCCCTTTTCGTTCTTGTTTTGCAGGTTACCACAGGAAGGGAATCGGTAAACCAGGCAGCAGAATACGTCCTTAACAGTGGCGCCGTCTGTGGGATTCGTTTATTTCTGATCAACGTAGTTTCTGCATGTCTACTCTACTGCTGTCCCAAACGACCAAGCACGACCAGCAAACAGAACCGTCGATGGAAGAAAGGCTGGAAACATTGGAAAAGATGGTGAGGAAGTTGAAGGAGGAGAATGCCGCCCTCCGGCAACCACGCGAAGAGGCATCGGCCCGAGGCGAAACCAATCTGGGAGAGAATGTGAGCTCCCGACTCCCTGAGGAGAGTGAGGCCTCTGAAGGAGAACGACGCCGGATGCACACCGAGCTAAAGGAGTTGGGGGACAAGTACGCTGAAATGGCAAAACTGATCAGCCCGGCAGCAGGGCATCTCTCCTCGCAGGGAAGCATAGGAACACCCTACAGCGCGGACGTCCTGGCCATCCCTCTCCCGCCCAAATTCAAGGTCCCACCAGTAGAACTGTATGATGGGTCTCAGGATCCTGTGGAGCACATAAAAGCTTTTAAAGCCCATATCAGCTTACATAGCTGTCCCGGCGAGGTAGCGTGCCGAGCTTTCCCTCTCACACTGAAGGGGATGGCTAGGACATGGTTCGGAACCATACCTCCGGGATCCGTCAGTAGTTTCGAGATGTTAGCCCGGCTCTTCGTCACCCAGTTCATGGCTAGTAGGAAACGAAAGCGCCCCGCGGCGTACCTGTTGACTGTCAAGCAAGGAGAAAAGGAAAGCCTGAAAGGGTACCTGACCAAGTTCAACGAAGAAAGGATGACCACCGACAACCAGGACGAAAAGATCACCCTGGCGGCCCTCCTAGGCGGCATATGGCCCAGGAGCCCCTTCATGGCGGAGATAGCCCGCAAGACTCCCACCACTCTGAATGGGTTCATGGATCAGGCTGACGGATTCATTAGCGCCGAAGATACGCTCGAAGCTTTAGTAGCCCCGCGACGCGGAGAGCTCCAACAGCATGATCGGAAAACAACCAGCGCCGGGGAAGGTTCCAGTAGGCATCGGGGGGCTAGGAAACTCCCAGATGAGATGAGGAGAAGAGACCACCCACGGGAACACAGACTATCGTCATGGCCTCAATCCAGCTTGGCGGTGGAAGATCAGAGTCGAGCAGAATCAATGCGAGAGTCCATCAGGAGAAGAAGAGGGGACATGTACTGCGAGTATCATAAGTCCAAGGGCCACAAAACCGAGGACTGCCAGGCCTTGAAAAAGAGTCAGAGGGATGAACAGACGAACGACCGAAGAGACAGAACTCGGTCGAGGACCCCACGTCGGGAACAAGAGTCGAGCAGACACCGAGGCGAACCGGTATCCAGCCACCCAGCGGGAGAAATCAGAACCATAGTCGGGGGACCATCCCGAGGAGGGACTACGTCCTCCTCCCAAAGGGCACATGCGCGAAGAGCCAGATATGGGGAAGTCTACTGACTCGGGCAGGCACCGAGACAGAGCAACCCGGGCTCCAGAGGGGAATCGATAGTTTTCAACGAGCAGGACGCGAAGGGAATTGCCTTTCCGCATGATGACGCTTTGGTGATATCAGCATTGGTGGCCAATTTCACAGTCAAAAGGATGCTGGTCGACAATGGGAGTTCGGCCGATATCTTGTTCTGGGAGGCCTTCATGCAGATGGGGATCGACCCCCGCCAACTTCAGCCTATCCGGGCCCCCCTTAAAGGATTTACGGGTGAAGCAGATCCCACAGACGGCGCCACTGTTAAGGATGTATTCTGCTGCTTGGTTTATCGATTCCCTTCCTATGGTAACCTGCAAAACAAGAACGAAAAGGGGGTCGGGATCCGGGTTCGCTCCGACGATCAAGTTAGTTTTGGAGAAATATATGATGAAGAGAATAAGAGAATCTGTAAGTGTACCGTCTTTTCGTCGTTGGTTTGGTATTATTTATAGGTCCCCCCTGGAAGGGGGGTGGGGGTCTGTGTGACGAAGGTGCCGGAAATCGGGACATCACTCGACCGTCATCCTCGATAAGGAAACCTGGTCCGATTCGGTCGGTCTCATCGTATTTATTGAGCATTCCTCTAATTAATGCTCAATTAGACCCTTTTGGACAGGGGCATTAAATGCTGCTGTATCTTTTGTCAATTTAGCAATCAATGGTGTATGTTTGTAGTGTCTCTGCATTAAAGGGGGGGTTTGTAGGCCGGCGGCTGTCTGTCGTTCATAAATGTGGGAGTGGTCTTGATGGGAGTCGAGTCCAGGAGGTACATCAGTACGTGAGCCGTCGTTCCGTCCTTAGCGTGTTCTTGAAACCGGTTTAACCATCTCTTGCCCAGATCGGGATAACCAGGGACTTGGCTCGTCCCCGATTTCGGTCTCCCTAGTTGAATTCGGACGCTGCGTCGAGGTGGGTGCGGATAACGGGCCTTGGGCCTGATAACCTCGTGGGCTCGGGTTCCACGCAAGTTGGGCCCCCTTTCAGTACCCCGCGAGTTTTCATCGAAGGCACTTCGATGGAAATTTCGAACGTTTTAGAGCTTCCTTTGATTGTACCGTCCTTCGATACCGGGCAGTGTTCCTTCATTTGCACTTCCGAGTGGGAACACGAGGTTGGATGTATTTCGGGCGATCCCTGCTGACATGTCGTTTCGTCTACCGACCGGACTTCAGAGGGACGATTTGAATTCTGATTAATTAATGCCGAATCGCGTCCCGTCATATTTTGTGTCAGGCATTTAATGCGGTTTGGAATTTAATTGTGCCGTCGTTCCGATTCCCGAACCGTCAGCGATCCGTTATTAAATGGTGAGGCGCACGCGCACGATCATCATTAATTGTCCTGTCATTTCGGCGCACGCTCCTCATCTTTGATTGGTCAGTTCTGGGCGTGCTTTCTGTTCCCAAGAGCCATGTCTGAGGTGACGGTTTTGGCGTAGCCTCGTTTCCCGCTCGCATTAAATCTTTGCTTCTGGGTATAAATCACCCAGCGGTCTTGTCACTGTCCTCGCTTCGCTGTTTTGCTTTCTTGCCATTCCGCTCTTACTTCTTTCCTGCCTTTGCTTTTCGCTGCCTTCCCTGTTCTTTCTCTGTTGCTTTCTTGCCATTCCTTGCTTTTGCCCCCATGGCTTCTTTGGACCCATGCCCTTTCTTCGCCGGCAACGGCTGGATGTCCACAATGCAATCCTCTGATGTGGACACGCTTAGGAAAAAGCACCGCATCTCCTGGCGGCACACCTTGGAGGCCCCGGGGGATGGAGTTAGGGCCTGTGAGCGCGATGGGAGGGCTCAGAAGGTCGTGCTCTTCTCCCTCATGCTCTTGAAGGGACTACGCCTTCCCTTCATTCGGCCCGTTCGGGAAGTCCTGCACTTCTTGGGTTTGGCTCCTGCCCAACTCATGCCGAACGGGTGGCGTATCTTGTTGGCCACCTGTGTGGCGTTTAGGATCGTTCTGTCTGGGAAGAACAATCCCTACCCCGACCTGACCGCTCGAGAATTCTTTTCGCTGTACCGGCTCCTCCGTCGGGACGGGAATGTTGCCGGCTTTCAGATAAAGCCGAAATGTAGGCTGATCAGGATGGAGGAGAGGCACTCGAGTGCCCGAGACTACCACAAGAGGTTCTTCTTTGTCTCGGGCAGGGAATGGGAGTTCCCGGAGGGAGAGGGGAGTGACTTCCCCGTTCAGAAATATTGAGACTTCCTCCCTTCCCAGACTCATATGGAGGTTACCCTCTCAGCCCAAGAGGCGGAGAGGGTGAAGGCGGTCCTCTCCTTTGGGGCAGAGGACCCCGATCGGCTATGGTCCGACAATCTCCTCACCGAGGAGAACATCGAGGAGTTTTTGACCCGACCAGATCGGTCCTACGCCGAGGGTCAAAACTTCTTTACTGTTCCGGAAGAGCCTCCTGCCTCCTCTCGCAAGCGGGCCTTCAATCGGGAGGCGGAAAAAGAGAGGCACACAAAGAGTCGGGCCGGCGAAGCTACTCCGAGCCGCGGTGCCCGCCCGAAGAAGCAGAAGAAGGGGAAGGGTCCGGACGGAGGTGTTCCCCCCACAGACTCTCCCACACGACGTCCCGAGCCGGCTTCCTCGTCATCGTCCTCGAACGGGCTTCGGTTCTTGCAGACCGAGGAGATAAGGGCTGAAGCCGGGAGGATCGTAATGGAGGCCCAGATCGAGGCGACCGACCTGGCCGGGGTCGACTCCTCAGACAGAGAGGAGATAGAGCGTGCCTTCCAGGAGGCTCTAGACCATGCCGCCGACCTGACTCCGGGGGCCATGCCATTTGTGCAGGTCTTCCGACAGGAGTCGGAGGAGCAAGCTGCTCGGGCAAACCAGTTGCCCACCCCTCCCCCTTCATCTTCCGAGCGCCACTCAAATGCCTCCGTCGGGGATATCTCCTTGGCAACCTAAAATAATGATAATAATAAACAAAACTTAGCAACCCGGAAAGAAAAGAGCATCCGAAATTCAACAACGTCTAACCGAACAAACCTGAGTCAGCAGAGGCTCCAGCATCGAGGCCACCCGGGCGGAGGCGTCCGCCTTTGCTTGTTCAAATCGGGAAGGCTGCTCTGAACCGGCTTCGCCACCCTGATGACCTCCCTCCTCTGAGTCCGACCCAAAGAGCTGGCCAAGCACCGCGACCCCACTCTGAAGTCGAAAGGGAGATGGGGGTCGCGGAGGAACTTCCATGCCGGGAGACGGGCACGCGTCCTCAAAGTGAACCCCAGAGGTCGACCCCCGCTCGAAAGTCGGGGGTGGACGCTCGGGAGACTCGTCGGACTTAGCAGCAGACCGACCACCCTCGTCTGCGACATTCGTATGACTCCCTTCCCCGGGAAGGTCGAACCTATTCGATCTCTCGGGACTGGCCTCGTCCCAATTTCCCTGGTCCGGGGCCCCTTGTCGCTCGGGGCCCTCAAGGACGCTCTCGGATCCGAGTTGAGAAGAGTCCGGGGCCCCGCGGGTCTCCGAGTTGAGAACCTTATAATACGTTGGATATGAACGTTGAACAATATCGGGCTCTTTATAACTTCGAGAAGTAAATTACATCAGCAGAAGTAAATTACATTAGTAAATGCTACACATAGTACCTCTTAAGCCTCTCACTGTTCCAGGGGTGGGGTAGGTCGGCTCCAGAGCTGTCTTTGAGTCGGTAAGACCCAGGTCTGTTTGTTGCCGTCACTACGTAAGGTCCTTCCCATTTTGGTCCCAGTTTTCCTTGTGCTGGAGTCGTGATGCCCGTTTGTCTTAGCACTAAGTCCCCGACTTTGAAGTTACGCGGCTTCACTCTTTTGTTGAAGTATTGTTCTGTTTTGCGTTTGTTGTTGGCAAGTCGGATGCCGGCTTCTTCCCTGTGCTCCTCTAAAGAGTCTAGGCGTCCCATCATCTTGGCATCATTGGAGGCAGTGTCATAGTGCTGGATTCGCAGTGTGGGCATCCCAATTTCGACAGGAATTACCGCCTCGCAGCCATAGGTTAGGGCAAACGGTGTTTCACCTGTGGGGGTTCGGACTGTTGTGCGATATGCCCACAGGACCCCTGGAAGTTCGTCGGCCCAAGCTCCTTTGTGCATTCCGAGTCTTTTCTTTAGCGTATTGAGGATGGTTTTGTTGGTTGCCTCGGCTTGTCCGTTAGCCTGCGGGTGGCCGGGAGAAGAGTATTTCACCTTGATCTTCAACTCGGAACACCATTCTCGGTAATGACTGCAATCGAATTGCTTTCCGTTGTCTGATATGAAGCTTTGAGGTATCCCGAACCGACAAACAATTGACTTCCATAAGAACTGTATGATGGGTCTCAGGATCCTGTGGAGCACATAGAAGCTTTTAAAGCCCATATCAGCTTACATGGCTGTCCCGGCGAGGTAGCGTGCCGAGCTTTCCCTCTCACACTGAAGGGGATGGCTAGGACATGGTTCGGAACCATACCTCCGGGATCCGTCAGTAGTTTCGAGACGTTAGCCCGGCTCTTCGTCACCCAGTTCATGGCTAGTAGGAAACGAAAGCGCCCCGCGGCGTACCTGTTGACTGTCAAGCAAGGAGAAAAGGAAAGCCTGAAAGGGTACCTGACCAGGTTCAACGAAGAAAGGATGACCACCGACAACCAGGATGAAAAGATCACCCTGGCGGCCCTCCTAGGCGGCATACGGCCTTCCTAGGCGGCATATGGCCCAGGAGCCCCTTCATGGCGGAGATAGCCCGCAAGACTCCCACCACTCTGAAGGGGTTCATGGATCAGGCTGACGGATTCATCAACGCCGAAGATACGCTCGAAGCTTTAGTAGCCTCGCGACTCGGGGAGCTCCGACAGCATGATCGGAAAACAACCAGCGCCGGGGAAGGTTCCAGTAGGCATCGGGGGGCTAGGAAGCTCCCAGATGAGATGAGGAGAAGAGACCACCCACGAGAACACAGACTATCGTCATGGCCTCAATCCAGCTTGGCGGTGGAAGATCAGAGCCGAGCAGAATCAATGCGAGAGTCCATCAGGAGAAGAAGAGGGGACATGTACTGCGAGTATCATAAGTCCAAGGGCCACAACACCGAGGACTGCCAGGCCTTGAAAAAGAGTCAGAGGGATGAACAGACGAACGACCGAAGAGACAGAACCCGATCGAGGACCCCTCGTCGGGAACAAAAGTCGAGCAGACATCGAGGCGAAC
Source organism: Platycarya strobilacea (assembly GCA_036898215.1). Lineage (NCBI taxonomy): Eukaryota > Viridiplantae > Streptophyta > Magnoliopsida > Fagales > Juglandaceae > Platycarya > Platycarya strobilacea. The sequence continues at coordinate 51,163,197 of CM072546.1, forward strand.
CGGTATCCAGCCACCCAGCGGGAGAAATCAGAACCATAGTCGGGGGACCATCCCGAGGAGGGACTACGTCCTCCTCCCAAAGGGCACATGCGCGGAGAGCCAGATATGGGGAAGTTTACTCACTCGGGCAGGCACCGAGACAGAGCAACCCGGGCCTTAGAGGGGAATCGATAGTTTTCAACGAGCAGGACGCGAAGGGAATTGCCTTTCCGCATGATGACGCTTTGGTGATATCAGCATTGGTGGCCAATTTCACAGTCAAAAGGATGCTGGTCGACAATGGAAGTTCGGCCGATATCTTGTTATGGGAGGCCTTCATGCAGATGGGGATCGACCCCCGCCAACTTCAGCCTATCCGGGCCCCCCTTAAAGGATTTACGGGTGAAGCAATACACCCCGAGGGCCTAATAACCCTCCCAATTTTGATGGGCTCAGCACCCAGGACCACGTCTGTCATGACCGAATTCTTGGTAGTAAAAGCTCCCTCCTCCTACAACGCCATCCTAGGGAGGCCGACCTTAAACAACTTGAGGGCAGTCACTTCTACCTACTACCTCAAGATGAAGTTCCCGACGGACAGAGGAGTAGGCGAAGTCAGAGGAGAGCAGGTCACCTCCAGGGAATGCTACGCCCGGGAATTGAAACACAAAGACAGCTCCGTGGCCACGATCTCCCTGGGGGACGAGCATGTTGAGTTTCCGCCTGCACCTCCCCGAGCAGTATGGGACGATGAGATCAGGGACGAAGCGACACTGCGCCAAGCGGAACCCAACGAGCCTCTGGAATTGATTTCGGTTGACGGCGACAACCCGGAACGGGCAGTACGAGTCGGGACCAGGATGGATCCAGTACTGCATACGGAACTCAAGGCTCTCCTCATCGAGCACAAAGACGTATTCGCTTGGACACACGCGGACATGCCCGAAATCGATAGGTCTGTAATAGAACACCGGCTGTGTGTCAACCCGACTGCCCGGGCAGTTAGGCAAAAAAGAAGAAGCTTCTGTGCTGAGAAGTATGCCGCCATTGCAGAAGAAGTAGACAGACTCCTAACTGTTGGGCTCATCCGAGAAGCTCACTACCCGGAATGGCTGTCTAATGTAGTACTAGTAAAGAAGACCAGCGGGAAATGGCGGATGTGCGTGGACTTCACCGATTTGAACAAAGCCTGCCCTAAGGATAGCTTCCCTCTACCGCGCATCGACCTCATTGTGGATTCAACTGCTGGGCACTCTCTCCTTAGCTTCATGGACGCCTATTCGGGTTACAATCAGATCAAAATGAGCACGGACGACGAGGAAAAAACGGCGTTCGTTACAGATCGCGGGCTCTATTGTTACACCGCCATGCCTTTTGGGCTCAAAAACGCGGGGGCTACTTATCAACGGCTGGTTAACCGTATGTTTAAAAATCAGATCGGGAGAAACGTGGAAGTTTATGTCGATGACCTCCTGGTCAAGAGTCGCTCCCCTAACGATCATGTGACGGACCTGAGAAAGGCCTTCTCAATCCTGCGACATTATCAGATGAAGCTCAACCCAGCCAAGTGCACCTTCGGGGTCAAGTCCGGCAAGTTCTTAGGGTACATGGTCTCTGAACGAGGAATCGAGACCAATCCTGAGAAGATACAGGCTATCCTCGGAATGGCACCTCCGAGGAACTTGAATGAAGTCCAGCGATTGGCAGGTCGAATTGCTGCTCTCAGCCGATTCATAGCAAGGTCGACCAATCGATGCCTTCCCTTTTTCCAAGTCCTCCGAAAAGCACGCGAGTGGGACGCATCGTGCGAGCAGGCATTCGAACAACTCAAGGATTACCTGACGTGTCCCCCGTTACTTAGCCAGACAGCTCCCGGAGAGACCCTTGTGGCTTATTTGGCGGTCTCGCCTCATGCAACATCTGCGGTACTAGTGAGAGAAACCGACCAGGGCCAGAAACCTGTGTACTATGTCAGCAGGGCACTTCAAGGAGCAGAGGCCAGGTACCCCCGTACAGAGATGATGGTATTCGCCTTACTAACAGCTGCGCGTCGGCTGCGCCCATACTTTCAAGCCCACACCATAAGGGTAATGACCGATCAGCCCCTCGAAACCATTCTCCAGAAGCCCGATACGTCTGGTCGATTAGCCAAATGGGCAATCGAGCTGAGCGAATTCGATCTAACGTTCCAGCCCCGAACAACGATGAAAGCACAAACACTGGCGGATTTTGTTGCAGAGTACACTGGGTTTCCAGAAGAAGTCCCCAGTGAACCTCGGGGGCAGGCATGGTAGCTGTACGTCGACGGGTCCTCATGCCGAGCCGGGGGCGGAGCAGGTGTACACATCGTCACCGACCAGGGCATCCAACACAACTACGGTATAGGCCTAACTTTTAAGGTAACCAACAATGAGGCGGTATACGAGGCCCTCATAGCCGGAATGACAATCGCTAGGATCCTCGGGGCGACTGAGCTGGAGGCCCGAACTAATTCCCAAATAGTCTTTCATCAAGTACTCGGCCAGTACGTCACCAAGAGCGAAAAGTTGAAAAGATATCTGGAGCTGGTATGCATCGAGAGAGACCGATTCAGTTACTTCCGTTTGCTGCGGATCCCAAGGGAAGAAAATCATATAGCGGATCGACTGGCGAAAATAGCATCGAAAAAAGATGAACATCCACCCCCAGAAAACACCGAAATTAGGACGATAGATACCCCCTCCACGGGCAGCGAAGTCGGAGTAGTGGCTGTAGCAGATCCCGACTAGGCGACCGATATCACAGCATACCTCCGGACAGGCACATTACCTCCCGACCCGGGCCAGGCCCGCAAGATAAAGAATAGATCGTCCAAATTCACGCTAATTGACGGGTCGCTGTACAGAAAAGGCTTCTCTGAACCATTGCTCAGGTGTGTAACGAAAGAAGAAGGGCAATACATATTAGCCGAGATCCACGAAGGAATTTGCGGGGCTCACACGGGGTATAAAACGCTAGCCGCCCGCACCACCCGTGCAGGGTATTACTGGCCGTGTTTGTTCCAGGAAGCAAAAGATTTCGTTAAAAGATGCCCGAAGTGCCAAGAGTACAGCCCAGTGTTGCACGCCCCCTCGGAGGAACTCACTTCGATAACATCCCCCTGGCCCTTTGATCAATGGGGACTAGACCTTATAGGACCATTCCCAGTAGGGAGGGGCGGGACTAAATTCATAATAGTGGCAGTGGATTATTTTACGAAATGGGTAGAGGCCGAAGCCCTTGTTAGTATCACTTCTCAAGCCATCACAAAGTTCTTATGAAAGTCAATTGTTTGCCGGTTCGGGATACCTCAAAACTTCATATCAGACAACGGAAAGCAATTCGATTGCAGTCATTACCGAGAATGGTGCTCCGAGTTGAAGATCAAGGTGAAATACTCTTCTTCCGGCCACCCGCAGGCTAACGGACAAGCCGAGGCAACCAACAAAACCATCATCAATGCGCTAAAGAAAAGACTCGGAATGCACAAAGGAGCTTGGGCCGACGAACTTCCAGGGGTCCTGTGGGCATATCGCACAACAGTCCGAACCCCCACAGGTGAAACACCGTTTGCCCTAACCTATAGCTGCGAGGCGGTAATTCCTGTCGAAGTCGGGATGCCCACACTGCGAATCCAGCACTATGACACTGCCTCCAATGATGCCAAGATGATGGGACGCCTAGACTCTTTAGAGGAGCACAGGGAAGAAGCCGGCATCCGACTTGCCAACAACAAACGCAAAACAGAACAATACTTCAACAAAAGAGTGAAGCCGCGTAACTTCAAAATCGAGGACTTAGTGCTAAGACAAACGGGCATCACGACTCCAGCACAAGGAAAACTGGGACCAAAATGGGAAGGACCTTACGTAGTGACGGCAACAAACAGACCTGGGTCTTACCGACTCAAAGACAGCTCTGGAGCCGACCTACCCCACCCCTGGAACAGTGAGAGGCTTAAGAGGTACTATGTGTAGCATTTACTAATGTAATTTACTTCTGCTGATGTAATTTACTTCTCGAAGTTATAAAGAGCCCGATATTGTTCAACGTTCATATCCAACGTATTATAAGGTTCTCAACTCGGAGACCCGCGGGGTCGGTGAACCCACCCACGCGATGTATCCGCCTCGGAGACCCGCGGGGTCGGTGAACCCACCCACGCGATGTATCCGCCTCGGAGACCCGCGGGGTCGGTCAATCCACCCACGCGATGTATCCGCCTCGGAGTCCCGCGGGGTCGGTGAACCCACCTACGCGATGCATCCGCCTCGGAGACCCGCGGGGTCGGTGAACCCACCCACGCGATGTATCCGCCTCAGAGTCCCGCGGGGTCGGTCAATCCACCCACGCGATGTACCCGCCTCGGAGTCCCGTGGGGTCGGTCAATCCACCCACGCGATGTATCCGCCTCGGAGACCCGCGGGGTCGGTGAATCCACCCACGCGATGCATCCGCCTCGGAGTCCCGCGGGGTCGGTCAATCCACAACTCCTGAACCACCGATCTTAAGCACATCGACCGAGTACGCTTGGGAAAAATTTTTAGTTTACACTTGACCAAAAAATTTTGCGGGGTAAAGACAGAATGAAATTATGAACAAAGCACCAGAAGAAGATTAAGCTCAAAATTCATATATATATATTGTCGGTCATACAAACTCACCCGAATCAAGCTCGAGCGTCAAAAAAAAAAAAAACTTGTACATCAACCGAGTCAAGCTTCAGGAGGGGGCGGAGGAGGATTCAGGTCATCAAAGGGAGGGTAACCGCGCTTCCCAATCTTCTTGACGAATCTCTTCGTAGCCCGGTCTGGATGAAGGGACTTCACGTTTATCCTCCGAGGATCAAGCTGGGGATCCACCAAGAGCTGGGATCCTAGTCGGCGAAGGCCCTCGGCATAACCATGCCCCCAGGCGGAGTTACGGATCGCCACCACTCGGGATATCTGCCGCTCGAGATCAGCAATCCTCGAGTGAGCCTCTTCTAGAGCACTCCGAGTCCCCACGAGCTCGGACTCCCGAGCAGCCCGGATTTCCTCGGACTGCGCCAACTCCGTTTCCAGAATCTCTCGGGCGCGCCTCGAACCGGCCAGTTCCTCCTCCCGAGCAATCCGAGCCTACTCAGACATGGCTAACTCTTCCTCCTTCAGTGATAAAATCTGGGAAGAAGCAGTTAGCTCTGCTGTCCGAGCGGTTAGCTCGGACTGAAGGAGGATCTTGTCCTACTCAGTGGCCGATCTCGCGTCCACGAGGCGGGCGTTCCTCCGATGGGCTACCGCCAGCGAGTCCCGGGCCGCCTCCAGTTCGACCCGAAGGGAGGAGTTGGCTCTCTCCAGCCTGCTCTTTTCCATCCCTAACTCATCGACCGATTTGATCAGCCCCCTGCAGGTTTCCTGTGACTGCTCGAACTGGTCCCGTGCCTGCTGCAGCTTGTAAAGCCCGAACTTGCAGATGGTTCCGAGCTCGCTGTTGAATTCGGCGAGCTCGGCCAGCTCGGACCCCACCATCCGGGATCTCCTTGGCAACCTAAAATAATGATAATAATAAACAAAAATTAGCAACCTGGAAAGAAAAGAGCATCCGAAATTCAACAACGTCTAACCGAACAAACCTAAGTCAGCAGAGGCTCCAGCATCGAGGCCACCCGGGAGGAGACGTCCGCCTTTACTTGTTCAAATCGGGAAGGCCGCTCTGAACCGGCTTCGCCACCCTGATGACCTCCCTCCTCTGAGTCCGACCCAAAAAGCTGGCCAAGCACCGCGACCCCACTCCGAAGTCGAAAGGGAGTTGGGGGTCGCGGAGGAACTTCCATGCCGGGAGACGGGCACGCGTCCTCAAAGTGAACCCAGAGGTCGACCCCCGCTCGAAAGTTGGGGGTGGACGCTCGGAGACTCGTCGGACTCAGCAGCAGACCGACCACCCTCGTCTGCGGCATTCGTATGACTCCCTTCCCCGGGAAGGTCGGACCTATCCGATCTCTCGGGACTGGCCTCGTCCCGATTTCCCTGGTCCGGGGCCCTTTGTCGCTCGGGGCCCTCGAGGACGCTCTCGGATCCGACCTCTTCGCCCAGTACTTCATCTTCCCCCTCGGAGGCATCTGAGTGGCGCTCGGAAGATGAAGGGGGAGGGGTGGGCAACTGGTTCGCGCGAGCAGCTTGCTCCTCCGACTCCTGTCGGAAGACCTGCGCAAATGGCATGGCCCCCGGAGTCAGGTCGGCGGCATGGTCTAGAGCCTCCTGGAAGGCACGCTCTATCTCCTCTCCGTCTGAGGAGTCGACCCCGGCCAGGTCGGTCGTCTCGATCTGGGCCTCCATGACGATCCTCCCGGCTTCAGCCCTTATCTCCTCGGTCCGCAAGAACCGAAGCCCGTCCGAGGACGACGACGAGGAAGCCGGCTCGGGACGTCGTGTGGGAGAGTCTGTGGGGGGAACACCTCCGTCGGGACCCTTCCCCTTCTTCTGCTTCTTCGGGCGGGAACACCTTCGTGCGCCTCTCTTTTTCCGCCTCCCGATCGGAGGCCCGCTTGCGAGAGGAGGCAGGAGGCTCTTCCGGAACAGTAAAGAAGTTTTGACCCTCGGCGTAGGACCGATCTGGTCGGGTCAAAAACTCCTCGATGTTCTCCTCGGTGAGGAGATTGTCGGACCATAGCTGATCGGGATCCTTTGCCCCCCAGGAGAGGACCGCCTTCACCCTCTCCGCCTCTTGGGCTGAGAGGGTAACCTCCATATGAGTCTGGGAAGGGAGGAAGCCTCAATCTTTCTGAACGGGGAAGTCACTCCCTCTCCCTCCGGGAACTCCCATTCCCTGCCCGAGACAAAGAAGAACCTCTTGTGGTAGTCTCGGGCACTCGAGTGCCTCTCCTCCATCCTGATCAGCCTACATTTTGGCTTTATCTGAAAGCCGGCAACATTCCCGTCCCGACGAAGGAGCCGGTACAGCGAAAAGAATTCTCGAGCGGTCAGGTCGGGGTAGGGATCGTTCTTCCCAGACAGAACGATCCTAAACGCCACACAGGTGGCCAACAGGATACGCCACCCGTTCGACATGAGTTGGGTAGGAGCCAAACCCAAGAAGTGCAGGACTTCCCGAACGGGCCGAATGAAGGGAAGGCGTAGTCCCTTCGAGAGCATGAGGGAGAAGAGCACGACCTTCTGAGCCCTCCCATCGCGCTCACAGGCCCTAACTCCATCCCCCGGGGCCTCCAAGGTGTGCCGCCAGGAGATGCGGTGCTTTTTCCTAAGCGTGTCCACATCAGAGGATTGCATTGTGGACATCCAGCCGTTGCCGGCAAAGAAAGGGCATGGGTCCGAAGAAGCCATGGGGGCAAAAGCAAGGAATGGCAAGAAAGCAAAACAGCGAAGCGAGGACAGTGACAAGACCGCTGGGTAATTTATACCCAGAAGCAAAGATTTAATGCGAGCGGGAAACGAGGCTACGCCAAAACCGTCACCTCAGACATGGCTCTTGGGAACAGAAAGCACGCCCAGAACTGACCAATCAAAGATGAGGAGCGTGCGCCGAAATGACAGGACAGTTAATGATGATCGTGCGCGTGTGCCTCACCATTTAATAACGGATCGCTGACGGTTCGGGAATCGGAACGACGACACAATTAAATTTCAAACCGCATTAAATGCCTGACACAGAATATGATGGGACGCGATTCGGCATTAATTAATCAGAATTCAAATCGTCCCTCTGAAGTCCGGTCGGTAGACGAAACGACATGTCAGCAGGGATCGCCCGAATACATCCAACCTCGTGTTCCCACTCGGAAGTGCAAATGAAGGAACACTGCCGGGTATCGAAAGACGGTACAATCAAAGGAAGCTCTAAAACGTTCGGAATTTCCATCGAAGTGCCTTTGATGAAAACTCGCGGGGTACTGAAAGGGGGCCCAACTTGCGTGGAACCCGAGCCCACGAGGTTATCAGGCCCAAGGCCCGTTATCCGCACCCACCTCGAAGCAGCGTCCGAATTCAACTAGGGAGACCGAAATCGGGGACGAGCCAAGTCCCTGGTTATCCCGATCTGGGCAAGAGATGGTTAAACCGGTTTCAAGAACACGCTAAGGACGGAACGGCGGCTCACGTACTGATGTACCTCCTGGACTCGACTCCCATCAAGACCACTCCCACATTTATGAACGACAGACAGCTGCCGGCCTACAAACCCCCCCCTTTAATGCAGAGACACTACAAACATACACCATTGATTGCTAAATTGACAAAAGATACAGCAGCATTTAATGCCCCTGTCCAAAAGGGTCTAATTGAGCATTAATTAGAGGAATGCTCAATAAATGCGATGAGACCGACCGAATCGGACCAGGTTTCCTTATCGAGGATGACGGTCGAGTGATGTCCCGATTTCCGGCACCTTCGTCACACAGACCCCCACCCCCCTTCCAGGGGGGACCTATAAATAACACCAAACCAACGACGAAAAGACGGTACACTTACAGATTCTCTTACTCTCTTCATCATATATTTCTCCCAAACTAACTTGATCGTCGGAGCGGACCCGGATCCCGACCCCCTTTTCGTTCTTGTTTTGTAGGTTACCACAGGAAGGGAATCGGTAAATCAGGCAGCAGAATACGTCCTTAACATCCTGTATACGATCTTTTATAATAGTATGGAATTTGATATCATGAATAATATTCTCTCATATTTGAAAGAGTATTATTTATCTTTAAAGTTAAATTTTAATATATTTTATTAAGAATAGTATTATAATATGAAATAAAATATTAGAAAAAGTAATAAAAAATAATATTATTTTAATAGATGAGAAAAAATAAAAGGAATGAGATATAAGAAAAATTTTTAAGATAGTTAAAATTTAGAAAAAAAATTATAAAGAGTGAAATTTTTTATTAAAATTTGATAAAAAAAAAATATAGGAGATTGGATGTGGATGCTCTAGAGGTCCTGATTGGTTGTTAAATCTAATTTAATTTTAATTTTATTTTGTAAATTGTGTAGTATTACAATTCATAATCATATTTTGCATTTTTCAAAGACTAGATATCTATAATAAGAATAATCAAATCGTATTTATAGATATTTACACAACACATCTTACAATATAACTTATAACAAATATTGTAAAATGAGAATATTTTTATAAAATAATATTATTTTTTAAAATATTTTATAAAAACATTTTTTGAAAAATTGTAAAAACATTCTTAATTTTAAAAAAAGTGTGTTATTATGCCTCTTTAATTTATTTACTTGATGTGTTCTTAATATAAATTGTATTTTTTATTTTTTATTTCAAATATTTTTTAAAATTCTTAAAAATGTTAAATAGATTTTTTAAATTATCAATACATTAGTATCCACTCTTTTAACTATCAAAAAAATAAATTCATGAAAATGATAGAGCTGTTATGAAACTTAAAGAAAGAAATTACTATTGCAAAAGAGAAATAAGAAATTCTCTCTGAAATTCTTAAGAACTGAAACTTTCTTTCTCTCTCTATATTTTCTTATGAATTTCATTACAACTGAAACCCCTATTTATAGGCTTTGAAGTTATTATGCAAGTCACTATGCAGAATTTTAAATTATCAGGGGGCGGCTGATAATTTCGTTCGTTCATTATACTCCCCCTTGAATGACTGCCAATAAGAAATCTGCCTCGTTAAAATCTTGCCAAGTAAAAATCCAGTGGGAAGAAAAACCAATGGCGAAGGAAAAAGAGTACAGTCTTCTTATGTATCCACAAGTGCTTTAAGATTACCTCATTAAAACCTTGCAGAGGAAAACCCAGTGGGACAAAACCTCAGCGAAAGAAAAAGAGTACAATCAGCACATTTACTCTCCCTGAAAAGTGCATGACAAAAGATTTTTGAGTCTTCGCATTCCAATGTTATGCACAATCTTTTTGAATGTGGAAGTTGGTAACGCCTTTGTGAATAAATCTGCCAGATTATCACTAGATCGTATCTGCTTGACATCAATTTCACCTTTCTCTTGAAGTTCATGAGTATAAAAGAATTTAGGTGAAATATGTTTGGTTCTGTCACCTTTGATATATCCTCCTCTGATTTGAGTGATACAAGCAGTATTATCTTCATATAAGATTGTTGGGCTATTATCGATCATGGGAAGTCCACACTTTTCCTAGATATATTGAATAACTGATCTCAACCAAATACACTTTCAACTTATTTCATGAATAGTAATGATCTTTGAGTGATTTGAAGAAGTAGCAGATAATGTCTGCTTAACAGATCTCCATAATATGGCAGTATCTCCATAAGTAAATAAATATCCAGTTTGAGATCTACCTCTGTGTGGGTCTGAAAGATAACCTGCATCTGCATACCCAATCAATTCTGGACTTGAACCATGTTGATAAAATAATCCCATATCAACCGTACCATGAAGGTAACGAATGACATGTTTAATGCCATTCTAATGCCTTCGAGTTGGTGCAGAACTATTTCTTGCAAGCAAATTAACTGAGAATGTAATATCTGGTCGAGTGCAATTTGCAAGATACATCAAAACTCTAATTGCACTGAGATATGGTACTTTAGGACCAAGAATTTCTTCATCGTCATCACAAGGACGGAATGGATCTTTCTTCATATCAAGTGTTCGAACAATCATTGGAGTACTCAAGGGATGAGATTTGTCCATATAAAAATGATTTAGGACTTTCTCAGTATAGATGGACTGATGAATAAAAATTCCATTTGGTAAGTGCTCAAGCTGCAGGCCGAGACAAAGTTTTGTTTTGCCAAGATCTTTCATTTCAAATTCATTCTTTAAATATATAGCGGTTTTTGAGATTTCTTTAGGAGTTCCCACAATATTTAAATCATCAACATAAACCGCAATAATGACAAATCTGGATTCTGATTTCTTAATAAAAACACATGGGCATATAAGATTATTCTCAAATCTTTCTTTCAATAGATATTCGCTTAAGCGATTATACCACATGCGTCCGGATTGCTTCAACCCATATAAAGATCTTTGTAGTCTGATTGAGTACATATTTCTAGATGTACTTGTAGATGCTTCAGGTATCTTATATCCTTTAGGGATTTTCATATATATGTCATGGTCTAAGGATCCATATAAATATGCAGTGACCACATCCATCAACCGCATTTCTAATCCTTTTGTAACAACCAGACTAATCAAAAATCTAAATGTGATTGCATCCATAACAGGAGAGTATGTTTCTTCATAATCAATCCCGGGTTTTTGCAGGAAACCTTGTGCGACAAGCCGTTTTTTGTATCGCACAATTTCATTTTTCTCATTACGTTTTCGTACAAATACCCACTTATATCCAACAGGCATCACACCCTTTGGTGTTTGGACAACAGGTCCAAATACTTCTCGTTTTGCTAGCGAATTTAATTCAGCTTCAATAGCTGTTTTCCATTTTGGCCAATCATTTCTACATCGACATTCTTCGACGCTTTTTGGCTCACTTTTTTCATTACTTCTGGTAATATCAAGGGCCATTTTATATGAAAATATGTTGTCGACAATAGTTTTATTTCTATCCAGAATTTCTCCAGTTTTCATGAAATGTATTGAGATCTCATTATTTCCAGGTACCTGTTCCTCTTCAGGGGAAAACATTTCATGACACACCTCTTCAGGAGGTCCCTTTTTAGGAGATTTATACTCTTCAGGAGTTTCCTCTTCAGGAGGTTCTAGAATAGAAGATTTGAGCTCTTTAGGAGCACCAATTATATTTTTAGCCTGTATTGTGGATATGTGTTCTTCAGGAACACCAAATTCATTTTGTATTCTTTTCCTTTTGAGAATTTTATCTTTTGCACCAATAGGTCTTCCACGCTTCAGGCGTATTTTAGATTCACTTATTGCTGTTTTGACAATTTGTCTTTCAGGGACTTCAATCCTTGCTGGAGTATTAACAGCAAGAATATAAGATTTTACTACACCTTTAGTGTCAGTAAATACATCCGGTAACTGATTTGAAACATTTTGCAAATGACTAATCCTTTGAACTTCCCGTTTACATTCATTTGTAGCAGGATCAAAATGAGACAGGGTCTTATTATCCCAAGTAATATCTTGTCGTGCTTCAGGCACCGACTTTTCTTTACCCATTAACGGAAAATTTGATTCGTCAAAATGACAATTTTCGAAACGTGCTTTAAACATATCCCCTGTAAGGGGTTCAAGGTATCTAATAATGGATGGAGAATCAAAACCAACATATATCCCAAGTCTACGTTGAGGGCCCATTTTTGTACGTTGTGGAGGTGCAATTGGAACATATACAGCACATCCAAAAGTACGAAGATGAGAAATATTTTATTGTTGACCAAATGCAAGCTGTAATGGAGAATATTTATGATATGCAGATGGTCTAATACGAATTAGAGATGCTGCATGAAGTATAGCATGTCCCCAAACAGAAATAGGTAGTCTTGATTTTATAAGTAAAGGTCTAGCGATTAGTTGAAGCCTTTTGATCAAAGACTCAGCTAAACCGTTTTGTGTGTGTGTATGGGCAACAGGATGTTCAACATCTATTCCTATTGACATGCAATAATCATCAAAAACTTGAGATGAAAATTCACCTGCATTATCCAATCGAATGGTCTTAATCGGATACTTAGGAAATTGTGCTCGTAGTTTAATTATCTGAGCAAGAAGTCTAACAAATGCAACATTTCTAGTGGAAAGAAGACAAACATGTGACCATCGACTAGATGCATCAATTAGAACCATAAAATATCTAAATGGTCCACTTGATGGATGAATAGGCCCACATATATCTCCGTGAATCCTTTGTAAAAAGGATGGAGATTCAACAATGACTTTTGAGGGAGATGGTCTAATAATTAACTTACCTTGAGAACATGCAGAGCACGGAGATTCATTGGGTAGAAATATCTTTTGATTCTTTAAGGGATGCCCATGCGAATTTCAATAATTCGTCTCATCATTATTGAACCCGGATGTCCAAGGCGATCATGCCAAGTCATAAATACTTTAGGGTCAATGCACTTCTGGTGCATTACCACATATGATTCAATTGTTCTCATTTTTGTATAATACAATCCAGAATATAGAGCAGACAGTTTTTCTAATACGAGCTTCTGGCCCGACATTGTTTTTGTAATAAGAAGATGTTCTTTACTGCCTTCATTGGTCGTTTCAATATGGTAATCATTACGACGTATATTTTTGAAACTCAGTAAATTTCTTCTGGATTGTGAAGAGAATAGAGTATCATCAATACAAAATATGGTGCCATTAGGCAACACAATATAAGCTCTTCCGGAGCCCTCAATTAAATCCGATGAACCTGATATGGTATGGACATAGGCTTTACTTAGTGTTAGATTTTGAAAATATTTCTTTTCTTTGAGAATTGTGTGAGTTGTAGTACTGTCAGCCAGACATATATCTTTATCATTCAACTCAGAGATAAAAAGCTCATCAATGTGATCCATGATTCTACAAAATATACAAAACTTTTATTACTGATAGAAAGAAAATACATTAATTGAGTGGAACACTTCCATCTTCAATTAAGTGTTCAATACTACCTTCAGGATGATTAAAAAAATCAGATACATCAAGATGAGTAACGTCTACATCTACTGAATCTAATAAATCATCTGATTGTTCTACTAAATTTGTTTTATGCACTTTATTCTTTTTTTTAATAGAAGTTTGATATAAATCAGCTAAGTGTCTGGCCGTACGATAGGTACGTGACCAATGTCCAGTCATTCCACATCTATGGCACACCTCTTCACTTTTCTTTGAAGAATTATTCTGAGGATTTTTACCCCTTTCTGAATTGTACCACTTCTGGTGATATGATATATTATTATCTCTTTTAATGTTGTCATTCCTGGGACCAACATTTCTATAATTTCTCTTACCACATCTACGCCTCTGATTTCTTCTAAAGGATGCACCATTCACTTCTGGGAATGATGCAAACCTATTACCATTCACTTCAGGGAATGATATTGAGCCAGTAGGGCGTGATTGGTGGCTTTCTAATAAGAGCTCATTATTCTGCTCAGCTACTAGAATACATGATATAAGTTCAGAATATTTCTTGAACTTTCTCTCTCGATACTGCTGCTGCAGGAACACATTCGAGGCATGAAATGTAGTAAAAGTCTTCTCTAGCATATCATCATCGGTGATTTTCTCACCGCATAATTTTAATACTGAGCTTATTTTAAAAAGTGCCGAATTATACTCACTAACACTTTTATAATCTTGCAACCTCAGGTGCATCCATTGAGAACGAGCTCTTGGGAGGATGACAGTCTTCTGGTGTTCATACCTCTCCCTTAAATTGTTCCACAAAATATAGGGATTTTTTACTGTGAGATATTCAGTTTTCAATTCTTCATGAAGATTGTGGTGAAGGAAAATCATTGCTTTAGCACGTTCCTGCAGGGATGCTTGATTTCCTTCTTTAATAGTTTCTCCCAGGTTTATTGCATCAAAATGTATTTCAGCATCAAGTATCCAGGATAAATAATTTTTCCCAGATATATCAAGAGCAACAAATTCCAATTTTGTAAGATTTGCCATTTTCTACACATATAAATAATGAAATAAATATGTGTATCTCATATTTATAAATTCACACAGATAATCATCAATAAAGTATATTAAAGACTTCAAATAATATATTGAAAAACTTATAGAGGAATAAGGCCACTAGTTTCAGAATTGGTAGAACCGTCGTTCTGATAACGTGTTATAGGCTTTGAAACTTCTATTTATAAGTTTTGAAATTACTATGCAAGTTATTATGCAAGTCACTATACAAGTCACTATGCGGAATTTAAAATAATAACGGTGGAGTCATTTACATAATTTAATGGTGGGACAGAGGGCAGCTGATAATTTCGTTCGTTCATTACAAGAGCAAAATAACTCATCATAATAACATTATTCAATTTTAAAATATAATTGTGGAAAGAGAGAAGAAAAGTCGAAATTTATAGTGAGCCCAAGCGCCAAGCGGGTCGGAGTTCGGAGTACCGCACGCCAACTTTGATATATTTTTTCGCAGTCTCACAGGTTGGTACTGCACGGGCAACTAGAAAGCCGACCCTTCTTCAATTTCATCCCCTCTATGGCCTCGCCGTCCGATCCTTCCGGCCAGTAAGTTCCTTAACAACAAACCAAACGCCCACATCCATTATTTTTTTATTATTGAAGATTGATCTGTAAAACCCATCAATCTTTTAACTATTCTGTCAATTTGCGTGCATGAATTTATCAAAGGGAAGCCGCGATAAAAAGGCAACGGAAAGGACCCCCATTTAAGTTCTTGTTTCCACTTGTCTACGCCCCTGTCCTTCCTCTCAGTAAGTCTCGCCTTTCCTTTTAATTTCATATATTCAATTGTGCAATTTCAGCCTTTTCAAATTGAGTAATAGTTACAATACAGTTTGTGGGAATTTTGGTTTTCAGTCCGACTCTCTCTGAGGAAGAACCCAGTTTTAAGGGACCGTTTGTTTACGCTTGTGCTGGCAGGGGCATTTGCTCATGGCATGTATTTGGTGTATCCTTTTCAATTTGTAGGTGTTTTTTGTGTTACTATGCTATCTGATCCTGGGTTGCTTTTACCAATTGATTATATTGCGAAGGGATGAATTAATTTTTCACCTTGTGTGTTGTATGCCGTATCGAAATTGAAAAACTCTTTCTTTTGATATAAATTTTGTTTTGTTGTACTGCTTCACTAAAACCACTCTGCAAGCTGTGTTAGATTCGTGATACAATGACTATAACTATTATGTATCAGGAAGGAATACTGTTGTGATAAAATGAATTAAATTTCCTGATGGTTCCTCCTGGACTTCGTTTATGACCAGAGCAGGTTGGTACTTGGCATTGATAGTTTCTACTACTTTTGATTTATTGAATAAAATAGATATAGCTTTCTTCCTCAGAAAGATGGGTGATCTTTCTTCTTCCGTGTTTGAGCAAGGCAACTATCCCAGCTCTGGAGATTGTGTCCCTCCATGCTTGCACCTGAAAGAATCTTATTGAATACAAGTAGTTGGGTAATTGAACAAGTGGAATTAATTTCATTGTATTTGAAGCACTTCTTAATGTGTGCATATATTTAGAAATTTCCTAGCTCCAATAGTTATAAATGTGTCAGTTTGGTGGTTAGGGAATAGAGGTCTTAGTATAAAAGCATGCACTAGATCATATATATGATACTTAATATGATAAGGATAAGCGTAGATGATGTATGTGATCTCACATTGCTTGAGAATGAAAAGCTCTTGCTCTTTGTAAGATTTCAATGGGACTTCAATTGTATCATTAATTAGTCCTTTTAGAGTATAAGTCATGTGATTTAGGTATTTGATTAGGGCGTTAAAAATGGTATCAAAACTTATCTCAATCAGAAATGTGAGACTTGAGCAGTGCCACCTGTGACAGGATGGCCCGGCGAAGACATCGAAAATTTAAGGGGACTATATTGTGATACTTCATATGATAAGAATAAAGGTATGTAGTATATGAGATCTCACATTGTTTGAAAAGAAAAAGTTCTTACTCTTTATAAAATTTTAATTAGGCTCCAATTGAAGTATAGGTCACGTAGTTTGGGCCTTCTATTATGGCGTTACAATATCTTCATATTTTTATTGGACATTATATGATAGTTATAAAAAAATACCTATAAAAAATAGATATACCTTTCCTCAGAAAGCTGGGTGATCTTTCTCCTTCCGTGTTTGAGGGAGGCAGCTATCCCAGTTCTGGAGATTGTATCCCTGCATGTTTGAACCTGAAAAAATCTTATTGAATGCTAGTTGGGCAATTGAACAAGTGGAATTAATTTCATTGTATTTGAAGCATTTCTCAATGTTTACATATATTTAGAAATTTCCTAGCTCCTATAGTTATAAATGTGTCTCTTTGGTGATTAGGGAATAGAGGTCTTAGTACAAAAGCATATTCTAGATCATATCTTCATGTTTATTTGGATACTATACAATAGGTATAAAAAAAAAATACCTATAAAAAATATTGGATACTACATGGTAGATAAAAAATAAAATAAAAACCTATGACTTATTTTAATAAAAAAATCTATTTATCATCCCCACACATCACTTTTTTTTTATTATTATTTTTTTGTCTTACCAAATGTGTGGTATATAGATGATGACTTGAAGAATTTAATAAGTTTAAGAAGAATAAAATAAAATAAAATTTTGAAATTTTAAATTTTAAAAATAAAAGAAAGAAAAAAATTGTGGTATATAGCGTGTGAGGATGATGAGTAGCAAAATTATTTTTTAATAGCTTATGAAGCATGGCGTAATGGAATTTGTACTTGTCAAAAAAGCATGGCATGGTAGAATTTGTATTACTTCTTAATTTGTCTAGGCTCTAGCAATTTACAGTGGCTGTCACTATGACGTTTCATGTTGACATTGAAAGATTAATTTCTATTTCTAAATACTTTTTTTTAATACAAGTAATTCTCTTTTTAAGTACTAAAGATCATTTCAGCATGCCCATCTCCTATAAGGTGGCAATAAGATTTTTTGGGAAGTTTTGATGTTTAAGAATTGGTAGGTCCTTGTAAAAATTTTTTTGGTTTCACAAAGATATAAGGAGCATTATCAGTATGGTTAGGATGCTCTGGTTAAAGCATGTTGAACATATTTGCCAGCTGAAGTCATGGGGATGTCATCTGCATGATTATCCTCTGCTCTCATAACCAAAAAGGGAAAAAAAAAACATGGAGTTTCGTATCTGAACTGCTGTATGTATGTTGTTGCAGTCTAATGTCTTTTCTCATCATTCATGATAATTGAAACACATAAAAGTGAGATGTATGTTTTTCATCTTTTGGAGTTTGAGAACACAATTTCACCAATAACAAGTCATTTATTTTGGAACTGACCAGAAGTAATGGCATTTCTTGAACCTCTGGCAAATATGTGGACAAGAGTTGGTCTGAAATAATATGAAGTGCAAAATTGACAGCTTTGTAAAAAAAATTACCTTGCGGTACTATTTTCATCCCTGTGGCATAACTACTGACCATTTATAATTGTTGGGATGGTTATGCATTATTTGGCTTTTGGTTGCATTTGAATTGGCTTTCGACCAGTCTTTCTTCATTCTTGCCTTTGGTGGAAGCAATTTGGATTTGGCTACAATGTTCTTCGCGCCCCTTCATTTTTACTCCATGTTCAAAAGATCATATTCCTCCTTGCAATGCTTATCCTTTTATTGAACTGTCTTTCTTATATTATCCAGACTCAAATAGGCAAATAAGTTGCACTGAATTATGAGGAACTACAACTTTGTTTTATTGCGGTGCTATTTCAAGAATTTGTCATTCTATGTGGTCTTGGAACCTCTCACTGTTGACAAGGACCCTATATTTTTTGTATTCTATATGTTTTATTGTTTTCCTTTATAGACATACGCAGAACGGATCAGTACGATATAGAGAGCAAGTGAAAGCTAGGAGCATGGATTTAGATAATCTTATGTTTTTCTCCCCTTTAATTGATGTGCGGATGGTGTGCAGCTCAGATAATCTATTAACTTGAGGAATAGATTACGGAAAATGGAAATTTTGACTGTATTTTCTCATCAATTAAACTGTAGTTGCTGCATCTTGTACTTTTTTTTTTTTTTCATTTAGCCAAACATTTGAGACCTGCAACGTGTTGCATCTCATGTTGAAACTGAAATAATAGCCATTTGCCAAATGGTGAAGCTGCTTTTCTTTTCTTTTCTTTACACAAATTTCATATTTTTGGAACATATTGCTGAGGTTTGAGAGGAATTGTGCAATCTTAAATCCATTGTAGTTTTTGCTGTGGTAGAGGGGTCCTTCAATTTGAGTTTTAGAATCCCAGTAAACATTATGGTTGGAGGAAAGTGCTTGAATGGTGTGTTTAAGAATGAACGACTCAAATACAAAGGTTTGGTGGAGCTGTCTACCATGGGATATCCATCATTCTTGAATTTATCTCTATAGGTTTGGTTAATAGTGTATCTATATCCAGGTCTCAGTGTAAAAGCTAAGGTCTTGCTTGGTTACACATATGAGATGGGATAAAAGATTAAAAATTGAATAAAATATTATTAAAAATAATTTTGTTCATACTATTTTTATTTCAAGATTAATTATATAAGGGGAGATGAGATAAGATAATTTGACCTGAATAACTTAACCAGGTTTGATGACTTCTGAGATGGCTATACAACATTTGCTAGCCAATTAAAACCTAACACGAATTTCACTCATCTTATAATTTATTTATGAGGAATGTTATACATAAGCCTACATATTATACATTATATAATTTTTTTTTTGTTTTTTACAATTTTTTTTGAATTTTTTATTTTAAAACTAATTGAATTCTCTATTCATTATTTATATATTAAATATTTTATTAAAAAAATCATATGGTATGTGGTGTATAAGTTTATGTGAACATTTTTTCTTTATTTTTTAAATGAGATGGTTGAGGGGGAAGCAAAATACCACGTGGTGACTTCTAATTTGTTGACTTCTATGTTATTCAACAATGACATACTATGTCGTTGAAGGTCTTCACAGGAAATTGGTAGATGGACTAATTTGCAGAGTTCCTCGAAATTTATGGATGAATTGTACGAAAAATAAAATTCGAACAAATTTTTTTCTAAGGAAATAAGAGGGGCAAGAAAAACTCCCAAAAAAAAAAAATGGAGGAAGAAAAGTCTGGTCAAGAGTGTACGCTTTTTGGTGGACCACTTATAGCTGGCGCTTTTCTCAACTTTCTATGTTTCTATAATGTCTTATCTTTTTTTTTTCTTTTTTTGGCAAGCAAATATCATATATTATATATAAAGAAAAAAGAGTCTAGCTCTTACATAATTTTTATACAAAATGTGGGTCAATTTTACTATAAGAAAAGTCATAAATTAGGAAGAATTTGGAAAATAAGGATATTGCCTTGTCGTTGTTCATTATACCAAATCATGCACGCATCAGTTCTACGAACGATAAATTTTCCTTGCACTCTGTTAAGTTTCTGTAATGTCTTATCTGTTATTTATATGTCTATAAAAAAATAAACGATGAAATGCAACATTTAGAGTAATCATGCATATAAATTTTAAACTAAGTTTTTGTTTAAAATTTAAATTGAATTGAGATCAATTTAATTTAGTCTAATTAAATTATAGTTAAAATTTAAACGTTTAATTTTTAAATTATTAAATTTATTTCACTTCAAAATATCTTTATTCGTAAAATTCGTAATTTTTTTTTTTACTAAACTTCTTATATGCAAAATTTATATTCCCAACTGTTACCCGAAGTTGATGTTTTTGTTTCCTTTTCTCCATAAGACTCCAACAAAGAATGATTGTGCAATTTTATTTTCCCAACTCTTTAGCCATTATTGCTTTGAATTTAGGATTAAGTAATTTCCCAATCTAATCAAACAATCATTCTACATTTTAAATCCTAAATTACTCAAATTATCAAAAGATATAATATTCATCTTTCGTCAACGTTTTGTAGATTTGTAGAGAGAGAGAGAGAGAGAGAAAGAGAGCGCGCGCGATAATTAAACCTGATCCAATTGTTAGCTGCTAATCTGCTCTAAGTTGAATCTTCGACAAAAAGCAAGCTCTGAAAACACCATTATATATCTTTATCCATAAATTCTACATCGTCGTGTCCATCACGCACTTAAGTAACAGTATTAACTACGTAATTACATCACCTACTACTAACATTTTCCACTTTTCCTTATCTTAAATCTTGCAAGAAAAGATTAAATGGAAATTTCAAAAAAAAAAAGAAACGAAAAAAGATAGGAACTACGGATCTCCAAATATATCCTTAGCTCGCCGCAGATCACATATCGGAACGTTTCTTGAAATCCGAGGCTAGGCGGGAGGCGATGGCGGAGTGGTACATGACGTCGTGAAACGACTCCGTCTCCTTCGTCATCATCCGGAGCTGTCTCGCCTTCTCCTCGGTGAAGGAACCCGGGGCGAACCTGGTTCGGGAAGACTTCAGGTCAAGATCATGGTCCGATTTCTCGGAGCCGCTGTGGATCTGCTTGCTGCTTCCAGAGTCGATGTAGTCGGGTTCAGCGGACCATCCGAAGATCGGGGTCCACCAGTTGGGCGACGAGGCGCTTGTTGGACGGTTCTGGTCGGGATTCCGGTGGTCCGACGTCGCGCAAGCTCGGATCCCGGCTGGTCGGAAGGGCATGAGATTCGCAGCCATATAGAACGGATTCGGAGAGAGAAAACTTAAGATTTTCAGAGAGTGTGTGAGAGAGCTTTTCTAAACAGCGAAAATGGAAAAGAAGGTGAGGGGGTGTCGGGGGTTTTACTATTTTTAAAGGGTGGAGGGATGGAAAACGGATAAGATCGGCCACGTGGTGGTTTGATATGAGGGGGTTGTGGGTTTCCTTTCGCTTTTTTAACGACCTTTTTACCGGCTATTCCGGTCACTTTTGCACCTTCTTTAAGGTTTCAGGGCCCGCAAAGGCATCTCGCACGGCTTTGTGACTCGATTCCTCACCGACCGATGGCCGGAATTTGTCATTTAGGGGAGGATAATATTGGATTCTGGTTTCACTTTTCAATTTATTCTTTAATCTAGAAAATAGATGATTATAAAAATTGTTGAACATGTATCAACGATTCAACTATTAGTATAATATATAGTAATATGTTAAAAAAAACTAAAAAATATATAGTAAAATTCTTTAATATTAAAGTTCAAAAATATAATATTTTGTTCTGTAATTCAAAATCACTCTTTTCATATTTCAAAAAAAAAAATCACTCTTTTCATTTATTTTCTGCTAAAAAAATTTAGAACTTGTTTAGATATTTAAAATATTTTAGAATTTTGATTAATACTAAAATAATTTGTTAATAATAATGAATGAGTAATGCTAGATACATTCTAATATTTTTGGACTCTTTTATAGTCTAACTTAAAAATAGATAAAAAAAATTATTATTCTATTAATGACTTGACCAAAACATCTTTAAATCAAAATAATTCTAAACCAATCTCCTATTTATCAATGATCTTCTGGGTGCTCAAAGATTTTTTATTTTTTTTGTTTTTTTTTTTCACTTCCAATGAGCAATATCATATATATGTTTGGATTTTTTTTATTATTATTTATTGTTAGTATTTTTATATTTCAGCAAAATTTCTCAAATTATTTCTTCGTGCACACACCCACGCCTATAGGCCATTCATTATCTTCTTCTTTCCTTCCATAGTTAATGGCTGCGGACACACACCTAGTTATATTTGCCTTTTTCTAAAGAGTTGAGTCATTTGTGATCTAAAACAAAATTTAAAACAAAGCTCTTTAACGTCAACCTAGGTATATTTGGTTTCGATGCTTTTGAGTTAACGACAAGGCATCCATCTTGGTTCTTTTCGCATTGCTCTACAAACTCTGATCAGCTCTGCTACATCTTCAATCTGGGGGTTAAATCAAAATAAATGCAGTTGGGTGGTTTGAGTTAAGAAATGATGGCAGGTGAGAGTTGAAACTTGAAATGCATTTGGAAGGGACTTCTTAGTTGGACGTAAATTAAAAATAATAAAATACAGTGTTTCATTAATGGATTGCATTGCAATCTATATCAGTAAATTGCAAATAGAATTATTCATATGCATTTCAAGAGATGAGAGATTAAAAAAAAAGTTAAATAAAAAATAAACTAAATTAAAGAATGATTTGAATATATTTTTCAATATAATCTTTATTTTAAAATTTAAAAAAGTTATATTAATTTTTATATTTTATTTTAAAATTTATAAAAGTTGTCATGATTAAGTAATAATTTTATACAATAATAATAATTATTTTATAAAAAAGTTAAAATTTTAATATTAGTATTTTATATATGAATAATATTTAAAAAGAAAATTTTGAGATTTTCCCAATCTTATTTCATTGTCTAAACTCTAAACATGTCCTTAGTTGTAACATCATGCAATTGATTTATACATGTCAAAGACCACCAATTTGCGTTAATGAGAAAAGAATCATTTAGGCCTCTGGTGCGGTTAAGTCTTGATCGGTGTTATTTAAAATTCTCGAATGTGGTCTAGAGTGGCGCTAGAGTGTCCATACGTATAACCATTTCAACAAGTGAAAAATACATACAACAAACATAAATGGAGAGTTTGATGCACACATGTATGAGTTTGGCATACAATCTATGTCTACGGATTGTTTGGAAGGAAAAATCTATTATAAAAGATATATTTTATAATCTCTCATAATTCACAAGAGAAATAAGCTAATGATCATTGTTACCTAGAGAAAAATATAAAATTTGTTGTATAATAGGTGGATGACCACTAATTACCACACATGATTTGTTGTAAACTTAACCATTCATATATGTGAATTGGTTATTGTGCATATAAAAGTTTGTTGTGCTTACCACTTGGTTGTTGAGCATGTGAGAGTTTATTGTACTTGTCACTTGGTTGTTGAGCATGTGAATTGATTAGTACAACCACCATGTAAGTTACTTATAAAAGAGATCTTGAGAATCATTTGTAAGAGAGAAGAACAGAAGTGGAGTGAATGATATTAAATTCTTGAAGAACAAAGTATTTTGCAATCTCTCAATCTTCCTTCTTCTCCTTTGCAATATTTCAATCATTTATTATTCTTCTTTAGTTTCATTACACGTTATCAGCACGAAATTCTATCGATACTGAAGCTAGTAGTCTTCTACTTCAAGTAAGTTTTTCAATATATTATTTGCAGTGCGAGATGGATATAAAAGGTAATATTGCTGAATATTACTTGATAAAATTATTCTTTTATTCTGATGATTATGTGAATATATTTCTTAGATCCAGAAATTTATTTTTGTGATTCATAAATATAAAAAATATTAAATCTTATAAAATTGAGATTTATTACTATTGACATTTCTGAAAAAAAGTTATTTATCTAGATCCTTGATAAAATCTATTTGGATATGATGAACTTGGGAAATATAATCAAAGAAGAAAATCACGTGTTCCTGTAGGACCGTACTGTGTATCTCATGGTAAAAAATCATCTTATTATGTGAAATGATTTAAAAGAGATATATGAGTACCAAAAGATGTAATTCTCCTAAAAGATCATTATGACTTATTGCATCTGAAGTTGCAAAATTTTAAAAATGGTAGTAAATATAACTCTGCATTTTTTAAAATCAGCTCAATATTAAAATTATGCAGCGAGAAGGTCACTTATGATGATATTTTAAAAGAAGATATATATTATTTTTAATATTTCGAATGTGTTCTTGCAATAACAATATCGAGAGCGAAAGTTCAACAAATATTTTGAATTTTTATTTTGTCTTCTAAGTAATTAACCTAAATAATGAGTTTTTATTAATAAATTACCAGTTACATCTTATTAATGATATTAGATTTACACCATTTCCAGAAATAAAGAGTACATCATTTCAAAAGAACTAAAGGCGTAGACGTGATAGAAAACTATATAAATGTTAGTCCCAAAAGTGACAACACTAAAGATGAAATTAATATACCGTATCACCAAAAGTGATCAAACTCAAAGAAGAGTAAAAACTTTCAGAATAATTTTTCATAGAAAGATGAAGATGTTTGTCATAAATGTGGTATGACTGAACAGTGGTCACGTACCTGTTGTATGGTCAAACACTTGATTTACTCATACTAAGCTTTTATACATTATAGTAAAACTTTATCATGTTTTAAAGTAACAAAAAGTCGGTGCCAGAAGCACGACAAGAAATTACTTGGAATAATAAAACACTATCTAAATTTGATACTCTTACAAATGAATAAACCAGAAGTTCATAGGTTACATATTTGTAAAGTGTTGTAAATTATTTGCTTGATGTATTTACTGATACTAAAACTGTTGTAAAATCATATATTACTGCTGTTAATGCTTAAGCAAGAATTGAAATCCCTGAAAGACAAATTGTTAAAATAACAATAGATGAGTCTAAGACACACCTAAAATGTTGAAAACCTATTGGTGCAAAAGAGAAAAGAAAAAGAAATTAAATTAGTACTCCTGAAAAGATCGTACTTACAAAACAAGTAATAAGATCTATCCAAACATTCTGTACAAAAGAGAAACTTCTAAAAAGTACAAACCTTCTGAAGAGGAACTACTGAAGAGTATAAATTTCCTGAGGAGGAATTCCTAAAGAGTACAAACCTCCTGAAGAGAAAATCTTGAAAAGTATAATCCTCCTGAAGAGAAAAACCCTTGAAAAAACTTTTCATGAAATGTTTTCTTGAAAATGAACAAGTATTTGAAAATAATGAGATCTCAATACATTTCACGAGTTTTGGATAAATAAAATCGTCGTTGACAACATATTTTCATATAAGATGACCATTGACATTACTAAAAGTAGTGAAGAAAATGAGTCAAAAACCGTCGAAGAATGTCGACGCAAAAATAATTGGCCAAAATGGAAATCAGTTATTGAAACTAAATTAAATTCGCTAGTAAAGCAAGATGTATTTAGACTTGTTCTCCAAACACCAAAAGGTGTATACCTGTCAGATATAAATGAGTATTTATACGAAAACATAATGAGAAAAATGAAATTGTGCGGTACAAAGCACGATTTGTTGCACAAAATTTCCTGTAGAAACCTGAGTTTAGTTATGAGGAAACATATTTCCTTATTATGAATGCAATCTCATTCATATTTTTAATCGGTTTAGTTATTATAAAAGGATTATATATGCAGTTAATAGATGTGATTACTGCATATTTATAAGGATTATTAAATTATGACATATATAAAGATATACAATACTTGAAGCGTCTAATCCAAGTACATTTAGGAGTATGTACTTTATAAAGTTTCAAAAATCTTTATATGGGTTAAAACAATCCAGACACATGTGGTGAATCAGCGAATATCTATTGAAAGAAGAATTTGAGAATAATTCCATATGCCCATGTGTTTTTATCAGAATCCGGATTTGTTATTATTGCAGTTTACATTGATGATTTACCTTATTAGAACTCCAGAAGAGATCACAATGACTGTTATGAAGAATGTATTTGAAAAATGAAATATCTTATTATTCAAATGCTAAATGAGTTATAAAAATTTGAGATTTCTTGTCTCATCTCTCAAATACATTTGCTCTTCATAAAAAAACATATCATCATTATCTAAAGGATTAGGTAGTCAAAATGAAAAGACAAACAAAGATTTTAAATCTTTATTTTGTTGTTTTAACTCTACAACTTTGTTGTTAGAGTCTTGAACGAGTCGTTGAAGTATGGAAACCTTCTCGTTAAGCTCCTCAATATCACGATTTTTAAATTATAACCGGTTGGAAAATCCAACAATAGAGGAGGAGTATCGAGTACCGAGAGTCACGAGCTCATAAACGGCTTTACGACCTGACCTATTAGCCAGATCATTTGCTTGCTGTAACATGGCACCCACGAAAAATGCAGGAACAACTTATAACTAAGATGAAGGATATCTCATATGTTGATCGTGAGAAATATTGAAAGGAAACTGATGAGCCATTGAAAATTTGTAAAATAAGAATGTAAATACAGATGAATTATAGATATGAGAATAATATTTGATGCAAACTAAATGAAGTTAAAGATGATTCTTATAAAAATGAAAATAAGAACAAGACAAATCATCATCTCTTTAAATCTCACTTAGTCAAGATTACAAGATATGCTGGATGCATAATTTCAAAAGCCAGCGAGATTAATTGCAGTTATCCATATTTTCTTGTAAATGATGAACGTCTGCTGTTAGCTGCTGTTGTTGACTTTGTATTTGAGCTCTCTCTCATTCCAGCTCTTATATTCGTATTTTCAGGTCACGAGAATACTAGTTTACAAATTTCTTCAGCTCCTTATTTTTTTGTCTTAAATTTTTATTTTTTATATCTTTAGTTGCAAGCGTTTGATGCTGCTCAGATATTTGATTTTTAAGATGATCAACCTCACTCGTTCTCGACAGCATATTGAGCACTGAGGGTTATTAATATTGCAACAATTTCAGGATCAGTTTTACTAAAAAGATATATCTCTGCTCTTATCATGGTATTTACAGCCTTAGGAGAAAATATGAGTGGCTGAAGTATAAAAAGTTCATGATTCAAATCTGAGATATTAGAATTTCTATCAGATATAATATCGTTCTGGATGAACAACAATTAAATCTATGAACAATGTGAGTTTTTTTTTCGCTAGAGTAAACCAATGGTAAAATAGTTATATTTAAATAGTAATCTGAAACCTTTAAATCTCTTCAAGATCACGTTTGTCAACAATGTCAAGCGGATTTTATTTTCCGCCGAACTGATAAAATTAGACCTCAAGATTTTACAGTTTTTATCATATATAGATGGTCTCCAATGCTCTTTCCACTGTACATAAACAAATTCGCCCTAATAACTCCGAATGAGGGGGATAAAATTTTAGATGAGAATATTATCATGTTCTCTCTAATGCATTATTTAAATGAAAATCATGTTTAAATTCTTAACCTGTTATATATGTTTAAATCATGTTTACTTATTACTTGAAACACTAACGCATATTATCAGGGAGAGTTTAAGTATTACTGCAGATATCAGTTTCTATTAAGTCTGTCAACCAAATATTATCTTCTACATATTCAAATCACTCAGAAATTATTACAATTCATGAAACAAGTAGAGAGTGTATTTGGTTGAGATCAATGACTCAACATATCCAAAAAAGTGATATTTCAATAACAGCCCAATAATTTTATATGAAGATAATATTGCTTGTATCACTCAAATCAGAAGAAGATATATCAAAGATACGATCAAGTGATAATCTGATAGAATTATTCAAGAAGACATTACCAACTGCGACATTCAAGAAAAATTGTGCAGATTATTAGAATGTGAAGACTTAAAGATCTATCGTAATACACTTTTCAGGGAGACTAAATGTCTTGAAGACTTGTACTGATTGTACTCTTTTTCCTTCGCTGAGGTTTTGTCCCACTGGGTTTTCCTTTGCAAAATTTTAATGAGGTAATCTTAGAGCACTTGGCGATACATAAGAATACTGTACTCTTTTTCCTTCGCCATTGATTTTTCTTCCTACTGGATTTTTTATTGATAAGGTTTTAACGAAACAGATTTTTTATAGATGGTCATCTAAGGGGGAGTGTTTTATTATAGTTGAATGACCACTAATTACCACACATGGTTTATTGTAAACTTAACCATTCATAGATGTGAATTGGTTGTTATGCATGTGAGCGTTTGTTGTACTTGCCACTTAGTTGTTAAGCATGTGAGAATTTGTTGTGCATGTGAGAGTTTGTTATACTTGTCACTTGGTTGTTAAGCATGTAAGAGTTTGTTATACTTGTCACTTGGTTGTTGAGCATGTGAATTGATTAGCACAATCACCATGTAAGTTGCTTATAAAAGTCTGCTAAAAAAATTGAAAAATTAAAAAATGTGTTTATTTTTTTTATGATTTTGTAAGATAATATTAAATTTATTTTTTGTTGACTCCCTCTCTAAAAATATTTTGGTCTCTCTCCACAAAATTAGTCTAATGTAAAAATAATATACATCTCCTATAAAATAAAATGATATAATAAAATGATAATATATTTTTATCATAGATAAAAATAAAAATAAAAAATGAAGTTGGATGATTTCTAATATATTTTTAATATATTTTCATTATGATGACATGTTTTTATCATGTTATATTATTTTTTAATACATAAGTTTCATTAAATGTAATTTATTTTTATTATAGATCTTACTATCAATTTTTTTTAATATCTCATAAAAAATTATATACAAATAAAATAAAATTATATTTTATATATTTTATTTTAATTTTATCTGGCCCCTCTTAATATCTCACTCAAATCACCATGTAAGTTGCTTATATTTTATATATTTTATTCATAATAACTTATAAGTAATAAGTGTATTATTATTATTTAATATTTTTTAAGAGTAAGTTTTTTTAATATTTTTTGGTTTAAATATGTGATAAATACGTAAATTAGGCTGAAAATAATTAAATTTAGGCCAAAAATATATATTTGATCACTGCAGAATTTTGAGTCAAATTTAGTTCATTAAATCATATCAAGTATCCCTGGACCGGACCGCCTCTTAACTAAACTAGATCGGACTGGTATGGACCGAATAGGAACCCGATCCAATCCAAGATGAAAAAATTTCTTGACTGAATAAAATCAGTCAACATCTTTCTCAGACCGGACTGAACCATTTACGCCCCTAATAATAGGCAAGAAAATATCTTGGTCCCTTTTTACAAGCTATTTAGTAAATTTGCAACCTTATTTTTTCTATTAGTGACACTTTTCCTTTCAAGTCTTCCACTAGCTAATTTCTTTGTATAAATTTTGTTAGTAAATAAATATATACTACAATCAAGTTAACAATTAGGAGTGAAGGCAACAACTCTCACTCACATGCCTAAATCTATCTATATTATAGAGACTTTATAATATTCAACCTTATAACAAAAAAGCTTATTTTTGTTTATTTAATTTTTATCATTTGCTTATGTTCTTATAATGGATTGGTAGAACAATATTAACTTTTTGTTATTTGATCGGTTTTGAGTGAGTGCAATACTTATGAGTAAGATTTGAATGTCTACTTGATGACTGCGTAAAAGTGCACTTTAAATATCTTAATATTTGATTAAATTGTAAAGAATGAAAATAGAAATGATTGAATTTCACTTATTTTATTTAATTAAATTTTTTATTTACATTGAGATATCTTTAAATATTATTTATTTTATTTTATTTTATTTTATTTATTCTATGTTTTTATGTATTTATTTTTATGTATTTTTATGTATTTATCTTGATTTAATTATCTGCTGCAATATCGCTTCCTGAATATGTTGTCGTCGTTAGATTTTCTCAATGTGAATAACAATTTGTGTGATTTAAAGTGATAAGTGATTTTCTAAAGAGTTACATTTGTTTTAATTTTTGGTTTATAATTTTATATCTTCTGATTGAAAATTACAGAATTGAATTCTCAATTAAGTTATCAGTGAATTGAAAATAATTAAAATACCAGATATGTGCAAGGGATTCCCGACACTCTACTGTTCGTCAACTTTGATTATTTTTTCATTAATTATTTTGTTTAATTTCAATTTTAATTTAAAATTAATTTTTCTTTCCTCATTAATCATTTAATTTTTTTGTTTATTTTCTATTTTACTATTTTTTAATTGTCTCCCTGTGAAATCGATACCCTAAAACTGAACTATAATTACCGCATTATTTTTTGGACGTTATCAAATTTTGGCGCTGTTGTTGGGGAGACGGTAGAAGAATTGTTAGATACATTTTTTTTTTCAGCAGTTTGTAAAGGCGGTAACTTCGTTCTCTCTTTTTACTTGTTCCATTATTTTATTTTTATTTTTCTCTTTCATAGTTTTTTTTTAGTGCCGCATTTTTTTTAATTTTATTTTGCATGTGTTGCCCAGATGACTAACACAAGAGGGGGGGTGAATTGGGTTATATTAAAAAATTAATACTTATAAACTAAATATACAATATAAAATATAACCAAAATATAAAGCAGTAGGAAATATAAAGAGTAGGGTAAGAGAAAGCAAACTCAGTATTTTTACGAGGTTCAGCCCCACTGCCTACGTCCTCGCCTCAAGCTACCCCTTGAGGATTCCCAAATCCACTATTCAATCTCATTTAGGTGGAGATAGAAACCTATTACACCTTTGAGCAGCACCGCTCCAAAGATTCCGTGTAGAACACCCTCTACACTTCCAATCACCTCACACTTGGTGATTCAACTATTCCCTGTGTAGAACACCTTCTACACACACAAGGGTTATACACACCCTCTTACTTCCAATCACCTCACACTTGGTGATTTAACTATTCCCCGTGTAGAACACCTTCTACACACACAAGGGTTATACACACCCTCTTACTGATACAAGAATTGATAGTGAGTAGGCTATCAGAAAACACTCCTCAATGAGTGAAATAAGAACAATACAGCACAAACTATATCTCTCTCAACAAGAACAAGAATTAAGGCTCAAAACTTTAGAAAAGAGAGAATGAGAGCTTTGAAAGAATGATGCAAAATTTAGCAATAGATGTGTAAGCTCTTGTTGTGATTTTTGCAAAACTCAAGTGAGCTATTTATAGGTAAATGAGTCTTCAATTTCAAATTTGAAAAGATTCCCATGTCAAATAAGAGCACTATTCACTTTTCAAAAAATTCAAATAAAAACATTTCCTTTTTGCATTTGTCAAAGACAACTCCATTCATTTTTCAAAGAAATCAAACCTAATCTTTTGCTTTTCATACAAGACAAAATGAGCATGATTTATTTTTCAAACCAAATCATCTTCTTTTTGCATATATCAAAAAAACACACAACCACCCTTTAAGATTTTCAAACAAATCATCTATCTTTTATATTTGTCAAAAAAACACACAACCACCCTTTAAGATTCTCAAACAAAATCATCTACCTTTTGCATTAGTAAAAAAAAAAACACACCACCTCCCTTCAAGACTTTCAAACAAAATATGCACATGTCAAATATGATAATCAATCATCTTATAAAATCAAGTTTTTATAAAAAAATATAATTTTCGAAATTATTTTGTTTGATGGTGTTATGCACATGTGAAAAACATAATTTTCAAAACTAAGACATTTAAAAATGTCTTGCATATGTGGAAAAAGTAATTTGATGTTTTATGAGAAAAAAGAGTAATTTGGAGCCTTAATCCAATTTCTAATTTTATCAAGAGATGTACAAAAATAATCTATGAGCTTCATTTGTAGACTTGATATCTTTCTTGCTCATGCTTGATTTCTTGATGTGTTTAGCTCCCTTCATGCATAGACAACTTGAGCTTGAGTTTTCAATATTATTTGTTATCATCAAAATTTATACGTAAATACGAGACTTGAAACATTGGGTTCAACAATCTCCCCCTTTTTGATGATGACAAATACTTAGTAGAAATCTGCGACCTGCAGTAATACTTAAGCTCCCCCTGAAAATATGCGTTAGTATTTCAAGAAAAATATAAACATGATTCTAGCATATATAACAGGGTAGTATAATACTAGTATAAGACTTCTCCCCCTTTTGGCATCATTAAAAAGGAACCGTAATTGGTTTCAATAAGATTTTTTTTTTTTTTTCGTAATAAGCAATAATCAAATAAAACGGTACGTTAGAGAGTAGAAGTTGGAACCACCCGTGCCCGACAAAACCTGCAAAGGTTGAAGCCGAATTTTATTATCTCGGTGCGGAAGAAGATTTAAATCCGTTTGATGTTATTGACGAATTAGATATTCCAGAGATTTGAAGTTGAATAATTAAAATTATTCGTGTCCGACAAAAACAGCAAAAGCTACAAGCCTAACTCTGGCAATGCGGTGCGGAGCCATGCATGTCCGACAAAACCTGCAAATGTTGGAAGTCTAACTCTGGCAATTCGGTGTAAAGCCACGCGTATCTGACAAAACCTGTAAAGGTTGGAGGCCTAACTCTAGTAGTCGGTGCGAAAGCAGATCAATCGCCTGATGTTGTTGACAAACGGATTTGAAGGCTCTGAGTTTCTATAAAAAAATCATTTTCACCTATCGGATACCAAAAAAAAATTGCTTCTTGACCTAAATTCTGTTTCTCCATAACGATAGAATGGCCGAACAATTCTCTTCTACTAATGTTCCAGACTTGAATCAGGAACCCTTGACGCATCAACCATCAATCTTCTCTCCTAAGGCCGTCAATGCCATGATAGGAGTAGAGAACCGTTTTTCTAGTAAGAAAACTTTTGACAATGTGTGTCCAGTATATCTTATATTTCTTTTGACTAATAAGATTTGAAGAGACAATAGTTTGTCTTGTTCTTTATGCTATCTCTATAAAATGAATTTTTAAAGTTCATCCGATTTGCATCAAATCTTATTCTCATCTCTATAACTCATCTGCTTTCCTTCAATATTCTCGCTTTAAGTTTTCAATTCTTTTCTCAATGGCGCATTCTTCTAACATTCCTCTAGATGCATCCATGAGGTATTCTACATCTCAATCTCATGTCCTTTCTGCAGCTACCATTGGCGCCATGTTGCAGCAAGAGAACAATAGTTTGGCTAATAAGCCAGACTCCGATGCTATCTACGACTTGGTGAGTCTTGGGACTCGCTACTCATCCTCTATTGTCGCTTTTTCCCAGCGGCTACAAGTCAAAAATCATGAGGTTGAAAAGCTTAAAGAACAAATTGTTGTACTTCAACGAATTGTTCAAGAGTCTCACACAAGGGAAGGAATCCTTCGGCAGAAGAATAAAAAGTTGAAATCTCTATTGGATTCTTCATTCCGCTTGCCAGTTCCCATGGATAGGGATGACATGATATTGTATGAAGAGAATGAGCGTCTCAAACATGAGGCTAAGAACCTCAAGTTTATGTAAAAGTATTTAAAAAAATATCTCTCTATTTTTATGAACTCTGATCTATCTTTCAAGAGATATTCATAACATGCATCATACCTATTTCTCTTCTAATCATAAATAATCTATCTTCTGGTAAGGGTTTTGTGAATATATTTGCTAACTGATCGTGTGTGTTTGTGAACTCCAGTACTATATCGCCTTTTCTGCACATGATCTCAAAAAAATGATATCTTATTTCAAAGAACCAGTATAATCGGTACCTGAATAACTAATAAGATCGAAATAATGTGTTTAGGATACCATAACTCTAAGTCAATGGTATTGGCAAAATATCTAAAAATCCGCTTGACTGCAATCAAATGAGATTATTTTGGAAATGATTGAAAACGTGCACATAAACATACACTAAACATAATATCTGGTCTACCGGTTGTCAAATATAATAAGCTACCAATCATACCTCGATATACCTTCGAATCAACTAGTTTACCGAATTCATCTTTATCAAGTTTAGTGGATGAGCTCATTGGTGTTCCAGTTTCCTTAGCACCTTCCATCCCAAACTTCTTCAGCAATTTTTTAATATATTTTGATTGATGAATATCCCACTTTTTGCTTGCTTAATTTGCAATCCGAGAAAGAATATAAGCTCTCCCATCATGCTCATTTCAAATTCTTCCTGCATAGTCTTAGCAAAAACTTGGCACATATTTTCATTAGTAGCACCGAATATTATATCATCAACATAAATTTGAATCAAAAGAATATTATCATTTTCGTATATAATGAAAAGAGTTGTATCAATTTTTCCTCTTAAAAAGTCTTTTTCAATCAAAAAACTATTGAATCTCTCGTACCACGCTCTAGGAGTTTGTTTGAGTCCAAATAGTACTTTTGTGAGTTTGAAAACATGATTTAGAGAAATATGATTTTCAAAACCTAGAGGTTGCTCAACATATACCTCTTCATTTATAAAACCGTTTAAGAAAGCACTTTTAACATCCATTTGAAAAAGTTTGAAATCTTTATAACAAGCATATGCAAGTAGCATTCGAATAGTTTCTAATCTTCCGACTAGTGCATATGTCTCATCATAATCGATTCTTTCTTTTTGATTGAAACCTTGGACAACTAGTCGAGCCTTATTTCTAGTAATGACTCCGGACTCATGTTTCTTGTTTCTAAAAACCCATTTTGTTCCAATAATAGTATGATTTTTGGGTTTAGGAACAAGTGTTCAAACATCATTTCTTTCAAATTGATTAAACTCTTCTTACATAGCTAGAATCTAAGATTCATCAAGAAGTGCTTCATCAATATTTTTAGGTTCAATCTGAGATAGAAAAGCAGTATGATTGCAAATATTTCTAAGAGATGATCGAGTACTTACACCTCGTGAAGGTTCTCCTAGAATTTATTCCGCTGGATGATCTTTCACATGTTTCCAATATTTGGTTGTATCTTGTACTAAGTCTTGATGATCTTTCCTTCTATTTCCATGATCTTCCATTTTGAATTGTCTCCAAATATCACACATCCTTTTTCTTTAGAAGTGAAGTCAATGAATTTAGTTTTGTCTTCTGTCACGTATCTTGCGCATCCGTTATCTAAAAATCATTTATTTTTACCTGTAGAATACTTCATGCATACCTACAAAATCAATTAAAAACAATTCTTGGTACCCAAGTTCTTTGGGTCCTTTATTTATTAGTATTAGAAGAAATAAGATTTTTAGGTACCCATATGGCCCTAATAGTCATTGTATGTTTTCTTCTAATAGGACAAGCAAAATAATTATGACCATTTCTATTACAAAAATTGCAAATAGCATGTGACATATATGAAGAACTTGAGTGATTATAATAATATCCTTTTTTAACAAAATTATTTTTATGAAAAGAATTTTGAATATTAGATTTTGATGTAGAAGGATTATCAAAGAAGTTTTTATAAGATTTGTATTTTTGTTTTGG
The DNA here is from genome assembly GCA_036898215.1 of Platycarya strobilacea. NCBI lineage: Eukaryota > Viridiplantae > Streptophyta > Magnoliopsida > Fagales > Juglandaceae > Platycarya > Platycarya strobilacea. Next base: position 51,198,707 of record CM072546.1, read on the forward strand.
CTTATATCCCAAGCCTGCCTTATCAAAAACACATCTTTGACTACCAAGGAGTTTTTCAAAATTTCTTTTTCCATTCGTAAAGTTTTCAATAATATTTTCTAAATCAGTTTTCTTTTTCTTCAACTCAAGATTTTCATCTTTCAAAACAATACTTTCTTTTCTTAAAATATCAATTTCGTTTATTAAAGAAAAATTTTTCTTTTTCAAAACAGTATACTTAATACCCAATTTTTCAAATTCCTCATATACTTCTTCTAAAACATTTTGCAATTCTTCATATGAAGGATCTTCAATATTATCAAAATTTGTTACCTCAATGTCATCTTTAGCCATAAGACAAAGATTTCCTGATTCTCCATTGCTTGCTTCACTATCTGAGCTACTTGAATCATCATTCCACGTAGCTTTCATTGCTTTTTTGCCTTTGTTTCGATCTTTCTTTAGCAGAGGACAATCTGGCTTGATATGACCGCGTTTATTGCATTTATAACAAATTAAAGTGTCATTTTTACCTGAATCTTTCTTGGAAAACTTATTGAAGGATTTCCTTGGAGGAGTTTTATTTTTCTTTAAGAACCTCTGAATTTTTCTTGTTATCATCGCAACTTCTTCATCTTTGTCGTCATTTTCCTCATCTTCATCACTTTCACTTTCATGTGAAACAGTTTTAAGTGCCAAGCTCTTCTTTGACTTTCCTTCTTCTTCTCCTCTTTTCAATGTGTACTCATGGGTGATAAGTGACCCGATGAGTTCATTCACTTCGAGCTTCTTGAGGTCTCTAGTTTCAAGAACGCTGTCACTTTTGATTCCCAACGTTTTGGTAGAGAGTTGAGAAATTTTCTTACTATCTCCACTTTGGAATAAACTTTGCCAAGAGCTGTCAAGCTATTTATGATGTTAGTAAAACGAGTGTACATACTAGAAATAGATTCATCATCATTCATCTTAAACATTTCATATTCATGAGTAAGAATATAAATTTTTGATTCCTTGACTTGAGAAGTTCCTTCATAAGTAACTTCCAAGTTATCCCAAATTTCCTTTGCTGTAGCACAAGTCATTACTCTATTAAATTCATTACCATTGAGAGCATTATATAATAAATTCATAGCAGTTAAATTCAAAGTATAAAGTCTATCGTCTTCACGATTAAACTCTTCTTCTTCCTTTTTGACCTTTACTCCATCAACTACTTTTGTTGGAATATAAGGTCCATTTACAATACATTTCCAGATTTCTCGACCTTGAGCCTGAAGGAATATTCTCATTCTAACTTTCCAGAATGAGTAATTGTCTCCACAAAAGAGTGGAGGCCGACTGCTAGATTGACCTTCACCAAATGAAGCTGCAATGTTAGCCATAAGATCTTAACTCAAAAGATAGTTAATCTTATAATAGAGCTCTAGCTCTGATACCACTTGTTGCCCAGATGACTAACACAAGAGGAGGGGTGAATTGGGTTATATTAAAAAATTAATACTTATAAACTAAATATACAATATAAAATATAACCAAAATATAAAGCAGTAGGAAATATAAAGAGTAGGGTAAGAGAAAGCAAACTCAGTATTTTTACGAGGTTCAGCCCCACTGCCTACGTCCTCGCCTCAAGCTACCCCTTGAGGATTCCCAAATCCACTATTCAATCTCATTTAGGTGGAGATAGAAACCTATTACACCTTTGAGCAGCACCGCTCCAAAGATTCCGTGTAGAACACCCTCTACACTTCCAATCACCTCACACTTGGTGATTCAACTATTCCCTGTGTAGAACACCTTCTACACACACAAGGGTTATACACACCCTCTTACTTCCAATCACCTCACACTTGGTGATTTAACTATTCCCCGTGTAGAACACCTTCTACACACACAAGGGTTATACACACCCTCTTACTGATACAAGAATTGATAATGGGTAGGCTATCAGAAAACACTCCTCAATGAGTGAAATAAGAACAATACAGCACAAACTATATCTCTCTCAACAAGAACAAGAATTAAGACTCAAAACTTTAGAAAAGAGAGAATGAGAGCTTTGAAAGAATGATGCAAAATTTAGCAATAGATGTGTAAGCTCTTGTTGTGATTTTTGCAAAACTCAAGTGAGCTATTTATAGGTAAATGAGTCTTCAATTTCAAATTTGAAAAGATTCCCATGTCAAATAAGAGCACTATTCACTTTTCAAAAAATTCAAATAAAAACATTTCCTTTTTGCATTTGTCAAAGACAACTCCATTCATTTTTCAAAGAAATCAAACCTAATCTTTTGCTTTTCATACAAGACAAAATGAGCATGATTTATTTTTCAAACCAAATCATCTTCTTTTTGCATATATCAAAAAAACACACAACCACCCTTTAAGATTTTCAAACAAATCATCTATCTTTTATATTTGTCAAAAAAACACACAACCACCCTTTAAGATTCTCAAACAAAATCATCTACCTTTTGCATTAGTAAAAAAAAAACACACCACCTCCCTTCAAGACTTTCAAACAAAATATGCACATGTCAAATATGATAATCAATCATCTTATAAAATCAAGTTTTTATAAAAAAAATATAATTTTCGAAATTATTTTGTTTGATGGTGTTATGCACATGTGAAAAACATAATTTTCAAAACTAAGACATTTAAAAATGTCTTGCATATGTGGAAAAAGTAATTTGATGTTTTATGAGAAAAAAGAGTAATTTGGAGCCTTAATCCAATTTCTAATTTTATCAAGAGATGTACAAAAATAATCTATGAGCTTCATTTGTAGACTTGATATCTTTCTTGCTCATGCTTGATTTCTTGATGTGTTTAGCTCCCTTCATGCATAGACAACTTGAGCTTGAGTTTTCAATATTATTTGTTATCATCAAAATTTATACGTAAATACGAGACTTGAAACCTTGGGTTCAACAGCATGCATAATAGGTATAGAGACACATTAGGTTGATTTGCTTGTAGGCCTGTGATAGAGTCAAATTCAGTGTCTAATTTTTCTAATCCTTTGTTTGATAGTCATTCTGCTTCTAAAAATATGAGTGAACACGAGAATTAACTCACTAGGACCCTTCAGGATTACCTCCACCCTACACGCACAGCCACACCGCCATGCATAATGTTTTCACCCAATACGCGTCAACTTAATGTTAAAACAGGAGTGATGCAGCTACTCCCCACTTTTCATGAGTTAGAAAATGAAAATTCATATGTGCATATTAAAGAATTTGAGGAGGTAGTTGCGATTTGTTAAATTCGAAATGCAACTGATGACATTGTGAAACTTAAGTTATTTCATTTTTCTTAGAAGGATAGAGCTAAGAGTTGGTTATACTCGCTGAAACCACGATCCATTGGGTCGTGGAATGAGATGACTCAGGCTTTCTTTAATAAGTATTTTCCCCAGCATAAGACCAATGCTTTAAAAAGATAAATCTCCACCTTTGCAAAAAAAGATAGTGAGACTTTATATATGTCTTGGGAGAGATTTAAGGAGCTATTGAGTATGTGCCCTCACCATAGGTATGACAGTTGGCGTCTAGTGAGTTACTTCTATGAGAGACTCACACCTAGAGAGCGCCAATTTGTGGAGATGATGTGTAATGGTGAGTTTTTGCAAAAAAAATCCTGATGAGGTCATAGAATACCTCAATGAACTCGCTGAAAAAACTCACACTTGGATTGGACCTAGTGCGACTGAGAGCGCAAATAGGTCACGACCTACAGGGCACCAAAATGGTGGTGGAATTTACTATCTCAGAGAAGAAGACAACTTGAAGATTAAAGTTGAGGTGCTTACTAGGGAGTTAGAGCTGCTAAAGGCCAATGACTTGAAGCCAGCACACTTAGCTAATCATGCAGAGTCTTTTGGACCATGTTTTGTGTGTGGCGGAGTAGATCACCTCGCCCAAGAGTGTCCCACATTTGCTGATATGAGAGGGTTGTATCAGGAACAATGTAATGTCTTAGGTATGTACCAGAAGCCTTTTGCACCCTTCTCTGAGACCTACAATTCGGGGTGGCGTAACCATCCAGATTTTAGCTAGAAGTCTGAAAACCAGCCACTTGCATTACCTGCACAACCTACTAGATCATATCTTATACCATATCATGCACCTACATCTTCTAGGAGTCCTTTACAAGATACTTTACATGCTTTTATTGAAGCACATGGTAAAACTAACCAAAAATTTGAATATCTGATTACACAAGCTGTGGAAGAAAACAAGGAGATAAACAGTTAAGTGACCAAACTGATGAACTCCTTGAGTGTAACTGAGAGAGGTAAGTTCCCTTCTCAAGCTCAGTCCACACCTCATGGTCAACACATGGCGCAAGAGAACTTGAAAGAAGTGAACTCAATTGTGACTCGTAGTGGTATGTCGTCACACGTCCCAACAATGGACAAATCAGAGGATGTGGAGAAGGATCAAGATAGTAGTGGTGCCGACCTACCCAAGGAACCAGAGGTGACAAAGAGCCATGTTAAGGTACCATTCCCTCAAGTTTTAAAATCAAAAAAGCTAACTTTTGATCCTAACAATGAGATCCTGGAGAACCTAAGGCAGGTAAAAGTCAATCTTCCTCTTTTACATGTAATTAAACAAGTGCCTACTTATGCAAAAATTCTCAAAGATTTGTGTACAGTTAAGAGGAAGCATCATGTGAAGAATACAGCATTCTTGACAGAGCAGGTTAGTCTCTGATTGAGCAGCGAATTCCTCCCAAGTACAAGGATCCTGAGTGCCCAACTATCGCATGCAGTATTGGAAATCAAGAAATTAGGCAAACGTTGCTAGATTTAGGAGCCAGTGTGAATTTAATACCTTATTCTATTTACTTGCAGTAGGGGTTGGAAGAAATCAAACCAACTTCCGTGGTATTGCAATTGGTTGACCGTTCAGTTAAAGTACCCCGGGGTGTGGTAGAAGATGTTTTAATTCAAATTGATAAATTTTATTATCCTGTTGATTTCCTAATTCTGGACACTAGCTCTATTGTTGACACTACATTTAAAATCCCTTTGATTTTAGTTAGGTCTTTTCTTACCACTGCTAATGCTCTAATTAATTGCAGGAATGGACTCATGAAACTGTCTTTTAGAAACATGACTCTCGAGCTGAACATCTTCCATATTGCAAAACAACTAGAAGAGGATGACGAGTGCCACCAAATATATATGATTGATTCACTCATAGATAGGGAAGTTTTCACAACTCGTGATTCTGATCCTCTTGAGTATTTCATTGTCAATTCTGAGTTCAATCCCATGAGTGATTCATCTAATGTGATTGATATTTGTGCAGTTTTTGATACAATTCAGGATCATGGCACACAGGTTTGGCAACTGAAGTTTGAGGAGTTGCTTAAGAAAAGTGAAGAACAAGTTCCTTCAAAAGAAGAAGCACCCAGAGTTGACTTGAGATCTTGCTACCTACCTGTGGATCTTGAGCATCGAGTTTATTGGACCAACAAGCATTTCAATTTTGACCTAGGAAAAGTGGAAGACATTCCACTTGCGGACCTAGCCTATCCACCTTGACCACACCATCCAGTCATTTGTTTTTTAATTTTTTAATTTTTTGTTTATTTATATATTTTTTAAAATTATTTTTGATCATCTTCTTTTTGATTGCTGTTGGTTTTCTTTGTTTTTATTTGCAGGTTAGTGTCAGTTTGTCATTTCAGTTTGTCATTTTTGGTGCTTAGCGAGTCATCCCACGTCCTACATCAGGTGTATTCTACCATTTTCAGTACCCTCCATATAGTTTTGATTGTTAAACATTGAGGACAATGTTTCACTTAAGTTGGGGGGTAAGAATGATGTTTGTTGAAACTCTGTGGCATATTTTCATGTGCAAAAAAAAAAAAAAAAATCACACAGGCATCTTTTTACATGTGGATTCATGCTTATTCATGGCCATCTTGATGAATTCATTTTCATCTTGATCATTTTGCTGAGGCATTTACAGAATTTTTAATGCATGTATCTAAGTTTTGTGGTAAGATGGTGGTTTGACACATGTAGCCAAATAACTTTTTTGCTTAAGTATTCTTGTGAATTTTGAGATAGGTTGAGAGCCTACAAATGCAGAAAATTGCGATAAGCATTTATTGATTTATTGAATTGGACACTTCTTTCGAGAATATCATTAAATGATTGTGGTAAGATGGTTGATATACTTGAGATATGACGAAGGTCAACTTAGGATTAACGTTTGAGCCTTTCAAGTTAACCCTTCTCATCATAAACCCTTAGTAGCCAATTTTGAGCCAACAAACACATACAGACTTTTTCTTTTCATATGCCCATATCATTCATACCTCTCCACATTAGAGTATAGCTTATACACTAATTTTTCCTACCCTTATTGCTTCCAAGTGTGTGCTAAATGTGGAATTTGCATATTTTCTTTTGTTAAAAAAATAAATAGATAGAGAGTGACTGAAGAAAAAAAAAAGAAAAAGAAAAATGGAAGAGTAAAATGTTCAATTGAGTGAGTTTCAAAAACAAAACAAAAAGGGACTAAAAAAAAAAGGAGAAGTTGAAGAAGAATGAAAAGTATTATTTGATGATCTGAAAAGTTGAAGAGTGCATCAGGTGAGGAGTGAAGTCTATTGAGATATTTAATAAGATTTCTATGGTATGTACTTGAAAGTTTTTGAATCCATTTTATCATTTTCTTCATTTAGCCTCTAATTCGAGCCACGCTACAACTTTTTGTGTTGATCGTTCTGATCCTAAGTATGCTTGTGGAATTCGTGGTGGAAATTCTCAATTGTTAGTGTCCATATCATAAGATCAATATTTGCTTATTACTTGTACATAATTTCCATATGAGAGTGTGTGTACACCCCTTGTCAACTCCATAGAGAGAACTCCTACACGAAACACTGTTATACCCCGTGAGTTATAGAGTTGAAACTTTTGCTTGAGATGTTCTTGATGTTGCATGTGTCACGGTTTGTGATTAGGTGAATATAGTTTGGATCACACACACACACTCTATGGATTGCTATATGTGGATTAATTGTGATTGGGTTATTGAATTTCTAAGATTGTTTTGATATGTGATTCTGAAAAGTGTGATTTGGTGACTTTTGTGTGTGATTTGTTTTTGGTTGCTTCCATTATTCTTTTATATGAGAATTGTTAGGGACTAGTAATGAGTAAGTTAGGGGGTGTGATGAGTGTGCAAAAGTACACTCTAAATATCTTAATATTTGATTAAATTATAAAGAATGAAAATAGAAATGATTGAATTTCACTTATTTTATTTAATTAGATTTTTTATTTACATTGAGATATCTTTAAATATTATATTATATTATATTATTTATTCTATGTTTTTATGTATTTATTTTTATGTATTTATCTTTATTTTTATTTTTGATAGATGAATAATGGGACTTATGGTTTGGACGCATAGAGACATGTACATATATATATATATATATGTATGTACATATGAAAACATGCTGGGAAGAGTTGGAAGCAGAGACGTGACCGCGGACGAGTACGAACGGCAATAAAAATGAAAAGCAAACGAATAAGGAAACGAAAATAAAAAGGAAGAGGAAGCGTACGAAGCGGAGGATAGAAACGGAACGAAAGGTGATATAAATGAAGAACGAGAAGCAGACGAACGGAAAAGGAGGAGAACGCAGACGGAAACGTGAAGACGCGGACGATGATTTTTTTTTTGAGAATTTTATTATTCATCATGTGTATAAATAATTAAATTTTCAAGTAGGATTATGGATAAACTTGTACACTAAATAGAATTTTTAATTTATTTTGAATTCATGTTGAAAGGGTGTCCAACTCATCCGGACCCGAGCCCAAAAGGATTGTCAGGCCCAAGGCCCGTAATCTATACCCATCATCACGCGGTGTTTGAATTCAACTAGAGAGACTGAAATCGGAGACGATCTAAATCCCTGGTTATCCCAAACCGACAGAATGAGATTAAATCGGCTTCGAGGACACGCTAAGGCCAGAACGATGGTTCACGTACTGATATATCTCCTGGATCCGCCTCACATCAAGATCACTCCCGCATTCATGAACGACCAGAAACAGCCGATCTTCAGATCTCCCCTCTTAAATGTGGAAACAGACAACCGCCGGTCTACAGATCTCCCCTCTTAAATGCGGAGACACTATAAATGCACATCATTAATTGCTTGATTGACAAAAAATATAGCGGCATTTATTGCCCTTTTCCAAAAGGGTTTAATTGAGCATTAAATGAAGGGATATTCAATTAATGCGATGAGACCGACCGAATCAGATTAGGTTTTTACTTATCGAGGATGACGATCGAGTAATGTCCCGATTTTTAGATCTTTTATCATAAAAACCTTCTTTCAAAGGGAACACCTATAAATAACACCAAACCAAAGACGAAAAATGGTACATTCTCACACTTCTCTCAAGCAAACTTCCATATATTTTCTCCCTGAAACTAACTTGATCGTCGGAGCGGTCCCGGACCCCGATCATCCTTGTTCTTGTTTTGCAAGTTTCGGTCGGTCGAGATTTGATAAACCAGACAGCAGAATACATCCTTAACAGTAGTGCCGTCTGTGGGATTCAGTTGTTTCTGATAACGTACTTTTTGCATGTCTGCCTTACCATTATCCCAAACGACCAAGCATGACTGGCAGTCGGACCCGGCTATGGAAGAAAGACTAGAAGTATCGGAAGAAATGGTGAGGAAGCTGAAGGAGGAGAATGCCGCCCTTCGGCAACCTCGCGAAGAGGCATCGGCCCGTGGCGAAACCAATCTTGGAGAGAATGTGAGCTCCCGACTTCCAAAGTAGAGCGATGCATCTGAAGGAGAACGACGCCGGATGTACACCGAGCTAAAGGAGATACAGGTCAATTCCGCGGCTACGATCTCCCTGGAGGGCGAGCATACCGAGTTTCCGCCTGCCTTTTCCCAAGTGGTTTGGGACGATGAAATCATGGACGAAGTGACACTACGGCAAGCAGAAGCCAACGAGCCTCTGGAACTGATTCCGATCGATCGCGATCACCCGGATCGGACGGTGCGAGTTGGAACCAGAATAGATCCGGGAATACATACAGAGCTCAAGAATCTCCTCATCGAGCATAAAGACGTATTCGCTTGGACGCATGCTGACATGCCCGGAATCGACAGGTCCATAATAGAACATCGGCTGTGTGTCAACCCGACAGCCCCGACAGTTAAGCAAAAAAGAAGAAGTTTCTGTGCTGAAAAATATGCCGCCATTGCAGAAGAAGTGGACAGACTCCTGACCATTGGGTTCATTCGAAAATTTCACTACCCGGATTGGCTCTCTAACGTAGTGTTCGTAAGGAAGACAAGTGGAAAATGGCGTATGTGCGTTGACTTCACCGATTTGAACAAGGCTTGCCCTAAAGATAGCTTCCCTCTGCCACGCATCGACCTCATTGTAGATTCAACTGCTGGACACTCTCTCCTCAGCTTCATGGATGCCTATTCGGGTTATAATCAGATTAGAATGAGCACAGACGATGAGGAAAAAATCGCATTCATTACAGATCGCGGACTCTATTGCTACACCGCCATGCCTTTTGGACTCAAGAACGCAGGGGCTACTTATCAACGGTTGGTCAATCGTATGTTTAAAAATCAGATCGGGAGAAACATGGAAGTTTACGTCGATGACCTCCTAGTCAAGAGCCGTTCCCCTAACGACCATTTGGCGGACCTAAGAGAGGCCTTCTCTATTCTGCGGCATTATCAGATGAAGCTCAACCCTGCCAAATGCACCTTTGGGGTCGAATCCGGAAAGTTCTTAGGGTACATAGTCTTTGAACGAGGAATTGAAACCAACCCCGAGAAAATACAGGCTATCCTCGGAATGGCATCCCCGAGGAACCTGCATGAAGTTCAACGATTAGCTGGTCGAGTCACCGCTCTCAGCCGATTCATAGCAAGGTCCACCGACCGATGCCTCCCCTTTTTTCAAGTCCTCCAGAAAGCACACGAGTGGGACACGTCATGCGAGCGGGCATTCGAACAACTCAAAGACTATCTTACTTGTCCTCCGTTACTTAACCAGACAGCTCCCGGAGAAACCCTTGTGGCTTATTTGGCAATCTCGCCTCATACAACATCTGCAGTTCTAGTAATAGAAATCGATCAGGGTCAGAAACCTGTGTACTGTGTTAGCAGGGCACTTCAGGGAGCAGAAGCCAGGTACCTCGTACGGAGATGATGGTATTCGCCTTACTGACAGCAGCACGTCGGCTACGTCCTTACTTCCAAGCTCACACCATAAGAGTAATGAGCGATCAGCCCCTCGGAACCATTCTCCAGAAGCCGGATACCTCCGGTCGATTGGCCAAGTAGGCAATCGAGCTGAACGAGTTTGATCTAACATTTCAGCCCAGGACAGCGATGAAGGCATAAACACTGGCGGATTTTGTAGTAGAGTACACCGGGTTTCCAGAAGAGATCCCCGGTAAACCTTAGGGACAGGCATGACAGCTGTATGTTGACGGATCCTCATGTCGAGCTGGGGGCGGAGCAGGCGTACGCATCGTTACCGACCAGGGTGCCCAATACAACTACGGTATAGGCCTAACTTTCAAAGTAACCAACAATGAAGCAGAATACGAGGCCCTCATAGCTGGGATGACAATTGCTAGGGTCATTGGGGCAACAGAGCTGGAGGCCCGAACTGATTCTTAAATAGTGTTTCATCAAATACTCGGCCAATACATTACCAAGAGCGAAAAATTGAAAAAATATGTGGAGCTAGTATGCATCGAGAGAGATCGATTCAGATACTTCCGTCTGCTGCGGATCCCGAGAGAAGAAAATCATATAGCAGATCGATTTGCAAAAATAGCATCAGGAAAAGACGAACACCCGCCCCTAGAAAACACAGAGATCAGAACAGTAGACACTCCCTCCACAGGCAGCGAAGTCAGGGTAGTGGCTGTTGCAGGATCCTGACTGGGCAACCGATATTACAGAATACCTCCGGACAGGCACATTATCTCCTGACCCGGGCCAGGCTCGCAAGATAAAGAATAGATCAGCCAGATTCACACTAGTTGATGGATTGCTGTATAGGAAGGGTTTCTCTGAACTACTGCTCAGGTGTGTGACAAAAGAAGAAGGGTAATATATACTAGCTGAAATCCATGAAGGAATCTGCGGGGCTCACACGGGGTCTAAAACATTAGCCGCCCGCGCCACCCGTGCAGGGTATTACTGGCCCTATTTGTTCCAGGAAGCAAAAGAGTTCGTTAAAAAGTGCTCGAAATGTCAAGAATATAGCCCAACGTTACATTCCCCGTCGGAGGAACTCACTTCGATAACATCCCCCTAGCCCTTTGATCAATGGGGGTTAGATCTTATAGGACCATTCCCAACAGGGAGGGGTGGAACTAAATTCATTATAGTGGCGATGGATTATTTCACGAAATGGGTAGAGGCCGAAGCCCTCGTCAGCATCACTTCTCAAGCCATCACAAAATTCTTATGGAAATCGATTGTTTGCCGATTCGGGATACCTCAGAGCTTTATATTAGACAACGGAAAGCAGTTCGATTGCAATCATTACCGATAATGGTGCTCCGAGTTGAAAATCAAAGTGAAGTACTCTTCTCCCGGCCACTCGCAGGCTAACGGGTAAGCCGAGGCAACCAACAAAACCATCCTCAATGCGCTGAAAAAAAGACTCGGAATGCACAAAGGGGCTTGGGCCGATGAGCTGCTGGGAGTTCTATGGGCATATCGTACAACAGTCCGAATCCCCACGGGCGAAACACGTTTGCCCTTACATATGGCTGTGAGGCAGTAATTCCAGTCGAAATCGGGATGCCTATATTACGAATCCAGTACTATGACGTGGCTACCAATGATGCCAAAATGATGGAACGTTTAGACTCCTTAGAAGAACACAGAGAAGAGGCCGGCATCTGATTTGGCAACAACAAATGCAAGACAGAACAATACTTCAACAAAAGAGTAAAGCCGCGTAACTTCAAAGTCGGGGACTTAGTACTAAGACAAACGGGCATTACGACTCCAGCATAAGGAAAACTAGGACCAAAATGGGAAGGGCCTTATATAGTGACAGCAACAAACAGGCCCGGATCTTACCGACTCAAAGACAGCTCCGGAACCGACCTACGGCACCCCTAGAACAGTGAGAGGCTTAAAATGTACTATGTATAACATTTACTGATGTAATTTACTTCATGAAATTATAAAAAGCCCGTTGTTATTGATATCCAATGCATTATAAATTATAAATTCTCAACACACACTCGGAATCCCGCGGGGTCGGTCTACCCACCCACGCGAAGTCAATGCTCAGAATCCCGCGAGGTCGGTCTACCCACCCACGCGAAGTAAAAGCTCTCGAAATCCCGCGGGGTCAGTCTACCCACCTACACGAAGTCAATGCTCAGAATCCCGCAGGGTCGGTCTACCCACCCACGTGAAGTCAATGCTCAGAATCCCACATGGTCGGTCTACCCACCCACGCGAAGTCAATGCTTAGAATCCCACGGGGTCAGTCTACCCATCCACGTGAAGTCAATGCTTCGAATCCTGCGGGGTCGGTCTACCCACCCAAGTGAAGTCAATGCTCAGAATCCCGTGGGGTCAGTCTACCCACCTACACGAAGTCAACGCTCAGAATCCCGCCGGGTCGGTCTACCCACCCATGCGAAGTAAAAGCCTCGGAATCCCGCAGGGTCGGTCTACCCACCCACGCGAAGTCAATGCTCAGAATCCCGCGGGGTCGATCTACCCACCCACACGAAGTAAAAGCTTTCGGAATCCCACGGGGTCGGTCTACCCACCCACGCGAAGTCAATGCTCAGAATCCCGCGGGGTCGGTCTACCCACCCACGCGAAGTAAAAGCTCTCAAAATTCCGCGAGGTCGGTCTACCCACCCACGCGAAATCAATGCTCAGAATCCCGCAGGGTCGGTCTACCCACCCACGCGAAGTCAATGCTCAGAATCCTATGGGGTCGGTTTACCCACCCACGCGAAGTAAAAGCTCTCGGAATCCCGTGGGGTCGGTCTACCCACCCACGCAAAGTCAATGCTCAGAATCCCGCTGGGTCGGTCACCCATCCATGCGAAGTAAAAGCTCTCAGAATCCCGCGGAGTCGGTCTACCCACCCATGCGATGTCAATGCTCGGAATCCCGCGGGGTCGGTCTACCCACCCACGCGATGTAAAATGCTCGGAATCCCACGGGGTCGGTCTACCCACCCACGCGAAGTCAATACTCGGAATCTCGTGGGGTTGGTCTACCCACCCACGCGATGTCAATGCTTGGAATCCCGCGGGGTCGGTCTACCCACCCACGCGAAGTCAATGCTCAGAATCCCGCGGGGTCGGTCTACCCACCCACGCGAAGTCAGTTCACAACTCCTAAACCTCAATCTCAATAACACATATTACGCTCGATAAATTTTTTTCTTAAGTTTACACTTAACCAAAAATTTTGCGGGGTAAAAGACAGAGCGAATAAAGCATCAAAAGAAAGACCACACTCGAATGTCATATATTCAGTCATACAAACTCGCTCGAATCGAACTCGAGTGCTATGTTCAGTTACAACATCTCGAATGGCAAAAAAAAAAATACAACTTATACATCAATCAGGTCAAGCCTCAGGAGGAGGATTCAAGTCATCGAAAGGAGGGTAACCGCGCTTCCCGATCTTCTTGACATATCTCTTCGCAGCCTGATTTGGACGAAGAGATTTCGGACTTATCTTCCGGGGATCGATTTGAGGGTCCACCAGAAGCTGAGTTCCTATCCGGCGAAGGCCCTCGGCATAGCCATACCCCCAGGCGGAGTTGCGAATGGCCACCACTCGAGATATCTGCTGCTCGAAATCAACAATTCTCGAATGAGCCTCTTCTAAAGCACGGCGAGCCCCCTCCAGCTCGGACTCTCTAGCCGCCCGGATTTCCTCAGACTGTGCCAGCTCTGCCCCCAAAGCCTCTTGGGCGCGCCTCGAACCGGCCAATTCCTCCTCCCGAGCAATCCGAGCCTGCTCGAAAATTGCCAGCTCTTCTTCCCACAATGAAAGAATCAGGGAAGAAACGGCTAGTTCTGTCGTTCGAGCAGTTAGCTCGGACTGAAGGAGAATCTTGTCCTGCTCGGTGGCCGATCTGGCATCTAGGGGTGTAAAAAGACCGAACCGGACCGGCGGATCGGACCGGACCGGTTGTCCCGGACCGGGACCGGACCGGACCGGTTGGAGTTCGGTCCGGTTCGGTCCAAAAAATATATGGACCGAAAAATTCCGGTCCGGTCCCGGTCCAGGGAGTTCATCCCCCTGGACCGGACCGGACCGAATCCCTATTTTTTTTTAAATTTTTTTTTAAAAATATATGTATATATAAATAATAATATATAAATTTTAATATTAATATTAATATATATTAATATATAATATATACTCTTATAATATTAACATATAACTAATAAGTGTATTATTATTATTTAATATATTATTACTAATTTATTACTATTTACTATTATATAAATATATAATATACTAATGTAAATTGTAATAATGTTATTACTTATTAGTTATAGTTTATTAACATATACTAATGTAATAATATTATTAGACTATTAGATTATTAGTTATAGTTTACTAATATACTTAATATTTAATATTAACTAATATATTAATAGATAATATATACTCTTATATATTAATATATAAATAATAAGTGTATTATTATTATTTAATATATTATTAATAATTTATCACTATTTACTAACATATAAATATATAATATACTAATGTAAATTGTAATAATGTTATTACTTATTAGTTATAGTTTATTAACATATACTAATGTGAAAGTGTTATTAGACTATTAGTTATAATTTACTAACATACTTAATATATAATATATACTAACATATTAATATATAATACATACTTTTATAATATTAACATATTATAATTTATAGTAATTAAATTTGGACCAAAAAAATATTTGATTATTGTAGAATTATATATTAAATTTAGCCCATTAAATCATATGGGGCACCCCTGGATCGGACCGGACCGCCCCTGAACCGAATTGGACCGGACCGGTATGGACCGAACTCCTGTTCGGTCCGGTCCAGGGTGAGAGAATTCTTGGACCGAATGAAATCGGTCCACAAATTTCCCGGACCGGACCGGACCGGACCATTTACACCCCTACTGGCATCTACGAGGTGGGCGTTCCTCCGATGGGCTGTGGCTAGTGAGTCCCGAGTCGCCTCCAATTCGGCTTGAAGAGAAGCGTTGGCCTTCTCTAGCCTGCTCTTATTCGCCTCTAACTCCTCGACCGTCTTGATCAGCCCCTCGCAAGTTTCCTACGACAGCTCGAGCTGATCCATCGCCTGCTGCAATTGTAAAACCCTAACTTGCAGACAGTTCCGAGCTCATTGTTGAATTCGGCAAGCTCTGCCAACTCGAAACCCACAGCCTGGGATATCTCCTTGGCGACCTGTACACAAGGAAAAGAACTTAGCAACTTGAAAAGAAAAAAGACCAGACAAAATTCGATAAAATCTACAAGTCAAACCTATGTCAGTAAAGGCTTCAGCATCAAGGCCACTCGTTTAGAAGCGTCCGCCTTGGCTTGTTCAAAACTAGAGGGGCGCTCTGAACCACCTTCGCTGGCTTGATGCCCTCATTCAGAATCCGACTCGAAGAACCGACTGAGCACCGCGACCCCACTTCAAAATCGAAAAGGAGACGGGGGTCAGGGAGGAACTTCCGAGTCCGGGGATGGACACCTATCCTCGAAATGAACTCCTGAAGTCGACCCCCTCTCGAAAGTTGGGGGTGGACGCTCAGGAGATTATCGGGCTCGATGGCGGGTCGCCTGCCCTCATCTGAGGTCTCCACATGGCTCCCTTCCACTGGAGTACCAGACCCGCTCGACCTCTCAGGGACGGCCTCTTCCCGGTGTCCCTCGTCTGAAACTCCTTGCTGACCGACTCCCCCCACGAACGCCCTCGGAGTCGGCCCCACCAAAAACTTCATCTTCCCCTTCGGAAGCATCCGAGTGACGCTCGGAAGATGAAGGAGAGGGGTGGGCAATTGATTCGCCCTGGCAACTTGCTCCTCCGACTCCTGTCGGAAGACTTGCGCAAAAGGCATGGCCCCCGAGTCAAGTCGGCGGCACGATCCAAAGCCTCTTGAAAGGCACGATCTATCTCCTTTCCATCTGAGGACTCGACCCCGGCCAGATCGATCGCCTCAATCTGGGCTTCGATGACCAACCTCCTGGCCTCAGCCCTTATTCCCTCGGTCTGCAGGAATCGAAGCCCGTCCGAGGACAACGATGAGGAGGCCTGCTCGGGACAGCGAACGGGAGAGTCTGTGGGTGCAACACGTTCGTCCGGATCCTCGGTACGTGGACCCTTCCCCTTCTTCTGTTTCTTGGGACAGGCACCACGACTTGGAGTGGCTTCATCGGCTCAACTCTTGGTGCGTCTCTCTTTCCCTACCTCCCGATCGGAGGCCCGCTTGCGAGAGGAGGTAGGAGGCTCTTCCGAAACATTGAAGAAGTTTTGACCCTCGGCATAGGACCGGTCTAGTCGGGTCAGAAACTCTTCAATGTTCTCCTCGGTCAGAAGATTGTCGGACCATAGTCAGTCGGGATCCTCTCAGTTTCTTGGGCTGGAAGAGTAATCTCCATGTGTGTCTGGGAAGGGAGGAAGCCCTAATCTTTCTGAACAGGGAAATCATTCCCCTCTCCCTCCGGGAATTCCCACTCCCTGCCCGAGACGAAGAAAAATCTTTTGTGATAGTTTCGGGCACTCGAATGTCTCTCTTCCATTCGAATCAGTTTGTACTTCGGCTTTATTTGGAAGCCAGCAACGTTCCCGTCCCGAAGGAGGAGCCGGTACATCGAAAAAAACTCTCTAGCGGTCAAGTCGGGATAGGGATCGTTCTTCCCAGAGAGAACGATCCGAAACGCCATGCAAGTGGCCAACAAAATACGCCACCCACTCGGCATGAGTTGGGCATAGGCCAAACCCAAGAAATGCAGAACTTCCTGAACGGGCCGGATGAAGGGGAGGCGGAAACCCTTCGAAAACATCAGGTAGAAGAGGACGACCTTCTGTGCCCTCCCATCGCGCTCACAAGCCCTAACGCCATCCCCTGGGGCCTCCAGGGTATGCCGCCAGGAAACACGATGTTTCTTCCTGAGCGCGTCCACATCAGAAGACTGCATCGAGGAAACCCAGCCATTACCGGCGAAGAAAGGACATGGATCAGAAGAAGCCATGGGAGCAAGTGAAAAGGAAGGCAACGGAAGAATAGGGAAACAACGGAAGAACAGGGAAGCGAACAAAGGAGGAAGGACAGTGAGAAGATCTCCGAGTGATTTATACCCAGAAGCCAAATTTAAGGCGAACGGGAAACGAGACGACACCAGAACCGTAACCTCAGGCCTGACCCTTGGGAACAGAAGGTACACTCTAATCTGACCAATCAGAGGCAAGAAGCGTGCGGAGAAATGACAGGTCAGTTAATGATGATCACGCACGTGCGTATCACGAGCCAATCACGAATCACTGATGGTTCGGGAATCGGAACAACGGCACAAATAAATTTCGAACTGCATTAAATGCCTGACACGGAATATGACAAGTTATGATTCAGCATTGATTGATCAGAATTCAAATCGTCCCCCTGAAGTCCGGTCAGTAAACGAAACGACATACCAACGGGAACCACCCGAGTACATCCGATCCCGTATTTCCGCTCGGAAGGAGAATTAAAAAAATACGGCCTGGTATCGAAAGACAGCGCAAACAAAGAAAAGGAAGACTCTAGCCCTAAAACATTTAGAATTTCCATCAAAGTACCTTCGATAAAAACTCGCGGGGTACTGAAAAGGGTGTCCAACTCATTCGGACTCGAGCCCAAAAGGGTTGTCAGGCCCAAGACCCGTAATCTACACCCATCACCACGCGCTGTCCGAATTCAACTAGGGAGACTGAAATCGGGGACGATCCAAGTCCCTAGTTATCCCGAATCGGCAGAATGAGATTAAATCGGCTTCAAGGACACGCTAAGGCCAGAACGATGGTTCACGTACTGATATATCTCCTGGATCCGCCTCACATCAAGATCACTCCCGCATTTATGAACGACCAGACAACCGCCGATCTACAGATCTCCCCTCTTAAATGCAGAACCAGACAACCACCGGTCTAGAGATCTCCCCTCTTAAATGCGGAGACACTATAAATGCACATCATTAATTGCTAGATTGACGAAAGATATAGCGGCATTTAATGCCCCTTTCCAAAAGAGTCTAATTGAGCATTAAATGAAGGGATACTCAATTAATGCGATGAGATCGACCGAATCAGATCATGTTTTTCCCTATCGAGGATGACGATCGAGTGATGTCCCGATTTCTAGATCTTTTATCATAAAAACCCTCCTTCAAAGGGAACACCTATAAATAACACCAAACCAAAGACGAAAAAGGGTACATTCTCACACTTCTCTCAAGCAAACTTCCATATATTTTCTCTCTGAAACTAACTTGATCGTCGGAGTGGCCTCGGACCCCGATCATCCTTGTTCTTGTTTTGCAGATTTCGGTCGGTCGGAATTTGATAAACCAGACAGCAGAAGACGTTCTTAACACATGAATTTGATTTTCAATTATTAAAATTCTTTGTTTTATCATTCTCAAAATATTGTTAGTATTTTCTTTTCCGAATAATTTTAGAATTTATTTCATTTATAGATTCAGTCATGCTTTTTCTATTGAATGGATTTGTTCTTTGTTTATTGTTGGATCCATTGATTATTTATATTGATTTAATTCTCTGCTGCAATATCGCTCCCTGAGTATGTTGTCGTTGTTAGATTTTCTCAATGTGAATAACAATTTGTGTGATTTAAAGTGATGAGTGATTTTTCAAAGAGTTATATTTGCTTTAATTTTTGGTTTATAATTTTATATCTTCCGATTGAAAATTACGGAATTGAATTCTCAATTGAGTTATCAGTGAATTGAAAATAATTAAAATATCAGATATGTACAAGGGATTCCCGACACTCTACTGTTCATTAACTTTGATTACTTTTTCATTAATTACTTTGTTTAATTTCAATTTTAATTTAAAATCAAATTTTCTTTCCTCATTAATTATTTAATTTTTTTTTGTTTATTTGCTATTTTTCTATTCTTTTAATTGTCTCCCTATGGAATCGACACCTTAAAGCTGAACTATAATTACCGCATTAGTTTTTGGGCATTATCACCACTCTAAGCTGATATGAACATTTGCTATTAGAAAAAATTAAAATACTTTCATTACAAATGTAGAATGATTAGGTAAGGCAAAATTTTAGAGCCTTCTAAATGAATAGGGTAGTTGGGGAAATGGTATCAAGTATCAATTAGAAGTGATAGCTTCCTAAATATATTATACAAAAATATATTCATAACCGTCGTGTTTCATGTATTGATATAATAGGCAAGATCTATACGTTTTCTTTCTAAATAATCCACAAGACTGTATAGGAACTGAGGAAACCAACCAGAAATCGACCAAATCGACTGTTGGAGTATGGAACTGGTCAAAACCGGCAGAGAATCAGTCGACCGGTGGCAAAGTAAATGAAAACTGATATTGGCCGGTTCGGCGTCGATTTGAACCGGTAAAAAACTGTTGAACGGGCCAACTACTTTTCTATATATATATATATATATTTAAATATACATAGATGAAATGATGTTGTTTCACTTAAATAGTGAAACTACATCGGTTGAGGCTTTAAAGCAACAAAAATAAAAATATAGAACGGCAACGGGCTAACCTCTGGCCCCCTTTTCTCCCTTCCATTTCAACATCCCCCATAGTTTCTCTCCAAAACACTGCATGCAAAACCGTTCAACCCATTTCCCTATCCCTTTCCAAACTTCTCCTGGCTCCAACAATGAAACACCACAACTCATGCAGTGATGGAGTGACCCCCTCCCCTCTTCCTTCTCGCTGCTCTAAGCCTGGCCTAAGATCTCTCCTCTTTATTGTTCACCTTCATGCCAAGGTCGAGCAACGTCGATCTCTAATCCTCTTCTCCTAAGTTTTT
Organism: Platycarya strobilacea; assembly: GCA_036898215.1. Taxonomy (NCBI): domain Eukaryota; kingdom Viridiplantae; phylum Streptophyta; class Magnoliopsida; order Fagales; family Juglandaceae; genus Platycarya; species Platycarya strobilacea. The sequence goes on from CM072546.1 coordinate 51,218,842, forward strand.
TACTCTTTTTATTTTATGCACTTGTTAGTTTGTTGTAGATTTTTTAATTTATTGTGAATCGTGATTTTGGTTGATTTGATTTGAGATTTTGAAATTGTTGTGACGTGAATTTGGAGACGGGTACACAATCGACGAATCAAATGTAGAACTGATCAATACTAACCATGAGAAACCTTCGATTCTCTTTATCCCTATTGGCCAATTTCAATCGAGACCACCCCCTTTACAATTGTTTGTGCAGTTTCAATTTTTTACCAAAACCGCACCGATAGAGTCGGTTTTCAAGTCTAATAATTCATTGCAAGAAATGAGATTTTTTTTCCCACTTCAATTCCAAATAAACTATGATTGACGAAAATGAAATCTAGTGAAGTTTAAGTGAGAGGTTCATATGAAAATTTTTAATTTAGTTTATCTCTATATAGCTATCTTATATGATTAATGTTATATATTGATGATGATTGACTCTGACGATTAATGTCCACTACTATGTATGACACTTTACTAATCACCCCTAGATTCTAGTTTCACCATGCATCTCCTCTCATTTTCTTTTATTTCCTTAAAAGCATTCACAATAGCTGTGAATAGCTTAGCTATTGATTAGTCAAACTTTAGTTAGAAATTTCATTTTTACAAATTTTGACTAGCCACTTTTTACTACACCATATAATAGACTCAAGAAATCAATACATATTCTATTTAAATATTAATTTCTAACTTTTCATTAAAATATTTGAATATTGATTTGTTATTAAAAATTTTATTCCCAATAGATAAGATTTGTTTACTGTTATATTTTTTAACGGTTATATTTGTCATATTTTTTAATGGGTATATTTTTCCCATGGTTATATTTTTTAAGAATGAACACCTAAAATTATATATAAGAGTCTACAACCGAGAATATCAAAATAGTGAGCATTAACTATTAAAACCACTTTACTAGTAATGAAAAATATTATATATAAAAATAAAAAAACCAATATGGGTATGGCGTTGCAGCAATTCTGAATGTAGGTATGTATGAATTTGTGATAAAAAAAATAAAAATAAATAATGAATGAATATTTTAGTTTTAAAAAATAATTTAACTAGTCTAAGAAGTTGGCTATATTTGCTCAGTCAAGAGAAAGAAAGTTATTTTAACTATATATTTGTAGAGGCTATTACAATTCTATTTTAATGCTTTCTAACTATTATTATTTGATTAAATAATAAATTTATTAAACCTATTGTGAATGCTCTAACATCTACTTTTTTTTGCCCCTCCATTACTTTTTTCCACTGGCTTCCTGATATGATTTGGGCTAGTATCAAAGCTTTAAATACTCTATATATAAGCATATTGATTAGGATACTGGAACAAAATATTTTAATATCGGTACTATTTCGTCTATTATTTTCAAATAGTCTATATATAAAAAAATTATATATATAAATATATATAAATTATATTTTAAAATAATAATTAATATATGAATAAATTATATATATAATTAATCTCATTTAAATTGAGATAAAATAATAATAATAAATAAAAAAATATATATCAAAATTTGATACAATCAATACATGCCAGTACATGTTGATACGACTAATATTTAAGCTGATACAGAACAGATAGGGGTGTAAATAGTCCGGTCCGGTCCGGTCCGGGAAATTTGTGGACCGATTTCATTCGGTCCAAGAATTCTCTTACCCTGGACCGGACCGAACAGGAGTTCAGTCCATACCGGTTCGGTCCAATTCGGTCCAGAGGCGGTCCGGTCCGGTCCAGGAGTGCCCCATATGATTTAATGGGCTAAATTTAATATATAATTATACAATAATCAAATATTTTTTTGGTCCAAATTTAATTACTATAAATTATAATATGTTAATATTGTAAAAGTATATATTATATATTAATATGTTAGTATATATTATATATTAAGTATGTTAGTAAATTATAACTAATAATCTAATAGTCTAATAACACTTTCACATTAGTATATGTTAATAAACTATAACTAATAAGTAATAACATTATTACAATTTACATTAATATATTATATATTTATATGTTAGTAAATAGTGATAAATTATTAATAATATATTAAATAATAACAATACACTTATTATTTATATATTAATATATAAGAGTATATATTATCTATTAATATATTAGTTAATATTAAATATTAAGTATATTAGTAAACTATAACTAATAATCTAATAGTCTAATAATATTATTACATTAGTATATGTTAATAAACTATAACTAATAAGTACTAACATTATTACAATTTATATTAGTATATTATATATTTATATGTTAGTAAATAGTAATAAATTAGTAATAATATATTAAATAATAATAATACACTTATTATTTATATGTTAATATTATAAGAGTATATATTATATATTAATATATATTAATATTAATATATATTAATATTAATATATATTAATATTATTATTTATATTTATATATTATTATTTATATATACATATATTTTAAAAAAAAATTAAAAAAAAATAGGGATTCGGTCCGGTCCGGTCCGGTCCAGGGGGATGAACTCCCTGGACTGGGACCGAACCGGAATTTTCAGGTCCATATATTTTTTGGACCGGACCGGACCGAACTCCAACCGGTCCGGTCCGGTCCCGGTCCGGGACAACCGGTCCGGTCCGGTCCGCCGGTCCGGTTCGGTCTTTTTACACCCCTAAAAACAGATAATATATCTGTACTGCCTAATTGGCTGATACGGTATTTATTAACTATACCGGACAATTCAATATGAGATTTACAATAATGGCGGATAAGCCCTATGTGCCTTCCACGTAGGGGCGGACCTACCCCAAATTTAAAAAAAAATTATACATAGTATATAAATATATATAGTTTTTTTTTTATATAATTAAAATTTCTATATCAATTTATCAAAAAATAAAAAATTTGCCCCTCCCAATTCTTAGACCTCTAAAAATTTTACTAAAGTTATTTTTTCAAATTTTAATACTAACATAATCTCTCTCTCACTTTAGCTTAATGTGCTGATACAATTAAATTTTTAAGATATGTTTAGATTATCTAAACTATGTAGATGACTAGAAATATGAATTTTTTACATATCATTTGTTAATTTATATTGAGAAAAAATTGTCAATAATTTCACTTTAGAAATGTTAATAGATAAATTTTATTTTATAAAAGATCATTATCGAGCTTAATTTGTAAGAAAAATCTTAAGGTCATTTTTTTTTTTTTGTAATGGGCTCTAACAAATTGCAAAAATTAAAAAAAAAAAGAGAATTTATAAACATGTATTTTTATATTTAATTTTATAACATATGATTATTATTTTTATATATAATCACGTGTAAATAAAAAATTTATATTCACATATACTACATATTTTGTTAACTGATCTCTCAAATATTAAATCCTAATTTCGTCCCTACTTCCCCGATTCCACCGACATGAGAAGGCACCTTGGGATTATAGAGATCTGCAGGAACAGGTGTGGCGCACACGTAGAGATCAACGACCAATCCAGAAGCCACATCTCGAAAAGGAGAAGCCGTTGAGTACATTATATTCGAGCGGTGCGATTCGGAGGATTTTACGGGCATTTCACGGTCAATATTTGGTGCCAAATGGAAGTTTGGAATGGGGAGGAGAAATTTCTACGGTGTGAAAGATATTTTTACAGGCACGTGGTATGTGTGGAGAAAGCAAGGTGGCCATGTTTTGGAGGTATATTATACATGAAGGTGACAATCGGAGAATTTTACATAAACGACACCTATGGCTTAAGTTGAGGGAAAGCCGGCCCTGTTGTGCTGTTTGTCGTATGCAATGGGAAGTTGGTCAACTTTGATCAGGCACCGCGTCCACGTCCACGTCCGGTTACTTTCCTGCCCAGATTCCAGAAAGCCGCCCCCGTGAGTCCATCACTGTTCTTCCCTACAGCTGGCCATGGCCCAAGTCCACGCGTTGGGCTCATTCAACTTCCACTCGTCTTATTCTCCTTGTTACGTTGCTGCAGCCATGCAATGCTGCTGTAAAAATGGAGAACAAAATTCGTACTATCCATAATTAAACTTCAAATTGAAGAAACTTTAATTTTATATATAAAGAGTAAACTATATATTATAATAAAATGTTGTAGCAGATTCTCTAAAAATAAACTTATAAATTGACATAAATTTATATAATATATTAAATCTACTTTATAATAAAAATAATTTTATAATATATCATATCACATCAAATTAATGAGTTTATTTTTATATAATCTTTTTACGATTAAAACATTTCTTTATATTATAACTTATTTCATTTCGTAGCATAACTCTCGTTCACGCTATGAAAATTCTACATTCATGCTGTTGACTGGGCCATTGGAGGATGAGATTTTTTTCTTAAATTATTTTAGGTATAATTACCAAAAATCCCTCGCTGAGAGTCTGAAGTCTCAAACATCTGGTAAAAATAAAATTTCATATATATTGTGTTGATGCGGTTGATAGTCATTAATTAACTCAGACTCTGTTTTCAACTCTATTTTTAATAATAATAAATTTAAAAAATTTGACAAATAATGTTATACAAGAAAATAGAAATAAGATGAATTTAGATGGATATATAGCATTTTCCTTTTGGAAATCTCCTCAAATCTCCAACATTGCCAACAACTGAATCGAAATTCAAATTAATCAATTTCGCATGATCCATACACCAAATAATAGTTCACTATGGTGCTTTTCACTAGTAGATTTTACAGAAGCAGATGAGCGAAATGATTAGATCTGTTTTTTTTTAAGAAGAAGAAAGCAAATTATATTTATTAATAACGAGCATTATAAATAGACTTAAAATATATATTACAAGTCAAACTAACATATATTACAAATCAAACTAACAAACGATTTATAAGTCTCTAGTGTTATATTATTTTAAATTATATTTCAAATTTGATTTTTAAATATTATTTCAAATTTTAAATTATCTATCTTTTTGAAAATTTCTCTAATGTATTTTTTTTAATCTCACATTGGTTAGACAGTGAAATATTTAATAGTTTATAAGTGAATGTATTTCACTATACATAAAATAAATAAAAGGGTAGACAGTCTAGAAGCGTCACCCAGTGCGAAGCATTGATCGCACGCAAGCATGCACTTAGACGCATTGACGCATTGACGCTTTAGACGCACTTAGCACTTCGCAAGTGACGGAATTCTTTTGCTAAGAGAAATGATGTGTCTGATCACTATTTTGACAGTTGTAATTAACTGTCAATTACAGTTATTTTTGTAACTCTTCAGACAATAACTGTCATATTTTTATTTTAACTGAAACGTCATGTCTGCTGTTATTGCATCTTTTCGTTCAAAATGTTAGTATTCAGAATTTGCAATCTGCACACTATATAAAGAGTGTTGTATCCTGAAAACATAATTACTTATGATTCCCTTTTGCAAAACTCTATACGAGTAGGAGGCAATATTTGTTTGAGAGACAGATTAACAATCACTTCACTATTCTTTTTTTTTTCAATCTATATACGTATACAAATTTTTTTCTAACATCTAGCACACTTAAAGTGACAAAATTATTCTACTCTTGACTGTAAATTTCTTTAGAATATAGTTTGAGAGACATTTTAATTTTGTTTAAAACAGAGTAACAACCAAATACCAACAAACAAAATAAAACAAACCAACCATACACCGTATAAAGACGAATTATGAGACTCACTCTACAGACCAAAAGTCCTAGAGACAAAAGGATATTTTTTTTGTTACACTAAAATAAACAACAAAATAGAAATTAAAACATGAACATAACGCATCATAGATTTGCATATTCAACCTTGGAGAAAACTAAAATAACACCAAAAGAGTAGCGGTAGCAGCATATGGGAGACATGGGCTACTCTTGGAGGATAGATGTTGGTGGAAATCGAAGGAACTCGAGGTCTCGGACAACAAAAAGCCACGCGTCGACTGAAGAGCCAACTTTGAAGAGGCGTGTGGGTTTGGGACCCTATTGTTTGAGAGCGTGTTTGGACACTCGCCGTTAAGTCCAACGAGAGACCACCACCATCTAGAAGATTGGCATTGTAGAAGACCATTGATGGTGAGCGTGAAGTTGCTACAACACCAGATATCAATAAAAAAGGAGTAAAACTATCGGAGAAACATCCCTAAGTCTGCCGGAAAATGCAGCCCCAAACACCAATATTATCTCCCCTTCATCTTCGTCGGGACACCAACCAAACCAAGACAAAACACTCTTTGGTGACCGTTGCAAACCAAGCAAGAAAAAAAGCAAGAGCACCAAAATATCCAAAAAACCTCGAAAAAGGAGAAGAGGAAGAGATGGGGGAAAATCTAAATTTCCAGTGCGGTATTAAGATTAGATCTGTTTAAATAATAAAATAAAATAAGTTGAGAGAACTTATAAATAATAGTAACATTGTTGATTAAAATGAATTAAAATAAATTGAAATAAAATAAGATAGTTTCATCTCACTTCTATACGTATATGGACTGTTGTTTTTTATTGATGGTTTAGATATGATTTTAAAAAGAATACCAGCAGAAGATCGCCTTCAAGAGAGAAACTTTCAACCGACGATGCTCATTGCATGGTGAGTAACATCACCATTACACGTCAGTCCAACCGAACGAGCGTATATTCAAACCATGGTTGACCAAGTACCTATTTAGGACCCGCCATAAGAACTTAGAACAAGTTGATGTCTCACTATCAACCATCAGTCAAACTTGATAAAATTCCAACATGGAATAGAGATAACTCTTATCATATGTATATACGGACTACATATTCCATAGCCACCATAGTAGCATCACAAAAACTACTTCACGGGAGCCATCCATTCATCTAACCAAATCGAGAAAACACAGGTTACTACAATTTAAACATAATTTTAATTTTCTTACATGCCTTTCTCTCCTATAATTTTAATTCCTTAATATGCAATAAGAATTTGCATTTACCTAGAAATCACACTTGGAGGAATTGGAGATTAATCATGGGCGACATTGCCAAAAACATCGGATCAACAGACAACAACAGTAGGATTATACATCTGGTATCCAAACCGGAAATTCGAACATACCCAACCCAGGTCCCAGTGCTCAAATTCGAGCCCGGTTCCGGATCGATATACCCGGGTCATAACTTGGGCTAGTACTCTAATGAATCCCGGTTATGGAGAATCTGTGATTCTTGATTCCGTTTTTTTTTTAACAAAAGTGCATATTTAATTTAATTTTAGAGCATAGTTTTTTTTAGTAAAAAGCATATATTTTATTGAAGCATTTTGAAGAAAAATCTGTTCAAAAGCATAATTTTTTTTTATAGAAAGCTTATATTTATTCAAAAAATTTCAATTATCATTTTTTATATAAAAAAAGCCTTTAATTTATTAAAACATTTTTCTAAGTCATCAAGTTGGAAGGGATAATATTTGTGTTCTAAAAATACTAAAGGCATGTAAAATAAAATAAAAAATTCCAATATCACCTATGCATCCACTACATATTACATTATTTGTTATTTATACATTATACATTCACAATGCAAAGTTACAATATATGAATTACTATTTGGAAACTTGGGAAAGAACTTTAAAAAGATTTTACAAATTTTCTATTTTCACCCTCCATTGTCTTCAAATTCTCAACCAACATCTGATTTCTATTCTGCGTTTGTATTTCTACAGCAACCATATATAGGCCTAAACAAGTAGTAAGCACACCACCAAAGAAGAAGAAAAAAATAAGATGATTGAAGCAATTAGTACAAATAAAGTTGCAACCTATCGATTTGGCAATCATATATGATTCATTAAACAAACAAACTCATGGATCCACACTCCAAGCATACAAATGGATTCTCAATTTTCTTCTCCAAACAAAAAGCTGTTTTACAGACATAATCGATTTAGATCTAGATAAACAAGATCTAGAATCAAAGAAGAAAATGATGCAAAGCAGAGTATATAAACAAGATCTAGACAAATTTAGAATGTACAAATTCAGAAGCCAACCTAATATCAACAAACAGAAAACAAATATTAAAAAAAAATAGAGAACAAAAGAATTAAAGAAGAAAACTTACCCACATACCCATATCAATAGTTTTTATTTATACTAGCAAAACCAAATGCTTATTTCAGTTATTGAGTAAATAGAAATAACAAAAACCAAATGTTTATTCATAATAGTTTTTTCTTATGGCAGCGTGAGATATAAATAACTACATGACATGGTGCATTTGGGGCTACTAAATCAATCTTATTGCTAAATAAAAAATTCCTATAAAATGAATGACCGGAAAAGATAATGTATATATGTTATTCATTTAGTAGTAAATAAATATAAAAATAGAAAATGGATATAAAATGATTAGAGGGAACAGTAACATAGAGAGACCTGTCTATAAAAATATTCTAAACAGATTTAAAGAGATATATTTTTTTTTCCTTTTATGTACGTAACAACAAACCCATAAAAAATACTTCTTAACATTCAAAATTATCATCAAAATAAACACAAATCAACAAAGAGAGAAGAAAACAAAGAAGAAAAAAACATACCCAACTGGACTGGAACTAAGGGTGTAAGAAGACCGGACCGGACTTCATGGACTGAACCAGACTAGATGGAATTCGGTCCGGTCCATTTTTGGACCCGGTCCATGGCATTTTCCCCTTGTACCGGACCAAATGATTTTTTTAATATATATAAATAATAGTATATAAATTATAATATTAATATTAATATAGATTAAAAGTGGTAGTATAATATATTAATATATAATATATACTCTCATAATATTAATATATTATAATTTATGGAAGTCGACTATAGGGCTGTAAAATAAACAGACTACTCGATAGACAGCTCGAATTTAATTCGATAAAACTCGAGATCGACTCGAATCGTATATTAAATAGGCCGATTGTGAACACAAAATTAGACTCGATAATTAAACGATACAACTCGTATAAAACTCGACTGACTAGTTTAATGTTCACGAACAAACTTGTATATTGCTCGTTCGACTCGACTCGATTAATGTTTATGAACAAACTCTTTTAAAACTCGATCGACTTGTATAAATGCATAAACTCGACTTGTATATATTTTTACACATATAAATTGATAAATTATAATATTATCTTCTAGTGTAATAGAAGTATAGAAGTTCTATACTTTGTGATGATTAATGAATACATAGAAACAATTTCTAATAAATATATAATATTATATATTTACAAATTGTACTATATAACAATGTAACATTAATAGTCTAATACTATTAGTCTATTAGGTTATTACTATATACTAATATATGGTGTGGTGTATATTATAAGTCTGTACTTTATTAGCATAATATTAATATATATTAATATATACAAAAAAAAGATGAGATCTACTAATAGTATTATAATTTAAAGAGTCATATACTAATACTATAGACTATAATAACTTATCACTAATTATTAATCTTATTACTTTATATATAATTAATCAATAATAACTGAAGTCAAGTATTATTTTATTCATAAAATTATATCAACTATAATAAATTATTAAATTAGTAATATACTTCATACATGTTTGGTGTTAATATCTACTATTATTAATAAATAAGCTCATACTAGTATACTATTACAATACTAAACTTAGTAGTACATTAGTATTAAAATTAAAAATTAAAGAACTAAAAATAGGACTTAGTATGTATACTAACTTACTAAGTATATCACTATATTCTATACTACTACAATATTGAACTTAGTAGTACATTAGTATTAAAAATAAAAAAAATAAAAAAAATATATTTTATATATTAATATTATAAGTTATAAGTTTGACTTATAACTTATTTGGATAAGTATTAATATTAGTAAAAATATTGGTATTACTTATTAGTATTATAACTTATATTAAAAATCTCAAAAACTTATCATATAACTTATAAGTATTAGTATTATAAATTATAATCTATATTATGTACATATAACAATTAACATACGATGGTGTATTAACAAATATATAGACTAATATAGCTTGGTACTACTTAAAAGTTAATATAATATTTACTACCACTCTACTAATTTATCATATTATAAAGTATTAATTGTTATAATTTATCACTAGTTATTAATCTTACTATTTTATATATAGTTAGTCAATAATAACTAGACTCTAATATTATTTAATTTGTGAGATGTATAAATTATAGTAAATTAGTAATATGCATCATACATATTTAGTGTTAATATTTACTATTATTAATAAATAAGCTACATTAGTATTTTACTACAATAATAAACTTAGTAGTACATTAATATTAAAAAATAAAATAAAAAAAGGATTTAATATGTATTAGTATTATAAGTTATAGTTATAAGTTTATAAATTATTAGTATAAATATTACTATTAGTAAAAGCATTAGTCTTAGTATGCTTAACTTATATTAAAAATATTGAAAACATACCATATAGGTATAACTTATAATTATTAGACTATTAATAAGGTAATCTATATTACATATGTTGGTGTATTAAAAATATTATAGAATAATAAATTATTATAAACTAATAGTTTATTAGTACTAACTTATTAAGCATTAAGTAGTATATACTATAGTCTTAAGACTCTTAACTTATTAGTACACTATATATATAATTTAATAGCATTGAAAAAAATTCATAATTTAAATTCTAAATTTCTAAATTTCTAGATATATAATATTAATAGTATTAGTATATAATATAAATAGTAATAATATATCTAGTAACATAGTATAAATTTATAAATATAATAAGTTAAGGGTAATTTATTAATTTGTAGCCGTTGGATCTTAATCAAATTATTCTCATCCATTGATTTGTAAAGTAGCATCTTCAATTTGTAGTCATTGGATCATTCCCAGATTAATCTTAGCCGTTTATTATCCATACCGCAACCTTCATTTTACAGTTGTTGGATTTGTAAATAACTAATCATGACTGTTTATTTAAATCCTATAAATAGCTTCGGTCGAGCAGTTCCCTTTCAAAACCAAATTCTTCTTCCCCCTTCATGCCGACATGCTTTGTCCAGTGCTTCCAGGGTTCCACTTCCACCCCTCTGTTCCTCCCCAGTCAGCAGTCCCCCCATCTACGTATAGGCTGGAATAAAAAATAGAAAGATATTATTCAGTCTTCACCATCATTGGTGAGTTCTCATCTCTTTCAGTCTCTCTTATTAGAATCTCTCTTGCGGTCTCGCTCTCTTGCATCTTGGTAGCGATAAAATCCTACTCTATTTTTTTTTGTTTTTTACTTTGTTTGGATCCCTGAAAAATTTCTTTGCTTTTCGTAGAATCGTAGTACATTTCTATTAACTGCTTGCAATGGGGGCTTCAGGCATGACTTATCATCTATTATTTGCATATTCGCGTCATTGTAGTGATAAATTTAGGGGTTCTAACACCCTCGAATCGATCTCAAATCTTTTGTGTCCAAGCTCGATCTCCGTTCTCCCGAGCTTGAGCTCGACTCGTTAAGAACCAAGCTCGAGCTCGAGTTTGCATTTCCTCCAAATGAGCCAAGTTCGGACGTCTTCTTAGGCTCGACTGTAAATGAGCCGAGCCCAATCTCGACTCGACTGATAAACAAGCCGAGTTCACACAAGGAAAACTCTCTCAAACTCGGCTCATTCACAGCCCTAGTTGACTAGTTGTAGTATACAAATTATAATTTATAATTTTTTTTGCTTTTTTACTTAGATTATTTTTTCTTTTGTCAATTGTTTTAAGAGTAAATTTTTTTAATATTATTTGGCTTAAATCTGTGATAAATACGTAAATTTGGCTAAAAATAATTAAATTTGGGCTAAAAATTATTTTTCATCGCTGCAAGATTTTGGATTAAATTTAATCCATTAAATCATATCAGATGCCCATGGACCGGACTGGACTGGACCGGACCGGTATGGATCGAATAGGAGTTCGGTCCAGTCCAGGGTGGGAAAATTTTTAACCAAATGGAATCGATCCACATTTTTCCCAGATCGGACCGGACCGGACCATTTACACCCCTAACTGGATTTCAAAAAGAAAAGAGCAGATCTAGCTAAACGGAGCCTCTGCTATTCATTGACATTGATGACTAGGGTTTCGTCGCTTAAAACAAAGAAAGAGAGTGATTTCAAGAAGGCATCGATTATCGAGGGAGATAGAGTAAGCAAATGAGAAAATCGATTATTGGGGGGAAAGAGAGAGCATATGAAAGAAAGTGATCGGCGATGGCAATGGCGATGACGATAACTCACGGAGATTGGCGATGGAGATAGCTCATGGAGATCAGCAATGACGACCATAGTTTTTAAGACCGTTTCATACCGACCGATACCGCCAAAATATGCCATATCGGCCGATTGACTAGCACAGAAAAATACATGTTTCGTTTCAATCAAAATTTCGGCCGTTTCGACCTGTTTCAGTCAGTACCGGTCGAAATACCAGATTTCGGCTGGTACCGAATTTCAAGATTTTTTTAAGTGATTTTTTTTTATATAGATTTATAATTTTTTTCCCTTTTTTTATATATAAAATGTATATTTTGTTTGTATAAATCATAAAATGATTAATAATTTTATCTTTTTATAATTTGTGAGTATATATATAATTTATTTTTATATAAATTATTCCAAAATAGTACACAAGATAATACCGATATCGAAATATTTCGTTTCAGTGACTTGACCAATATGCCCACTGGTACAGTATTCAAAACATTGATGGCGACAACTAATAGAGATAGGGAGCAACAATAGCTCACAAAAATCGGCAACGGCAAGATCATGGAGATCAGCGAGGAGGCTAGGGTTTCTAATTCAGAGAGAGAGAGGTCTGAGGAAAGGGGATCAACTAGTATTTTAGGATTTTAGCTTTTGTTTTATAATCTAGGTACTAGATTTAATTCCGATATCCAGATTTAAACTCAGGTCCAAACCATATTGGTCCAGATTTTTAAAATCCGATTTTAATAGGAGTTTAATCCAGATTTGGAATTCAATGATTCGAATTTCAGACTGAACCGAAAATATACCCAACCCGCTTGAACACCCCTAAACAACAATAAAAGAATACTCTACTAATATGAACCCTCTCCACATTTGACAGAAGTACCCACGTTAACTTTTTCATGTTTGGCCTGGATGAAGACAAAGAGTCCATGGTTGGAAAGTATTATTCAAAGTTAATTTAATATCCAGGCAATAATAATGTGAAAACAACTCAGAGAAAAAAATGTTGTCCAATCTGTCATCCAGTAGCCCCTCCAATGTAACCCATGATTTTTATTACTCAGCGACATTCAAGATTGGTTGCAACAGGACTTGTTAAATGATAAAGGTTAAGCTACTAGTCGTTTACTTGTAATTTTTAATTGTCGTTTTACCTCTATTCTTATTCTTTTATTTTTCCCTGTATATAGGCTTATTAGCTGGCAGAATGCCATAGCCTTAGTTTGTTAGTCTGTTAGAATATTTTCTGTATATATGCACGTTGCTGTGCATCGTTCTCGTTGTACTGTTTACTGAATAGTGGAATCATTTTTCAGCCATCGAGTTGCTCTCTGTGTTTCCTTTCTTTGCTGTTTCCTTACATGGTATCAGAGCCACCGAGAGTATTTCCCATGGCAACTTCTGATTCTGATTCCTCCGAATCCCACTCTGACAACAAATCAAACACCTCCTCTCCCTACCTTAACCTTCATGGAATTGTACGTTGATGGAGAGGTAATGCTCCCAACGCTTTGTGTTCTGCCCTCTCCTTCTGAACCTGCCATTTAGTCCATTTCAAATTGTATAAGCTACAGTTCAACAAAGATACCATATTTTGACAAGTGTTGCTATTAAAAGAAAGTTGATAACTGAACAATTTCACATATTTTTTTTTGTAAGTAAATGTATAAGAATGATAAAAAGCAACTTCACATATTGGTGCTCACATATTGGTGGTTCCCCACTGAAGAAGGCCAATACAGCACAGGATGATGAACAAGTAAGGGTTTGGTGAACATCTAGTTAATAGATATGTATGAATCTATGTGCATATTTGGGATTGCAGTGGAAACATAGCTTATAGTTTTAGAACTTATAGTTTATAACTTAAAAATGATAAATGATAAATGATTCTATCATTCTAGTACATTCTACATGTTAGAACAACATAAAAAATAAAAAAATATAGAACAACTAGCATTGTTTGGAAAAGTGGTATAGAAGTAACAGCTGAAATGTAACTACCGAAATGTAAAAGAAGTTCTTAGATATTTTCTTCTCCAACCATAGTGAGATAAACAAAAAGAAAAAAAATGTACTCATCTATTGTACACAATACAGGAAACTATGCTCGGTAAAAATAATGACCACGGTCCAAGAGGCACTCACAAGCTAGCATATCTTGAAGATAGCTCCTAAATGGTATCCGTATTAGAAGATGAAAGAAAAGTCCGAATAAAATGGTGTAAAGCACGTACTAGGATGAAAATCACAACACATGATAATCGTTAAATTGATCAATTACTAATTGAACACTTGAAGAACTGTAATCAGTACAAAGCATGTACGTGAATTTGATAACCGGTACACATTGTCAGTGGCAGTTGCATAATTCTAATATTATATTTTAATCATAGTTAATCTTTGAACGCATAATCAAGCTCTGAAACGTGTTATCCGACTTCAGTATATAAAAATGAACTCTAAAAGAACGAAAAAGTTTTGAGCTAGAGTTAGTTTTGGGAACCGAACCTGGAGGTCCTCAGCAAGGTACTCGTGTTCATAGATAGGTCCATAGCGCGTTTGAGCCTCTGGTTCCTGGCGTCGACGATTTCGCGAGGCAGCCGATTCAGAGCCTCCTTTATCTCCAGATCGTACGTCGGATCATACAGATCGTCAGACTCATACCTGAGCCCTTAGAAATGCAAATCATCACCCCTCGAACCATCAGAAACCCTAAAAACACGCGCACACAACCTAAGCGTAGACTATAGTTAGAGAAGAGAGAGAGATGAGACGTCCTAACCGTAATTGCGGAGGCGATTGGAGAGGGCATGCATGTGTTGCTTGGCGAACCAGTTCTTGTTCGGATTGAATAAAGATTGCAACCACTATGACGACGCCATTGCTGATGAATTTCTTCAAGTACAGTGCGTGGAAAGTTTTACAAGTTTCCCACACCTTGGTATCGAATTCATAGCTTCGTCTTTTGAAATGAGACTGATTTTCTTCAGGCCTAGAGTTGGTCCTAAAGGCTAAAACATTTGACTTCTGGGCTTATTAAACTACGGCTGGGCTGGATTTCTTTGTATTAGAAAGAAAGGGGCAACTTGGGCTCGGTCTTGAGCTCGCTTTGTTATCTTGGTTGGGCCATGCTTATCACCCAACAAATTACGCCGAATGTGATATTAGTGTATTTAGAGTGTGTAAATTTTATGCATTTTAAAAGTGAGTAAATTATGAAGACCTCTTCATGCTTTGATAACCTGTCCTGGTATTAGTACCCACTGGCATGTATTCATGCCAATTATGAAAGACTTAAATGCTGCTGGTTCTGTTAAAAGCCTGACTAAATCTCTTGCTCAGAATGGTAATTCCTCTCACTTAGAAAGATGTTTTCTAATTGTCTAGGCTTTCTAGTACAAACGTAACAAGCTAGTGAATGAAAGCTTGTTCTACCTCCTAAGTTTGTAGTTAATCATGCATTGGGTCTGCAGAATTGTGCATCTTCAAGCATCAAATTACATGTAAATCGGATCTCAGACTCAAATCATATGACCTATATTTCTAAAGGACTAATCAATAATATAATTGCAGCCCCATTAGAATCTTATAAACAACAATAACTTCTCATTTTCAAGTAATATCGGATCTCAGACACCACCTATTATTTTTTTTTCATATGGAATATCACAATCTACTCTCTTTACATCTGATATCCTCGTCGGGTTTATCCATTGTAGGCGACACGACTCAAATCTCATATTTCTGATTGGGATAGATTCTGATACCATTTATAATGCCCTTATGGAAGGCTCAAACCATATGGCCTATACTCTAAAATAATTAGTCAATGATACAATTTGAGCCCCATTAGAACCTTATAAAGAGCAAAAACTTCTTCTTTCAAAGTAATGTGAAATCCCATATACCACATACTTTTATCCTTATTATATGGAATATCACCCTTAAATATCCGACGTCCTCGTCGTGCCTGTTATTCATAGGTGGCACAACTCAAGTCCTACATTTCTGGTTGATTTAGGCTTTGATACCATTTGTAATGCTCCAATAGAAAGTCCAAACTATATGGCTTATATTTCAAAAGGACTAGTCAATAATACAATTGAAACTCCATTGAAATCTTATAAAGAGTAAAAACTTCTAATTTCCAAGCAATATAAGATGTCATATGCTTCAATCCCATATTACGAGGATACAATTATCATTTATTATTATTATTATTATAGTGATATTATGCGGAACGCTATTCTTCTTCAACAATTCTAAAGTTTCTTTTCTATTAATATTATAAAACCCTTGCTTTTATTGAATTATTTATTATTATATAGATATATGTATTTACAAATGATATTAGAGTATATCCTAACTAGAAATATGAAACTTAAGTCATATTACCTATGAGAAACAAACTTGACGAGGATGTCAATCATTTAAGAGGGGTAAATTATAATATCCCATATAATAAATATAAGGGTGGATGGTGTATGAAATTTCACATTGTTTGGGAAAAAAAATTTCTTGCTGTTTATAAGATTATAATAAAATTTCAATTATATCATTAATTAGTTCTTTTGGATTATAAGTCATATGGTTTGGATTTTCCATTGGAGCATTACATTACAAGTCATAAACGTACTCCCTGCTAGACTGCTCCCCCCTCTGGCTTCCTGAAATTAAATATTAATGGTTTATGACCATCATAAAGCCGGGGGTAGGAGGTGTCTTACGTGATGATTAGGGCCAATTTATTATGGCTATGAGTATGGCAGAAAATGAATTGGCTAAAGTTGAATTGGTGGAACTATTAGCAATGCTTCATGGCTTGCAATTTAGCTCTCAGTTAGGAATTACAAAGCTCATACTTGAGACTAATTGCTTGTTGCTGGTAGAGCAGTCAACTAATATGGAATTATATGCGTTGGGGAATCTCTTGTGCGAGATTAGGAAGCTGCTTCACCAGTTTTAGGATCATTGTGTGCAGCATGTCCCACATATGGGTAATGAAGTTGCACACCAGTTGCCGCTACAATAAAATTTGCTTTTTTTGGGGAAAAATTCGGTCCCAAATAGCCATTTTTGCTGCCAGAAGTAGTTCATTCCTGCAGTTTCAACTCGCGGCAGCTTCGTGGAAAATAATCAGCCGAGCATGCTGTTTTTTGTTGGGACTTTATGTTCTGTTCGAAATAGCTGGCATTTCTTGCATGATCGAATCACGAGAAATACTTTTGGCGCTACTAGAAATACTATTTCATTCATGTGATATTAGTATTCTGGCATTACTGCATGGCGGAAAATAACAAATTCTGGTAGTAAAAATTGACCTTTTACTCGCAATAATAGTCTTTTATGAAATTAAAAAAAAATAGTAGAAAAAAATATCTTGGAGTTAGTGCAAAAAATAAACCATTAATATAGCCAAATTATTCTATCATATAATTTCTCAGAGTACATTGATGGAATTAGTGCAAAAAAAAAAACGTGTTATCATATTCTAATGAGATCAAGAGAGCCTTCATTACCTATAAAAAAAAAATCAAGAGAGGCTCCATTGTTGAACTTGATGAATATCATAAATCAACTTGAGGCCAAAGAAATGAGAAAAATATTCAATAAATGTTTTTGATTTTAAGCCTCCACTTCCAGTAAAACCTCATATATTTGGAAATGGATTCTTTTGGAAAAGGATTCTGAAATGAGAAATATTCTGAAATGATAACAACGCACACACCCATAGAGATATGGCAAGCAAACATATTTTCATTAGAAACAATAAAGTCATAAGCCACATTACAATGACTAAGTCTAGGCAACCTAAAACAAAAAGCAACACAAATAAACATAGTACTTCAGCTGCAAGAAATAGAAAAAGGCTTCATTTTAGTTTCCTAATCTTCTTTTACTCACATGTTACCATTAGCTATAAATGAATCCACACCTGTATTTGTATTTCCACTGAAATCAACCCTTCTTCAATTAATAATTTAATAAATGGTAAATACCAACTGACACTTTGAAAACTATTAAATTACTAAAAAAATTATAATACAGAACTATACTCCAATGGGCTCTTATTCACAAGAAATTGACATAATTGAAATACTTTTGAGCCAAGAATAAGGAAAGAAACTGAAATTACAATTAAAAAGATTACTAATTTACACACCAAATTTACAAACCAAATTTACAAACTTGATTTACTAATCTAACTGTTCAATAAGGCTCACAACATCAACTTTTGCACACCAAATTTACAAACCTGAGATATACTAATTAAGATGGGTCAAATTATTGCAAGCATGAATGTTGAAATACAACTTTCATCACAACTTTACCACAAAGAAACACTTATTAATAAAATAGGATAGGATGTACCTCACAGAAATTTAAGGAAATTTAATGACGGGTTATATATGTTGTTGCAGGTGAAAAAATTACATAAAGCCCATATCATAAATTCTAAAAATAACCCATCCAAAAGAACTGCAATAACATTTGTCAATATAATCCCAACCTAAAACTAATGTAATAAATTGCAAGGTATCTCACTGTGACTGAACCCTGTATGATAGGGTCTCAAAAAAGTGACAGCAAATAAACCAACATTTTGCACTCACCTAATTTGAAGCAACTATAAGAGTAAGAGATACATAGCTGCTTCATGCCACTCAAGATATTGGATGCATTTCATGCGCAAATATAATAAAGGAATCAAAGATTATGAAGGATGCAAATAATATTTTATGGTGCAACTAATGATTCACCATTTGCTGATAGGAATCAGATCGAGAGTAGTTCCTTAACCAATAATATAGGAACTAATGTTGAGAGGCCTGATATACACAAGACCCAATCCAGCCTAGTTGTGAAAAATCCAAAGTGAAAATCAAACAACCAGAAAAAATAAAATAACTAAATATATATATCTTGTTATAAAACTAAAAAGAAAACTATTACTATTGCAAGAGAAATATATAAGAAACTCTTTCTAAAACTCGTAAGAACTGAAACTTTATCTCTCTCTATATTTTCTTATGAATTTCATAATAACTGAAACCCATATTTATAGGCGTTGAAATTACTATACAAGTTACTATGCAAGATTTAAAATAATGGTGGTGGGGTCATTCACAAAATAATTAAGGAGGTGGGGATCGCCCCTAATAATTCATAACACTCCCCCTTGATTGACCACCCATAAAGAATCTGCCTCGTTAAAACCTTACCAAGGAAAAATCTAGTAGGAAAAAAATCAATGGTAAAGGAAAAAGAGTACAGTTTTCTTGTGTATCCACAAGTGCTTTAAGATTGCCTCATTAAAACCTTGTAAAGGAAAACCCAGTGGGACAAAACCTTAGAGAAGGAAAAAGAGTACAATCAGCACAAGTTTTCAGGACTTTTACTCCCCCTGGAAAGTGCATGACGATAGATTTTTGAGATTTCACATTTTAATATTCTGCACAATTTTCTTGAATGTCGCAGTTGGTGGTGCTTTCGTGAATAAATCTGCCAGATTATCACTTGATCGTATCTTTGATATATCCTCATTTGATTTGAATGATACAAGCAGCATTATTTTCATATAAAATTGTTGAGCTATCATTAATTATGAAATACCACACTTTTCTTGGATATGTTGAGTCATTGATTTCAGCCAAATATACTCTCGACTTGTTTCATGAATTGCAATAATCTCTGAGTGATTTGAAGATTAAAAATAATATCTAGTTGACAGACTTAATAAAAATCTGATACCTACAGTAATACTTAAACTCCCTCTGATAATATGCATTAGTGTTTCAAGTAATAAGCAAATATTATTTCAGCATCTATAACAGATTACGAATTTAAACATGATTTCCATCTAAATAATGCATTAGAGAGAACATGATAATATTTTCATCTAAAATTTTCTCCCACTCATTCGACGTTATTAGGGAGAATTTGTTTATATACGGCGGAAATAACATTGGAAACCATTCATGTATGATAAAATCTGTAAAAACTTTGAGGTCTAATATTATCGGTTCGGCGGAAAATCAAATCCGCTTGACATTGTGGACAAACGAGATCTTGAAGAGATTTGAAGGTTTCGGGTTGTTGTTTAAATATAACCAATTTGACTATTGGTTTACTCCGGTAAAAAGATCTCGCATTCCTCATAAATTCAGTTGTTGTTCATCCAGAACGATATTATGTCTGATAGAAATTCTAATGTCCCAGATTTAAACCATGAACCTTTTATACCTTAACCACTTATATTTTCTCCTGAGACTGTAAACACCATAATAGGAGTAGAGATATATCTTTCTAGTAAATCTGATCCTGAAATTGTTGCAGCATCAAGAACCCTCAGTGCTCAATATACTGCCTCTCTTACAACCATGTTTTAGAGGCTATTGGCGAGAATGAGTAAGATTGATCATCTTAAAACTCAAATATTTGAGTTGCATCAAATGCTTGCAACTAAAGATAAAAAAAATAAAGATTTAAGACAAGAAAATAAAGAGTTGAATAAACTTGTCGACTGGTATTCTCGTGACCTGAAAATACGAGTAGAAAAGCTAGAACGAAAGAAAGCTCAGATACAGAGTCAACAACAGTAGTTAACGGCAGAGGTTCAGCGTTTACAAGAAAATAGAGATAGTTATAATTAATCTCGCTGGCTTTTGAAATTATGCATCCAGCATATCTTGTAAAGTGAGATTTGAAGAGATGATGGTTTGTCTTGTTCTTATTTCCATTTCTATAAGAACCGTCTTTAGTTTCATTTAGTAAGCATCAAATATTCTTCTCATATCTATAATTCATCTGTATTTGTATTCTTATTTTACAAATTTTTAATGGCTCATCAATTTCCTTTTACTATTTCTCACGATCAACATATGAGGTGTCCTTCACCTCAATTACAAATTATTCATACATCTTCCGCATGTGCCATATTGCAGCAAGCGAATGATCTGGTTAATAAGTCAGATCGTGAAGCCGTTTATGAGCTGGTGACTCTCGGCACCCGATACTCTTCCTCTATTGTTGGATTTTCCAACCGATTACAATTCAAAAATCGTGAGATTGAGGAGCTTAATGAGAAGGTTTCCGTACTTCAACGACTTATTCAAGAATCTGATAGAAAAATTACAGAGTTAAAGCAAGAGAATAAGGATTTAAAATCTTTATTTGCCTCTTCATTTCGACTGTCTAATCATTTAGATAAGGATGGTATGTTGTTTTATGAAGAGCAAATGCATTTGAGAGATGAGGTTAGAAATCTCAAATTCTTGTAACTTATCTATCAATTGAATAATAAGATCTTTTCTTTTCAAATGCATTCCTTGAATTTATAGCAGCCCTTGTGATCTCTTCAAGAGTTCTAACAAGGTAAATTATCAACGTAAACTGCAATAATGACAAATCCAGATTCTGATAAAACACATGGGCATATAGGATTATTCTTAAATCCTTCTTTCAATAGATACTCGTTAATTCAATTATACCACATGCCTCCGGATTACTTTAACCCATATAAAGATCTTTGAAATTTTATAAAGTACATACTCCTAAATGTACTTAGATTAGATGCTTCAAGTATCGTATATATTTATATATGTAATGATCTAATGATCCTTATGAATACGCAGTGACCACATTCGTTAACTGCATATCTAATCCTTTTGTAATAACCAAATCGATTAAAAATATGAATGTGATTGTATTCATAACAAGGAAATATGTTTTCTCATAACTGCTCTTGAGTTTCTGCAAGAAAGTTTGTGCGACAAATTATACTGCACAATTTTATTTCGCATTACGCTTTTGTATAAATACTCACTTATATTTTATAGGAATTACACATTTTGTTGTTTGGACAACAAGTCCAAATACCTCTCATTTTGCTAGCGATTTTAATTCAGTTTCAATAACTGCTTTCCATTTTGGCTAATCATTTCTACGTCGACATTTTTTCGACGGTTTTTGGCTCACTTTCTTCATTACTTCTGGTAATGTCGAGTGTTATCATATATGTTGTTGACAACAGTTTTATTTCTATTTATAAATTTTTCAGTACTCATGAAATGTATTGAGATCTTATTGTTCCTTTTCAGGGGAAAACATTTCATGAAACACCTCTACAGGAGGTTCCTCTTCAGGAGGTTTGTACTTTTCAGGAGTTTTCTCTTCAGGAGTTATACTTTTCGGGAGTTATCTCTTCAGGAATTACACTCTTCAGGAGTTATACTTTTCAGGAGTTACCTCTTCAGGAGGATTATATTTTGTACAGAAAATACGGTCTCTTCATGAGCACCGATTTGTTTTTCTTTTGTGCACCAATAGGTTTTCAATACTTCAGGCGTATCTTAGACTTATTTATTACTGTTTTAACAACTCGTCCTTTGGAGATTTCAATTATTGCTTAAGCATTAATATCAGTAATATATGATTTTACAACTCTTTTAGTGTTAGTAAATACATCATGTAATTGATTTGCAACACTTTGCAGATAGATAATCCTTTGAACTTTTGGTTCACATTCATTTGTAAGAGGATCAAATTTAGACAGGGTTTTATTATCTCAAATAATTTCTATCGTACTTCAGGCACCGATATTTCATTATTTCAAAATATGATGAAATATTAATAAGTTTATATATAAAAGCTTATCAAGTGCTTGGCCGTACAACAGGTACATGACCACTATTCAATCATACCACATCTATGACAAACATCTTCATCTTTCTATAAAGAATTATTCTAAATGCCTTTTCCCTTCTCTGAGTTGGATCACTTCTAGTGATATGATATATTTTTATCATTTTTAGTATTGTCGCTTTTAGGACCAACACTTCTATAGTTTTTCTACCACGTATATGCCCTTAATTCTTTTGAAAGGATGCACCGTTCACTTTTGGGAATGGTGTAAATTCAATATCATTAATAGGACGTAACTGGTGATTTATTAACAAAAACTCATTATATAGCTCAATCATTAGAAGACAAAATAAAAGTTCAAAATATTTGTTGAACTTTCACTTTCGATATTGCTACTGCAGGAGCACATTCGAGGTATGAAAAAGTCTTCTTTTATATATCATCATCAGTGACCTTTTCACTGCATAATTTTAATATTGAGCTAATTTTAAAGAGTGTAGAATATTCAATACCACTCGTAAAATCTTGCAACTTCAGGTGCAATAAATTATAATGATCTTTTGAAATGATTGCATTTTCTGGTATTCATATCTCTCTTAATTCATTTCACACAGTAAGATGATTTTTCATCATGAGATACACAGCACGGTCCTTCAGGGACACGTGATTTTCTTCTATAATTATATCTCCTAAGTTCATCATCATATCCAAATCAATCTCATCAAGGATCCTGGATATATAATTTTTTCTAGAGATATCAATAGTAATAAATTTCAATATTTGACATTATATCACAAAAATTAATCTGTGAATTTAATAAATATATTCACATTATCATAAGAATAAAAATAAAATTTTATCAAGTAATATTTATTAATATTACCTTTAATATTTATATCGAGGACTGCAAATAATATATTGAAAAACTTACTTGAAGTAAGAGACCACTAGTTTCAGTATCGGTAGAATCTCGTGCTGATAACGTGTTATAAAACTAAAAAGAAAATTACTACTATTGCAAGAGAAATATATAAGACACTATTTCTGAAACTCTTAAGAACTGAAATTTTATCTCTCTCTATATTTTCTTATAAATTTCATAACAACTGAAACCTATATTTATAGACGTTGAAATTACTATACAAGTTACTATACAATACTTAAAATAATGGTGGTGGGGTCATTCATAAAATAATTAAGGGAGCGGGGACTGCCCCTAATAATTCATAACACATCTAGGATAATTAACATCAGAGATTCAACTGTAGTCTAACCAACCAAAATCCCTTCTCCACAATCTGAATATTGTTTAATTAACATGATCAGGGGTTTAACTGTATTGCAACTATATATTGTTTAAAGCATAAATCTTATGTTCAGAAAATTTCTCATATGCAACAGCTGTAACATGTTTTAATCTTGACATAAGGATATTCACCACTTTTTAGTATATTTTTTTATCAGTCTATACATACACCAAAACCAACTTCCTTAAGTTTACCAACATGGTACTGTGAACTAAATAATTCACTGCATCCCATGAACTCACTAAGAGGATTGAATTCTCCTCCATAGCCATGAAGTCTAACCACCTCCTTGAATGCAATCGCCGCTTCTCTCAGCTCTAATGAATATTAGATATCTAACACTCCAATAGATAGAGAAAACCTTTAGCATAGGACAAGCATTGGTTATAAACCGAAACATGCGTGTCTATATCTGCCTATGGACAAGAAAATGAATAAACTCATATAGAAAATGCATTAAGAGGAAAATATTACCTAGTTCTATTTATCTAAATTTATATAACCTAGTTCCATCTCAAAATCTAAATTTATATAACCTGGTTCCATCTCAAAATCAATTTAAGTCTCTCCAAATAGGCCATTCCTATAGTTATTGCCATTCTGTAATAGTCCTGCCTACTTGAACTAGCCTTAATGCACCAATGCAAAAAGTTAACTGCTAGGTTCAACTTACAGAATATCAAAGTAGAAAGAAAAGTGAGGAATTGGTGGATCATTTTATTTGTTCCATTACATAATGAATAATGCTCTGCAGTGTTTGTGATCCTACATAAGCCTTCCAACAAGTTAAAAATAAATAAGTTAACATCTTAATGCAACTTACCATAAAAATAATAAGAATGTAAAAAAAATGAATTCCATAAATAATGATAAGAAAAAAACTACATCATTCAAGTCTTTAAAATAATACAACTAAGCAACCACATTTGAAACTATCAACAGTGTTAATTTTTTCTCGCAATCTATGAACTCTTGTTATTGCATTCATCTTCAAGATTGTCCAGAAGTATCAACAAATGGTAAAATTTGGTACATGTTTGGGATTGCAGTAAAAAAATATAACTTTAAAGTTTTAAGCCATGTGGTTTATAATTTAAAGTAATAAACTCTACTCTGAAACCTTTTTTTTTATAGAAGTGAACAATATCTAAGTTCTCCCTATATAACGAGGTCAACAATATAAGTTTATGTAAGTTCTCCCATATATGTTTTCGATTAACTACCACTAATATGAATTTCTATAATGAAATCTTTGTAATCCAGCAACAAAACAGCTTTCCTTGCATTACCTAAAGTTGTTGCATTATCTAAAACAATTAACATATATATATACACACATATATACAACATAGAGTACATGCAAAAACCAGGTTTTGATATATTGCATTGCAAAATTAAAATGGCTAATTTTTTAAAGAAACCTAAGAAAAAAATAACCAAACAAAGATAAATCAATATTATTTCAAAAGAAAAAATTAAAAGCATTGCACTGTAGATACTCAACAACACTACAATCAAAATAAGAAAAGCTAAATCAAGATTAATCTCCAAAAAATTCAACAAAGTATCAGGAATGATTAAATAAAAAAAAAGACATATAATAAACCTTAAAAGATCATGATGTCGGAAAAATAAGAGAAGAACACCTAGAGGTGTATAAATTAATTCTTCTTCTTCACAAGATGCGGATTTAAGCATCAAAATAAGAGATGGAGAGAGCAACCCTATGTTACGATTTCGAGAGACAGTGGAATGGAGAGAGAGGCATGAGTGAGAGATGAATGGAGAGAGAGAGGGAGAGAGAGACTCACCTGGAAGCTTTCCACAAAGAAGAAGGGGAAAAGTAGAGAAGAATCGGATCGAAGCAGGACGAGGTGGGGTGCACGCCGGGGGGGGGGGGGGGGGGGGGAGAAAAGAATAAAAAACAGGGGTAGGGAAGGAAAATAATTGAGATTTTGGGTGATATAAATCGCGTCTAAATGTTTTACGATGATATAAATCATCTTAACAACATAAAAAACGTTACCTATTTAAAATGGTTTATTGAGACAAAAAAGTAGTCGCAATAAGTAACCAAAGTCGCCATAATACATTAAACAGTGAATTCTTCCCAACAATGCGCTGAAATTCAATGTCGAAATGCAATTAATATTTCGTGAATAACCCCCTACTTGTGACGATTTCTTTTGTGGCCAATAAAAAATGCTGGAAATAGCCTATTTTTTTGTGGTGTGCCACGCATGCATGGAGTGTTTAGATTGTGGAATTATGGATGAAATCTATCCCATCTATAGTTTCCCAATTTGTGTGGATGGACAATTATTCTTTGTAATTGGGTATTTTTGCTATGAATGAAATTATGTGTTATATAAAAAAAAAAGTGATTAAATTTGGTACCCATATGAAAAATAAAAATCATTTTTTAATATTGGATCCAATTTTTTTTCTTTTTAGAAAAAAAATAATGTATAGGATTTGTACATTCTAAAACTCTATCTAGCATTAGTATTTAAGAAATGCTAAAAATTATACTACTATTTCTATTCTACCGACGAGCTGGTAGAATCTGATCAACTAATCATCAATTGTTAAAAGAAAAATCAAAAGTAGTAAATAATGTGAGCTGAATATAACACAAAAATTATAGAATGAGAAAAGGCATTTAGGCCGCGCGTTTGGATATGTAAAATATCTCGGTATGTTGTGTTTTAATTTAAAAAAAAGTTGTAAGGATTAGATAATAACTATTAGATGAAAAGGTTAAAAATATGAAAAAGAAAAATATTTATTAATTTATGTCTGAGTAATGCCTAAGAATGAAATAATAATGAGAATACATGAGAATGATTATATCGCCAACCGACACTCAAAAAAAAAAAAAAAATCTTATTGAGGATCACATTATTACCATAAACATAGGAAAATGATAGCTTGGTCCTAGATCCGTGAAGGTTCGCAAATGATAGATTGAATCCAGACCTTAACCTTTTAAATCAATCAATTCGTGTCTTTAGTTTTGCCGAAGATGTGGGGGATGATTAGCGCAAAAGCCCAACTCTTATCTTTTCAATATTGATGGACCAACTAATCACAACTAATCATGTGAGTTGCATGGAAATTAGCCAGTAGCCATCTAGGCATGTCAATGTGGTGGTGGTGGTCCAAGAGAACAAATAAGGGTGACCACAACACTCACATGCTATGTGGAGACAATTAAAGACACCCAATTTGAATACAAGTACTCTTGCTCACCTTTGTCACTTTGTTGGGCCCTTTTGTAAATCCAACAGTAGTCCCACGATAATCATTGAATCTTTGGTTTTAATGTTTCCATTGATAATGTCAAGATTGATGCTCCTGCTTTTGGATCATTTTATATCTTTAGCTCCTCCTCCAAGCTGATCTATGACTAAGACCATGATAAACATCCAGTACACCTGTCATTTAAACATTAAAGCTACCCAACATGGTCCCCCATATTTACTCATGGTTTTCTTCTCCTCATGATAAAGAGAAATTCTGCAATTTAATATTACTTCTCATCTTATATATTGTCATCTTCAGTCATATTTCTTTTTGTTTTTACCGAAGAGCAGTTATACTTATTGATATGACACGTCTATTTAGTATATATATGTGAAGGAAATTAAAAAAAAAAAATTCTAAGATGAAAAACAATATACTTTGTGCATTGTATACAAAATCGTTGGATAATTGCATGTCGTGTCATGCAGTAATTAGCAGTTATCACACGAGTAAAATTCTCCTTATCTTATAAGAGTGTTATTTTCTCATCCAGGCGTCGAATAGAAGCTGAAGATTCAAATCTTAGTCGACAGCCTATATATACACTTGTCAAAGGTCCCAAGGAATAATAAAAAATAAAAAATAAAAAGATAGAAAACACTAATTTAGATCAAGTTAATAGAAGCCTAATTATGTGGACTGCAATTCTAAAGTCGAGCTTCAATATTATAGATTCTTGGATCCAATGTCTTAGGTTATTGACATTTAACAGATTCTCCATACACTTGATGTTCTAAAGCCATCGACCAAATGACAATCTTGTGTCTGTCCCTATGATCTCTTCTCTCTAGCTGATACTTTGGAGGACATGCAGCAGATCACCATATATCTGTACGTGATTATTATATATTACGAAAATTTTCATACACCACACTATTATTTCATTTTCATTTTAGTTATTATATAAGATATGATATATTTATCAGAACCATTAAATGATATTTTATTTGATAATTCTTTATTATTTAATAATAATAAATGTGATACACCTTATATATATAGTAGGATGAAACTAAGATAAAGAGTATAGTGTATTGCATTAATATTCATATATCATTACGAAGGTGATCATGATGATCAGTAGCTTAGGGTTTGGTAGAAACTGTGAGTGGGCCATTGAACTAATTAATTTGCATAGCTTTTTTCTATCATAATGTTCTTCTCATGGTCGGTAAGATCTAACTTCATGATTGCAGAGTTCTAAGCAACAACCTCTCGATTAATTGAGGGCCAGCTTTGTAACTTTTGTCTCAATTATGGTCTATGCTAGGGCCAAGTGCCTTGTGTCTGCATTTTCCTTGAGCAAATATTGCAGCAAGGGATGGATGATGCGTTTCACGTGGTCATCCCTCCTTTCAAATTTTCTATTGAGTTTGTAAGAATAGTCTGTGTTTATCAATGTCCATGGACACCTCACAGACATGCGCGCTTTCCGACTTTCATCATTATGGCACTCATGTAGTCCTTAACATGCTATTCTATTGTGAGTAATATTAGATTCAAGTTTAGGGTTTGCAAGTGTTGTGTAATTATTTTGAAAAAAGTAAATTTTATATGAATACTAAATTTATCTACTTTTTCTCAAAAAGTGTACTGCGAGGTAGCTTGTATTGTGAAACAATGCAAGATAAGTAAAGTAAAACAAGGCGCTCTAATTCTATAAGGTTACTGGCAAAAGCTCTACTTCTCCAATTATTGCCTCTCGAATAAGTCTCAAGTAAACTATTTATCTAATATTCGCTCGAGCGACGTGTCAGGCGATTGTCGAGTGAACTATTTACCTGAATTTTATTTGAGCGACTTGTTCTGCGAATGTCAAGCAAATTACTTTTTATCTGGCTATTCTCACGTCACATATAGGATAAATAATATCAGCCTAAGCCTATGCTCCATAGTACAAGTTCCCTTATTGAAAAGTCACGTCATAACAAATCCTTGTCGAGTTGGGTCATCAAATTGAGTCACTGCCAAAATAAATATTGAATTTCTACAATCCCGACAACTTGTACATCCTTGAATTGTAAGTATCATTCTCTTCTATATTTGTCTAAAAGAAAATGTATTTGTAATTGTGAATTGTGTAACCGTTGCATGTAATCGCTTTGAAAAAAGTAAATAAAATATGATACCACATAAAAAAGTATATATATTATTTTTTAATAATGTTTTCAAAACGATTACACAATATTTATATACTCCACGATTGTGTATAATATTACTATTTATTTAATAACAATACTAAACTAAAAAAATACTAATTATTTACTTGTTTATTTATTTACTTAACATAAATCAATGTCCAAGCATTTATGATCATTCATGATAAGATGGTGACTTGGTGGTGTTTGTATTTACACAGAAGTGGTAAGTGGTGAGCAAAGACGTATTGTGATATGCTGGGTTTTTTTTTTTAGTTTTCGAATTTATTATTTGGATGAATATAGTGAGTTAGACATGCAACTTATAATAATCAGAGTGCTCTGATCACGAGGGTACGTGGTGGTCGATCGAATCATGTACGTACACTAAACTGCATCGTCACGGCACGGTTACTATGTATCTCTTGATTCTTCCTCATAAACTGCCAGACTAATGTATGTCCAACCTTTCACTTCCTTCTCAATGAAGGCGTGGATAGATGCTGAAAAAGTCCTCCGATCGGTTCTACGATCTTTTCTTCACCATCGATCTCCTCTAGGCATGACCCATGGTACGTACTGTTGATCAAGACATATAGCAGATGATCAAATCATCGGTTATCGTCCGGCCTGCGGGTTCTTAATTCGATATCTAGCAAAAATAAATAATAAATAAAGAATTATAGAATAATTAACTATATATATATACAACTCTTTTTTAAATTATAAACGTACATCATATTTATTCAAAATTTAAAATAAGATTTAGATAAGAAACTCGATCGAGACTCATTAGTACCACTCATTTTAATAATTTTATTTTTTTTAATAAATTGACGTTGGTCAATTTAAAATTTGTTAATAAAATTATTAGATCCGTTTATTATTGATCTAATCCACAGATATTGCAATTTGCAAGACGACTGGCCTACTGCTCCCTCCCAAGTCAATAACGTCGGAGAAACATAATCGACCGATCTCCATCCTTTCGATGTTCAGAGGGCCACATATGTAACTAAAAATCAAAGTTTTAGTTCACATCACGGACTATTAATTCACCTTTCGTAAATATGGCAAGTGAATAAAGCCCCTTTCATGAATTAGGAGAAAAATAAGGCCTTTTCGTGTAAAACAAAACAGAGCTTTTGCTGTTAGATTTATGTTATTTCAATTCCATCACTAATTATATATATATATATATATATATATTATATACATGCACGTAAATATTGCATGGAAAATCCATACATACTCTACGTTCAAAATAATTACGGAATAAAAACTGGTACTACAATCGTAATAACTAATAAGATCTCATAATAGTAATTTACTAAATTAATATGATTTTTATTATACATTATATCTATGTTATAATAAAAAAAAATATTTTACAATTGAACTATATATTATATTATTAAATTATGTCAATTTATAAATTTACTTTTATGACTAATCAAAGTATTTATAATATTTGTCAATAATATGCATGTAGGACGTTGCTTTAGATCACCATGAGAAGTGATCAGAAGGAAACTTCCAGTGAGAAGAAGAAGCAAGGCAGGCAACGTGCTAAAAGAAGGAGAATATTCATTCGCTGACAATTCAAAGAAATATTAAACTTCTTCGAAAATCTTCAAGAATTGGTCCCACATATTATCAAATTGGGACCAACAAAAGTTTTTCGTGTAGCTTTAATGTCTTTTGCCCAATGGGGTATATGCCAGTTCCAACTAATATAGATTCCTGATCAAGCTAGCATCCCCGGCCCCATCGATATCTGTACTAGTTGCTAATAACATTGAAAGATTGAACCCAAATGTCGTCACGAATGACGTGTTATTTCATGTAATTTGGAATTAAATTAAATGCTAAATTGGCCAATATTTGCAGATTCACTTAGATCTCAATTAATTATGAGTAATTTTATTTCCAGTCTTCACTCGAGACTGCATGTACAGATCTTTTAACATTAAATAAAAAAAGAAATATCATTTTAAAAATAATATTATTATAATTTTAAATATAATATATATGTATATATATATATAACTATGTCTTCTTTCACCTTCTCAATATATAATTGTGATATGGAGACATATAATAAATGCAGTCATGGAATTATAAGCGGCATGTAATCGTTTTGAAAAAAAGTGAATATATATAAGATCCATGTGAAAAAGTTAATTTTTTATTAAAGCGACTGCACGCCGTTTGCAACTCTACGACTGTATGTAACATTACCGGTAATATCTTTAAAGATAATTAGGAAAAATAATAATAAAAGATGAAATCCTAACAACTTATTAGCAAAATACTCTTCAAGAAAAACTCTTATATGACTAATTATATTTTATGATAAAAATGACTACATTTTTATTAAAATGATCTCATTACAAAGAATTATTTTTCTTGTAGTATTAATTTCAAATACACAAAATTTCACTAGTTATTACAAACATTACAACATAAAAGGGACGTTTTTACAATGATTATTTACAATTAAAATTATTTTCTTTGCCAATAATATTCTTTTTCAAACGATCAGCTTATATATTTGCAAATAGTTACATTTATAATGAAATATTATCATTGCATAACATAATAAAATATATTATAATAATATTTTTTAAAATTTTTATCTTATCTTATCCTTTATTTTTTTATCTATAAAAATAAATCAAGTCTTAGTTTTCAATGATCTTAATACTCATACCACCAATATTATGTACTTCGCAAAAGGTACCCATTAAATTAGCAATGACTTCTTCCATTACAAAAAATAACTCCTCAACCAAACTTTCTATTATGAATTCTTCTTAGGAAAACACTTCAAATTGGATGGGTGTGAAAGCCTTTCACACCCATTCAATAACTAAGTACCACATAGGCATTTTAAGAAAATCAACCCTACACCTGCATGCAGCGAATTTGAGTTTCCTTCAAAATCACCCCACGACGGAACTGGGCAGGGGGGGCTAGGAGAGAGCGCAGTTCACTATTGTCTCCACAATCCTGCAACCGCGAGAACTCGCCATTGACAGAATTCTCAATTGCCTCGAACATTTTCGTCCAACTCAATGAATTTCAAGAGTGAAAAAACTTTGAAAAACTTGAAATCAGAACTCGAAACTATATTAATTAGAAGATCTCATCACCTAATCGTGGGTTTTAGAGGCCAACTAGTATAAAACGAGAAGTTTTGTCCATGAAATGAAAGAGATATAAGAGAGGGATCTGAGAAGAGACAAGAGGGGGATCGTTGCAGTCACGTACAATTTTTTTTTTCCAAGAAATGCCTACGTGGCACTTTTCCATCGGTGGGTGGGTTTTACACCCATCCAACTTCAAGTGCTCCCTTGTTCCTAATCAATCAGTTTTGAGACTTGATAATAAAATGGGAATATTATATAATCAATTATAATAAAAATATTTAATGTAACCCGCTAGATTACAAAGAGTACATGTAAAAAGATGTCGGCCAGTACTTGTGGGATGTGGCTCTGGTGCTCTCTCACACGTAGAAGATCAGCTTATAATGTGCAAGGTGTTATGAAACTTAAAGAAAGGAAACTACTATTGCAAAAGAGAAATAAGAAATTCTCTCTAGAACTCTTAAGAACTGAAACTTTCTTTTTTTCTCTATATTTTCTTATGAATTTCATTACAACTGAAGCCCCTATTTATATGTTTTGAAATTACTATGCAAGTTACTATGCAAGTCACTATGCAAGTCACTATGCAGAATTTAAAATAATAGTGGTGGGGTCATTCACATAATTTTAGGGGTGGGACAGGGGGCGGCTGATAATTTCGTTCGTTCATTACACTCCCCCTTGAATGACCACCCATAAAGAATCTGCCTCGTTAAAACCTTGCCAAGTAAAAACCCAGTGGGAAGAAAAACCAATGGCGAAAGAAAAAGAGTACAGTCTTCTTATGTATCCACAAGTGCTTTAAGATTGCCTCATTAAAATCTTGCAGAGGAAAATCCAGTAGGACAAAACCTCAGCGAAGGAAAAAGAGTATAATCAGCACATTTACTCCCCCTGAAAAGTGCATGACAAAAGATCTTTGAGTCTTCGCATTCTAATGTTATGCACAATCTTCTTGAATGTGGAAGTTGGTAACGCTTTTGTGAATAAATCTACCAGATTATCACTAGATCGTATCTACTTGACATCAATTTCACCTTTCTCTTGAAGTTCATGAGTATAAAAAAATTTAGGTGAAATATGTTTAGTTCTGTCACCTTTGATATATCCTCCTCTGATTTGAGTGATACAAGCAGTATTATCTTCATATAAAATTGTTACGCTATTATTGATCATGGGAAGTCCACACTTTTCCTGGATATGTTGAATAACTGATCTCAACCAAATACACTCTCAACTTGCTTCATAAATAGCAATGATCTCTGAGTGATTTGAAGAAGTAGCAGATAGTGTTTGCTTAACAGATCTCCATGATATGGCAGTATCTCCATAAGTAAATAAATATCCAGTTTGAGATCTACCTCTGTGTGGGTCTGAAAGATAACCTGCATCTGCATACCCAATCAATTCTGGACTTGAACCATGTTGATAAAATAATCACATATCAACCGTACCATGAAGGTAACGAAGGACATGTTTAATGCCATTCCAATGCCTTCGAGTTGGTGCAGAACTATATCTTGCAAGCAGATTAACTGAGAATATAATATCTGGTCGAGTGCAATTTGCAAGATACATCAAAACTCCAATTGCACTGAGATGTGGTACTTCAGGACCAAGAATTTCTTCATCGTCATCACAAGGACGGAATGGATCTTTCTTCACATCAAGTGTTCGAACAATCATTGGAGTACTCAGGAGATGAGATTTGTCCATATAAAAATGCTTTAGGACTTTCTCAGTATACATGGACTGATTAATAAAAATTCCATTTGGCAAGTGCTCAAGCTGCAGGCCGAGACAAAGTTTTGTTTTGCCAAGATCTTTCATTTCAAATTCATTCTTTAAATATATAGCGGTTTTTGAGATCTTTTCAGGAGTTCCCACAATATTTAAATCATCAACATAAACCACAATAATGACAAATCTGGATTCTGATTTCTTAATAAAAACACATGGGCATATAGGATTATTTTCAAATCCTTCTTTCAATAGATATTTGCTTAAGCGATTATACCACATGCGTCCGGATTGCTTCAACCCATATAAAGATTTTTGTAGTCTGATTGAGTACATATTTCTAGATATAGTTGTAGATGCTTCAGACATCTTATATCCTTTAGGGATTTTCATATGTATGTCATGGTCTAAGGATCCATATAAATATGCAGTGACCACATCCATCAATCGCATTTCCAATCCTTTTGTAACAACCAGATTAATCAAAAATCTAAATGTGATTGCATCCATAACGGGAGAGTATGTTTCTTCATAATCAATCCCGGGTTTCTGCAGGAAACCTTGTGCAACAAGCCGTGCTTTGTATCGCACAATTCATTTTTCTCATTACGTTTTCGTACAAATACCCACTTATATCTAACAGGCATCACATCCTTTGGTGTTTGGACAACAGGTCCAAATACTTCGTTTTGCTAGCGAATTTAATTCAGCTTCAATAGCTGTTTTCCATTTTGGCCAATCATTTCTACGTCGACATTTTTCGACGCTTTTTGGCTCACTTTCTTCATTACTTCTGGTAATGTCAAGGGCCATTTTATATGAAAATATGTTGTCGACAATAGTTTTATTTTTATCCAGAATTTCTCCAGTTTTCATGAAATGTATTGAGATCTCATTATTTTCAGGTACCTGTTCCTCTTCAGGGGAAAATACTTCATGACACACCTATTTAGGAGGTCCCTTTTTAGGAGATTTATACTTTTCAAGAGTTTCCTCTTCAGGATGTTCTGGAATAGAAGATTTAAGCTCTTTAGGAGCACCAATTATATTTGTGGCCTATATTGTGGGTACGTGTTCTTCAGGAACACCAAATTCATTTTGTATTCTTTTCCTTCTGGGAATTTTGTCTTTTGCACCAATAGGTCTTCCACGCTTCAGGCGTATTTTAGATTCACTTATTGCTGCTTTGACAATTTGTCCTTCAGGGACTTCAATCCTTGCTGGAGTATTAACAGCAGGAATATAAGATTTTACTACACCTTTAGTGTCAGTAAATACATCCGGTAACTGATTTGCAACATTTTGCAAATGAATAATCCTTTGAACTTCTCGTTTACATTCATTTGTAGGAGGATCAAAATGAGACAGGGTCTTATTATCCCAAGTAATATCTTGTCGTGCTTCAGGCACCGACTTTCCTTTACCCATTAACGAAAAATTTGATTCGTCAAAATGACAATCCTCAAAACGTGCTTTAAACATATCCCCTGTAAGGGGTTCAAGGTATCTAATAATGGATGGAGAATCAAAACTAATATATATCCCAAGTCTACGTTGAGGGCCCATTTTTGTACGTTGTGGAGGTGCAATTGGAACATATACAGCACATCCAAAAGTACGAAGATGAGAAATATTTGGTTGTTGACCAAATGTAAGCTGTAATGGAGAATATTTATGATATGCAGATGGTCTAATGCGAATTAGAGATGCTGCATGAAGTATAGCATGTCCCCAAGCAGAAACAGGTAGTCTTGATTTCATAAGTAAAGGTCTAACGATTAGTTGAAGCATTTTGATCAAAAACTCAGTTAAACCGTTTTGTGTGTGTGTGGGGGCAACATGATGTTCAACATCTATTCCTATTAACATGCAATAATCATCAAAAATTTGAGATGAAAATTCACCTGCATTATCCAATCGAATGCTCTTAATCGGATACTCAGGAAATTGTGCTCGTAGTTTAATTATCTGAGCAAGAAGTCTAGCAAATGCAACATTTCTAGTAGAAAGAAGACAAACATGTGACCATCGACTAGATGCATCAATTAGAATCATAAAATATCTAAATGGTTCACTTGATGGATGAATAGGCCCACATATATCTTCGTGAATCCTTTGTAAAAAGGATGGAGATTCAACAATGACTTTTGAGGGAGATGGTCTAATAATTAACTTACCTTGAGAACATGCAGAGCACGAAAATTCATTGTGTAAAAATATCTTTTGATTCTTTAAGGGATGCCCATGCGAATTTTCAATAATTCGTCTCATCATTATAGAATCCAGATGTCCAAGGCGATCATGCCAAGTCATAAATACTTTAGGGTCAATGCACTTCTGGTGCATTACCACATATGATTCAATTGTTCTCATTTTTGTATAATACAATCCAGAACATAGAGCAGGCAGTTTTTCTAATACGAGCTTCTGACCCGATATTGTTTTAGTAATAAGAAGATGCTCTTTACTGCCTTCATTGGTCGTTTCAATATGGTAATCATTACGACGTATATCTTTGAAACTCAATAAATTTCTTCTGGATTGTGAAGAGAATAGAGTATCATCAATACAAAATTTGGTGCCATTAGGCAACATAATATAAACTCTTCTGGAGCCCTCAATTAAATCTGATGAACCTGATATGGTATGGACATAGGCTTTACTTAGTGTTAGATTTTGAAAATATTTCTTTTCTTTGAGAATTGTGTGAGTTATAGCACTGTCAGTCAGACATATATCTTTATCATTCAACTCAGAGATAAAAAACTCATCAATGTGATCCATGATTCTACAAAATATACAAAACTTTTATTACTGATAGAAAGAAAATACATTAATTGAGTGGAACACTTCCATCTCCAATTAAGTATTCAATACTACCATCAGGATGATTAAAGAAATCAGATACATCAAGATGAGTAACGTCTACATCTACTGAATCTAATAAATCATCTGATGGTTCTACTAAATTTGTTTCATGCACTTTATTCTTTCCTTTAATAAAAGCTTGATATAAATCAGCTAAGTGCCTGGCCGTACGACAGGTACGTGACCAATGTCCAGTCATTCCACATCTATGGCACACCTCTTCACTTTCTTTGAAGAATTATTCTGAGGATTTTTACCCCTCTCTGAATTGTACCACTTCTGGTGATATGGTATATTATAATCCCTTTTAATGTTGTCATTCCTGGGACCAACATTTCTATAATTTCTTCTACCACGTCCACGCCTCCGATTTCTTCTAAAGGATGCACCATTCACTTCTGGGAATGATACAAATCTATTACCATTCACTTCAGGGAATGATATTGAGCCAGTAGGGCGTGACTGGTGGATTTCTAATAAGAGCTCATTATTCTGCTCAGCTACTAGAAGACATGATATAAGTTCAGAATATTTCTTGAACTTTCTCTCTCGATACTGTTGCTGCAGGAGCACATTCGAGGCATGAAATGTAGTAAAAGTCTTCTCTAGCATATCATCGTCGGTGATTTTCTCACCGCATAATTTTAATACTGAGCTTATTTTAAAAAGTGCGGAATTATACTTACTAACACTTTTAAAATCTTGCAACCTCAGGTGCATCCATTGAGAACGAGCTCTTGGGAGGATGACAGTCTTCTGGTGTTCATACCTCTCCCTTAAATTGTTTCACAAAATATAGGGATCTTTTACTGTAAGATATTCAGTTTTCAATTCTTCATGAAGATAGTGGCGAAGGAAAATCATTGCTTTAGCACGTTCCTGCAGGGATGCCTGATTTCCTTCTTTAATAGTTTCTCCCAGGTTCATTGCATCAAGATACATTTCAGCATCAAGTATCTAGGATAAATAATTTTTCCCAGATATATCAAGAGCAACAAATTCCAATTTTGTAAGATTTGTCATTTTCTACACATATAAATAATGAAATACATATGTGTATCTCATATTTATAAATTCACACAGATAATCATCAATAAAATATATTAAAGACTTCAAATAATATATTGAAAAACTTACAGAGGA
The DNA here is from genome assembly GCA_036898215.1 of Platycarya strobilacea. NCBI lineage: Eukaryota > Viridiplantae > Streptophyta > Magnoliopsida > Fagales > Juglandaceae > Platycarya > Platycarya strobilacea. Next base: position 51,257,471 of record CM072546.1, read on the forward strand.
ATAAGGCCACTAGCTTCAGAATTGGTAGAACCGTCGTGCTGATAACGTGTTATGAAACTTAAAAAAAAGAAACTACTATTGCAAAAGAGAAATAAGAAATTCTCTCTAGAACTCTTAAGAACTGAAACTTTCTTTTTCTCTCTATATTTTCTTATGAATTTCATTACAACTGAAACCCCTATTTATAGACTTTGAAATTACTATGCAAGTTACTATGCAAGTCACTATACAAGTCACTATGCAGAATTTAAAATAATAGTGGTGGGGTCATTCACATAATTTTAGTGGTGGGACAGGGGGCGGCTGATAATTTCGTTCGTTCATTACACAAGGCACATATTTCTTGTTAAGTGCTATTGCATTTTTTATGTATATAGTAGATATAATTTGAAGATACATCATACATGATATCAATTAGAACAACGAATATGAAAAATATAAATATAATCATAAATCTATACAACAAATTTTACAATAACTATAATTATATTTGAGAATTATGAAGGAAACAAAAAATGTAAGATTATTAAACACATAACAAGCCTCTGTTTAGAGTCAACTCATTATATTGAAATCATTATAGGAAATGCATTGTTCCACTCGCTATAAGACTAATTAGACATGTAAATAATAATAATAATAATAATAATAATATTCTTATAAATGAAAATAAAATAAAATAAAATTATTTTTAATTGCTTCAGAAAACTACATGGATATAATTATTATTGAAATGATAAAAAGTAAGCATAGAATATTAGTTTGAAATTTAAAAGAGTGTGTTTTTCTTTTCAAATAAAAATCATATTACTTTAAAAAGTGTTATTCAGTATGATTCATTATTATGAGAAATATCATGAAGTCCATGATTATTTTTTTGAAATGATATCCTATAATAAAAAAACATTTTTCTCTAGATTTAGATTTTCATTTTTTAACTTAAATCTAATATTATTCTTCTTCTCAATTTTAAAATTTCAATATTAATCATAGAAAATAAAATCATCTTCTTAAAACAAGATTTTAAAGGATAAAAAGTGATATTAATTCTTTTACTAATAATTTTAAAAATGCATTACAAATAGAATAATATGAAATGAGTTACCACAAAAATAAAAATAGCGAATATGATAAATTAAAGACCAATTATAAACTGATGCAAAAATTGGAATCTAAAAATGACAAATGCATTTTGTAAACTAAAAAATATTATTAGTCCAATGAATATGATTTAGATTTATGAATTACCATGAAAAATACCATGAAGATAATTGTTATATTAGTTTTCAAGAAATATTATATGCGAAAAGTACTATTATTTTTAAATCTAATAAGAAATATATAAAAAAAAATCTTAAGTTGTTAATTTGTTCCACAAAAGTTCAATAAATAAAAATCTTCAATTGAGATTATTTGTAAAATATATAGTAGTATAATTTCATTCTTGTTATTATTATATCCTAGTTAATATTAGAATAACATAAGCTGATTTAATTCTATTTTTAATCATGATGAATTAGAAGACAAAAACGTAATTGTGCAAATGAGGATTGTGTCATCGAACTCAAACAAAAAGTATTAATCACGAAGCTATAGCCTAGATCTTTTATTGTAGAAAAAATATAGATATATAGTTGAATAGTATCGTGTTATTTTTAATCATACATCATCTAATGCAATAGTTCGGTTTTAGTTATATTATACACTACAATACTTTGATCTCATTTCAATTACTGGTGTTGTTGTCGTGTTCTACAACCTGGATTCCGAGGCGAGATCCAAACAATCCCTATTCCTGTGTAGTATAGAGCGAGGATTGCGACACCCTAAGAACACTCTGATATTTAAGTTAGTTTGGGTATCAAATGATGGTAAAAATGGAGAGTAGTGAGGGAGGTGGATTATTCTACCTTTGGTTGGTGGGATTTCTAACTATTTATAGGGCTTGGCCAATTATGACCAAGCAACCGGGATGTCTGTGTTAATCGTCTTGTTAGATCGATGTTCCTCTTGCTAATCATTCAATAGATCTTCCAGTCCTTCGGATCCTGTCCTAGCGTATTGTCCTTTCTTCCTTGATGTATTAACCCATATTTCTGCTTTCGGGATATGTCCGAGCTTTTGACTTGCAATTAATGCGATGAGAAGGGTGCTTACCCGGAGTTCGCGTGCCAAGGACTTCAAGTTCCCCTGCGGAGTATTGCATTTAATGCGTTGTGACTGTGGTTGGTTCTTGTATTTAATGCAGGATGGGAACATATGATTTTTCAGATTGTTGGGATCATGGCCTGATTTTCTGTGCTTCTTGTATTTTGCCTACTTGTAGATGATATATGTTTGTCTATTTGCTATTTGCTATCCTCTTACCTCCTATGTTTTTCGCATTTGATGCTTCTCACCTTCTACGCCTTTCGTTATGGATTACTCGAGTTCAACTTTTCTTTCTATTGCCCTTGCATATCGAGAATGGGTCCAAGGCCTATTCCTCAGTAGCATGGCCTCCTCCCGCAGGTCCGAGGCCCACTCCTTAGTAGGAGGACCTTCCCCCTCAACAAGACTACGCTATATATTGACTGAAACATTATTCGTCGTACGTAATTAATTATAATCCTATAGAGAAATGACAGATGCAGTCATGGAGTTGCAAACGGTATGCAGTCGCTTTGGAAAAAAGTTAATATATATGGGATTCACGTAAAAAAAATTAATTTTTTCTAAAGCGACTGCACGCCGTTTGTAACTCTACGACTGTATCTAGCATTATTTGATTCTATATATGATCAGATCAATTCTTATTTTTTATAATAACAAATTCATGAATTGATAGATAATATCACGTCAATAAGATCATAAGAATAGGATAAAGATATAATATAAAATAATTATATATATGAAATTTAGTTGTCATAAATAGAGGAAAGGTATAATATAAAATAATTATAAGCTGATTTGAGTGGACTAGAAATGAAGATTAAAGGTTGATCACAAAACAATTTATTTCTCATAATCACCCCCGGGATACACTAGTAATTTAATTTATGATCATGATGATAAAAAACCTACCCCCGTTGAACCCCAGAAAAAAATGTAGCGTACGTGGAGTCGATTTTGTTAAAGAGAGCTCCTTTTTTGAAGAAAAAAATTATAGGAGACAAGGTTGCTTATAATCAACCACATTGCTAAATTGCTCTTTTCTTCCAAATTCAGGGAAGCCGTTGATCTTTACCAACCCTCGTGTGGGAAACCCCGGATTCAAAGTTCTCATGCTTCCACCTTTTCGATCCAGTCCACAGATTTGATTAAATCCCATGTTTTCACACCAAACTACCTCCATATCTTTTTAGGCTAGGAACTTAGGATAGCTATAAAGCTCTGCGTTTAAGATTAATAATATTATTTAATAATCAATTATAAAAATAGAAGTTGTACATGTATTATTATTATTATAACTCTCTTGTTACAATGCTACCATGATATATACATGCGCGTGAACATATATTGAGTAATATGCGATGATGATCATGCATGTCCTGTAGAGAGACCATAATATGCTTTCTAAAATATTATTGTTCTACTGCTTATTTTCATCATACTTTTTCCATGCCCCCGTGCATGCATGTTGGTGATCATCATTATTTTCATCTTGCTTTTTTCATTGAGAAAACTTTGGGTTTGGATGTATTCAAAATGGGATTTTACAGCCAACCAATTCTGTGATGCTACGTGGATACTTTCCCATAACGCAACCTGAACCCACACATACCAAATAATTTCCTATGCCATATGAGAACCCAAAAACATGCAAAAATCCTTGGCCCTTTTCTTCTCTTCTTGATCTTCACCCTCTGATCCTCAACCGACTCAACCCCATTCTCAGTCGAGTTCGACCTATTTGGATCTGAATTACCACTCTTTTCTTTGCCCAACAAACACTCTCGTTTCAGTGAATCAAATGGCAATCTCCTATGAGGGAAAGACCAGTCGAACACATGGCAATCTCAATCATGTTCAAGTAACGTTCAATCACGTTCAATCTAGGAGAGGGCCATCACGCTCTGGACATTCAAGAAGCTTGTCTTTAGATGTACCAAAAGGAAGAACCCGATGCTCAGGGCGAGACAACTCCCGCCGGCTAGAGGGGCAAGGATGCTCTTTCGTATCCAACCTATTTTGTAGTTATCCTAATCAAGATCATAAAAGACAAACTCGGAAGAATGCATTAAATGGCCGTCTACACCAAATTATGTCATCTTAATAATAAACTGCTCAAAAAGGCATGTCACATTTAATAACTAGCAAGACCCCATCTCGAGTCTCCCTGAACCAAAAATAACTCGCCTAAGTAAAGCTAGGATGACGAGGAAATCGCTCAGGAACTACAAAGGCAATAAATAGTTCAAGACAAAAAGAATAAATGACCTGACAAACCGTCATTCTTATCGACTGTTTCAATTATTAAGTATAAACCTATACAGTATCTCAACCCATATGAATAGCAAGATACCCTATAGTTCACAGGTAATGAATATTCCAACTCTTTCATCTTCCACATTGATTCCCCACTTCTCTCTCTAACTAGAACGTTGGAGTGCTTACAGAGCTCCTTAGCCCCACTCTCTTTTTGAATCTTTGCAAGCTTAGTCAATTGAGATTGCCGAATAGCTCAGGTTGCAAAACACACATCAACATCTCCAAAAGCAGCGATGGGTCATATGGGTTGGGTCATTTTCATGGGTTTGATGGGTGTTACCCAAAGTTTCAGCCAAAGATTGCTCCAAAGTCCAGTCTCAACGGGTGGTTCTAAATTGGCCTGTGGATATGTTCCTCTTCTAGCTTTTGCTCGGTTTTCTTCAATCTTTTATACACAGAGTAAGAGAAAATGAATAGAAAGAATGTGAAGAAAAAGATCTTGCCGGCATGTCATTGCTGCCGATGAGACCCTCTCGAACGACTATGGTGTAACTCTGGGTTGGAATCGAAGGATTTAGAAATACTGTTTTTATGTTCTCAAATGAGGAAATTATTTGGTACATCACTCAACATGTGTCTTTAGCTCATGTATTAGGAAAGTGCTTATGTGGCACTACGTGATTAACTGGCTATAAATCCTCATTTTGAAGACATTTGAATCCAAGATTTTCATTTTACACAATTATATCTCAAAATTTTTATATGCTCATTATTTTTATAGATAATAATATTTACAGTTATAGAATACTGTGCAAACATCACATACATTTTTTTTTTAAATGAGTAGATATGATACTCACATGACAAAATTAATTTTTCAATAATAGTCTCTATTCTTTTTTAAAATGAAGGATGCGATCAATACTTATATAATCCATGACTGCATCTTCCATTATCTTTTCTTTATATTCACATTACATGTAATTAATTATAAAGATTTAATCTTTTTTCTATGGTAACATTTTTTCTTTTACTTGTTTCACGGAGAACTTTTAATATTGTTTCTCTTTCAATTAGCAGTGTCATTACTACCAAGGTGGTAACCTTGTTGGCAAAGGTTGAGATATCATTTTTTCCTCCATTGCTTGAGATCATAGGTTCAAAACGACCTACTTTAGTAAAACTTGTGAAATAAAGTCTTGGAGGGCTTTGCATGCTGGCACTTTGGTAGAGTTCTAGTGGCGGACTACCTATCTTACCTCCTGGGTTCAGGAGCTATAGCTTAATCCAAACATTCCAGAGGAAAAACTACATTGGTCGCTCCTTTCCACCCAGGGGCGGAGCCACGTTGGGGCAAGGGCCACCTCCCCTTGGCCCCACCCCTTTCCTAAAAGAAAAAATAAATTTGAATTTTTTTTAATTTAGTAAGATAATATTAATTTTATCTTGTGTTGGTCCCCTCTCTAAAAGTTATCTTGGCTCCCTTCCACAATCTAACAAACTACATGAAGTCAGTTAGTTTGTGAGGTTATTTGTGCAATCCAATATTTGTGGTTAAAGTATTTGTCTTGTATAAAGCCATCAAAAGGTAATGAATTACTTCCTAAATATTATAAAATAAATAATTCCAGGCATGTCAATTTTTAAATTGGAAAAATGTTATAAAACTCAACTTTAGACTAATCTAACAAATTAATTATTGTTATGTTAGTAACATCAATGTGTGTTATGCACACTAACTTGTACATGAAAGAATTCTTATAAATCAATATAGCATTGTGAAATAAAGCAATATATATATGGTATTGTGTTCATACGCTATGCTTTTTCTTGTTTAACATGATTGTTTAAAAAACTATATATTGCAATATTAGACAACGAGATAAAATGTCATTTCTTCAAAACTCTTATATATAGTTGACTTTGATGGAAGCTTGCAAAGGCTACATTAGAGATTTTTTTAGAGAGAAAAGGGAAAAAAAATATGAGAAGAAGAAGATGAAGAAGAAAACACCTTAATGAAGAAGAGGAATACAAGAAGAAGACGAGAAGACTACAACGAAACAAAAATGTTGTTTGAAGAAGAAGAAGAAGATAAAAAAGAGGAAGAAAAAGGGGAGGAGGACAACAAGGAGGAGGATAAGAAGGTTATATTAAAGGGAGTATTAGTATTGTGAGAAATAGAAAGAAAGAGAAGAGATGACAATGAAAGGGTAGAAAATTGCTAGGTTTTAACGATTTTTAACTAGTAAAGATGGTATCTTGTATTCAGTATTTGACTAGGGACATGTGTATAATAAATGGATAAAATCAAAGTTCTTTGAATTTATTAACATTTGTGGGCGACTCGAAATATAAAGGGATAACACAAGTTAGGTGGCATATGCCACATCAGTTTTTTTTTTCTTTTCATTTACTCCTCCTTGATTCTTCCCTTTTCCCGCTCCCTTGAGCTTAGCAGCCGCAGCCTTATACTGATGTCGTTGCTGTCGCTCTTATTTCTCGTAGATAGGTGTGCACCATTTTTTCCTATCGTTTCTCCCTTCCCCCTCACTTTTAGTTTTTTTTCTTCGCAATTTCTTTCATTTTTTCAACAACCAAACATACAACAAGTTGTAAAATCATTATTTTTTTTTCCATTTTCTAAACAATCGAACACAAAGAAATATGTGTTGTCGATGATTGACGAATGACGATTTCTTTGGGGATCCCAAGAAAGGAACATGCAAAGAGAATGGGGCATGAGAAAGTGAGAGAAAAAAAAAAGAATCATTCACTTTTGTAGCTCTAGTATACGTTTCTCAATTTTTTATCACTTAATACATCTTTGGTAGGAATATTTCTTAATATTACATCTATGGTATACATTCCCTTTGTGACCCTATTGGCAGAAGAGGCCTCCACATAAATTACCTCTTATTTTTCAATGACTGCCTATTGTTTTACAAATCCAATGCACTGGAGTGGAGACACCTAGTCTCCCTGTTAGATGACTATGAAAACGCATCAGGACAGAGGTTAAATAAAGATAAAACCTCAATCCACTTTAGCAGGAACACTCAAAGGATTACCCAGACTTCCATCCTTGAGATAGCAGGGGTTAGGTCCACACAGCCTTATGAAAAATACCTGGGCCTCCTGGCCATCATTGGAAAGTCAAGATCCAAAACATTCAAAGACATCTTGGATAGGGTTAGACAAAGACTCAGCAACTACAAGGTGAAGATGCTCTCTCAAGCTAGTAAGGAAATCTATATTAAGGCCATGATCCAAGCTCTCCCAACATTCTCCATGTCAGTATTTAAGCTACCATGGATTCTGCTCAATGAATTTAAAAAAGTCACGTGGCAATTCTGGTTGGGTTAGACAGCAGAAGCCAAGACGATCCCCTATATTTCTTGGAACATCATGGGGAAACCTAAGGCGGCAGGTGGGCTTGGTTTCAAGGAACTACAAAATTTCAACCTAGCCTTGCTAACTAAACAAGCTTGGAACCTAATCCAGAAACCAAAAGCATTGGCATCCCAAGTCCTAAAGGCTAAGTACTACTCTCACAAAGACTTCTTCCATGCCAAATTGGGACATCTACCCTCTTTCATATGGAGAAGCTTTTTAGAGTATAGACCCCTCTTGCAATAGGGTGTAGCTTTGAGGGTGGGTAATGGAGCATCAATTAAGGTGTGGAAGGACAAATGGGTCCTAAAATTATCATCCAAGACACTAACTAGCCCTCTCCCAGCTTTAGAGACGGAATCCTATGTCAACAAGTTACTCTATAACCAAAAAATGGAGGACAACAATGGTGGAGTAGCTATTTACACTCGAGGAAGCTAGACTAATCCAACAGATACCCCTCAGCGTCTTAGAAGGAGATAACAATATCATCTGGGCCCCCTCTTACCAAGGCACATTCACAGTTAAAAGCACGTACCACCTGCAAATATGGGTTCTAGAATCAGAATAGGGGCAAGCAACTTGTAGCTCTAACCACAGGAAAATTTGGATAGCTATTTGGAAATAGTCTATACTCCCTTGTGGATAAAATGTTCCTCTGGAGGGTGTGCCACGAGAGCTTACCCACAATGTCGAATTTGTTCAAAAATAGAATGGTGAACAAACCCTTCTGTCCCATTTGTGACAAGGACGAAGAAAATGTGTTGCACGTAGTGTAGACGTGCTCGACATCATAGGACATTTGGCACGAAAGCTCGACGTAGCTCCAAAAGAGACCATCCTTCCAACCCTCCCTCATAGAGCTCTTCACAGACTTAATTGATCGAGGAGGGAATGAACTGACGGAAGAATTCACAATGGTGGCCAAACGCATCTGGGCGAGGAGGAATTCCTTTATTTTCATCCAGAAATTCCAAGCCCCCAAGTCAGTTATTAAGATCGCCAATGATACACTTCAAGATCTAAGAGATATCCAGTCAAAAAAGAAAACCCCCAAACTAGAGAAGGCAAACCCTCAACCCCCTCATCTTAGATCTCTCCTCCAACTAGGGTTTACAAGCTCAATTGGGATGTCGCGGTGAATCAAGATCGAGGGAAAGTAGGCATCGAAATTATTGTAAGGGATTGGCATGGAACGATGATAACCACAGCTAGAAAATGTCGATTACTCATACCAGACCCATTCTTGGTTGAAACAATAGGGGTAATAGAGGCAACATGCCTTGGGCTTCTACTGAGCCTTTCTAAAGTCATTTTAGAAAGCGATTCTAAAGAGGTGGTTACGACCTGAACTCCAAGAAACAAAACCCGATAGTTGCTAGAATGTTATCAAATGATATTAGAATCCAATCTAGTCTTTTTGTAGAATGGTCAATTGTACACATTAGAAGATAATGTAACATAGCAGTCCACAAACTTGCTAAGGATGTTTTGTTAAATTTTATCTCTTTTATTGATGTGGGGCATGTTCTGACATGTATTGTAGATTTTTTCTAAAAGATATGAACGAAATCTCCTTTAAAAATAAAAAAGAAAAAATCCCTCAGTCTATGGACTGATTTTTTGCCTATTCCTGGCCTCCGAGTCAATGGCTTCAACTGGCAAGATAAAAGTATGGACCATTGTTGTGCAATCCTCAGCCGTAAGTTAATTAGTTAAATAATTAAAGAGGTCAAACCTTGACTTACAAATTAACAATAACGGAAACATATCCAATTGCCGTTTGGATTAATATGAATTGACAAATAATCTCGGGTGCAAATATGTGGTAATGTAGATTATTCCTCATTTTCTTTTTCTTTAGAATATTTTTCATCCAAAAAAGGGCAAGTACATTCTATACCTCCTACTTATTACCCAATTTGTAATATGATAAACATATCAATTTTGAAGACATCGCATCTTTAATTATCTTTAATATTAATGTGGAAGGCAAGATCTACATTAGAATTTTATAATTGTTATGAAGATTGAAATGATAAAATAAAATACAATCCATACAGATCAGGAGTTTAAAAACAAATATTTAAATTAAAATATTGATGTTCAGGACGTTGACCAAAAATAAATTTATTGCCAATAAGCGGTCGGGACACGTACAATTATCAAACGGAAACTTCCTGTAAACAAAAATAAAAAAATAAAAACAAAAGTCCACCCTCTTCTCTCTCTCTGTGGAAGTATAAATTATGTAGAATTAATAATGGGGTATATGTTACGGAAAATAATGGCCCGTTTGATAGTGAGAAGAGATAAAATAATTTTAGATTAAAATAAAAATTGAATAATATATTGTTATAATATATTTTTTTAATATTATTATTATTTTAAAATTTGAAAATATTGAATTTGAATTTGAAAAATTGAATTAAAAATTAAAAAGTTGAATTGTTTATAATATTTTATATAAAAATATAAAAAATTATAATAATAAAATTAGATGAAATGAGATGAATTCATATGATTTTTCAATTTAAATGAAATCTAAGTTCATTGATAATTGATTCTGATAATGGATTTTGATAGCTATTTGTTTTAGTTTAATTATTAAATAAATATAAATATTTTTTAAAATATTATGAATTCTTTCAAAATATTTAACAATATAAAATATATATATAAATACATAAATCAATCAAAAGGCAATTTGGCCTTCTTAGAAAATTTTGTCAGCTTTCTCGATGAATGTAGCACGACTACGTTATGTGACTAATTATATTTTATGATAAAAATGAGTCATGACAACTTTTTTATTAAAATGATCTCATTACAAAGAATTATTTTTCTTGTAGTATTAATTTCTAATACACAAAATTTTTGAGTTATTACAAACATTACAACATAAAAGGGATATTTTTATAATGACTATTTACAATTAAAATTATTTTCTTTGCCAATAATAGTCTTTTTACAATGACTATTTACAATGACGTCTCAATTTTTCACCTTAATTAAAACGTAAATTGAAGTGTTTAGACAAGTAACATAATGTTACTTATCCTACATAAACGTAAGGAGTAGCATGCATGTATTTAAACTTATTAATTAAATACAATGCAAAATATAATGAAAAGAAATAAATCTCTAATATATGCAAAGAGATCTAACTCTTACATAAATAGATTACATGACATAATAAAACTATAATTTTGATAACTTCATATTTACAAAAACATCTTGTATTCAAAACTTACATAACTCAGCTAGCTTTCTTAAAACAAATAACATATCACACCATCGTCCGGTAATCTGATTATTCAACTTGGTCACGTACATGAAAAATCATTCCATTCAGAAAGGAGTATTTTGTAGAACCCTCAGAATACTTCAGAATCTCCTGTGCTATCCGAGTTTCATGACAATTTATCTAATCCTATAACAACATTCATCATTTCATAAGGAATGATAGATAAAATTTAAAAGAGTGAAATTTTCAATATATACAAAGAGATCTAACTCTTGCATAAATAGATCACATGACATAATAAAACTATAATTTTGATAACTTCGTATTTACAGAAACATCTTGTATTCAAAACTTACATAACTCAGCTAGCTTTCTTAAAACAAATAACATATCACACCATCATCTGGTAATCTGACTATTCCACTTGGTCACGTACATGAAAAATCATTCCATTCAGAGAGAAGTATTTTGTAAGACCCTCAGGATACTTCAAAATCTCCTGTGCTATCCGAGTTTCATGACAATTTATCTAATCATACAACAACATTCATCATCTCATAAGGAATAATAGATAAAATTTAAAAGAGTGAAATTTTCAAAAAATCTCAGTAAGTACATAAATAACTTAACAAAGACATCGTTCGAGCATATTAATAACATAACATAGCATATATCATAATGTATTATTTCACATGATTAATAAATGCCTCATGAGACTCATGCATATAAATGACCACAATTTATATACAAACTTATACTCTTACATTGACCCACCATCTTATACTTAAAACGTATATTTCTTTCATCTTATTTCTTAATTTTGTGGATCTTACTTATTTTCTTATCCTCAACAGGCGTTACGCATTACCGTCCCTGTCGAGTCTTACTTATTTTTTTTTATCATCGACGGGTGTTATGTATCGTCATTCCCATCGGAGTTCTTTAGCATGACACGTCAGCTTGGCCATACATAAAACTCGTCAGTCTTCCGGGCGTTACATATCGTCGTCCCTGTCTTGACGAGTCTCGTGTCAGACTTCTGGAGATCACGTATCGACGTCCCTGCTAATCATGTCAGTCGTTCGGACGTTACGTACTACCGTCCCCGTCATGACGTGACTGACTTATTAATCATTCTACTTGTAAAGTTTTCTTAACGTACTTTCTTATAACAGACGTCATGACTTATGACAACACATATATGTGACGAAATGTAATATACGCATAAATTTAGACTTATGACATGCATGTTTCATGTCTTTATAACTTTATAACATGTGAATTCATATCACAGTAAGGCACATTACATGTACAATCATTTACGTCACATCAATTTATAACATCAATATATAACGAAAATTACTTAAATAACAAAATTAAAATATTAAAATATTATTAAATCAAGGCTGGCCGAAGCTCCTAGAGGATTAATTCTTATTTTATTTTAATTCAAATCATGCTAAAATTCTCATATCTAACTTATCAAATTTGTCTTAATCAATTTATGCAAATTTAATCATTTTTCTTAGTGTTTTCTTCTATAATTCTTAATAAATTGATTCTTAAAATTTTTCTAAGAAATCTAAAGTTTCTAATTTCGTTATGATCATCATCGTATCATACAAATAAATAAGAACCAATTGGATAAAATTTAAAATAAAAAACTTCACTAAAACCCTATTGTAGCCAAATTGCTCTAGGTTTTCTTTCTTAAATTTTTCCCAAATCAAGACCCCCTATTTTCACATAATTTTCTTCATATAACATCATAGAATATATTTCAAAGGTCTCATAATTTTTCTAACATTTTTCCATAGCAAAAACCACTCCAAAATTCTATATGTTTTAATTTAACACATAAATAAAGATTAATCTCAAATAAATATTAAACATAATCCAATTACCAAACCACTTACTCTATATCGAGATTAAGTTAAGTTGTGCATTTAAAAATTTTTTCCAAGCTAAAATTGCTGATAGAACTAAGCTCTTGCAATAATTCCTCAAGATCACTCACTTATCTTACTTAGGTGATGTTTGGAAATTCAAAGGCTTAAGGAAGGTTTTCTTTGTCTTCTTTCAAGTTGGCGTGTGCTATATTCTCCAAAAAAAGTTAGGAAACTCTCAAATACTTATATATAGGAGGGAGGTCGACACACATGAAGGAAAAAGGAAGATAAACATTTGCCTAAAGATGACCGGTTTCTCCCTTTGTATGAGCTTATTGCTTATTTAAGTTCATCATCATCTCTAAAGATTAGGCTTAGTTGGTGATATTCTCATCCAAGGGTAAGTTTTTGAGCTGCCTAAAATATCTTCTTGATCAATGACTCAAGTAAACCTAGCTCATGTAAGGTAGAGATAAAGTAGTATGATGATATCTTTCAATGAAGTGTATATGACTACTTCCATCTCAAATAAGGTTTTTCTCTAATTTGATTCTTCGAAAACTCACAACATGAAAGTTTTAGATCATCCTCTTAAAATTCTATAAAATTTTGAATCACCTTATTCTGAGATCATTTTAGAAATATATGCTTAATTCATCAAAATACATCAAAACCACTCTAGAACACCCAATCCGAGTTCTCCATTTATTTTCCTTCATTTTCTTACCAACCAAGACTTCTAGATGAATTCTTATCAAGTTGCCACATGTTCCCCCACATTTCAAGAAAGTTTGATAGCCAATCACAATTTTCGTCACATGGCCGAACATGAGACAACTCATCTAAGTCAGTTACCTGTTGACTTATATTCCTGTCCGTTCACTTTACACCAGATTTAGTCATTGATCCATTCATTATCTTCAAAAACCCAAAATATAAAAGTTCTAGATCTTCTTCTTAAGGTTCTATAGGAACTATATCACTTTATTCGAAACTCATATGACCAAATTATAATTATTGTATTGAAAGTTGACAGATCAATCCGAAAGCACCAATCCGGGCACACCAAGTACTTGATAAGTAATCCATCTTGTTTTACACGAAACTTTCTAAATAAAATCTTCTCATTTTACATATTTCTACACACTTGTCCAGATTTTAGGATAATTAAGAAAATATATCAAAAGCTTAATCTTAATCAATGTCACTAATCAACTCCAAGTCAATGCCTATATATCCAATTCAAATCTGCTACTTCAATTTCAATTTTTTATTTGATTAAATTCATATTTCTTAAAACTAAAAACATCATAAATGTAGATATTGCTCTTAGCTTTCTAAATCATCTTGAATTATCTCAATCTGACATAAAATAAGTAAGTTATATTCATATTACTAAAGGACATTGAAACTGTCTAAATTTGCTTAATCCGAAAATATCATAAGGTATATTCCTTACTCATTCTACTTGATTTCTTTTAAAAATTTACTTCAATTTTCATACAATATTTTCTTATATATTTAAAAATCATATCTTCTCATCCTATTTAATGCCTCTCATGATTTTTCCTTCAATACCAATAAAATGTTCATAGAAACTACATATATATATCCAAAATTTCAAAGGTTCCCTAAAATAATCTTAAAGAAATATAATCATATCAAATATGAACATTAAAATAAATACTAAAAAAAATCCGAGTTATCACACTTAGACCCCTCATCTTGGATCCCTCGTCCAACTGGGGTTTACAAGCTCAATTGGGATGCTGCGGTGAATCAAGATCAAGCGAAAGTGGGCATCGAAATTATTGTAAGGGACTGGCATGGAACGGTGATAACCACAGCTAGAAAATGTCGATTACTCATACCAAACCCATTCTTAGTTGAAACAATAGGGGTGATGGAGGCAACATGCCTTGGGTTTCTACTGAGCCTCTCCAAAGTCATTTTAGAAGGCGATTCTAAAGAGGTGATTACGACCTGAACTCCAAGAAACAAAACCTGATAGTTGCTAGAATGTTATTAAATGATATTAGAATCCAATCTAGTCTTTTTGTAGAATGGTCAATTGTACACGTTAGAAGATAATGTAACATAGCAGTCCACAACTTGCTAAGGATGTTTTGTTAAATTTTATCTCTTTTATTGATGTGGGGTATGTTCTGACGTGTATTGTAGACTTTTTCTAAAAGATATGAACGAAATCTCCTTTAAAAAAAAAAAAAAAATCCTTTGGTCTATGGACTGATTTTTTGCCTATTCCCGGCCTCCGAGTCAATGGCTTCAACTGGCAAGATAAAAGTATGGACCATTGTTGTTCAATCCTCAGCCGAAAGTTAATTAGTTAAATAATTAAAGAGGTCAAACCTTGACTTACAAATTAACAATATCCAATTGCCGTTTGGATTAATATGAATTGATAAATAATCTCGGGTGCAAATATGTGGTAACGTGGATTATTCCTCATTTTCTTTTTCTTTAGAATATTTTACATCCAAAAAAGGGCAAGTACATTCTATACCTCCTAGTTATTACCCAATTTGTAATATGATAAACATATCAATTTTGAAGACATCGCATCTTTAATTATCTTTAATATTAATGTGGAAGGCAAGATCTACATTAGAATTTTATAATTGTTATGAAGATTGAAATGATAAAATAAAATACAATCCATACAGATCAGGAGTTTTAAAACAAATATTTAAATTAAAATATTGATGTTCAGGACGTTGACCAAAAATAAATTTATTGCCAATAAGCGGTTGGGACACGTACAATTATCAAACGGAAACTTTCTGTAAACAAAAAATGTAAAAATTAAAAACAAAAAACAAAAAAACAAAAGTCGACCCTCTACTCGGAAGTATAAATTATGTAGAATTAATAATGAAGTATGTGTTACGAAAAATAATGGCCCGTTTGATAGTGGGAGGAGATAAAATAATTTTAGATTAAAATAAAAATTAAATAATATATTTTATTATTATTATTATTTAAAAATTTAAAAATATTGAATTCAAATTTGAAAAATTGTACAGATTTTTTCGGCAAACATAGAAATAAGTTTGAGAAATAATAATGATAGGTAGGTTGTATGGATAATGAAACGAAACAAGATGATTTTATATTAATAAAATTTTTATATTTATAAAGAGATTATATTAAAAAAATGATGAATTAATGTGGTTTTATGAGATTTATTAAATTTATTTTATAATAAAAATAATTTTATAATATTAAATCACATCAGTTTGTGAGTTACTTTTATATAATTTATCTGTATTTAAAGTATTTTTCTTATATAAAAATTGAGTAAAATATTATTAGAATACTAGTTTTTAATATTATTACTATTTTAATATTTTAAAATAATTATTTATTATATTTTGTATAAAAATTTGTGAGAATTAAAATGATTAGATGAGATGGATTGAGAGTATTTTTCAATCCAAACAATCTCTTCTCTTATGCATTTTTTAAAAATGAACAATGACCCATATAATCGTAGTGTACGATTGCGTAAGTGCCATATAATCATTTTGAAAATGCATGAGATTTATTTATTTATTTATTTATTTGACTTTTGTATTTATTCACTTTTATTTTCAAAATGATTGCATAGCGTGTGCATATTCACAATTGTAACTATTATTTCTCTTTCTTAATTGGAGCATAGCAGTGTCAAACAAAGAAATCAGTTTGAGAAATAATAATGATGGTTAAGTTGTATGGATAATGAAATTAAACAAGATGATTTTGTATGAATAGAATTGTTATATTTATAAAGAGATTATATAAAATAAATTTATAAATTGATATAGTTTTATTAGATTTGTTATATTTATTTAGAAAATAAATAAATTTACAATCTGGCATACAACATTAAGTCACATCATTTTATGATTTTATTTCTATATAATTCATTTGTGTTTAAAGTGTTTTCCTTATATGAAAGTTGAAAGTTGAATAAAATACTATTAAAATATTAATTTTTAATATTATTATTATTTTAGGATTTAAAAAAAAAGTATTATATTTTGTATAATAATTTGTAAAAAATGTAATAATTAGATAAGATAATTGAAAATGTTTTTCAATACAAATAACCTATTCTCTTGTGCATTTTTTTAAAATAAATAATGTTATACATAATCAAAGAGTGCGACTGCGTAAGCGTCGTATAATCAGTTTGAAAAAGTGTTAGATCTATTATTTAAAAGGGCATGCTATATACAGTCCAAAAAATGGGACTCCTTTGCAGTCAAAGCAAGGACAAAACTAGAAAATCTAGTTTGGGGATCAATTTACAAAACAAAATTTAGGGAGAAACAAATATTAATTTTTTATATAATCTATTTCATAAAAATACATTTCAAAATTTAATTTTTATCAAATTTTAAAAATTTTGGGGGCTTAAGCCCCTCAAGTCAAAAGATAGTTCCGCCCCTAAGTCCAAGTAATAAACAAATAGAAAAATCTCTATTTTAGAATAAAATTATTTAAAATAAAATTATTTAAAAATAAAAAACTTCAAAAATCTAAAAAATTCATTTCATTTAGTTATAAAATTGAAGCATTTTTATGTGGATGGTCCATATTTGATGAACTGTAAAAAGAATTATTCTATTTAAAAATGAGTTTTTTTCATATGACTTATGTATTTATTCACATTCATTTTTAAAGTAATTGCACAATATGTGTTGATTCACGATTGCAATTATCATTACGCTTTCTTGATTGGAGCATAGCAGCAACAAACAAAGAAATAAATTTGAGAAATAATAATGATGGTTAGGTTGTATGTGTAATGAAACCAAACAAGATGGTTTTATAAGAATAGAACTGTTATATTTATAAAAATATTATATAAAGTAAATTTATAAATTGATGTGATTTTATGAGATTTATTAGATCTATATTATAATAAAAATAATTTTACAATCTAATATATATCATTAAATCACAAAGTTTGTGAGTTTACTTTTATATAATTCATTTGCATTTAAAATATTTTTCTTATATGAAAGTTGAAGAAAATACTATTAAAATATTAGTTTTTAATATTATTATCATCTTAGGATTTGAAAAATAAATATTTATTATATTTTGTATAGAAATTTGTAAAAATTTTAATGATTGGATTAGATGGATTGATAGTGTTTTTCAATCCAAACGACCTTTTCTCTTGTGCATTTTCTTAAAAATAAGTGAAGTTAGATATAATCGTAGAGTGCGACTGCATAAGTATTGTACAATCGTTTTAAAAAAGTGCGAGACCTACCATTTAAAAATTAATTTTTTAAGGTGACCTTTGTATTTATTCACTTTTATTTTTAATTTGATTGCACGGCGTATGCAGATTTACAATTACAACTATTATTTCTACGTAGGAATTGAGTGAATTTGAGATTCACTTAAAAAAATATTATATTTTAAAAATAGATTATACTTTTTTAAAAGTGCACACACGTTCTAAATTTATGTCTAACATTCCTCTGTATAAGAATTGGCCACATGCAAAAAACACGAGAGGATAAAAGGGAATGGTTTTTGTTCATAGCAACGAGCAATAGTTGAATTTATGACAAAGAATTGGCATACACAAAGGAAAATTAGGATATGGAAAAAAAAAGCATTTTCATTAATGTGTTATAGTTAATAATATAATACAAATAATTAAATATACATATTCGCATTAGCTTAAAGCTTTAAAATTTATTTTTGTATAAGTAATGATTTTGTATGGTATTTGTGCAAAAGTCTTAATAATATATTTCTATTGAGATTGGAAACAACCTTATGAAAAAATATCAAGTTCTTTTTTTTACAAAAAAAAAAGAGCATAAATAATGATTAGGAATCATAAATGGTATAAATGTATTTGATTTATAAAAAAATATATAAAATTTGTTGACAAACCAATGTAAATTGATATATAATATTATCAAATACGCGATTATGTTAAGTGTGCCTCATCTTCGCGAACTTGAGGGTTGTAACTTGGATTCATTTTTGAGTGCAAAAACATCGAAAAAAACAAGAAAGGGACAGTGGATGCTGACAGAGTCAAGCAATCCCACAGACGGCATCAAATAGCACCACTAAGAAACGTTAGGCAGTCGAAACTGAGATGGAATCTTAGAGACGCAACGATATGGTTTATTTTTATAGATCAGATAAAATAAAATGAGATAAAAATTAAAAATAAAATAAATATTTTTTTTTAATATTAATTTTGTTTTAAGACTTGAAAAAATTATTTTAGAATTAAAAAAAATAAATTATTTATTATATTTTATATGAACATTTTAAAAAATGTAACAAAAAAATTCGAGATAAGATAAGATGAAATAAAATGATTTAAAAAAATAAAGAGAAAAGCTTTGGGCCGACCCCTCCATTAAAAGCAGCCCACCGCCCCCAATGGCGATGGACGACATCGCCAGTGCTATCGAGATTGACAGGTTCCGACGACCTCATCCCTGCGACGGCGATCCACAGCGACCTCCGACAAAATCCTGACAGCCTTAAATCCGAAATGGACCCTGGGGACGGCAGGGACTAGAATGTACCAAATACTCCTTTAAATTTATTTTCATTTTATTTTTTTATTGTGTTTTTTTTATGTTTTTATGTTTTTATTTTTTTATTGTATTTTTATTTTTTATTATATATTTTTCATTTTATTATATATTTTATTATATTTTTAAATATTTTTTATTGTGTTTATGACAAAAGCAACTCAAAAAACAATTGAATTGCTTTTGACGTTGGAGACAATTCGACTAGTCTTCAGCATCCCTCAAAAATGAACCAGGCATAAGAGAAACAAGAATCAATCCCCTTTCATCATATATAAAAAATAATAATAACAATAATTTGATTACAATTATATATACAAAATTATTATTTTATTTATTTCGTACTGTTGTAGCACTACAACAGAATTGATTTTTGTTTTCGCGAGTTCTTTTCTCATAATTAGCTAAGTACAGAAGCTTTTAATTAAATAAAACATGTTAACATTTTAATATATAATAGCAGTTAAATTTTTAATATAATTGATAGTGTATTATTGCCCAATATTTAATATTTATAACCAATTTAGGTCATTTATTACAAACAGTTTTTTCCATATTTGGGATGGTAAGCGTAATGCCATGGTGAGAGATTACTCACGCCCATTCCAAGCGCGTGAATCGTACGTTAGTATTTAGTACAATTGTATTTTAATTGTGACTAGAAAGTTAGTTATTATCATTATTACTATCTATTTTTACAACAAATATGTTTTTTCTTATTATTGATCAGATTTTCAAATCTCAACCATTGTTATATTTTGAATAAAGTTGAAAGGAATTCGATTTTATTTGTCGAGTTTATCTATCATTTTTTGGTCCAATTAAAAAAAAAAGTATTTCATTACCTAAAGTAATTTGATGTTATACATTAGATTATAAAATTAATTTTATTTTGAATTAGAAATTGTAAAAATTTATTTTTATATTAATCAAAAAAAAATATTAAATTTATTTTTATGTGATTTCTTTATAATTGTAATACCGTCAAAATTATGAACTTCAAGATAGCTTAAAAATGGGTTGCAAGCCATTAAAGGTTATAGAAGTATAAGATGGTAAAGAGCCGAAATTCATATCAGCACCTAGCATCCAAAGAAATATTTCTTAATCAAAGAAAAATCTAAGATTAGAAATAAAAAAAATAAAAGTAAAATCTTGGTCCCAATCTTGTCAATGGGGCCATCTAGCATTTCCCTTTAAGTTTTACTTGTTTAGTTTGTTTTCAAGCTCAAAGTCATCGAAATCGGGATAGATGAATATTCAAATTCTGGTTATATAGTTATTCATTTGTTGTATAAGTTTAAACTTATTCCTGAACTAATAAGTTCGTTTACTACATCTTCATACAACCAAATGATATTTCGAAACTTTATGTAGTTCTATTAATTATTAGTTTTTGAATTTTATACACTACTCTTATGACTTTTAAGAATAACACTTAAAGAACCTATGAAAATCATATTCACCAACATTGTGTTTGTAGAGGATTATATATAGATATGTATGTATTCATTCTTATCACAAAATAGATTTTTAGGATATTGGTATTAGATCTATAAAATGATCTATCAAACATAATTTTGATGATTTTCACTAAAAAAATCTTTACATTGGATCCATCAAACCTCTTTATGTATAACTTTGAGTTACAATAAATTTTCACAATCTTTTATATTTGAAAGACTATTATTACACTCTAAACATATATTTTAATATATTTTATTCTCATACTTTATTTTTCTCATTTTCTCTTTCTTATTTTCTTATTTTCTTAAAAATTAATTATTTAAATAATTATTTAGTTGAAATTTTTGGTTGAAAAAAATTAATTTTTTAACAAGGAATTTAAAAAATATTTTTTCAAAATTTGATTGAAAAATAATTATTTAAGTATTAGATTATATTATTAATACACATATGATTAGTGTAATTATAAAATTAAAAAAAATATTTAAATATATTTTTATTAAAAAAATATTATAATACACATATGATTAGTGTAATTATAAAATAAAAAAAATATTTAAATATATTTTTATTAAAAAAATATTATAATACACATATGATTAGTGTAATTATAAAATATAAAAAAAAAATTTAAATATATTTTTATTAAAAAAATATTATTATTTTGATGGATTTAATGATAAATCTAATATGGTGTTATAAATTTAGATATTTAATAAATTCATCAAAATTATATATATATTTTAATTTTAAAAGGTTATTTAGTAGATCTAATACGAATGTTATTCGAATGGTTTAAGAGCACGCCGCTTGAATAAATTAAGGTGCATGATACCACTGTTCATATAATAACGAGTCAATGACAAATGCAGCTTTTATTCAAGGCAAAAAGACAGTTTTGAGAGGAGGCAGCAAAGGGAATGGCATAATAGAAGCAGCGTTTTATGGTAATTACAAATGGGAGACGGCGGATCGGTTCATCCAATCCCTGTTAAAAACAGCTTATCAATAAAATCTAATAAAAATATAATAATTTATTTTAAAAAATATAATAAAAAAAATAATAAAAAAAAAAATTAAAAAATATAATAAAAAATATAATAAAAAGATAAAATAAAATAAAAATACAATAAAAAATATAAAAAAATAAAATAATTTAAATGGATGTTATACTTCGGTACGAATTCGAAATAAGTCATCGTACGAATTCGAAATAGGTCTAGGAGCATATTAGAAATCGCCAGAAATTATCATTACAGAAATAGAATTGTCAGATGCCCGCAGTAACAATAGAGTAGAATAACGCCAGGATCCATTTTTCAAAAAAATTGATGGACCGATCCCAACTATTTTCCATTCCTAAGAAATTGCAGAACGAGAAAGAGACCTCAAAGAGAGGCGCGTATTATAAAAACTAGACCCGACTCTTACATAACACATACGAGAAGCAAACAAAGAAACGTTGTTCATGGCATCCTTCCCGATGCGTGTTTACGTGTAGAAGAAAGAGATAGAAAGAACAGAGACTTTGCTCAAGCAACGAGAGTAGAGTGTTCTTTTTCTGTTTGTTTCTTTGGCTGTGTATCAATAATGGAGCCTTTGATGAACAAAGGGGTCTTTGGGGTTTCAATGTGCGGTAAAGAAGAGCTCGAACAATTGTCGAGGGACGGTAGCCAGTACAGTCTCTCTACGGGGATTTTGCCGTCCCTTGGAGCAAGAAGCAATCGCAGAGTCAAGCTTAGGAGATTGATTATCTCGCCATATGACCGCCGCTACAGGTTCAAAAATGATTCCTTTTCTTGGTTTTTATTTCTGGGTTGGTTTTATTTTGTTCAAGTTTGCATATTTCATTATCTTTCTTCCATTATTTTGATTCTTGGGTTATGTGATTCATTGTATTTTAGCTGTTAAATAATAGTTTAATGGTACTCTCGACTGTCTGGGTTTATTTGTAGAATTTCTGGTTACCTATCTTGTTCTTTTCTTTTTAAACTTAATAATCTAATGCTGGCTGTATTGGCTGAAGTTGAAGTGCTACTGTTGACTTATTTATATATTCTTCAATAATGGGCTATTTGGAAAAGATAATAGTTGGATCTTGTGATGGTTCGTTTGTAACTGATAGCATTACTTTTTCTTTTTTTTTAATCTCCATTTCCTTTTAGTTTTTGCTTCAAGTTATCTTTTTGAGAATGAATCTTGTATTTGTCGTTCTGGGATTTTTTTTTGAAAATTTTGAACTTCGCTTATATTTCTTAAATGATTTTCTCTGGTATATACTGTTTTTCAGTTCTATGGTTTGTGGTTGGAAGCTTCTTCCTCCGTGCGACACTGTTCATCTAAAATCTTCATCTACCTTGTTGATTTTACGCCAAAAATGATAGCTTCTGCAAAAAACGATTTTCTTGTTTCTCTGTTTTGGTGTTGTTTTTGTTTGTGTATTTTTTTCCTAAACGAAAAAGTTCTTCGGTCGTCTCATGCGTTTGGAATATTTCATTGGTGTTGTAAAAGTGCGAAATCCACTTTGTTTATTGTAATTCGTATTTAGTATTTTCTCTTTGAATTGTCACCAAGTTAGACCAGAGCTGCACCTACTCGGAGGCTTTGAATTTTCTGGTTGGTCGTGACGGAAAAAAGTTTGTTGCTTTTGTAGACTGTCTTTGATTTTCCTCCTCCCCTTCTTGCTCTTGTAATGCCAATGTGTATTTTACTAACCGAGCATCGTGTAGAAAATGATGATTCAGTACCCCAATTTAAAAGAACTAATTTTTCGAACTCCAAAAAAATGTCATATAAAGAGTAGATCCATTTTTGCATAAAGATCTCTGTCTTCACCCTTCACTTGTAGACTGAATTCATAAACATTATCCATAAATCTGTCATGACATTCTTTTCGGTAAGCTTGGCTCAGGCTAAATTGGTTGTTGCAGGCTATGGGAAACTTTTCTCGTTGTTCTGGTCATCTATACTGCTTGGGTATCGCCGTTTGAATTCGGCTTCCTTAATAAACCACAGGGACCTCTCTCCATTACTGATAATGTGGTCAATGGATTCTTTGCTGTGGATATCATTATTACCTTTTTTGTAGCGTACCTTGATAGAACAACCTACCTACTCGTTGATAATACAAAGAAGATAGCATGGAAATATGCACGTACCTGGTTGGCCTTTGATGTCATATCCACAATCCCTTCGGAGCTTGCTCAGAAGATTGCTCCTCCACCTTTAAGGTCGTATGGCTTATTCAACATGCTTCGCCTTTGGCGTCTTCGGAGAGTTAGTTCCCTATTTTCCAGGTGAAGAGGTTTTTTATCTTATTAATTGTGTTTCCAAGTCATTGGAAACATTATGAAAATTATTTTATCTTTATTGATTTATTTGTAGTTTGGTTTCTTTAGAAAAATTGGTTTGTTCTAACTTGGAATTTATTGCCCTCATTACAGATTGGAAAAAGATAGAAACTTCAATTACTTTTGGGTTAGATGTGCAAAGCTTATTTGTGTAAGTCTATTATAACTCTGGGACCACATGGGTGAAAGAAAGGATTCTCTCCTACTACACTATCTTATAAGGATTGCGGTATTTTTTGCAGGTTACCCTTTTTGCGGTTCATTGTGCTGGATGTTTCTATTATTATCTGGCAGCACGTTATCATGACCCTAAGAGGACATGGATTGGAGCATCAATGAATAATTTCCTTGAACAGAGCTTGTGGATTCGCTATGTGACGACGATCTACTGGTCTATCACTACTCTAACTACTGTTGGCTATGGTGATTTGCACCCTGTGAATACAAGGGAGATGACCTTTGACATCTTCTATATGCTTTTCAACCTTGGATTGACAGCATATTTAATTGGAAATATGACAAACTTGGTTGTCCATGGGACCAGTCGGACCAGAAAATTCGTGAGTGAATTGTATTAATTGATACTCTGCCATAAATATAATTCCAGACATGGACTTTAGGTCTAATACTTGCTAGTTTCTTGAGTCCATTCAAATAACCGTTCCTTTTCTTTCTTTAATAAATCTCCAGAGAGATACCATCCAATCCGCCTCTAGTTTTGCCCAGAGGAACCAGCTGCCGGTTCGCTTGCAAGATCAGATGCTATCACATTTATGTTTGAAGTTTAGAACAGACTCAGAGGGGCTCCAACAGCAAGAGACCCTTGATTCCCTTCCTAAAGCCATCCGTTCAAGCATTTCTCATTATCTTTTCTACTCTCACGTGGATAAGGTGTATCTATTTCAAGGGGTTTCAAACGACTTGATTTTCCAGTTGGTAATTCATTTAACTCTTGGTTTAACTTCCAGTCTTCTCTCTAAGTAAATTGAATTTCCCCTGCTTCATTTTGTTAAATGCTTACATGGTATTTTTCCCTCCCAACTTTTGAAGGTATCAGAGATGAAAGCTGAGTATTTTCCTCCAAAGGAAGATGTGATCTTGCAGAATGAGGCACCCACAGACTTCTATATCCTTGTCAATGGAGCAGTGGTAATAATCCAATACATTTATTTATGAAAATATCGAATGTATGTATGTTATTTTGTTAATGAAGTTGAATAGAGCTGACTACTTACATATAAAGACAGAATAGAGCTACACTATTTTTGAGATTTTTCTCCTATAAATTACAGCAGTATCTTTTCATTAAATTTATAAAATGATGGCCTCTGGTGTTTGCATTATAACAGGATCTATTGGTCCAGAAAAATGGAGTCGAACAGGTAAGACTGATCTCCCAAATCTTCTTTAACTTTAGATGGATCCCTTTGGGGCTGAAACATATGTTATTATATCCATGATATACAATATGCTTACTGAAAACATAGGAATTGGTTGCCAGGTTGTAGGAGAGGCACAAACTGGTGTCTGTGGCGAGATTGGAGTACTTTGTTACAGGCCACAACTATTTACGGTGCGGACCAAAAGGTTGAGCCAGCTACTGCGAGTGAACCGTACCACATTCTTAAATATTGTTCAGTCCAATGTTGGAGATGGGACCATAATCATGAATAACCTGCTTCAGGTCTGTAAACTTAAATTAATGCTATAATCCTTCATCAATGCAGAAAACCTTTTCCTACTTGGAATAATCGGTACCCTTGCTGTGTTTTCTGACTTTTAAATTGGCTGGTGCTAAGCTTTCACGTTTTTCCAAGTCGTCAATTAAATTTAACATATATTGGTTTGGTAGAATACAAGCATTTAGCTAGCGTGAAATAGTTCTGATCATATTTACAATAAAGATTACCATATTCTGCTCTACATGCCTTTTCTTCTTGGTGTCAGCATTTGAAAGACCTTAAAGACCCATTAATGTCAGAAGTTCTGGTGGAGACTGAGAACATGCTAGCTCATGGCAGAATGGACCTACCTCTCAGTCTATGCTTTGCAGCTCTAAGGGGGGATGACTTGTTGTTGCATCAGTTGTTGAAACGGGGTCTCAATCCAAATGAGTCGGACAACAATGGCAGGACTGCTCTGGTGTGTGCTTTGCATCTACTTCTTATCTTATTGTCTTCTTGAAATGAGAATGCTAATATTTTATTTTTCAAATGTCGTCCTTGTTTTATGTAAAATCAGCATATAGCAGCTTCCAGAGGAAGTGAGAATTGTGTGCTTCTACTGCTTGATTATGGAGCAAATCCTAACAGTAGAGGTACCTTCTAGCAGAAGCATGCCCATAAACATGGCCATTGTGCTTTTAACTAAGCAAACATCATTATCATAACTTTCGCTTTTGCTTTTCCTCTTTTTAAAACGTTTCACCTTCCTACTCTATTTTTTAAAAGTGGTTTTTTGTAGGGATGGCAATATGTTACACGATCCGTTAACCCAACACGAATACGACATGTTAATAACGGGTTAGGGTTTAGTCTTAATATATTTCGGGTCAAAACAGGTTGACCCGTTACGACACGATTGCTTAACAGGTTGATAGCGGGTCAACCTGTTTTGACCCGTTATGATACGTTAAGAAAGTTAAAATTACAAATATATCCTTATATTTAAAAATAAAATTGTTAGAATCTTAATTTCAATATTTTTATTGTTTATATTGTAATTCATACTTATAATTAGTATTATAATTTTTATAGATATTGTGATTTTAACATTTGTGTAAAATTATGTTAAGTTTAATTATGTCAAACGAATTAGTTTTGAGCATATTCAACACATTTATATAAATAGGTTGAAACGAATCATATTTTATCATATTAATTTATTTCATAATATCACTACTGGGTCATAATTGATTGATACGACACGACATGTTATATTAATAGGTCGTGTTAGGGTTTGAGATTTTGACACGATAAACTTAATGGGTCGGATTAGAGTTGACCTATATAGTATAATATAAATGTCTTGACATGACACGAACACGACCCGTTGACATGATTTGACACCCCTAGTTTTTTGAGTTCTCCAGACTTGATTATATGAAAATTCGACTATGTTCTAGCTCCACTATTTTTTTCCTCTATACTTCTCTCAAAAGGTTTTGTTTTATAATAGATCTAAACCTGAAACTGCTGTAACTCTTAGCTATGGGGGAGCTCCAGGATTTCTTTTTGCATACTCTCCTTCTTTGGTTCTCAGCTATTGTATCCTATGGAAGAAATGTGTATGATTTCTTGTCTTTTAGCTTGAACTCGTAGATTGTAATTAGGCGTACTTTTTTGTACACCTCCCGTATACTTGGGCTATGCCTTTTTATTTTCTCATTAATAAAGATGCTTATTACTTATCAAAAAAAAAAACTCTTAGCTATGATTACATTCACAAACTTCTTCAGGTTGTTCTTTTCAATTCCCTTTTGTTTCCCCTTGCAAATTTTGGAAGTTTTTCTCACAATCTTTCATTTTCAGCCAAAGATTCAAATATTTCTCTAAAAATTCCTTTATATTTTTCAACCATTTGAATGCCTACTGATGTCTTACTAAAGTCAACTCCAATAATGAAGCTGCTATTATAACGTTGCCCTCTTGGGTGCATTATTTTAGTCCAAAAACTTGTTGCTTTAAACAAAACAATCTACCTAATATTTTAGATAAATAATGCAGAGATATGTTGACTTTTGGAGTGCTAGTGTGAATTTAATTGTCAACCGAACCTTTGAATTATAATACCATTAAAGAGCACAAAATGTATTTATGGGCTTATATGACATCTACCAAACCAAACACCTAATATATAAAGAGTTACTATTGGTATTAAAACTTGTGGATAATGATTTGTTAAAACATTTGTGGAGATATTTATTTGTGCAAATTTACATGGGGTTTGGTTCACCGTTTTTCCTTTTTTGGTAATTTTGTATTTTTTATGGATGTTATCTTTCTTATTTCTATTTCCATTAATTTGTGCATTGGTTATGATTTGCAATATTTTTTTATACTCTTATCCCATTAGCTGTTCCATACCCTTTAAAACATGATTTGTGCCTTTGATTATAGATCAGAGCATAGCTATGTTCATTATTTAAATCTGTACCAGGGTTTATGCAGGTCCTTTTCTTTTCCCTTCATACCATTATAATCTAAATAATTCAGAAGACTCCTTCCACTAATGATTTAAAAATTGGTATGATTGCGAGAATCCTACATATTATAAATTATCTCAAAATGGAAATCAGACTTTTAATAGTTGAAAATGTAGAACAACAGGTGAATATTCCTTTTTTAAGAATTGATGATCATTAGTGGCTCATATCAGTTGAATCTCCTTATAAAAAATAATTGATGAATGCCTAGACATGCCCACCCTCCCCCCATGTTTGAACTCGTACATTATCAGATATGGTTTTTCATTTGGTGAGGTCACCTTTCAATCTATATCTAAGGTCACATAATCAGATATGCCCCCATGTTAAAAAACTACCTTTTATTGCATTGGATTTTTGGAATTAAGGCTGTTTTCTGGCATGGATTGTTCTGCTGAGTGATTTGATAAACATAAAAATTATGAGTTTAATTTTGTGTATGTAGACTCTGAGGGAAATGTGCCACTATGGGAAGCAGTGCTGGCTGGTCATGAATCTGTGATCAAGGTGCTACTAGACAGTCGGGCAAATTTACACCAGGGAGATGTTGGTCAATTTGCATGCACTGCTGCTGAGAGAAACAACTTGGCATTGCTCAAGGAAATAATTCATTATGGAGGAGATGTCACACTTCCTAAAAACAATGGAACCACAGCTCTTCATGTTGCAGTTTGTGAAGACAACATTGAAATAGTCCAATTCCTTCTGCATCAAGGTGCTGATATTGACAAGCCAGACCCTGATGGTTGGACCCCAAGGGATCTAGCTGACCAACAAGGACACGAAGACATTAAAATCCTTTTCCAATCTGCTAAAGAACCCAGAACTCAATCCATTGTTGCAATTCCTGAGCGGAAAAATGGTGCTCGTTTCCTTGGGCGATTTACAAGTGAGCCAGCAATCCGTTCATCCCAGGAGGGCTCATTCACAGGTACAACAGATGGATCGTGGAGCCAATCCCGTCCGAGGCGCAGGACCAATAAGTTCCACAACTCACTATTTGGTATGATGTCCTCTGCCCACAATGGGGAGAAGAACCTTCTATTCTCTGTTAACATGATTGGAAATGGTAAGGACCGTGGAGAATCTGGGGATAACCCTGCTAGGGTGACAATTAGTTGTCCAGAAAAGGGAGAAGTAGCTGGAAAGCTTATGCTCCTTCCAGGGAGTTTTCAGGAGCTACTTGAGATAGGTGCTAAGAAATTCGGGGTCTCGCCGAGTAAAGTCCTTAGCAAAGATGGAGCTGAAATTGATGATATAGATGTTATAAGAGATGGCGATCATCTTATTTTAGTCAGTTATATCGGAACTGAAGAATCTAATAGTTAAAACTCTCAAATAGATGGGGGTTTCCTGTAGTACTTCTTGTACATCTAGAGGTGGAATTTCATCTTCTTTTCCCTTTAGAAACAAAGTAGCCAGCCCATGCCGATCCATTTCAGATCTTGGATGGAGATGTCCGTCAGAATGTAGTAATCAAGGCTGATGCACCGCCCTTGGTGGGGAAGGGGAGAATAGAGAGAGTTGTAACGTGCAAGTCAATGCGACAGCAACATAAGAATAAGAAAAGGAATAGAGATTGCATAACAATCAATGAATGCATGGGGAAGTTCATCCTTAAGCCTTATATATATACATTCAAAAGTCCGCAATCTGGCCATACAAAAAAAAAACAAATAAAACTGGTAAGCTCCCCCCAATCCAATAAAACAATCAAGTGGAATTGTTGCTCTGATTAGGGGATTTAGAAAAATAAATATATATTCACAGGCTTATAGCATTGACATTGGACCTATTATTAGATTCAACAAATACAAATTTAATAGTTTTACAAAAAATAATCTTATATTAGACTCATCAAAATCTGCTAACTCAAATTTTAAACTATAGTATTTGAGTATTATTTTTCATATTTGAAGGGTTATTATTTATTTATTAAAATATTTTTTTATTTTTTTTAATATGTTTGTTAAATGAATAAATTATAGATGTGTTTGTTGGTTTCATAAATTATATAAAATATTATTATTTTCATGAATCTAGTGATAAATTCAATATGAAAGTATAAATATAGAGATGTTGGTTTTCTATTAGACTTGTATCTTCTATCAAATTTAAAAAAAAAAATAATAATATAACTAATACCATTTCAAATTTTGATATAATTAATGTCAATGCTCTTGCAGTTTATTACTTGCATTAACTAGCAGGAAAAATGCTTTTGGTATTGGTGTTTCGTTGTTTGTCAATTCAGGACATGAGTTTCAAAATTTGAAAATAAGGGACTAGGTTTTGGTATTGGTGTTTCGTTGTTAGACTCTTATTTATCAAAACCTTTGTCCAATTTTTAAAATGCCATTAGATTCATTAGATCTTCATGTGAGTTATTAATACTTGAAATTACTTCAATTTATAGAATTATTTCTATATAATCAATTTGCCATCGAAAGTTTTTAGTCTGGTCCTGGGGTGGGGTATTTCCACCTCGGACCAGACCAGATCGATTGAATTCACAAAATAAAAAAATTATATATATTATTTATTTAATTTTCAACTAATCTATCACAATTTATAATTTAAAATATAAAATATATAAATTGTAATTACAAATTAATATTAATTTAATTAACTAATGTATGATACGATCATATCATGAATATCAATTAACTAACCTATCACAAATTTACTTTTAACTAATTATTAGTATCTATATCTATGACCTAATTAAAGTTCTAATTTATCATATATATATATATATATATATATATATTCTTTTTGTAAAATACCCAAGTTGCAAGTGATTAACTAATATATGATATTAATATCAATTAACTAATAGGATCGACTTACAATAAGTTAAATTACATCACCAATGAGTTAACTAATATCAATTAACTAATGTAAGTCGATCCTATCCGGTCAATTATCTATCACCAATTCACCAATAACTATAACATATTGTTAAGGAAGTATTCTGCAGTCTGGTTTACCAAATCCCGTCCGATAGTAACCTTCAAAATAAGAACAAGGAAGATCGGAGTCCGGGACCGCTCTGACGATCAAGTTAGTATAGGGGAGAAAATAGATGATAGAGGGAGTAAGGGAATTTGAGAGTGTATCCCTTTCCGTCTTTCCTTTGATGTTATTTATAGGTGTTCCCTTTGAAGGAGGGTTCTTATGATAAAAGAGCTGGAAATCGGGACATCACTCGATCGTCATCCTCGATAGGGAAAAACTTGATCTGACTCGATCGGTCTCATCGCATTAATTGAGTATCCCTTCATTTAATGCTCAATTAAACCCTTTTGGAAAGGGGAATTAAATGCCGCTGTATCTTTCGCTAATCTGGCAATTAATGATGTGCATTTATAGTATCTCCGCATTTAAGAGGGGAGATCTGTAGACCGACGGTTGTCTGTCGTTCATAAATGCGGGAGTGATCTTGATGTGAGGCTGATCCAGGAGGTATATCAGTATGTGAACCGTCGTTCTGGCCTTAGCGTGTCCTCAAAGCCGATTTAATTTCATTCTGCCGAAGTCGGGATAACCAGGGACTTGAATCGTCCCCGGTTTCAGTCTCCCTAGTTGAATTCGGACACCGTGTGGTGGTGGGTGCAGATTACGGGTCTTGGGTCTGGGTGAGTTGGACACCCTTTCAGTACCCCGCGAGTTTTTATTGAAGGTACTTCGATGGAAATTCCAAATGTTTTAGAACTAGGGTCTTCCTCTTCTTTGTTTGTACTGTCCTTCAATACTGGTCAGTATTCTTTTTAACTCTCCTTTCGAGCGGAAATGCGGGGTCGGATGTACTCGGGTGGTTCTCGTTGGTATGTCGCTTCGTTTATTGACCGGACTTCAGGGGGACGATTTGAATTCTGATCAATTAATGCTGAGTCGTGACTTGTCATATTCCGTGTCAGGCATTTAATGTATTTCAAAATTTAATTGTGCCGTCGTTCCGATTCCCGAACAGTCATAATGATACGCACGCGCGTGACCATCATTAACTGACTTGTCATTTCGGCGCACGCTCCTTACCTTTGATTGGTCAGTTCAGGGCGTGCCTTCCGTTCCCAAAGGTCACGTCTGAGGTGACAGTTCCGTCGTCGCTTCGTTTTCCGTTCGCTTAAATCTCGGCTTCTGGGTATAAATTGCCCAGAGGTCTTCCTATTGTCCTTGTTCTGTCGTTTGCTTCCCTGTTATTCCGTTGCCCTTCTTTCTTGCCCTCGTTCTTCGTTGTTTTCTTTTCACTTGCTCCCATGGCTTCTTCCGACCCGTGCCTTTTTTTTGCCGGCAATGGTTGGATTTCTTCAATGCAGTCCTCCGATGTGGACACGCTTAGGAAGAAACATCGCGTTTTCTGGTGGCATACCCTGGAGGCCCCAGGGGATGGCGTTAGGGCTTGTGAACGCGATGGGAGGGCACAGAAGGTTGTCGTCTTCTCCCTTATGTTTTCGAAGGGTTTCCGCCTTCCCTTCATTCGGCCCGTTCGCGAAGTACTTCATTTCTTGGGTTTGGCTCCTGCCCAACTCATGCCGAACGGGTGGCACATTTTGCTGGCCGCTTGGGTGGCATTTTGGATCGTTCTCTCTGGGAAGAACGATCCCTACCCCAACTTGACTACTCGGGAGTTTTTTTCGATGTACTAGCTCCTTCGTCGGGATGGGAACGTTGCTGGCTTCCAGATAAAGCCGAAGTGTAGACTGATTCGAATGGAAGAGAGACATTCGAGTGTCCGAGACTATCTCAAAAGGTTTTTCTTTGTCTCGGGCAGGAAGTGAGAATTCCCGGAGGGAGAGGGGAATGATTTCCCCGTTCAGAAAGACTGGGGTTTCCTCTCTTCTCAGATGCACATGGAGATCGCTCTCACGGCCCAAGAGACTGAGAGGGTGAAGGCCGTCCTCTCTTGGGGGGCAGAGGACCCCGACTGGCTATGGTCCGACAATCTCCTCACCAAGGAGAACATTGAGGAGTTTCTGACCCGACCAGACCGGTCTTACGCCGAGGGTCAAAGCTTCTTCAACATCCCGGAAGAGCCTCCTATCTCCTCTCGCAAGCGGGCCTCTGATCGGGAGGTAGAAAAAGAGAGGCGCACCAAGAGTCGAGCCGGCGAAGCCACTTTGAGCCGTGGTGCCCGTCCCAAGAAACAGAAGAAGGGGAAGGGTCCACGTACCGAGGATTCGGACGGACGGGTTGCCCTCGCGGATTCACCCGTTCGCTGTCCCGAGCAGGCTTCTTCATCGTCGTCCTCGGATGGGTTTCGGTTCCTGCAGACCGAAGGAGTAAGGACTGAGGCCGGGAGGTTGGTCATGGAAGCCCAGATCGAAGCGGCTGATCTGGCCGGGGTTGACTCCTCAGATGGAGAGGAGATAGATCGCACATTTCAGGAGGCTTTGGATCGTGCCGCTGACTTGACGCTGGGGGCCATGCCTTTCGCACAGATCTTCCGACAGGAGTCGGAGGAGCAAGTTTGTAGGGTGAATCAATTGCACACCCCCCCTCCTTCATCTTCCGAGCATCACTCAGATGCCTCCGAGGGGGAAGATGAAGTTTTTGGTGAGGCCGACTCCGAGGGCGTCCGCGAGGGATTCGGTCAGCAAGGGGTTTCGGACGAAGAACACCGGGACGAGGCCATCCCCGAGAGGTCGAGCGGGTCTGGCATTCCTGTGGAAGGGAGCCATGTGGAGGTCTTAGACGAGGGTGGTCAACCTGCTGTCGAGCCCGATGCATCTCCTGAACGCCCACCCCCGACTTTCGAGAGGGGGTCGACTTTGGGGGTTCATTTCGAGGATGTACGTCCATCCCCGGAGTCGGAAGTTCCTCCCCGACCTCCGTCTCCTTTTCGATTTCGAAGTGGGGTCGCGGTACTCGGTCAGTTTTTCGAGTCAGATTCGGAAGGGGGACATCAAGCCGGTGAAGCTGGTTCAGAGCGACCATCTCGTTTCGAACAGGCCAAGGCAGATGCTTCTGACCGAGTGGCCTCGATGCTGGAGCCTCTACTGACTCAGGTTTGGCTGGTAGACTTTGTCGAATTTTGCATGGTCTTTTCTTTTCGAGTTGCTAAGTTCTTTTCCTGTTGCTCAGGTCGCCAAGGAGATATCTCGGGCTGTGGGTTCCGAGTTGGCAGAGCTCGCCGAATTTAACAGTGAGCTCAGAACTGTCTGCAAGTTCGGGCTTTACAAGTTGCAGCAGGCGCGGGACCAGCTCGAGCTATAGCAGGAAACCTGTGGGGGGTTGATCAAGACGGTCGAGGAGTTAGGGGCGGACAAAAGCAGGCTGGAGAAGGCCAACTCCTCTCTTCGGGCCGAATTGGAGGCGACCTGGGAATTGCTGGCGACAGCTCATCGGAGGAACGCCCGCCTCGTAGACGCGAGATCAGCCACTGAGCAGGACAAGATCCTTCTTCAGTCTAAGCTAACTGTTCAGACGGCAGAACTAGCTGCTTCTTCCCAGATTCTTTCATTGAGAGAAGAAGAGCTGGCGATTTCCGAGCAGGCTCGGATTGCTCGGGAGGAGGAATTGGCCGGTTCAGAGCGCGCCCGAGAGGCTTTGGGAGCGGAGCTGGCACAATCTGAGGAAATTCGGGCTGCTCGAGAGTCCAAGCTGGTGGGGGCTCGCCGTGCTTTAGAAGAGGCTCATTCAAGGATTGCTGATTTCGAGCAGCAGATATCTCGAGTGGTGGAAATTCGTAATTCCGCCTGGGGGCACGGCTATGCCGAGGGCCTCTGCCGAATAGGAGCCCAGCTTCTGGTGGATCCTCAGCTCGATCCTCGAAAGATAAGTCCAAAGTCTCTTCGTCCAGACCGGGTTGCAAAGAGATTCGTCAAGAAGATCGAGAAGCGTGGCTACCCTCCTTTTGATGACCTGAATCCTCCTCCTCCCCCTCCTGAGGCTTGACCTGGTTGATGTATAAGTTTTTTTTTTTTTGATGTTGTAACTGAACATATCATTTGAGTTCGATTTGAGCAAGTTTGTATGGTTGAATATATGAGATTCGGGTTTAGTTTTTTATTTACTCTATCTTTACCCCGCGAAATTTTTGGTTAAGTGTAAACTTAAGAAAACATTTTACCGAGCGTACCGCAAAACTTTTGGGTGGGTACCTTGCGAGATTCCAAGGAGGATACATCGCGTGGGTGGGTAGACCGACCCCGTGGGATTCCGAGGAGGATACATCGCGTGGGTGGGTAGACCGACCCCGCGGGATTCCTAGAAGGATACATCGCGTGGGTGGGTAGACCGACCCCGCAGGATCCCGAGAAGTGCGAGTGTTTGTTGAGAACTTCATAATTTATAATGCATTGGATATGAATAACATCGGGCTTTTTATAATTTCATGAAGTAACTTACATCAGTAGAAGTAAATTACATTAGTAAATGTTACACATAGTACCTCTTAAGTCTCTCACTGTTCCAGGGGTGGGGTAGGTCGGTTCCAGAGCTGTCTTTGAGTCGGTAAGATCCGGGTCTGTTTGTTGCCGTCACTATGTAAGGTCCTTCCCATTTTGGTCCTAGTTTTCCTTGTGCTGGAGTCGTAATGCCCGTTTGTCTTAGCACTAAGTCCCCGACTTTGAAGTTGCGCGGCTTTACTCTTTTGTTGAAGTATTGTTCTGTCTTGCGTTTGTTGTTGGCAAGCCGGATACCTGCCTCTTCCCTGTGTTCTTCTAAGGAGTCTAAGCGTTCCACCATCTTGGCATCATTGGTAGCAGCGTCATAGTGCTGGATTTGTAGCGTAGGCATTCCGACTTCGACTGGAATTACTACCTCGCAGCCATACGTTAGGGCAAACGGTGTTTCACCCGTGGGGGTTTGGACTGTTGTGCGATATGCCCATAGGACTCCTGGAAGCTCATCGGCCCAAGCCCCTTTGTGCATTCCGAGTCTTTTCTTCAGCGCATTGAGGATGGTTTTGTTGGTTGCCTCGGCCTGCCCGTTAGCCTGCGGGTGGCCAGGAGAAGATTACTTCACTTTGATCTTCAACTCGGAGCACCATTCTCGGTAATGACTGCAATCGAATTGCTTTCCGTTGTCTGATATAAAGCTCTGAGGTATCTCGAACCGACAAATGATCGATTTCCATAAGAATTTTGTGATGGCTTGAGAAGTGATGTTGGCAAGGGCTTCGGCCTCTACCCACTTCGTAAAATAATCCACTGCCACTATAATGAATTTAGCTCCACCCCTCCCTACTAGGAATGGTCCTATAAGATCTAGTCCCCATTGATCAAAGGGCCAAGGGGATGTTATTGAAGTGAGTTCCTCCGACGGGGAATGTAACACTGGGCTATACTCTTGACACTTCGGGCACCTTTTAACGAACTCTTTTGCTTCCTGGAACAAACATGGCCAGAAATACCCTGCACGGGTGGTGCGGGCGGCTAATGTTTTAGACCCCGTGTGAGCGCCACAGATTCCTTCATGGATTTCGGCCAGTATATATTGCCCTTCTTCTTTCGTCACACACCTGAGCAATGGTTCAGAGAAACCCTTTCTGTACAGCGATCCGTCAATTAGTGTGAATCTGGCTGATCAATTCTTTATCTTGCGGGCCTGGCTCGGGTCGGGAGGTAATGTGCCTGTGCGGAGGTATTCCGTGATATCGGTTGCCCAGTCGGGATCTGTAATGGACACTACTTTGACTTTGCTGCTGGTAAAGGGGGTATCTACTGTTCTGATCTCTGTGTTTTGCAGTAAACGGAAGTATCTGAATCGATCTTTCTCGATGCATACTAGCTCCAGAAAGTTTTTCAATTTTTCGCTTTTGGTGATGTATTGGCCGAGTACTTGATGAAACACTATTTGAGAATCAGTTCGGGCCTCCAGCTCTGTTGCCCCAAGGACCTTAGCAATTGTCATTCCGGCTATGAGGGCCTTGTATTCTGCTTCATTGTTGGTTACCTTGAAAGTTAGGCCTATACCGTAGTTGTGTTGGACGCTCTGGTCGGTGACGATGTCTACACCTGCTCCACCCAAGGCTCAGCATGAGGACCCGTCAACGTACAGCTGCCATGCCTGCCCCCGAGGTTCACTGAGGATCTCTTCTGGAAACCCAGTGTACTCTGCTACAAAATCAACCAGCGTTTGTGCTTTTATTGCTGTTCTGGGCTGGAACGTTAGATCAAACTCGCTCAGCTCGATTGCCCATTTGGCTAATCGACCGGACGTATCGGGCTTTTGGAGAATGGTTTTGAGGGGTTGATCGGTCATTACTCTTATGGTGTGGGCTTGGAAGTATGGACACAGCCGACACGTAACTGTCAGTAAGGCGAATACCATCATCTCTGTATGGGGGTACCTGGCTTCTGCTCCTTGAAGTGCCCTACTAACATAGTACACAGGTTTCTGACCCTGATCGGTTTCTCTCGCTAGAACTGTAGATGTTGCATGAGGCGAGACTGCCAAATAAGCCACAAGGGTCTCTCCGGGAGCGTCTGGCTAAGTAACGGAGGACATGTCAGATAATCTTTGAGTTGTTCGAATGCCTGCTCGCACGATATGTCCCACTCGTGTGCTTTTCGGAGGACTTGGAAAAAGGGAAGGCATCGATCGGTCGACCTTGCTATGAACCGGCTAAGAGTAGTAATTCGACCAGCTAATCGCTGGACTTCATTCAAGTTCCTCGGGGATTCCATTCCGAGGATAGCCTATATCTTCTCGGGGTTGGCCTCAATTCCTCGTTCAGAGACCATGTACCTTAAGAACTTCCCGGACTCGACCCCGAAGGTGCACTTGGCGGGGTTGAGTTTCATCTGATAATGCCGCAGAATAGAGAAGGCCTCTCTCAGGTCCGTCAAATGGTCGTTAGGGGAGCGGCTCTTGACCAGGAGCTCATCGACGTAAACTTCCATGTTTCTCCCGATTTGTTTTTTAAACATACGATTAACCAACCGTTGGTAAGTAGCCCCTGCGTTCTTGAGCCCAAAAGGCATGACAGTGTAACAATAGAGTCCGCGATCTGTAATGAACGCCATTTTTTCCTCATCGTTCGTGCTCATTTTGATCTGATTATAACCCGAATAGGCGTCCATGAAGCTGAGGAGAGAGTGCCCAGCAGTTGAATACACAATGAGGTCGATGCGCGGCAGAAGGAAGCTATCTTTAGGGCAGGTTTTGTTCAAATCGGTGAAGTCAACGCACATACACCATTTCCCGCTGGTCTTCTTTACCAATACTACGTTAGACAGCCATTCCGGGTAGTGAGCCTCTTGGATGAACCCAATGGTCAGGAGCCTGTCCACTTCTTCTGCAATGGCGGCATATTTCTCAGCACAGAAGCTTCTTCTTTTTTGCCTAACTGTCCGGGCTATCGGGTTGACACACAGTCGGTGTTCTATTATGGACCTGTCGATTCTGGGCATGTCAGCATGTGTCAAGGCGAACACGTCTTTGTGCTCGATGAGGAGAGCCTTGAGCTCTGCATGTATCCCTGGATCCATTCTGGTTTCGATTCGTACTGTCCGATCCGGGTTGTCGCCATCGACCGGAATCAATTCCAGAGGCTCATTGGGTTCTGCTTGACGCAGTGTCGCTTCGACCCTAATCTCATCGTCCTAAACTGCTCGGGGAGGCACAGGCGGAAACTCGGTATGCTCGCCCTCCAGGGAGATCGTAGCCACGGAATTGACCTTGTGTTTTAATTCCCGGGCGTAGCATTCCCTGGAGGTGACTTGCTCTCCTCTGACTTCACCTATTTCTCTGTCGGTCGGAAACTTCATTTTGAGGTAGTAGGTGGAAGTGACTGCCCTCAAGCTATTTAGGGTTGGCCTCCCTAGGATGGCATTGTAGGAGGAGAGAGCTTTCACTACCAGGAATTCGGTCATGATGGATATGGTCCTGGGCGCGGAACCCATCAAGACCGGGAGAGTTATCAGGCCTTCGGGGTGTATTGCTTCACCCGTAAATCCTTTAAGGGGGGCTTGGATGGGCTGAAGTTGATGGGGGTCGATTCCCATCTGCATGAAGGCCTCCCAGAACAAGATATCGGCTGAACTCCCGTTGTCAACCAGTATCCTTTTAACCGTGAAATTGGCCACCAATGCTGATATCACCAAAGCGTTATCATGCGGAAAGGCGATCCCCTTTCCATCCTGCTCGTTGAAGACTATTGATTCTCCTTTAGGACCCGGGTTGCGCTGTCTTGGCGCTCGCCCCAGTGAGTAAACTTCCCCATATCTGGCTCTTCGCGCATGTGCCCTTTGAGAGGAGGACTTAGTCCCTCCTCGGGATGGTCCCCCAACAATGGTTCTGATCTTGCCTGGTGGGTGGCTAGATACGGGTTCGGCCCGGTGTCTGCTTGACTCTCGTTCTTGACGGGGGGTCCTCGACCGGGTTCTATCTCTTTGATCGTTCATCCGTTCATCCCTTTGTCTATTCTTCAAAGCCTGGCAGTCTTTAGTGTTGTGGCCCTTAGACTTGTGATACCCGCAATACATATCCCTCCTTCTTCTCCTAATGGACTCTCGCCTCTGTTGCCCAGATGACTAACACAAGAGGGGGGGTGAATTGAGTTGTATTAAAAAATTAACAATTATAAATCAAGTATATAAAATAAAATATAAAATATGAAACAATAATAAATATAAAGAGTAAAGGTAAGAGAGAAGCAAACTCAGTATGTTAACGAGGTTCGGCCCCACTGCCTACGTCCTCGCCTCAAGCTACCCCTTGAGGATCTCCAAATCCACTATTCAATCTCCTTTAGGTGGAGATAGAAACCTATTACACCTTTGAGCAGCACCGCTCCAAAGAATCCGTGTAGAACACCCTCTACACTTCCAATCACCTTACACTTGGTGACTTAACTATTCCCCGTGTAGAACACCTTCTACACACACAAGGGTTATACACACCCTTTTACAAATACAAAAGTTGATAGTAGGTAGACTATCAAAGTACACTCCTCAATGAGTGAGATAGAAACAATACAGCACAACCTATATTTCTCTCAACAAGAATAAGAATTAAGGCTCAAAACTTTAGAAAAGAGAGAATGAGAGCTTTGAAGAAATGATGCAAAACTTAACAATAGATGTGTAAGCTCTTGTTGTAAATTTTGTAAAACTCAAGTGAGCTATTTATAGGCAAATGATTTTTCAATTTCAAATTTGAAAAGATTCCCATGTCAAAAACATTATCATTTACTTTTCAAAAATTTCAAATATAATATTTTTACTTTTTGCATGTGACAAAAGGAGCACACTTTACTTTTCAAAAATTTCAAACATAATCTTTTACTTTTTGCATATGACAAAAGGAGCACACTTTACTTTTCAAAATTTTCAAATAAAGACATCTACCTTTTGCATAAGTCAAGAAAAGCATCCACCACTTTTGAAAATATTCAAATAAAACATGCACATGTGAAAGATGACAATCAATCATCTTAATATTTTCAAAGTTTAAACCTTTAATCATGTCATGCACATGTGAAAGATGACAATCAAGCATCTTAATATTTTCAAAATTCAAACCTTTAATCATGTCATGCACATGTGAAAAATGACAATCAATCATCTTTCAAAATTTTCAAAATTCAAACATTTATTCATGTCATGCACATGTGAAAGATGACAATCAATCATCTTTCAAAATTTTCAAATTTAATTTTCAAAATATTCATGCATATATGGAAAATATATTTTAATGCTTTATGATAAAATATTAATTTTGAGCCTTAATCCTAATTTTGAATTTTTAAGAGATTTACAAAATTACTCTATGATTTTAATGTGAACTTATTCTCTTCTTGCTCATGTTTGCTTCCTTGATGTGCTTGATTCTATTGTGTGGACAACTTGAACTTGAAACTCCTTTATTCTTTGAATTCATTTGTTATCATCAAAATCCATGTGTAGATTTATATGAAACTTGAATCCTTGAATTCAACAATCTCCCCCTTTTTGATGATGACAAATGCTTGATAGAACTTGAAACCTGTATGAATACTTAAGCTCCCCCTGAGAATGTGCGTTAGTTTTTCAAGCAAAAATATAAATATAATTTCAAGCATATATAACAAGTTTAGCAATTTAAACAATGTTAAAGTTCTAGTCTAAAACTTCTCCCCCTTTTGGCATCATTAAAAAGGAATCATAATTAGTTCAATAAGATATATTCCTATAATAACCAATAGATAAATAAAACGCTGCGTTAGTAGAGACTGTAGAGAATTCGGTGTGTAGCCACACGTGTTCGACAAAACTTGCAAAGGCTGGAGGCCTAGTTTCGGTAATTCGGTGCGGAAGGAGATTTTGTAAAGAGCTGAATAATTGAAACCATCCGTGCCCAACAAAACCTGCAAAGGTTGAAGCCGAATTTTATCATCTCGGTGCGGAAGAAGATTTAAATCCGCTTGATATTATTGACGAATTAGATGTTCCAGAGATTTGAAATTGAATAATTAAAATTATTCATGTCCGACAAAGACAACAAAAGCTGCAGGCCTAGCTCTGGCAATGCGGTGCGGAGCCATGCATGTCCGACAAAACCTGCAAATGTTGGAAGTCTAACTCTGGCAATTCGGTGTAGAGCCACGCGTATCTGACAAAACTTGTAAAAGTTGGAGGCCTAACTCTAGCAGTCGGTGCGAAAGCAGATTTAAATCCGCGTGATATTGTTGAAAAATTAAATATTATCGAGATTTGAAAGTTGTTGTTTAAAAGACCGTTTTCACCTGTCGGATACTCAAATAAAATTTCACCCCATTTATTGATCCAGTTTCTGTTTATTCAAAACGATAGAATGGCGGAAAAAATTTCGTCTGATAATCTTCCGGATTTGAATCAGGACCCGTCTCAACCAGTCATTTTATCTCATGAGGTTGTCAACACCATGATAGAAGCAGAAATGCATTTTTCAAATAGAACTGATTCTGAGGTTGTTGCAGCATCAAGAACTCTCAGTGCTCAATATGCTGCCTCTGTTACGACCATGTCTCAGAGATTACTAGCGAAGGCAAATGAGGTTGATCGACTTAACAATCAAATATCTGTTCTGCATCAAAAGCTTGCAAATAAAGGCAGAAAGAATAAGAGGTTAAAGCAAGAAAATAAAGATTTGACGGAATTCGCTCGTGTTTTGAAACTTCAAATAGAGGAATCGGAACGAGTAAGAGTTCAAGCACAGAGTCAACATCAGTAGATAATGGCAGCGTTTCACGAGAGAAACAGGGACAAATATAATTAATCTCGCTAGCTTAGTTCGGTAACTTTTGACAATATGCATCCGGCATATCTTGTAAGCTTGACTAAGTAAGATTTGAAGAGATGACAGTTTGTCTTCTACTTATTTCCATCTTTATAAAAGCAATCCTTAGCTTTATCTAATCCACATCAAATCTTCTTTTCATTGTTGTAGTTCATCTTCATTCTCACTTTACAAAATCTTAATGGCTCATCAATTCTCCTTCAGTGCTTCTCGTGATCAATCTATTTCTGCATCTGTTGTAAGTGCCATGAAGCAGCAAAACACTGATTTGGCTAATAAATCAGATCATGATGCTATTTACGAGCTTGTGGGTCTCGGGACTCGATACTCATCTTCCATTGTTGCTTTTTCCGCTCGGTTGCAGTCAAAAACCCGCGAGATAGAGAAGGTTAATGAGAAGATCGATATTCTTCAACGACTTGTTCAAGAGTCTAACAAAAAAATAGTAGACTTAAAACAACAGAATAAGGATTTAAAATCCTTGCTTACCTCTTCATTTCGATTGCCTAATCCTTTAGACAAGGATGGCATGATGATTTATGAGGAACAAATGCATTTGAATGATGAGGCTAAACGTCTCAAGTTTCTGTAGGTCATTTAAGATAATGAAATAAAAGTATCTAGCAGATATCCATGGCATGCATCATTCCTATTTCTCTTCTAATCATGCATAGTCTATCTTCTGGTAGGGGTTTTGTGAAAATGTCTGCCAATTGATCATGTGTACTAGTGAATTCTAATACAATATCGCCCTTTTGCACAT
The DNA here is from genome assembly GCA_036898215.1 of Platycarya strobilacea. NCBI lineage: Eukaryota > Viridiplantae > Streptophyta > Magnoliopsida > Fagales > Juglandaceae > Platycarya > Platycarya strobilacea. Next base: position 51,300,986 of record CM072546.1, read on the forward strand.
GATCTCTAAGAAAATGATATCTAATTTCAATATGTTTGGTCCGAGAATGTTGTATTGGATTCTTTGAAAGATTTATAGCACTTGTATTATCACATTTGATTGGAATGTGATTGTACATAAGTTTAAAATCCTCAAGTTGTTGCTTCATGTAAAGAACTTGAGCACAACAACTACCCGCAGCAACATATTCTGCCTCAGCAGTAGATAGTGCAAACGAATTTTGTTTTTTTACTAAACCAAGAAACTAGTGCACGACCTAAGAAGTGACATGCTCCACTAGTGCTTTTTCGATCTATTTTACTGCCAGCATAATATGCATCTGTGTAGCTGATTAGATCGAAAGATGTGTGCTTAGGGTACCATAACCCTAAGTTAATTGTACCACTAAGATATCTAAGAATGCGCTTAACTGCAATTAAATGTGATTCTTTTGGAGATGATTGAAAGCGTGCACATAAGCACACACTAAACATAATATCTGGTCTACTGGCTGTCAAATATAATAAGCTACCGATCATACCTCGATATACTTTCGAGTCAACTGGTTTACCGATTTCATCTTTATCAAGTTTAGTGGATGGACTCATTGGTGTTCCAGTTTCCTTAGCACCTTCCATCCCAAATTTCTTCAGCAATTCCTTAATATATTTCGATTGATTGATGAATGTCCCACTTTTTGCTTGCTTAATTTGTAATCCGAGAAAGAATGTAAGCTCTCCCATCATGCTCATTTCAAATTCTTCCTGCATAGTCTTAGCAAAAACTTGGCACATATTTTCATTAGTAGCACCGAATATTATATCATCAACATAAATCTGAATCAAAAGAATATCATCATTTTCGTATTTAATGAAAAGAGTTGTATCAATTTTTCCTCTTGAAAAGCCTTTTTTAATCAAGAAACCACTAAGTCTCTCGTACCACGCTTTAGGAGCTTGTTTGAGTCCATATAGTGCTTTTGTGAGTTTGAAAACATGATTTGGAGAAATATGATTTTCAAAACCTGGAGGTTGCTCAACATATACCTCTTCATTTATAAAACCGTTTAAGAAAGCACTTTTAACATCCATTTGAAAAAGTTTGAAATCTTTATAACAAGCATATGCAAGTAGCATTCGAATAGCTTCTAATCTTGCGACTGGTGCATATGTCTCATCATAATCGATTCCTTCTTCTTGATTGAAACCTTGGGCTACAAATCGAGCCTTATTTCTAGTAATGACTCCGGACTCATCTTTCTTGTTTCTAAAAACCCATTTTGTTCCAATAATAGTATGATTTTTTGGTTTAGGAACTAGTGTCCAAACATCATTTCTTTCAAATTGATTAAGCTCTTCTTGCATAACTAGAATCCAAAATTCATCAAGAAGTGCTTCATCAATATTTTTAGATTCAATCTGAGATAGAAAAGCAGTATGATTGCAAATATTTCTAAGAGATGATCGAGTGCTTACACCTCGTGAAGGTTCCCCCAGAATTTGTTCCACTGGATGATCTTTCACAAATTTCCACTGTTTGGTTGCATCTTATATTAAATTTTGATGATCTTTCCTGATATCTCCATGTTGGACTTCTTCTATTGTGTTCTCTTTGTTGAGATTGAGACTTTTCGTATTATTTATACCTCCTGTTTCTTCATCAATAGATTTCTTGGAGAGTAGAGCATTAGATTCATCAAATACTACATGCATAGATTCTTGTACAGTCAAAGTCTTTTTATTGAATACTCTATAAGCTTTACTATTAGTAGAATACCAAAGAAATATACCTTCATCAGATTTTGCATCAAACTTGTCTAAATTATCTCTGTCATTTAAAATAAAACATTTGCATCCAAATACATGAAAGTAACAAATGTTGGGATTTTTCTCATTCCAAAGCTCATAGGGGGTTTTATCTAATTTAGACCTTAGCATAACTCTATTTATAACATAACATGCAGTACTTACCGCTTCAGCCCAAAAATAACTAGGCAAGTTGTTCTCATTAAGCATTGTTCTTGCCATCTCTTGAAGAGATCTATTTTTCCTTTCTACTACCCCATTTTGTTGAGGAGTTCGAGGAGCAGAAAAATTATGCACAAAACCATTTTCATCACAAAATGTTTCAATATTTTTATTAACAAACTCTTTTCCCCTATCACTTCGGATACTTGAAATAGTATAACCCTTTTCATTTTGAATTCTCTTGCATAACTTGGTAAAAGCATTATGTGTCTCATCTTTATGAGTAAGAAAGATGATCCAAGTATATCTAGAGAAGTCATCAACAACAACAAATGCATAATATTTTCCTCCTAAACTTGCAACTCTATTTGGTCCAAAAAGATCCATGTGTATCAGTTGCAGTGGTCTAGTAGTGGAAATATGTTTCTTGATTTTAAAAGAAATTTTTGTTTGTTTACCAAATTGGCATGCATCACAAATTTTGTCTTTAAGAAAATTTACCTTTAGTAAACCTCTCACAAGATCATTTTTTGAAAGTTTAGAAATAAGTTCCATATTAGCATGACCTAGTCTTCTATGCCATAACCAATTAGTTTCATTTTGAGCTGAAAAACAAATCGCATCTTGTGAGGTAATTTCTTCAAAATCAATTGTATAAACATTGTTACTTCTAAAAGAAATAAAACAAATATTACAATCATAATCATTCAATATAATGCACTTATCCATTTTGAAAGTAACTGTAAATCCTTTATCACATAATTGACTTATGCTTAAAAGATTATGTTTTAAACCTTCAACAAGTAGAACATCTTCAATTATAAGAGAAGACTCATTACCAATTTTACCTATTTCCACGATCTTCCCTTTCGAGTTGTCTCCAAATGTCACATGTCCTTCTTCTTTAGATCTAAGATCAAAGAACTTAGTCTTGTTTCCTGTCATGTGTCTTGAAAATCCACTATCTAAAAACCATTTATTTTTGTTCGTGGAAGACGTCATGCACACCTATAAAAATAATTAATATGATTTTTCTTGGTACCCAAGTTCTTTGGGTCCTTTATTTATTAGTATTAGAAGAAATAAGATTTTTAGGTACCCATATGGTCCTAATAGTCATTGTATGTTTTCTTCTAATAGGACAAGCAAAATAATTATGACCATTTCTATTACAAAAATTACAAATAGCATGTGACATATATGAAGAACTTGAGTGATTATAATAGTATCCTTCTTTAACAAAATTATTTTTATGAAAAGAATTTTGAATATTGGATTTTGATTTAGAAGGATTATCAAATAACTTTTTATAAGGTTTGTATTTTTGTTTTGGCATATATCCCAAGCCTGCCTTATCAAAAACACATCTTTGGCTACCAAGAAGTTTTTCAAAATTTCTTTTTCCATTCGTAAATTTTTCAATAATATTTTCTAAATCAGTTTTCTTTTTCTTCAACTCAAAATTTTCATCTTTCAAAACAATAATTTCTTTTCTTAAAATATCAATTTCGTTTGTTAAAGAAGAATTTTTCTTTTTCAAAACAGTATACTTGATACCCAATTTTTCAAATTCCTCATATACCTCTTCTAAAATATTTTACAATTCTTCATATGAAGGATCTTCAATATTATCAAGATTTGTTACCTCAATGTTATCTTTAGCCATAAGACAAAGATTTGCTGATTCTCCATTGCTTGCTTCACTATCTGAGCTACTTGAATCATCATCCAATGTAGCTTTCATTGCTTTTTTGCCTTTGTTTCGATCTTTCTTTAGCAGAGGACAATCTGACTTGATATGACCAGGTTTATTGCATTTATAACAAATTAAAGTGTCATTTTTACCTGAATATTTCTTGGAAAACTTTTTGAAAGATTTCCTTGGAGGAGTTTTATTTTTCTTTAAGAACCTCTGAATTCTTCTTGTTATCATCGCAACTTCTTCATCTTTGTCGTCATTTTCCTCATCTTCATCACTTTCACTTTCATGTGGAACAGCTTTAAGTGCCAAGCTCTTCTTTGACTTTCCTTCTTCTTCTCCTCTTTTCAATGTGTACTCATGGGTGATAAGTGACCCAATGAGTTCATTCACTTCGAGCTTCTTGAGGTCTCTAGCTTCAAGAATCGCTGTCACTTTTGATTCCCAACGTTTTGGTAGAGAGTTGAGAATTTTTCTTACTATCTCCACTTTGGAATAAACTTTGCCAAGAGCTGTCAAGCTGTTTATGATGTTAGTAAAACGAGTGTACATACTAGAAATAGATTCATCATTATTCATCTTAAACATTTCATATTCACGAGTAAGAATATAAATTTTTGATTCCTTGACTTGAGAAGTTCCTTCATAAGTAACTTCCAAGTTATCCCAAATTTCCTTTGCTGTAGCACAAGTCATTACTCTATTAAATTCATTACCATTGAGAGCATTATATAATAAATTCATAGCAATTAAATTCAAAGTATAAAATCTATTATCTTCACGATTAAACTCTTCTTCTTCCTTTTTGACCTTTACTCCATCAACTACTTTTGTTGGAATATAAGGTCCATTTACAATGCATTTCCAGATTTCTCGACCTTGAGCCTGAAGGAACATTCTCATTCTAACTTTCCAAAATGAGTAATTGTCTCCACAAAAGAGTGGAGGTCGACTGCTAGATTGACTTTCACCAAATGAAGCTGCAATGTTAGCCATAAGATCTTAACTCAAAAGATAGTTAATCTTATAATAGAGCTCTAGCTCTGATACCAATTGTTGCCGATCATAGGCCGCACCTATGTCACCTAACAACTGTACCTACCAGACTAGTTGGCCACCGTCTCTACCGGTGCACCGTCACCCATGGTCGGAGAGTCTTGCTTCGGTGACACAGTCACAAGCGAGAGTTCCCATGAGTGATCTGCCTGTATGAACAGTACATGTCAACTAGCTCTGATACCAATTGTTGCCCAGATGACTAACACAAGAGGGGGGGTGAATTTAGTTGTATTAAAAAATTAACAATTATAAATCAAGTATATAAAATAAAATATAAAATATGAAACAGTAATAAATATAAAGAGTAAAGGTAAGAGAGAAGCAAACTCAGTATGTTAACGAGGTTCGGCCCCACTGCCTACGTCCTCGCCTCAAGCTACCCCTTGAGGATCCCCAAATCCACTATTCAATCTCCTTTAGGTGGAGATAGAAACCTATTACACCTTTGAGCAGCACCGCTCCAAAGAATCCGTGTAGAACACCCTCTACACTTCCAATCACTTTACACTTGGTGACTTAACTATTCCCCGTGTAGAACACCTTCTACACTTCCAATCACCTCACACTTGGTAATTTAACTATTCCCCGTGTAGAACACCTTCTACACACACAAGGGTTATACACACCCTTTTACAAATACAAGAGTTGATAGTAGATAGACTATCAAAGTACACTCCTCAATGAGTGAGATAGAAACAATACAGCGCAACCTATATTTCTCTCAACAAGAACAAGAATTAAAGTTCAAAACTTTAGAAATGAGAGAATGAGAGCTTTGAAGAAATGATGCAAAACTTAGCAATAGATGTGTAAGCTCTTGTTGTAAATTTTGTAAAACTCAAGTGAGCTATTTATAGGCAAATGATTTTTCAATTTCAAATTTGAAAAGATTCCCATGTCAAAAACATCATCATTTACTTTTCAAAAATTTCAAATATAATATTTTTACTTTTTGCATGTGACAAAAGGAGCACACTTTACTTTTCAAAAATTTCAAACATAATCTTTTACTTTTTGCATATGACAAAAGGAGCACACTTTACTTTTCAAAATTTTCAAATAAAGACATCTACCTTTTGCATAAGTCAAGAAAAGCATCCACCACTTTTGAAAATATTCAAATAAAACATGCACATGTGAAAGATGACAATCAATCATCTTAATATTTTCAAAATTTAAACCTTTAATCATGTCATGCACATGTGAAAGATGACAATCAAGTATCTTAATATTTTCAAAATTCAAACCTTTAATCATGTCATGCACATGTGAAAAATGACAATTAATCATCTTTCAAAATTTTCAAAATTCAAACATTTAATCATGTCATGCACATGTGAAAGATGACAATCAATCATCTTTCAAAATTTTCAAATTTAATTTTCAAAATATTCATGCACATGTGGAAAATATATTTTAATGCTTTATGATAAAATATTAATTTTGAGCCTTAATCCTAATTTTGAATTTTTAAGAGATTTACAAAATTACTCTATGATTTTAATGTGAACTTATTCTCTTCTTGCTCATGCTTGCTTTCTTGATGTGCTTGATTCTATTGTGTGGACAACTTGAGCTTGAAACTCCTTTATTCTTTGAATTCATTTGTTATCATCAAAATCGATGTGTAGATTTATATGAAACTTGAATCCTTGAGTTCAACAGCCTCGATTTAGATCGGTTCTGATCTTCCACCGCCAAGCTGGATTGAGGCCATGACGACAGTCTGTGTTCCCATGGGGAGTCTCTTCTCCTCGTTTCATCTGGAAATTTCCTACCCCCCGATGCCGGCTGGAACTTTCCTCGACATTGGTTGTTTTCCGATCATGCTATCGGAGCTCTCCTCGTCGTGGGGCTACTAGGGCTTCGAGCGTATCTTCAGCGTTGATGAATCCGTCAACCTAATCCATAAACCCGTTCAGAGTGGTGGGAGTTTTGCGGGCTATCTCCGCCATGAAGGGGCTCCTGGGCCATATGCCACCCAAGAGAGCCGCTAGGGTGATCTTTTCGTCCTGGTTGTCGGTGGTCATTCTTTTTTTGTTGAACCTGGTCAGGTACCCTTTCAGGCTTTCCTTCTTTCCTTACTTGACGGTCAATAGGTACGCCGCGGGGTGCCTTCGTTTCCTACTGGCCATGAATTGGGTGATGAAGAGTCAGGCTAACGTCTCGAAACTACTGACTGATCTCGGAGGAATGGTTCCGAACCATGTCCTAGCCATCCCCTTCAGTGTGAGAGGGAATGCTCGGCACGCTACCTCGCCAGGATAGCCATGTAGGCTGATATGGGCTTTAAAGGCCTCTATGTGTTCCACAGGATCCTGAGACCCATCATACAGTTCTACTTGTGGGACCTTGAATTTGGGCGGGAGAGGGACGGCCAGGACGTCTGCACTGTAGGGCGTCCCTATGCTTCCCTGCGAGGAGAGGTGCCCTGCTGCCGGGTTGATTAGTTTTGCCATTTTAGCGTACTTGTCCCCCAACTCCTTTAGCTCGGTGTGCATTCGGCGTCGTTCTCCTTCAGAGGCCTCGCTCTCCTCAGGAAGTCGGGAGCTCACATTCTCTCCCATATTGGTTTCGCCACGGGCCGATGCCTCTTCACGTGGTTGCCGGAGGGCAGCATTCTCCTCCGTCAGATTCCTCACCATTTCTTCCAATGCTTCTAGTCTTTCTTCCATCGACGGATCTGTCTGCTGGTCGTGCTTGGTCGTTTGGGACAATGGTAGAGTAGACATGCAAAAAGTACGTTGATCAGAAACAAACTGATCCCACAGACGGCGCCACTGTTAAGGACGTATTCTGCAGTCTGGTTTACCAAATCCCGTCCAATAGTAACCTGCAAAATAAGAACAAGGGAGATCGGGGTCCGAGACCGCTCCAACGATCAAGTTAGTGTAGGGGAGAAAATAGATGATAGAGGGAGTAAGGGAATTTGAGAGTGTACCCCTTTCCGTCTTTCCTTTGATGTTATTTATAGGTGTTCCCTTTGAAGGAGGGTTCTTATGATAAAAAAGCTAGAAATCGGGGCATCACTCGATCGTCATCCTCGATAGGGAAAAACCTGATCTGACTCGGTCGGTCTCATCGCATTAATTGAGTATCCCTTCATTTAATGCCAATTAGACCCTTTTGGAAAGGAGAATTAAATGCCGCTGTATCTTTCGCTAATCTGGCGATTAATGATGTGCATTTATAGTGTCTCCGCATTTAAGAGGGGAGATCTGTAGACCGGCGGTTGTATGTCGTTCATAAATGCGGGAGTGATCTTGATGTGAGGCGGATCCAGGAGGTATATCAGTATGTGAACCGTCGTTCTGGCCTTAGCGTGTCCTCGAAGCCGATTTAATTTCATTCTGACGAAGTCGGGATAACCAGGGACTTGAATCGTCCCCGGTTTTAGTCTCCCTAGTTGAATTCGGACACCGTGTGGTGGTGGGTGCAGATTACGGACCTTGGGCCTGATACTCTTTTGGGCTCTCGGGTCTGGATGAGTTGGACACCCTTTCACATATATATTATTTTTATATAATAATGACATAAGTTACTGATGTAATTCTCATTAATTTATTATTATTGATCATATAAAATATTTTTTTATTGAATTAGTTACATAATTTATATTAATAATTCACTTAATTTGAATTAATAATTTAAATAAATTTTAGTTTATTTAAAAATAAAAAAATAATAATTGAGCTGAATCGAATGGATAGAAACTACTGATCTGATGGATCCATCAACCCCCTAGATTAGACCAAATAGGATCGACTTACACCCCCACTTGAGGATATACGGCTCTCAATGTCATATATAGTATAATCTAGACTGTCATTCGTGCAGACCATAGAATATGGCATGTTTGCCTATTAGAGCACTCCTAAAGGCATAGGTAAATTTGTTTTAAATTTAATTATCAAAACACATTTTATTTATTTTAACTATTTATTTTTACATTTGATCATCCATCAATATCTATATTTTTTCTCTACATCTTTTAAAATATTATTATTTTATTTATTTTACAAATTAAAAAAAAGTCTGGAAATGGAGAATGAAGTTGCGCGTGAACATTGTTGTCGAAGTCAACAAGCTGCGCGTGGGAGACAATGGCGATATTGTCGGCAATGGAATTTTAAGGAGTTGGTCCCCGGTGTGAAGCGAGTACAGAGATGCTGACGGTGTAGCTGTTACCAGCCGACAGTAGGTCAAACGGGCTTCAAATAGTCCAAAACCCATTTTGGATTTCGATCTGAGCGTGGGAGCCTACCGGTAGTTGGTCGGAACTGGGATCACCGGGGGTTTGGTCGCCGGCATCGTCTGATGCCGATAATGCTGGCGGTGTAGCCGTTAACGGCCGGCAGTGGATCGAACGGAGGCCATGCCCATGGGCTGCAACGTACTGTACAAAAAAATATTAATAAATAATATTTGAAGTTATGCTATACTTGCTCTAAATGTAGCGAAAGTACTGTTTACAAATGTATAAATTCACTATTTTAGCGAGTCCATTGAGATTGCTCATAGGCTATTACGTGAACAATAATGTTCAAGATTGACATAGCTAGGAAAAAATGGCTAATTAGTAATCTGATTGGATTGTTTAAAATTAAAAGACAATTTTAATTATTGTAAAAAAAAATTAACTTTTAATAATTTCATTCACATAAGTTCTTATGTTGAAATAGTTATTTTTTTATTATATAATAATAAAATAATATAATAATAGTTAGATTTTGGTTACTCACATCAAATTTTCATATTGAATTATGAATTATCTATTTATGAAGATATATAATAATGAGTAATTAATAATTAAAAAAAATATTTAGTTATTTATAATTATTAATTTATTTTATTTTATCATTTTATCTATTATATATTTATTAATAATCATATGTTTATTAAATTATGGATTAAAAATTTAATTAATAATTATATTCTATTTAAATTACATTACTAATAAAGATCTAAAAAATAAAATCTAGCTTTTGCGTACATCCTTCGAAGAATTTCCAAGATACAGAGGACAAATGTATCTAATTATGTTGTTTTGAGAGAGCGATTATTGGACCCCGACACATCTCCTTTTCACTTGCAATTGGCGTCCATCCGCTTAATCCAGCGATTATGACGAGGAAGAGAAAAACTAATAAAATAAAAGTATGATAATTAATTTAGAATTACCAAATTTGAAAGTTTATTTAGTATTAATGTTTATTTGAGTCAAAATTTATGATTTTTAAATAATTTAATATAGATTTATTTAAAATTATAATAACTAAATTTTTATTAGATTTAACTTTTAAACTATCCAATAAAAATACTTAAAAGATTTATTATAATGTTTCTAAATTCTTTATAGCGAAGGCGTTAAATACAAACTAGTCCCAACCGTTTATCCAAAAATCAAAATGCGCCGCCTTTTTTAATTGGTCTTTTTACTGTAACTGTTGATACACATCCTGTCAACATTAATCATCTTTCGACACGTCACTTGAAAAAAAATAGAATAAACAAAAAAAAAAAAAAAAAATTGGCCATCATGAATTTTAAAAGATGCATACTGGAGAAAGTCACTTGCCCGGTGGCCATATGGCGGTCCTAAATAATTCAGGCAATGGACGAGGTACAAGAAGACCAGAGTTCATTACAGACTCGTCTTTCCTTTGGTGCTAAACAAGTTGGTGCTGCCCTTCCAGACTGAAAACAGCGACACCCTGTCGCATACGGCTCATTTCAAAAGCCTAAAAATGGATGGGCATACATACATACATACACACACACATTATCATTAAAATACATGAAAAGGTAGAAACCGCAGAGATTATTATGTAAGCCAATATTCCAAATCATGTTTCAGTCAGCTTTGCAAGATCAGATCATATCAGATCAGGTGCACACACCTTGATCGGGGAGCACTCAGAATTCGACCGTTTTCTTTCCTCCTCACTGTAAACAAAGGGGTGCAGAGCAAATACACATTGTAGCTCCATACTGATTAATTTAAATACTTGAAATGAACCACTTCAGCATTTATCACTACAAAAGCTTCAGCATCTTTAGACGTGCTTCATGTTCTGAATCCAATTTTGGTGGGGTGTAAGAACCATGAAGATCCTCCACTATGTACTCCTGCCAAAATGTTTTAAATTCATGTTTTCAGACTGGCAATGATTTAATATCTAAAGCTGAAAGGAGAATGATCTACAACATCTAAAACGTTATGTCCATTCCGAGTTAAGTTTTAGTTGAGCGGTGATCAGTGGGAAGGATGCAAGGTTCTTGGCTGATTAATGACTCCCATACAACAAAGCCAATTATTGCAAGGAAAATTTACAGGTGAGCTTTGTTCAGAGATTTACCTTAGTGAGCTCCCTCTTCGTAAGGATATGGTAGTGTCTCTGCCAGATCCTCTGAATGGCCATGGTGGCAGCAAGGAAACCGTAAGCTATGCCAAGAATGGCAAAGATGACGACAAAAACAATAACCAATGCAAAACATGCCTCCATTGATGCAGGAAAACAATCCAAGATGCCCCACCCATAACAGCAATTCTGGCAGCCAGCCATCCTTGGATCGTTACCATTAAGGGAGGAGCAATGAAGTATAAGCCCAAAAAATCCAATCAGCACAAAGAACGCCAGTACCCCTGGTAGCATATAGAGTCAGAAGATTGAAAGCATATTCACCGTCGAATACCAAGCATTCAATGGTTCCATCTAACACAACATGTGTCGGGGAATGAAATCAAGCTAACATTTCCCACTAATCCATCTTAAGGACAATCAAATAAGTATGTGCGAGTACCAGAAACAAGTATTGAAAATATAAAACTTCTAGGTTTTAGTTATATGAAAGTTGAAGATATTCAAATCCCAGTTGACTATGGGATACAGCAAGACCAACAGAGCATGTACTGCCTATAACATGGCTGATGAAAATAAGTTTCACAAAAACAAGAATTGCCACGTAATGAGGGGCCACCACCTGGTATAGATGGTGAAAAAATAATCAACAGTGGGTTCAAATTATCTTTGGGCACACATCTTTCACTAATATTTTCTTTCAATAAAAATAATAGAGAATATCAATGCAAATTGGTGATTACAATATAGGAGAAAATAAAACATTGATATGGATGCAGACACGGTGTACACATTACATTTATGTTTAGCATTGCATTCAACAAAATAACCACATTATGAGCATGGTACAAACAGAATCTTTAATCCTAACAGGCAATTTAAATAAATATATCAACAATGACAACAACTTTGGAAGTGATCACTTACCAATACAATAATAAAAAGGTATTGGATGTTTTGACAGAATCTTATCCCAACCATCACTGAACGAGTTCCTGAAGGCCCCATCTTTATCCATTATGTATGCAAAGCCACTCATTGCAGCAATTACCTGAAAACAAGTATATCTTATAAGAGACTTTTGAGGGCTCACTGTAAAAATGCTTAGAGCCTAACAAAACATAAGCTTCCCATGTCTCAAAAGCATGTTATGTTCAAATCAAAACCCAACAGATTTTCTCAGTGAAAGCTAAGGAAATATATTTAGGACCATTTTATCCGCCTATATTTCAACAGGGGGCAGTGCTCATTAAAATAGTTCAAACAGTTTATTCGAAACCAACAATAACCAAATAAATGAAGACTAAATAATAGAAGAAAGGCAATTGAGGAGAAGAAAAACTTCAGAAAAAATAAATTTAGCTGTTTATAAATCATAAAATACCTGCAGCAAGTATACACCACTAAGATGCATTATGCTCCATGTTACGCATAAAAAATCAATTGGCAAAAGCATTTGGATATCCATTTTCACTATATCATGCAAAATAAACATCCTCGTAACTTTTAATTTTTTTTTATAACAGTGGAACTGATTAATTATATGGGCACAAATTCTTTATATTACAATGAAATACTTGATGATAAACAAATGGCATCCACATGAACCTGTTCCTTAAGCAGTAAGAATGAAGACAAGATTACTCACAGTTTGTACAGCTAAGAATACAAGGAAAACATCCCTTGCAACAAAAAGCCTGAATTTTATTTTGCGCCAAGAGTTGTCCTCAAAAAATGCAATTCGAAGGTGAAACTGAGCTTTGCAAGTGGTACAATGTGAGAAAGCAAATCCTTCCTGTAGAACGGATATAAACATTCGCTATATAAGACCATTTACTAGAAGGACCACTGGTTGAAGTGATTGAATGGAAAGTTTCATATTCTAGAACAAATACAACAGTGTTTACCTTAACTGAACGCCAATGATCGAGACATGAACGATGAACAAACTGCTGAGTGCCCTTGCACATGCATGGTGATATCAATTCATCCTCTTAAAAAAAATTAAAACAGCAGCCATTAGACCAAGGAAAGAAAATGCATGCCACTGCAACAAGTATAAATACTAATTGTGTATGATAGAAATTGTTAAATGTTGCAAGGATATTAGTCTACGAGGGTGTCTTTAGGATAAAAAATAAATAAATCTTGTCACTAAATGTAACTCCACCTGAGCATTTTTATATTTTCAATGTATTCACGTTAATAAATTCAGCAGTAACTGTCCGACAAACATATGCCATAAAACTGAGTGTGATTCTTCCTATCTGTAATTGCCGATTTCTTAAACTTCTCTTAGGTACATGTGAAATCATCACTTATTCCAAAAGCCTAAACCGATTTCATCATTTATATTTGTCTTAACCCTCTCGCTCACATATGAGCTACCCTCCCCCTCAATAAGTGGGCCCAATACATAAAATATTCAATTAAATGGGTGAAGCATAGAGTCAGGTTCAAACACAGGTCTCCTGCTCTGATATATGTGAATTCACCACTTCTTCCAAAAGCTTAAGCCGATACGAAGAGGTAGATTTAATCATCTACATTTTTCTTAACACTACATTACTTCAAAAAATTTCAACATTAGATCATGCTCTAACAACTAATCATTGGCATGTTTGGTAAGCCGTGTGAGTGTACGACGATTTCCAGGATCAAAAGGCACTAAAAGAGAATCACCAGTAGGATATCAGCATTTTGGATGCAGCGAACAAGTTATGATACCAAGGGTAAAATCAAAGTTTATTTACAATTCCTCAGTATCTATTTAAATTTTGATTTAAAAAATCATCAGAAACAAAATCAAAGCTATTCACAAAGAATGATCACCAGGCTCGCCATCGCTCTCGAGGCAAATGCGACAGCAGGGAATTGAACCGGTCTCGATATCTTCATCCCTGATTTCACTCGAGCTTTCTGGAGGCGAATCTGCCTGATTCTCCAGCAGAGGATCGGAATCATTAGGGTTCTCTCCACCTGTTGGCTCTAGCTGCACCTCCCCTTTCATTGAAGGATTTTTCTCGAAAAAGAGCTTCCAGAACCCTAGTATTGAGCTCAATCACCAACACACAAACATCAAAGCTCTAAGTTTACCCATTCTCAAGTTAAATGAAAGCAACGGAGATTCAACCAAAACCCTACGCTCCGTTTGGCCGGAAACAACCAGAGCACCAACAAAAAAAAATAGGGAAACTAATAGTTTCACACATTTTTATCAGTTCTCTCAGCAACCGATCAGAGCCAAATCAACCTCTCAAATGGTTTTGAGTTAATTGTAACTTAGGAAGGGAAAGATGGGATTAAAATTACCTGAACCTGCAAAGAAACTCAGATGGAAAAGTCAGTGAACCTTTTACCAAGGCGGCGTCTACAGAAAGGAATGATTGAGAATTTTGAGGGCAAGATCAAGGAAATTTCAGAGAGACTTGCAGAGCAGAAAAGGAATGGGTCTTTTTTATCTCTTTCCGTCAGCGTTTCTCTGTGTATACACTATACGTGGAGTGGGACCCGGATCCAGATTATTCATGGACCTAAAGTTTGGGCTTTTTTACAGGCATTAAATGGTTGGGCTGTTTGAGTTATCGTTGTTTTGAATCTTGATTGACCCAAGTGGCCCTAGTAACCTTTCGTTTACTTCGGCATTTCTAATTAATTACTAAATAAAAAGTTTATTTACAAATTTGTTACCCCCCATGATGCCGAGTCATAATATATTAGATACTATTAAAAAGTATTAATATTTTAATTTATTTTAACAATTATAATGAGTCTCACAATAAATTACACATCAACTTGTAAGTAACAGAACTATACTAAATATTATGATATTAATGAGTAAATAAAGTTGGGCCAAGACATGGCCACTCTAACTTAAGCAACAAAGTTAAGGTATAGAGGTTGCACCAGTGGACCCATAAATTCTATGGCTTACTAAGGTGACAATAATAAGCAATCTTAAATCCAATGGGCCAAGGCATGGCTACAAATGCCCACGGGCTTTTTCTTATTTCTTGTGAAGAGAAACAGTAATTATAAGAGGATAATTAAATGTGTGTAACTTTAAACCCGATGGAAAGTTTTCTAATCTCTCACCTCAAGGTAATAGCTTAATTGGTACGAGTTGATATTTCATAACTTTCAAGTTCATACTTCGGGTTAGAATGTAAGTATGACTATATGAGGGTAAGAAATCCGATTCTAATCGGACTTTGTTGGAGTTTGGTCTGGTTCGATCTTTTGTTTTTTTGCCTTAATACTTTCGGTTTAGTCCGATTCCGATCCAGTAGATTTCTCTCCCTAAACCGATCGGATCGGACCAGACCGAATACCATAATTAAACAATATATATGTCCTTTAAAGTTTAATGTATAACTATAATATATGGTATATATAAATTTATAATATTTTTAGTATAATTAACTTAATATATTAATATTAAATCACTATAACTTATTAACTATATAGAATATTAGTAATAATTAATAAGAGTATTATATTATTTAATATATTATTATCAATTTATTACTAATATATAATTTACTAGTGTTATTAGTTATAGTTAATCAATCTATGATATATCACTAAATCACTATTAACTAATTACTAACATCTACATTAATATCTACTTAAGTTGCAACTTGCAAGTAAGTTAGTAACTAAATAGGTATAAAGCAATTATAAATATTAATGTAGTTAATACTAGTATATGAATTATGATAATTAATTTCATTGATTAATTGATATGAGGATTAATTAACCAACTTATAATCTATGATCTACCACTATCACCATTAACCAATTAATAATATCCACATCTATGATCTATATAAAATTTTAATATATAAAATGTATCTATACTAATACTAATACTCTAGTTATAGTAATATAGAATATTAGTTATCACATAAGTATTAAGTCTATAGACTATAACTATATATATTTAGATGAGATCAATGTATTATTATATTATTTAATGTATAACTATTAACGATAACACATATATATGGTACTAGTATATATTAATAAACATATTATAATAGTTATAGTATATATTAATATATTATAATTATAATGAATTGTTTTTTTTTAATGAGTTAATGTAATAATTCACGTAGAATCATTAACTTAATTTTAATTTTACTAATTTGAATATTTTTTTCATTAATTTATGTGTCAAAGGCCCAAAAGATGAAAGAATTGAAAAAAAATGGTTTTAACATTAACAATGACGTTTAGCTCCAAATGGAAGGCAAACTTAAACTACATCGTTTTACGCAACTCAATTTTTTTTATTACCCGTCGCACTAAATTATGTCATCTAAGATTCTTTTCAATTCAAACATCGTTGTTGCAATCAAGGTTTTTAACTTAAACTAAAACCCCCTCCCCAATTCCCTCCCTTTCTCATTCTAGTTTATCTCATTCTTTATAGAACTAGAGACCATTCTCGAAACCATAGCCCCCCAAAACGCAAACAAACCAAAAGCCTTAGCCCCTTGTTCCCGTCCAGTCTCCATCGCAGATCGCAGGTATCTTTCTCTTTCTTTGCTTGTTGCCCTTTGCATTTCTATTTCGACGCTGTTTAGCTTTTAATTTTGTGAAATAGTGGTTGATTCACTTTCTTACTAATTGTCTATAGTTCAAGAACAAATCAAATTTATTTACATGCAACATAAGGTAGGTTAAACAAACATGATGTCAATCTTCTTATGAATACATTATGTTTTTTGGAGGATGCTTGGCTCGTGAACTGTTTTGCCTAATTTAAGAAACCTTATTGTTTTTAGTATTGAGGCTTATCAACAAGCCTTGTCAAAGATAATTATTCTTGATGAGCTGCACTTTAAGTTTGTTGAAAAGGAAGGTTTCAAACCGTTTATACTTATGGTTTGCCCTAAGTGGTTAGGGATTTCATTCCATGTTACGATTACCATGGATTGTTATGAAGTATTTCTTGGAAAAAAAAAGTTAAAAAATACTCTTCGAGGGTAACGAATCTATCTCACTACGGATACATGGACATTTGTGCAAAATCTCAACTATATGGGTCTCACAGCATACTTTATTAATGATGACTCGAAGCTACACAAAAGTGTTGCCCAGATGACTAACACAAGAGGGAGGGTGAATTGAGTTGTATTAAAAAATTAACAATTATAAATCAAATATATAATATAAAATATAAACAAAATATGAAACAGTAATAAATATAAAGAGTAAAGGTAAGAGAGAAGCAAACTCAGTATGTTAACGAGGTTCGGCCCCACTGCCTACGTCCTCGCCTCAAGTTACCCCTTGAGGATCCCCAAATCTACTATTCAATCTCCTTGAGGTGGAAATAGAAACCTATTACACCTTTGAACAGCACCGCTCCAAAGAATCCGTGTAGAACACCCTCTACACTTCCAATCACCTCACACTTGGTGATTTAACTATTTTCCGTGTAGAACATCTTCTACACTTCCAATTACCTCACACTTGGTGATTTAACTATTCCCTGTGTAGAACACCTTCTACACACCTAAGGGTTATACGCACCCTCTTACAAATACAAGAGTTGATAGTAGGTAGACTATCAAAGTACACTCCTCAATGAGTGAGATATAAATAATACAGCGCAACTTATATCTCTCTCAACAAGAATAAGAATTAAGGCTCAAAACTTTAGAAAAGAGAGAATGAGAGCTTTAAAGGAATGATGCAAAACTTAGCAATAGATGTGTAAGCTTTTGTTATATCTTTTGCAAAATTCAAGTGAGCTATTTATAAGCAAATGAGTTTTCAATTTCAAATTTGAAAAGATTCCCATGTCAAAAACATCATCATTCATTTTTCAAAAATTTCAAATCTAATCTTTTTATTTTTTGCATGTGACAAAAGGAGCATACTTTACTTTTCAAAAATTTCAAACATAATCTTTTACTTTTTGCATATGACAAAAGGAGCACACTTTACTTTTCAAAATTTTCAAATAAAGACATTTATCTTTTGCATAAGTTAAGAAAAGCATCCACCACTTTTGAAAATATTCAAATAAAACATGCACATGTGAAAGATGATAATCAATCATCTTAATATTTTCAAAATTCAAACCTTTAATCATGTCATGCACATGTGAAAGATGACAATCAATCATCTTAATATTTTCAAAATTCAAACATTTAATCATGTCATGCACATGTAAAAGATGACAATCAATCATCTTTCAAAATTTTCAAATTTAATTTTCAAAATATTCATGCATATGTGAAAAATGTATTTTAATGCTTTATGATAAAATATTAATTTTGAGCCTTAATCCTAATTTTGAATTTTTAAGAGATTTACAACATTACTCTATGATTTTAATGTGAACGTGTTCCCTTCTTGCTCATGCTTGCTTTCTTGATGTGCTTGATTATATTGTGTGGACAACTTGAGTTTGAGACTCCTTTATTCTTTGAATTCATTTGTTATCATCAAAATTCATGTGTAGATTTATACGAAACTTGAAACCTTGGGTTCAACAAAAAGATTACTTTCTTTTTGTTTAGTTGAAAACCACAAGGGTGATATATTTTATAAGAGCATAGAGATGTGCTTACATGATTGGGGGCGACCAAAAGTACTTACAATTACTATTGATAATGCAAGGTCTAATAATGTGGTCTTTTCTTATTTGAGAAAAAAATCAAGTTTAGGAAGGACACGATTTTGGAACATGAATTCTTACATGTTCAACGTTGTGCCTGCATTTTAAACTTAATCTTCCATAATGGGTTGAAAGGTTTTGAAAAGTCTATTGCAAATGTGAAAGGAGTTGTGAAGTATGTTAAATAACCCCCTCAAAAGTTGAGCACATTTAAAAAATGTGTGGGGTTAGAAGAAATTCAATCCAAAGGCAATGTTTGCCTAAATGTATCGAGTAGGTGGAACTCCACTTATCTTATGTTAGATAGAGCTTTAATATTTAGAAAGATTTTTGATCGCTTAGAGGAAGAAGATCCGGACTTCTTTGATAGCATTGGAGATGAAAGATGATGAAAATTGTGTGGTGACTAGGAGAAATTCAAAGAAGTTAGAGCCTCCCAATGCAATTGATTGGGAGAAGGTAAAGGTATTTGTGAAGTTTCTTCAATTATTTTATGATGCAATTTGACGCTTCTTAAAGGGTGAATATATAACTTACAATATTTTTTTTTTCGCAAATTAATGAAGATTCAAGGCGATATTAACAAAGTGTGTGAAGAAGAAAGCCCCATGGTAGGAGTAACAGCCAAAAATATGAAGAAGAGATTCGAAAAGTATTGGAAGAACTTGGATAATCAGAATATGTTGCTGTATGTTGCGCTTGTTCTTGATCCTTGGTACAATATGCGATATCTTGACTTTGCGTTAACAAAAATGTATAAAGATGATTCTACAAAAGTCATTGATTTGAATTGGAATGCGAAAAAGCATTTATCCACTTATATGAGGCATACATGAAAAATGATCAAGAGAATTCTCATGAGTACAAAAGTTCTCCACGTGAAAATATAAGTCCTTCAACTTGCAAGAGAGTAGAATCAAGTGATCAGGCTTATATGGAGGATGAATTTGAGCAACATTTGCAGTCAAAAAATTCTTTGGAGAGCAAGTCAGTGATTAATAGATATCTAGCTAGCAAATGTGAGGGTCGAGATAATAATTTCGACTTTTTAACTTGATGGAAAGTGAATTGAGCTAGATATCACGTACTTTCAAAAGTTGCATGCGACGTACTTGCAATACTAGTATTTATTATGGCATTTGAATATACATTTAGCACGGAGGGTCGTGTATTTGACCCTTTCTGAAGTAGTTCAAATCCGATGACTGTTAAGACTCTCATATGTGCACAAAATTGGTTTCGTTCTTCTTCTATTCTAATAAGCCTTAGGACTTTAATAGATAAATTGGAGGATTTTGAGAAGTAACTGGAGGGTATGGATATGTAAATTTATTTAATTTGTTGTCTTTTAAAAATTTATTTAACTTGATATCTTTTAAATTTTTATGTCTATAAATGGTTGGGGAGTGTGTTGATTCTACGAATACGTCAAATTCAATGCCTACATACTCTACACCCAATGAAAATTAAAGATTAAAGAGTAAGTTAATGTGATTTCTGCACATTTTATTTTAGCATGATTTTCTTTTTCGAAATATGTGTATATATATATGTTATAATTTTGATCACATGAGATTTATTATAAATTATTTTATTTATTGAGATAAAAATTAGATTGATACTTGATTCATTTGGATTATTTTATTTATTTTTACTTCTCATTGTGCTTACGGAGTCACGAAGACATTAAAGACTTATTTTTTTTTCTATCTTTCATTAAAGTCATTCCAAATACAGGTAGGGGATATTTTTCTATATTTAATTAAAGTCAATCCATCTCAATCAGATATTAATACTTAATTTATTTTATTTACAAACTATACAGATATTTGATTTATTTCTCAATCTCTTTCGCAATATGCTCGATCGTCGATTGAGAGCTTAAGAAAGAGAAGGGTCATCTAGATGTATATTGCAATGTTGAGAGAAGAGATTTTGATTTGAATGTACTTGGATTGTAATTTCAAATTTGAATTGTAATTTATAATAACTTTTGTGTTTATTTTTTTGGTTTTTTCATTGCTTTTTTTCTTTTATTTGGACTTTGGGAAGTTTGGAATCTACTATACGACTCCTTTTGTGAATTGATTTGTTTTGTTTTTCTACTTATTTTTTATTTAGATTAATTTTCTTTTATCAATTTTTTTCAAGAGTAAGTTTTTTTTTCAGCTTAAGTTTGTGATAAAAATGTGAAGTGGGCAAAAAATAATTGAAATTTGGTAAAAAAGAAAAAAGATTTGATCATTGCAGAATTTTGGGCTGAATTTGGTCCATTAAATCATGTCCGAACCTACTTGGACCAAATCTGGACCGGACTTGGACTGAATGGGACTAGACTAATTTGGGTCTGTGATGAGTTCGGTCCGATCTAGGTTGGGGAAAATGCCGGATTGAATAGGACCGGTCCATCACCTTCCCGGACTGGACTGTTTACACCCTTAAATATAAATTGAAAGTATTTGTAGTAGCAAAGTCTGACCTTAGGACCACGTGATGGGCTTTGGATCAACTAGATACTTTGTGAGTGTTGCCCACTCTTAAAACAGTAGTTTTGGCTCAAATTGGACATTTTGCAATAGAGATGGACTCTTATGATCACACTCAAGAAGAATTGTTATGCTGCTCACCCTCGTCTCACCTTTTGCAAAGAGAAAAAAAGTTTTATAATCTCTTTGTTTCATATGTGTTTCACTGCCTATCGATTATTAACTTGTGATAAGGAAAGATGGTGATCTAGTATATCTGATGCACCTCTGATGCTTAAGATAGAATATATATATATATATATATATATATATATATTGTCTTGCAATGAGAAATTAGGAAAATAATTACCTTGGGTCGCTAGTGTTGACTTTATATGTAGATGCAAATTATTATCGATAATGATAGTCTAATCTTTTCCCAAGATCTTGAGAACTTGATTATCAAGTTTCCAAGATTTGCTTTAAGAATGAAGGAATTGTCACCATTTGTAGGCGAATATCTTGCTATTTCCTTAAAGAGGATCGACATATCTAATTAGAGCATTGATATTAGTTTCATCAAAAGCTAAACTAAATGTGAAGTTTGATTTTTTACTCAAAATCTATCTGTATTGGATTCATCAAACCAAACCCTTTGAAATTTTGAGTTACAATACCATCTCCTATTTATAAGTCAAACCATATGTTTAATACGTTTCAATCTCTTACATTTTTCCCTTACTTTTAAATTATTTTTTCTTAATATAATATTGTTATATTTATTATTTTGATGAATTTAGTGTAGAATTATAGATGTGGAGATTTTGAATTAATGAAAATTTTATATTTTTTTATTAAATTTTGAAGATGACTTTGATAAAGCTAATGTGAATGTTCTAACTATTAACGATGACTATTGTTAATCTTATTAATTGGCGTGTTTTCATGATGGCAAGCGGACAACAAATTTATGGTTTTTCGAATTTCGATTCATTAGACTTCTCGTATGGGGCCTTATTAAGGAGAAGATCGGTCCGGTCCAGTTGATCTTAGAAGGCTTTGATGGACCGAATAGGACATCTTCGGTCCAGGTTTTTCTAAGCCTGGACCGGACTAAAATGTAAATGGGTCTGGACCAGACTAGTCCCTTTCGGTTTGGTTTGGTCCGATCCGGTTCATTCGGTCTGGACCATGCAGCCCAAGCTTCAAATCTCATAGTCAAAATCATCACGAAATGCCTAAAAGTGGATCATCATTCATCACAAGATGGATCATTATTAATCACGAAATGCTTAGCGAAATGTTCAAAATAAATGCCCAAAATCTTATACATGAACACCACCTATAAAGAAAGAATCCCTAGCAACCGAAATACTCAAAAGTAAAAATAAATGATTTCTATTTGTCCCACTTTGGAGGAAAACTAAAAAGGGAAAAGAAGAAGAAAACCCTAATGAAATCAAAGAACTACCTATAGGGCCGATGATTGAGGAGGGCTGCGAGCCTGCGAGTTGCGATGGAATTGGCAGGCTTGCGATGCGACGGAGAGGCGCTAGGGTTTCGTGGAGTCCTTCGAAACAGAGAAAGTGAGGGGTTGAAGACTACCAATTGGGTTTGTGAACTTGAAATGCTCGGGTTGCCCGTAATGAAATGCTGCAGGATTTAAAACGGTGTCGTTTGGAATATTTGGATTGCAAACAGAAATTGGCTCCAAACGGTGTCGTATGTTGTGAATTTTTTTTACATAACCCACAATATGGGGATGGCTTTCGAGTCAGACAAGCCGAAATGTCTTAAGCCTGCAGGTTTTTTTTGTATTAGGGTTAAATGAATGTTTTCAAAGACATGTTCTATTTTGTGTCTGTAGTTTGAACAAGTTAGAATCAGCACAAACCTGACCACATCTCAATGTACCAAAACAACAGCAAAGCCAAAAATACCTGACTCACATGTGAAATCTCACATGGGCATAAGGTACTTTTCTGCATATAAATATATATATTTTAGTGGGCACAAGAAAGAACAGAGAGCACCCACTTGGCCACAAAACTGTCTGAAAACTATCCAATCTGCGAATGCAAAATGCTGGTGTTGCAGAATTTGCCCATTGGCACCAAAAACACAAAAATGGGCTCCCCTGGACCGAGGTCTAAAAACATGAGTTACAGTGAGTCTCTCCTCCTACATTGGCATTTGGACATGTCCTTATCGGTGTCGGTTCGAAGAACACTGGACGCAACCTTTTGGGGGCGATCATTGTGGACACTGCACTCAATGCACGCCCACTACTCGTCTACATCATTCCAACCAAGAGTGGGCCATCTGAAAGTTGTTCCTTAGCCCTTACCAGCATTTCTCTACTATTTCTTTTTTAATTTTTTTTTAAAATTTTTAATGTGGGGTTTTCTCCGAAGGACCCCAGTCCAAATTTCAGGACCCTTAGTACCTCTCACTAAAAAAACAAAAAGGCCCCATGCATAAGAGTGCAGGGGTTAAATTTTTTAGACATTGGGCAAAAATTGTGGCTTTCACTGTCGGTGGGTGGTCGGAGGTGTTTTCTTGGGCTTGGTCCAAATCATTCAAAAACAAAGCCATACTCTCCCTAAAATCTTTTCAAAAGTAAGTTTCTATTGCTATTATCCTCAATGGGCTCCCTTGGCTCTGACCATCCATCCATCCCCCTCCTCCTATCTAAACTTCTTTCTGGTGGAATGGCTATTCTTTCTCTTTCTTCTTCATAAGTGATAACTCATTTCTTTCTTTCTTTTTACCTTTTTTTTAAAGTCCCTATGGATTTTATAATATTTCATTATTACTCTTTCAATACATACATATGTGCATGTGTATTTCCTCTGTGTATCTTACTGTATAATAATGCCAAGAAAGACGGGTAGAGGGACATGACTTGACACCTAATTTAGGGTGGTAAATTGAAGTCTCTCATGGGTATGATATTGGAGATCTTTCTGTCCCAAATAGACTTAAGTACCAAACAAAACCATTTGTCCCCAATAAAAGGAAGAAAGAACAAGAAAACATAACATGTAGACATTACATGAAGGAAGGAAAAAAAGAAACAAAAAAGAAGGAAGAAGAACAAGAACAAGAGTGGGGAGGAGGAGTACTAATGAAAGATTGTGACTTATCATCAGATTGCCCATCATGTGAATATACGAAATTCAAATACAGAAGAGAACATAATATTGGAGTAGTCGTCATGGTAGGGCAAAGAAAGCATTATGAAAAGAAAAGAAAAGAAATTGAATGTTGCCTATATTTCATGTAAACTGGAAACAGGACATGTTCTGAAAAGAGAGCATGTGCCTACACATAAACGGGGAAAGGGAGCATAAATAGGAGGATAGGAAGCAACTGTCATTGTCTATGCCATATGCATGCATTCTTGATGGGAGTTTGAGAATAGGGAAACCTGAATTTATTGTCCAAAACACTGGTAGGTTCGCCTCTTTGTCTCTGTCTCTGTCTCACCTTCTTACCCATCAGCATCTCCTCCCATTTTCATTTTTCACTCTTTCTACCTCATTTATCACCTAAAATGCTTCACCGCCATTCATTTTTTTTTCTTTCTGTTTTGGGAACTAATCAAGCTACATTCTTTCATTTTTCTTTATTGATACCCTCCGTATTGTAAGTGCATCCTAATTCAACAGATTACATTTATACATAAGACTTTTGGGCTGCATTCATTTGCTATACTTGTTTTGTACATATATAGCATTGATGCATTGTTCGTAATTTATTTTATTTTTTGAAGAATCTTTCCTGAAATATACTCTGCATTTTTTTTTTATTTTTTTTTACGAATATAACGTCAGTGCAATAATGGCTCTCTTTTATTAATTATGGAACAGAAGAAGACGTAGGGATCAAAAGGGTATCAGAGACTGGGATACAGAAAATACAAGACGTTCTATCATGTCAAGAAACGATATGTATAAGACTCCATCCTGTTACAGAATTTATGCTTGGATTTGAAGCTTGTGCTTTTCTGCATAAAGCATTTCATCATTTTTTCTGTCATTTCTTGGTATTGATGTTGATTTTGCCTTCATATTTATTGGCTGTACTTCCCCCCAACCCCAACCCCAACCCCAAAAAAGTTTGATACCAAACCCTCCTTTCTTACACCTTTTAATCAGTTTTGGTCCTTGTATTTCCATGTGACTACAAGTGTTCACGCCTAATTGTTTATGGGAAAAAATATATATATTATTTAGTAAAAAAAAAGCTTGTATTTAATGGTTCATTACCACTACCAATGGCTATTTGCTTGACCAATGCTATAGTTCAATGGATTAATGGATTATCTCCATTCAAAACTTAAGAAGTGTGTACAACTAGAAACAAGAGAAAATAACGGTTTTTATTTGAAATATTATATTTTAAAATTACTAAAAAATTAAAAAATATATATATATAAATTATATAATTCAACTTTTAAAAGTATGTCATGTGAGTACTTGTTAATTCATATTAAGTAATATAATTTTATTTCTCAAATCTTTATATACTATACATGGTTTGATTTATATATTATTGCAAACCCATATATGATTAATTTTAAATTTAAATTATATATATATATATACACGTAGTGTAATTCTTCCCTTGACTACTATTAAAGAAGAGAAAAAAGAAATTGGAGAAAATAGAGCCTTATTATTGATTAAAAGTACAAGTGAGAAGACAGGGCCGTTGAAGAGAGACATAAATGGACAAGGATGGTTTTAAAGAGACAAAACATACAGCATGAAATGTAGTACATTGTGTTAGTTTCCCTTTTTATTGTAATAAATTAATTAAATTAAATTAAATTAAAATCCACAATAAATTATTACAGAGTTGTGATGTTTCTGAGAAAATCTGGGAAAGTCAGAAAAAAAAAAAGGTAAAATAGTCATCACAGGTGGCAGTGAATTGTAAATCAAACAAATAAGAAGAGACTAAATTATTATTTTTTAAATAATAATAATAATAGTAATATTTTTTTTAACTGAAAAGGTGAAAACACTGAGTCACTGACCCTCGATTCACGAGGGCTGTGGTTGAAAGAATAAATTTAAAAAAAGGAAAAAGGGTACGGAATTTCCTTTACCTCTGATTCTCATATATTACTGCAACTGCCAGAGGTTGTTATCTTTGTACTCAAAAACAAACCTGACCCTGCATGCTGCCTCTCTCTCTCTCTCTCTCTCTCTCTCATATATATCAGAAGATTTTTGGAACCATGTGATTTTTCTCTTATCTTTTTTCCAAAATGCCCTTGTCATTCAAGATTGGGATGGCACAATTCATTATTCAATGGGAATAACTCATGATTTCATCATTACACATTTCAGTTACAGGCTTTTTCCAGCTTGTTTTTATTTATTTATTTATTTAATATCCTCCCCATTTTTTTATTTAAATATTTTCTATAATTTAGAGAGATAAACACGAGTTATGAACTCCTGAAAATTAATAAAAAGAAAAACCCAAACTCACAATTTTTTTTATAATTTATTTTCAATAAAGGTAATTAAGTAAAATTCAATTGTAAAAAAATATAAGTATATTATACAAAATTGTATAACTTTATAATTATAAGTGAATTAAATATGTTTGATAATTATCTCTAAAATAATCCTTAGAAGTTGGCTCAAATAGTAAAAATTTTGGTTTTAAGAATGTGTTTAATGGTCTTTATATTCGAAAATTTGTCGAGACGCTGTTCTTAAATATCAAGTGCCAATATAAAAAAAAATCATCACGAGTAACATTATTTTGACACTTGGAGCAAAATTGTTAGCTAAGTGGTCCTATAAATTTGAGAGAGATGAGTAGCTCCTAATTATGGAGGAAGATCTAGGAAATAATAACACCTTTTGATTAAAGAGAGGTTATTTAATTTAATAATAATAAAAAACCTAAGAGATAAAAAGACAAGATACCGTTATCACCACTACTCATTACACCCTTGATCTACAACTTCAAAGTTTTCCTATAGCATAATAAAATGCTTTGCCTAGCACCTAAGTAGCTAGGTCAGAAGTGATTCTTGGTTTGAATTAATTGAAAAAAGCACTCAATTAATAATAACAATATTTTTTTTAAAAAAAAAAAGGTAAAATAGACAAGGGCAATCTCTCCTATCACCCATATAGGCCGATTTGCCAAAGCTTGAGTTTTTTTATTTATTTATTTTTCTAATCTGCCAAAGCTTGAGTTGACTGAACAAAAGATTATGCATATTGGGCAAAAAAGGCGAGAATTAAGTTAAACCATTGGATGTTACATGGTAGGACTTGATTTCACAAAGTCGTGGATCATACAAAAGAGACAGAGTAGTAATATGAAAGGACCCATCATAACGCCAATTAATGCGTGGGCAAAAATTGGTTATATCTTATGTTTGTTCTTTATGCTTATGGTCAAGTTAAATGTGACGTGCATGTTATATTCACACATATTTATCTATTTTACAATATATCACATAATATTTTTAATTGAACTATTCATACAGGTCATTTATGATTGATGTAACTACACAATGATCTAAACCCTAAACCCTAAAACAACCCCCCCGCGGCAGGGGAAAAAGAACCCATACTTTTTTAGGGTGGGAAAATCGTTTTGTTTTGATAATATTTTTTAGTACCATTTCTTTTGTGATGAAGAAGATGTCATAATCATGAATCACTGACTAGATCTTGCTTTTATTATCTTGAGTACTTGACATTTGGTCTATGATTTGTTTTGTCATCCATTAATTAGGATGTAATGCATGTAATAATACAAAGGGAGCAGAATTACATACCTAGCTATCTAGCTTGCTGATCTCCACCAAGTCGATGAAATAAGAACAAATGGATCGATATTGCAAGTTTTATTCACCTATTTAATTATTAATTAGTCCTTGTGCATGGTAGAAGCGCGCATGGCTTCTTGTGATTTCTTATTTGCCAAATCATGCCGAATCAGTACTACTTATTCTACTTTGATTTTCCAAGTCTTGAGCTGACGTTTTAGTCTATAATTAATTTGTGTAATCAGTCGAGAGATATTGGATTGCCATGTAAAAGGAGCAAGGACAAAAAATTAAAAAGTTGCATCAATATTCTCCACTAAATATGGTGAAAAGGTAGGAAGATGATCATCTTCTAAAGTCCCTTTTGGATACTAAGATGAGATCATGAAACAGATTTAGATAAGAGTTAAAAGTTAACTAAAATATTAATTTTTAATATTTTTATGTTTTGATATTCGAAAAAGTTGAGTAATTTATTATATTTTATATGAAAATTAAAAAAAAATTATAATGATGACATTAAACAATTTCTATATTCAAATGAGACTTAAATTGACTTCAAAATCGAACACAAACAGATCGAGAGCGAGCTAAGCTAGCTAGCTTGCTTTTAGCAAAAGCATGCGCAAAACAAACGCATGCTTATAATGTTGGGTGGTAATAAAGAAAATTGCGCTTTAAATGTTGATTTTGAGTCTCTAAGTGCGCATGCATGTCTTCACCATCATCGATCGACAATATATGCATATTATAAGCAAAATGTATGTAGTTGTACTTACTATTGGCATTATCCCCACTAATGAAAACTTAGATCCAATTTCTCATCGAATTGGATTTGGCATCGAGTAGCCATGGATTCTTCAAGAGCTAGCTAGCTAGCTAGCTAGCAAATTATATATATATATATATATATATATTTATTATTTTGTGCATGTTGAGGTCAACGAATTAATTTCTTGTGAAAAAGATCGAAGGCACGGAAAGAAAATACTCTTTTTGAGGTTGTTTGAATTAGGTAAAGCTGGATGATGATCATCATATATATTTTGACTATTAATTAATCACGGGAAATAAATAAAATAAAAGATCATATCGTGGGGACAGGGATTTGCCAACAAATCATAGGAACATATCCCCTTTTTTGCTGCCCCTGTGGCTTATAATGTTCACCAACTAAATCTTTTATCACGCACTTTCTAAAGTTTCTTGATTATTGATATTCTACAATTATTATCAATTATTTCCATGGAATTAAGTAGCTCCAAATTAAAAGTTATATTTAAAATAAAAGATATAAAAATAACTAATAGACATCTATTAATACTTAAATTAGTCCACAATAAATTTATATGTAATATTACTCTTTTAATAATACTAGCTGTAAGTTACCTTTGTGATCTGAATATATATATATATAAAATTTGAATAGCATTAAATGCTTAATGAATATTCTGACTTCTACATATTTGAAGACATTTACACAAAACCTACACATTGAACATTCCACTAGGATTGACCATCTAGATAGTGTTACATCTATCCTCACATCTGCATTTTCCATTATCTTCACAGTAAAAAATTAACAAATTAATATATATGTTAAATTAATATTTTTTTTAAAAAAAAAAAAATTGTAGATGGAAGAGTGAAATGTGTCAATTTTAATAGTTTGGGTGTAAAATATAAAACTTTAATTAGTGCCGAATATATAACCAAACACAATTTGCTTCTCGATTAATTCTGTTATTTATATATCTCGCATGATTGACAACTTAATTTTTATATTCCGAAGTAATCAACGGCTATTTACAGAAATTACAGATACATCACAAAATTAACTTATAAGAACTAAATTCTAGATTTTCAGCTAGCTATTTCCTTGATGGAAAAATGAAACTTGAGCCAATGATCAGTTTGCCTTCTCAAAGTTATAGCTTGGAACTTCTATTTTATTTTTTATCTGAGAAATTTTTTAATGGTTAACACTACAAGAAAATTACTTATTTGTGACCATTTAGTTACGACCAAATAATTATTTATAGTCAAAATTAGTTATAAATAATCATTTGACTGCAATTAAATAGTCGCAAAAACTTATTTTTCTTATAGTGTAAGGAACTAACAATAAGTGAAAAGATGCATTTAAAAAAAATTAAAATAGAAAAAAAAAGTTTAATTGCAGTACGAGTGGTAAGTTTAAAGGGCAAACTCATAGAGCTCATGAATAGCTGCACCCTTCCTTCGAGATAACCATCGAGTGGCTGGCATGCAAGTAATGTATCACACTTGAAAAATAGGTGCTTAATTAATTAATTAGCAAAATCGAATTTAAATGCTATATATGTATTATTTATATATATTCCTCTAAATTTTCAAACCCGAAGTGACCCAACTGAAAATCATGAGATGTGAGGTCATTATTCAATTAAAGCTTATAAGCAAGAGCATGTCTGGGGAGCAGCCACACTCGGCGCACTCCCCTCACATGAACAGTGCCGTGCACTGTATACGGCACTGTTCATGTGAGGGGAGTGCGCTGAGTGTTGGCTACTCCCCTCAATTTTCCTATAAGCAATGAACATATAAAGATCTTTTTATAAATTCAAGTTATTTTATTTGTAATTTCTTATCATTTTCATAATAAGGAGTTATAGTGATCTTTTGATTTGACTCTTCATTATTATATTATAATTTATTATCTTTTAACATAAAAGCTTTTATATGAATAATACTATCCAGCATCCATTTTATTATATTTATTTTCTCATTATCCCATTATATAATATTAAATAATTAAAAATTATTTATTATGTCCGGCTTATAAGTCAATCATTAATACCATATCGCAAAATGTTGACAACATACATGATGGTAAATGGAATGATGGATTGAAATAAACCAGAAACCCCATCAAACTTATTATCATCCGTTATCACATCATGACAACATTTGTAAAGACTAATTTTTTAAGAATTAATCGGATTAAAATTATAGTGTCATAATTTGTTAGAATCGAAATATCTATGACATCGAGATTATAATCTGCAATAAATAGATCAAGGATTTAGTGACTAATGGAGATTAATTGTCTCCATTATTATATATATATATATATATATGGATATAGAAGTTTTACATAGCATTCAGCAGCATATAGATAGAAGAGCTAGCATCGATCTGGTTTGGATTTGTGTTGATCAGGGCGGACCAACTTACATGGCTTGGTAGGCCGGCCCTCTAAAATTTTTAAAATTTTATTTTAATATATAATTTTTTAAAGACGTCGTAATATAAATATAATTTATCCTCTCAAATAGAAGATAAGTTTTTTGCATATCATTTATTAGTTTATATTCAAAAAGAAATTATCAAAAAATTTATTTTAGAGATAATAATGGATGAATTTTATTTAATAAAAAATTATTGTCTAGATTAATTTGAAGGAAAAAGCTAAATTGATATTTTATTTTCTTATCTTTTTGTAATGATTTCTAGCAAATTATGAAAATCCTAAAAATAATTATCTTAAAAGATGATTTATAAACATATATTTTTTGTATACAATTTTATGATACATGATTATTATTTTTATATATAATCATATGTAAAAAATATATATTACTTATATTTATACATATCATACATTTTATCAATCATCTTCTTAAACACTAAATCTTAATTCCACCCGGTGTTGATCATCATGTGTTAAACAAAATCTACATAAAAGGAGCCCAAAAGAAAGAATGAAATTTGCTTAAATAAAGTGCATAATATATATATATATATATATATATATATATATTATATATCTAGACGCCTGATGGGATGCAGACTTTTTCCTGGTTGGATTATTTTGGTCAGTTTCGAAAACTCCACCACTGGTTCAAGTGATTGGATATTCAAGCTTGTCCTCTTGTTTTCTTTTATACAGAGAAAATATTTGGAGGGCAATGCCATGCCTTGATCCCGATTCTCTTATTTTCCCACTGTCCCTTTTCAAAGTTTCGTTTGTATCGGCCAATATCTAACTAAAGTTTGACAGTCATGAACAGAAGTTGGAGGACGAATTTAGATCTTCCTTGGAACTCTACGAATCTCTCTCTCACTCATACACAGAAAAATATGCATTTCTTTTGTGTTTTAATGGTATTTGGAAAGTGGTGCTTGAGGCCCTTCATTCCAGTCCATATCTTTTGCATAATTAAGATGTACATGCTAATTGCTAAACCCATATAATCAGAATCAATATATCTTCATGCCAATATATCTTTATATATATGAATACTGTTACATTCAAAAAATAAATTATATAAAAATAATATCATAAATTAATGTGATTTCATCCGATCTATTAGATCTATTTTATAATATACGTAATTTTATAATCTGACGAACTACATTAAACCATATCTATTTATAAAATTATTTTTATATAATTTTTTTATAACAGAGTATTTCCTTATATATAAATATATAAGCCATTTAGTTATCTCATTAAGAAACTAATTAAAACTGATGCCATCTAATTATCTCATGATCCTCGTCAAGTCTACTTTATAATTAACATAAAATTTTATAATTTAATATCTCATATCAAATAACGTAAATTTATAAAATAATTTTTTTAAAACATGGGTTGCCACTTAAAAGTCATTAAATGCCCAAGATTTTGTTTATACTTGAAAAAAGATGAGCAGACTCCAAGTGTAACTCATGTGGGGTATTTTATTTATTTATTTTAAATTAAAAAAAAAATAGAAATGGTAGGGACCAAGAGAGAGGGGGAGGGGGGGGGGGGGGGGGGGGGCACAGAGCCCCAATATGTCTTGGGCCTATTAGGACAAGATTAAGGAAGGGTGGCTCTAAGTGGGCACCCCATGGTTGGGTAAACCGGAGCATATATCCCCACCAAAACCACACAAACAAACCCTATAATAGACAGCCTTGTTCCCATGTGCACAATTTAAGAGCAACATTCCAAAACAACAACCCCTTTTGTGCCTCTCTCTCTCTCTCTCTCTCTCTTCCCAAATCATCTTTTCGGGAACAAGCAAGGAGATCATCAAAGAAGCTAAGCTAAGCCAGCTAGCTGTTGGGAGCCACACCCAGCCCAGCCCCGCCTCTCGGCTTGTCACTCTCTTCTATCCCGCTACTACTTGTTCTTTTCCTCCAAGCTGCGCAATTTCACGAACAGCTAGAGTGCATTCTAAGAAATGAACATCCCCCCGGGCCATTTTATATATATATATATATGTATATATTCTTAATTAGATGAAAAGAAAGGCCTGGAAAAAAGGAAAAGAAACAAGAGAATTACGAAACAAAAATGATGATCAGATGATGCATAGATTTGACTAGTCTAAGCCTATATATATATATATATATATATATGCAGACTGGCCTGGACCGTTTTGCAGCAATATTATGAGTTTTGTCACTTTCAATACACAAAACCATGAATTGCTATGTTCATAATTTAATGCGTCCCCACTCCTTTTCTTATTACCTGGATTGAATAATATCACTCACTCTTAATTAAGTATATGTTTCCTAGAAAATAATAAATAATTCTTCTTATAATTTATATCTTATCTATAGAATGCATTATAAGCTTAAGTGAAATGCTCCAGTTTTATGAGTAAGTTTTTTGTATTTTTAGAGTTTTCGATTTATAAAATAAGGATATTTTAGTCAATCTTATTCTATAATTGAAATTTTTCTAGTATCTATATATTGCTTAAGAGTCCATAAAAATGGACTGCATATATGTAACATTACCCAAAAATAATTTCTAAATTAAATTTTCATTTAAAAATAAATAATTAATTACAGCGTGCATGCATGGCCATCAAATTATCCTAACTATGTATATATATATATATATATATATATTAAATGTAGATGATGATCTAATTAATCAATTCATCCCATAATTAACATGATGGTGATTAATTAATTATGTTCCGACCATGAATATCATTAATTAATTATGTTCCGACCATGAATATCATTTGTGTCGTGAGTTTTAATTAATATGGGAATTATTAATTAAAGGATGTCAAAATAGCTAGTGTCGTACGTGGGTAATTAAATGAATTAGTACATTATACCTAGCTAGCTAGCAGCTTGTTTGCATAACATCTCATGCACGTAAATAATCAACCTGCTAGCTAGCAGCTTGTAATTTGCATAACATCTCATGCACGTATATACATTATACGTACGTTTTTCATCAACATTAATGCACTTGTTTTCAAAATGATCAGTCATTGCTGATCATTACAGCTAGCTATACTCATATGATATATATATATATATATACGACCATCAATTTCCAAGATCCCAGCTCAAACAAGCTGTAACCATTCTCCAATTCTCGAGCCTTTGTTTATATATATACTCTACAAAAAAAAAAACAGTCATTTGTTAGTAATTATTTATAATAAAATGATTATTTGTTATTAAGACCGTCTTATTTTAACTAAAAATTATCATTTTACTAAAAATAATTAGTCGCAAATAAATAATTTATATATAGATATATATAGTAGATCTTTTTTCCTAATAAAACATGTAAAGATTACTGATTAGGACTTATATCCATTTTGCTACGCAATGAACAAAGTCGAAGATAATTAATATTGGTTTAATTGGCCAACACATCGGACGGCCTAACCAGTATATTGCGTATTCATTATATTGGCAGTACAAGTGAATGAAAAATAAGAAGATGGTAATCTGGAGAGTGGAGAGATACATGTTATTTTCTGTACAAGATGGTAAAAAATACAATTAACATAAATAGGCCGATTGATTTAGTGAATCCCTGGGAATATTACAGAATTAATAGACTCAGATATTCATGTACTAGCTAGGATCCATATAATATGATATAATTATTGTTGAAAAGGCTCTCCTTAAGTGTGAGCTTCCATATATATAAATATATATATATATATATTTGTAACGCCTACTATCAGGAAGCAGCTTGCTGTCATGATCTTGAATATCAGGTGCTCTTGCCATATTGGTATAAGTGATACCAATCGAACATTCATTGTATATTTCGATATGAAAAATCTAAGAATATAAATTTCTGTACTAATTGAGTATATTCATTGTATATTTAGATCAATTAGACCTGCATCCAAGTTAATTATATTCATATTTAAGAATATAAATTTCTCTATTAATTGAGTATATTTCGATATATAAAATCTAATACATAATCCGATGTATAGAGTACATGCTATTAATGTGCCGCTACAAGACATAATTTAATTAGTAATATAAGTTTTAAAATTTTAATTCTTATAAATAAAAAGTTTTATCATTTAAATAATGTGAACAGAGTGCTTTAGCACAGGCTAGGGCAAGTTTGGAAAGTAAATACTCTTAAATACTATCAAATACTTTCTATTATTATTCACTACTTTATTATTATTTTTCATCTATTTTTATTATTATTCATTACTATTTAATATATTATTATTATTTTTTATCTAACTTTTATTACTATTCATAAATATTTTCAAACACTCTCAACATCTAAACGTAAGAATAAAATAACTAATATATATTGATTAGATGAGTAATATTACAGGTACACAATTTCGCATATTTTTTGCGAAATTGTTGATGCAGCAATAATGCCAAGTTAGTCGAAATAGTAAAAATATATATATATTAAACAAATATTAAAAAAATATGATGAGAGGGAAACAAAAATAAAAAACAAAAATAGTTAAATTAGAATATCCATAAAAATACCATTCATATATGGCGTGTACACAAAATATACATAAGCCGGGTACGTAATTAGATATATAGATGCAAAAATATTAACTCTTTTAGATATTTGGAAACAAAACAAAAAATGTTGAATAATAGATGATATGGCACTAAAAGAGTTATACCAAATTAAAAAAAAATGTTGGACAACACAGCAATTAATTAATACGTACCTAATTTGTTGAAAATTAATCGGTTAGTTCATAATGTTCATTAATTCTTAAACACATAAATCAGCCTTTATTACAATATTCTATAATGTGCACATTCTTATATTAGAATGTCCTCCATTGATTTACTCCCATCATTTATATCTTAATTTAGTTTTTTTTTTAAAAAATAAATATTATTTACAGTCGTAGAATTCGAAAGATAAGTACACTACTCTTTTGATGATAGATCTCAGCCTTTTTTTAATAAACAATGTGCTACATTTGTATAATTATGATTATATATAGTATTACTCAAAATAACACCCCCTCAAATCAGGCTCTTTAAAATAGATCACAAATTAAACTTTTAGTCTGATTTCCATCCGTCCTTGGAAAAATATAATTTGTTATTCAATTCTTAATCAGGATTAAATATCTGTCTATATATGCTTTTAATTGCTAGAAATGAAGATAAAAAAAATTAAAAATATTCTTCTATATATAAATTAATACAGAAAGATTTACGGAAGGAGATACATAATTAACTCACTCAAATATATGAAGAAAAACAGTTGGTATTTTCAGTCAAAATTTGGCTAAATTAATCTGAACGGCCAGATGCTAATTCATGATCTAGAATTAGAATTTTAGAGAGAAAAAAAAGGAATTTATATATCTAATTAAGAAAGACAACCAACATTTTTCGTAAAGCTTGTAATTATATATATACACAAAGAGACAGTTTTTTTTTAACTAAAAAGAAAGTAACACTAGAAGAAGACAAGGGTAATATCGTCTCAAAAGAAATAAAAAATTAAAATACCCTCCTCATTCGTTGACCCTTAGAATTCCAATGGCGGCCCCTACGCCGTTGGCCTTGCTTTGCCCCTCCCTCCTAACTAAAACCTCTCTCTCTCTCTCTCTCTCTCTCTCTCTCTCTCTCTCTCTCATATCTATGTAGTATTAAAGCCAGCACACTACACAACAAGTAAACAGCATACATAGGCAAAGCAGATAAGAAGCGACTGCTAAGGCTTCTCTGCAACAAACAGGCACGCAAGAGAGGAGAGTTCTAGAGAGAGAGAGAGGTTCTAAAGAATTCAAAGCTAAAACAAGATATGGAGGCCGAGCTCTTGTCTTGGCTTAAGTTTCTCGTGATATGGTTGATGTTCTTAGTGTTAGTGCTGAAGGTGGTGGTATCGCTTTGGTGGAGGCCCAGAAGAATTGAAGACCATTTCTCCAGGCAAGGGATCAGAGGACCCCCATACCGTTTCTTCATTGGAAATGTTAAAGAACTCGGTGGGATGATGTTAAAAGCCTCTTCTCAGCCCATGCCTTTCTCTCACAACATACTCCCCAGAGTTCTCTCCTTCTACCACCACTGGAAAAAGATCTATGGTATTGCTGTTCTTTCTTTTGTTTTGTCTTTGAACAAAACCATGTTAGATATTCTTTTTCTACTTGTTCTTGACATATATGGCAGGGGTTCATTGCATTAACAATGAGTTTTTATTGTTTTAATAAACGTTTTGGAGGCATTTAAAGAGTAGTATTAATGTGGGTTTCCGAGCCTTCTCTCTCTTAGCTTTCTATGGCTCATACTTGATAATTATCCTATATATTCTGGGTGTGCCTTCAGTTATGATGTTTCTTTAGCCGGTTTCACGATCAGTCTTCCAGAATTCGTGACTTTTCAGAGGCTTATTTTTTAGTTACGGTACTTCTTTTCACAACTTTTCAGGCTTTTTCCGAGCTTAGATGCTTGATGTTGAAGCTCAGATTTTGGACTCTTGCACTTCTTTCTTTCTTTTCTCTTTCCTCATTTTCTTTTTTCACTCATCCCCCTC
Source organism: Platycarya strobilacea (assembly GCA_036898215.1). Lineage (NCBI taxonomy): Eukaryota > Viridiplantae > Streptophyta > Magnoliopsida > Fagales > Juglandaceae > Platycarya > Platycarya strobilacea. The sequence goes on from CM072546.1 coordinate 51,338,748, forward strand.
CTCCTCCTCCTCCTCTTCCTCTGAGAAATTCAAGAACGCTTTATGGAATATAAAGATTTTTTTTATATACATGTCTCTGACCATTCTAACATTAATGTAGTGATTTCAATTTGTACTTTTCTCTCCCAAAAAAAAAATAAATTTAAAAAGAACCAAACTTCAGAATCCTCATGGTTAAAATTTTATGACTTTGACACCCTTGGATGTGGAGTTTCCGTTTTTACTTTTCAGTTTTCTTTTGTCCTTTTTTTTTTCCGGCTGGCTTTGTTTTGTTTTAATAGAAAGGATTGAATTTTGACAATGAGGTTGTGTCTTGGGCAGTAGCTCAAACTTTAGTTGTCTTCTTCCCATCTTTTATTTTGTTTTGTGCCTCCTCTGTGGGTATGTGTGTCTGTGTAGGGTCTACACCATCCATGTTTACTCTGAATAAATGTCTGTCATGTTTCCTGCTCATTCCTCTTTTTGCTAACTTGATGCTTACTACTCAAGGTTGTGTGGTAGTTCCCTACTTCGTGAAAAGCTTATCTTTTTTTTCTGGCCTGTGTCTGTTCTGGATCTCATTTTAATTACTACCCAATAAACATAATTTTCTTTCCCCCCAAACACTTCCTCTCAAACTTTTTCTTTTTTTATCAGTACACTAATTATATATACCATGAGAGTAAGAACGCGCTTATCACGTGTCATTAATTATTTCTACAGGTGCAACATTTCTCATGTGGTTAGGACCCACTGTTCGTCTCACCATTTCCGATCCAGACCTTGTCAAAGATATCTTCACCTCCAAGTCAGAGTTTTATGAGAAGATTGAAGCACACCCACTTGTTAAACAGCTCGAAGGTGATGGCCTCCTCAGTCTCAAAGGAGGAGCAAAATGGGCTCACCACAGGAAAATCATCACACCTACATTCCACATGGAAAATCTCAAAGTAAGTTCAAAATAATAAATAAAACCCAATATATAATTCATGTTTTTTACTAGAAAAAGGAAAGAAAAAATAAAGTTTACCATTTGTTGTCGTGTACATATTAGCTGTTGATACCAGTAGTGGCAAAGAGTGTGGTGGACATGTTGGAGCAATGGCAGCTTGTTTCAATGTCTGATTCGGGAGAGGTTGAAATTGAAGTTTCGGAATGGTTCCAAACCCTAACAGAAGATGTCATCACGAGAGCAGCATTTGGCAGCAGTTATGAAGATGGAAAAAAGGTTTTCAGATTACAAGCACAGCAAATGAAGCTTGCTGCAGATGTTTTTCAGAAAGTTTTCATCCCTTGCTACAGGTAAAAAAAAAAAAAAGAGTCAATAATCAGTCTCTAGTACCTTATATATAGTACCTCTAATCAAATCAAGATTAAATTATATGTTCTAATTGATGATCATGATCAATCAATGTCAGTACAAGTCATTATCAGGGTGGTCACCTATCTTAATATGCAGATTAGTGATTAATTAACTGATCAATGAAAAGAAAGTTAAGATTTTTTTTTTTTTGGGGTTGGATGAACAGATTCCTGCCCACAAAGAGAAACATGAATTGCTGGAAGTTGGATAAGGAAATCAAGAAATCTGTGGTGAATTTAATCGAACGGCGGAAAGATGAGAAAAGTAATTCTGGTGGGGATTTATTAATGGAAGAGAAAAGTCCAAAGGATCTGCTGGGCCTCATGATTCAGGCTTCAAAGTCTTGCCCATCATCAAATATCACTGTCCATGACATTGTTGAAGAGTGCAAGAGCTTTTTCTTTGCCGGCAAACAGACCACATCCAATTTGATGACGTGGACTACTGTTCTTCTGGCTATGCACCATCACTGGCAGGTACAGGCACGTGAGGAGGTCCTCAGGGTGTGTGGATCACGTGATGTACCCAGCAAAGATGATGTTGCCAAGCTTAAGACGGTAAGCTATTGTATTTTGTATGTTTGATGTTAGCAAGGACAAAGAATCATGTTTTTGTCTCTTAGCACATGTTTGTTTCGCGTTATAAACCAAACTGCCACCTTTCGCTTTTATTGTTGCTTGTTTTGGTCGGAACATTTAGCGGCATCATCTGTTCATGTGCAGCTAAGCATGATCTTTAACGAGTCCCTCCGATTATACCCTCCGGCGATCGCAGCAATCCGACGGGCCAAAGTTGATGTAGAGCTCGGAGGCTACAAAATTCCATGTGGGACCGAGATTTTGGTTCCAATCTTGGCCATCCATCATGACCAAACCCTGTGGGGCAACGATGCCAACGAATTCAACCCAGGTCGATTCTCCGACGGCGGGGCAAGGGCGGCGAAACATCCGGTGGCGTTCATTCCATTTGGGCTTGGCGTCCGCACATGCATCGGACAAAATCTAGCCATATTGCAGGCTAAGTTAACGCTGGCAATCATATTGCAGCGCTTCTCCTTTAGGTTGGCCCCAAGCTATCAGCATGCGCCGACGGTCCTGATGCTACTCTACCCTCAATACGGTGCACCAATCCTTTTCCAATCCCTGTCCCATCCTGATCATGGCCACAAAGATCAAGGGTCCTCCTAAAGATGATGTTGCTATCTCTATAAAGACCCAACATCCCGATCGAGTGTGAGCACGCCTATATATATTGTTGAGTGGGCATGCAGATCAAGTATCCATCATGATTGGCTAAGATGCAGGATGGATGGATGGATGATCTTTTAGGGAGATGAGATCAAATGTTTGTGATATTGTTGTTGGTATTGCTTGATCATCATCATGATGATGATCAATGCTACTACTGATATTCATCATGTCCGATCCATGGTTTTTTTTTTTTCCGTTTTTTAGCAGAAGAAATAGAATGTTTTACCCTGGCATGTAACCCCAGGCGGCCCCTCATGCATGGTTTTCACCCCCCAAGTCCGATCCTCATGTTTTGATCATCCTTTTTTCTTTTTCTTTTTTTCTTTTTTGTATGTAAGCAAGCTCTGTTTTTAGTTGTAGGATTTTAGTAAATGGCTAACAGTTGTAGGTATAAAGCTCATATGTATGTATTTGTATATTTTTGCACATTTTCTACACAGTTTTGTATTATTATGTTTTCATGAATGTTAATTGATTGGTTGGATATATATACGGCACGTCGGCACTCAACTTCTATATATATATATATATTACTCCTTTTCCATCTCTTTCAATTAATTAGCACCAAAACTTGCTGGATCTGCTTCATTTTCCGTGTGATACTGATCTCTCTCTCTCTCTCTCTCTCTCTCTCTCTCTCTCTCTCTCTCTCTCTCTATTTAGCAATGATAAAAAAAAAGAGTACTAAAAATAAAATAAAAAACTATTCCATATTATAAAAAAAATAAGTATATATAATTAATTAACTACAATATTTGCGATCAAAACAGTTTGTTTGCAACTAAAAAGTTATTTACAAAAAAAAAAAGGGATATATATATATCTAATTGGTGAAGAATATGGCATTAAATATTTTTGTGGTAAATGCATATATATGGCATTGCCCCAATTATGCAATAATGCATGCATGGTTAGGTACCTTGTGACCACCTAAAACAAAGAAATACAGCAAAGACCTCAAAACTGCTTAGTTGTTTGCCTAATATTAAACAAAGTATATATGAAGCTAGCTAGCTAGCTAACTAGGTCTCTTCTTTCTTTTTCTTTTTCTTTTTTTTTTCTTTATTTATTTATTGATTTTCTGAAATGGACGTTACTACCTTATATATATATACATATATTTACGTGGGGATTTACAATTAATATTGTACTTTATCAATGCAAGTGAAGAGATGGTGCACATAAAACTTTGCTTGTTTCCCGGGATGATGTTGTTTTATGTACTTTTTATTAGTACTTTATAATTTTGTTTTGTTGGTTACGATATATAGATTAATATTGTGAAATCCCGTACGTAGAGATTTCTAGGTTTCTTAATTAATTATTTTTGTTTGCTTCTCAAATTCCTTGTTTTTTTTTCGTTTTTTTATTTTATTTATCTCCATGAGTATTTAATTAAGGCATTAATATTATTTATAATGATGTGCGTACCCGATCGATGATCTTCATGATTTATCGATAATGCCGTTCTCAACAAAATTAATCATTATTCCTTTTATATTTTAAACAACAATTAATATTACAATATAGGAGGAAAAAAATCGAGAAATAATATTTACAATGCTACGTGCAAGTCTCATATGGTTTATACGAAATTTATTTTTTAATAATGAACTTCTCTTTTTTTTTTTTTTTGAAAGATACGTAAAACTTGTGATATTCCATCCTAAAATTATATCTAACTATTTTATATAATTTTGCATTTGCTCTTGCTTGTCATCATATGTAGAATTATGAGATTTGTTTTTTTGTCAAATCAGCCAAATTAATGACTAGTACTTGTTGCACAACAATGTAGTTAAACATGTACAATGGTTCCTTCAAAAAAGATGGTGCTTATTGTGAAAGTAAAATCCACTATTTGATTAAGTTATTGAGTTTTTTAGTACGTTCCCCTCTCTCGACGAAAAAAGGTGAAAACTAGAGTTTCTCTATCGACTCTGTCAATTCTAAGCTCTTACATTTTCTTCTTTCTTTTTTCTCTTTTTCTTTCTTTTTTCTCTAGCAATCGGGGTTTTGTGTTGATTTTATCAATAGTTTTTGGCATTTTTTTGTTAGTTGGTGGTTGTTTTCAGGTTCGGAGCTACTAGTACTATAAGGCCCTCACGTGACTTGATGTCGTTCTATCCGTCTGTCGATCGTATTGTCTTCAGACATTTTTTGCCGAACGGAGCAGTATGTGTTCTAAACGCGCGAAGGCCAATTGGGTATTTGCTTTAACGCATCTTGGTATCTAGCCGTTCCATTTCGCCAGTGATGATTTTCAGGGAATCTAAGATGGCGGCGCTTCTTCGAACGATTGTCCACACTCCTAGTGTGGGGTGTGGAAACCACGCGCCACCACAGTGCAACCACAGTCAACCGTATTTTTTGTGTTGTATTTTGTTATAATTTGTGGTGTTTGTTAGTATTATTTATATTTTGTTTGTATAGAGAAAATTTTTAAAAGTGAAAAACAATCTCTCGAACATTATATCTGTTGAGAGCTTAATTTTCTCCTTTTTCAAGAAATTTAGTATATGTCTTATGTTGGAGGCAGTGATAATTCTCTCTTTTTAAAAGATTTAAAAGTTGATCTTCAGTATGTAGTTAGTTGACTTTTGATCACATTGTAAGTTTCATCCTCTTAAATTTCAATAAAATGAAACATTTCTCAAAAAATGATATCTTCAAAAAAAAAAAAACATGGACAATGCTAAAGTGCGCATTAAATGTTCGGTACTCCAAATATACAGTACATTAATGCAAATGAGTTTTTTTTTAAGCATTTTTAAACATTCTTAACCATTAAAATATATATATATAAACTTAGTAATATCACTATTTTTAATCATTGAAAAATAAAAAAATAATTATATTCATAAAGATTTTTAATCATCCCTATTAATTTCATTGTCATTTTATGCGATATTAAATTAATAGATAAATAAGAAAATTAATTCACTTATTAGTTATTCGATAACACATTTGAAGGTAAAAAAAATTTAATAGTATTTTTTAAAAAATAAATAACTTATCAGTCATTTAAAATAAACAATGAATTAATGATAGTTAAAGACTTAAAAATATCTTCTTCTTTTTTAAACGTTGGAAAGTGACTTCAATTGGGATATCATTTTCAAAAATAATATTATCAAAAGGCCAAATTACTATCTTTATCATCAACTTAGCATAGTTATCACTAACTTCAAAAATAAAGAAATATATCAACTTCAGTTGGACCATCACATTTAATCCATCAAACTTCCACGAAATGTCAAAAAGTACACATTACTAATTATTTCTCTCACTCTCACTCTTTGATCTACCTCATGGCTCATTGGATGTTTTCGTTTTCTTTCTTTTCTTTTTTTTTTTCTTTTTTTTGGAAAGAACTACAACCATGAATAAGAAGAAGAAGAAGAAGAAGTAACTCTCTCTCCTAGGGGCGGAACTACAATGTAGCCCCCCAAAAATTAAAAAAAAAATTATTTACTATATAATTTATAAATAATTTTTTTATATATATAATTAATATTGCCCTCATATTAAAAATAAAAATAAAAATTACCCCCCTAAATTTTTAAAATTATCTCCAAAATCCAAATATTCATCTCATTCTATTGTAAATTTTTACTTCACTAACACCCAAATTTTTAACTCATGACCTAATCTCACAATCACTTTAATTCTAATTAAAAATTTGTTGTTGCAACCTATTGTGATAGAAATGAGATCTTGTAATGGTTTCTCACAAATTATAAAAATCTTGAAGAAAATCATCTTATAAGATGATTTATAGATATATATTTTTTATATACAATTTTATAACGTATGATTATATTTTTATATATAATCACATGTAAAAAATACACATTATTTATACTCATACGTACCATACACTTTATTGATCGCCTCCCAAATATTAAATCATGTTCCGTCCCTGCAGTCTCTCCCTTAATTATCCTCTGTTTTTCTTTGAGAGAGTTAAAAAAAAAAAATAAATCTCTCCACGTATTGATCAATTGTTCCCCAAACATTCTTCAAAAAAGAAGATTTTTCATGGGACATAATGCAGATGGGATTTTCCACACTGAAGAGAGAAGTTTCCTTCACTAGCGGCCTCTTGCATTGGGGGAAGCTTCCCTCTCCAGTCTCCATTAAAATAAAACAATTAGGAGCACCCAAATCAGTGAGCCTTGTGTTACTACAAGATTAAAAGCAAGGACAGATGCAGTAACCAAGGCATGAAATGTTCTTTAAAAGCAAAGATTAGTACTGTAGTCCAGCATGCAAATTGCACTTTTTCATTTGTTTAAACACATTTTCCTTTATGGGGTTTAGGATTACTTTGAGTTAAATGTAATATAGTAAGAAGATGTAAGATTTGAGAGAAACAACATTTGGTTTTGTATTACTTTTTGGGATCTTCTCATGCTCCATCTTGTGGGAGAAAAGCTTTTGATTTTCTGATTTTTATGGTCCCCATGAAGCAGCATGTGGTCAGATCTCTCCCCTTTTCTCTCTGCTTACTTGGGCTGTGTTTCTTTGCTTTTGTTAAAGGAATCAATAACATGCCATCAAACCATGTGATCCCATCTAGAATTTACCTAATAGTTTTCAATTCCTAAACCCTTCTCTTTCGGCATCATGTATTAATGGCCACCATAACCTGTTTATTCTCCCTTATCAGCTTCCTAATCTTGAACAACGTGCATCAAGGACAACTACAGTATCATTAAGGAAAATGTTCTAGCTACAAAGAAATTATACAAAAATAATTTCACAAATTAATGTGGCTTATGGTGATTTGTCAAATTGTAAAGTTACTTTATTATAAAGTAGATCTAATAGATTAGATAAAATTAAGTCTATTTGTAGAATTATTTTTGTGTAATTTCTTTATATACGTAGCAGTCATCCATTATTAATTCTGATTTCTATTAATATTTCAAGTTGTGCATGTAATTATCATTCTTTCTTTCTTTAAGTCCTTGTGGCATTCCCTAAGGGCATGTACCTAAAGAGCCAGCTGACAGCATTACCTTATAGGGTACCCCAATTGCATAAAAAATTAATATAATATTGTTTCAAATACTCATGACTCTTCACAACCCTCTTTTCTGCATTATTTTTTGTTAATGTGTAACGCGCTTCTCCTAAATAGCAGTAATCTCTGTCCTCATATCTTAGTCTCAATCCTTTTTTTTTTTTTTTAATTTCCTTTTTGTGTTGGGGGCTTCTGTTCGTTTTTGTTCTTTGTCTTGAACATGCTTCCACATCAACATATAGCCACTGTCTCCTTCCAACTTGCTAGATGACAAAGTTTACATTCCAATGTGTCTATCTCAAAAGGTCAAGCTACATTAAAAATGATTACCTCTTCGGCTTGTGGTCCTCTTGCCTCTTATATGAGACAGATGAATACAAATTCAAATTAGAGTTGCCTGAAAAACTTGTTTTGCAAAAACTTTTTGAATTCATATTCTCTTTGAGTTTTAAGTCTGTATATATCATCTAAAACATTCAAAACATGTGCATCTCTGATTTGAAGAGCATGTTGTTGTGCCATAGAAGGTCCTGAATTCAGATTACATGTGCATCTCTGACTTGAAGGAAATAGCCAGAGTGTTGACAAAAGGAAGTAGTGGAGGTCCAGTTGTGGTGCATATAAACCAATATTATTCAGGTCCAAGAATGTACAAACTAAGAGCCAAAAACTATTGAGTTTACTTTTACAAAATAGAATTGAAAAAAGTTTTTGACAGTACTTGAAAATTGAGAGCCATCTGGTAGAAAATCATTATCTACATCCGACATGAGCCAGCTCATTGCATTATCCTAGGAAGTAAAATGGATTGTTCCCTTATTATGGCTCAAATTCCAAAGCAAATACTTAAAACCTGTAATTAAGGCAAAGTCATCTCAAATGTAAGAAACCAGCATAAAGAAATCCCAAATGTCCCCTGATTTTTGCACTTGTGCCAAAGCAATTGAGCTGGCTAATGTCTGCCCTTGATTAATGCGACCTTGTCGGTCTGTCATATAACAAAGGGTAAGAACTCTCTGTTTTGCATGATTGGCCAAATTATGCCCCCATAAGCATTGGCACTTCTGTATTTTTGTACAGCATCCATATCCCAGTGTTTCTGTTAGCAGAGAGGTCTTAATTAATGACATATGATTGATTACTGAGATGAGATGACTATGGTAATTGAGAGGCCTGGTTGTATTGAGCAGTTTGCCAGATGTAATTACATTATTAGTTTTTAGGGAAAAGTTTATAATGAGGGCACCCTTCATGGCTAATGCTAATTGTAATGAGAACCTTCTCAAATAGACATTAAAAACAAGAAGTGTATGATACAGAAATAGAAGCAGATCCCAAGATATGCTCCTATCCACACATTTAAGAGATATATTTATCTTTGGGGCCGGGCTTCCAAAGCCCTATGATAATAACTATTTACTGCAACCAATATTAGACAAGATCTATCTTGAACTTTCAGATAATGCAACAGGGGAAAGATCAATTTTTGTAAGTTTTACTTTGGCGGGTGCTTTAGTTTTTTTGTGATAAAAACATTATACAATGATGAACATTCATTCTGTTGGTAGAAAGAAAAGGATTTGGAAGTATTTGTAAATTTCTGTCAAAGAACAGTTTGGTGGGGGGTTTTGGCCTAATAGGGTTGAAACCAATGTTTTGAATACCGTACCGGTACCGGTACCGGTCAAGTCATTGAAACGAAATATTTCGGTACCGGTACCGTTTCGTGTACCGTTTCGGAATAATTTATACATAAATAAATTATATATATAAATACAATTATAAATTATATTTTAAAATAATAGTCAGTATATAAATAAATTATATAGATAAATATATATATTTAATTAATTTAGTCTAAATTGAGGTTAAAATATAGTAAAAAATTTAAAAAAAAAAAATTTTTTAAAAAAAAAACCTAAAAATCCGAAATCCGGTACGGCCGGTACCGGCCGTACCGGATATTTTCGGCCGATTTCGGCCGTACCGGCCGGTACGGCCGAAAAATCGGCCGAAACGAAATGTTTATTTTTTTGTACCGGCCGACCGGCCGGTACGGAAAATTCCGGCCGTACCGGCCGGTACGGTACGGTATTTAAAACTCTGGTTGAAACATTAAGAACTTTAGGTCAGGATTTTTTGACTGTTAAGCACAAACTCTCTCTCTCTCTCTCTCTCTCTCTCTCTCTCTCTCTCTCTCACAGAGTAGGAAAGAGGCATGATCACATGGGATTTCCAATCATGAAGGAAGCAAATGAGACAATGGCAGAGGATTTGGTGGAGCCACATAAATGAATGACTCAGTTGTAGGCTTTCTATCTATCAACCCCACTTTTTTAAGGCCTTCAAATAAAAAAGAGGCAACTCAGTAATCAATCTCAAATAATTCCAAGGCATCTGAGACTGAGAGTACTCCACTCACGCATTTACATTGTGTGCCAATTTAGAATGAAGCTTCTGCAAAATGAATGACAGCTTGGAACCTTGTTGCTCATTTCAGTGGCAAAGCCACCGACGCCATTTCCCTTTTAATTAATGTTTGATGAGGATATTATGTAAACGACAATTTGCAGAAGAAGAAAGAAAAAAAGAGGGGAATCTAGATGTGTTTATTTCCATTGAAAAACTGATGCTTGAGTACCATTGTGATTTGTGCCAACCAGAGAGAAGCTGTCATTTTATTTATTTTCGGTTGCCACAATTGTACTCAGCAATTTAAATATGTTGACAGCAAACGCTTAAAATCCTTTTTTTTTTTTAATTCTCAACTAGAAATCATGTCCACAAGGTTATTAAGAGTTATATATATTTTTTTATATAGGTAAAAGATAAATTTTATTAATAGAAATAAAAAAAAGGCATAATCCGTATATACAGAAAGTCTACAAAAGGACACATAGTTACATTCTATGACCATTAAGAGTTATGTAATGCAAGTTAGTGATTATGTGGACTAAATGAGGTGTTAAAATTTCGGAAAGTAGCTGAAAGGTAGGCAAATCTTCACCTAAAATTAGTAGACCAATTTACAGCTTGATATTCTTATGTAAAAGGTTGACGGCTTTTATTTTAGGTTTCAACTCCACTACAAAATCTTCTATTTGGAAGTCAAAGCACATTTTCCATGTCGTTGGCATACGACTTGATTTATTAGATAAATTCAATATTAAGTTTTTTAACAAATCAAGTCTTGTCATGTTAATGAAATGAAGGTTGTGATTTACACACCAGCTTACAAGTGGAAAAACTATTATCATGTGAAAATTAGTGCTATAACCCACACTATAGATTACCCCTTAATCAGATTGTTAATGGTTTTCTAATTTTTGTTTTCATAATGTGCCATTTTATCTCAATTCATGTCTTCGGCTAGGGAACAAATGTCAACAATGTTTTGGTAATTGGGCTAGAGACTGGGCCCAAGAGAATGGCCTAAGCCCATTGCTCAAGTTCCTAGCAGAGCGCGTTTTTTTTTTTTTTTTTTTTTGAGAATAAGGCCGGGGATTTCAATCACGATCAGCCAGCCTTAAAACATTTAAGTAATCCTCATCACTGAACATCCCAAAGAATCGTTGTTTTCAATTGTATAAAGTTTTCTCAGATTACAGACTGTATGTGAACAGTCATATGCTACAAGACAATTATCAGACTTTCTTTCCACCTGGAAACCATAAGGTTTTGATAACAGGTTCCAAATACCATCCACAGCTTTGTGATGAGTTCTATACACTCCATTGATTTAGAAAACAAGCTGAAGGTGATATTTCTAACAATAAAGAACTGCATCAGGAACCAGCAAAAAGAAAATTCAGATTAGGCCTTCTGAACAAAGTTGTAAATCTTTGAATTGCACTGCAGCCCAAAGTTGTAAGCTTGTGTTTGCTGCAACGCTTACATGGCAGATCCTTATTGGCTGGTGTAAAAATGGGGAATTCACCCGACCGGCTGGGATCTTTACACAACTAATGTTAGTCTCCCAAAGAAACAAAGCATATCCACTAATCAGTTTCATCAAAGTAAGAAACTCTGATCCATAAGACCACAGCTTAAAGAATTCATGCATTACTCTAGCTGGCAAAAGTTAGCATTGCCAAATGCCAACAGCTTGTGGAATGAGAACCAAAAAAGTGCTCAGACAAACAAGGAAGAATAATATAAGTCTGAAGACTAGTTATTTTTCAATGATGTAATTGCTGGTGTCAAGCTTATATTTTAAGACTTCCACAGGCATCTTGGAATATGTTGCAAAAAGTAGAAAAATAGCAAGCAATAAGAGGTGGCACCAAGAACATCAATTTTTTATTGGAGAAGGGAATATCACCACAATAACAGAAGTCTTTCTTTTTTATAGATAAGATAAACGACAACCGAAGTCCTGATTCAATCTCCCAAACTTTTTAGGCTATAACCTTATTGAATTGAATTTCCAAGCTTCATATAGCTTGTGTTCTTCTTGACAATTCAGTGTATGCATAAGGAGAGAATACTGCCAGTTATATAGAATTTACCCCCATGTCAAAGTACATGTGATCAATCCAAGTATCAGGCTTTAATTTCTAAGTATTCTCAAGCTCAGGTATAAAAAGTAGGAAACTTACATGTGAGACAGAGACACATATAGACAAGCTGAAGTAAAAGTTAGAAATAAAACCTTCAAGCATCCACATATCAGGTCATCCCGTGGCAGCCACAAGATTCTGGTCTTACATCCTTCAGCAACACAGATATCTAAGGCTCACAGATGGCCTGAAATGGAAGAATGCAGTGACCGCAGAAATTAACAAAATCAGCTGATCATCATCAGATGTCCTAATAGACCGAGAGGAAGGTAGCAAACCCCAGAATCATCTTTAGAAATTTAGGAGTGAGGTGCACAAGCCTCCTACTTCGGCCCTGGAAAATACAGGGGAAGCATCAATAACGTCCCCAGTTGAAATTTGTGACATTGCCTAATGCCAACGGTATAGAGGTAATTCATTTCAAATGACAAATCCCATGACATTCTCATATAAACAGTGAAAGGAAAAGCTCCCTTTCTTCTCAAGGAACCGTGGAAGAGAACAATCATATTAAACCCTTTATATGGAACAAAGTTTAATGAGAAAAATGGCATAAAGTGTAGAAAAGTCGTAAGCATAATGTTCAGAGGCCCTTAGTGAGAAAATAAGACCCTACTATAAAAATAAAAATCATATTCTAGTCCACATGTGAACTATAAATTCACATAGTAAAGCCAAAATCTTATCTGGAATATCTCTTTGTATACAATCTTCATTATCTGCCAATTGCTTGCAGCTTTATGGTATACTTCTTTGGTAACATAGAAGATACCAAACACAGAAATAATAGCATGCCTAATAGAACAAGCACACAATAAAAAGGAAGACAAAGTCTTATACACAAGGATGATCATAGAAACTTTTATTACTTGGCATAGTTTGTAGTAGGTACACTTCAAACTAGAACACTATTTATTATAAAACCAAAACAAAACAAAAATGGGAAATATCTCATCTTGCTTCTTACAATGAAGTGAGGCCATTAAAACAAATGTTTATCAGATCCTACCATAGAAGAAAGTAAATATGAAAAAAAAAGTTTCCCAGATTTTCTTGTCATGTAATTCGAATGCAGGGAGAACTTAAGTTTCTTAGCTCCATTAAATGTTCATCATTTGATATATGGAGTGAAAGACGAAGATTTGTCACCAATTCCTCTTGTTCCCAACTTAAAGGTCCTGATGCATGCAATGCCTCTATAGTGCAACGGTAGGCATGCAACTCTAACCTATGTATTTCAGCTGCTAGTTCCCCTTTTGTGGGAAGGAGACAGTTTCCTTCCACATATTTCCACCAAAATGAGGACTCAGCATCACTAGAATGACAATCACCATCCTTAATACAAACCGTAGAACCATTATGGAGAACCTTATGGGAACTGTTGCTAGTAATGCTACAACTACCAACAGAGCATGTAACATCATCAGCATAATTTGATTCTAAGTTTGCAAATGAACACCCCACAGTGTCAGTTTGTCTCCTCCTTGCAACGTGCACTTCAGGAATCCCAGTTGTTCTGTTGTTAGGGGAAGCATTTTTGAAGTTTTCACTCTGCATGTTTCTCTGGAAAGCAACAGCATCTACCTGCATGGGCAGAGTGGACGAATTAGCAGCCTCCACCCGGTGGCACCTGCCTTCTTTTTCTGTTGCTCTAAATTTCAGGGAAAGTCCAGGATGCTCTTCCGCTTGAGAATAGCAATAGGGTGACCCTCTCTTCAAAGTTTTGGAGGAAACAACGTGGGACTCCCGCAAATTAATCCTGTTCTTAACACGGAAATGATCATCTTTTACACGTAGATTCATCCTTTTGTTTTTATTCTGAAAGCTTAATTTTAGCTTGCACTTCAGAGTTGAATTTTTATCACGTTTTTCATCTTCAAAAGAGCCAGAACCCTGCATGCAGAAGCAAAAGAAGCACAAATAGACATATAAAACACGTATAAAAGCCCGTTGGTCAGCACTCACTAGTAGAAAAATATGCATCCATTGCAAGGAAACAAATATTTCTAAACTAAATTAAATAACTTGCCAATTTTTTTCATTCCACATTTGAAAATGAGAAATCTAGCTTAACTTCATACTCTTTATAAGACTGAAAATTATCTATTTTCTGGTAAATATTAGCAGTCGCTACAATGCAAAAACACAAATCAATTGAAAATAAAATGAATGCAACAAAAACTTGAAGAACACACCAAACTGTTGGATGCATTCAACTGGAATGTTGGAGAAGAAAGTTTAGATTAAAATATACTGGTGCCAAATTACCTTTCCGATCACAACCCATTTGTCATCTTGCCAAGATTGTCTCACCCGGATGTCAGACTTGAAGACTTCAAATTCCAAAGAGGAACCAAGCAGCCTGACTACAAAGTGATTTTCCCTCAAAACCTGTGAAACAGTTGCCATTTTCCAGGAAAAGTTGTCAAACGCCTCCACAACATCACCGGCAACCCAGTTCTCAGAAACTTCAAGGGGAGGTGGGCAAGGCCTTACGGCCTTTCTGGATACGCTCTCGACAAAGGCCCCACCATTGGCAACCTTGCAGCCATCATATCTGACGGTGTAGTTGTGACTATTAACACACATGATCTCGGCACAACGCCAGGAGCCTGAAGGTACCTCCTTTTTGGTCAATACTTCCACTTTACTCCCTTTCTTGAACCTCATCACCAGTAGGATAACTCTGAAAAATCCAGTCCAGAACACCTATTGTCATTGATACAATGAATGCAAGAAATTGGGCAGAACTAACATTATTCAAATCTTAAATTATGAGCTGAAAACAAGATAAAATTTCATAAGGGTAGAAAAAAAATTGATCACGGAGTACATAGTTTATCAAACAAAACTATGAATTTATAATGCATGTTTAACCAAACAAAATTACTAACGTATTATTCACCTGTTTGAATTATTTTGTTATTTATGATTAAAAGAACACAAGAACCAGATTATACGGGTATGTTATTGGATTTCTCGGGTCCGTATCAATAAATTATCTAGGATTCAAAATCTTGATCTTTTTTCCTTTTCCTACCTTTTACTAGAGAAATCCACCTGTAGCTCCTGTAGCCAAACAGAGTATCAAGAATAAATACACCTGTAGCTCCTGTAATTTAATAGAGAATACAAAAGATCAGAGAAGAACAAACACATGACATTCACTCACAACACACACGACACATATATTTCAGAAAACTAGATGAAACTTGAGTTCTGCTATGTTTGGCTGCTCAGAAAATGCACGAGAATTCAGAATTTCAAATTTCAAGATTCTCGTTGATCTTTTAAAAAATATCAATATCACTGAGTAAGCTCAAATATAATTCCTGCTCAGGTTTTTTGTATTAATCATCTCTAAGGTACAGACAAACAGCAAAATAATGCTAACAGAAAAAAATGTTTAAAAGGCAGAGGATTTCCTATTCTTCTCCTCCGTTTTCTCAGCAAACAAACCGAGACTCAATCAAATTGGGCTCCAAATCCAAAATCAAAACTATCTGGGAATATTTATACCCAAAAAACAACAGAGAAAAATCTGAATCACAAAAAAAATCCAAAAAAAAAAAAATCCAATATTACATGAATTGAATAACAGCGAGGAAGAGATTTCACTGACCTTTCACGATTCTCAGAGCCCTTCTTTAATCACACAAAATTTTCACTCTTCGTGAGATTGTTGTTGTTGTTGTTGTACAACAAGCTTTAATGCTTATTGCTAATTGAATATTTATTTATATTTATTTTTGGATTTGGAAATATTAAATTATTAAAGGGGAAAATTAGCTTAATAAACAACGAATAAGGTATGCTTTCAATGCCGAGTTGCCAACTGCCAGCTGTCTCATTCTTATTGGTAAGCCCGTGTTTGAACTGCACGCACTCTAAACCTTCAATTTTCTTTTTTAAGAAAATGTAGTCCTAAATTCTTAATAATAATAGTTTTTATCAACTTCGAAAAGCTAAAGCCTAAAGTGATTGGGCTTCTTGGGCATTTTGTGCGTTTGATTTATTTAAATTATATGCCATAGGATGAGTTTAGGATTAGTTCAGTCACGCTTAAGCAATCACTAAATATTTAATTTCTTCTAAATTATTATTTCCTTGGGTTATGACTTCTATAACTACTTTAATGAATTTGAAAATTTCCAACTCTCATCAAATTAGAACAGTGTTAGGTCTCTATGTCAAATAAATAAAAAAGTGTTAGATCTCTATATAAAAATTTGATATAGATTTAAACACTGACGTATTTAATATAATACGTCAGATTTATTTTAGAATATAAAATTTTATAATCTAATGTATCAGATTAGGTTTAAACTAGACAATATATAAATTTTTTTTGGTACGTAAGATACAAAACACTTCTCATTAGTCATCATATTTTTCAACATAATTATTTTTCTAGTAAATATATGTACTGTTTATGCATTTGTTTTATTGAAATTCCATTTGTAAATGACGAATATATCCATTGGAAACATGAGTTAAGACGCATGGAGTCCTAAGCTAAAAGAAATTAATTTGTCAAAGGTCTCCTAAAGAACTCAAGGAATGGTGGGTCAAAACTGTCTGGAAATTGTTAGGAGTTTGAACAACAGCCAACCAGGTCGTTGTTCTACATGACTAGGGCTTTCTGAATAATTCAACACGCATATTTTGTAATTTTTTGTTCTATCTAACTAAATAAACAATGAAACACCAAAAAAGATTAAAGCCATAAACATATATCCTTGATGCAATTAATAATTACTTAAAACCAAGTGCCCTCTCCTCTATTGAAAGTGGCACTATTTATTTTTTTTCTTTTTATAGAGGAGGTGGGATCGTGGGAGGTTCGAATCTGATTTTCTATTTTGAGATAACATCTTATGTCATTTGGTCTAATATACCTTGGCGAAAGTGACACTAATCTTAAAGCTTTTACATTGCCATCAATTTGGAAATAATAATATAAGGTCATATGAGAGATCTATGCAAATGTGGGTTGCAATACATCTTTGGAAAGAATTAGATAATGGAGGTGCCCATAGTATAGCTAGAAAGGTTCTAAGATGTCATGAGGTTGGAGTGGAGATAGAAGATGTTTTTTATGCCTTGTATTCAACCTATTATAATGGCTGAAGGAGTTGTTTCTTGGGTCATAAAGAGTTGAATAATTGATAAATAAAAAATAAATAAAAATAAAAGGTTTGATGAAAGTAATATGATCACATAGTAAATTAATAATTTGATTTCTCAAAATAGTCTTTGTAGAGCTTGGGATTTTATGCATTTTGATGGTTTATGATTACTTTAAAGTGGAATCCATTATCGTTAAAAATAAATAAATCAAGTCAAAAAGCATTACTTTTTAATGCTATATGATGTTTGTTATAGTAGATAGGAATTACAATGCTATCATGGAAACATCCATATAAAAAGCACAACTTCTAATCATGTACTCTAAACTTTCTAAGGATATACATTTGTGCGTGTGTGTGTATATATTTATATATATATATATATATATATATGCATAGTGCTTTTGGTAATGACGATAATGCCATTGGTTATTAGACTTGTTCACACCCTTCTTTGTTTTAAAATTTTAATCCATGGGTATCTAGAATTTCGTTGTAATATATGTAAATTTACATATTGGCAAATGTAATACTTTTCATAATTTAATTTTCCTTTTGCACAACATACTCAAAACGTGTGATGCACTTATAGGAACTCTCCTATGCTATTACAAACAAAGAATTTGTCAGTTGAGTTTTTGCTGAACCAATGGAGTTAAACTAGTAACTGTTTCAGCAAATATTTAAAGAAAAAATATATAGAGTAGTATTATTACTCACTATCCATTTTCTAATCATCACTTCATTATTTTATGATATGATACTAAACGATTGTAAATTATTTATTATGTTCGTCTATTAAGAAATCTAATTAGATGATAAATAAATTTTTTCATAAATTTTTGGTAATTCACAAGTTCAAAATTTTACCGAACTTAATTTTTGCTCTTCCTCTTGTTCTATAATTCATGTTCTAGGTATTATCTTCATTTTCCTACCAGCACATCTCGTTTTTGGGGAAAAAAAGGGACAAATTTAGTTTTTGAAAAAAAAAAAAAACCATTAATCTGGAGCATACGTCTTCGCTTGCAAGATATCCCCCATTTTCTTTTACAGGGCAATACTCTTCTTTGCTTGAAGCTCAAATAATCGCTTTCGCCAGCCTTTTTTTTTTTTAAAAAAAAAAAATCTTTACACGTTGCTTGGAAGCAAAATACACGTTTAAGCGAAAAATGGCACAACCACAACCTCAATTCTTTCGTCATTTAAATCATAAAGATATCAGAATCACCGAAATTATCATAAAAAAGACATGATACATGATATGACACTTTCCTGGGCCCAATGGAAAGCTTCCTCATTCATCTCATCTCATAAAGGACACTTGTCTCCAAGTCTGATTAGCTTATTGACCATACGATATTGACATGCAATAAATGTCACTCTTGGATGACAAGTATTTATAAACATTCATATTTTCTATGCATTAATATTGGCAAATGAGTTCTCTTGCTTAAAACTCAAAGTCGACGTAGTTGGTCAAATTATAAAATTAATTTAATAAATAAAATTATTTTATATTAATTTATAAAATTATTTTTATATATTTTATTTTTTAGATATAGCGATATTTCATTCTTATAACTATAAAAAGAATAATTCTTCTTATAAAAATCAACACGTATTCCTTTTAATGACAGTATAATAATACTTCTTACTGCATCACATCAGACTTTTCCATCAAAAGTTGCCTTTACCAGGTTGGGGGTATTAAGGGATGCCTAAATATATTTAGGAAGCTATTGGAAAAGGTGGGACTTGGTGTATGTTAAAACCATATTTGAGTTTGGGCATTGCTTGTTTATTGAATACTAGTTATTGCAGATATTGTAGAACTTGATGAACCAGAGCCAGATAGATCTTAATTAGTTTCTATCTTTGATTTTGATTTCCCATTCAGTTTAGTTAGTTTTAAAACCTACTATCATTACATCCAGAACAATTCCATTCAAAACCAATACACAGTTGAGAATCTCAAGAGGTACAACACTAAAATCATCAGCTCTAATTGAGCAGAAGAGGAAGCAAAGCAAGACAGGAAAATGGTCACATTTGAGTTACATACACGTAGGGCATCATTATACCTTACCTGGATGGGAGAAAATCCAGAGAATCAAACCACAGAGAATTAAAATAACTGGAATAAGGTGAATGACATTCTCTCCAGATAACCCAGGATGGAGAGCAACATCTTTTTTGGTTGCATCAGAAATGGAATTGTACATCGGCAAGTCATCGGAAACTGATGCTTTCAGAGGTGGGGAGCCTATGTCAGAAGGCAACAGGTTGACCAGAAACTCATCGGAAGCTCGAGCCGTGCTCGATGACCTGTACATTCTTGAGAAGAAGAAGATGGAGTCGAGCAGCTATGAAAGATAATGGAAGAAAAGCCAAGAGCTAAGAGATCTTATAGAAGGATCAACTGGCAAAAAAGAAAAAAAAAACCCAGATATGAAAAGAATAAAAACCTGGAGTTAGGGGGATGCAACCTAACTTCCAGTGCCAAAAATGAAAAATGTCTGAAAGAGGTTGAGGGCGTGGAATAGGACTTTCCATGAGTTGACCATAGAGTATCTTATAATATAAGCTTGATTGGTCATACTTTTTAGGCCTTAAGCTTTCTTTAGAAGCAGCTTTGGGTGTTAGTGGTATGCTTCCTGTGACAGAAGATTGTAAAGGATTCGGTAGCTGTCTATAAGCATGGATCCACCCCTCAAGGACGGCTAAATCCATAAAGAAATTACATAAAAATAATTTTACTGTCGTAATTTTATGTAATCAATTAGATTTATTTTATGATAAAATAATTTTACAATTTAATAAATAAGATAAAAACTATATCAATTTATAAAATTATTTGTGTAATCTACTTATGGCTAAACTATTTCTTAATGAAATTGGATGATCTATTTCAAAGAAAAAAAAGACAATATTAAATAGTCACATGCGGTCCACTTTGCCCAAACTCCCGTACAAATCGTAGTAAATAATGTAGAACTCGCACTATGTCTTGTCTTTTAAGTTTAAACCTCTAATTCGATTAGGCAATTGAAGGAATCTTTATTCCATTGCAAAAAGCAGAATAGAAATTGGGGTCAAGGACTGGGGCTATGATGCTACCTACAATGCATATTAATCTTGACTCTTGAAATCACTTAGCATCAAATAAACAAACAATCCACCTCATATGACCCTGCCATCACATCGAGCCAAATAGTTTAGGTGCATATATAATATCAAAATAGACAAGCCAAGAACGTGCTCATATTCAACTCATAAAGGATTGGACTTGTCAAGTTGCAGCTCTCGAGTCATTTTCAGCTCTAGAACCATAAACAAAACTGCAACTTGCAACTGGGTATGTATTTACTGTGGTTTTCCATGTTAAATCCTTTTTTGGTTTGGAAATACTAGTAATTCTTACAGTCACAAGAGCTTGTAAGCCTGAATCATGGAAGAAAGAAGCACAAGTTCTCTATCAATCCAGTATGATAATTTCTTCTAATCATAATACTGGACAGTTGCAATAACTTGTTTCCCTTTTTGCTATGAACATTTGTATACACACCAAAAACACAAAAAGATAACGGGCTTTAGTATAATGCCATAGATACAAAATCCTGATGAAGTTGAAACATGAATTGTCACTTGTCATTTCAAATCCATTAGAACAAAAAAAAAAAAAAAACCGGGCCAAAAATGGCTGCAAAACTCCTCAAGAAACCCAGAATTCTATAATTAGCCAAATCTGAGCATCCAGTCGGCAGTCAAACATATTGGACACGTTCATTGCATCCAAGAATTGGAATGTAGCAAAATATTGTAGTAACACGACTAGAGACTTCTTTCCAGTAATTCTCCAAAGCGCATCTGCATACAAACATAGCTAGATTTTCATTTTCCAATGAACAAATTATAGGCAGGAAATATAGTATAATTGCCCAACACATTAGAATATTTGAATCCCAAGCTCATGTAGACAGGTCTAGAAGCACCCAACATTATTCAACTATAAAGCATACAACCATCAGAATGAGTTGTTGAATTCAGGACGGGTAACTATTGTTAATAAAATACTTGTAGTGCCATATGGTAGAAATTTCAGAGAGAAAAGAAAGATAAAATCCCATTGTACTGGATCATAGATTCATAGGTATTGACCACTTTTATAGTGAGATTCCTAAAGTTGCGTTATTCTTTTATTTTTTTATAAGTAAAAAGTTGGGTTATTCTTAAACTGGATGAACATTGTTTACCAGAAAATTTACCAGGTTAAGCATGTTAAGCATTTTTCTAACAAATCGACTACCAGATGGTCCAGATCCAACCGCATGGATGAACCTCTTCATGCATCCGAAGGAAGCTTATTATGGCTGGAAGAACCAGGACATTCTAAGGCCAAGGCAATATAGCATATTGTGTCACAATCGATGTTACTTCAAGGATGCATGGATGTACCTGTGTTGATGTTAGATCAAAACTATGTGATCTATCTTCTTTCTCACTCAATGTAGAATGTCCTATTGAAAGGTGGAAGCAGCTTGCCAGTATGCTGCTTGATCTCACAGC
Source organism: Platycarya strobilacea (assembly GCA_036898215.1). Taxonomy (NCBI): domain Eukaryota; kingdom Viridiplantae; phylum Streptophyta; class Magnoliopsida; order Fagales; family Juglandaceae; genus Platycarya; species Platycarya strobilacea. Next base: position 51,360,626 of record CM072546.1, read on the forward strand.
TGAGCTCAACCTCCAGAAGTCTATGATTTTCCTTGGAACGTTTCATTAAGAAAGAAACATTTAAGTCATCCCCTCCACAGACTCGAATTGAAGGATGCATGAGGAAAACCTATCCAATAATCCAGAAGATAGACTAAGAATAGTGGATAATTTACTAAAGACGTGTGCCTTTTACAAAAGACAAAATAAGAATCATAATAGTAAGTAATGCATTAAATGGACAGGCCCAACAATAAGTAGTCCAACATAAGTAAAACTCATGGCAAATAGATAAGTTATAACACAACACGGATGGAAGTTTTTGTGTTGGAAGTATTTAAAGACCATTCAAATGGACCTAATAATGGCTTTATGAAACTTAAAAATGCCTTTCTCTACCATTTTGGCACAAGTAATTGTATTTAATGGAACTAATCTAAATGATTTTCTTTTAGCAATTCCTAGCTCCTAGTCCCTAGCTTGTATTTAGGTGCTTCCGCTTGTCTACTCCATGTGTACTTGTGTTATCCCTATTTACTTGCCTTAAAAAAATCTCTTATTACTCATTTAAAAAAAAAAAGAATAAGTCAAACCCATTTGTGAGTATGCTGATTAAATAACAATGACAGGAAGACGATAAACCCAAGACAGCAGGACAGTGGACAATTTCGCTCTCGTTACATTTTCTACTGATCCTGAGATTAAGCAATTTACTGAATAGCCTACTAACTGACAAAAAATATGATCCCAAAATAACCACAATGGCACCATAAACAAGAAGCAGACCGTGCAGAGAATGGCCTATGGAAGATTTGTTACTATGTATACACCATTTTTCCAAATCTTCCTAACAGAACACCGAAGTTCATTATTATTTTCATATACTCTCAAGGGAATCAAAATTGAAAGGCAGATATTTTTGTTTGTGGCACAGACCTGTTGGCCCCAATGTGTCCCATTATCAATGCTAGGAGCAGTTGTCAACTCAACTTCTTGATGAGCTGGGTCCTCCATTCTTCCCTAATGCAGCAGGAAAAAAAGTACTTCTATGTTATATTAGCATTCAGATGCTTTAGAGTCCTAGCATGTCATAACCAAAAGGGACATTGAAGGTCAACTCACTCGAAAATGAACATCGAACCATCCCCCAAACCCGCAGAGCCTTGTGTCTTCCAGAGTTACTGAAGATGACAAGTTTGATCTGACTTCAAGAATGTCATTCACAGTCACAGTCAAACAATCAATCTCCTTTACTACAGCAGCTGTCCCTATAACTTGATGTGGATGAAGATTGTTCCACAATGCCGTCTACAAAAGTAATGTGGCATACATTTGAAGATGTAGGACACCCAAGAAGAAGCATATCCATATAGACAAGCATGCAAAGCAATGATTGCTTAGATGCCTTGCCGAATCCCCAAGGATCACCATATCTCTTAGGCTTAGGAGAGATAGAAGCGGTTCAATTACAAGTTTATTCACATTTCACAATTATGCAGCACCAGAAGATGTAAGAAAAGAATCACTCGTCGATTTTTCACTGATGGACTAAAGCAGAATAAAAATTAAATTGACACCAAGAATATAGAACTAACCTGAAGATAGTATTTCCTCTGCTCCTCAGAAAAAGGCTTTGTAAGAACACTCATGTCGACACCATAGTTAGTTTTTGTTTCATCTGTAAAATGATACCAATCGTCCATAGTTTCTTGATAGTCGCTCACTTTCTGATCTACCAATCCAGACCTGATAGGGGCCACCCACATCCGGGCATGACTAGGATACCTATGAAAACAAAGTTTCCTGGGTCATGTCTCCATATATCACTTTGAACCATCCAAAGCATTTTTTAGATAATTAACAATAGAGAACTGCTTTGCAACAATCCGTCCATTGCTAAGCCATTAACAGCGTCCACTAGAAGTCCTCCACATCAGCAATCTCACACAAAAATCATAAAAGATCGACACACTAGATAAAATTAATATCTCTGCAGAAAACACAAAAACCACAGCCTTAGTCGAAAGAGTCCCTCACAAACTTCAAATTGCCGCTAGCTGAAGATTCATCGCCCACCACCGCTTTTTATTCACCCACAAGTTCCGTCGCCACCAGCTCAGTTAGCACGCGTTTCATCGCCACCTATTCTGTCGGCCACCAAATAACAGAGGCCCAACAATTATTTTTCTGGGAATATTCAAAACGAGATTGGGAATAGAGAAAGACTTGAAGACTTTTTCTACCTGTAGTTGCCCAATTGAGTTCTAATGAATACAAACATAGCTTTCAAGTTAAAAGAGCGTTTGGTGAGAAGTGGAAGTAAATATGAATGTGTTCACTTGAGTTTTCTGAGAAGGGAAGCTTCTGTATTTATAGTGGAGAATATACCCATATGATATAATGACCAAGGGCGAAGAATCTAGAGCATTCAAGACTGTTAGAACCCATATGTATGGACGGGATCAAATGGCCATGTTACTGTTGGGTAAAAAAAGCATATCTATTATGGTCTGTTGCTTTGAAAATTGATTGAACACTGTTTTTGGTATCTTTCCCTACAGTTGCAGGCTTGCTTCTGCATCGACGATATCCTTTCTTGCCAAATATTTTCTTTGTGCTCTTAAGTCTTTAGTTAACTTGGTTAACTTTTTGTACTTTTTTTTTTTTTTTTGATAAGTAATAAGCTAAATTTTATTCCTAGTAAATAGGCATAGCCCAAGTATACAGAGGGTATACAATTGAGAAATACCTATTTACAAGCTAGAACATAAAACTGAGACAAAATAGAACAAACTTGCCTGTCCCTTACAAGGTTTGAAACCCAAAAACCGAGAGTACTAAGAAAAAAGAATCTTATTTTTCCAACAGAACGTTCACAATTATCAAAACATCTTCTATTTCTTTCAACCCATAAGCACCAAAATAAACATAATGGAATAATCTTCATGACCGCTGGAGTTATATCTTTCCCAACTATTCCTGACCAGCAAACAAGAACATCTGACACATGCAGAGGCATTGCCCAAGAAAATCCAGCTCATGTTGTAACTCAATTCCAAATCCTTGTAGCCTCTTCACAATGCAGGAAAAAGTGATCTATAGATTCGCCATCCTTCTTGCACATGAAGCACCATTCAATTGCCTGAACTCCTCTCTTCCTCAGATTATCAATATTCAGGATTTTCCCGAGGGATACAAGCCAACAGAAAAAAGAAACCTTAGAAGGCACTTTAGTTCTCCATATGCTTTTCTAACAATAATCTTCAACCCCAATGCTTGTAAGAACCTTGTAATAAGAACTAACACAAAATCTGGAATTTTTAGAAGGTATCCACAACAAAGAATCTTTACGGTTATGAACAATCTTGATCTTGTACAACTTGTCCAGAAAATCAGCAACTTCAATAGCTTCCCAATCTTGGATATCTCTTGAAAATTCCACATTCCAACAAATCATATTGTTGGAAAAGAAATAAGAATCAGCTACAGCAGCCTCCTTGTTTCTAGCTATCCTGAAGAGGTTGGTAAAGGCTTCTTTGAAAGAAGAATCCCCACTCCAATTATCATGCCAAAAGAAAGTGTTTGTCCAATTCCCCACTAAAAGGGAAGTATGCTTAACAAAGTCATCCCATTCCAACCGAATATACTTCCATAGACCTACCCCAAAGGGGCCTCTAACTTCTTTTGAACACCAATTCCCCAACGTTTTCCCATGCAAGACATCCACAACATTTCTCCATAGGGCGTTGCTCTTTATTATTATGGGCCACAGCTATAGATCTTTATGGTCTTCACTTTCATGATTTCCTTGTATCGTACTTACCACCTACTACCCAGATAGATCCTATCTCTTGTATACTATCTTGCGTACTTAGGCTTTGTCTATTAATACAATCATTTCTCTATATTGAAAAAAAAAAGCTCTTAAGTTAATTTGGTGAAAAAGGGGGTAATTTTCGTGCAAAAAGATGGAAGATCCCCGGAGAGGGGAGATGGGAGAGACTTGGAGAGGATGAATTTTGTTTCTGTGAGATTTCTAATCTGCAGGCAAATGAGAACTAATATAGAAAGTCTATTTATCATTTACTCATTGGAGGGCTGATGTTTGGAATTTATTAGACGGGCTGGTCAGAAGATTTCTTCTTAACAATATCACAGCACTCCCAACAACCTCAATTCAAATCATCTTCTTTGATTAGAATTCATCGAGTACAGGCATCTCTGGCGCAACACTTCATTCATTCCATTTCCAATCCTACTTATTTTAGAACATTTTTTAAGACAGCATACAAGTTAGGCCAAAAGCACATAAATTTTATTTTATATAAGTACACAAATTTTATTGAGAAACATAAAGCATAATTGATAGATATAACTAAAGGGCAAGCAGACAGTGAAGTAAGAGATCGGCATATAACACAGTCCAACAAGACTACACTACTATTACCAATAAATCTTACCACGAATGGCTCTATGACCTCATGGAAATAATGTCCAAACATAGTTATGAGTATTTTGTACGTCAAAGATAAATGGCTTGGTTTATACAGAAATTCCACAAACTCTGAGGACAGAAGAACACATGTCAATGTACAAGCAGCACAGGATATGTGCGAACTTATTGTAATCTGAGATCATAGGGATATAAGATCTCTTTTTTTTTCCAGAAAATATTCTCTCTTTCAGAATGCAAGTCTCACATGCTTGCTTATCATGAAAGCATGAGAACCTAAATACAGGCAACCGTGTTTCAATAGCTGGTGTCTTAAAATACATCTTAGGGACCATTTTTTAAAAGTGGGTAAGGCACGTCATTAAGCAAAAGAAACATCATGTTAAGTGTGGTGGTAGCTGTAGTAGTAGTTAGTACGACACAGAAAAAGTCAAGAAAGAGACAGCTGCAAGGTTTGAACCAAGTAAGAAAAAAAATCAGAATGCATAAATGAGTTGTAACACTTCTTTTACAACTAAATGAATTGCAACGCTCACATGATTCCCGTTGGCTTCAGCCAGCGATCACGTGCACATATCACCGAATCAAACATGGATTCACGGAGAAGAAAGTATCCCATCCACTCCGAGATAATCACATCAACTGCACAACAAACAATATCTGAATTTGTACCGATGGCATATAAGACAAAAAGGGTTAGACCCATTTTGAATTTAAAGGGGAACTAATAACTTTTTTTGATCGGTAAAAGGGCACTAATACTTAATAATACTTAACCTTTCTCAGGCAGGGTGATTTCCTCCATAGAACCCTCAATCACTTCAACGACATCTTCCCAGTTATTTGCTTTCACAAGTACACGTGCGTGCTCCGACATTTTAGTTGCTTCAACTGCATAGACCTTCTTTGCACCTGCTTGTGCCGACCATATAGCAAGAATACCACTGCCAGTTCCCACATCCAACACAGTCTTCTCCACAAATCCAACAAATTAATCAGAAATATATCCCAAAGGCAACGACATGCTACAATTAAAAGAAGTAAGACTTTCAAAAAAAGACCATTGATCCCGATAACAGCCAAGAACCCAAACTTACTTTTTTTTAATTTTATAGGTATGAATCCCATGGGTTCTGTTGCTAAACAATAAGAGGGCACGCACACATTCACAAATGAAGACATCCTATTTAAGGGTTGAGCTTTATGCACAGTGGAATTGCAGTTCCATATGATTGCATTCAACTTGAGAACGGCTAAACGCTATTGAATATCAATTGTAACTAAGTTCTCAACAAAAGCCTTGAGTTTGACACGACAAGCTTATCCCTCAGTTTCCCCCCAAAAAAATAGAAAGAAAACAGCAATGTTACTCGTCTTGTGTTTACAGTAGTCTTCCCAAATCAAGACCGCAAAACCTATACGAATAATTGTCCAGCCAAAATCAGCTAAGCAAAGCTTCAATCTTTCTCTGACTCAAACCAAATTTTCGCAAACAGAAACATAGAGAGAGAGAGAGAGATACCTTTCCTTGGAAATGATGCTTGTTCTGGAAGATGGAGTTGAAGTAAGCGTCCATGCGGACCCGGTCAGAGAGCATTTCCTTCTGGTGGTAGAGAAAGGCGTAGGTGCAGAAATACTGAGCGAAATCGACGCCCTTGTCCACCGCAGTGGCGCTACGGTCCCCACCCACGACGCCGTTTTGGAAGCTCCCCATGTCCGACACTCACACTACCTTCTTCCTCTCTGAGAGAGAGAGAGAGAGAGAGAGAGAGAGAGAGAGGGACAGCGTGTGTTGTTTCTAGGGCAACCTTTGCTATACAGCCTTTGGTCGCGGTCTTTGATTGTATTTTACATGCCACGTCATACAGCACCACCATGTTGGCGGACCCAGTAGGATATTATTTTTTGAAGGATAAGAATACACAGTATACACTACTATCCCTTTTTTTTTTTTTTTTTTTGAAGAGGGGGGTTCTCCCGAATTTTTATCTCGAATATTTCTCTCAAATTGAAAAAAAAAAATTAATTTTTTTCACTTAATAATTAAATATTTTTAAATGATGATATTTTTTATTTTTAAAAAATATATAAGTATATATAAAAAATGAATAAAAAATTGAAAAATTGAAAAAATGAAAAATATAAATAAATAACATATTCGAAAGATCTTCGATACATGTCTTTTGAGACATGAAGCACTACTCTTTTTTTTAGAAGGGCACTAATACATTTTAAAGTCTAAAACTCTTAGCATTGGATTAGCTAAAACTTTTCTTTAAAAAATATAAATTTATACATATATCAAAAAAATCTTGTCATAATTAATCATTTGAAGAAGATTTTGAATTTTTTATTCACTTTTAAAGAGTAAAAGTATTTTTATTCCCCTTTTCTCATTTTTTTTTCTCTCTATTTTTGATCAAATATGACAAGATTTTTTTGATATGATGTAAATTTGTACTTTTTGAACAAAACTTTTAACATATCCAATGTTAATGCTCTAGAGTACTCTTATGGAATTGGTCATTATTATAGTACAATTTTAACAAATTTAACTCAAGTCTCACATTACATAAGTCCCACATTAGAATGGCTATTTTTTCAAACTATAACAATAGAATAATATAACTAACTTTTATTTTGATTATTCATATCAAATTTCTATATTGGATTGTCCATTAATGAAAATACATAATAATTAACAATTAATAATTAAAAAATATATAATTATTTGTAATCATTAAATTAATTAATTTTATCATATTTAACTATTATATCTATTATATATTAATTAATAATCATATTTTAATTAAATTATGAGTTTTAAAAGAAATAATAAAAAGATTTGGCCAAGGGAGAGAGCAAATTTGACATTTGGTATAGCTTTACCGTTCACAAAAAATTAAAAAAAATTGATTTTTAGACAATCCAATGTAGAATTAAAATAACCTTAAATGTCCAAATTCTTTTCAAGCAGTTACGAACAGGCCATATGTAAGACAAGGAAAAAAAAAAGAATTAAAACCAATGTAACCCATAGCTTTTCATGTCCTCGAATGATCTTTTTCACTATGAAATCTCAACAAGTATGACAATATAGTAATCAACGGAAGACAGTCATATATTTTAATAAAGTCTGTTCATTGTGCAATTGAATGCACACATCAATTATGATTTTGATGTATTTTCCTAAGTTGTCAGTTGTCAAACGACCATAACAAGAAGTGGATGTCTTTGGCAATAGGTTGTATAACTCAATCCATTGCTTGATCTAGATCATATGCTGCATCAATGGTGATTTGCAAGGTCTTAGCTAAAACAATATTCTTGATAGATCTTGATATTGCTTCATTGATGCCGTCCAAAAGGGCCAAAGCTTCCCCTTAATTAGGGTTGATATGTGGTATTTCTTTAGTGTAAACAAAAATTATTTTACCGCTTTCAGAGGAGCAAACCGTCGTTGTTGAGTTTGAGTGTTGTCTCACCGCCACATCAAAAGTTAAATAGTAATGACCCATGGGTAGAGCTACAGTAGAGGGGTCTTGATGTTTCTCACTCTATCCCCAAGCTGCTATGTGATAAGAGAAAAATTTTTGAACATTTAGAAGATTACATCAATATGGGTGGACAATTTGTCATGAACAATTTTGTTATGAGTGAACCCAAGGCTATCCATTGCTATTATGTCATAGATCTGAAAATGGTGATGCTCCCTTACTGGAATGGAGAGGGTCCCAAGAGAGAGAATACACTCAATCCATTTGCCAATGCCTTGAGTCACAAAAGTTTGAATGTTCAATGGCCAAGGAGACTATCACCAAAGAATCCGAGAGAATGGACAATCTAAAAACAAATGGGTGGCTGATTCTTCATTGGAAAAGCATAAGGGACAATGAAGGTTACCAGGCTCAAGAAAATGGTTAAGAAGAGAACGGGTAGGCATAATGTGATTAAAAATTTTAGAAACATTTTGAACGTATCTTGAATACTAAGTTTCCAAAGCTTCTTCCAAAAAGAGATATCTTTAGGATTTGGAACCAATGTATTTTTAGCTAGAGTCTCATCGTAAGCTACTTTCACAGTGAAGTGGCCAGAGGCACTATTGTTCCATACAAGTTTGTCTTTAACAAAGTGAAAGTTAGTAGTTGCCAATGGAATTCTTTGGATTGCTTCAACAGTGGAATTATTGAAAAAAGTTTGTAGGAGAAGAACATTCCATCTTCTGGAATTCCCTATAGTAAGTTCGGCCACTCTTAAATCAAGGATTTGAGGAATCGAGTCATTCTTGGGAAGAAGAAGCCTAGCAAGGTTATTTGGAATTCAAAGGTCGGAATAGACTTTACAATCAACACCATTATTGATTTGGAAGCAAGTGTCTTGCCTTACAAACTCCCTCTGTTTTAGAATGTCTTTCCAAAGCCATGAATCTATGGGTGGGGGAGAACTTCCCAAAAAGAGGAATTCCATAAATATTTTGAACAAAGCACTGAATGTCATAGAGTTTGGCTTTGTTGGGACATACTCCAGGTGAATTTACGAAGCAAAACTTTGTTGAAAGTGGAGGTAAGTCAAATGCCAAGACCACCTTTATGCTTGAATTGACAAATTGAGGTCCAAGATTTAGGAGTGAAATGATGAAGTTTATTAGGACTAAATCCCCACCAGAAACGCATGAGTAATTGATCCTTATTATTATTATTTTTTGCAATAGTCTTATGGATCCAGACGGAGGACATAGTGTACGAAGGTATTGTATTTAGAACAGATTTGATTAAAGTGATTTTCCCTGCTTAGGAAAGCAGTTTGGCTTTCCAAGTAGCCACTTTACTGGAGACTTTAGTTAGCAAATCCTCAAAGATAATCTTTTTGGAGTTGCTAAATATAAGAAGAAGGCCCGGGTATTTCAATTGAGATGTGGCAATTTTGTATCCCATTAGGTCACGTAGTCTCATTTTTTTTATAAGAATGTGTATTATGACTAAATTGGACGATGGATTTTTTAGGGTGAATTTTTTTCCCAGACCACGCAGAGTATTTCTCAATATGGGTGGAAAAAGCGGTGATAGAGCGATGAGTTGCAGAACCAAAAAGGATGAGGTCATCTGCAAAGAGAATATGCGTAATTTTGGTACCCTTGCTAATGCTAAGACCCCTAAGAGTTCCCTAAACATCACTTTGAGCAATAAGCCTGGATAATCACTCAAAGCCAAGAATAAATAAGAAATGTGAGAGAGGGTCATCTTGTCGCAGTCCATGAAATGGCTAAATGTACCCCATGAAATGGCTAAATGTACCCTTTAGATTGCCCATTGACAATGACGGAATATGTAGGAGTGGTAATGCACTCTTGTATCTAGCTGATTCATTGAGCTGAAAAGCCAAGACTAGCAAGAATTTTAATGAGGAAATTCCATTCTATGTACTCAAAAGATTTTTCCATATCAATTTTTATTTCCATCGAATAGCTATTCCCTCTCTTCCTTTTGAGATGACTGAAAATTCCATGGCAAGAATAGAGTTCTCTTGGATTTGCTGCTTGAAATAAATGTCGTTCAATAGGAGATATAATCTTACCCAAAACAGCATTGAAGCGATTTGCAAAATTTTTTAAATAAGTTTGTAGCAAACATTTGATAGACTGATGAGACGAAACTGATGAATTGTTTGGGGATTTTGGATTTTTGGAATGAGAGTGATATTGGTATGGTTTAATTCTTTGAGGAGTTTACCATGAATGAAGAAACTTTGAACAATATTTATCACTTTTGTCTTTACATTTGTCCAATAACGTTTATAGAATATACTAGCGAAATCGTCAGGACCAAAGGCTTTGGATGAAGGGGTACTATTGAGAGTTTTCCTAATCTCATCCTCTGAATTAGGGATGTAAATGGTCCGGTCCAGTCCGATTCGGTCCGAAAAATTTGTGGACCGATTCCATTCGATCCAAAAATTCTCTCACCCTGGACCGGACCGAATAAGAGTTCGGTCCATACCGGTCCGGTCCAAGGGTACCCCATATGATTTAATGGACTAAATTTAATCTAAAATTTTACAATGATCAAATATCTTTTTGGCCCAAATTTAACTACTATAAATTATAATATGTTAATATTATAAGAGTATATATTATATATTAATATATTAGTATATATTATATATTAAGTATGTTAGTAAATTATAACTAATAACACTATTACATTAGTATATTGTATATTTATATGTTAGTAAATAGTGATAAATTAGTAATAATATATTAAATAATAATAATACACTTATTACTTATAAGTTATTACTAATATTCTATATAGTTATATTATAATTTATATATTTATACTACAACTAGTCAACCATTATAAGAGTATATATTCTATATTAATATGTTAATATATATTATATATTATATATTAATTTATATTAATATTAATATTATAATTTATAGACTATTTTTATATATACATATATAAATGTATATATATATGTGTGTGGGGGATTCAGTCTGGTCCACTAGTCCGATCCGGTCTTTTTACAACCCTACTCTGAAAGAATATTGTAGAGAAAATTATTATCTTGCATAATACAGGGGGGAAGAGATCAGCAATTTCAGCTGTGAGAATCGGGTTGGTGGAGGTATAGATGTGGAAAAAGTGATCAAATACCACGCGATCAATGTATGCCCAGTTGGTAGTCCATTCATGAGGATTTGTACGAAGACATTCTATTAATTTCTTCCTAAGTCTGACCGTGGTGCTTAGGTGAAAAAATGTAGTATTTAAATCAGTGGTGGTAAGCCACTACATCCTAAACTTTTGTTTCCAAAGAATTTCTTTCCTCTTGAGCATTTCATGGAGGTTAGGTTTGAGTGAGAGCTCTACTTCTCTGTCAAAATGTAAAAAGGATTGAGACTGAAAAGAAGTAAGAGATAGAGTCAACTCTTTGGTTTTTGTTTGAATATGACCAAAGCATGTCTTATTGCAATGCTTTAAAGCTTTTCTAACCTCTTTGAGCTTTTCAAATAAGGATGAAGGCAGGAGTACCAAATTGAGGTATATTCTAATCACTTTGGATGACAAGTTGGCAAGAAGGGTCTCTTATCCAGAATTCCTCAAAGGTAAAAGGTTTGTAGTGGTCTCTAGTTCCCAAAATATCCAGCAAGATACAAGCATGGTTAGAACAGTGAATGAGAAAATGTTAAACCGTAACATTCAGAAAAATGAAGGTCCAAGAGGTAGTGGCAATACCGTGATCTAACATCTCCTTAATGTTTCCCAACCCTTAACGGTTATTATTCCAAATGAATCTAGGACCGCTAAATCCTAAATCAATCATCACATTTTCATCCATAAACTTGGATAACCCAATTTTTTAGGATGATGAAGTAAAAGATTTTCTCCTAGTTTTTCAAACTTATTGAGGATAACATTAAAATTTTCGATAACCAAAGTAGGTCCCCTAAGCATATTGATGTATTTATCTAAATTGTCCCAAAATTTCCATTTAAGTTGATAAGCAGCTAGATAGCAAACGAGACACAACAACCAAGAAGCATGATTGGGGCATGAGTACACTAACATAACTATAATATTAGCATCATTATATAAAAGTTTCAAATCTAGGTCAGACTTTTACAAAAACATTAGATCACCCCATTTAGACTCAAGGGGTTTACACAGATACATATCAAAACCAAGTCTATTGGCAATATTAGAGCTATTATTCAAATGTACTAGTGTCTCTGATAAGAAAAGAGCATCAGGTTGCTGAGACCTGATGTGTGCCTGTAAATTTCAAATTGCAGAGGAACGGGCAAGTCCCATACAATTCCAAGAGAGGAGCTTCATACCTTGTGGGAGGACATTTTAGGCCCTACCTCGTTAGCCTCATCAGGAAAAGAAAACAAATTGAGAGTTTAGATTTGATGGTAGCTACGCGTGTGGACATCACCTAATCGTAGGTAAGGTGAAAACTGCACCTTCTCGCCTCCTCAAGTCGCTGATATCTTCCGTTTGGCTTTACCTTCATCATTTAATTATGTGTCGACTTTAGTAGCAATCGGTTGCTTGCCTTTAGCAGTTGTCTTGGAGGCTTGCCCAAAATTATCCTTATAATGAGAAGAGTCTTTGTCGTCTATAGGTTCTATTGGAGGAGCTTGAGGAGGAGTTAGGGTTATGGCGTCGACAGATGAGGAAAATTGTGTAGAGAACTCACTTTCACTTTGTGTTAAGGAAACATTAAGATCAAAAAGAATTCAGGAAAAGAAGGTTGGTCCAACAGAGGAGCTTAATTAGCCAAGCAGATTCTGGGTTATGGACGAGGCAAGTGGATTGTGGGCTGGTCCAAGCATCTAGTTACTTGGCATGACATTAATAGATACTCCCAGGTTTGATGGCGGCTGGTAACTAATACTTATAGATGATTTAGTAGCCGTTGGATGAATTGCATGAGAAGGACTGCTGCTGGTATCTTCCTGGACAATAAAGTTAGGTAGTTTCTTAAGGAGGGAATGTTCCCAAAAGGTGGCTTGTTTAAGGTGGCGGCTACACGTGTTGAGGAAATCCGGTCCCTCACTAACATAGAATGATTTATTCCACGTGACTGGATGGTGACATTCGAGTTGCTGGGGAAGTCCATGCTAACATTTATCCAAGTTCCATGAGTTCCAGTTATTGCACCTTCTGAGTTGTGGACACCAACAGAGAGCTTTGCTTTCATCCATTCCCCATTAGACATCGGACCATAAGATAATTAAGGAAGAACATGATTTTTTCCTTTATCTTGGAAAATATGCTGAAGATACAGGTTTGCTTGTCGAAGTTCTTGGTTCTATTGCACCATGGCAAATGATACATCTTGTAACTCTGATCGGTCGTTGCCTTGGTAATCTCTTCGCATTCATGGGCTAAATGTGGACGAAGAAGGTACTTGAGAGAAGTAGGGGCAGAAAAATTATGTATGTCTGATCAAGCCACAACTATAGCGAAATTCAAAAAGTCTCTCATTTTTAAAGGGTATCCATAATGTGGGTATATCAGGCCTTGGTAGCATAAATCCTTCAGACAAGGGATGATCTATATTATGCTCAACCTCAAATCAAAGATACCATTTGAGTAAACCTCCGTATCTAGTATTAGGATCACGCTGCATAAAATTTCCAAGAACATTCCCAATTTCTTCAACATTTTCTTCATTTTTCATAAGTTCACGTGGTAATCCATGAATTTGAATCCAAAAATGAGATTTATGTAGAGGAACTTCGTGCAAACTCATACCTTGAGGCCATTCCACAAGAACCAAAAGATGGCCTTTAATACTTCATGGTCGTTGCTCCAAGACTTTGTTTTTCTCCATCAGGCTTCGAAAAGTAAGCATAAGAGCATTTTGAGATAAATCTTCAATTTTCAGGCCTGGAGCAAAACTCCAGCTTCCAAGGATGGCTACGTGAATTGCTTTCTTGTTGAGAGATTGAAGTGAGATTATTTTCGCTAGCAAAACCTTGTTGAAATCACCATCATCTTTCGAAGGCAACGACAGTTTAAGTTGGACAATTTAGGACTTTTGGATTTGGGTAAGGAAGATTGAGATTTGGTGTTTGCTCCATAAAAGTAGCTTACTAGAGCATGCAAATACCAACAAAAGAAAGAGGGGAAAAACTTAGGTTGGGGGTTGGTAGGAAAATATAGTGTATAAGCTATACTCCATATCTACATCATCCATACCTCTCCACAGGGGTCTTGAGAAAGAAATTAAAGATAAGGAGTGACTGGAGAGACGACTTGGAGAACAAGTTTTAGACAGAAACAAGGAAAGATGTGATAGGATTAGGATATACCTGCACCTATTTTGAGGTTAACTAGGTAACTCTAGGACAAGGAACAAAAGAGGATTAAGATAGAAATGGGCGTGATGATTATAGCAAGTAGAAGAAAAAAATGGAAGAGGAAGGGTGATGGAACACATAAAATGCAAGTAAACAACTCTCATCGGAGAGGAGAAAGACTCTAGGCAAAAGGAAACTTGATGTAGGATATGCTTACTTTCCTATTATCACTCGTTTATTATTCTCATTCGATTTAAATATTGAAATGAGATGGGATATCTTAGATGAAAAATTAAATAAAATATTATTTCTTAATATTATTATTATTTTGAGATATAAAAAAGTTAATTTATTTATTATATTTTGTGTAAAAATTTTAAAAAAATTATTAAGATGAGATAAGATAAATTCCAATCAAATGAGGGCTCAATGTAGTTATTTTTGTTATTATTTTCTTTAAGTGTTTTTTTAACATCTTTAATCATTGAGAAAAAACTAAAAAAATATACAATTTTACCAACAATCATTTATTTAATCATTAAATAAAAGATTTTATTTAAAAAAATTGTAATAGAGTGGTAAGACTATCATTTTCCTTTTCTGAACTAAAATATTTGATACATTTAACATTTTTTTGTGAGGAGATAATTATTTTTTATCTGAATTTTAGATTTGTTTAATTGTTTCTAAAAGTATTCAGAATTTATAAAATTTATTAAGATTGTAAATATTTTTTAAATAGGTTTCATCTTAATCAGGGCCGGCTCAATGCTTAGGTAATTGTCTAAGACCCTATCTCATGCAAGGCCCCCAAAAATAAAAGTGATTAGATTTTTTTTTCTTTTAAAAAAATAAAAAACCATATGATCATTAAATAAAATTTAAATAAATATATTTCTCAATATGTGCAAGGCCCTATAATACTAAATCTAATATTTAATATAATGAATTATTTATATTTTTAAATAATTTTAATATTTAATACATAAATTATTCATATTTTTAAATATATATATTTTTTAAGATCATAAAAAATTGAAGCACAAAATTTACATTAAGGCCTCATTTTATACAAATTGTTGTATTAAATATAAATTTTAATAAAATCTTATTTATTCTTATACAAGAATTTATATTTTATTGTATTATATATAATTATGAATGACTTACTTAAATTCGTTTTAGACCTTAATATATATTGAGTCAGGCATGAGCCAATTCACAATTGTGGGACATGGTATAGGCCAATTCAAGAACTTTTGAAAAATTTGAAACAGCCCTCGTTATAATATTTTTAGTTTTGGCCATGATTCTTGCTAAATAAATCACATCATATTCTTTAAAGTCTTTCAGAGTTAATATAACCCTCTTTTACCAAAAAAAGAGTTGATATAACCAATTATAATGTATTTAAAAACTTAACTTTCCTAATTAAGTAGAGAGATTATTTGTGATATTTCATTTTGATATGTGATAAGACTATGCGGTGTATGAAATCCTAGGGGCGATCCCCGCCCTACCGGGGGCGGGGTCCCCCTATCACCGCCCCCGCCCCCGCCTGGGCGGGGGATCAACCTTTAAAATCCGCACCCCGCCCCCGTGTAGGCGGGGCGGGGTACCCCGCCCTGTAGCGGGGCCAGCGGGGGAGGCTCCTTCCGCCCGCCCCCTATTGGGCCTGCCCACATATGAACAGTTTTGGGCCTTTCGGCCCAGATCAAATTTCTAGGCCATTTTTGACCCAGAAAATTATCAAACCTGATTTAATTTCACAATAACAAATATCATTATATTAAATACTAAGTATTTATCATTACGAAAGTCTAAAGTGACAAATTCATTTAAAAAAAAACATCACTAAAAATCTAAAAGTCAAAAATAGTAAAAGTTAAAGTTTAAAAATAAAGATTACTATAAGTCTAGACTAATTACTAAACTATTACAATTTACAAATTTATAATAATACAAATTAATACTACAAAATACAAAATTACAAATTGTGCTATTAACTATTAGCATTATACAATTACAAATTTACAATTTACAAGATCATAAGAAATAAGATTGATAACATTGGTCGTTGGACACTGCTGATTGGATTTTGGGCCGTAATACAAACTTGGATAGAGACTGTGGGGTTGTTGGGCCTTAATCTTAACCTGCAATAATAAGTTAAAAAATAATTAGAGTACAAATATAAAGTTATAAGTTATAAACATGAAAAAAAAATTTATTAAAAATACTAAGTTACTAACCAAGATTAAATTGTGTTATTAACTTGGAAGATGTGTTGACAATTGACATACAAAATAATACTGTCATAGAAAATGTCAAAACTCATAATCAATAATTACAAAATAATTAGATACTAACATTACAAATATTATAAAATTATAAATGTAAACAACAATTGGTAAAATAAATTGTGTAAAGTGCAAACCATGGTGAATTGGTGATGGACAGGGACTGGTAGATGAGGTAGGTCATACTGCAGCGGAGGTAGCTGTTGATGGTGTCTCAGGTGTTGGCGTCACAGTCACTACAAGTTACAACAAATAAATGTAAAATCTCTGTAACATTAAATTTAATTAAATAAATATAAAATAATGTAAATATTTATTCAAGTGACAATTTACCAGATCCAGACTGATCAGCAGCCTCGTCCTCGGCCTCAACCGGATCATAATCAAGAACCTCTGGAATATGAATTTCAGCACCCGTGATCCAATTCTTTGTACAAATCAGAGACTCAACAGTGATAGGATCTAATGAGTTCCGGAAAGGATCTAATACGTGCCCTCCAGTGCTAAAGGCCGACTCTGAGGCTACTGTACTGATCGGGATGGCCAAGATACTGCGAGCAACCTTTGAAAGTACGGGGTATTTGGGGACATTCATCTTCCACCAAGTTAATATATCAAAATCTCGTACAAATGGATGGAGATCCAATGCCAAATATCTGTCTACCTCTGACTGGGCATCTGTGGTGGAACCCATAAAATCCAAGGGGGTCGACTCCATCTTGTCACCCCAGTCTATTTTACGTTTTTTCCACGTCTAGCATCTGCACCTGATGGGGGGATACTTGTGGCTGTAGGTGCTGCAATACTACCACCTCCCACGATAGTGAACTCATCAAATAATCTAACAAGCGTTTCCTGAGCCCAAGATGCAACAACCGACGCACAATCCTTGCCAATTGCATCAGTCAACCCAAATACCATGCCTTTCACCTTAAAACTGTGGGTCAAGGACACATGCAACATATAATAAGATATTGGCTTTATCAAACTCTTCCCCCCAATACTTGTCAAATTTTTCCATCATGGTCCTAGACATCTCCCGCAATGTGGTGTTACTACCCGCTGCAATATCATCTAATTCTTCTTTCACCTTGGCTATTTGTTGACAAAATTGATGTGCCGTGGGATACAAAGAACCAGATAAAACCTTAGTAATATCGTAAAAAACCCTCAGAAACTCTACAAAAATAGATACAACCTCCCAATCATTAGACAAAGGGTGCCCCAACTTTTCATCAAAATACTTGACATATTGTATGTCTTCATTACCCAATGTATCAAATGCCAACTTATACTCCTGGGCCGCCTCTAACATCAAAAAGGTTGAGTTCCACCTCGTAGACAAATCAGTGCAAAGACCTTTTTTACATGTTATACCCACAGTAGTTGCAGCAACTTTGAACCTAGCCAATCTAGCAGGAGAAGATCTAATCCATCTCACAGCAGTCCTGACCCGAGCAACCGAGTCACCAAGCTTATCCAAGCCATCACCCACAATCAAATTAAGAATATGTGCTGCACATCGCACATGCAAATAATCCCCACCCAAAATTGTTCTACTCGCATTATTCATGAGAATCTTAAGATGTCTCATTGCAACATCGTTAGCCCCGGCATTATCAACCGTGTAAGTACAAACCCGAGTCAACCCCCATTCTCTTATAGCGACCTCTAAGGCCTTCCCTATCGTCTCACTTTTGTGATCAGTGGTTTGACAAAATTTAAGGATCTTCTTATGCAATGTCCAACCCCCATCAACCCAATGCACAGTCATACACATAAAATTAAGATTATTACAAGAAGTCCAACAATCAGTGGTGAGACAAACATTCTCCCCCGCCAATAAACCCCTCAACTTCTCTTTTGCTAACCGATAAAGTTTTTTAACATCTCTTGCCACCGTGTGGCGAGAAGGAATATTAAATCTTGGTTCCAAGTACCTAGAATAAGCTTGGAACCCTTTCCCATCAACCACTTGGAAAGGCATCTCATCTATAATAATCATGCGAGCTACGTGTGTCCCAGCCTCGTTAGGATCGTATTTTGTGTACCCCTTTAATGCCAACTCTCCACTACTTCCCTCACCTATTTTTTTAAATCCAACTTCAAGTCTGGATTGGGTCTTCTCTACCAAAGATTTTAAAATTAGGGATTTCTTGCACTGTTCCTCCAAGTGCAATTTTATCTGGGAAGTGCCATGTCTCTTGTAGTGGCACCCATAAATTTTGCCACAATAGTTGCATTTGGCTTTTGGATCATTGGGGTCACCACCTTCTATCTTGGTGACATGAGCCCAAATTATGGATGTGGCTTTCTGGCTAGACTGCTTGGGGGCGGGGCAAGTGGTAGTGGTAGGAGTAGGGTCAGGGATCTCAACCGGAAGGGGAGTACTAGTAGGGTTAAGGGTAGTGGTAGTAGTAGTGGTAGTGGTTGGGATAGGGTTAGGATTAGGGCCGGAGGTACCCAAGGCTCCCTCCGGGGAGCTCGCACTAGAGTCTTCTAGACTTTCCATTTACTTACAACAAATCTGAAATTATAATAAATGCAACACAAATGGTCATACAAAATATCATAGACTCAAATCTCAAGCCTAGATAATTATTTTCAATATTTTGTAAGTTATAATAATATTTTATTTATTTTTATCTTCATATATCAGTAAGTCTATACACACAATCTTCTATGTGAGGCTGTAAATAAAATTTATAATTATTCTTAAGTTGCACTATAATTTACATAATATCTATTATGAATGTATAGGTTTTTGTTTTTGTTTTTATTATTAATTAATCTATCATATAGTCTGATGAGTATTAAATATATTGATACTCACCATATATTTTTATAATATATACACTTATAAAAAAAAAATATAAGATATTTTATAATAATATTATAAGATGAGGATGCTTTTATAAAATAATGTTCATTTTATAAAGTGTTTTACAAAAAATATTTTATTTAAAATATTATTGTGAAAATGTAATAAAAAATATTGTGTATAAATTATTTTTTATAAAACGACGCCATTGGACAGTAATAAAAAAATAACAGTTTTTTGTTGCTTTTCTTTCTTAGTAATTTTGGAGTCTTTGGACTAGTTTGGCTTGTTTTACATTTTATTGGACCTATGTTTTGCACTTTTTTTTTTCATGTTATAAAAATGTTAGCTATAGATGTTTGCACAATTTGGACAGCAAAGGTTCAAACCTTAAAAAATACCAAAATTTTCATTATCTCAACAAAAGATAGCTTCAACACATTCTAAATTACATCCAATCTAAAAAACTATGAAATACATTCAGCCATCCAATCTAACAAAACCAAGGCATCCAGCCATCCACTCAACAAAAAACTATGAAATACATTCAAAGGTTGATCGTTTGAGACTTTGAGTACATTCAGATTCATATAACAAAACCAAGGTATCCATGATCCAGCCATCCACTCTCAATTACATCCAATCTAAAAATTAAAAAAAACTATGAAATATTATGAAATAAAAGCAGCAAAGCTTCACTGATCACTCCATTCTTCAAAGCTTCAATCCAATCTTCAAACCAAAATAGAATCGGGTGTCTCATAAAAATAATTGTAATGATGTAATCACACAATCAAATAATTGTAATTATAATAAAATAAACTCAAATCAACAATTTAAATTTTAATAAATTAAACACAATCACACTTCACAGTTCAAACACATGCATAATCGGCCTCCACAGCACACGGTTCACAAACACCAAACCCATCCTCCATCAACTTCTCCATTTCCATATGTTTTCAAGAATCAAAACGAAATAAATCTTCAAATTAGGGGTTAGGTGAAACGGAATCACTTACCTTGGTGGAGATTGGAGGAATATCAGAGAGGGAGAAACCGGAGAAATTCGGGGACGAAGGAGATGGATTCTTGCCGAGGGTGGCGTGGGGATGCGACGGCGGAGTGGGGATGCGACGGCGGAGTGGCTGCAACGGCGTGGCTGATGGGGCGATTTTAGGCTAGGGTTCGGCGATTTTAGAGAGAGAGTGAGAGGGAGACGAGGGAGAGAGAGAGAGAGACTCAGAGATGTGTCGATGAGGTCGGGGGCTGGGGGGTTGTAACGAAGCTTTTATATAAAACGACGCTGTTTTATATAAAACGGCTTCGTTTTATTTAAGGAAATTAAAAAAAAAAAAAAAACCCAAATGACAAAACGACGCCGTTTTAAGTCATCTGGGTTTTTTTTATATATATATAATATATTAAATATTTAATATATGCGGGGCGGGGGCGGGGTCTTACGGGGACGGGATCATTTGTATACCGCCCCCGCCCCCGTCATCTGGCTAAATACCAGGCGGGTTTTACCCCGTTATTGTTCATCGGGCGGAGTAACCCGCCCCCGCTATGCGGGGCGGGGCGGAAGACGGGCGGGGCAGCGGGTGCGGGTACCCGCTGCCCACCCCTATGAAATCCTATATTATTTGAAAATGAGAAATTTTTGCTCATTATAATGTTATACCTGGATTTCAATTGTATTATTAATTGGTTCTTTTAGACTATAGACCCAAATGTAACTTACGCTTATTTTGGAGCATTAAAAATATTATCAGAAATTATCCTAATTAGAAATATGAGATTTAAGTTGTTTCACTTACAACGAATTGGTTATACAGATATCGAGAACACAACACCAAAAATTCAAATATATCATGTTGAGATCGAAATGTTCAAAACATTTGCTTTTCTAATAAATAAAGATTTCATCTATGAAGTTATTTCATAGAATAATATATAAATTTATATGATTAAATTGTTAGAATAATTTCAAATATGGGCTGCTATTAATTACATGCTTTATAAAAATGGGTTAAATATAAATAGTTCATAATGATACTTTGGTTAAATCCATTAAGTTAAAGTGATCACTATGGGGTTTATTGCACCTTGGTAAAATAGAATTATATCCTATTTTAAAAATGTGGTTTATTGTATGTAGACCTAGAAGTTCAATGGTCTTATTCTTTTTAAACCTATTGGGATTTGGAATTTTTAATAGGAGGATTCCACATAAGATTTCTATATATATAGCTAGGTCCCCTCTCCTCTCAATGTGTATCCATTGACTTGCCCCATTGATAGCTAATACTTTTGTGAAGAGAAGGAGAGGAAGATTTGGCCACTAATATATTATTTGTGGGATTTTAATATTATTTTCAAGATGGCTTCCGCATGTATGATTTCTATATTTTATAATCTTTATGTTGATTAAGATTCTTCTCTTTAGCATGTTTTTCTAGTGATTTACATTTGGTATCAGAGTCGGTCATGCTAGGATTAGAATCTTTCGTATATATATTATTCGTCAGATATTATTATTTTGTTGTTTCGTTTGTTCCGAATCAATATTTTATGAAAACAATATTATTTGTATATTACTTTTCTTCTCCGTGGGTTTTCATTTTCATATTCGATCAAAAAGTCAAATGATATCACAAATTTTTTTTTCTTCTTTTTCGTATTACTCCTGTCGCTGTTAGTATCATTTCTTTGCAATTTTTTCTCCATATTCGCTATTAGTATTATTCGGATTACATTTGATTTGTAATTTTTGTTTATGTACCCATTATTTTAAAACACTATATATGTGTTTTTCGGCTATTTCTTTTTGTTTCCCCTAAATTAAATTTATTTTTTGATCCAAGAATTGCAATAAATGGAGAAAAATCCATTTGAAAACCTTTTAACCCGTTTTTCAGACCCACAACCCGTTTATGACCCGGTTGAAGGTAGAAGATGAATTCTCCTCCAGTTTTGGCAACGCCCATTTGCACCTAGTAGCACGTGCGGCGCGTGAGTACCCAAAAATAATGTTTTTTGGTCGTTTCTTTTTTTAGTATTCATTCACTCCCCCTATTTCTTTTTTCTATATATTTTTTAAATTTTTTGTACGTCCATAAGACACTGTTTTATAATTTAGAGCATTATTTACATGTTTTTCGAGGGACTACATTGTGCTGAAAATTGTGATATATTTTCTGGTGAATGCTCAATATCTTATAAGATCTGTGCATATGTGTATTCTCTCTAAGCATGAATGTGGATGCATGTTAATTTTGTAACATTGATAAACATTCTTTTGTGAATATATGCTTTTCAAGTTCATATTTAATTTTAGAAATATCTATTGTCCTATATACTTGATCTGTTTATATTATTTTTGTCAATCAATTACATTTAAATTCTGACTTTGATTATGTCTAGTTAATGCTTATGATTATCATTTTGTGATTGATTTTTTATGGGCGTTATGATTATCCTTGTTTTTTCTTTAAGAGAGATCTTTTGAATTTTTTGTGGGTGGTAGCGCCAAAGTGGTACACTCATTGATTTTGTAAAAAAAAAAAAAGGAGTCTAATTTATTGCACATAGCCCAAAGGTTTTATTGTGTGTGATATTTTAAAAAATTGTAAGAAATAGTTAATGAGATTGCATTAGTTTAGAAATTTCCTTCTGCCTAAAGGTGACTTTAGAATGATGCACCAAGACTCTTATCGATATGTTTTAAAAGTACCTTATAGTATGTTGTTTAGTCAGCCCAAATGTGACTTTACAATGGTACACTAAGGCTCTTATCGTAATAAAGCTCATATGGTTCTGAACTTATTTTTGAGCTGTTTAATTAATAGCCTATATTAATTAGATAGATTTGTTATCATCCATTGACTGCATGCTTTTAGGTTTGGATGATATTTAAATAATATGTATTATTTCATGTTTCCATAGTTTTGAGTGACTCCTCTATTTCAAGTCAACTATCTGCTATTGAAACTTTGACTGGAAATAATTATGTGAGATGGAAAAGAGATGTAGAAATTGCACTTGATCTTTTGAGTTTGGATTTTGCCTTGGAAGAGCAGCCTTCAAAACCTACTGATAAAAGCACTCCTGAATATGTGGTTGAGTATCAAAAGTGGGAAAGAGCTAATAGGCTTTGTTTAAAAATCATCAAACGTTCTATATCTGATTCCATTATGGGAGCTATTCTGGACAATGACAATGCTAAAAACTTTTTGGGTGCCATAGGACAAAGGTTTGTTGAATCTGATAAAGTTGAAATTGGAGACTTGATTGATAGACTAATGAGTATGAAATATGACGGTTCAAGTGGAGTTAGGGAATACATTATGAAAATGATACATATATCCTCTAAGTTAGAAGCCCTTAAAATTTCCATTGCAGAGCCTTTTATAGTTTATCATGTTCTCAATAGCCTTCCTAGTCAGTTTAATCAGTTAAATGTTGCTTATAATGCTCAGCAGGATAAATGAGATTTAAATTATTTAATTGTAGTATGTGTCCAAACGGAGTATAGGATGCGTCGTGAGACTGATGAAATTGTGCAATTGACTTTTTAGCCACAACAAAACAGGGGATCTTTTCGTAATCATAAGCCTAAGTTTCAAAAAGGTAATAAGTTACACCGAAATGAGCACAATAAGAGGTTTGGAGGTCAGACTTCTGGTGGTTCTAAAGAAATTATAATGAAAAATGATCAGTGCAAGTTTTGTAAAAAGAAAGGATATTGGCAAAAAGATTGTCTTAAGTTTAAGGCATGGCTCGAGAAAAATAAGAAGAAGAACTCGGCAGGTATCTCCTTGGCCTTAGTATGTTTTGAGTATTCTTTGGTTGATGTACCTTTAAATTCTTGGTGGATAGACTCAGGTGCAATTATTCATATTGCAAATTCGTTGCAGGGGTTCGTAAGCAAAGGAGGCCAAGTGAGAATGAAGTGAGCTTATGTGTTGGGAATGGAGTTCATGTGAGGTCGAGTTTATAGGAGTAATAAAATTATCTTTGGATTTTGGTTTTTCTCTTGTTTTGGAGAACACAGTTTTTGTATCGACAATGAGATGGAATTTGATTTCTATATCAAAACTTGATGATTCTGGTTTTTCTTTTAAGTTTGGTAATAGAAAAGTTGAATTGTTTTATGATTCTCGTCTGGTTGGAAATGGTCTCTTATGTGATTGTTTATATAGAATGTCTTTGAACTCTTTTGGTGAGGTCTCTTGTGTTACCAATGTAGCGAAGAAATGACCTTTAATTTGTGAATCATCTTCTATGTTGTGGCACAAGAGATTAGGGCACATTTCAAATGATAGAATGGAGAGATTGATAAAAGCTAACATACTTCCCTCTCTAAATTTTTCAGATTTTAATACTTGTGTGGACTGTATAAGCGGAAAGTTAATTTAATCCACAAGGAAGGATTCTATTAGGAGTGACAGTATATTGGACTTAATACATACTGATATCAGTGGACCTTTACTTTCTACCATATGTGGAAATAAGTACTTCATAACTTTTATTGATGATTTCTCTCGATATAGATATGTCTGTCTGATTAATGATAAATCTCTTGCTCTCGAGAAATTTAAGATATTCAAAATAAAAGTAGAGAAACAATGTGGGAAAAGTATTAAAGTTGTAAGATCTGACCGTGGTAGTGAATATTATGGGAAGCATGATGAATCTGGTCAAAATATGGGTGATTTTGTAAAATTTTTACAAGGATGTGGAATAGTGCCTCAATACACTATGCCTGAGACACCTGAGCAGAATGGTGTTTCTGAAAGACGTAATCGGACTCTGAAAGATATGGTTAGGAGTATGATAAGCAGAACAAGTTTACCAAGATATCTATAGGGTGAAGCCTTGAAAACTGCCATGTACATTTTAAACAGGGTTCCCAGTAAAGCAGTTTCAAAAACTCATTTTGAATTGTGGACAGGCCGTAAGCCAAGTTTAGCTCATTTCAGAGTTTGGGGATGTCTAGCCGAGATTAGGATTTATAATCCTCTTGAAAAGAAATTAGATCAAAAATCTACTCCTGGTTATTTTGTTGGGTATCCTGATATATCAAAAGGATATAAGTTCTATTGTCCTAATCGTGGTACCAGAATTGTTGAGTCCATTACTGCTAAATTTTTGGAGAATAATGTTAATGACAATGGCAGGTCTATGTTGAAAGAACTTTTTATTGAACCAGATCCAATTATTGTTTCAGTTTTAGTTCCTGTCATACAGGAAAGAGTTTTTTCTCAGCCGGTTAAAATTGTTAGTGAAGAATCTGGGCAACAAGAAGAACTTCCAACAGTGATTGAGTCAGTTTCTGAGCCACAAGTGACAAGATCGCAAAGGGAAATAAGGTTTGTATTGCCTGTTGATTACATTGTATATTTGTCAGAAAGTGATTTTAATATTGGGCATATAGTTGATCTTGTTACTTTTAAGCAAGCCTTGACATATCTTGAGTCAGATAAATGGTTAAGTGTTATGGAAGATGAAATAAATTCTATGGAGAAGAATAGAGTTTGGGAACTTGTTGAACTTCCTCCTGATGCTAAGGCTATAGACAACAAGTGGATTTTCAAAAGTAAACTAGACTCAAAAGGGGATGTTGAACGAAAGAAGGCAAGATTAGTTGCATAATGATTTACTCAGCGAGGGGGCATTGACTATACTGAAAAATTTTCGCCAGCTTCATCAAAAGATTCTTTTAGAATTATCATGGCACTTGTGGCACATTATGATTTGGAGCTTCATCAGATGGATGTGAAGACAATATTTTTGAATGGGGATCTTTATGAAGAGGTTTATATGAGACAACCTGAAGGTTTTATTGAGAAGGAAAAAGAAAAATTGGTATGTAAGTTAAATAAGTCCTTATATGGTCTCAAGCAAGCATCTCGATAGTGGTATTTGAAGTTTAATGAGATTGTAACTTCTCTCAATTTTATTGAAAATAAAGTTGACTAGTGCATATATCGAAAGACTAGTGGGAGAAATTTTATTTTCCTAATTCTATATGTTGATGATATTTTGCTTGCTAGCAGTAATTCGGCATTACTTCATGAAACAAAGAAAATGTTATCTGCTAATTTTGAAATGAAAGATTTTGGAGAAGCCTCTTTTGTGCTTGGCATTGAAATTTGTCGTGATAGAGTTCGTGGTTTGTTGGGACTTTCTCATAAAGCTTATATACGATGTGTACTACAGAGGTTTGAAATGTAAAATTGTGCACCCGATGATGTACCCATCATAAAAGGAGATAAATTTAGCAAAACTGAATGTCCTAGAAATGAGCTTGAAAAGGAATCTATGAATAATATTTCGTATGCTAGTGCTGTAGGGAGTTTGATGTATGCTCAAGTTTGCACTAGACCAGATATTGCCTATGCAGTCAATGTTTTTAGTAGGTTTCAGTCAAATCCAGGACAAGAGCATTGGAAAGCAACTAAGAAAGTTATGAGATACTTGAAGAAGACTGAATGTTATATGCTTACTTTCCAGCGTTCAAATCACCTTGAGGTGGTAGGCTACTCAGATTCTGATTTTGCTGGATATCGAGATGATTTGAAATCAACCTCTGGTTATGTTTTTATGTTAGCTGTGGGTGCTATTTCTTGGAAAAGTGTTAAGCAAACTCTGGTGGCATCTTCTACTATGCAAGCTGAATTTGTAGCATATTATGGTGCTACTATCCAAGCTGTTTGGTTAAGAAATTTTATTTTTGGACTGAATGTTGTTGATTCCATCTCAAGGCCTATTACTATTTATTGTGATAATAATGCATCAGTGTTCTTTTCAAAGAATAATAAAAGCTCTAGTGGGTCCAAGCACATTGACATCAAGTATTTGGTGGTTAGAGATAGAGTTAAGGAAGGACAAACAAAAATAAAGCATATAAATATAGAGGCGATGATTGCAAATCCTTTGACTAAGGGACTTGCTCCTAAAGTTTTTAAAACACATATTACTAATATGGGTATTGTGGAAACATTTGATGTTTTTGGTTAGTGGGAGTTACTTTTGTAAAAAGAACTACGTTTTGGCTTGATCCCTTTACGGGGTACGTAGGCAACCCATATGTTATTTGAGTATAACTTCTTTCAATAATAATATATATCTCCCCTGTCCTTAAACTATAATTTGTGCATGCATATGGCTTATGTCTTTTATTATGATATTATTGAAATCTCGAGATACTATGGATAAAGACATAAGACGAGTCTCTTTAAAAGACATGTGGCTTCTTTTTTGAAGCATTATGAGGATTGATATGAATTAGCATAGTTTTTTATTACATTGGTACGAAGTTCATACTACATACTACCACATTTGGTCGGAGGATGGGGATCCATGTCGATGGAGATATTAGCATTTGTAACTGTGGAGTGGTCTTTGATAACGCCCAAAGAATAACGCGGTAATTGTAGTTTAGATTTGGAGTGTCGATTCCACAGGGAGACAAATTAAAAGAATATTAGAATAGGAAAGAAACTAAGAAAAAATATTAAATGATTAATGATAAAAGAAAAATTGATTTTAAATGAAAATTAAAATTAAACGAAAGAATTAACGGAAAAAGTAATCAAAGTTGACGAACAGTAGAATGTCAGGAATCCCTTGCACATATCTAGTATTTTAATTATTTTTAATTCACTGATAACTCAATTGAGAATTCAATTCCGTAATTTTCAATCAGAAAATATAAAATTATGAACAAAAAGTTAAATCAAATGTAATTATTTGAAAAATCATTCATCACTTTAAATCACACAAATTGTTGTTTATATTGAGAAAATCCAACGACGACAATATACCTGGAGACAATATCGCAGTAAAGAATTAAATTAATATAAATAATCAATAGATCCAAATATAATCAAAGAACAAAACCATTCAATAGAAAAAGCGTGACTCAATCTATAAATAGAATAAATTCTAAGATTATTTGAAAAAGAAAACACTTATAATATTTTGAGAATGATAAAATAAAGAATTTTAATAAATTGAAAATCAAATACTTGAATAAAAAATAAATTAAAAAAATACCATCAAATGTGCAAGTTCATTTCTAACCCTACTTGAAAATTTAATTATCCGTGAACATGATGGACAACATAAATTTTAAGAAAATCAATGAATAATATGCCATGAAGAAGAGAATTTTTCCTCGTCTGTACGCGTCCAACTCTTTCTTCATGTTCCAGCTCGTCTCTTCTCCGTCCGTCTCTGTGTATTTTCCCCCTCCAAAAATGGCGTTCGTCCTCACTAAATATGTATATATTGAAATGAACGAACGAAATTTATCAGCCGCCCCTGTCCCACCACTAAATTATGTGAATGACCCCACCACTATTATTTTAAATTCTGCATAGTGACTTGCATAGTGACTTGCATAGTAACTTGCATAGTAATTTCAAAGCCTATAAATAGGGCTTCAGTTGTAATGAAATTCATAAGAAAAAATAGAGAGAGAAAGAAAGTTTCAATTCTTAAGAGTTTCAGAGAGAATTTTTTATTTCTCTTTTGCAATAGTAGCTCATTTCTTTAAGTTTCATAACACGTTATCAGCACGACGGTTCTACCAATTCTGAAGCTAGTGGCCTTATTCCTCTGTAAGTTTTTCAATATATTATTTGAAATCTTTGATAAATTTTATTGATGATTATCTATGTGAATTTATAAATATATTTTCTGAGATACACATATTTATTATTTATATGTGTAGAAAATGGCAAATCTTACAAAATTGGAATTTGTTGCTCTTGATATATCTGGGAAAAATTATTTATCCTGGATACTTGATGCTGAAATACATCTTGATGCAATGAACCTGGGAGAAACTATTAAAGAAGGAAATCAAGCATCCCTGCAGGAACGTGCTAAAGCAATGATTTTCCTTCACCACCATCTTCATGAAGAATTGAAAACTGAATATCTCACAGTAAAATATCCCTATATTTTGTGGAATAATTTAAGGGAGAGGTATGAACACCAGAAGACTGTCATCCTCCCAAGAGCTCGTTCTCAATGGATGCACCTGAGGTTGCAAGATTTTAAAAGTGTTAGTGAGTATAATTCCGCACTTTTTAAAATAAGCTCAATATTAAAATTATGCGGTGAGAAAATCACCGATGAAGATATGCTAGAGAAGACTTTTACTACATTTCATGCCTCGAATGTGCTCTTGCAGCAGCAGTATCGAGAGAGAAAGTTCAAGAAATATTCTGAACTTATATCATCTCTTCTAGTAGCTGAGCAGAATAATGAGCTCTTATTAGAAATCCACCAGTCACGCCCTACTGGCTCAATATCATTCCCTGAAGTGAATGGTAATAGGTTTGCATCATTCCCAGAAGTGAATGGTGCATCCTTTAGAAGAAATCGGAAGCGTGGACGTGGTAGGAGAAATTATAGAAATGTTGGTCCCAGGAATGACAACATTAAAAGGGATTATAATATATCATATCACCAGAAGTGGTACAATTCAGAGAGGGGTAAAAATCCTCAGAATAATTCTTCAAAAAAAAGTGAAGAGGTGTGTCATAGATGTGGAATGACTGGACATTGGTCACGTACCTATCGTACGGCCAGACACTTAGCTGATTTATATCAAGCTTCTATTAAAGGAAAGAATAAAGTGCATGAAACAAATTTAGAAGAACCATCAGATGATTTATTAGATTCAGTAGATGTAGACGTTACTCATCTTGATGTATCTGATTTCTTTAATCATCCTGATGGTAGTATTGAACACTTAATTGGAGATGGAAGTGTTCCACTCAATTAATGTATTTTCTTTCTATCAGTAATAAAAGTTTTGTATATTTTGTAGAATCATGGATCACATTGATGAGCTTTTTATCTCTGAGTTGAATGATAAAGATATATGTCTGGCTGACAGTGCTACAACTCACACAATTTTCAAAGAAAAGAAATATTTTCAAAATCTAACACTAAGTAAAGCCTATGTCCATACCATATCAGGTTCATCGGATTTAATTGAAGGCTCCGGAAGAGCTTATATTGTGTTGCCTAATGGCACCAAATTTTGTATTGATGATACTCTATTCTCTTCACAATCCAGAAGAAATTTATTAAGTTTCAAAGATATACGTCGTAATGATTACCATATTGAAACGACCAATGAAGGCAGTAAAGAGCATCTTCTTATTACTAAAACAGTATCGGGAATATGTTCTGGATTGTATTATACAAAAATGAGAACAATTGAATCATATGTGGTAATGCACCAGAAGTGCATTGACCCTAAAGTATTTATGACTTGGCATGATCGCCTTGGACATCCGGGTTCTATAATGATGAGACGAATTATTGAAAATTCGCATGGGCATCCCTTAAAGAATCAAAAGATATTTCTATCCAATGAATCTCCGTGCTCTGCATGTTCTCAAGGTAAGTTAATTATTAGACCATCTCCCTCAAAAGTCATTGTTAAATCTCCATCCTTTTTACAAAAGATTCACGGAGATATATGTGGGCCTATTCATCCATCAAGTGGACCATTTAGATATTTTATGGTTCTAATTGATGCATATAGTCGATGGTCACATGTTTGTCTTCTTTCCACTAGAAATGTTGTATTTGCTAGACTTATTGCTCAGATAATTAAACTACGAGCACAATTTCCTGAGTATCCAATTAAGACCATTATATTGGATAATGCAGGTGAATTTTCATCTCAAGTTTTTGATGACTATTGCATGTCAATAGGAATAGATGTTGAACATCCTGTTGCCCATACACACACACAAAACGGTTTAACTGAGTCTTTGATCAAAAGGCTTCAACTAATCGCTAGACCTTTACTTATGAAATCAAGACTACCTATTTCTGTTTGGGGACATGCTATACTTCATGCAGCATCTCTAATTCGCATTAGACCATCTGCATATCATAAATATTCTCCATTACAGCTTGCATTTGGCCAACAACCAAATATTTCTCATCTTCGTAATTTTGGATGTGCTGTATATGGGCCCTCAACGTAGACTTGGGATATATGTTGGTTTTGATTCTCCATCTATTATTAGATACCTTGAACCCCTTACAGGGGATATGTTTAAAGCACGTTTTGAGAATTATCATTTTGACGAATCAAATTTTCCGTTAATGGGTAAAGAAAAGTCGGTGTCTGAAGCATGACAAGATATTACTTGGGATAATAAGACCCTGTTTCATTTTGATTCTCCTACAAATGAATGTAAACGGGAAGTTCAAAGGATTATTCATTTGCAAAATGTTGCAAATCAGTTACCGGATGTATTTACTGACACTAAAGGTGTAGTAAAATCTTATATTCCTGCTGTTAATACTCCAGCAAGGATTGAAGTCCCTGAAGGACAAATTGTCAAAGCAGCAATAGGTGAATCTAAAATACGCCTGAAGCGTGGAAGACCTATTGGTGCAAAAGACAAAATTCCTAGAAGGAAAAGAATACAAAATGAATTTGGTGTTCCTGAAGATCACGTACCCACAATACAGGCCACAAATATAATTGGTGCTCCTAAAGAGCTTAAATCTTCTATTCCAGAACCTCCTGAAGAGGAAACTCTTGAAAAGTATAAATCTCCTAAAAAGGGACCTCCTGAAGAGGTGTGTCATGAAATGTTTTCCCCTGAAGAGGAACAGGTACCTGAAAATAATGAGATCTCAATACATTTCATGAAAACTGGAGAAATTCTGGATAGAAATAAAACTGTTGTCGACAACATATTTTCATATAAAATGGCCCTTGACATTACCAGAAGTAATGAAAAAAGTGAGTCAAAAAGCGTCGAAGAATGTCGATGTAGAAATGATTGGCCAAAATGGAAAACAGCTATTGAAGCTGAATTAAATTCGCTAGCAAAACGAGAAGTATTTGGAACTATTGTCCAAACACCAAAGGGTGTGATGCCTGTTGGATATAAGTGGGTATTTGTACGAAAACATAATGAGAAAAATGAAATTGTGCGATACAAAGCACGGCTTGTTGCACAAGGTTTCCTGCAGAAACCCGGGATTGATTATGAAGAAACATACTCTCCCGTTATGGATGCAATCACATTTAGATTTTTGATTAGTCTGGTTGTTACAAAAGGATTAGAAATGCGGTTGATGGATGTGGTCACTGCATATTTATATGGATCCTTAGACCATGACATATATATGAAAATCCCTGAAGGATATAAGATGTCTGAAGCATCTACAAGTACATCTAGAAATATGTACTCAATCAGACTACAAAAATCTTTATATGGGTTGAAGCAATCCGGACGCATGTGGTATAATCGCTTAAGCGAATATCTATTGAAAGAAGGATTTGAGAATAATCTTATATGCCCATGTGTTTTTATTAAGAAATCAGAATCCGGATTTGTCATTATTGCAGTTTATGTTGATGTTTTAAATATTGTGAAAACTCCTGAAGAGATCTCAAAAACCGCTATATATTTAAAGAATGAATTTGAAATGAAAGATCTTGGCAAAAGTTGTCTCGGCCTGCAGCTTGAGCACTTGCCAAATGGAATTTTTATTCATCAGTCCATGTATACTGAGAAAGTCCTAAAGCATTTTTATATGGACAAATCTCATCCCATGAGTACTCCAATAATTGTTCGAACACTTGATGTGAAGAAAGATCCATTCCGTCCTTGTGATGACGATGAAGAAATTCTTGGTCCTGAAGTACCATATCTCAGTGCAATTGGAGTTTTGATGTATCTTGCAAATTGCACTCGACCAGATATTACATTCTCAGTTAATTTGCTTGCAAGATATAGTTCTGCACCAACTCGAAGGCATTGGAATGGCATTAAACATGTCCTTCGTTACCTTCATGGTACGGTTGATATGGAATTATTTTATCAACGTGGTTCAAGTCCAGAATTGATTGGGTATGCAGATGCAGGTTATCTTTCAGACCCACACAGAGGTAGATCTCAAACTGGATATTTATTTACTTATGGAGATACTGCCATATCATGGAGATCTGTTAAGCAGACACTATATGCTACTTCTTCAAATCACTCAGAAATCATTGCTATTCATGAAGCAAGTCGAGAGTGTATTTGGTTGAAATCAGTTATTCAACATATCCAGGAAAAGTGTGGACTTCCCATGATCGATAATAGCCCAACAATCTTATATGAAGATAATACTGCTTGTATCATTCAAATCAGAGGAGGATATATCAAAGGTGACAGAACCAAACATATTTCACAGAAATTCTTTTATACTCATGAACTTCAAGAAAAATGTGAAATTGATGTCAAGCAGATACGATCTAGTGATAATCTGGCAGATTTATTCACAAAGGCGTTACCAACTTCCACATTCAAGAAAATTGTGCATAACATTGGAATGCGAAGACTCAAAGATCTTTTGGCATGCACTTTTCAGGGGGAGTAAATGTGCTGATTGTACTCTTTTTCCTTCGCTGAGGTTTTGTCCCACTGGGTTTTCCTCTGCAAGGTTTTAATGAGGCAATCTTAAAGCACTTGTGGATACATAAGAAGACTGTACTCTTTTTCCTTCGCCATTGGTTTTTCTTCCCACTGGATTTTTACTTGGCAAGGTTTTAACGAGGCAGATTCCTTATTGGCGGTCATTCAAGGGGGAGTGAAATGAACGAACGAAATTTATCAGCCGCTCCTGTCCTACCACTAAATTATGTGAATGACCCCACCACTATTATTTTAAATTCCACATAGTGACTTGCATAGTAACTTGTATAGTAATTTCAAAGCCTATAAATAGGAGTTTCAGTTGTAATGAAATTCATAAGAAAAAATAGAGAGAGAAAGAAAGTTTCAGTTCTTAAGAGTTTCAGAGAGAATTTCTTATTTCTCTTTTGCAATAGCAGCTCATTTTTTTAAGTTTCATAATATATATATATATATATATGCATGACTTTTTAATTTAGGAGCAGTGTGTTTGTGTGAATTTAGTGGGGTGTGGGCCACCCTTTTAGACTTGAAGAGTTTTTGGCTTGAAGTGGAATCGTGTGGCTTATATCCTAAAGTTGAATTGAATTCAAAGCTCATGGATGTCTCAAAGTGTGGGCTCTTGAATCTAAATGCAAGTCTCGGCTTATGTGTGGCTTGTAGTGAGGCCCAAATGCAAATTATCACTCACCTATAAAAAAAAAATTAAAAATTAAAAATAAAAAAATAAAGAATAAATAAAAAAACAAATAATGCTTAAAAACATTTCAATATAAATAAAAATCTAATATAATAAAATAAGTGAAATCCAGTTATTTCTATTCTCATTTTTTACAATTTAATCAAATATTAGGATATTTAAAGTGCACTTTCGTACACTCATCAGTCTTACATCGTTTAAGGGGTGTAACGACTTCCATGTTCAATGTTGATATTCTTGTTGGACCGAATCATGTTTTCTAAGGTGCTATTATTTCAGCTATTTTTGTGGCCACCTATGTTGTCTAACCCGAGAGTCTTTTTCAAAAGAAGTTTTATAGCAATCAATATTCGCCCAAGTGGGAGAATGTTAGAATAATTTCAAATATGGGCTATTATTGATTGCATGCTTTATAAAAACGGATTAGATATAAATAGCTCATAATGATACTTTGGTTAAACCCACTAAGTTAAAGTGATCATTATGGAGTTTATTGCACCTTGGTAAAATAAGATTATATCCTATTTTAAAAATGTGGTTCATTGTATGTAGGCTTAGAAGTTCAAAAGTCTTATTCTTTTTAGACCTATTGAGATTTAGAGTTTTTAATGGAGGACTTTACATAAGATTTCTATATATATAGTTAGGTCCCCTCTCTTCTCAATGTGTCCATTGGCTTGCCCCATTGATAGCTAATACTTTTGTGAGGAGAAGGAGAGGAAGATTTGGCCACTAATATATTATTTGTGAGATTTTAATATTGTTTTCAAGATGACTTCCGCAGGTATGATTTCTATATTTTATAATTTTTTGTTGATTAAGATTCTTCTCTTTAGCATGTTTTTCTGATGATTTACATAAATGTGATATGTGTAATACTTAGTTCCTCATATAGTTAAGAATAAGGATGTTTTTTAAAAGGAATCAGGGTTATATTAACCTTGTCTTAAAAAAATTTCTTCTTAACGAAGTACCAGATAAAAATATATTATAAATGAATAAAGTCAGTCTCTATTAAAATGCTTCTAATCTTAAAAAGCGTCTGTGCAATTCCTTATTAAAATTAACTAAGTCTCATGTGGTTATAAACTCATACTAATTAACTTGTTAAGCTGAAAATCATAAAATTGAGTGTCATAAATTATACAGGTATTTTCTTGTTTGTCTCCTTGGACCAAGTCTAGTTCTGCAGTTTCAACCTTATAAAGATCATCATCTGGGGTGGTTAAAACCAAAGTTTTAAATACTATTTTGGTTAAAGTATTGAAATAAAATATTTTAATATCAATATCGTTTCGAAATAATCTATATATATAAATAAATTATATATATTATATTTCAAAATAACAACAATATAAATCTTGAAAAGTTAAAACACATAATTATAAAATTCAATAATACTTCTATGTTCTCAATCCAATTATTAAAAGAAATATTCACTTATCTTTATCACCAAAATGGAAGTATGGATTTGATTTTTAGTACTAAAAAATATGGGATTAAAAAAGCTAAGAAAATAGTATTTAGATGTGAGAATTAGAGTGTAAATTAAGAAATAGACTAAAAATACAAAAATATAAGTTTTGACCGGTACACTAAATTTTGATTAGTACACAAAAAATTGGTCAGTATTGATCAAAATGCATCGAAATGGCCGATATTTGACCGGGTACAAAATAACTATTTTCTTCATATTGATACAATAATCAGCATGGTATTCACAACTTTAGTTAAAACATAAAAAAAAAATAAAAATAAAAAACCTACAAAAAAGGATTGAATACTCATTAAATAATACATCATATAGTAAACATAATAAAAAAACATGAGAGTTCTTTGGAAAATATGCATACTTATAGTTATTACGTAATAACATGAATATAAACATGATTTGTTCATGAAATGCCTTAACTTGTCCTTCACTTGTTATAGGTTGATGCCATTGTTGACCCAAAAGAGTTGGGATTAGCAAATTTTAGTAGATTTGATTAGCTCTTGGTTGTAATTGTGGAATCCATATATAAGAAAGATACATTGAATGTACTACCAGTGTGTACAACGCGATAATGTAATATGCCCTTAAACATATGGTACTATCTTCATATTATAACATAAGTTGTTATATATGCTTACTTTTTTGTCATATATTGTCTTATCATAACATAGTTATAGATTTGAAATGAAATTTTGTCTTATCATACCATAGATTTCAAATAAAATCATATTTTGTTCATAAAATGTTGTGATACATGTTTCTTTACATAAAATCATCACATTTTATAAATATTTTGATGCATATCTTCTCATAAAATCAGGATTTTTTTAAATAAAACAAGCCTATAATCTATGCAATGGTGGATTGTTGTGTATGTTGTATATGCGAAGAGAGATCTAAAAAGAGGTCGAGTTTGTAGTAGAGAATTTCGAAACAGTTTATAGGTTTATAGGGAGTTTATTTTGACGAAAATATATAAATGTTGAAATAGTATATATGGGTGGAGTCTTGAATTGATTTATATTTTTGTATGTTAAAAA
Source organism: Platycarya strobilacea (assembly GCA_036898215.1). Lineage (NCBI taxonomy): Eukaryota > Viridiplantae > Streptophyta > Magnoliopsida > Fagales > Juglandaceae > Platycarya > Platycarya strobilacea. Next base: position 51,397,693 of record CM072546.1, read on the forward strand.
TGAAATAAAATTTAAAAGTTACAAAAGTTCATAATAAAACATTATATTTAAAAGCTGCTCCAAAATATAATACTTTAAGATTCTATTTTTTATTTCAATTATTGTCAACAATAGCCTACTTTTATAAATAGAATGTCACATTAGAATCATATGATGCCGCTTTTATATATAGTAATAGATATCTCAATGCATAACTCTCATATTAAATCATGACTTGTCATTAATATCTCAACGCATAACTCCCATGTAAAATTGTGAATTTTCATAAAATATCTTGATACATGTGTCTTGCAATTAACATAAAACTTATGCATAAAATCATGACATTTATAAATCTATCATGAACGTAAAAAAATCATATTTTTCATGGATTGAGTACGTAAAAGGGAGCTTCTAATGTAGGGCGTACATGCATAAAACTTTCTTTATAAAAGACACATTATTTAACGTGCATACATGTAAGGATATCAACATGCTACTTATACCATAGCATTAATATGATGCTTCCAAGGTGCATAAGTCAGGTCAATTCCTTATTAATCACATAATTTGTAATTAATTTTTGAAATACTAAATTAACATATATTTTCTAAAGTCTAAAATCTCCATAATTCTAAAATAATATTAACTCCATTGTTGCCCAGATGACTAACACAAGAGGGGGGTGAATTGAGTTGTATTTAAAAAAATAACAATTATAAATCAAATATACAATATAAAATATAAACAAAATATGAAACAACAATAAATATAAAGAGTAAGGGTAAGAGAGAAGCAAACTCAGTATGTTAACGAGATTCGGCCCCACTGCCTACGTTCTCGCCTCCAGCTACCCCTTGAGAATCCCTGAATTCACTATTCAATTTCCTTCTAGTGGAGATAGAAACCTATAACACTTTTGAACAACACCGCTACAAAGGATCCGTGTAGAACATCCTCTACACTTGCAATCACCTTACACGTGGTGATTCAACTATTTCCTGTGTATAGCACTTTCTACACGCACAAGGGTTATACACACTCTTTTACTGATACAAGAATTGATAGTGGGTAGGCTATCAGAAAATACTCATCAATGAATGAAATAAAAACAATACGGCACAAACTATATCTCTCAAAATGAATAAGGGTTAAGGCTCAATACTTAGAGAATAGAGAATGAAAACTTTGAATGAATGTTGTATGCTGTTGGTGTTGTGAATATGAAACTCTCAAATGATCTATTTATAGGCATATGAGACTTCATATTCAATTTTAAAAAAATTCACATGTCAAAGACATCATCATTCACTTTTCAAAAATTTCAAACCTAATCTTTTTACTTTTTGCATATGACAAAAGGAGCACACTTTATTTTTCAAAAATTTCATACATAATCTTTTACTTTTTGCATATGATAAAAGGAGCACACTTTATTTTTTTAAATTTTCAAATAAAGACATCTACTTTTTGCATAAGTTAAGAAAAGCATCCACCACTTTTAAAAATATTCAAATAAAACATGCACATGTGAAAGATGACAATCAATTATCTTAATATTTTCAAAGTTCAAACCTTTAATCATGTCACGTACATGTGAAAGATGACAATCAATCATCTTTCAAAATTTTCAAATTTAATTTTCAAAATATTCATGCACATGTGGAAAATGTATTTTAATGCTTTATGATAAAATATTAATTTTGAGTTTTAATCCTAATTTCGAATTTTTAAGAGATTTACAACATTACTCTATGATTTTAATGTGAACTTGTTCCCTTCTTGCTCATGCTTGCTTCCTTGATGTGCTTGATTCTATTGTGTGGACAACTTGAGCTTGAGACTCCTTTATTCTTTGAATTCATTTGTTATCATCAAAATCCATGTGTAGATTTACATAAAACTTGAAACCTTGAGTTCAACAATCTCCCCCTTTTTGATGATGACAAATGCTTGATAGAATTTGAAACCTGTATTAATACTTAAACTTCCCCTGAGAATGTGCGTTAGTTTTTAAATATAATTCCAATCATAAATAACAAGTTTAGCAATTTAAATAGTATTAATGTTCTAGTCTAAAACTTCTCTCCCTTTTGGCATCATTAAAAAGGAATCATAATTAACTCAATAAGATATATTCTTACAATAACCAATAGATAAATAAAACACTGCGTTAGTAGAGACTGTAGAGAATTCGGTACGTAGCCACACGTGTTCGACAAAACCTGCAAAGGTTGGAGGCCTAGTTCTGGTAATTCGGTGCGGAAGGAGATTTTGTAAAGAGCTAAATAATTGAAACCACCCGTGCCCGACAAAACTTGCAAAGGCTGGAGGTGTAGCTCTGGCAATTCGGTGCAGAGATTTGATCCGCTTGATGTTGCTGAAAAATGAGATATTATCAGGATTTGTAAGCTTGTCTTGTTGTTATTTCCGTTTCTATAAGAGCAATCATTATCTTTATCTATTTCGCATCAAGCTTTCTTCTCATCTTTGTAATTTGTTTGCATTCTCATTCTATAAATTTTTAATGGCTCATAGATTTCCCTTGAGTGCTTCTCTTGATCAAGATTTGAGGTATCCTTCACCTCAGTCTCAATCTATTTCTGCATCTGTCGTGGGTGCCATGAAACAACAAGAGACTGATTTAGTTAATAAATCAGATCATGACGCCATTTACGAGCTTGTGGGTCTCGGAACTCGATACTCATCATCTATCATCGCGTTTTCTGTTCGGTTGCAATCCAAAACTCGCGAAATTGAGAAGTTTAGCGAGACTGTTTCTGTACTTCAACGACTTGTTTATGAGTCAAACAAAAAAATAGTAGAGTTAAAGCAACAGAATAAGGATTTAAAATCCTTGCTTGCCTCTTCATTTTGATTGCCTAATCCTTTAGATAAGGTTGGCATGATAATTTATGAGAATCAAATGCATTTGAATGATGAGGCTAAATGTCTCAAGTTTCTGTAAGTCATTTAACATAATGAAATAAAAGTATCTAGCAGATATTCATGGCATGCATCATTCTTATTTCTCTTCTAATCATGCATAGTCTATCTTCTGGTAGGGGTTTTATGAAAATGTCTGCCAATTGATCATGTGTACTAGTGAATTCTAATACAATATGCCCTTCTGCACATGATCTCTAAGAAAATGATATCTAATTTCAATATGTTTGGTCCGAGAATGTTGTATTGGATTCTTTGAAAGATTTATAGCACTTGTATTATCACATTTGATTGTAATGTGATTGTACATAAGTTTAGAATCCTCAAGTTGTTGCTTCATGTAAAGAACTCGAGCACAACAACTACCCGCAGCAACATATTCTGCCTCAGCAGTAGATAGTACAACAGAATTTTATTTTTTACTAAACCAAGAAACTAGTACATGACCTAAGAAGTGACATACTCCACTAGTACTTTTTTGATCTATTTTACAGCCAGTATAATCTGCATCTGTGTAGCTGATTAGATCGAAAGATGTGTGTTTAGGGTACCATAACTCTAAGTTAATTGTACCACTAAGATATCTAAAAATGCGCTTAACTGCAATTAAATGTAATTCTTTTGGAGATGATTGAAAGCGTGCACATAAGCACACACTAAATATAATATCTGGTCTACTGGTTGTCAAATATAATAAGCTACCAATCATACCTCGATATACTTTCGAGTCAGCTGGTTTGCCGGATTCATCTTTATCAAGTTTAGTGGATGGGCTCATTGGTGTTCCAGTTTCCTTAGCATCTTCCATCCCAAACTTTTTCAGCAATTCCTTAATATATTTTGATTGATTGATGAATGTCCCACTTTTTGCTTGCTTAATTTGCAATCTGAGAAAGAATGTAAGCTCTCCCATCATGCTCATTTCAAATTCTTCCTGCATAGTTTTAGCAAAAACTTGGCACATATTTTCATTAGTAGCACCGAATATTATATCATCAACATAAACCTGAATCAAAAGAATATCATCATTTTTGTATTTAATGAAAAGAGTTATATCAATTTTTTCTCTTGAAAAGCTTTTTTCAATCAAGAAACCACTAAGTCTCTCGTACCACGCTCTAGGAGCTTGTTTGAGTCCATATAGTGCATTTGTGAGTTTGAAAACATGATTTGGAGAAATATGATTTTCAAAACCTGGAGGTTGCTCAACATATACCTCTTCATTTATAAAACCGTTTAAGAAAGTACTTTTAACATCCATTTGAAAAAGTTTGAAATCTTTATAACAAGTATATGCAAGTAGCATTCGAATAGCTTCTAATCTTGCGACTAGTGCATATGTCTCATCATAATCGATTCCTTCTTCTTGATTGAAACCTTGGGCTACAAGTCAAGCCTTATTTCTAGTAATGACTCCGGACTCATCTTTCTTATTTCTAAAAACCCATTTTGTTCCAATAATAGTATGATTTTTGGGTCTAGGAACAAGTGTCCAAACATCATTTCTTTCAAATTGATTAAGCTCTTCTTGCATAACTAGAATCCAAGATTCATCAAGAAGTGTTTCATCAATATTTTTAGGTTCAATATGAGATAGAAAAGCAGTATGATTGTAAATATTTCTAAGAGATGATCGAGTGCTTACATCTCGTGAAGGTTCTCCCATAATTTGTTCCACTGGATGATCTTTCACAAATTTTCACTATTTGGTTGCATCTTGTATTAAATTTTGAAGATCTTTCCTGATGTCTCCATGTTGGACTTCTTCTATTGTGTTCTCTTTGTTGAGATTGAGACTTTCCATATTATTTATACCTCTTGTTACTTCATCAATAGATTTCTTGGAGAGTAGAGAATTAGATTCATCAAATACTACATGCATAGATTCTTGTACAGTCAAAGTATTTTTATTAAATACTCTATAAGCTTTACTATTAGTAGAATACTCAAAAAAGATACCTTCATTAGATTTTGCATCAAACTTGCCTAAATTATCCCTATCATTTAAAATAAAACATTTGCATCCAAATACATGAAAGTAATCAATGTTGGGTTTTTTCTCATTCCAAAGCTCATAGGAGGTTTTATTTAATTTGGACTTTAGCATAACTCTATTTATAACATAACATGCAGTACTTACCGCTTCGGCCCAAAAATAACTAGACAAGTTGTTTTCATTGAGCATTGTTCTTGCATCTCTTGAAAAGATCTATTTTTCCTCTCTACTACCCCATTTTGTTGAGGAGTTCGACGAGTAGAAAAATTCTACACAAAACCATTTTCATCACAAAATGTTTCAATATTTCTATTAACAAACTCTTTTCCCCTATCATTTCGGATACTTGAAATAGTATAACCCTTTTCATTTTGAATTCTTTTGCATAACTTGGTAAATGCATTATGTGCCTCATCTTTATGAGCAAGAAAGATGACCCAAGTATATCTAGAGAAATCATCAACAATAACAAATGCATAATATTTTCCTCCTAAACTTGCAACTCTATTTGGTCTAAAAAGATCCATATGTATCAGTTGCAGTAGTCTAGTAATGGAAATATGTTTCTTGGTTTTAAATGAAATTTTTGTTTGTTTACCAAATTGGCATGCATCACAAATTTTGTCTTTAAGAAAATTTACCTCTGGTAAACCTCTAACAAGATCATTTTTTGAAAGTTTGGAAATAAGTTCCATGTTGGCATGATTTAGTCTTCTATGCCATAACCAATTAGTTTCATTTTGAGTTGAAAAACAAATAGCATCTTGTGAGATAATTTCTTCAAAATCAATTGTATAAACATTGTTGCTTCTAAAAGCAACAAAACAAATATTACAATCATGATAATTCAAAATAATGCACTTATCCATTTTGAAAGTAACTGTAAATCCTTTATCACATAATTGACTTATGCTCAAAAGATTATGTTTTAGACCTTCAACAAGTAGAACATCTTCAATTATGAGAGAATATTCGTTGCCAATTTTACCTATTCTCACGATCTTTCCTTTCGAGTTGTCTCCAAATGTCACGTGTCCTTCTTCTTTAGATCTAAGATCCAAGATCAAAGAACTTAGTCTTGTCTCCCGTCATGTGTCTTGAACATCCACTATCTAAAAACCATTTATTTTTATTTGTGGAAGACTTCATGCACACCTATAAAAATAATTAAAATGATTTTTTTTTTGTACCCAAGTTCTTTGGGTCCTTTATTTATTAGTATTAGAAGAAACAAAATTTTTAGGTACCCATATGACCCTAATAGTCATTGTATGTTTTCTTCTAATAGGACAAGTAAAATAATTATGACCATTTCTATTACAAAAATTGCAAATAGCATGTGACATATATGAAGAACTTGAGTGATTATAATTGTATTCTTTTTTAACAAAATTATTTTTATGAAAAGAATTTTGAATATTGGACTTTGATGTAGAATGATTATCAAATTTTTTTATAAGGTTTGTATTTTTGTTTTGGCATATATCCCAAGTCTGCCTTGTCAAAAACACATCTTTGACTACCAATAAATTTTTCAAAATTTCTTTTTCCATTCGTAAAGTTTTCAATAATATTTTCTAAATTAGTTTTCTTTTTCTTCAATTCAAGATTTTCATCTTTCAAAACAATACTTTTTTTTTATTAAAATATCAATTTTGTTTGTTAAAAAAGAATTTTTCTTTTTCAAAGCAGTATACTTGATACCCAATTTTTCAAATTCCTTATATACTTCTTCTAAAACATTTTGCAATTCTTCATATGAAAGATCTTCAATATTATCAAGATTTGTTATCTCAATGTCATCTTTAGCTATAAGACAAAGATTTGCTGATTCTCCATTGCTTACTTCACTATCTGAGCTACTTGAATCATCATCCCATGTAGCTTTCATTGCTTTTTTGCCTTTGTTTCGATCTTTTTTTAGTAGAGGACAATCTGACTTGATATGACCAGGCTTATTGCATTTATAACAAATTAAAGTGTCATTTTTACCTGAATCTTTCTTGGAAAACTTTTTGAAAGATTTCCTTGGAGAAGTTTTATTTTTCTTTAAGAAGCTCTGACTTCTTCTTGTTATCATCGCAACTTCTTTATCTTTGTCGTCATTTTCCTCATCTTTATCACTTTCACTTTCATATGGAACAGCTTTAAGTGTCGAGCTCTTCTTTGGCTTTCCTTCTTCTTCTCCTCTTTTCAATGTGTACTCATGGGTGATAAGTGACCCAATGAGTTCATTCATTTCGAGCTTTTTGAGGTCTCTAGTTTTAAGAATCACTGTCACTTTTGATTCCCAACGTTTTGGTAGAGAGTTGAGAATTTTTCTTACTATCTCCACTTTGAAATAAACTTTGCCAAGAGCTGTCAAGCTGTTTATGATATTAGTAAAATGAGTGTGCATACTAGAAATAGATTCGTCATCATTCATCTTAAACATTTCATATTCATAAGTAAGAATATAAATTTTTGATTTCTTGACTTGAGAAGTTCCTTTATAATTAACTTCCAAGTTATCCCAAATTTCCTTTGTTGTAGCGCAAGTCATTACTCTATTAAACTCATTACCATTTAGAGCATTAAATAATAAATTCATAGCAGTTAAATTCAAAGTATAAAGTCTATCGTATTCACGATTACACTCTTATTCTTCCTTTTTGACCTTTACTCCATCAACTACTTTTGTTGGAATATAAGGTCCATTTACAATGCATTTCCAGATTTCTCGACCTTGAGCCTGAAGAAATATTTTCATTCTAACTTTCCAGAATGAGTAATTGTCTCCGCAAAAGAGTGGAGGCCGACTGCTAGATTGACCTTCACCAAATGAAACTGCAATGTTAGTCATAAGATCTTAATTCAAAAGATAGTTAATCTTATAATAGAGTTCTAACTCTGATACCAATTGTTGCCCAGATGACTAACACAAGAGGGGGGTGAATTGAGTTGTATTTAAAAAAATAACAGTTATAAATCAAATATACAATATAAAATATAAACAAAATATGAAACAACAATAAATATAAAGAGAAAGGGTAAGAGAGAAGCAAACTCAGTATGTTAACGAGGTTCGGCTCCACTGCCTACGTCATCGCTTCAAGCTACCCCTTGAGAATCCCCGAATTCACTATTCAATCTCCTTCAGGTGGAGATAGAAACCCATAACACCTTTGAACAACACCGCTACAAATGATCCGTGTAGAACACCCTCTACACTTGCAATCACCTTACACGTGGTGATTCAACTATTCCCTGTGTAGAACACTTTCTACACGCACAAGGGTTATACACATATTTTTACTGATACAAGAATTGATAGTGGGTAGGCTATCAGAAAACACTCATTAATGAGTGAAATAAAAACAATACAGCACAAACTACATCTCTCAAAATAAATAAGGATTAAGACTCAATACTTAGAGAAGAGAGAATGAAAACTTTGAATGAATGTTATATGCTCTTGGTGTTGTGAATGTGAAACTCTCAAATGATCTATTTATAGGCATATGAGACTTCTTATTCAAATTTAAAAAGATTCACATGTTAAAGATATCATCATTCACTTTTCAAAAATTTCAAATTTAATCTTTTTACTTTTTGCATGTGACAAAATGAGCATATTTTACTTTTCAAAAATTTCAAACCTAATCTTTTACTTTTTGCATATGACAAAAGGAGCACATTTTACTTTTCAAAATTTTCAAATAAAGACATCTACATTTTACATAAGTCAAGAAAAGTATCCACCACTTTTGAAAATATTCAAATAAAACATGCACATGTGAAATATGACAATCAATCATCTTTCAAAATTTTCAAATTTAATTTTCAAAATATTCATGCACATATAGAAAATGTATTTTAATGATTTATGATAAAATATTAATTTTGAGCCTTAATCCTAATTTCAAATTTTTAAGAGATTTACAATATTACTCTATGATTTTAATGTGAACTTATTCCCCTCTTGCTCATACTTGCTTCCTTGATGTGCTTGATTATATTGTGTGGATAACTTGAGCTTGAGACTCTTTTATTTTTTGAATTCATTTGTTATCATTAAAATTTATGTGTAGATTTACACGAAATTTGAAATTTTGAGTTCAACATCCATATTATTGATGTTAAAAATCTAGTACTTGTAATCCAACTTGAATTTCTAATTGCCTATAAATAGCCTAAATTGTGAATGTAAATAGCTAACTAATCGAGGAAATATATGTAATCTAACTTATAGTCTCAAGTTTTACATGTACATGTCTAAAGCTTGCACTCGAGGGACCAATGGACTAGATGACAAATCTAAAATTGAAGAGAGATAAAGATAGTTTCATGTGTGATGCAATGTATGGCCGGAGGATCCAAACATGGTGTCGGCGGCATCTGTTAGTGCAACATGGAAGGTTGGTTGGTTGAGATTGCTTTGTTGTCGATTAGCTAAAATAAGGTATTGTTGTCCTTTGGTTGGGGCTGGTCATTGCCTTGGCATGGTGAACATGGGATATGTAGCTTGTAGTTTGTCGTGAGGGATTGCAAGTGGCTTGTTAATTTTTCCTATGATGGTGCACCGTGATTTAAGCGGTGCTCAATCAGGTGATAGATGCTCAACATGGTAGCATCCGGTGGATTCTTGTAATGGCGTAGATATGCTCTATTTTAAAAGGAAAAATAGAACATTGACCAAGAGGTTTATGGTGGCTAGCTCTTGATTGTAATTAAAAAGACAATGGGCAACGGTGCTCTGGTGGAAGATAAAACCATGAAATTGCAATGTGGAAGAGAGGATGTGCGGTGATTGTACTGTTATGCTCCTTTTTCGTTGATTATATAGAGTTGATCTCCATAGGTTCAGTTTGCTACCCCGATTTACGTGAAGGTGGTGGAGGATGGAGAGAGGTATGGTATAGTGGTTATTATTGTGGGTTGGTATGAAGTCCTGAGATGTAGGTGTTGCTTGCTTTGCTTTTCGCTTTTGTGGAGGAGCAAGGTGCCTAAGCTCATGGTGCGATGTATGTGATAGCAATATGGATGCTTGGCTAACATGGTGGGGGTGTTGTGTGAATTAATATAGGCTAAGGGCATGGAAGTGCTTTGATCATGGCTCGAGACTCCGGTGTGACAACTCTAGGTTTATGAAAAATGTGACAACTTGCATGAGAATGGCTGATTGGAGAAGACATGACTTGCAACAACCCTAAACTTGGGGAAAAGAAAAGGGGATGAACACACAAGGCATGAGTCTCTCTTTATATATATATATATATGTGTGTGTGTGCGCGCGCGTGCATGAGTTAGACAACAAAATGTTATAAAGATTTTTCTTTATCTTTTTATGGGTTTTTAAAATAATTATTGAATATACTAGCAATAAAATGTTAAAGAGATTTTTCTTTATCATTTTTCTTTATTTTTAATTTTTCAGGTTATATAATTTTTTTAATATTAATATATCTAATTTTAGAATGTATAAATTTTGTATATTTCTTTTAAAAATAAGTCGAGTTTATTTTTAAAATTAATTTTAGATTTTTTTTAAAAGAATACTTGTATTGCACGATTATAAATATTATTTTTTACTCATTTCAGAATTTATGTACAATAGTTATCATTTTATTTTGTCCTAACGAGATTTGTGCATTTTAAAATTATTTTTTTATAATTTGAACTTATATTTGAACTCTTTTATTTTGAAAAAATGCATCACAGCTGTCACTGTCAACGGCAATGCGTAATATTTGCACGTAAAAGTATACGTACGGCTAGCATTTCTCATTCTGAAACTTATCCATTGAACTGACTAATGACCGCTGACCTCTCATTAAATTTCAAAATAATACCTTTAAAAAAATCAAATTAATTTATGACTAAATATTATTGATAATAAATAAAATTAATAATAAGAAACCATAGACTTTATGTCACTACTGTAGCGGGTCAAAACGAGCTACTTAATGGGTGATACCGTGAGTCGGAAGAGCCACATTTTAGATTGTGTGGGTGGTTGCCGGGGCCACCCAAAGGGTGAGGGCCCTAGGTGGCAGCCACCCGCAATCTACTTTTATTCATCATATTTTTCTGTACAAGATTATTATTTTTTATTATAACATTAACATTCAATTAGATAATTTTAATATTTATAGCAATGTGTTTTAGGACGCATTTGAATATTTAGAATACATCAAATCAATAGTAACGAAATTGCTTGAATTAGAATATTTTATTGAATTTGAAAAATGAGAAAGAAATATTGAATAAAAATATTTTAAAAATTATTTCTAAGACAAAGATCCCGTGAGAATAGATACGTTTTATTGCTCCCTTCAAATTTCAGGTATGAATCCCAAGGCCGACCATCTTTCACCTTTTTTATACTTCATTTTTGTAGGTTTGGAAATTAGAAAATTTGAGTTCTTGATAATTCGGCTCACAAGTGCACGAAACATGACATTAACATTTATTTTTTAATATTATTTTATTTTGAAGTTTGACAAAATTATTTTTTTGTTTTGCTCTAAATTTTATAAAAATTGTGATAATTAGGTAATTATTAGATTAAGATCTTGAAATTTTTGAAACTAACAAATGTTTTGTTATTGAGTGGTGTTTGAGAAGAAATTGTAAAAATTTTTAAAAGTTTCTCATCTAATTTCATTATTTTCATATACTATATACTATATATTTTTATTTAAATTTTGACTTTATTATTTCTAAACTAATTTAATCATTCTAATCATCATCTATACACAATATATTTGATAAGAGAAGAAATAAAAGATAAAAAATTATTTATGATGTATGGTGTATGAGACAATGAGTAAGATTTTTCTTCTAATAATGGTGATAATACGAGATTTTGCTTGATTTGAATAATGAAATTATCTCAATTTATTTTAATTAATTATTATAAAATTCATAAAATTTTAAAGAAAATATAATAAATAATCTATTTTTTTTAAATTTAAAATAAAAATAATTTTTATTAATTTTTGAACTTTCATAATTCCATCTCAACTCATTCAAATAAGGCTATATAATTCTTCAAGTTAGTATAGATTTAAGTAATGCTACAAGTACACAACTCTGCATACTTTTTATGGAGTTGATAATGTGGTAATAATGTCACGTCATTCGAAATATTAAAAAAGATAAATAATAAAGACTAAAATATGATGAGAGAAATAAAAACAAAAATAATTAAATTAGAGAATACATAAAAATAATATTTTTATATTATATATTTGCTAAACGTACATAAGCTATGTACAAATAACATTTTTGGTATGGATTTATATGTGTTAGACGAGTATTCAAAATTGGAAGAATTTGAAAATAAAAAATAAAAATTAAGACTTAAAAGAGTTAGAACGACCGACGCATGAATATTAATCGAACAAATATAACTTTTTGGCTAATTCACGTGCCTATTTGTTTCACAAATTAAACCTCAAAATTTATTTTAAAAATAATTTGCAATTGAGAAATAAATATGCAATATTAGTTCAATTCTAATAATGGTGATAACGGCAATATTTATTGTCCCTCAAATTGTTCTACAACTTGCCTTTTATTTTTAAAGGAAAAAAGATTTTATAAGGAGGCTGAGGTGGGTCTTTATGCAACTTGTCAACTATAGTTTGAATGAGTACGAATGTCAGACTCATGATACGTCTTATCAATGCTGGTCTTCGAAGTTTTCAAAGTTCAACCACTAACATTTATACAAATTATTGTAAATCTTTGGGATTGGCACAATATTCTATACTTTTCAAGGTAATTTTTTATATAGGTGTTTCTAATTAAGAAAAGTTATTTTCAAATTAAATAGTTATAGTTTTACTATTATAATTGTGTAGGTTTGAGATTGTAATAAAAAATATAATTTATAATTTTAAGATTTATAGTTTATAATTTAAATAATAAATTTTATATTTTAAAAGTTGTTTATTATTTGTTAAATATGTATTTAAAATATTTATAAAATTAATTATAATAATTTTTTTTAAATATACTATAATCTGCAATAGTTTTTTTTTTTTATAAAAATTTGAATTTAGTACTTTTTAAAAAATCATACTTTCAATTTTTTAATTGATTAAATTACTTTTCATAAAACTACTAAACATATTATTTTTTCTTTTAAAAAGTTCTTAAGCGTTTAAAAATGTTTTTTAAATTTCGAAACTGAACCCCAAACAAGTTTTAATCATGAAATTCAAGAATTATTGTTAGGATGCATCTTGAAAAGAGTTTTAATATTTATCATCTCACACACTATATATCATACTTATTTTTATTATTTATTTATTTAAGACCTCCAGTACTTAATTATGTGTCTCTGTTTTTCATATGCCTACAGGCCGCATCCTCGTCTATATAGATTGTGGCCTTTAGTTTTTTCTTTTCTTTTTATCCTTTTTAAGATGAAGGTGCCTTTTTCTTCAAGAAATCTACATTTAAAAAAAAAAAGAAAAATACTTGGTCATGAATCATCAGAATATGTTTTGAAGGCATGCATTATTTCAACAATGGGTGCGTGGACTGTTCCATATCCGTACAAATTGGTGCATAATATTCGCGATAATTTGATATGATGCTAAGCTGTAATTTTCAGTTTGATGATGAATGAAGTTTAATTTCTTATTCAAAAAAGAAAATAGAAAGTTTCATTCATTTTATTTATTAAAAAAAATTAATTTTTAATAACGAACTTCATTTTATTTTATTTTTCAAAAAAAGGTGCACAAAATTTATATACATTTAAATCTGCAGCTAGCTAGTATTACTCATTGTTTTTAATCATGCATTTACTAAGTCACGTTTACTAAGTCTTACTTTTAGGAAACCATTCATTTAAGTCACGTTTACTAAGTCACGTTTATGAATCAAATGATGTGATCTTCGTGATTAACAAACATTAATTACCTAGTTTAGTTTAGCGTTTGCATGCCTTGACTTTCTAATTCTTTATTTTATATATATATATATACATAATATAAATTAAGGTGGATTGAATAAGTTGACCTTTAGGTACTACAGTCATGATGACATTTGAACTTTTACAATTTATATTATATATCATTTATATGAGATAATTTAATTTATAATATTTATCTTTTAAATTAAATTATGACAAATAAATATGCACAATTATTTACGTAATTATATAAACATCACGGCTTTCAAATAGAATTAATGATGATTAAATAGTGAATGATTTGTCAAGAAATAATAATATTATTTTGTAATTTATCCAAACAAATTAAAACGAAAGTTTAAAAAAAAAAAAAACACATTCTATCGCATATTTTTCAAGTAAAATATATAAAGATGAGAAACTGCCATAACTTGGTCAACATTTTGATGGAGTACTGAAGTATATGATCAAATGGCCGTACTTCTATTGACCAGAAACATAACCCTTTTTCTTTCCATTTTTACTCAGGGACATGAACAATGATCAAGCTCTGATATAGTTATATATGGAGGACAAGAAAGCGAATATAATTGCTGTTGCAACAGTGATCGCCTTCATCCTTTTCATCGTTGTTGCTCGTGTCAGTCTCAAGCTTTCCAAGACTTTCTTTCTCATCTGCGGGGCAGATATTGCTGTGATTCTTGCTGTTCTTGCGTACCTGATAATCAGACGCCATTATAATCGCAGGAGAAGGTTTTTGGAGTCAAGGTTAGTCTCAGAAGGCCGAGAGCTTCGTATAGAGTATAGTTTTCTCAGGAAAGTTGCAGGGGTTCCGTCAAAGTTCCGATACAGGGAGCTCGAGGAAGCAACGGACAATTTCCAGTCATTGTTAGGTCAGGGAGCTTCTGCAACAGTTTATAAAGGAATCCTAAACGACGGAACTGCCGTCGCCGTGAAACGGATTAATGGAGAAGAGCACGGCGAAAAGGAGTTCAGATCGGAAGTTTCCGCCATTGCAAGTGTTCAACATGTAAATCTCCTGCACCTTCTTGGTTATTGCTCTAATCCTGGCGAACCTCGTTTTCTTGTTTACGAGTTCATCCCAAATGGTTCTTTGGATCGTTGGATCTTTCCGAGAAGGCCGGAAAGCCAGAATCGGGGCCGTGGGGGGTGCTTGTCGTGGGCGTTAAGGTATAAGGTTGCCATTGATGTCGCTAAAGCTCTGTCTTACCTCCATCACGATTGCCGATCAAGGGTCTTACACCTTGATGTAAAACCAGAAAACATACTTCTCGATGAGAATTATAGAGCAATTGTTGCAGATTTCGGCCTCTCAAAGCTTATGGGGAAAGATCAGAGCAGAGTTGTGACAACAATCCGAGGAACTAAAGGTTATTTAGCACCGGAGTGGCTATTGGAGCAAGGAATTTCAGAAAAATCAGACATCTACAGTTATGGGATGGTTCTTCTGGAGATGATTGGAGGCTGCAGAAATGTTTGCTTGATAGAAACTAGTACCGGAAACAGGTCTGAAAGGAGATGGAGATATTTCCCGAAAATAGTGAA
This sequence comes from Platycarya strobilacea, assembly GCA_036898215.1. Taxonomy (NCBI): domain Eukaryota; kingdom Viridiplantae; phylum Streptophyta; class Magnoliopsida; order Fagales; family Juglandaceae; genus Platycarya; species Platycarya strobilacea. The sequence continues at coordinate 51,413,088 of CM072546.1, forward strand.
TCAGAAAATCAGAGAAGGAACGCTTATGGAAGTGGTTGACCGGAGGCTAGCAGAAGGCGCCATTGATGAGAGGGAGGTAAGGAGATTGGCTTATGTAGCTTTGTGGTGCATTCAAGAGAGGGCTGGGATGAGACCAAGCATGGCTCGGGTGGTTGAGATGCTGGAAGGTCTGGTGGCTGTGGATGAGCCTCCTGACACGCGAATGATCGTTGTTGATCTATTGGCTATAGACGACGATCGGCAAATATCAGATGCTCGGAACGGGCCACAGATTGCAGCAATGGCGTCACCACGCCTAGTGGATAGCAATAATCGTCCCATCTCATCAGCAAATTCATTTGCCATGTCAATTCTATCTCCAAGATAGCTCCAAGAATAATGTAAGTTCCCCTGATCATGACCAGGTATCTTGATCTTCATATAACTTTTTGTATACTTTGGTTCTTGGCAATTGAATATTATTTGCACATAAGATGAGTACGATAATTCGCAAGCATATTTTTTTTTGTTTGATCAGTTTGAGTACATGAGAGAGGATGAATTTTTATAAAGTGTGATGTGTTTTTTCATTTTTGTCCTCTCATGCTTTACATACTTCTACCAATTTAAATGTATATTAATCCATCATCTTTATTTATTATTTATTTTTAAATGGATGATGCATCTTCCTGCATGCATAGATAGCTCTATATATCTTTTAAAAGATCCATCTTTTTTTTTTTCTTTTCAAAATATGATCATCTCTTAGGAGAGATTACAGCGACTCAAAAATGAACATATGAACCAACTTGCCTGTTGATAATGGTGGGGAGTTGGTGACAATAAATTATAGTCATTCATGTGCTCCAGCTGTGCGTCTCATTGGCTTTAATTTTCAGCCAGAGTGGTTGGTTTCCGAATAGATGGTGCTTTTTTTTATTTATTTCTTCCCTGATCTACATTCTTTGTTTCTTCCCCTTAAATTTGACACGTCTGCCATGTCAGTTGTGTGCACATTCAAGACTTTCAAGAACTGAAGCTGCTTAGATTAGTCGGATTTCATAACAATACTTAATACTGACTCGGAAACTGAAAACTAGCATGAAGGCGGTCCAATGACCTTATGTCCGAGTAGAACAGTTTAATTTAATATACATATATATATATATATTATATTATATTATATGGAGAGAGAGAGAGAGAGAGAGAGAGAGAGAGAGAGAGAGAGAGAGAGAGAGAGAGAGAGAGAGAGAGAGAGAGAGAGACAGAGCGCTTAACTATTATATGTAGGGAAGCAACAGCCATGCATAATTAACATGTTTGCTTTGTAACTATATCTATATATATATATATATATGAGTTTGTTTTCAGATTTGGTGGTGTGTCGATGTTGTTTTGATCACATGAAAAGTTAATTATATATGCTCGAAATATCGTGCTGTACAAGCATAATCTCCATATATAGTTGTTGGGTTATATATGGAGACTGCTTTGAGAATTGAAAATTGAGTGTTAGAAATCTTGTTCGATATTTGATTCGAGCAAGATTTAGATAGAGAGTTTCGTTCGATATTCGTTCGACAGTTAGCTCGAAATTATGAATTTTAAGATTAGGATTTCCAACATTATTTTTGTTACAAATATGTTATATTTGATTGCTTAAACACGATTCAACATATTTTGAGATAAACACAATTGCTTAGTGTGTGAGAGAGCAAAAACGTTTTAAAGAGTAAATTGAGATTGAGTGATTGTAATCTCCTCTAATTAATAAGATTTATGTAGTTCTATGAACGTAGATAATTTGTCGGACTATATAAATCATGTGTCGTATGATTAATTATGTTTGCTTTCACTTTTATTTGTCATCGAGAGTGTGTGTTTTGGTACAATAATTGGTATTAGAGCTCAGATTTACCAATAGTCTTTGGTCCAATAGTTTGTAAGAGAAACGAGTTGTCGCTCCTTCAACTGAGAGTGTCTCTAATATGTGAGGAGAAGATTATTAAGATTGTCCTACATCGATTGCAGAAGGAGTTCGTGATCAATTTATAAGTATGTGGAAACATTTAATCTCTTGAACTAATTTTTAAAATTAAGAAAGGTCCAAAATCATCTAATAATAACTTCTTGGTTAATATGTTTTATGCTACATATATATATATATATATATAATTGTGTGAACAACACCTAAAAAGGTAATTAAATAGGGAATATGTATGAAAATTCCAACGTGCCTTTTAAATTCCAGATCAAAATGAAGTTGTGCATCGGCTGCATTTTTGCCAAATTTGTCTAGTTTATTTTTACGGATGAGATGAGATTAGTTGAAATTAAAATTAAAAATTATATAAATTATTATTAAAATATATTTTTTGCATATTAATTTAATTTTTTAAATTCAAAAAAGTGAATTATTTATTTTATTTTATGTAAAAATTTAAAAAATTTATAATAATTATATAAGATAAAATGAGTTGAGAGGAGGTATGAAAACAAAGGAGGCCTAATACCTTTTGGGTCTTAAATTTAAGTATATAGCTAGTCCGAATCAAATATCTCGACATTAAGAGAAATAATATATATTTACAGTTATGAAATATGTAATATCGCACACTTTAAAATTTATTTTTGAATAAATATAAAATTCATATGAAGAAATAATTTTTTAATAATAAATTCTACTCTTTTTAAAAATAAATATAGGATATTTATGCTCCTAACTTATTTAGCAGAATCCATCCGACAAACCACATTAGCTCACTTGAAGGAGAAAACCCAAGTAATTTATAGGTACATATAATGATCTTCTTATCCATATATATTTTCGCCTGAAATGGAGAGGAACATTTTCCTTTACAGTAGTCACGTATAAAATTGCTAGCTAGCTAGAACGTCAATGCATTGGCTTGGCATATTGGATCTAACTCTACCCACCCAAGTGCGCGCTCTCATGCTAACCAAAACCGGGTCAAAGTTATCTAATGGTCACAAATTAAATACTAACCTCTCATTTGGGTTCGAAAAATATTTTATCTTATGTTAATTTAATTTATCTCATCTTATTATTATAATTTTTTTAAAATTTTTACATGAAAATAATAAGTAATTAAAAATTTTTAAATCCTAAAAAAAATAAATAATAATATTAAAAAAATAATATTTTATTTAATTTTTATTATTTATCTAAAACCATCATATCTCATCTCAAAATCTAAACTTACTCTTTCCTACAAGCATTTTGCAAGGCTAACCAAATAGGCAAAATACCTCATGGCTCATGTGGTGGAAGATGATTATTAATACCAGTGGTGATAGACGCCAAATTCTTTTTTATAGTTTTTTATGAGATCATGTTTTAAAATGAAGTATTCTTGTAATATAATGATGTTTTTAAAAGTTGTTTATAAAAAATATTATTTATGTATTTGTTTTGATGGGTAAAATATTATTTATTTAAAACATAAGTAATTATATAAATATTTGCATGTTATTTACCATTTTGGATTGAGCACGTGGCAACATACAAGATGATGATTTGGGGTGGAGGAGGTAGTTTGAATTGTCAATTCATCAAGCTTATAATATACGTTATTTTGTTTTTTGCATTTTTATATTCCTTAGGAGATTTCTAGAAACTCCTATAAAATCTATTGCTTCAAAATTAAGAAATTTAGATAATTTTTCTAAAAAAAAATAAGAGATTTTTTAATTTTATTTTTATTTTTTATGTAGACTTTTCCACACACTAATTTAATGTAGGTAAACTCTTGCTTAAAGAGTTATTACATGAAAAATTAATTAATTTCTCTAAAATTGTAATAGGGAAAGAGAGTTAATTAATAACTTCTTCACCCATACAAACATGGAACTGGGAGTTACCCACTATCAACGATTCAACACGCTAACTAGAAAACAATAGAACCAAATCAAGATGGTGATTGATAATCTTTCTAATGCAGACATGTTAAGACTATGCAGTTTTTTGGAGATGTGGTCCAACTACCAATTGGTTTTCCAAGAACCCAAAAAAATAAAAAAAAAATTTTGAACGCTCAAAGTTACCTCTTCCCCATCTGTTGAAGCAATTCATCATTTTTTCTTGAGAGGGTGGTGTTATTAGGCCTCGTTTGTATTTGAAAATAAGTTCAACTCATCTTTATTTTATTATTATATTTTTATAATTTTTTATATAAAACATAAATTTTTATATACTTTTTTCAAATCTTAATATATATTTTTTTTAATTTTAAAATAATAAAAATATTAAAAAATAAATTAAACTTATTTCAACTCATTTCACCTCTAAATCTAAACAAAACTTCAAAATTTGAAGACGTTTTCTCCAATAATTACTTAATTAATTATAAAAAATAAAAATAAACAAGAGTTGGGACCAGTCTAGCTGAAAAAGCCTTCCCAGCATGGGTAAGCCGTAAGTCTTGTGCATGAATATCGGATTCTGAAAATCTGTCTACTCGTAGCTATTTATCAACACGTGGGGTACATCCGTTACATTTACTCGAAGACTCAGAAACATTCGCATCGACGGTTGAGAATGATGCTATATGTATGTGCGCTTTACACTGGAGTTTGTTCTGATAGGGATCCTTGTAGGCCATGCGTGCAGCTGCAACGAGTAGACAGCCCGTACGAAACCGACAAAAACACGCATCAGGTTTGTGTTGGTGTTGCCTCGGAGCTTTTGCAGTCGTCTGCACATCGATTAAGGTTTGTGTTCGTCGCTAAATCCCTAAAATTTCATTTGGAATTTATCCTTAATTCTTTGATTCGTATCCATTTCTGTCTCTGTTGTGCGATAATTTTGTGCGTGAGCGGGCTGAGCCGCTGTCTGGGTTTGGAATTAACCGGAGTTGAAGCTTTGTTTATTGGGTACCGGGTAGAACTGGGTTTATTATCTTTTTTTTTTAATCTTGGGTTTTGAATTTTGATTAGGTGTAATTTTATTGGTTGTTTTAATGAACATTTCTTCTTCGTATTGACGAGTTCTTGTGAAGTTTATTGATCGCCCCATTCTTCAATCATGGGTTAAGGCTTGAGATTGGGAAAGGTTTTCGACATTTAGACACGAGCTTGACAATCTTTGGGAACTTGGCACTGGCTCTGTTCCAGTCCTCATTTTTTACCTACTCCTTACGATGCCATTTTTAGGAAATTGGCCAGTCTACTTTGTAGTATATTTTGGTGTTATGTCAAGAACTTCTTCTGCTTGGTTAGTAATTTGAGAGTTCATTTTTCTTGCTTTTCAAGCAATCATGATGGAAATTTTGTTTTCAAAAGCAGTACTAGTACTTCTGCAATGCAAATTACATGGTTCCTCCATGTTTGATATTAGAAACTAGAAAGGAATTAAATGACTCATTAGTTCCTTTAAAAAAAAAAAGAATTAGAGGGGCAGGCTTGCATGTCTGCACGAGCAAATGCTTTCACAGATACAATATATTAGTGAAAAAATGGAAATAATTTTCTATTTCCAGAAAACTGACATGCCTCCAATTGTATGCATTTATTTTTCTTTTAGAGTTTATATGACTCATTAAAATATCTGGAATAACCCAATGTGAGTATGTAAATAAACAAAAGGGTACCAGTTATGGTTGACTCATTCTCCTTCTTTTTTTTTTTTTTTGGATAAGTGACTCATTCTCCTTCTCTTTCTGCATACATGTTATATTACGGGTTTTTGTTTTCATATCCATTTATATGTTTGGTCAGTCACATGGTTTGAGGCCACCTATATACTAAAGGAAAGAGAAGCATTTATTCTTCAACGTATAATAATGTACAATATCCCTTGAGATGTCAACTTTGGTATTTAAAATGGCCATTCTTTCCTTTTCTTTTTTTTTTTTTTTAATTTGATAGAGGGCCTGATCACTTTAGGCACCAGGAGAGCATCCAGGTGATTGGTTTTTAAGATCTTCATATCGATCTACAACATTGGATCTAGATAGTAAACAAGAACACTCATGTTTCCATTGTGCAGGATCTGTGCTACTCTCAATTGCTATAGCTGGTTTGGTTAGTGCAATTTTCTTGGGGGCAAAGATGAGCTTTACTGGCCCTTCCGTGGGTTCTGGTTTGTTTATTTCCCTTGCCCTATTTTGCTTTAGTTTGATAGAGATGCTATTGGGGTTGTAATTCTTACTGTTCTTCATCTTTTTCCATTGATTTCATTGCGAATATACTTGAGGTGGTCGAACTGCTAGGAGGTTAGTTGAGTTTGGAAGGACCTATGTGGTGAGACCTAAAGGCAAACACCAAGCCACTGTAGTTTGGCTACACGGCCTTGGTGATAATGGCTCAAGGTAATATTCCATTGCTTTGTCTAATTGATGTTTAAGCTGGTTTTTCTAGTATTGGTATATTCCATATTATCAGCTTGTATTTTGTTTTCTGTACTTTTCGGTGAAACAAAATTTGAGGCATCATTAGGTGTAGACTGTTTCCTTCCAATGGTTTGCATGTGCAATTTCTAGGGAACTATTAAAAAAATTGACTATTAAAAAACAAAACCACAGTTTTGTGCTTCATCTTCTCGACTCCCATGTTCGCCCATAAAAAATCTTTAAGATTATTGTTGCTCACCTGGGATAATAATATGGCCATTAATGCTTGTACATTGTTTTGTTTGTCCCCTTAAGAAAAGTCAGGCTCTAGAGCTTCCATTTCCTCCTGTAATCATATTTTGGTTGACCAGATAACTTTTTAATAAAGGAAAGGACATCATGGACAATTATGACTTGTTAACCTCGTGTTTTAGGGACTTGCAAAGGAAATCATGAACATAATATACTTATTGACCTATAGTGTTTTATGTACTGAAAGTCTCTCTGTTGAGGAATATATACTAACTGCAATCAAATCCATGTTTTCATGCATAGGTGGGTTGTCAACATCAGTTCTTAAATCAGGATAGAAAAGGGTCTGTTGACATGTGTGCATGCATGTTGGCCTTGCTTGTGGTTCAGTACAAATGGCTTTTAATTTGTTTTAGCTTCAGTTGTATTTGCAATACTAAATTCCAATGTCAATAGATATTATTTGTCCAGCTTAATATTGTAACAGATGTTTCCAATTCAATTTAAAATGGAATCGGCCCACTATGTTTACATTGTTTTTGTCACAACCTTTGCGAGGGTCAAGTTAATTTTTCTGGACACTAGTTTAAGATGAGTGCATGTTGGAATTCATATACATCTGACCGAAGCACTAATAATTGATTTTTCACATTTCTGGTTCCGTGGTGGTCTAATTTTCATGTGTTTTTGATTATTTTGCCCCTCTTTTTGGCAGCTGGTCCCAGCTCCTGGAGACCCTTCCTCTTCCAAATGTAAGGATAAGCAATTTTAAGTATACATCAAAACTCGCAACTTTATACTTTTATACTCCAGAAATTGGAGGATAAACTTTATTTCATTTACATTTCACATATTTTTTGTTATGATATCAGATAAAATGGATATGCCCAACTGCTCCTACCCAGCCGATTACTGTTTTTGGTGGCTTTCCTTCCACCGCTTGTAAGTTTACTGCTATGAAGACGTCGTTATATTTCTTTCACTTTCACTGCTCGTAAAGAGTGGAAAGTGCGTTGTGTTGTGTTGGAACACTAGAGTTTTGCTATTCTTAATATTAATACAACATGTACTATGATGTAAATCAGGGTTTGATGTGGGAGACCTGTCTGAAGATGCTCCTGATGACTTAGAGGGTTTGGATGCTTCAGCAGCACATGTTGCAAATTTGTTATCAACAGAACCTGCTGACAGTAGGTTTTCTTCTGGAGCTTTATCGTATGTGTGATGATGCTGCAAATTTGGATTTCTGGTTGAAAAGCTTTTATGAATGCTACAATGTGCAGAACACATGAAGCTTTCTTTTCTCTATCAAAGCTCTTTCCAGTTTTAAGATGTCAGGCTTCCTTCTCTTTTTTCCTTTATGTTTTCTTGATGATCACTTGAAGTGTAAGATGTTAAATGCTGCTGGTCTTGACAGAACTTGGGAATGCACTCCATATTAGATAATTTTTTCTTTTATGGGTTCTTTTCTAGGGTTCATCTCTATGAGCTAATCAGAAAGGCTCTTATTATCTAGTGCAAAGTCTGTGATAGAGCCTAGGAAAAATATTTTGCCCCCCTTTTCCTTCCGTCTTCATTTATTTGTGGTGATTGGCTTAGCCCTAATTGCCTTGTTTGAAATTATTTGAGTGGACATATGAGCTGATCTGGTGCATGTCTGTTTTCACATAGCACTTTGTTTCCGCCTTCTCTTCAAGGAATTTTTTCTCTTTAGATGTATGTACAAGCATTGTATTTATACTAGATTCTCACTTTTTGAATTTCACAATGCACTGAGAGGGCAGAAGGAAATCTTGTGGATATAAGTTATTTACTTGTTGAAAGCAATGATCTCTTTGATATTAAATACTTTCATCTTGCTCTATTTAGGATTTGAAAAGAGCCTATAGCTTATTTCCCAGAGCTGAAATAACTTCCCTTGGAAGGGTATTTGGAAGAGCAAGGTGCCTTCAAAGGTTGCTCTTTGGCTGGTCTGCTTCTTGAGGGAAAATTCTGACTTTGGACAACCTTAGGAAGCATGGTTTAATTGTTATGGATTGGTGTTTCTTATGTAAAAAATCTAGTGAGTACGTGGATCATTTGTCAATACATTGTAAGGTGGCTAGGGTGTTGTGGTATGAAGTGTTTAGTAGGAGTGGGATGGCTTGGGTGATGCCTAGGAGTAGAGTTCAAAATAACCGAATTGGTGACTCGACCGATTTTATGAACCGTTCCGACCCGAATTACCCGACCTGTTAAGAGTGAAATCGAAAGCGGGTAACACCCAATACCGAAACTAGAGTACGGACCTCACCTCGTCGCCTTCGTCCTCCAAAGTCCATCTTTGCCTTAGAAAGAAATGTTCAGGACATCTTCAAGAGCTCGGGAGCCAGTCGACCATCGAGTTCCCACAAGTTTTCATGGTCGGGAGCCAGAGCAGTGGCAACGCCAGCAAGTCCAAAGTGCTCGAGGCCCCAGTTGGCCGCGACTTTTGACACAAATGACAAAAACGACGATCAACACAACCCATCGGGAGAGTTCTGGAGATTTCAGTCCTCACCCCAGTCTTCGTCTTCCAGCGTTCAGAGGATTGTAGAGCCCGGCGTCTTCAATCGTAGAGCTCTTCAACGGCCGCCTCAGAAAACCACACGAAGGTCAATCTTGACCTCTTCGAAGGCTACCTCAAAAAAATAAGGGATGATATCGGAGAAGGTAATTGTCTATTCAATCACACGGATTGAGTTCTCTAAGAAAAATAAGGGATGATATCTGGGTCGTTTAAATGGATTGGAAATTTGGAATACGTGTTCCTTCAAAAAACACTGTCGGTCGGGTAATCGGGCTGTCAGGTATTTGAACAGTCAGTGGTATGAAATCGGGTCTGGTTGGAAACATTGATAATGGGTCACGTCGGGTCGGATGAACAGCCCTTGCCTAGGAGGGTGATGGATCTTTTTGCTTGTTGGAGAGGTTTAAGGGGGTAATTTGGAAATTTCTGCTGTTTGGAAATGATCCCTTTATGCCTTGTGTGGCATATTTGGAATTAGAGGAATGGTCAATGCAAGTAAGGAACGCTCGAGACAAACTTAGATGGATTTTCTTTAATACCTTATTTCAGTGGAATTCGGCTATTGTCTTTGTTGGATGTAGTGTCCATAATTTTCTTATATCTTTTTCTAGTTACTGCCTCCTGGCGTGTGACTAGGTTCATTTTTGTTTACTTCCTGTGTAATTGGCTTTGCTTTCATATTTTTGTCCCAAGAATATTTTTCTCATTAAAAAAAAATAAAAATTCTGAAGTCTTTTGTCCTTTGTCCTTTGTTAATTTCAATTTTCTACTGTCATTGACAATGTTTTGAATACCGTACCAGTACCAGTCAAGTCACTGAAATGAAATATTTCGGTACCGGTACTGTTTCAGAATAATTTATACATAAATAAATTATATATATAAATACAATTATAAATTATATTTCAAAATAATAGTCAATATATAGATAAATTATATAGATAAATATATATGCAATTAATTTAGTCTACATTGAGGTTAAAACATAGTTAATAATAAATAAATAAAAAAACCTAGAAGGTACCGGCCGTACCGGACATTTTTTGGCTGATTTCGGCTGTAATGTTATTTTATTTGTACCGGCCGACCGGCTGGTACGGAAAATTCCGACCGTACCGGCTGGTACGGTACGGTATTTGAAACTTTGGTCGTTGACAATGACAACTGCATTTTATGCTGCAAATCTTCTGAGGGATTAATCTATACTCTCTCATGCTATGAGAAATAATTTAATACCCTTTTGATGTCTTAATGAGACCTTGGCTATATAATTTTGTGAAGTGCTGCCTATGTTGTTTCATAAATTTGACAGTGCTCTCTGTTTATTTTTTGCAGTTAAACTTGGTGTTGGAGGTTTCAGTATGGGTGCAGCTACTGCACTATATTCTGCCTCTTGCTTTACTCAAGGGAAATATGGAAATGGCAATCCATACCCGGCCCAATTAAGTGCAGTTGTTGGACTTAGTGGCTGGCTTCCTTGTTCTAAGTTTGCACCCTTACAATCCGCCCTTCACTTCTCATCTAAACACTTAAATGTTTTTATTTTTATTTTTTTGCTTTAATTGATACCCATGGTCGAGTTATATTCTTCCCAGGACCTTGGCTAACAAGTTACAAGGGGTGGATGAAGCTGCTAGGCGAGCTGCGTCCTTGCCCATTTTGCTCTGTCATGGCAAAGGTATTCACAATTTTTTGAAATATTCAAATGTTACGGGTTTATTTTGGATTTACAGGTTTTGTCATTTACAAGGAGTTGAAATCATATTCTTCTCTCTGTAAGTACCGGTGTAATGAAGAGTTGATGCAGCACCCATTTCGTTAGGGATATGAATTGGATTGAGATGCTTGTCTTATCTAAGCCATTTAATACTTTCTCCAGGCTTGCTTGCTATTCTACCTGGTATCAATTCAAAACTTTAGGAGTTAGAGGTCATGCCTGGCGGTTTTTACTTAGGCTCAGGTGTCCACACAGGCAAAGCGAAGTCTTGTTTTTTCTCTTTAAACATTTTCTAAAAACTACTTTTTTGATTGTGACGCATGCCTAATATTTGAAGTGCATAGAAGTATACCTTGGGGCCAAGCTGGATTATATTTTTGTAGCACGATATTTACCACCATTTCTTAATTGCTGGGAAAGTGAATCCTTCTCTAAACTAGTAGCTTCCTACTTTTGTATTTACCCTGAGGTGAACAATTTGTGCTAAAATGTTAAATCATCAATGCTAGTGATGCATAGTTGTAGTTCCAACTTTTGCATTGCCGAAGGATTTACCATGATCCAAGCGTTGGCATGGCAGCTATTATGCGGTAAGCTGTTGCTACCATAAACTGATACACGTATTGTTTGTTTCAGCTGATGATGTGGTTCAATATAAATTCGGTGAGAAGTCCTCACGGTCCTTGAGTTCATGTGGATTTCAAGACGTTACATTCAAAAGCTATAATGGGTATGCAGTTGGAGATTACCAGCAAAGCAACCTGTGAATTTTGATAAATCTGGAGCAATCTTAAGAGTTTTGTTTGAACAATGCAGGCTTGGTCACTACACAATCCCTGAAGAGATGGATGAATTCTGCACTTGGCTAGCTTCAAAGTTGGCTCTTGAGGGGGCCTCTTCATAAGATGATGTAAGAATTTCAAGTAACAGCAAGCGAGCAAGAACAAGAAACCAAGGGGCAAGTATTTGTCTACAGTTAGCAACAAATATGGGTAGCTAAGTAGTATCATCGGGTGTTGTTGGATATTGTTTTGACTGGTTGGCACCTTGATAAGCCATATTCGTGAACTGCAATGCCATTTATTTGGGGTAATTAAAAAGCTGTTTGGAATTGATTATTTTGACATTCCATCTGTCGTTTGAACAGTTTCTACTGCTTCTGTCTCATTTCTAAGTGCAGAGTTGCAGTGAAAAATATTACTTTTAGTTTAAAGTTTAATGTAATAAGCTATACTACTAAAAAATCATTTACTATTTGTGATTTATATATCTAAAGTATTTTTAGAATTAGTTACGGTAATTTTTTAAAAATATATAGTTATTTGTATAAGTTTTTTTGATAAAAACTCAAATTTTGTGTTTATTGAAAAAATTGATTTTTAATTTTTTTAACCAATTAAAGTGCTTTTAATAAAGTTATCCAAATATGTTATTTTTCTTTAAAAGTATTTTTAACTGTTTAAAAACGCTTTTAAAAGTCTCCAAATGCAATTCTAAACATGCTTCTAATATCCGACTTATCCATATAGACTACATTGGCTGGTAACCTTTTCTTATTGATCTATGCATCTGGACCCGAGACATTATTTTCCTGAAGAAAAAGAAAAAGATGGGTAGTAGTACCAGTACCAACTAGCTCCTTTTTTTTTTTTTTTTGCAATATTAAAATAATTTGAAATTGGCCAGTTCGGAACTGATTAAGATGCATTGTGGTATTACTTTCATTTCCGAGATTAAAAAAATAAAAACTTGCTCCGACATTATTGTCAGTTTTCTTTTCCTAGCATGAATGTCAGACTTGAATAGAAGCCATTGTCGTGTCTGCTCCGTTCCCTGCTTGGCTGGAAGCGAGAAACTTCTTATATCTTATTCGGCAATGAGTAAGAGATCCTCCTCCAGTGTCTTGGTTGCTATTGCTTTACATTCAGTGTATTCCAAAGTTTCGTAACATTCAAGAGTGCAGAATTCCAGTGTCGTTTATAGACTCGGTCAATATTTTAGGTTCATGTCAACCTCAATTTTACCATTTAGAGACAATAAAGTTTCATGATCTTTTATATATAGCCAACTGGCATGGAAGTAATATTTTTGGTGACAAAAACTTCCAGCACTCATCACCAAATTGCTTCCCGAAACTGAAGTAGACAGCCATCTTTTAGTTCCAAGCTCATAATACTCTACAGAATATTCAGTAGAGGTGTCATTTCCCCTCAACAAAAAACCGCAATACGGAACAGAACATCCGTAGAAAAATGACCAATTACAAGAGTTCATAAATTTCAGTTCTCACAGATGAGAGAAATATAAAGCATAAGAAGTGGAAATATGTGGGAAAAATGAAACAATTAAAGCAAGTCAAGCAAAAAGTTTTACATGCAAGCAATGGGAACAATTGATTATATTCCCCTGTTCAGTAAAGCAGCCTAATTTCACTTGTGTACCTCTTTAACAAAGGCCACATCACCACTTACAGCCACTGGGGACAGCAGACTCTTCTCTTGATCATCATCGATCTCTGTTGACTCGTGTGCCGTGGTGGTCGACAGAGATTCTGTACCATCTTCTTCTAAAACAAACAACCACAAAAGCAACCAAAACACACTTTCGTAAAGGAAGACATTGAATATATGAACTTATACAGATAACAGGTTTAAAAAAAGGGTGCTACCTGAACAGTCGTGGTACTCAGGCATCTGTTTGACAGTAGATACTTGAAGGCTTTCAGGAAGCAGACAACTACATAAAGCACCTGATAAAAAGTGTTTGAGCCATAATCTCCATGTTATGTTTAAGAATAACGATGTCATGTTTGTGTGGCAATCGAAAATATCAATACCCATGCTACTTGTTTCACATTCCAGGAAAAAGGGAAGATCAAAGACCATGGAAAAGACAACCCACAAGGAAACACTAAGAAATTAAAAATGCTTCTAAAAACATGATTCATCTTCATTCCATGAAAGATTTCAGACATGGCCACCAATTGAAAACCAATCCTTGTGCAAGAAGTCAAGGCATTGGATTGGTGATGTAACGAATCTAAAGATATAAACACTAAACATGATGTCATGTTTTTCCTGCTCTGTAGTCCCTGTACACATTACAAACTACATTCATTTACAAATAGATGAATATCAAAATGACTCACTTTAAATCTTGTACAATGATCCCTAGTGACAGGGCTAACAGCCTTGAGTGGACATGAAGGTCTAGTGTTTTAAAATGCAGCAATGGAGCTGATTGCATCTATTCCGATCCATCAACAGGATAGGGAAAAAAAATGTTTGTGCGAGAGAGGGATAAAGAGAATGAGAAGTGAGTTAAGGAATGTGATACGAAGAAAATAGGTAAAATTCTAGAAAAGAGGAAAAGTTCTTTGTACCTAGTCGGGCAAGCCGATTCACCCAACCTGGGATGTGTTTTGCTGTCAGTCTCCATGAAATGTCATCTGTAAAATGGTTGCAATTCTTGGAAATGAGGTGATAGGTATCCCCATGGTACTCAGATGCCGCATTCTCAATAAATACTCTGAATTCTGATGGACGCATATTTGTGCGGCCCAATGGGACAGAACATCGGTAAACAAAACCTGGGCAAGTCCTTGGCTCCACTTCAAAAACTCCACTAGCTGGGAAGTCATGAGCCCCGAATCCATACTCCTTACCATGGACTGTCCATAAACGATTATATGAATAGTGTATTTAGACTTAATTAATAATAGCCAAAACTAATAATAAAGAAATTTCTAGGAAAAATTCGACTCAACACTTCATTGGTCTTCAAAAAGAAGATTGTAAACCTTGCTTTAAAGTTTAAACACATCTTCCAAGACATCTCAAATAGAAATCACAATCTCTCATAAGTTGGAAACTTTGGTTTTGTTAGAACAGACTTTGCATATATAACTCATTACACAAATCTCTCTGTTTCTCTATCCAGTTGATTGGACCAAAACAAGAAGAGAGAGAAAAACACATCCCAAATTAGGCAGTTAAACAAAAGAATCACAATTTCACCCTTCTAGATTCTGGTAGACATAAATACATATAAGGATTGAATAATGAAACGGGATAACTGCATTTCCACATTCTATAAATATCAAAATTGACTCAACAAAACTTTTCAAGTATGTCAGTTGAATCGAGTCCATTTGGGGCAAATTATTTTTTTTACCGCTCTACAGGAACTTCCCTCGACTTATTGTTTTCTCAAAAATGTACAATATTTCATAGTTTCTTCAAGGCAAACAACTGAATTTTATATTGAAAGGCAAATGGCTCACCTAAGATGTATCTTCTAATCAAAAGAATTATATTCACAAGTCTGTGTGAAGGACAAACCTCCATACCACAAATATGACGGTTTGATTTATGAGAGAATTAAAATTTAAAATTCTCTACACCTGATTGCAATTATGTGACCGAAGGGCCTCTAGCAACACCAGTCCTTACTTTTTTTTTTAAAGCAAAACACAGTCCTTTCTTACATCAACTGCCAAATTACCACGACCCAATATATTTAATCCACTTTCTTGTTAGTTACCACCAAACTGAAGTATTTTAATGGAATGCAAAAAGATATTTAGCATCACATGCAGGCATATGCATCAATAGCAGTCTAAAACAAAATTAAACATATATTTTGTTAAAATTAAGCACACAATTTTGTTAAAATTAAACACATAATTTTGTTTGGTCAAGAACCATTAATCATAAATAAATGAAAGCTTGTTGACTACAACTCATTTATTTCGGAACTTCTCGTTATAAAATGTAGATTATTTAACTCATAATCCGCGCATAATGAGATGGAAACTTCATGGAAAGGAACATTCAAATAATGATTTGAGAAAACTCAAAAATTCTGCTAACTTTCCACGCAGCCACTCAAATATACTGTTCACAAATCAATGGCCAAAAAAAGGCGGGGAGATCAAACAAAACAAAATATATATTGCCTACTAGAGAGAAATTGAAGCAAATGGGATGAGAAAGAAAAAATAAAGAAAATCGAAAGATAGAATCATCAAGGAACAATGAAACGAGCTAAGCCAACACCCAAAATATACAAAAACAAAAGTCAAAAAATTTCAGAGAGCATAAAAAAAGAAAGCCACAATATCATATAATTACCGAACTAACTAACCTTCAATGCCGGAATGGAAGATCCCAAAACCGAACCAAGACATGTAATTGTTGAGAGGGGTGAGATCGTACACGTTCAGCACCACCTGGGTCTCTCTGTTCTTGTCGTTCACATCGCATTCAGAGGTCGAATTCGAGGAGCTCTCTGACCCCATCTTCCACAACTAAGAAAAGAAGAAAAGAAATAGAAGGCCCCAAATACACCAAAAAGAAAAATTGTTGGCTTTTGTTTCCTTCTCAGGCCTCAGAGGGAAAGAAAGAGATATCAGAGATCTCTCTCCGGCCAGAGAGGGGGGAGGAGAAGAAAAAGGTTTGGGGACTTTTGAGGAATTAAAGCAAAAGAGGAACAGAAAAAGTGGCAAATGGAGAGAGAGAAGAGGGGACAAAGGTCCTTATGAGTTATGATTCAGTGCTCACAGCACCATAATAATGCTCTTCGAGTTGGGCTTATGATTGCCATCACCAACTAACCTTCTTCAATTCCAGAAAGATTAGATTACAACTTTCGATTTAACATTTGTTAACACTTTCCAGTTTCTGCAGTGCGTGGTTGCCCGTTAAAAATGTCAGAAGCGGCTCTTCAAAAATAAAATAATAAAATAATTTGCTTTTTGTTATGAAACTTAAAGAAAGGAACTACTATTGTAAAAGAGAAATAAGAAACTCTCTCTGAAACTCTTAAGAACTGAAACTTTCTTTCTCTCTATATTTTCTTATGAATTTCATTACAACTGAAGCCCCTATTTATAGGCTTTGAAATTACTATGCAAGTTACTATGCAAGTTACTATGCAAGTTACTATGCAAATTTAATATAATAGTGGTGGGGTCATTCACATTATTTAGTGGTGGGACAGGGGGCGGCTGCCGTCCCTCCACTAAATTCATTACACTCCCCCTTGAATGACCACTCATAAGGAATCTGCCTCGTTAAAACCTTGCCAAGTAAAAACCCAGTGGGAAGAAAAACCAATGGCGAAGGAAAAAGAGTACAGTCTTCTTATGTATCCACAAGTGCTTTAAGATTGCCTCATTAAAACCTTGCAGAGGAAAACCCAGTGGGACAAAACCTCAGCGAAGGAAAAAGAGTACAATCAGCACATTTACTCCCCCTGAAAAGTGCATGACAAAAGATCTTTGAGTCTTCGCATTCCAATGTTATGCACAATCTTCTTGAATGTGGAAGTTGGTAACGCCTTTGTGAATAAATCTGCCAGATTATCACTAGATCGTATCTGCTTGACATCAATTTCACCTTTCTCTTGAAGTTCATGAGTATAAAAGAATTTAGGTGAAATATGTTTAGTTCTATCACCTTTGATGTATCCTCCTCTGATTTGAGTGATACAAGCAGTATTATCTTCATATAAGATTGTTGGGCTATTATTGATCATAGGAAGTCCACACTTTTCCTGGATATGTTGAATAACTGATCTCAACCAAATACACTCTCGACTTGCTTCATGAATAGCAATGATTTCTGAGTGATTTGAAGAAGTAGCAGATAGTGTCTGCTTAACAGATCTCCATGATATGGCAGTATCTCCATAAGTAAATAAATATCCAGTTTGAGATCTACCTCTGTGTGGATCTGAAAGATAACCCGCATCTGCATACCCAATCAATTCTGGACTTGAACCACGTTGATAAAATAATCTCATATCAACCGTACCATGAAGGTAACGAAGGACATGTTTAATGCCATTCCAATGCCTTCGAGTTGGTGCAGAACTATATCTTGCAAGCAGATTAACTGAGAATGTAATATCTGGTTGAGTGCAATTTGCAAGATACATCAAAGCTCCAATTGCACTGAGATATGGTATTTCAGGACCAAGAATTTCTTCATCGTCATCACAAGGACGGAATGGATCTTTCTTCACATCAAGTGTTCGAACAATCATTGGAGTACTCAGAGGATGAGATTTGTCCATATAAAAATGCTTTAGGACTTTCTCAGTATACATGGACTGATGAATAAAAATTCCATTTGGCAAGTGCTCAAGCTGCAGGCCGAGACAAAGTTTTGTTTTGCCAAGATCTTTCATTTCAAATTCATTCTTTAAATATATAGCGGTTTTTGAGATCTCTTCAGGAGTTCCCACAATATTTAAATCATCAACATAAACCGCAATAATGACAAATCCGGATTCAGATTTCTTAATAAAAACACATGGGCATATAAGATTATTCTCAAATCCTTCTTTCAATAGATATTCGCTTAAGCGATTATACCACATGCGTCCGGATTGCTTCAACCCATATAAAGATCTTTGTAGTCTGATTGAGTACATATTTCTAGATGTACTTGTAGATGCTTCAGGCATCTTATATCTTTCAGGGATTTTCATATATATGTCATGGTCTAAGGATCCATATAAATATGCAGTGACCACATCCATCAACCGCATTTCTAATCCTTTTGTAACAACCAGACTAATCAAAAATCTAAATGTGATTGCATCCATAACGGGAGAGTATGTTTCTTCATAATCAATCCCGGGTTTCTGCAGGAAACCTTGTGCAACAAGCCGTGCTTTGTATCGCACAATTTCATTTTTCTCATTACGTTTTCGTACAAATACCCACTTATATCCAACAGGCATTACACCCTTTGGTGTTTAGACAACAGGTCCAAATACTTCTCGTTTCGCTAGCGAATTTAATTCAGCTTCAATAGCTGTTTTCCATTTTGGCCAATCATTTCTACGTCGACATTCTTCGACGCTTTTTGGCTCACTTTCTTCATTACTTCTGGTAATGTCAAGGGCCATTTTATATGAAAATATGTTGTCGACAACAGTTTTATTTCTATCCAGAATTTCTCCAGTTTTCATGAAATGTATTGAGATCTCATTATTTTCAGGTACCTGTTCCTCTTCAGGGGAAAACATTTCATGACACACCTCTTCAGAAGGTCCATTTTTAGGAGATTTATACTCTTCAAGATTTTCCTCTTCAGGAGGTTCTGGAATAGAAGATTTAAGCTCTTTAGGAGCATCAATTATATTTGTGGCCTGTATTGTGGGTACGTGTTCTTCAGGAACACCAAATTCATTTTGTATTCTTTTCCTTCTGGGAATTTTATCTTTTGCACCAATAGGTCTTCCACGCTTCAGGCGTATTTTAGATTCACCTATTGCTGTTTTGACAATTTGTCCTTCAGGGACTTCAATCCTTGCTGGAGCATTAACAGCAGGAATATAAGATTTTACTACACCTTTAGTGTCAGTAAATACATCCGGTAATTGATTTGCAACATTTTGCAAATGAATAATCCTCTGAACTTCCCTTTTACATTCATTTGTAGGAGGATCAAAATGAGACAAGGTCTTATTATCCCAAGTAATATCTTGTCGTGCTTCGGGCACCGACTTTTCTTTACCCATTAACGGAAAATTTGATTCGTCAAAATGACAATCTTCAAAACGTGCTTTAAACATATCCCCTGTAAGGGGTTCAAGGTATCTAATACTGGATGGAGAATCAAAACCAACATATATTCCAAGTCTACGTTGAGGACCCATTTTTGTACGTTGCGGAGGTGCAATTGGAACATATACAGCACATCCAAAAGTACGAAGATGAGAAATATTTGGTTGTTGACCAAATGCAAGCTGTAATGGAGAATATTTATGATATGCAGATGGTCTAATGCGAATTAGAGATGCTGCATGAAGTATAGCATGTCCCCAAACAAAAATAGGTAGTCTTGATTTCATAAGTAAAGGTCTAGCGATTAGTTGAAGCCTTTTGATCAAAGACTCAGCTAAACCGTTTTGTGTGTGTGTATGGGCAACAGGATGTTCAACATCTATTCCTATTGACATGCAATAATCATCAAAAACTTGAGATGAAAATTCACCTGCATTATCCAATCGAATGGTCTTAATTGGATACTCAGGAAATTGTGCTCGTAGTTTAATTATCTGAGCAAGAAGTCTAGCAAATGCAACATTTCTAGTGGAAAGAAGACAAACATGTGACCATCGACTAGATGCATCAATTAGAACCATAAAATATCTAAATGGTCCACTTGATGGATGAATAGGCCCACATATATCTCCGTGAATCCTTTGTAAAAAGGATGGAGATTCAACAATGATTTTTGAGGGAGATGGTCTAATAATTAACTTACCTTGAGAACATGCAGAGCACGGAAATTCATTGGGTAGAAATATCTTTTGATTCTTTAAGGGATGCCCATGCGAATTTTCAATAATTCGTCTCATCATTATAGAACCCGGATGTCCAAGGCGATCATGCCAAGTCATAAATACTTTAGGGTCAATGCACTTCTGGTGCATTACCACATATGATTCAATTGTTCTCATTTTTGTATAATACAATCCAGAACATAGAGCAGGCAGTTTTTCTAATACGAGCTTCTGGCCCGATACTGTTTTAGTAATAAGAAGATGCTCTTTACTGCCTTCATTGGTCGTTTCAATATGGTAATCATTACGACGTATATCTTTGAAACTCAATAAATTTCTTCTGGATTGTGAAGAGAATAGAGCATCATCAATACAAAATTTGGTGCCATTAGGCAACACAATATAAGCTCTTCCGGAGCCCTCAATTAAATCCGATGAACCTGATATGGTATGGACATAGGCTTTACTCAGTGTTAGATTTTGAAAATATTTCTTTTCTTTGAGAATTGTGTGAGTTGTAGCACTATCAGCTAGACATATATCTTTATCATTCAACTCAGAGATAAAATGCTCATCAATGTGATCCATGGTTCTACAAAGTATATAAAAACTTTTATTACAGATAGAAAGAAAATACATTAATTGAGTGGAACACTTCCATCTCCAATTAAGTGTTCAATACTACCATCAGGATGATTAAAGAAATCAGATACATCAAGATGAGTAACGTCTACATCTACTGAATCTAATAAATCATCTGATGGTTCTACTAAATTTGTTTCATGCACTTTATTCTTTCCTTTAACAGAAGCTTGATATAAATCAGCTAAGTGCCTGGCCGTACGACAGGTACGTGACCAATGTCCAGTCATTCCACATCTATGGCACACCTCTTCACTTTTCTTTGAAGAATTATTCTGGGGATTTTTACCCCTCTCTGAATTGTACCAATTCTGGTGATATGGTATATTATAATCCCTTTTAATGTTGTCACTCCTGAGACCAACATTTCTATAATTTCTCCTACCACGTCCACGTCCACGCCCCCGATTTCTTCTAAAGGATGCACCATTCACTTTTGGGAATGATGCAAACCTATTACCATTCACTTCAGGGAATGATATTGAGCCAGTAGGGCGTGTATTGTGGCTTTCTAATAAGAGCTCATTATTCTGCTCAGCTACTAGAAGACATGATATAAGTTCAGAATATTTCTTGAACTTTCTCTCTCGATACTGCTGCTGCAGGAGCACATTCGAGGCATGAAATGTAGTAAAAGTCTTCTCTAGCATATCTTCATCGGTGATTTTCTCACCGCATAATTTTAACACTGAGCTTATTTTAAAAAGTGCGGAATTATACTCACTAACACTTTGATAATCTTGCAACCTCAGGTGCATCCATTGAGAACGAGCTCTTGGGAGGATGACAGTCTTCTGGTGTTCATACCTCTCCCTTAAATTATTCCACAAAATATAGGGATCTTTTACAGTGAGATATTCAGTTTTCAATTTTTCATGAAGATGGTGGCGAAGGAAAATCATTGCTTTAGCACGTTCCTGCAGGGATGCTTGATTTCCTTCTTTAATAGTTTCTCCCAGGTTCATTGCATCAAGATGTATTTCAGCATCAAGTATCCAGGATAAATAATTTTTCCCAGATATATCAAGAGCAACAAATTCCAATTTTGTAAGATTTGCCATTTTCTACACATATAAATAATAAATATGCGTATCTCAGAAAATATATTTATAAATTCACACAAATAATCATCAATAAAATATATCAAAGATTTCAAATAATATATTGAAAAACTTACAGAAGAATAAGGCCACTAGCTTCAGAATTGGCAGAACCGTCGTGCTGATAACGTGTTATGAAACTTAAAGAAAGGAACTACTATTGTAAAAGAGAAATAAGAAACTCTCTCTGAAACTCTTAAGAACTGAAACTTTCTTTCTCTCTATATTTTCTTATGAATTTCATTACAACTGAAGCCCCTATTTATAGGCTTTGAAATTACTATGCAAGTTACTATGCAAGTCACTATGCAAGTTACTATGCAAGTTACTATGCAAGTTTAATATAATAGTGGTGGGGTCATTCACATTATTTAGTGGTGGGACAGGGGGCGGCTGCCGTCCCTCCACTAAATTCATTACACTTTTAAAATTTAAAGCTAGCTTTTATTTGGAATAAGTGGAGGGATAGACAGATGAATAATGGTGATTATGATATGTTTGTCTATTTTGCTTCTTAATTTGAACGTTTATATTATTAATTTTTTAAAATTTTTTTACTTACTAATTAAGAAAATATCTAATAAAATACTAATATGTTATAAAACTTAAAGAAAGGAACTACTATTGTAAAAGAGAAATAAGAAATTCTCTTGAAACTCTTAAGAACTGAAGCTTTCTTTCTCTCTCTATTTTTTCTTATGAATTTTATTACAACTGAAGCCCATATTTATAGGCGTTGAAATTACTATGCAAGTTACTATACAAGTCACTATGCACATTTAAAATAATAGTGGTGGGGTCATTCACATAATTTAGTGGTGGGCCAAGGGGGGCGGCTGCCGACTCCATTATAATCGTTTATAACACTCCCCCTTGAATGACCACCCATAAAGAATCTGCCTCGTTAAAACCTTGCCAAGTAAAAACCCAGTGGGAAGAAAAACCAATGGCGAAGGAAAAAGAGTACAGTCTTCTTATGTATCCACAAGTGCTTTAGGATTGCCTCATTAAAACCTTGCAGAGGAAAACCCAGTGGGACAAAACCTCAGCGAAGGAAAAAGAGTACAATCAGCACATTTACTCCCCCTGAAAAGTGCATGACAAAAGATCTTTGAGTCTTCGCATTCCAATGTTATGCACAATCTTCTTGAATGTGGAAGTTGGTAACGCCTTTGTGAATAAATCTGCCAGATTATCACTAGATCGTATCTGCTTGACATCAATTTCACTTTTTTCTTGAAGTTCATGAGTATAAAAGAATTTTGGTGAAATATGTTTGGTTCTGTCACCTTTGATATATCCTCCTCTGATTTGAGTGATACAAGCAGTATTATCTTCATATAAGATTGTTGGGCTATTATTGATCATGAGAAGTCCACACTTTTCCTGGATATGTTGAATAACTGATCTCAACCAAATACACTCTCGACTTGCTTCATGAATAGCAATGATTTCTGAGTGATTTGAAGAAGTAGCAGATAGTGTTTGCTTAACAGATCTCCATGATATGACAGTATCTCCATAAGTAAATAAATATCCAGTTTGAGATCTACCTCTATGTGGGTCTGAAAGATAACCTGCATCTGCATACCCAATCAATTCTGGACTTGAACCACGTTGATAAAATAATCCCATATCAACCGTACCATGAAGGTAACGAATGACATGTTTAATGCCATTCCAATGCCTTCGAGTTGGTGCAGAACTATATCTTGCAAGCAGATTAACTGAGAATGTAATATCTGGTCGAGTGCAATTTGCAAGATACATTAAAGCTCCAATTGCACTGAGATATGGTACTTCAGGACCAAGAATTTCTTCATCGTCATCATAAGGACGGAATGGATCTTTCTTCACATCAAGTGTTCGAACAATCATTGGAGTACTCAGGGGATGAGATTTGTCCATATAGAAATGCTTTAGGACTTTCTCAGTATACATGGACTGATGAATAAAAATTCCATTTGGCAAGTGCTCAAGCTGCAGGCCGAGACAAAGTTTTGTTTTGCCAAGATCTTTCATTTCAAATTCATTCTTTAAATATATAGCGGTTTTTGAGATCTCTTCAGGAGTTCCCACAATATTTAAATCATCAACATAAACCGCAATAATGACAAATCCGGATTCTGATTTCTTAATAAAAACACATGGGCATATAAGATTATTCTCAAATCCTTCTTTCAATAGATATTCGCTTAAGCGATTATACCACATGCGTCCGGATTGCTTCAACCCATATAAAGATCTTTGTAGTCTGATTGAGTACATATTTCTAGATGTACTTGTAGATGCTTCAGGCATCTTATATCCTTCAGGGATTTTCATATATATGTCATGGTCTAAGGATCCATATAAATATGCAGTGACCACATCCATCAACCGCATTTCTAATCCTTTTGTAACAACCAGACTAATCAAAAATCTAAATGTGATTGCATCCATAACGGGAGAGTATGTTTCTTCATAATCAATCCCGGGTTTCTGCAGGAAACCTTGTGCAACAAGCCGTGCTTTGTATCGCACAATTTCATTTTTCTCATTACGTTTTCGTACAAATACCCACTTATATCCAACAGGCATTACACCCTTTGGTGTTTAGACAACAGGTCCAAATACTTCTCGTTTTGCTATCGAATTTAATTCAGCTTCAATAGCTGTTTTCCATTTTGGCCAATCATTTCTACGTCGACATTCTTCGACGCTTTTTGACTCACTTTCTTCATTACTTCTAGTAATGTCAAGGGCCATTTTATATGAAAATATGTTGTCGACAACAGTTTTATTTCTATCCAGAATTTCTCCAGTTTTCATGAAATGTATTGAGATCTCATTATTTTCAGGTACCTGTTCCTCTTCAGGGGAAAACATTTCATGACACACCTCTTCAGAAGGTCTCTTTTTAGGAGATTTATACTCTTCAAGATTTTCCTCTTCAGGAGGTTCTGGAATAGAAGATTTAAGCTCTTTAGGAGCATCAATTATATTTGTGGCCTGTATTGTGGGTACGTGTTCTTCAGGAACACCAAATTCATTTTGTATTCTTTTCCTTCTGGGAATTTTGTCTTTTGCACCAATAGGTCTTCCATGCTTCAGGCGTATTTTAGATTCACCTATTGCTGTTTTGACAATTTGTCCTTCAGGGACTTCAATCCTTGCTGGAGTATTAACAGCAGGAATATAAGATTTTACTACACCTTTAGTGTCAGTAAATACATCCGGTAACTGATTTGCAACATTTTGCAAATGAATAATCCTTTGAACTTCCCGTTTACATTCATTTGTAGGAGGATCAAAATGAGACAGGGTCTTATTATCCCAAGTAATATCTTGTCGTGCTTCAGGCACCGACTTTTCTTTACCCATTAACGGAAAATTTGATTCGTCAAAATGACAATCCTCAAAACGTGCTTTAAACATATCCCCTGTAAGGGGTTCAAGGTATCTAATAATGGATGGAGAATCAAAACCAACATATATCCCAAGTCTACGTTGAGGGCCCATTTTTGTACGTTGTGGAGGTGCAATTGGAACATATACAGCACATCCAAAAGTACGAAGATGAGAAATATTTGGTTGTTGACCATATGCAAGCTGTAATGGAGAATATTTATGATATGCAGATGGTCTAATACGAATTAGAGATGCTGCATGAAGTATAGCATGTCCCCAAACAGAAATAGGTAGTCTTGATTTCATAAGTAAAGGTCTAGCGATTAGTTGAAGCCTTTTGATCAAAGACTCAGTTAAACCGTTTTGTGTGTGTGTATGGGCAACAGGATGTTCAACATCTATTCCTATTGACATGCAATAATCATCAAAAACTTGAGATGAAAATTCACCTGCATTATCCAATCGAATGGTCTTAATTGGATACTCAGGAAATTGTGCTCGTAGTTTAATTATCTGAGCAAGAAGTCTAGCAAATGCAACATTTCTAGTGGAAAGAAGACAAACATGTGACCATCGACTAGATGCATCAATTAGAACCATAAAATATCTAAATGGTCCACTTGATGGATAAATAGGCCCACATATATCTCCGTGAATCCTTTGTAAAAAGGACGGAGATTCAACAATGATTTTTGAGGGAGATGGTCTAATAATTAACTTATCTTGAGAACATGCAGAGCACGGAGATTCATTGGGTAGAAATATCTTTTGATTCTTTAAGGGATGCCCATGCGAATTTTCAATAATTCGTCTCATCATTATAGAACCCGGATGTCCAAGGCGATCATGCCAAGTCATAAATACTTTAGAGTCAATGCACTTCTGGTGCATTACCACATATGATTCAATTGTTCTCATTTTTGTATAATACAATCCAAAATATAGAGCAGACAGTTTTTCTAATACGAGCTTCTGGCCCGATACTGTTTTAGTAATAAGAAGATGCTCTTTACTGTCTTCATTGGTCGTTTCAATATGGTAATCATTACGACGTATATCTTTGAAACTCAATAAATTTCTTCTGGATTGTGAAGAGAATAGAGTATCATCAATACAAAATTTGGTGCCATTAGGCAACACAATATAAGCTCTTCCGGAGCCCTCAATTAAATCCGATGAACCTGATATGGTATGGACATAGGCTTTACTTAGTGTTAGATTTTGAAAATATTTCTTTTCTTTGAGAATTGTGTGAGTTGTAGCACTGTCAGCCAGACATATATCTTTATCATTCAACTCAGAGATAAAAAGCTCATCAATGTGATCCATGATTCTACAAAATATACAAAACTTTTATTATTGATAGAAAGAAAATACATTAATTGAGTGGAACACTTCCATCTCCAATTAAGTGTTCAATACTACCATCAGGATGATTAAAGAAATCAGATACATCAAGATGAGTAACATCTACATCTACTGAATCTAATAAATCATCTGATGGTTCTACTAAATTTGTTTCATGCACTTTATTCTTTCCTTTAACAGAAGCTTGATATAAATCAGCTAAGTGCCTGGCCGTACGATAGGTACGTGACCAATGTCCAGTCATTCCACATCTATGGCACACCTCTTCACTTTTCTTTGAAGAATTATTTTGAGGATTTTTACCCCTCTCTGAATTGTACCACTTCTGGTGATATGGTATATTATAATCCCTTTTAATGTTGTCACTCCTGGGACCAACATTTCTATAATTTCTCCTACCACGTCCACGCCTCCGATTTCTTCTAAAGGATGCACCATTCACTTCTGGGAATGATGCAAACCTATTACCATTCACTTCAGGGAATGATATTGAGCCAGTAGGGCGTGTATGGTGGCTTTCTAATAAGAGCTCATTATTCTGCTCAGCTACTAGAAGACATGATATAAGTTCAGAATATTTCTTGAACTTTCTCTCTCGATACTGCTGCTGCAGGAGCACATTCGAGGCATGAAATGTAGTAAAAGTCTTCTCTAGCATATCTTCATCGGTGATTTTCTCACCGCATAATTTTAATACTGAGCTTATTTTAAAAAGTGCGGAATTATACTCACTAACACTTTGATAATCTTGCAACCTCAAGTGCATCCATTGAGAACGAGCTCTTGGGAGGATGACAGTTTTCTGGTGTTCATACCTCTCCCTTAAATTATTCCACAAAATATAGGGATGTTTTACAGCGAGATATTCAGTTTTCAATTCTTCATGAAGATGGTGGCGAAGGAAAATCATTGCTTTAGCACGTTCCTGCAGGGATGCTTGATTTCCTTCTTTAATAGTTTCTCCCAGGTTCATTGCATCAAGATGTATTTCAGCATCAAGTATCCAGGATAAATAATTTTTCCCAGATATATCAAGAGCAACAAATTCCAATTTTGTAAGATTTGTCATTTTCTACACATATAAATAATAAATATGCGTATCTCAGAAAATATATTTATAAATTCACACAGATAATCATCAATAAAATATATCAAAGATTTCAAATAATATATTGAAAAACTTACAGAGGAATAAGGCCACTAGCTTCAGAATTGGCAGAACTGTCGTGCTGATAACGTGTTATAAAACTTAAAGAAATGAACTACTATTGTAAAAGAGAAATAAGAAATTCTCTTAAAACTCTTAAGAACTGAAGCTTTCTTTCTCTCTCTATTTTTTCTTATGAATTTCATTACAACTGAAGCCCATATTTATAGGCGTTGAAATTACTATGCAAGTTACTATGCAAGTTACTATGCAAGTCACTATGCAGATTTAAAATAATAGTGGTGGGGTCATTCACATAATTTAGTGGTGGGCCAAGGGGGCGGCTGCCGACTCCATTATAATCGTTTATAACATAATACTTTTTTTTATATATTTTTAAAACATAATAAAAAAGAATATAAATGAAAAAAAAATAAGAGTGGATTTTTTAAGGAGCATGCCCAGCAATGATTGCTGGTTGACATCTAGCATCACTCGTAGCCAAATATAAAACTTTCAAATCCGAGTGCTACTTCCATAAGACAGAGGTCCAACCACACATATTGAGCGACAACCGGGGAGATAGAGTACGTACATAAAACTACTGTTTTTACACACTATGCATGTTTGGCCAGGAAATGTCCCACTTGATTCCTTTCACGAGAGACATGTTGGGCATGCTTTTTAAGGAGCATTCCTTATGTTTTTCTTTCTCCACATAAAACTTCCAAATTGGAACAAAAATTCGAAAGAATTGAAGGCAAAACTATAAGTATATTAATTAAAGTCGCCATCGTCGAGTTTGAAATTCTAGATAGAGAGTCGATGATAACCCAGAAGAATGTGAGGATAACAAATAATAACATGATAACACTTTTTTTGTGATAAAAAGCTTCTTCAATCATTCATTCATAGAGAAAATAATCAAATTACATCAGACAAATGTCCAACCACACATACTAAGCAATAACTGGGGGGATAGAATACATACACAAAACTGCTGTTTTTATACTCCATGCATGTTTGGCTAGGAAATGTTCCACTTGATTCCCTTCACGAGGGACATGTTGCACTTGGTGCTCCTCAAACTGTAGTAGTAGCTTTTGAACCTCACACATGAGATTCCCCAAAGGCCATATCAAGGCCGAAGAGCTTCCACTAGTAACATATAGTCACTCTCAAGGATAATCTTCTTAAAACCCAATTGAAAGCTAAATTGCAAACCCCTCAACATGGCTAGCAGCTCGACAGACTCAACTTGTGCAACCTCATGTATAGTCATACTTAACCGCCATAGGAACCAACCTTAAGAATCCCTTAACACTCCTCACACCTGCTTTGTGATGATTATAAAATATAGCATCATCAACATTTAACTTGAAAAAATCCTGTGAAAGTGCATGCCAATATGCAGGTTATTTATGACAAGTGGACTCGGCTTGATTTGTAGTTCTAAACTGTAAACTCAAAGCATAGTTAATGACAAATTTAAGGGAGAAAACCAGTTTATCATTAATCAGTTATTTCGTTTGTAATAGAACCCTCAAGCAATGAGAAAGAAACGCTCTAATTGAGATGCATCACCCACTTGAAAAATTAATTTCGCCGATTCTCCAACATAATTCACATATTTAAAGTTCTTCTTAACAGGCATAGCAGCATACCAATGATTGCTTATGATGAGGCAGTAAATCAAAACATGGAGTAAGTCTTCACACTAGCATCCACAGTTATCACAATGAGCAGAGTTTAACGCATATCTGATAACCAGAACTTGTTTTGTTGGGAGTCCATCAATACATATTCTCCATGCAAAAATTTTTATCTTGTTGGAAACTTGCATCTTCTGTAAGGAGCACCATAGGTTTTTTTGTCTTTAGCAGTAGTAGAAGCAGTAGGACAATCCATAACAGCTTGGGAAGATAGGACTCTATATGCACTTCTCATGCTAGAGTTATCATTACGTACATGCCTCCAGATCCAAGTATTAGCATACCTCCCTAGACTTCATGCAATCTTCAAAATATCTACAATAATATTTGGAGGGAAGAGAGATCTAATCTGATCCACCCCCCACCACCCCGTATGGTTATTAATAAGCAAAGATACCGTATGAGTTAAACCGGATGTAACTAGAACTTCCATATCAAACTTCAATCCTTTATGACTCGAGACCCAGGTATCATTCTAGATCTGAGTGCTACTTCCATCACCAATGTGCATTAAACATCCCTCTAACAAAATCTGCT
Organism: Platycarya strobilacea; assembly: GCA_036898215.1. NCBI lineage: Eukaryota > Viridiplantae > Streptophyta > Magnoliopsida > Fagales > Juglandaceae > Platycarya > Platycarya strobilacea. The sequence goes on from CM072546.1 coordinate 51,443,130, forward strand.
TTGATACCCATATCTCTCCAAGCATACGAGAGACTAGAGCCTATTTGAACATCAAAGGAGCAACTAGGAAAGTACTTGGCCTTGTAAACCTTATGATAGTCCTCCAACTAGGTTCATAGAGAAATGCTCTCAACTCATTTCATCTCATCTTTCAATTTTATCAGTTGGATAGGGATAAAATCATAAACCTATAGCTTAACTAAGACGTCACAATTTCTTTTGACCTTGATAATAAATACAAAACCCATCTCTTTTACAGTATTCCCGAGATGGGGAGTTTCATAATGCCAGGCACATCCATCCACGCCCGGTTCTAGTCGATTCAAATTTCAAGCACCAATAGACCAACGTTATGAACATGGATGGATAATAGGACCTTAGCTACAGCCAAGAAGGGAACTTGGCTGCAGCCCAAGTACTGCCAAGAATGAAAATATTTATTACACGCTTCATTGTTCAAAGAGACTTTTATCTAAATGCAGCACAAAGAAAAATGATGGAAAGCTTCTAGGGAAAGAAATGTGGTTCTCAATTAAAAGCTTTTCTATAGATTACAATTTCTTTTAGCAACACTCCCAACTTTAATCAACAAAACTGTCCCACGTCCAGTGGAACAGAATTCCGATACACATGTGGAAGAACTTCCAACTCGTCTTCCCTTCTGTCCACCTGAAAAACACAACAGAAGCAATTAGGATGAATACATTGGTCACACTATCAATGATAAGGAGAATAATTGGCAGCTATAGTTCACGGATTTAAAGCAATACTTTGGAAACCTTGAAACAAAAACAGTGAAACAGTGCCCACAAAGTTCTGCAATTATGGCTCCTCGTCTGGAGTTGTCCTCCGCCACAAACGACGCCTCCAAGGAACTGAGCCACCATCAGATGAGTCATTGTCCTCGTCTCGGGAAGAAGAACCAGTTTCACCATCATAGCTCTCCCCCCAAAGTCTGCTAGATCTCCTTCTAATTTGTGCTCTGGTTCTTGAACTACCAGACCAGCTGCCGCTTCTTGGACTAGAACCAGGTCGAAAAACCCGAATGAGAAAGAAAACAGTCAGCCAACCCCCATCATCAATGGGCAAAATGTTGTCATCACCCCTCTCCTCTCCAAATGAAGATTGCAGTGTGCTGAGCAAGTCTCCAAGATCCCTCTGTCGCTCCAACCTCCTCCAACTACGCTGTCGCTCTGGGTCAGCCTCTGATGGGCGCACAAGGGGGTGCTCAAGCCTAGCATGCTTCCTGAGATCTGTATAGGTGCCAGTGAAAGTACATGTCTCGCAGGAGCAGCTCCTTAATTTCGCATTCATGAAATGACGAGCAGGCTCAACAACAATCCATTCTTGTATCTGTCCACGACATAGAGGGCACACTAACTTTGGTTGCTCATGATTCTCACAAGAAATGAGATGCAAAGGGGGGTGCACTTCCTCACTTCTTTCTTCTTGCACCTCAGTAACTGTTAATTCTGATGTCTCATTAGGAGACAAGGGAGTGGCTGAAGGTTGAGTGTCATCAGGTCCCGTCATTGTTGATGAGGTTTCTAAAAATGACTTTCGGAACTGATCAAGACAGTTTGAGTGGCGGTAGCTAGTATCACACATGTATGGCCGGCATCCCTTCTCACGTGATGAGCAGATTAGCAGAACTGCATTGTGAGGATGTTCCATGCAGACAGGGCACCTAGCTTCTTCCCATTCCTTTAAGTTTTCCTTCGTTTCTAAAGGAATTCTTGGTGACGATCGCCTAGCACAACTAGAACTGCATGAAAAAGGAGATGCCCTGTACACATCACGAGACATTGAACGGTCTCTTCTCTCCTTTGGCATGTTGAAAAAACTTGAGAAGAAGTCAGCACCTCCAAAAAGCAGCGGAATTATAGAAAACTACAAAAAAGTGGACATCGAAATAAGTAACTACAGCACTTGGCACCTAAAAAGTATTTAAGGTTTTGTGCAATGCTGGTACAGGCAAAAAGTACCAGTTAAACATTATAACTCAACCTAAAGTACAAATGATCTGAACGTTCACCTGAATAAACACATGCTGTGTTTGCAAAATTGCAGAGGTTTATGAAATATACTTTTTTATTGGCACCATATGTTTGGGAACAACATTCCGACTAATCCCAAGGGGGTGCATAGGCCCTCAACAAAGAGATTTTCACAAGTGCACATTGGGTAATTCAAGGAGAAACCCCCCTTGCCCTAGTCCTATAGCCACTAGAGATTGTTTGCACCCAGTGAGATTCGAACAAACAAAAGCTTATATGGAATTTGCAAATATCTAAGCAATTTATTGATATCCATGGATAATCAATAACCCCACCTTCCATTCAAATTCATAGATATCATGACGAACTGCAGCAGAAAGTTTTAATGTGTAAAACCTTGGAACAAAATAAATTGCTCAGAAATATGTCAAGGGAAAGAATATATGTCAAGCAGACTAAGTGCCCAGAATGCACTAGCAAAATCTGAGATGCCTACATCCTATTGAATGGTCCTGCTATTTAAAACAGGGTACAACCTTGTCTATATCACAACATAAATAAATTACAGTAGCCTTCTTACAAACAAAACATTGGATTTGCATTTTCTCAGAATACTTAAACAATACGTGGTGGGTAGAATGATAAGATGAACTATATGAAGACTACACAACTCAACAAGCCTTATAACCAGCTTTCTTGAGATGAGTCAAACATTTTACCACCGCCTAAATCCACATCCTCAGCTACACCATTGCCATCACTGGCATCCTCCTGAACCTTCTACCTAAGGTTTGTTACCATATTGACATTGGGGAAATCTTGGGGTAATAGATTTGAAGTCTTTCTTCAGTGCCCCCCATCTTCGTTTGTTAATATTGACATTTCAGAAAAAAAAAAAAAATTGTCTAAAAGTTCACAGGCGACTAAATGTACCCATTAAATTGTGTCCAACAGATGAAACTACCAACCTACACTTGAGAAGTGAAGAATCAATATGAGAGAGAGAGAGAGAGAGAGAGAGAGGGAGAGAGAGAGAGTTGAACTAAAACGAAGATGGAGAATTTATATCCTTTCTCCATGCTTGAGGGTGGCAGAATTTGAAGAATCTCCAAAACTTCTGAAGTTATAGGCTTTAGAGAGTATCTGTTAGCACGAATCCGAATTGACTTAATTAACATGGGCAACATGAACATCTTAAAGCTTCAACGATTCCAATAATATCTATCAGAAAGCTATCGCCTCATTGGCACAACCGCGAAGAACGGTACCCTTTTATGAATAAAATCGTAAATGCTAGGTTTTCAAAGTTGTAGAATTTCTGTAATTTTATTTTAACCCGGCATATGGAAAAACTGTGCTGTAAAACTCAATCTACGACCAGATGATTGCAAACAGTGTTCTCTGCTATTAATCAGAACCATCCTTTATCGCGTAATAGTTTTTAGGGGATTAAAAAGAAAAAAAAAAAAGAACCAGTATCAAGCAAAGAATTAACTATTATTTGCATAAATTGAGCTCATACAAAGCAAGACAGATAAAGTTCACAACAAAGTGATATCTACAACCCATTCTCCGCACATCCTCAGCTAAACAACCAGCTCAAAACCCAAATTATAATATTTCCTAAACACAGCCACCTGAAAAAAATCCCCAACTCCCAAACCCCAATCTATACAAAGTTTGAAAACCGAATCAAAGTACATCATCGGCCCGCCAAATAATCCGATCCGTACATACAACCATCCCGCAGATGCACCAAAAATAAAGACTCGCAGATCCGATTACAATCGAACCCGGAGCTGGTATAAAATCAGAGATTGTATAGTAGATTTACCAGAAGTCCGAGAAGTCGATGGAAGAACTAAATCTTCTCGGATTCTCTAGGAACAAACACTTCCTGATACAGATTCGAATCGTTTCGGTAAGGAACCCTAAGAGAGAAAGAGGGAGAGAGAGAGAGAGAGACCGAGAGGCGAATTTTCAGGAACGCTGAGAGGAATATAGAGGCAACTTACTTAAAGGTCTGACCTGACGTGGACAAAACGGGTTCGCTTGTGCTATTTATAAAAATACTTTTATTATTTATTTATGTTTTAATTAAAACGTTTATTATTTGACGTCGGCCGCCGTTTTGGCCTATTTGAAATGAAGGCCTATTCAAGTTTTCTTTTTAAAAAGGAAAAACAAAATTCGCCCGTTATTTATTATTATATTGTGTTTTGGTGTATTTGGTACCTAATATTAACCATTCAACATGGAAACTTCTTTAGAAATTTTGGGGTTCGATTTGCCTTATTTTGGGATTCGAACTCGTTACAAAACCAGTTCATATTATCAAGATTATCTCCTTTTGGCGACCCTTAGTTATCGAGGGCGTTACCACTCATATCAATGAGACAGTCTCCCTCTAACGACCCTCAGTTATTGAGAGCGTCATCGCCTATATCATTAGGACCGCCTCCCTCTAACGACCTCATCCCTATGACGGTGACCCTTGGGGACTTCCCACCTTCTCTCGACAGCCTAAAATCTGAAATAAGTTTATTTAGGTGAGGTCGCTTAAGAGAGGTGGTCCCGATAGTATGGGTGGTGACGCTCTCGGTAGCCGATGGCTGCTCCGTCTGGGCTGAAGCCTCCCTATCCCTCATGTGAAATCATCTTTATTTTATTTTTTTATTATATTTTTTTTATTTTATTTTTTTATTATGTTATTTATTGTATTTTCTAAATTTTATTTTTTTATTGTATTTTTATTATATTTTTATTGGAGACTGATTTTGTAGGGAGTTCGGTCAGACTAAACCCCAGCATCTCCCTAAAGAATATTGTGTGTATGAAGAGTCTTTAAATGGCGGTATATGCAAACTTATATAATTATATTTATTTATTTAAATTATAATAATATTTTTCTAAAACTATATTTTTTGTATCTTATTTTCATATATTAATGAGATTATACATATATTCCTCTATTCAAAACTATAAATAAAATTTTTTGTGTAAGAAATACCATTTAAGTCTGGTTTAGATTGAAAGATAAGATGAGATGAGTTCAGATGAATTTTGAAAGTTGAATAAAATCTTATTTTTTAATATTATTATTGTATTAAAATTAAAAAAAATTGAATTGAGTTTTGAAAATATTAAATTATTTATTATATTTTATATAAAATTAAAAAAAATATAATAATAAATTTAAGATAAATTGAAATAAGATAAACTTATTCTCAAATCCAAACCGGATCATTATGCATCCACAGACTGCCAAGAATGGTTTTAAAACAAAATTTTTGAAACAACAAAAGCTTTTAGGATACTCATTTAATATACAGCTCCGAGTCTACTAACAAAAGACAATTATAAAAGAATAAGTCTTTTATGTCCATTTTATTTACACATATTTTTAACACTATATGTATTTTAATTTTTTCTTTATTTAATAATTAAGGAAGTGATTATAAATGTATTAATATATATATATTTAAAAAAATATTTTAAAATGATAAAAAGTAAAATAAAACTTTTTTGATTGGGCAATAAGCTCCAATGATCAATATGGGACGACATGATAGCATGCTCCATCTTAAAATTTACCATATCAGTGAGTGTGATTAGAAAATAACAAGATTTAATATAAGTTTTGTGGACAAGTTTAAATATGTTTTATCTATGAGTATTATTGCCATTATGCCTTTTTAATTTGTCTACTTAGTGTATTTTTTACTTTTTAGGGTAAATTATATTTTTTTAACTCTTTTTTTAAAAATATTTTCTAAACATATTTTAATATTTTTAAAAGATAAAAAAAAAACACTGATACACTATATTCACTTTCTTAATGATTAAAAAAAATTAAATACATAAACAATTAAAATAAAAAAGTAAAATGAAATAACATAATAACATTATTCAGCTTTGTCTATATCTCAAATGCCTTTCATTCTTGTCTGACAAAATCTTGTAACTTTAGGTTCATTTTCAAACTCACAAGCCTCAAGGCCAACTGTCAGAGATTAGAATATAGATCAGAATTAAACAAAACTATATAGCTCTTATTTTCACAAACATCAACTTCTGACTATACACTCCCTATAACACCAGTTTCTGAAAAATTAACAACTGGCTTGATTTACCCTAAGGAAGAGTTACCTCAGACCAGACATAACTTTAGACGGATGTAATCGTTTTTTGTCCGGTTTAGTGCGAAATTCGGAATCCGGGTGCATTTGGACGGTTAATGAAATCCGGATCAGGTTATGGATCCGGTCTTATTACCCGGTGACTCACGGCATGCCATTGCCAACAACTCGTTAACGGTGATGATCCTAGAATATTTACAAAATCGCAAAACCTTGCTAATTGTTGTTATCTTTAATGTTCATGGCTGCTGACATGGTGCTTAATTAGCTCCTTTGCAATCTCCGGAAAGGCATGCCGAGAGTCGGGATCAGATGAACCTCTTCATTAATGATCTCCAAGTGGGGCCACACCAGCTTGGAATTTCAGGTCGCAGGTTGCATTTTTAATTATACCATCTGAAATTTATCCAGCACATTTTAGTCAGCTTTGATTGATGTGGAATATGTGTTCTCAGTCTGGGTGGCAATTATAGCGTAATTTCTTATATATTCAAACGCTTGATGCATTATAACTCCCAGTCTAAGTCAATCTATTATCATTAAAAACCTTTAGTCATGACATGGAATTTGAAGACCTGGTCTCATACCATCTTAAAATATATATATATACTAGAAATGACGTGTAAAGTATATTTATTTAATTTAATTTTAATAAAATTTTAATAATTATTCATAATTAAATAGATGATAAATAATTATACGTTTTCATATATTATAAAAATATTAATAAAAATAATAAAATAATCTCATAAATAAACATAACATATAGTTTTATTAAATTTGTTTGAAATAATTTTGATTAAAATTTTAATAAAAGGTTAGTTCAAGATATGATATTTTTTTAATTTCAAGATGATAATTTAATATTTGTATTATTTTTTACGATCTTAAGACAGAGGACATTAAAATATCTATGTTTTTTTTAGTTATGTGATTATTTTTAAGAAATAATATGAGTTTTTTGAAAAAATAAATTATATAGTTTATAATTTATAATTTATATAAGAATGTTATATTATAATTTATAATTTATAATTATAATTTATATAAATTTATTTAATCATATATATTTCAATTAAATATCAAACATATAATATTAATTATATTTATTGCTTATTATTTCCAATTTAATATAATTATAATAAATTATATATACCGTATATTAATTATATATACCGTATTTATAGTTAATTTAATGAATAATGCATTCATTTTAAAATTATAAATTATTTTTAAAAAAATTAAATTATTAATTATATAATAGGAATAATATTTTCATGAATAAAATTAAATTCTCAAACGTATAAGTTGTTAAGAATAGTTTATTTCTATATATATTATTATATTTATATATTCTATACTATTATTATGTCATTCTATATTATTATTATTATTCTATATTTATTTTACATAAAATAAAAAATATGTCCTAAGTAGGAATTTTAAAATAGAAATTTCTAGCATTATTTATGAGCTTAATGAATTGTGTTTAAAGTATTAAGTGATATTAATAGATGTTAAATGAGTTTTTTATGGAAAGTCTACTATTGTAGAAAGTTGAAGAGGTAAAATTAATTTTAATACCAAGAATATTATTTCAGTGAATAAATTTAATAAATTGTGTTTAAAACGGTAATTCTCATTACATGCAGTATTCATTTTAACAGAAACTGACGGAAAGTGTTAATTTTAACGGAGAAATAAGAATTTCTGTTAAAACAAAAATTTTCGTTAGATAGCCACTTTATATATATAAAGATATATTTTATCAAAAAATGTAGCTTAATAATTAAGAAAGTATTTTTTAAAAATATTGTAATTTTTTTTAAAATATTTAAAAACATTAAAAAAATTAATGAAAAAAATCTAAAAAAAATAAATAAATTTTACTCTATTCGATAGAATTTGAATTACATCTCTCGGGAGATATAGCATCCCTCTCTTAAAAATGAAGCATCTCAATTATCATTAAAAATAAGAGTTGGAGATATCCACAATCCATCAAGGTTTTCGAATTAAAAAGTTACCTATTATTTCCTCTGAAAGCAAGTTTGTATAGGTTTCCTCCCCCGTCAAGACTTTCCACATGTATTCCAAATGAGTAGACATCAACCTAAAGGATTGATGGTAGATTTTTCAGTAAAAACAATGAAAGTTTCTGAGAAGACTGTGGAGCATAGACCGAGTTTAACAACAAAGAAAGGCAGACCAGATAAGAAATTCTGATCAAAACTAACAAAATCAGAAGATTACCCTACACACTGGTCGATGAAGGTCCTTCATATTCATAAGTTAGTTGTGAGATTTTAAATCAAAGTGGACAGACAATATTTTTCCCATGTATATATTCCATACCAAAGGCTTCATTCATTGCTATGATTAGCCTCTTCCTACGATCAATTGTCCTGTGATTATGCACCGCAATTTCTAGGGATACAACTGCATATGTTAGCCTTCGGTACAAAGCGACCCAATATATTTGGTGGTTTAAAGCGATTATTAAGTATATTATGTTTTAATTTAAAAATAATAATATTTTATAACAAAAATAATATTTAGCTCTCTTAATTCATCCTATTTCATTAGATCTAGGATGTGATAATGTTTCAAAAGATGAACTGGATATAGAGAGTTCTAATAAAATTTCATTCCTGAACAAAAATCTATTATTTGATTTATTTCATCTAGTTTGTGATCGGAACAGAGGGGTACACGTTACACCACAATTTTGAATCAGAAGAAAAATTTCAAGAAATGACAGATATATTCACTCTATCAATAACTGAGTCGGATCTGGCGAATCATAAGAGATTTATTCTTTCTACTTATTCCTGCAGATTATATAAAAAACAATTATTAAATGAGGTATTCAAATCTAGGGATAAATCGAAAAATAAATATTTATTGATTCTACCTTCTATTTTTTATGAAGAGAATGAATCATTTTATTGAAAGATCAAAAAAAAAATGGGTCCGGACCTCCCATATTAAATAATGAAATTGTATTGAAGATTTTGAGATGCAAAATAAATATTAAAATTATTTTTACTAATAATATCTATAAGCAATATAAAAACTTGAAAGAAAATATAAATTTTCTATAAATAGAATATACTTCTTTATAACTTAAATACTTATTTTTGTTTTAAGAAATATATACTTCCTTTAATACTTAATTTTGAAAACAAATAAAGTCATCAATATCAAAATACACATCATTTTGATATTTTTATTCCAATTTCACTATTGCCTGAAAATTTAGTACATTTTGAATAAAATCTTTTATATTTATTTGTTGTTTTACTAATTTTTTTCATTTAATAATGATTTTATTTTAGGCAAAATGTTTCCCATCTTATATACTAACCAATATTTTCTACATATATATTTTTTTGTGGGGCTACTTAAGTTGGGGGGGTCTTAGACTATGACCTTAGTTGCCTACCCTTTGAGCACCCCGCTTAGGTGAGCTACTAGCAATATGTAATATTGCTCCATTTGATTCAATCTACTTTAGTAACAGATACAGAATGTATAAGTAGACATATGAGGTTTTCATACCCCTTCGAAGATATACCCCAAAGTGCCTAGTCCCACGACTCATACTTGATGATGGTAAGTATATTTTTTATAAGACTTTTATTAATGAGAAAGGTACGGTCCAAGTGCATAGAAAGTATATATTAAAAACACCTAGGTAGAAAGAGTAGAAAGATCCGAAAAATCCAAGAGACTACAGCTGGCAGAAATAAAATTGGGACTGCTACCATCCAATGTTACCTAGGATTTGCATTATTCCTGAAGACTTTCACACGTTAGGTTGGGCCAAAGACCCACATTGAATAGTAATCAATAAATATTGTCGACTTTTAGAAAGGTTATATGGCTCCGCTTGGTTGTCAAAATATATTCACTATCCTCTATTTTAAATTTATTTCATTATTTAAATACATAAATTTAACTCAATTCAAACAAAATTCGGTAAACTCAACTCTACTGTAGCAATACTGTAGCTTCAGTTCTTAACAAGACTTGTAACAACTTTTCGGTTTGATTTTTTTTTTTCTTGTACGCTACTCTCTCTCTCTCTCTCTGTGTATAAGAAGCAATTAAAACATTTAACACTTTCACACTTTAGCTTTTGCGAATCGTGGGCGCGTAAGAGACAAATGACAGATGATGAGTCATAAATTTATATTTTTTTATAAATTTATCTCTACTCATCTAATTATATAAATAAATTTTAAACTCATTTAAATAAATTTTACAAAATACACTCAACTATTTCAGTTTACTATTATTTATAAAAAAATTCAACTCAATTCAACTTACTTCAACATTCACGATGATATGTCTAAATAACTTATTGTTTCACACTAAATAGTCAAATTAAATGAATTATAGTTTGAGTTTTCCCGACCAATCCCTTCATAAAAAGCAGCTTGTTACCTCTGGTGGCAGTGGTCGACGCCACCCATGCCATTGGGATCGGCTCTTTCTGATTATCCCTTCCCTAAGACGGCGACTCCCAGCGACCTCCAACCTTCCCCTAGTAGTCTTAAACCTGAAATGAATCTATTAAGGTCGCCGGAGGGAGTCGGTCCCGATGGCATGGGCGGTGTCAACCACCGCCACCGACGGCGGAGGGCTAGACTGAATCGAACTCCTCCTATAAATTCATTTTCATTTTATTTTTTATTGTGTTTTTATTATATTTTTTATTATGTTTTTATTATTTTATTATTTTATTGTATTTTTAAAATTTTATTTTCTTATTGTATTTTTAAAAAATTTTTATTATATTTTTATAAGAATTATAGAAGGAGACTGTTTTTTACACTTGAAACAGCCAGACCAGCCTCCAACATCACTCTTATAATTTTTACCATTTTTTATAGGCAGTTAAGGTTATACCGTTAAAACAAGATCAACCCCATACTGATCTTTTCTTCGTAAAACTAGGTTTGGGAACCTGCAAAGTAGAAGATAAAACAATAATTCGGCTCAGGTAGTATACAAGACTTCATTCCTCAAATTTCAACCACACTACTGTTAACATTATTGTTCCCTGGCACGCATCATCTTTAAGGTTATGTTGTCTTAAACCTATCAACTTGTATATATGCATACAATTTCCTTCTTGTAATAGTTTTAATTAGGGGGACTTCAGTTCAGTCAGTTCTAAGAGAGTTTGATGGCCAGATCGAACCTATTCGGTCTAGGATTTTTCTAGTCTGGACCAGACTAAATACTCCATAGGATCGAACCAAATCGGTAATTTTCAGTCCAGTCAATCCAGTCGATCTTTATACTATAACTTTTTATAAATATACTATTTTTATATTATAACTCTTGTAATATGTTTATATTAATATATACTAATACTATATATTATAGTTAATATTTTTACATTAAAAAATTTAATAATACTTTGATACTAAATAATATATAAATAATATACATTATATAATTAATTATATATAACTATAATTATATAAATAATATAAATATATATTGTATAATTCATTCGATTTGGTCCAAATCAAAAAACTTTTGGACCGAATGTCTTTTGATCCTATAATATTTGAATCGAGACCAACCAAATCTAATTTTGATTTGATCCGATCCGATCTAAAGTGGTTGGTCTGGTCAGTTTTTTTAATCCGGACCGACCAAATCTCTTCCCCAGTTTTAACAGATTAATCTTTAGTTTATAACTTACCAAAACGGTGTATGTTACAACCCACACCAACAAGCACTCGATACAACGCTGCAAACAAGGCCCATAAACCTTCATCCCCCTTTTATTGAAACGCCGCGTTTAACCCTACTCAACTCCCAACAGTGCCGTTTTGAAATCCTCAACTTCCCTTAACCCCCTGTTCGCAGAAGGCAGAAGCCACTTCAGTAATTAGTTCCCTTCTACAATTCATCTCTTCAATTCGTATCTTCTTTTCCCAAATTTAGGGATTTAACATCTGCACAATCGCTGCCCTCGCTCAGAGGCTTCGCTGTCTCACAATTGTCTCTGCCAAAGGCTATAAAATGAAGATCCACAAGGTTTCCCTCTCTCTCTCTCTCTCTCTCTCTCTCTCTCTCTCGGTTTAGTTCGTTCCTGTTTGGTTACTGAGAAAACTTGGGAGAATAGAGGAAAGGAACGTTTTGAAGCTTTTATCCTTCTGTGTTATGTAAAATATATGGAATGCGCAAGTCCCATAGTGATAAATGGGTTTCAAATGCCATGGAATCTGGAGTTACAAATGAAATTTGGGTCACGGGTGATTAAAACCAAGGTCACAGACCGAGGCCGAAAATGGGTGATTATTCATGTTCATGTTTGTTCGTTTAATCTTCTCTCGGTCTCTCTCTCTCTTAAATGTTCTTGACCTGGGATTCGGTCCCCTGTTATTGGAGAATGAAGTAATTATAATAAAAGTAGTCTGAGTAGATGAGAATTAGCATCCAGATTTAAAACATTGATGGTTTATGTTTTTAGTCTTTCAAGGAAAATGCTGCTAAGCTTCACTTGCAATTATTTATTTGACAAATACCAGATTCTTTGTTTTGACAAATACCCATAATAGGGTTATAGATTCTAATACGCATGCTTAGTAAAATCTGAGTGGTACGTATGCTTCAATACAGGTTTTTTTTTTCTTGATGAAAATAAGTGAAGTCATTATTATTGATGTTTAAAGATTCTCTGCTGAAGTTTGGTTTATTTTTTATTTTTTAAATCCTCTTTTGCTGCTGTTTTTGCCATAATTTCTCGAGTGAACACGGTAATTACTGATTCTGGAAGCTTTTATTCTTTCGTTTTTCATTTTCTTAGAAAGCATTTAAATGTTTATATTGGTGATGATCCTGTAGTTGGCAGTTTCATTAAGGTTTTCTGCAGTCAGGGCACATACGAGTATAATTTATATGCAAATGGTCCATTTAAGTATTTTCTTCTTCTTCTCTTTTCTTTGTGAAAATTAGGAAACTGGAATTTTATCTATATTTTATCTCTTGCAGGACTGAAAGTAGCACGAGCTTTGGATGGTTTTTCATTTTTTATGCAGTAAACTTCTTGCATTTCTTCCATAGTTTTTCCATTCAATTTGAGGATTGAAAGATATTTAATTTTTTATCACAAGTCCACATAGGCCTGTTCATCCGAAATTTAATTAAACCTCTTGAATGAAAATATCAAAATTATTAAAAAATAAAAAAAATTTCAAAATCGGGCTAGACAAAACCTGGCCCGGATAAACAGGCCTATGTCCACATTGGCTTTAAAGGAAAATCTTTCACTTATGTTCTTTTCAAAGGGATTAGTCATAACCAGAAGGAGGATCACAATAATAAAATATCTTTGGTGGAGAAATATTAAAATATGCCATTGGCTTGTATTTTGTTCTTGCACGCATTTTTTCAACATTATTTAGATCTTTCTTCTAAAAATTTGAATTGGCTATGAAGTTTAAAAAAAAAAGTAAATCTAAAAAAAAATTACACAAAAGAATTATAAAAAAGCTATTTAAAAACCTTTAAAAAAAGTTTGTACATAAAAGGCCTAGAGTATTGAATTTTACACTTTTTTTTTAATAAACATAAAAGCCTAAAAAAGGTCTTTTAAAGAGTTAATAAGATTTTTTTTATAAAAAAAAAGAAAAAGAAAAAGAAAAATGGTATAATCCGGATATCTATTACAATCTGGATATCCAGGTATAATCCGGATATCTGAGTATAATCCGGATATTTTGGTAAGAACCGGATATCCACTCGGGTTTGACCATTTTGAAAATCTAGATACGGATCAGGGTATTTTTTGATATATGGATATGTAAACGGACGCACACCCTTAAATTTACAAAGATTAGATTATCATTGATTCATTAACCCCTTTGCCCATTCTCTTTGATTCTCTCCGTCCATGTCTGTTTCAGCTCCAACTGTTTGAATAAGTGCCTCAAGAACAAAAAGACAAAATAAAAAAAATGATACAAAGCCACTGCCCTGTTGGTCGCCTTTGTATGACCCTGTTGCCATCAACCCTTGCCTTTGCCCTACTTGCGATGGAAACAGGTTAGTCTATAATTTTTCTTTTATTTTCTGCCTTTTCATATATTTTGTTACCTTTTTTTATGCTCATTTTCAAGCGCTTGCCATTTAATTTCGTTTACAGCTCTCTGAAACCAAATAAACAGCTGATGAAACCAACACAATATTTGTTAGTGGAATTTGCTTAAAAATTTATTTTGGTATGCAAATTGGAACAATGAAGCTCTAGTTTCTTTTTTCAAACCCCGCCTGTTTGCCTGGAAGGCATGATGGTCCTTAAAAAAAAAAAAATCCCATTTTATTTGATAGCTTGTTTTCAGAAAGTGTTTAGTTTTTGAGTTGCTATCATGTGTGGCTTATGTGTTGTTTCCACAATTTTCTGCTTCACAGGGTACAACGTTGTCTTAATTGTCTAGGGAAGGGCTATGATTGACATGCTTGAGAGAGAGGCAGTCTAGAATTTTGCGAGTGAGTTGTATTTGCTGATGTTGGAGACCACATTTTGTGTTTCATTCAATTGCAAATAAGCTTATTCTTCTTTCGATCAATCATTGGTGCTTCAACTTGACTTCTATGAGTCATATTACCAATTATTCATCAGAGAAGTGTGTCATGTTGTCCCCAAGTAACCCTAGCTTTGAACATCTTATCCTCGTTGTATCTTTTAAAAGTGTCTCAAGCTCCCAGTTAGAGAGAATACTATTGTATTTGGTATATGTTGTTATTGCCTTCACGGATACATGCGCTAGTTATGTTTCTGAAGAATGCCAAGGCATGGATCACAATACACTTGGAAGTGAATTGCGCAACATTTTGCCTCGATTCCTTTTACCCAAAAAAAAAAAAGCTATTAGGCTTCTTTGAATTGCCTCGATTCCTCGAAGTTCTACTAATGAAGAAAGTGGTGGGATTCGTATAGGCTTTCAATGTATATGTATTTTAATAGAAGAAATTAATGACAAGTCCTATATATTGACTTGTGATGTAAAGGATGACAAATAAATTTTTTCTTGCTGAAATATGACCAATGTGGAAGAAATGTATGGTTGTGTATTTGTTTCGACAAAAGACAATGACGTCATTCCCTCGGTTCAGCCTGTGAAGATTCACATCTTCTATCAGATCTCCTCGTCCATTGACTTTTGCATGTTTTCCCCTTTTCTGGGGAAGCGATGACTTGGGCTTGCGTGTATCTGTTTGAGTGTATTAATTTGACCGTAGTCCACTTGAGGGCGGGGGGCCATCGCCTAGCCACCCAAAATTTTATAAAATTATGAAATAATTTATAAATTTTATTAATATTTTATATATATTGAAAATGGCCTCCCCAATAAATTTATAATTTTTATATGTTTTTTAAACTTTTTAAAAATTTTCATATATCTAGAAATGTCTCCAATTTTTTATAATCCTAAAATTCTGTTTAATTTATATATATCATATATTTTCTAGGATGTGATTTCTCTAAAATTAAAATTAAAATTAAAATTAAGTTTAGAAAAAATAATATACTTATTAACATGATTTCAAAATTTTTTATTATACAATCTTGGGTTTCTTAATATAAGAAACATAAAATCTAAAGTGTAAATATGAGAAAAATTATTTAAAATTGATGATTTATATGAAAAAATAGTTTTTAGTTATGTTTTTATGATTTTTCAATTTTTTTTAATTTTAATAAGAGAAATGATGTTTATAATTCTACGATCAAGTGCAAGCCTGATCCATTTTATTTGAAAAAATTAAGTAAATTGAAGACTCATATGAAAAAAGAATTATTTTTTAATAGTAAATTTTACTTTTTATTAAATGGAGGGTGTAGACTTTGCACATCTTAAAATTATATTTAGTATTATTCTTTATATAAATATATTACACAATAAAAAATTTGATCTCCCTCGATACAATTGCTAATTTGCTGACTTCGCCACTGGGAGAAGCCATCAAGTGTTAGCTCTGACTACAAAGCCATTTCGTTCTCTCTTTTATCTCCAGCGGTCCTGCCCATATGATATATCAACCATTTTAACTTCCCTTGCATCGCTCCCATTTTATCAACCAGTTCGTTTGGTTACACAGAAGAGAAAATGTGCACATAAGATGACTACTTCGAGAGAGCCGAGCCCGAGCTCCAATTTGATGCAAGTAGAAATTATGTAGCATTTATTCAAATATTATGGTCCCCTTTTAGCTACAGTCTAAAATGTTGGGCAATTATTTGTCTCATCAATTATATGTTCTGTAATATTTTTCTCATCAATTTAATATTATTGCTTTCAAAAGGATAAATTATAGCTTTGACTAAAGTGCATGATTCTTGCGATCTTTATTTGCTTATGCCAAATTGTGTGATATGATCTGATTGTGTGCCTCCACATGCTAATTTTTTTTTTCTCGGCGCCTCCACATGCTGTTATTATCAAACGAGAGGATGCGAAATGTAATTTATTTTTGTTTTTTCAAATTATTATGTGTTAATTGACTTCTCTACTCTGATATTAGATAATTATATCTATTGATTATGAGAAAACATTTTTTTTAATTTTGTTTTATACTGGCCGGTACAATTGAAATATACAAGAAACATGCTATTTTGTTTTGCTGTAAATTTCGACCTTTAAGTCGATATTTCGGCCAGTATCGAATTTCAGATTTCGGCCTACAAATTTTTTTGTTGTGGTTTTTTATATAAATTTGTATTTTTTTAATTTTTATATATAGAAAAGATATATATTTTTTATTTGAATCATAAAACGATTAGTAATTTTATTTTTTTATAATTTATTGTTGCCCAAATGACTAACACAAGAGGAGGGTGAATTGAGTTGTATTTAAAAAAATAACAATTATAAATCAAATATATAATATAAAATATAAACAAAATATGAAACAACAATAAATATAAAGAGTAAGTATAAGAGAGAAGCAAACTCAGTATGTTAACGAGGTTCGGCCCTACTGCCTACGTCCTCGCCTCAAGCTACTCCTTGAAAATCCCCAATTCCACTATTCAATCTCCTTTAGGTAGAGATAAAAATCTATTACACCTTTGAACAGCACCGCTCCAAAGAATCCGTGTAGAATACCCTCTACATTTCCAATCACCTCACACTTGGTGATTTAACTATTTTCTGTGTAGAACACCTTCTACACTTCCAATCACCTTACACTTGGTGATTTAACTATTCCCCGTGTAGAACACCTTCTACACACACAAGGGTTATACGCACCCTCTTACAAATACAAGAGTTAATAGTGGGTAGACTATCAAAATACACTCCTCAATGAGTGAAATAAAACAATACAGTACAAATTATATCTCTCAAAATAAATAAGGGTTAAGCCTCAATGCTTAAAGATGAGAGCATGAAAATTTTGAATGAATGTTGTATGCTCTTGGTGTTGTTAATGTGAAGCTCTCAATTGATCTATTTATAGGCATATGAGACTTCATATTCAAATTTAAAAAGATTTACATATCAAAGACATCATCATTCACTTTTCAAAAATTTCAAATCTAATCTTTTACTTTTTGCATATGACAAAAGGAGCACACTTTACTTTTCAAAATTTTCAAATAAAGAAATCTACTTTTTGCATAAGTCAAGAAAATCATCTATCACTTTTGAAAATATTCAAATAAAACATGCACATGTGAAAGATGACAATCAATCATCTTAATATTTTCAAAATTCAAACTTTTAATCATGTCATGCACATGTGAAAGATGACAATCAATCATCTTTCAAAATTTTCAAAGTTCAAACATTTAATCATGTCATGCACATGTGAAAGATGACAATCAATCATCTTTCAAAATTTTCATATTTAATTTTTAAAATATTCATGCACATGTAGAAAATATATTTTAATGCTTTATGATAAAATATTAATTTTGAACCTTAATCCTAATTTTGAATTTTTAAGAGATTTACAAAATTACTTTATGATTTTAATATGAACTTGTTCTCTTCTTACTCATGCTTGCTTCCTTGATGTGCTTGATTATATTGTGTGGACAACTTGAGTTTAAGACTCCTTTATTTTTTGAATTCATTTGTTATCATCAAAATCCATGTGTAGATTTACACGAAACTTGAAACCTTGAATTCAACAATCTCTCCCTTTTTGATGATGACAAATACTTGATAGAATCTAAAACCTGTATTAATATTTAAGCTCCCCCTGAGAATGTGCGTTAGTTTTTCAAGCAAAAATATAAATATAATTCCAAGCATATATAACAAGTTTAGCAATTTAAATAATGTTAATATTCTAGTCTAAAATTTCTCCCCCTTTTGACATCATTAAAAAAGAATCATAATTAGCTCAATAAGATATATTCCTACAATAACCAATAGACAAATAAAACGCTGCGTTAGTAGAGACTGTAGAAGTTAGAACCAGCCGTGTCCGACAAAACCTGCAAAGGTTGAAGCCGAATTTTATCATCTCGGTACGGAAGAAGATTTAAATCCGCTTGATGTTATTGGCGAATTAGATGTTCCAGAGATTTGAAGTTGAATAATTAAAATTATTCGTGTCCGACAAAGACAGCAAAAGCTGCAGGCCTAGCTCTGGCAATGCGGTGCGGAGCCATGCATGTCCGACAAAACCTGCAAATGTTGGAAGTCTAACTCTGGCAATTCGGTACGGAGCCACGCGTATCTGATAAAACCTGCAAAGGTTGGAGGACTAACTCTAGCAGTCGGTGCGAAAGCAGATTTAAATCTGCATGATATTATTGAAAAATTAAATATTATCGAAATTTGAAAGTGTTGTTTAAAAGACCGTTTTCACCTATCGGATACTCAAATAAATTTTCACCCAATTCATTGATTCAGTTTCTGTTTATTCAAAACGATAGAATGGCGGAAAAAATTTCGTTTGATAATCTTCATGATTTGAATCAGGAACTGTCTCAATTAGTCATTTTATCTCATGAGGTTGTCAACACCATGATAGAAGCAGAAGTGCATTTTTCAAATAGAACTGATTCTGAGGTTATTGCAGCATCAAGAACTCTCAGTGCTCAATATGCTGCCTCTGTTACGATCATGTCTCGGAGATTACTGGTGAGGGCAAATGAGGTTGATCGACTTAACAATCAAATTTCTGCATCAAAAGCTTACAAATAAAGGTAGAAAGAATAAGAAATTAAAGCAAGAAAATAAAGATTTGACGGAATTAGCTCGTGTTTTGAAACTTCAAATAGAGGAATCGGAACGAGTAAGAGTTCAAGCATAGAGTCAACATCAGCAGATAATGGCAGCGTTTCACGAGAGAAACATGGACAATTATAATTAATCTCGCTAGCTTAGTTCGGTAACTTTTGACAATATGCATCCGGCATATCTTGTAAGTTTGACTAAATAAGATTTGAAGAGATGACAGTTTGTCTTCTACTTATTTTCATCTTTATAAAAGCAATCCTTAGCTTTATCTAATCCGCATCAAATCTTCTTTTCATTGTTGTAGTTCATCTTCATTCTCACTTTACAAAATCTTAATGGCTCATCAATTCTCTTTTAGTGCTTCTTGTGATCAATCTATTTTTACATCTGTCGTAAGTGCCATGAAGCAACAAAACACTGATTTGGCTAATAAATCAGATCATGATGCCATTTACGAGCTTGTGGGTCTCGAGACTCGATACTCATTTTCCATTGTTGCTTTTTCCGCTCGGTTGCAGTCAAAAACCCGCGAGATAGAGAAGCTTAATGAGAAGATCGATATTCTTCAACGACTTGTTCAAGAGTCTAATAAAAAAATAGTACACTTAAAACAACAGAATAAGGATTTAAAATCCTTACTTGCCTCTGCATTTCGATTACTTAATCCTTTAGACAAGGATGGCATGATAATTTATGAGGAGCAAATGCATTTGAATGATGAGGCTAAACGTCTCAAGTTTTTGTAAGTCATTTGAGATAATGGAATAAAAGTATCTAGCAGATATTCATGGCATGCATAATTCCTATTTATCTTCTAATCATGCATAGTTTATCTTCTGGTAGGGGTTTTGTAAAAATTTTTGCCAATTGATCATGTGTTCTAGTGAATTCTAATACAATATCGCTCTTCTGCACATGATCTCTAAGAAAATGATATCTAATTTCAATATCGCTCTTCTACAATATCGCTCTGCCAACTGGCTTACCGCTTTCATATTTATCAAGTTTAGTGGTTGGATTCATTGATGTTCCAACTACCTTCGCAAGTTCCATCTCAAATTTTGAGTAACTCTTTGATATATTTTGACTGATTAATAAATGTTCCACTTTTTACTTGCTTGATTTGCAATCCGAGAAAGAAATTAAGTTCTCCCATCATGCTCATTTCAAATTCTTCCTGCATATTACCTCGTGAAGGTTCTCCTAGAATTTATTTCGCTGGATGATCTTTCACATGTTTCCACTATTTGGTTGCATCTTGTACTAAGTCTTGATGATCTTTCCTTCTATTTCCACGATATTTCATTTTGAATTGTCTCCAAATATCACACATCCTTTTTCTTTAGAAGTGAAGTCAATGAATTTAGTTTTGTCTTCTGTCACGTATCTTGAGTATCTGTTGTCTAAAAATCATTTAATTTTACCTGTAGAATACTTCATGCATACTTACAAAAGCAATTAAAAATAATTCCTGGTACTTAAGTTCTTTGGGTCCTTTATTTATTAGTATTATAAGAAACAAGATGTTTAGGTACCCATATGGCCCTAATAGTCATTATATGTTTTCTTCTAATAGGACAAGCAAGATAATTATGACCATTTCTATTATAAAAATTGTAAATAGTATGTGACATATATGAAAAACTTGAGTGATTATAATAGTATAATTTTTTAACAAAATTATTTTTGTGAAAAGAATTTTGAATATTGGATTTTGATGTAGAAGGATTATCAAAGAAATTTTTATAAGGTTTGTATTTTTGTTTTGGCATATATCCCAAGCCTGCCTTGTCAAAAACACATCTTTGACTACCAAGAAATTTTTCAAAATTTCTTTTTCCATTCGTAAAGTTTTCAATAATATTTTCTAAATCAGTTTTCTTTTTCTTCAACTCAAGATTTTCATCTTTCAAAATAATACTTTCTTTTCTTAAAATATCAATTTCGTTTGTTAAAGAAGAATTTTTCTTTTTCAAAGCAGTATACTTGATACCCAGTTTTTCAAATTTCTCATATATCTCTTCTAAAACATTTTGCAATTCTTCATAAGAATGATCTTTAATATTATCAAAATTTGTTACCTCAATGTCATCTTTAGTTATAAGACAAAAATTTGCTGATTCTCCATTGCTTGCTTCACTATCTGAACTACTTGAATCATCATCCCATGTAACTTTCATTTCTTTTTTACCTTTATTTTGATCTTTCTTTAGCAGAGGACAATCTGACTTGATATGACCAGGCTTATTACATTTATAACAAATTAAAGTATCATTTTTATCTGAATCTTTCTTGGAAAACTTTTTGAAAGATTTCCTTGGAGGAGTTTTATTTTTCTTTAAGAACCTCTGAATTCTTTTTGTTATCATCGCAACTTCTTCATCTTTGTCGTCATTTTCCTCATCTTCATCACTTTCACTTTCATGTGGAACAGCTTTAAGTGCCAAACTCTTATTTGAATTTCCTTCTTCTTCTCCTCTTTTCAATGTGTACTCATGGGTGATAAGTGACCCAATGAGTTCATTCACTTCGAGCTTCTTGAGGTCTCTAACTTCAAGAATCGCTGTCACTTTTGACTTCCAACGTTTTGGTAAAGAGTTGAGAAATTTTCTTACTATCTCCACTTTGAAATAAACTTTGCCAAGAGCTGTCAAGCTGTTTATGATGTTAGTAAAATGAGTGTGCATACTAGAAATAGATTCATCATCATTCATCTTAAACATTTCATTTCATGAGTAAGAATATAAATTTTTGATTCCTTGACTTGAGAAGTTCCTTCATAAGTAACTTTCAAGTTATCCCAAATTTCCTTTGCTGTAGTGCAAGTCATTACTCTATTAAACTCATTACCATTAAGAGTATTATATAATAAATTCATAGCAGTTAAATTCAAAGTATAAAGTTTATCGTCTTCACAATCAAACTCTTCTTCTTCCTTTTTGACCTTTACTCCATCAATCACTTTTGTTGGAATATAAGGTCCATTTACAATGCATTTCTAGATTTCTCGACCTTGAACCTGAATGAATATTCTCATTCTAACTTTCCAGAATGAGTAATTGTCTCCGCAAAAGAGTGGAGGCCGACTGCTAGATTGACTTTCACCAAATGAAACTGCAATATTAGCCATAAGATCTTAACTCAAAAGATAGTTAATCTTATAATAGAGCTCTAGCTCTGATACCAATTGTTGCCCAGATAACTAATACAAGAGGGGGGGTGAATTGAGTTGTATTTAAAAAAATAACAATTATAAATCAAATATATAATATAAAATATAAATAAAATATGAAACAACAATAAATATAAAGAGTAAGGATAAGAGAGAAGCAAACTCAGTATGTTAACGAGATTCGGCCCCACTGCCTACGTCCTCGCCTCAAGCTACCCCTTGAAGATCCCCAAATCCACTATTCAATCTCGTTTAGGTAGAGATAAAAACCTATTACACCTTTGAGCAGTACCGCTCCAAAGAATCTATGTAGAATACCCTCTATACTTCCAATCACGTCACACTTGGTGATTTAACTATTCTCTGTGTAGAACACCTTCTACACTTCCAATCACCTTACACTTGGTGATTTAACTATTCCCCGTGTAGAACACCTTCTACACACACAAGGGTTATACGCACTCTTTTACAAATACAAGAGTTGATAGTGGGTAGACTATCAAAATACACCCCTTAATGAGTGAAATAAAACAATACAGCACAAACTATATCTCTCAAAATAAACAAGGGTTAAGGCTCAATGTTTAGAGAAGAGAGAATGAAAACTTTGAATGAATGTTGTATGCTCTTGGTGTTGTTAATGTGAAACTCTCAATTGATCTATTTATAGGCATATGAGACTTCATATTCAAATTTAAAAAGATTTACATATCAAAGACATCATCATTCACTTTTCAAAAATTTCAAATCTAATCTTTTACTTTTTGCATATGACAAAATGAGCACACTTTACTTTTCAAAATTTTCAAATAAAGAAATCTACCTTTTGCATAAGTCAAGAAAATCATCTATCACTTTTGAAAATATTCAAATAAAACATGCACATGTGAAAGATGACAATCAATCATCTTAATATTTTCAAAATTCAAACTTTTAATCATGTCATGCACATGTGAAAGATGACAATCAAGCATCTTAATATTTTCAAAATTCAAACCTTTAATCATGTCATGCACATGTGAAAGATGACAATCAATCATCTTTCAAAATTTTCAAAATTCAAACATTTAATCATGTCATGCACATGTGAAAGAAGACAATAAATCATCTTTCAAAATTTTCAAATTTAATTTTCAAAATATTCATGCACATGTGGAAAATATATTTTAATGCTTTATGATAAAATATTAATTTTGAGCCTTAATCCTAATTTCGAATTTTTAAGAGATTTACAAAATTATTCTATGATTTTAATGTGAACTTGTTCTTTTCTTGCTCATGCTTGCTTTTTTGATGTGCTTGATTCTATTATGTGGATAATTTGAGTTTAAGACTCTTTTATTTTTTGAATTCATTTGTTATCATCAAAATCCATATGTAGATTTATATAAAACTTGAAAGCTTGAGTTCAACATTTATATATGTATATATATAATTTATTTTTATATAAATTATCTTAAAATGATATACGAAATAATATCGATATTTAAATATTTTGGTCAATATATTCATGAATATAATATTTAAAATATTGGAAGAAAGACCCCTTTTAAAATATTAGTTTATATTCTACCACGTAGAATATAAATACCATTTTCTTCACTATTATATTATATTATTATAATCGAAGCTAGATCAGTTCCACTAGAATCAAACAGAACAGTAACTGTTTTCCTCGAAAGTCAAAACCTTTTTTTCAATCGGCAAATATCGACATGGATTCAAGTCGGTTCAAACATCTCATTCCATACGTGCTAGGTTGTTCTCTCTCTCTCTCTCTTGCCAATATTGACTCAGCCGTCACTTGATGCACTGATGTCCCTTTCTTCCATCGACTTGCCATTTGTCTTTGCTTTCTGATATATCTGTCTCTCTGCGTTTCTGACCTTGAACCCTTCCTTCAATGGCCAACAGGGTAACTTCTTCCTTAACCACACAATTTTTTCAATACTGCTTTCTGTTATGGATATGTCAAGCAAGGGATACCCTTAAGCCAGGCGACAATCTGGGAGAGAATGAGACCTTAGTTTCTTCAAATGGGGTCTTTGAGCTAGGCTTCTTCAGCTCTGGTGGGACTTCCTCGAGCAGTCACTACTTGGGAAGTGACTTGGGAATATGGTTCAAGAATGACCCAAATAAGAAACCCGTTTGGGTCGCAAACCGTGAATCACCCCTTTTCACCTCCCCCGGAATCCTTTATATTAGGTACGATGGGAATATGGTGATCACCGACAGGAAGCTAATTCCCATAATTGTGAACGCTGCAATGCTTGCCCCGAGTAGCAAGACAATAGCGACGCTTCTGGATTCAGGAAATCTTCTTCTTAAAGAAGGAGATAACATTGTTTGGCAGAGTTTTGATTATCCATCCGACACACTTTTGCCTGGAATGAAACTTGGACGATTCAATTTAGGCACTGAACACTTAAGAAAACAGTTTCTCGTATCGTGGCAAAGCTCCTCTGTCCCAAGTACAGGCTCTTTTGCTCTGGGCCTCGATGAATATAACATTACACATGTCAAGGTTTGGCACGGAGATGGTTTCTCAAGGCAGATTGGGTTTTGGGATGGAAAGAAGCTTAAACTCCAATTTCAAAGATCGTCACATGACTACAATTTTAGCTATGTTTCGAACCCAAATCGCGTTTACTTTTCTTTCCAAACTGAAGAAAATCGTAGTTATTCATGGTTTGTGCTGTCTTCATCTGGGCAAATTCAGGAATACAAAATGATGGGACAGAAGATATTGATGGAGAATCGTTCGATTTGCGAAATTACTACATCCAGCAAGGCGACTGACTGTTACATAAGAACCCCGTACACGTGCAAGGATGGAGATACCTTCTCAGAAATTAAAGGGTCGATGCCAGATTCAGCAATCGTAAGCGGTTCAGTTCATCTGGGTCTTAGTGACTGTGAGATTTTGTGCAAGGGTAATTGTTCTTGTGCTGCTTTTGCTTCTTTCCGAGATGATGGCACCGGATGTGAACTTTTTTATGGGGAGAAAAAGGTTCTTTTACAGTTCGTTGGGGAAGGAAAGGCCACAATATACGTTCGTGGGGACACTTCCACAAAATCTGGTAGGACTTATTGCCCTTGAAATATTCTGAACATGCATTTTGATCGAAATCACCATGTTATTTGTTGAATTTATTTTCAGGTGAACATCACAGCAGGAGGCTGTGGTGGGTTGTATTAATTTCAGTTCTTTCTCTGATTTTGCCCATCATAGTTGCCTTAGCTTGCTACTTCCGATGGAGAAATCATCGTTTAAAAGACTTGGGTCTGAAGCTATTCCAGGTTCAAGTAGGCTTTTATGTAGAAGCAGTTGATAAAGATAAACGTAAAGACAAGTTTGGTAGAAAGAAGGATCACGATCTGCCAATGCTCAGCTTTGATTGCATATCAACAGCTACAAATAACTTCTCTGATGAAAATAAGCTTGGGGAGGGTGGTTTCGGGCCAGTTTACAAGGTAATCCCCTCATTCCATGTTATAAAATGACTTCCAAGAGTGACTTATTTTCTTTGATTTCTTAATTAGGCATAAATAGCTCATTAATTTGGTCACTCAGCTCTACGTTTCCGCATTTCATATATATTTGGTGTGAAAAATTTTAATACTCAACCAAGAATTGTTTTAATTCAGAAAATAACAAACAAAATGAAGTTTTCAGGGTACATTGCTCGGGAATGAAATTGCAGTGAAGAGACTTTCTAGACAATCTGGTCAAGGACTGGAGGAGTTCAAAAATGAGGTTCAGTTGATATCAAAGCTGCAACATAGGAACCTTGTTAGACTGTTGGGTTGCTGCATTCAAAGAGAAGAAAAGATTTTGATCTACGAGTACATGGCCAACATAAGCTTGGATTCCTTCCTGTTTGGTACGTTATGACCTTATTTCAGTTTCATCTTTGTGCATGTTTTGATGTTCTTTTGTTTACCATTAAATGTAAAAACTTGAACCAGATCCTACAAAGAAGATGTTATTGGATTGGAAGCACCGTTTCAGCATCATTGAAGGGATAGCTCAAGGCCTTCTCTATCTTCATAAGTACTCTAGATTTAGGATCATTCACCGAGATTTGAAAACCAGCAATATATTGTTGGACGCGGACATGAATCCCAAAATATCAGACTTTGGCATGGCAAGGATTTTCGGAGATGATGAAGCTCGGGCAAAAACAACCAGAGTTGTTGGGACATAGTAAGTCAATGGTTGTTATTTAATCAATAACTTAGCATGGATTCCCCTTCAAGCACTAACCCCTTGGTGTAAATTGTTGAGACAGTGGTTATATGTCGCCGGAGTATGCTGTGCACGGCCATTTCTCGATAAAATCTGATGTGTTTAGTTTTGGAGTCATTATGCTGGAAATCCTTAGTGGCAGGAAAATAGTTACCTTTTGCCATTCAGATCGTTTTCTGAACCTCCTAGGATATGTAAGTAACTACCACAAATGTCCTACATTTGTTTTTCATACTTGTGTTAGTTCTAAAAGTTGAATTCTTTCCCCACTTCCTAACATGTTGATATATGTTTGAAGGCATGGGAGTTGTGGAAAGGTGGAAAGGGGTTGGAGTTAATGGACCCAACACTGTCTAACTCATGTTTGTCAAGCCAATTTATGCAATGCATTCAGGTGGGTCTCTTATGTGTGCAAGAACGTCCAGAAGATAGACCCTCCATATCAGAAGTCATTTCTATGCTAAGTAGTAGTGAAAGCACAAAATTGCCTGCTCCCAAAGAATCAGCCTTTTGCATCCGTACAAGTTACTCTGCTTCACCTATGCAGCAAACTAATTCTCTGAATGATGTAACAGTTTCAGGCATTGTTGCTCGATGATAGCTATAACAACTTCCCGGAACTGTTCCAAGTTTTGAGATCAAGGCATGCAATGAGCATTGTATTATTCTATAAATTCTTTAGAAGTCTCTTTGATCCGATGGGGGTTTGAATGTTGAGACCGGGGTTAAACCCAAGAAGGTTCAAATGGGCTAATTGATGGATCAAAACAGAAAATGAGTTAGTAATGCTCTTATGAACCAAAACAAAGACAGTTTTGAGAAAAATGGTGATCTTTATTTAATTTTAAAGTTTTTTCATCTTTAATCACACTTATCAATATGAGATATTTTAAGTGGTTGTCCCTTTAGACTAGGATGAGAACATCAAGATATGGAGTAGCATTGTCAGGGGTGATAATGTGTAACATGACCATAGAATCTAACATCAACACGACACAAATTAGCAAATTTGAACCTAATCCATTTTTACCCTATTAATAAATTAGTCAATAACGAGTCAATCTACTTAATCCGATATCAACCAACAATACCTGTTTAAACTTTATTTTAAAATTATAATTTTATTATCGTTGTATTGTAATATTGATATTTTTTCATATTCTTATATTTTATTATTGAGATTGTAATTATGGATCTATACTTATATTTATTATTATAGGAGTTGTAATATGGTTTTATTACATATTAAAATTTTAAAAATATTGATATTTTTTGTTAGTAGGTAGCTTTATTAATTTTTCAGATATTACGACTACTAATAAATATAAATTTTAACTTTCATATCAAATTATGTTAATCAAGTCAAATGGATCATGTGTGTTAGTTCAACTCATTAATATTAAATCGGTTGAAGTGAGTCATGTTGTGTTTCTCTAATTCGAATTAATCATTAAACGTGTAAAAAACCAACATATAAAAAAGAGAACAATTCTATTTGAGGAGATCTTTATATTATATAGCACCTATGTGGAATAATGTGATTTAGAAGATAAAATTTAATACAAAAGATTATATTTGTATGCACAACAAAATTTTAACCATTATTTTAAATTAATTAATTCAATCAAACACATTGCTTACAAAAAAAAAAATTAAATTCACCGGAAGTTGAAAAAGGGAGAACGACATTACAACAAATAATGATAGGGGGAAAAATATGGTAGTGGTAACAGTGATGTAAATGCAACCATCACTCAACTTTTTATTTATTATATTATAATAAGGGACTATTTAACAACATTTAATAGATTTTTTTTATTCTTCATTAAGTTTATTTATATTTTTGTTAAATTAAATTCTATTCATCCATCAATCTGAATTTTGAAATGATGTGATTTTTAAATTTTAGTTTACCGACTTAAACTCTTAAATTAAATACTTCAAATTCAAATCTAGTCAAATTCAAAACTCTTATCCTCCCAAGAATTATTATTTGAAATCCTTATAAACTCAAATCCGTTTAGACTATTATTTAGTTACAATTTGAATATATTCCTAAATTGAAACCAACACACAATTTCAAATTCAATTCAATCTCTTTATTATTGATGTTATCATTCTCCAATCATTTATAAAACTCACCAAAGACTCAGATTAAATAACATAAATCATAATAAATGTAAATTATAAATTACTAATATTTCATTAGTAATAAATTATAACATGCAAATTATAATCTAACATTATAACATTGGTAAACCTACTTCACATTACAAATTATAATATAACATTATTTAATATAAATTTATATATATGATTTAAAATTAATATTTATTCTTTATAAAAAAAAAAGAAATATAAAAAATTAAGTTTAAATCTGTTTACCAATTATATTTGCGAATATAATTATTTAAATAAAATATTATTTATTTCTCAATTTATATTTATTATCAAACATTAAATTCAAACAATAATATTTTATAAATGAAATTATAATAATTATTAAACAGTTATCTTTTATCACTTCACATCAGTTTATAATTACTTTTATATGATTCTTTCATTGCTAAGATATATTTTTTTATTACTTAGCAAATATTTATTAGAACTTATATATTTTTTCCTTTATCTATTATATTATTGATCGAAACTTATTTCTTAATAAAATCATATCATTTATTAAAAATAACCGCTTCACAAAATTAGGAAAACATGCTTTGCACATTATTCCTCCTTAGTGTGTGTATGTAAATATATATATATATATATATTGTAGAATCCAAGATTTCAAGTCTCGTATCTACGTATAGATTTTGATGATAACAAATAAATTCAAAACTCAAGTTCAAATTGTCTACGCATAAAGAGAGTTAAGCATATCAAGAAATCAAGTATGAGTAAGATGAAGAACAAATCTACAAATGAAACGCATAAAGTAATTTTGTATATTTCTTAAAATTTAAAATTGGATTAAGGTTCAAAATTAATATTTTCTCATAAAGTATCAAATTGTATTTTTTACATTTGCATAACTTTATTAAAATATTTAATTTCAAAAATTATTATTATTTTTTCACATATGTATAAAGATTTGAATTTGTAAGATGATTGATTGTCATCTTTAACATGTGCATGTGTTGTTTGAAAATTTTGAAGGATGGTTGTGTATTTTTTTGATAAATGTAAAAGATAGATGATTTTGTTTGAAAATCTTGAAGGGTAGTTGTGTATTTTTTTGATATATGCAAAAAAAAAAATGATTTGGTTTGAAAAATAAATCATGCTCATTTTGTCATGTATGAAAAGTAAAATATTTGATTTGATTTTTTTAAAAAATGAATAGAGCTGTCTTTGACAAATATAAAAAAGGATATGTTTTTATTTGAAAATTTTGAAAAGTGAATAATACTCTTATTTGACATGTGAACATTTTCAAATTTGAATATGAAGACTCATTTGCCTATAAATAGCTCACTTGAGTTTTGTAAAAATCATAATAAGAGCTTACACATCAATTGTTAAGTTTTGTATTATTATTTCAAAACCCTCATTCTTTCTTCTCTAAGTTTTGTGCCTTAATACTTATTCATTTCAAGAGAGATATAAGTTGTATTGTATTGTTCTTATTTCACTCATTAGGAAGTGTATTCTGATAATCTATCTACTATCAGCTCTTGTATTTGTAAGATAGTGCGTATAACCCTTGTGTTGCTAGAGGCTGTTCTGCACAGGAAATAGTTGAATCACCAAGTGTGAGGTAATTGCAAGTGTAGAGAGTGTTTTACACGGATTCTTTATAGCGGTGTTCCTCAAAAGTGTAAAGGTTTCTATCTCCACCTGAAAGAGATTAAATAGTGAATTTGGAATCCTCAAAGGGTAGTTTGAGGCTAGGATATAGGTAGTAGGACTGAATCTCGTTAAATTACTGAGTTTGCTTCTTATTGCCCTTACTCTTTATATTTCCTGCTACTTCGTATTTTGTTTATATTTTATATTGTGTATTTGGTTATAAGTGCTAATTTTTTTAATATAACCCAATTCACCTACTCTCTTGTGTTAGTCATTTGAGCAATATATATATATATTATATATATAACGTCCAAAAACCACTCTGAAAGCCATGATGGATAAACTAATGAAAAATTACCGAGGGAAAAAATCTATGCATCGACCAAGAATGTTAGGTGAGGGGGAGTTCGGTCCGGTCCGATTAGACTTGGAGTGTATTGATGGACCGGACCAGACCCTTTTGGTCCAGGTTTTTATAAGCCTAAAGCCTGGACCAGACCGAAATCTAAATGGGATTGAACTAGACCGGTCCTTTTCAATTTGGTTCGATCTGGCCCATTTGGTCTGGACCAAGTCAAAGTGGGCCAATCAATCCAATCCAACTTTTAGCTTACTTCACATTTTGTCTAACTTTGAACTTAAAAAAAAAACTATGTAAATAGGTAGTAGAGAGGAAAAAAAAGATACAACTTAAAGAGTAGAATTCAAAATTTCAAAGTCTAAATAAAAGGAAAAATGAATTAAAAAACTAAAAAAAAAAATCACACAAAAGTTATTACAAATTTACAATTTTCAAATCTCAATTCAAATCACTGATTCACTCTCTAAGTCTAATTTTCTAAGATAATATAATATTTATATGTAGATTGTAGACACTAAATATTAAATGAGTTAACAAAATTAGAATTTTCAAAAACACTAAAATCAGCTAAGGCTATAGCCACAGCCACACGTAGATACGGATACCAAAAAGGGAAAAGAAAAAGAAAATATTAATGAAAGAACTACCTGTAGGGCCAAAGAGGGCTGCGAGACTGTGACCTGCAACGAAATCGATGGGGCTACGACGTGATGGAGAGGGGCTAGGGTTTCGTGGAGACGCTATGGACTAGGGTTTTGTGGAGTGGTCTAAAGGGAGAACAAAGAAGATGGGTAGGTGGATAGGGTTAAAAAATGGCTCGGGTTCCTTGCAGCCCCTAATGACCACCTACAGAATTCAAAACGACGCTGTTTGGAACCGATTTCAATCCAAACGGGGCCGTATATTGTGAGGTTTTTTATTTTTATTTTTAGGGAGTTTGTTATTGTTATTGTTATGTTATTGTTATAATAAAAAAAAAGAGAGAGAATGTTATTTTTTAATTAAAAATAAATTATAAAACAAATCAAATCCCAATATATATAGCTATAACTTATAGTCTAGACTTAAACTTTAATACAATAGTGAATAGTCCAATACTATAAATTTATAATTAATAGCTAAGTTATATTTATAATCCAATACTATAATTCTATACTACATCTCTTAATATATATTAATATATTTATATATACTAGACTACTAGTGCTACATATTATAATTAATAGTTTACACATTTCAGAATATAATAATAAATCGATATTAAATATATATATATATATATATTATATTATAGACTTACCATCAATAGTCTAATACTATAAGTTATAAGTATAGTCTAAAGACTCTATATTAGACTACTAGTATTAGTACTATTCACTAACAAATCTAATATGCTAGATGTTATTTGAATTCTAACACGTTAATTTAACTATATTAATATATTATACTATTAAAAGTTATACATATACTATAATTTATACTACATCTATTAATATATGTTAATATATTTATATATACTAGTACTATAAATTCTAGTTGATAGTTACACATTAAAAAATATATTATATAATAACACATTGATATTATATATATATGTGATATAGTTATAGACTTACTACCATATACCAATAATCTCTAATATTATAAGTTATAACTTATAAGTATAGTTTAAAGATTCTATACTAGACTACCATTATTAGTACTATTTACTAATATACTAGATGTTATTTTAATACTAATACGTTGATTTAACTATACCAAATTACCAATACACATTAAAACTAATTTACTAAATATATAAAGTTATAGACTTTAGAGTTTAGACTTAGTAGTAGTCCAATACTAATCTATACCTAATAGTAATAAGTTAATAATTGTAATATGTATAGCCTATAGTCTATAGTCTATACTATTAGCCTAGTACTTAGTAGTATTAATATTACTAATATATTAAATGTTAGTAATAAATTAATAATACTCTATTACTCTTATAACTTATTAAATAATACTTAGTAGTATTACTAAGTAATTAAATGCTAGCAGCCAGTCTATAGCTTTCCCCTATTACTAGGTTCGGATAAAGAGGGCTTGATGAATAAGTGCCCTATCTTGAATTTGAAGAAGAAGGAATGACTAGTCAGCAGGGTAGAAAAAACGAGAGTTAGAACTTCTATTTTCAAGTCGATGCCTAGAACTGATGAAGTCAAGTATTTCACCTCTTGAATCTCGATTAATTTAATCTCTCAAAAGAGGGAAAGGGATTTGGGGAGGGATATTGGGGATTCTGCAAGGGGTAATTTTGAAATGGATTAGGGGCATTTTTAGGAAGTAAATGATGTTTAAAAAATAGCCACTGTGGCTTTCCATGTCCAACGGGATGTTCAAGTGGGAAGAAAGGAGCAATTGCTGTAACCGCGCCTTTTTTAGAAAGTATTAAATTGAGACTTTTTTAAAAAAGAAAAAAAAACTTGGGTAGTTAATTATATATTTTTAAAAAATTATTGTAACTAATTTTAAAAATACTTTAGATA
Source organism: Platycarya strobilacea (assembly GCA_036898215.1). Taxonomy (NCBI): domain Eukaryota; kingdom Viridiplantae; phylum Streptophyta; class Magnoliopsida; order Fagales; family Juglandaceae; genus Platycarya; species Platycarya strobilacea. The sequence continues at coordinate 51,476,591 of CM072546.1, forward strand.
CATATTTATCAAACAGTAAATAGCTTTTGACGTATAGAGTTTATTATTTAAATTATAAGCTACTCTTAAAACTATAAATTATTTCTTCTACCGTAATCTCAAACATAGTCTTAATTAAAAATTAATATGGGTTGAAGTTTAAGGACATTATCATGGTTTACTTTGAAATTAATTAAAACGAGTCTTGTTGAAATTTCAAGATTTTTATGTTTTATTTGATATTATGTTAATTGAATTGTAACAAGTGATGTGGTTGGTTGGAGGAAGTTTCTCCAAACCCTAGTTTGGAGGAAAACTTAGTATAAGAAGTGCACCAGTGGTCAAGAGTCCATGACTTACATATAGTTTTAGAGATAAAAAATTCATTGACAAGAAGAAAATAACATACCATCACAAAAAAGAAAAAGAAAAAAAATGAACTCCATGTAGAAAAATAAAATTTATTATTATCATTTCAAAAGAGTGATTATTATCCAATGTGAATAACCATCTTCTGCAATTTTAAAGAGGAAGGTAGTTTAAGAGATTGTTTTGTGCGTAAAATTAGATTGATATATTAAGGAAATGGAAGACGTTGAGTTGAGACATAAAATACCAATTTATTTTCTATCGACAAATGAAAAAGTTGGCCATATATATGCAAAGAGGCTAACCAGTACATGTCAAAATGGGATAATAAGTGTAAAACGTGTATGAACTAAAATTCTTCTAGAACGTGAGAAAGGATGAAAAGTTTGTTAACCATTTATTTTATTTTATTGTAATACTCAGGATATTGAAGGTCTTCAGAATACTCTCTCACTCTCCAATGACCCATAGGGCAACTTTTTCCTCATACCAAGTTTTCAACTAACATTTTTTTAGTTGAAAGTTGACTTCTTGCCCCACTTTCTAACATTTTTTTTTAATCCATGTTTGAAGGCTTGGGACTTGTGGAAAAGTGGAAAGGGCTTTGGAATTTATAGACCCAACATTGTCAAACACGTGTGTCAAGACAATTTATGCAAGAAAAATATTTGGAATAAACCATTCAGCACATAAACAATAATATGTGAGATAGGATGTGCTGAGTGTGGTTTATTCCTAACATCCCTCTGTATGCAATGCATTCAAGTGGGTCTCTTTTGTGTGCAAGAGCGTCCAGGAGATAGACCTTCCATATCAGACGTTATTTCTATGCTGACCCATGAAAATACAACTTTGGCTGCTCCTAAAGAATCAGCCTTTTACATCCGTACAAGTTACTCTGCTTCACCTATGCAGCAAACTTATTCTCTGAATGATGTAACGGTTTCAGGCATTGTTGGTCGATGATAAAGGACTTTTGAAATGGAATTGTATGTTGAACTAAGCGCGCAATCAGCTTTTTACATCCGTACATGTTTATTGAGTCAATTATGCAATGCATTCAGGTGGGTCTTTTGTTAGAGTATTAGCATTAAATTTATATCAGATTTATTAAATATAAATTTGATAATTTTATTTAAAATAATTTTATATTAAACTTATTAAAATTCATCAACTCAAAATTTAAATTATTTGAGCATCATCATTCATATTTAAAAAATTATTATTCATTCATAAAAATATTTTTTATTACCTTTTAATATATTTGTTAGATGAATAAATTATAGATGTGTTCGTTGGTTTCATAAATTATTTATTATAATATTATTTTGATAAATCTAATTATAAATCTAATGTGGAGTTATAAATGTAGATGTGTTGACTTTCTATTAAACTTATATTTTCCATTAAATTCTAAAAGAAATTTTGATGCAGCTAATGTTAATGCTAACTCGCCGAGAGCTACCAACTTTCCTAAAGAGGAGAAAAGTGAGGAAATTTTGATAAGTAAGAAAGGAGCGATGTTAGAAATTGAGAAGACACTTTGATGAAAGAAATATCATAAATGCAAAAATGGAGATAAATTCTATGTGGCTTAAAGAGGGGAATAGGTGCATTAGCTTTTTTTCATAAAATGGCTAATTGTCATATGCGTAATAATGTTATTTCAATGATTAAAAATGAGAATAATATGCTCTCCACACTCGATGAGATTCAAGGGCATGTTACATATGCAATTTTATAATACTCTCCTAAGTGAGACGGATCGAGGATTGGAAACCTAATATTAGTGGCTTGAATTTTGAGGTTGTGGATTATTTTCCAGTAAGCTAGCTAGAGAGCTCATTTGAAGGGCTTAAGGTGCATCGGGTGTGATGTGAGATGAGAATAAACAAAGCTCTTGGCCCAGATCAATTTTCTATGGTTTTTTGTCTAAGATTGTTGGGAGATTATGTTAGAGGAGGTGATGCAGATTCTATAATAATTTTATGATTATCAAAAGCTTGAAAAGTCGTTGAATATTAATTTTTTGCCTCAATTCCTAAGAGAATCGGTGCTTCAGAATTGAAGGATTTTCATCTATTAATTTGGTAAGTGAGATTTATAAAATTATTACGAAAGTTCTAACAAATCGAACGAGAAAAGTAATGAACAAAATTATTTCTAGACCTCAAAATGTATTTATTAATTATCGACAATTATTGATTTTGTACAAATTACAAATGAGTGTTTGAATAGTTGAATGCATAAAGGTGATCTGGGAATTCTTTATAAAATGGATATGGAAAATGCATATGATCATGTAAACTAAGATTTCTCCTTCTAAATGTTTAAAAGATGTCATTTGGTGATAGATGGTGTGGTTGGGTCAAACATTGTATCTCAACTACTCGATTTTTAATTTTAGTTAATGGGCAAACTTGTGATTATTTACAGAGTTATAGAGGAATAAGATAGGAGGATCTTTTATCTTTATTTTTTTTTTTTGTTATGGACTCTTTGAGTCGTATGGTGGAAGCAGTGGTAGGAGGAGGTTTTATTTCAAGTTTCTCGGTTGGAACTAATATTAATGGTTTCATTTCCATATCACACATGCATTTTGCTCATGATACTCTTATTTTTTGTGATGCTATTGGGAAATAAATTCAAGCTTTAAGGACTGTCTTGTTATGTTTTCAAGTCATATCCAAACTAAAAGTGAACTTAGATAAATCAGAGTTGGTCATGGAGGGAGATGTGCATAATATTAACAACTTGGGTATAAAGTTGTTGATCTACCATGAAATATTTAGAACTCCCCTAGGGGGCGTCGTTTAAGGCTAAGTATATTTGGGACAAGGTGGTTGAGAAGAGGTTGATGGCGTGGAAAATATTGTATTTATCAAAAGGAGTAGAATCACTCTTGTAGAACCCAATATTTCAAGTCTCGTATCTACGTATAGATTTTGATGATGACAAATAAATTCAAAACTCAAGTTTAAGTTATCTATATATGAAGAGAGCTAAACATATCAAAAAATCAAGTATGAGCAAAAAGAAAAATAAGTTTACAAATGAAACTCATAAAGTAATTTTGTAGATCTCTTAAAATTTGAAATTAGATTAAGGTTCAAAATTAATATTTTCTCATAAAGTATCAAATTGTATTTTTTATATTTGCATAACTTTATTAAAATATTTAATTTCGAAAATTATTATTATTTTTTCACATATGCATAAAGATTTGAATTTGTAAGATGATTAATTGTCATTTTTAACATGTGCATGTATTGTTTGAAATTTTTGAAGGGTGGTTGTGTATTTTTGTGATAAATGTAAGAGATAGATGATTTTGTTTGAAAATTTTGAAGGGTGATTGTGTGTTTTTTTGACATATGCAAAAAGAAAATAATTTGGTTTGAAAAATAAATCATGTTCATTTTGTCATGTATAAAAAATAAAAGATTATGTTTAATTTCTTTAAAAAATGAATGGAGTTGACTTTGACAAATATAAAAAAGAGATGTTTTTATTTGAATCTTTTGAAAAGTGAATAGTGCTCTTATTTGACATGTGAACCTTTTTAAATTTGAATATGAAAACTCATTTGTCTATAAATAGCTCATTTAAGTTTTGTAAAAACCACAACAAAAGCTTCCACATTAATTGTTAAATTTTGCATCATTATTTCAAAATTCTCATTCCCTCTTTTCTAAATTTTATGCCTTAACTTTTATTCATTTTGAGAGGTGTATTATTTTTATTTCATTCATTGAAAAGTGTATTCTGATAATTTACTCACTATCAGTTCTTATATTTGTAAGAGGGTACGTATAACCCTTATGTGTATAGAAGATGTTCTACACAGGGAATAGTTGAATTACCGAGTGTGAGGTGATTGCAAGTGTAGAGGGTATTGTACACAGATTCTTTGTAGCGGTGTTGCTAAAAGGTGTAATAGGTTTCTATCCCCACCTGAAGAAGATTAAATAGTGAATTTGGGATCCTCAAGAGGTAGTTTGAGGCAAGGACGTAGGCAGTGAGATTGAACTTTGTTAAAATACTGAGTTTGCTTCTTCTTATCTTTACTGTTTATATTTCTTGTTGTTTCGTATATTATTTAAATTTCATGTTCTGTCAAATGTTGTTTCTTCTTCTTCTTCTTCTTTTTTATTATTTTTTATTATTTTTTTATGGACTGCATCAATTGGAAATATTAAGACTATTGACAATTTGAGAAATCGTGAAATGATTGTTATGGAGGGGTTGCTTTATGTGCAAAAATTATGTGAATTTAGTGAATAATTTATTTTTACATTGTGATGTGACAAAAGTGTTATGGGATAGTGTGTTTAGAAGATCTTGGGATATGTCAAACTTAATGGTAGATTTACTCGCATGTTGAACTAGACTTCATACTTGCCCTCAAGTGGCAGTTGTGTGGAAGATGATTACTTTGTGTATTATAATTTATGTGATGTATTTGGTTGGAAAAGAATGAGATATGTTTTAATAATAGGGAACGCAATATAGATGAACTCCAATAAATTTTTATGTTTTGTTTAGTTGGTTTTTAGCTATTGTAGTTAATGGAGGGTTGTCACTGAAATTTTGTCCTTACTTTTCTAGTATTAAACTATAATTAGGTGTTTCATTTGTTTACTTTTTTTTATACATGAGCTTGCCTTTTGATGAATAAAATTTTTACTTACAAAAAAATAACACATCACCACAAAAAGGACTTCAATATACAAAAGCTTTCACTATATATAATATAGTAAAAACTTATTTGAAGTTGCGTTTTAAAGTTTAAAAAGTATTTTTAATTGTAAAAAGTATTTTTAAGCAGTTAAAAGCATTTTTAAAAAATGATATATTTGATAATTTTTTAAAAACGTTTTAGTCGATTAAAAAAAATTTGAAAATTAACTTTCTGTAAAAGTACTAAATTGGAATTTTTTGATAAAAGTTTCTGTAGCTAATTTTAAAAGTACTTTAAACATATGAATCCTAAACAATAAATAACTTTTTAGTAGTAGAGCTTAATACATTAAATTTTAAGTTATAAATTTTAAACTAAAAATAATACTTTTCATTACAATCTCAAACATACACTAAATCTACTTCTATTTGTAAAATAAAGATCGTGTGTTAAATTACCTGCATGACATCGTCGGATTCTTTACTCAATAGCATTAAATCGCATTCATCCCTGCTTCATTTTAATTTTATAACATTTTTACTTAATTTTTTCTCTTTTATATTTTTTAGATCTAATAAAACATTTCCTTAGGGTGCCATTATTGACGTAGGTGGCAAATCGTGTTAATGTATTGTATTTGTGTTGTATCAAATAATGTATATTAGATAATATATATCAATTCGAACACAATCCGCTAAGTTTAATGAGTTAAAAGTTTAATTCCTAGCAAGATCCATTAAAATAACGGCTTAATATAACATGATCCGTTTTAACTCGTTATGAATTAATTAAAAACATATCAACTCATTTCAACCTGTTTATATAAATGAATTGAATTGACCCAATTTCCAAATAATCAATTTGACGTGATCATCATAGTTTTACATAAAATTTGAAATCAAAATATCTCTAAAATTACAATTCAAATAATAAAAATACTAAAATTATAATTTAGAGAAAATGCCGAAGTTCGTCCTAACTTGTGAAACTAAGATAGAGTGAGGGTATGAGAGAGTTAGAAAATATGAAATAGGTTTAAGATATTTTTACCTTTACATTAAAAAAGATATAATTGTGATTTTGATTAAAAGATTTTATGGATTTAAACAGGTCACTAACAAGTTAAATAAGTTGATTCGTTAGTAATCTATTAATGAATTGTATCTTAACAGATCATTTGATTTTGACTTGAATTCATTAACATTAAATTTAAACTCACTAATTATATATAATGTTCTTGTTAGATTAATAAGTTCTGTCACATTTTACCATTCTAATTGCTGATAGTGTGTTTTGATTTTTAACTATTTAATCATGTTCTTGCTTTCCCAAAATGAAAACATAGATATCGTAAAAGTGGGAATATGAAATGAAGTCGCCAATTTTCTCTGGGTGCCGTGGATGATCGTGTTTTCAAATCCATGTATATATGTTCTTGCTTTTCATAAAAGAAAATATCAGTTTGTTTATTTGTTTTGATATCTTATTTTAATACTTAAAATATTAATTTTTTTTTGGATGGTTAAGGATGTTATTATTAATATTTTGATATATATTTTGATATTTTTAATTATTTTTTTAAATAATAAAAATTTGAGAATAAAAAAAATATAAAAAGTTGACTGCGCGCTGCAGCGGTCATTACCCTTCACCAAATGAGAACATAAAGATATTGAGAATCTCCATTTTAATTTCAATGCATCTTAGTCTAGTTTATATTCGTAATTTAATTCAATTCCTCTTAATTTATTTTTATTTTATTATTATATTTTTATAATTTTTTATATAAAATATAATTTTTTATACATTTTTTTCAAATTTTAAATACATTTTTTTAAAATTTTAAAATAATAATAATATTAAAAAATAAATTAAATTTATCTGAATTTAAACTCTAAATTTAAACTGGACTTGCCTCTTATGAACAATAAATTATATATGAACAGTAGAATATGAACAGTGATTCCTCTGCAGCTGCTGCAAAGCACGCCTCAATAAAAAAAAGACAGCCCTACCGTCATCGGTGGCGGCTCCATTTGATTTATGGCCGAATCCCCTATTAAATTCATCTTCATTTTATTTTTTTATTGTGTTTTTTATTGTGTTTTTCATTATGTTTTGTTCATTTTATTTTTTTAATATATTTTTAATTTTCATTTTTTTATTTAATTATATATTTTTATTTTATTTTGATGTGTTTTTCATCGTCAAGCAGCCCAATTAGCACTGGGGACAACCGGACCGGTCCCTAGCGTCACCCAAAAAGACAGAACCTGGGGGGCAGACGGGCTGCCCCCCTCCATGAAAACAGCCCCACCGCCATCAACGGCGGCTCCGTTTGCTTTATGGTCGAATCCCCTATTAAATTCATCTTTATTTTATTTTTTATTGTGTTTTTCATTATGTTTTTTATTATGTTTTGTTCATTTTATTTTTTTAATATATTTTTAATCTTAATTTTTTTATTTAATTATATTTTTTTATTTTATTTTGGTGTATTTTTTATCATCAAGCAGCTCAACAGTGTTGGGCTGCTTTGGATTCTGGGGACAGCCGAACCGGTCCCCAGCATCACCCTAAAAAAAAAGTGTGGAATTTATGAGCCTTTTTATACAATTTTTCAAATTTTATATATTATTATTTTTTTATTATTTTTAAATTTTTTTAATAATTATTTTTGAATTTATTTTTTGAATTAATTTAATTTTTTTATTTATTATTTATATATTAAATATTTAATTAAAATAAAATAAAATAATATGCGGTGCGTGGAAGTTGCGTAATAACAAGAAGATGAATTGATTTTTTCTGGAATTCATGGAGGATGAAGTTTAGAAGATCGTTTCTAGTTCTTCCATCGACTTCCCATCTCTCTCTCTCTCTCCCCGTTTCCGAGCCTTGAGCCCTTCCTTCAATGGCCACCGGGGCAACTTCTTACTTAACCATACAAATTTTTCACTGCTTCTTTCTTTTATGGCTATGTCAAGCAAGGGATACCCTTAAGCCAGGCGAGGATCTGAGAGAGTCCGAGACCTTGGTTTCTTTAAATGGGGTCTTTGCGTTAGGCTTCTTCAGCTCCGGCGGAGCTTCCTCAAGCAGCTACTACTTGGGAATATGGTTCAAGAATGATCCAAACAAGAAACCAGTCTGGATCGCAAACCGTGAATACCCCCTTCAAGACCCACCCAAAATCCTTTTTATCAGGTACGATGGGAATATGGTGATCACTGACAGGAAGCTAATTCCCACAATTGTGAACGTTGGAGTGCTTGCCCCGAGTAGCAAGACAATAGCGACACTTCTGGATTCAGGAAATCTTCTTCTTAAAGAAGGAGATATAATTGTCTGGCAGAGTTTTGATTATCCATCCGACACTCTACTGCCTGGAATGAAACTTGGACGATTCAATTTAGGCACTGAACACTTAAGAAAACAGTTTCTCGTATCGTGGCAAAGCTCCTCTGTCCCAAGTACAGGCTCTTTTGCTCTGGGCCTCGATGAAGATAACATTACACATGTCAAGGTTTGGCACGGAGATGTTTTCTCAAGGCAGATTGGATTTTGGGATGGAAAGAGGCTTAGATTTCAATTTGAAAGCTCGTCACGTGAGCACAATTTTAGCTTTGTTTCGAACCCAAACGAGGTTTACTTTTCCTTCCAAACTGAAAAAAATCGTAGTTATTCATGGTTTGTGCTGTCGTCATCAGGGCAAATTCAGGAATACAAAATGATTGGACAGAAGATATTAATGGAGAATCATTCAATTTGCAAAATACTACAGCCAGCAAGGCGACTGACTGTTACTTAAGAAATCCGCACATGTGCCAGAATGGAGATACGTTCTCAGAAATTAAAGGGTCGATGCCAGATTCAGCAATCGTAAGCAGTTCAGTTCATCTGGTTCTTGGTGACTGCGAGATTTTTTGCAAGGATAATTGTTCTTGTGCTGCTTATGCTTCGTTCCGAGATGATGGCACGGGATGTGCACTTTATTATGGGGAGAAAAAGGTTCTTTTGCGTTTCATTGGGGAAGGAAAGGGGATAATATATGTTCGTGGGGACACTAGTTCCACAGAATCTGGTAGGCCTAATTGCACTTGAAACATTCTGTGTTAGCAAAAAATTACAGCGGAAAAATACCTCAAGTTCAGCTTCAAAAAATTGTTCTACAAGTTTTTCCAGCACAACAAAACAAGCATTTTCTCTTAGTGGTGAAGTGTACTACGTAGTTATAAAATTAGAGTAACATTTAATAATCCACAGCCTAAAAACTATTTCAAGAGAGAACAAATGAGAGAGAGATTTTCACTATATCAATTAGTTCCCAGAACCAAAAGGAGGGAGGTTATATATAGTCCCTTTACACGACTGGCCTTAAAGGTCAGCCTTCAATACGCTGGAAACGCATGACTTAAGCCATGCGTTATAGACTGCAAAATTATGGGGGGTCTGCCGTGTGGGCGCCCCCTCCGTTTAACATTCTGAACATGCATTTGGATCAAAATCACCATGTTATAAGCGGTTATCATTGACAGCTTCAGATTTTAATTTTAGTAACATGCCTAAATGAATGTGTAGTTCATCTGACAGGATTTCAACTCTTTAGTGGCTTAGATTCCAAATCCAGGCTCCTACATAATTGTAATGCAAATGTATCGTTGACAGGTGCAGGACTTCAATTTTAGTTAACACACCTGAATTAATGTATAGTTCATTTGACAGTCTTTAACACTAGAGTTTTACCCCCAAACAATCACTCATCAAATCATCGTTTCATGTAAAAGGCGTATTGAGGTTAGTGAACAATGAGATAGTCGAATTTCTTTTCAGGTGAACAGCACAACAGAAGGCTGTTGTGGTTCGTAGTAGCTCCAGTTCTTTCTCTGCCCATTATGGTTGCCTTAGTTTTTTACTTGCGATGGAGAAATCATCGTTTAAAAGACTTGAGTCTGAAGAGATTCCAGGTTCAAGTGGGCTCTTATGTAGCAGCAATTGATGAAGATAAAGGTCGAGACAAACATGGAAGAAAGAAGGATCACGATCTGCCAATCCTCAGTTTTGATTGCGTAGCAACATGTACAAATAACTTTTCTGACGAAAATAAGCTTGGAGAAGGTGGTTTCGGGCCAGTTTACAAGGTAATTCCACGATATTGAATGACTTCCAAGGGTGACGTCGTTTCTTTGATTTCTTAGTACTTAGGCATAATTATCACAGAAGACGTTTTAATTTGAAATGAAGATTTAGCACGTTGTGCGCAGAAACTGACTTGACAGTCTTCTCATCCATAGGATTATTTCCATGCTTTTGACAGTTAATGTCATAGAAATCAGAACTTAATTATGGTTAATATTCTTTTATGGGTAAAACCTAATATGTGTTTAGCGTCACTTCATAAGCATCTCGGGCCAAAAAAGACTAGATTGTAACTTTTGTAAGCATTAGTTTGGATTCTGCTCTATTATGCATTATGCTACAGAATTAGAAGATACAGGGATATAAGATTTATTTTGGTCACTCGTTGCTTTACATTTCCGTGTCTGATTTGTGGTTTAAAGCTATTAATACTCTACCAAGAATGTTTTACTCCAGGAAATAACAAATAATTGACATTTTGCAGGGTACTTTGCTTGGGAATGAAATTGCAGTGAAGAGACTTTCTAGACAATCTGGTCAAGGACTGGAGGAGTTCAAAAATGAGGTTCAGTTGATATCAAAGCTGCAACACAGGAATCTCGTTAGACTGTTGGGTTGCTGCATTCAAAGAGAAGAAAAGATTTTGATCTATGAGTACATGGCCAACAAAAGCTTGGATTTCTTCCTGTTTGGTACTTGGCGATATTATTTCAGTTTCATCTTTGTGCATGTTTTTGGCGATCTTTTGTTCCTCACTAATTAATTTAAAACTTGAGCCAGATCCTACAAAGAAGATGTTATTGGATTGGAAGCACCGTTTCAGCATCATTGAAGGGATAGCTCAAGCTCTTCTTTATCTTCATAAGTACTCGAGATTTAGGATCATTCATCGTGATTTGAAAACCAGCAATATATTGTTGGACGCAGACATGAATCCCAAAATATCAGATTTTGGCATGGCAAGAATTTTTGGAGATGATGAAGCTCGGGCAAAAACAAGAAGAGTTGTTGGGACATAGTAAGTCAATGGTTGTTCTTTGAGCAATAACTTAGCATGGGTTCTGTTGGGAAATAGGCAATGAAACAAACAACAAAGATATGAAATAAACCGCAGCGGATGCAACAATGAGAAATAAAAAATAGTAAAGACAGAAAGAACACACAGATTTAAGTGGTTCAGCTCAAAATGAGCTTACGTCCACTGTGGGGTTGGTTTCAAAACTTCACTAGATCAAATGGAGGTTACAGAGAGAGTATCGAAAGATACTTACAACAGAGAACACTCACCTCACGTGTATACACTCAATCCTCACAAGTTTCACTCAGAATAGTGGAGAAATGGAGAAGAAAATGATCTAGAAGCCGTTACTGTTCACTGGCGCCGAAAACAGAGGCCTTCGTCGTCTGCTGCTTCTTCGTCCGTCTAATTCGCGAAAATGCCTTCGCGATATTAATATCCTGCAATCTCGCTCGAGCGAGATTTAAACTCGCTCGAGCGAGAACTTCTAGGTCAAATTCGCTCGACTAGAAAACGGACACCTGGCGCCACGTGGAATCTCGCTCGAGCGGGAGGTCGAGCGAGTGTCGAGCGAAGTCACTGCCTGAACCTCGCTCGAGCGGGAGGTCGAGCGAGGGTCGAGCGAAGTCTCGGGTTGGAGCAATTCTGGAAGTCACGAAGTCTCGCTCGAGCGAGGGTCGAGCGAGACAGGACTGGGTTTGTATTCCTAAGCCATACACAACAAATCTCCACCTTGGCTTGAATACCTACAGCCCCATAAAATCCAGATCAACCCAAGAATGTAAAATGCAGCAACTGAGAAAACCAACCCCATCTGTGTTCCCTAAGGAACCTGGAAACCCCGAATCCCTATCAAGTCCAAACAAAGTTTGAACTTGAATACTGCAACTGGCTTGGTCATAACATCTGCTGGATTCTCTGAAGTAGCAATCTTCTGAATACTGACTGTACCATCTGACACTACTCCTCTGATAAAGTGATACCTGACGTCAATGTGCTTTGTCCTCTCATGATACATTTGATTTTTGGTCAAATGTATAGCACTCTGGCTGTCACAAAACACTGTCATCTCTGTCTGCTGAAGACCCAGGTCACTGATTAGCCCCTTCACCCAAATGGCCTCCTTAACAGCCTCAGCTGCTGCCATGTATTCTGCCTCTGTAGTAGATAAAGCAACAGTTGATTGAAGTGTTGCTTTCCAACTAATAGCAGAACCACACAAAGTGAAAATGTAGCCTGTCAATGATCTTCTCTTATCTAAATCCCCAGCGTAGTCAGAATCAACAAAACCAATCACAACAGAACTGAGATCTACATCTCTATCAAATATCAAGCCCACATGCGAGGTTCCCTTCAAGTACCTCAAAATCCATTTCACAGCCTGCCAGTGAGTTCTACCAGGCTTAGCCATATATCTGCTAACCACACTCACTGCCTGTGAAATATCTGGACGGGTACACACCATAGCATACATAATGCTACCTACAGCATTAGAGTAAGGAACATTTGCCATGGACTGTTCCTCCTCATCTGTCTGGGGGGATAGGGAAGCTGAAAGTTTAAAATGCGACGCCAACGGCGTGCTGACAGGCTTGGAGTTAGACATTCCAAACCTGTCTAGAACCTTCTCTATATACTTTCTCTGGGACAAGTATAACTTCCCAGCTTTTCTATCCCTGTAAATATCCATCCCCAGTATTTTCTTAGCATCACCTAAATCTTTCATCTCAAACTCATCCTTAAGTTGACTTTTCAACAAATCAACATCAACCATGCTTTTAGCAGTTATAAGCATGTCATCAACATAAAGCAATAAGTGAATGAAAGACTTATCAGGTAATTGTCTATGATATACACAACAGTCATAATCACTTCTCAAATAATTATGATCAATCATAAACAAATCAAAACGTTTATACCATTGCCTAGGCGACTGCTTCAACCCATACAAAGACCTCTTCAGTCTGCATACACGGTCTTCTTTACCTTCAACTGTGAACCCCTCTGGCTGATGCATATAGATAGTTTCTTCAAGCTCACCATGTAAGAACGCTGTCTTCACATCTAGCTGCTGAAGCTCCAAATCATACAAAGCCGTGATGGCTAGTAAAACTCGGATTGAACTGTGCTTTACTACTGGAGAGAACACTTCAGTGAAGTCGATCCCCTCTCTCTGACTGTAGCCTTTTGCAACTAGGCGAGCTTTGTATCTTGCATCAGACTGGATTCCCTCTTTTCTCTTGAAAACCCATTTGCAGCCCACAACTCTGGTCTTCGCTGGTAACTTAACCAAATCCCAGGTTTGGTTCTTGTGAAGAGACTCAATCTCTTCAGTCATCGCTGTACACCACTGTGCAGACTCAGTACTCTTCACAGCCTCTGAGTAACTGGAAGGCTCCTGCCCCACAATTTCTTCCGCTGTAGCGAGTGCATAACTGATCATATCTGCATGAGCATATCTCTGAGGTGGTCTGATCTGCCTCCTCTGTCTACCTGCAGCTATACTGTATTGCTCCTCAGCTGGTGTCTCAGTCTCTGACTCAGAACCATGCTCATCAGTCATAGCATGATCCTGAGTTGCTGGTGGTGTCTCAAGTGAAGCCTGCAGCTCCACCTTCTTCCTTGTAGACACGGGAATTTGTTTTGTCGGACTAAGCATGGATTTCTCATCAAACACAACATCCCTGCTTATCACAAACTTGGGTGACTTGGGATCAGTATACCACAACCTATATCCCTTCACCCCAGAAGCATATCCCATAAAAATACACTTCTTTGCCCTAGGTTCTAGCTTACCATCATTTACATGAAAATAAGCAGGACAACCAAAAATCTTCAGGTTCAAATAATCAGTAGGTTCATCAGACCATACCTGATTAAGTGTCTTCAACTGAATAGCTGTGGCTGGAGAGCGGTTCACCAGAAAGCAGGCTGTATTGACTGCTTCCGCCCAAAAGTCCTTAGAAAGGCCGGCATTGGAGAGCATACTGCGTGCTCGTTCTAGGAGGGTTCGGTTCATCCGTTCAGCCACTCCATTTTGCTGTGGGGTGTGCCTGACTGTACGGTGTCTGGCAATTCCTTCGTTCTTACAGAACTCATCGAAGTCATTGCCACAAAATTCCATCCCGTTGTCAGTCCGAAGCCGTTTCACCTTCTTGCCGGTCTGATTCTCTATCAGAACTTTCCACTACTTGAAATTCTTGAAGACTTGACTTTTCTGTTTCAAAAAATAAACCCACACTTTCCGTGAGTAATCATCAATGAATGTAAGCAAGTAATTAGCTCCACCTTTTGATGGAACTGAGGACGGACCCCAAAGGTCGGAATGAATGTAGTCCACTGTACCTTTTGTTCTGTGGACCCCTGTTGCAAACTGAACTCTGTTCTGCTTCCCGAATACACAGTGCTCGCACAGGTCTAGCTTGCCCAAATTCTGATTCCCCAGCAATCCTTGCTTACTGAGGATAGACATCCCCTTCTCACTCATATGGCCCAATCTCATGTGCCATAGACGAGTAGCATCTGACTCAGACTGATCAGATACTGAAACTGCAGCTTCACCGCTGACAGTACTGCCCTGGAGGAAATAGAGACCATCTTTTAGGTCTCCCTTCATAATGATCATGGAGCCTTTGCTGACTTTCAAAACTCCACCTTGTCCTGTGTACTTTAAGCCAAAAGAATCAAGGGCCCCCATGGAGATAAGATTCTTTTTCAAGTCTGGAATGTGCCGGACGTTGGTCAATGTCCTAACCATTCCATCGAACATCTTGATCTTCACAGAACCCATTCCTGCAACCTTGCAAGCAGTGTCGTTCCCCAACAAAACAGAACCACTGTTGACTGATTCATAAGACATGAACCAGTCCCTTCTGGGACACATATGGAACGTGCAAGCTGAGTCCATCACCCACTTATCACTGAACCGACTGTTTGAGTCACTGATTGCAAGAACTACATCAGAGCCGTCAGATTCATCAGCAGCACTGACGGCATTAGAGGAACTCGTAGATTCCTCCTTCTTCTTCAGCTTCGTACACTCACTCTTGTAGTGTCCAAACTTCTGACAGTAATAACATTTTACATTCTTCTTGTTGGACTTGGACTTTGATTTCCCCCGGGACTTGCCTCTGCCCTTCTCTGAACCCTTCTGACTGGATCTTCCTCTGTCGGAGGTATCTTTGACAAACAAACCACTGGCCTATGGTTCACCACCCTTATCATACTTACTCCTCAACTCCTTCGAGTTCAAAGCTGACTTCACATCTGCTAAGGAGATAGTATCTCTACCATACAGCATAGAATTCACAAAATTCTCAAAAGATGCAGGTAATGAACACAGCACAATAAGGGCTTGATCTTCATCATCAAGCTTAATGTCAACATTTCTAAGATCCATAACAATCTTATTGAACTCATCTAGGTGTTCAGATACAGACGAACCCTCAGTCATTTTGAGTGTATACAACCGTTGTTTTAAATACAACCGGTTTGTGAGAGATTTCTTAATGTACAAGCTCTCAAGCTTGTTCCAGAGACCCTCAGCGGTCTCCTCCTCCGCAACCTCTCTTAACACTCCATCAGACAATGATAACAGAATTGTACTATGTACCTTTTCTTCATCGTCCTTAGACGGTACAGGAGAATCTGCCGTCCGTTCCTCTAGAACTCTGAATAACCCCTGCTGGCACAACAAAGCCCTCATCTTCAGGCGCCACAAGCTAAAACTGTTCTGACCGTCAAATTTCTCAACTTCAAATCTTGCTGTAGCCATCCCTTCAAATATTCACAGAGCCTGAAACGCTCTGATACCAGTTTGTTGGGAAATAGGCAATGAAACAAACAATAAAGATATGAAATAAACCGCAGCGGATGCAACAATGAGAAATAAAAAACAGTAAAGACAGAAAGAACACACAGATTTAAATGGTTCAGCTCAAAATGAGCTTACGTCCACTGTGAGGTTGGTTTCAAAACTTCACTAGATCAAATGGAGATTACAGAGAGAGTATCGAAAGATACTTACAACAGAGAACACTCACCTCACGTGTATACACTCAATCCTCACAAGTTTCACTCAGAATAGTGGAGAAATGGAGAAGAAAATGATCTAGAAGCCGTTACTGTTCACTGGCGCCGAAAACAGAGGCCTTCGTCGTCTGCTGCTTCTTCGTCCGTCTAATTCGCGAAAATGCCTTCGCGATATTAATATCCTGCAATCTCGCTCGAGCGAGATTTAAACTCGCTCGAGCGAGGACTTCTAGGTCAAATTCGCTCGACTAGAAAACGGACACCTGGCGCCACGTGGAATCTCGCTCGAGCGGGAGGTCGAGCGAGTGTCGAGCGAAGTCACTGCCTGAACCTCGCTCGAGCGGGAGGTCGAGCGAGGGTCGAGCGAAGTCTCGGGTTGGAGCAATTCTGGAAGTCACGAAGTCTCGCTCGAGCGAGGGTCGAGCGAGACAGGACTGGGCTTGTATTCCTAAGCCATACACAACAGGTTCCCCTTCAAGCACTAACCACTGGGTGTTAATTGTTGAGACAGTGGTTATATGCCGCTGGAGTATGCTGTGCATGGACATTTCTCGATGAAATCTGATGTGTTTAGCTTTGGAGTCATTATGCTGGAGATCCTGAGTGGTAGGAAAATAGTAACCTTCTGCCATTCAGATCGCTTTAACCTCCTAGGATATGTAAGTAACTAAAGTGTCTAACATTCTGAACACAATTTATTCTTCATACTTGCGTTCGATTAAAAGTTGACTTCTTGCTCCCCCATTCTAACATTTTTTTTTAATCTATGTTTGAAGGCTTGGGATTTGTGGAAAAGTGGAAAGGGCTTGGAATTTATGGACCCAACATTGTCAAACACATGTGTGTCGAGACAATTTATGCAATGCATTCAGGTGGGTCTCTTGTGTGTGCAAGAGCATCCAGGAGATAGGCCTTCCATATCAGACGTTATTTCTATGCTGACCCATGAAAATACAAAGTTGGCTGCTCCTAAAGAATCAGCCTTTTACATCCGTACAAGTTACTCTGCTTCACCTATGCAGCAACCTTATTCTCTGAATGATGTAACAGTTTCAGGCATTGTTGGTCGATGATAAAGGACTTTTGAAATGGAATTGTATGTTGAATTAAGCACGCAATTGGAATTGTACATTTTATAAATTATTTTGCTGAAATTCTTTGAAAGTCTTTTGATCCAATGATATCTTTAGACACAAGTTTCGTTAGCTCACATGTTCATGTCGTTCAGATTAGACTTCATGCATATGAATCTTACCAAAACATTTGTTGGGAGTTGTAGAATTTTTAAGGCTGAAATTTTCAAGGTTTTTAGTATCCAAGTGCACCAATACACGAATCTTATTCCAAATCATTTCACCTTATCTCATTTCTTTTTCTAAACATCATTCAAATACAATCACTTTCAAAATAATCAACTCTCAAAACCCACGGCTGTTCACGATGACCATCACTGTGACCCTCCACTACCTCCTTCTCACCGCACCTACACCATGACCACTTGGTCAATGAATAACATCCACAAGCCCAAACAGTTCATTTTGTGACCAAACACTCGCTTCCACCAACCATTGAATCAACATGTGGGGGCCAAACACTTCGTGAACCTCACTGGAGACATGCTATGTCAGATGAGCTCACTGCCCTCATGTGTCATGGCACTTGGGATCTTGTTTCCCCACCCAAAAATTGTAATCCTATTGGGTGCAAATGAGTATTTCGTGTGAAGTGAAAATTGGATGGTTCAGTTGATTGCTTTAAAGTGAGGCTTGTCGTTAAATGATTTAATCAACGAGAAGGGTTAGATTACAAATAAACTTTCAGCTCGGTTATAAAACCTGCAACTATTAGGACTGTCTTGACAGTGGTTGTAATGCAGGGGTGGTCATTAAGACAGTTAGATGTCAACAACACTTTTTCGTATGGTGACTTGACTGAGACTGTGTATATGACACAACCACTGGGATTCAAAAATGTCAACAAGCCAAATCATGTGTGTAGGTTACGTAAGGCTATCTATGGCATTAAACAGGCCCCAAAAGCTTGGTATTCAGCTCTTAAATTGGCAATTATGGGTCTTGATTTTCAAAATTCCAAAACTGACTCATCTCTCTTTATTTATTGTCAGAATTCTGTTATATGCTATTTATTAGTATATGTGGATGATTTGGCACTAGTAATAATCCATGCTTTGTGTCTGAGATTGTTGCACAATTTGGTAATTGGTTTTTCTTAAAGGATATGGAACAACTTAATTTTTTCTTGCGAATGGAGGTTATTTCTATAAAAACTAGACTTTTTTTTTGTCTCAACATAAGTATATTCGAGACCCATTGTCCAAAACCAATATGATTGGTGCTAAAGATGTCTCAACCCCCTTGTCCACCACCTCACCACTCAATTGGTTGATGATACTTTATCTACCAATAGTACAGAGTTTCGAAGTGTCATTAGTGCTCTTCAATACCTGTCCCTCACCCGACCAGATATTTCATTCTCTGTAAATAGTTTGTCAGTTTACGCACAAGCTTATAGTGACACATTGGACAGCTGCAAAGTGACTTCTTCGCTATTTAAAGCACATTATATTTCATGGACTTCACATCAGAAAAAACTCCAGCTTTGAACTTATTACATATTCTGATGCGGATTGGGCAGACAACTATGATAATCGGACCTCCACCTCCGCATATTTGACTCATTCAAAAATGAGTAGCATAAAAGCTATCCCAAGTGCAGGAGAATGTCGTGTAATAATTATGAATGAAATTCCTAGATTGTCTACTCGGGAAAAATTGTTTAAAATCAAACTCGTGTAAACGATAAAAAAAAATATTCACAAAGGAAAAATCAAAATGGTGATATGTACAATGAGTAAAAGAATGCAATGGAATTGAAAATGGTACTAGTCATGGACTAGATTCATATTTTTGGATTTATTCATATTTTTGGATTTTTTTTAGTGTCGAAATGGAATGTAAAAGACTAACAAATTGAAATTAACAACTAAGGAATCAACTAGCTAAACATTCTTAATTAATTTGAAAGTTAAATGATAAAACTGAAATGATTTAAGTCTTAGTTAATCTTCTATCAATCTAAAAGGCAATGGAACTAAAACTAAGTTAAGAATTAAACTAGATTAGAAAATAATTGACATTATATGAGCTGAAATTTGAAAAGACCCAAAATCAAGATTCTAGTGTTCATCCTTGTATTCAAATAATAAATTCTCAAAATCAATCCAAAATAGTTGTAATGCTTATTTAATGGAAACTTGAAGAAGCAAGAAAAATAACTAACATAAAATAAACAACAAATAAAATATCCAAATTTCTAAGTCAAAAATCTCGAAAATACACTATAAATTTCAAACTGAAATTAAATAAAAAAATTAGAGAATGAAAAGAGCAAGCCAAATAATGAAAATTGATATGAAAAGCAATGGAAGAAGCTAGAGCAGCTACAGTTTGGACCCCTTTGAGTTCTTCAAGTGGCGCTTCCCTCTGGTGCGTTCAACCTTAGAGCCTCATTTTGTCTCAAATGAAAACTGTCCAAAAAAATTGCCCCCGTTGCGTTTCTCTTCAAACAAAGAAAAAAAAAGCCATGAGTCCCGCATGTCTCTAAAACTGAAAGAAAAAAAAACTCGCGTGTGTAAAAACTCCCAAAGTTGTGAGACTCTAAAAAGTCTTATTGTTGTCCAAGAATCATTAATTAAACAAATGGGCCCGCATGTATGTTTACACATTGAGAGCACCAAGCCAAAAATATAGCCTCCTGGTCAAATGTAACCTTTTTTTTTCTTTTCCTTACTTGCAGTTTAATAGCGTTGCTACTATGTCTAAAACAATTAAAATTCTACAACCAATGATACAATCACCTTTTAAAAAGCAGTCAATGTTGTTGCAATTTTCATCATTTTGTTTATTTTGTTTCTTTTTTTTTTCATTTCTTTAAACATGATCATAAAATATAAAATGAAAATAAGAATATTAAAATTTGATGTGCATATGAAGAAATACTATTCAAATAAATCACAAGTTATAAAATTAAGCATAAATCATGATATTAAGAGATTTTAATCCCAACTTGGATTTACACCTTATAACCAATTTTCCTATTTAAAACCAATAAAAATATCATGAAATAATTAAAATATATTGGTTCTAAATATATAAATATACAATATTTCAGCTCAATCATATATCTCATTTCTTGGTGTCAATTCTATCTCCTAGAGTTCAAAGAAGCAAAGAGTAATGACACGTTCATCAACTGAAGCAAAATATAGAGCCATTACCAATGCAGCCTACGAGACATCATGGCTTCTCTCATTATTTAAGGAACTTGGTCTACCTTTATCTGGACAACCCAAGCTGCTTTGTGATAATTTGGGCACAACTCATCTCAGTTTTAATCCGATCCAGCACTCTCGAATGAATCATATTCAGATTGATCTTCATTTTGTCTGGGATATGGTTCAACGTGGGGTTCTAAATGTTCATCATGTTAACACCTAGGACTAGTTGGCTGATCTTCGCACAAAAGGTCTCTCACGCCAAAAGACAACAATTCTAAGAGATAAGATTGGCTTAGCCGATTGCAGCTCTATTTTGCAGGGGCGCATAATGGAAGCATCTGTAAATCAAGAATATCCCTCAAATCAAACATCCTCAAATCAAGAATATCTCTGAAATCAAGCAACAAAAATGGCTGCAGATTCTTAGCCTTCATTCAAGGATGTAACAGCCATTACTTTCCATGTTCATACTTTGTAACCAATAGCCTTAATTCTAGGACACTTAGAATAGATCTTGTTAACATGTATTTATTTTCTCATATGAACACTTGTAATCTGTGTGTAATATCTTTCAAATAGGAGCAGTAATACAAAATTGAGAAATTCTCAAACTTTATCATACAATTTTCTTAAACTTTTAGACAAAAATAAAAAGTAATTCAAAAATTTCAAATTCTAAAAAAAAATAATCTTAAATAATTATTCTAATAATATTTTAATTTTATAACATTTTTTATGCAACTTTTTTTCTCCTTATCCAAAATTTAATAAATACTTAAAAAATTGTGTCACTACTATTCTCAAACCATTTTATTAAAGAAGTTCATACACTTTTCTGTAATGGTTTTGCTAAAATTTGGAGAATTTTGGAGAATTATTATTCACAAGTGAAAAAAAGTATTTTTATTCCCTTCTCTTCACTTTCTTCTTCCCCTTATTAATCAAATATGACCAAAATTTTTTAGAAAACGTGCAAACTTGTAATTTTTGAAAGAAAATTTTAGTAAGACCATTGCTAGTGCTCTAAAAAGCCTTGTTTGGAAGATGAGATAATGCTCATATAAAGTCCGAGACAAGCTTCTTTTTAGCCAATGTGGGATTTCCTTCACTCTCTCTCATTTGTGGACCAATTTTTTGTCGTGCTCTTACAAATGGATCTCATTAGATCAATGGGTGAAGTGTATTGCTGGAATGTTCGTTTTTGATATCATAAAAAAGCCCATGCACCCAACACCCTTCTAAAAAGCCTTACTACTATTTATAAAATTTCATCTCATCTCATTCCAATTGCTTAATTTATCCATCAACCATAACATTTGTTGGGATTTATATGCACAAAAATTAGCCATAATTGTTTAGAGCATGAGAATGAGATGCTTTGATCAAGCAGTTGTTAGACTGTGGACTGTCAAGAGGAAACTCGCGCCCACCTTTGATAAGAGGCTTCGAAGTTGAGATAGGGATTGATATTTGATCCCAAGAAGGTTTAAATGACAAATAAAATTTTAAGAAATTTTTGTACTTCATTTTAAATTTCTTCTATCTCCAATCACATTTACTTACATTAGATATTTTAAGTAATTTTAAGTAGTTTTCCATTGAAATGAAGGAGATAATAAAATCAAGATGAAATGTAAGCCATAATTTTTATTTGGCTCGGTTGCTAGGCGGTGCTTTTTGGCTTCTTTGAATTAAAGTATAGACATTTCATATCTGATTTCTAGCTCAAAAAAATTAAATTTATCTTTTTTTTAAAAAAAATTCCTGAGCACTCTTTTCTTCAAATTTCTTTATTTCTCAACCAACTAGCTAGACAATCTATTAGTTGGGTTCAACCCAAAACTATCATAGAGAAATCAAAGATGTTAATGTATGTCACAATATCTCCCTCTTAAAAACTTAAATATTAATATCACAAAATAACATATATTTCTCAATTTCATTTTAATTTTTGAGCATTTTTGTCAGGCCTGTGCACCTGAGTTCTGGATTCGAAAACCCGGGTATCTAGAGCCAGAATTGGACTTCAGATCCAGGTCAGAACCCAAATGAATCTGGATTTCAAAAATGGGGATTCCGGGTTTCGGATTTGAACTTGATTTTTTTTTTGGCTTTGAAAGGCTTATATTTTATTAGAATAATTATTGCAGTTTTAAATTTTTATGACAAAACTAGGCAAATTGTAAAATAAACATTCTAAAACTGGCTGGAGTTCTCAGTGGGAACTAATACTAATGTCTTCATTTTCACATCACACTTGCTTTTTTGTTATTATTTTTTGTGATGATATTGGAGAACAGATTCAAGCTTTAAGGGTTGTCTTGTTATGTTTTCAAGTCGTATCTGGATTAAAGGTGGAATTAGATAAATTGAACTAGTCCTAGTGGGAGATGTGCACAATATCAACAACTTCGCGAAATTATTGGATTGAAGAGTTGCTTATCTGCGCATGAAATAGTTAGAATCCTGTTGAGGGCGTCGTTCAAAGCTAAGTATATTTGAGATGTGGTGGTTGAGAAGAGATTGGCAAAGTGGAAAATTTTGTATTTATCCAAAGGGGTAGAATCACTCTTATAAAGAGTATCGTATCTAACATCCTAACTTATTTCCTTTCATTATTTCCCTTATCAATCAGAGTGGTTAATCGTATTGAAAAGTTCATAGACTTTTTTGTGGGGTGATTTGGAAGAGGAGAATAAGATTTCTTTAGTAAGCAGAGAAAAGTATGTTGTCCGATTGTTGATGGAGGATTGACGCTCGTAATTTGTGTAGTTTTAATAAAACAATGTTGGAGAAGTGGTTGTAGAGATATCATAGGGAAGAGGAAGCATTGTGGAGGGGGTGTTCAATCGTAAGTATGAGAATGAATGGGGGTTAGTGCACTAAGGAGAGTATGGGATCTTATGGTGTGAGTTTATGAAAATTTTTTAGAAAATTATGAGATTATTTTGTGAAACAAGTCAAATTTGTGGTTGGTGATGGCTCAAGAGTTTGAGTCTAGTTTGATGTGTGGTGTAGTGAGAATGCAATATTTATAACTTTTCCATCTTTTTTTGATTGCCTGTTAATTAACAGATATCAATTTCAGAGTCGATAACTTACTTTAATGGAGAGGTGCATTAGAATGTTAGATTTTTCATATCTGTCTAAGACTGGAAAATTAAGGAGGTTATTTATTTTTTCAAGTTATTATAATCAGTGGATATTAGAAGACATCACAGGGATCAAATGTGCTGGAGATGTACAATGTCTAATTTTTTTTTTTTTTCTGTTAGATCATATTATAAGTTGTTGTCTGATCAGCAATAAATTAATTTTTCTTGAAAGGGTATTTGGAAGACTCTGTTTCGTCAAAGGTGGTTTTTTTTTTTTGTTTGGACTACATTAATTGGGTATATTCAGACTATTGACAATCTGAGAAAGCGTGAAATGATTGTTTTGAAGTGGTGCTTCATGTGCAAAAAAAGATATGAAATCAATGAATTATCTATTTTTACATCATGATGTGGCTAAAGTGCTATGGGATGGTGTGTTTAGAAGATTTGGACTAACCTAGGTTATATCAAACGCAGTGATAGATTTACTCACTTGTTGGACTAGACTTTTGCTCTCAAGTGGCAAATATGTGGAAGATGATTCCTTTGTGCATTAGTGATGCATTTGGTTGGAAAGGAAATGAAGTTGTTTTAATAATAGGCAATGCAATGTAGATGAACTTTGGAAATTTTTTGTGTTCATTGTTTAGTTGATTTTTAGCTATTGTAGTTAATGGAGGGGCTGTTAATAAGTTTTCATCCTCACTTTTCTAGTATTAGAATGTAATAAGGTGTTTCTTTTATATACTTTCTGTGTATATGAGCGATTATTGCATTTTGATGAATAAAATTTTTACTTATAAAAAAATAACACACTACCACAACAGGGACTTCTATACACAAAAGCTTTCACAAAAAATGTAGTAAATCTATTTCTATTTCTAAAAGAAAGAACGTGTGTCAAAGTGAATAATCAATTTAAACTACATGTATGACATCAACAGATTCTTTACTTTATGGTTATGAATGGATCGGTAAAATGGTTTTTTTCTAATGAAC
Organism: Platycarya strobilacea; assembly: GCA_036898215.1. Classification (NCBI taxonomy): domain Eukaryota; kingdom Viridiplantae; phylum Streptophyta; class Magnoliopsida; order Fagales; family Juglandaceae; genus Platycarya; species Platycarya strobilacea. The sequence continues at coordinate 51,501,196 of CM072546.1, forward strand.
GTGGTCTGCGTCAAGGTGATTCTCTTTCACCATACTTGTTTATCTTAGTTGAAAAGGTGCTCTCCAAATTGTTAAAGCATAACTTTGCTATTGCAAATATAGTTCCGTTCTCCCATTCCCGTGATACCTCCTTGTTTCTCACTCATTATATGTTGATGATATTGTACTTTTTGCTAATGGAGGAAGATCATCGCTTCAAGCAATCAGAGATACTTTTACTCAATATGAAGATTGGTCAGGTTAGGTGGTGATTAAAGAAAAATCATCTATTTTCTTTTCAAAATATGCCACTACTGCTCGGAAAAGGAATTATTTGTTGTTAACCTCTTTCTCAGAAGGTTTCTTTCCGATTAGGTATTTGGGTGCTCTTCTTATGGTTGGCTTGCTTAAGATCTTGCATTTTGATGATTTGTTGAATTGCATTCAAGGAAAATTGGAGGGATGGCAAAATCGATTTTTATATCTCTGGTGCTTGCCTTCTTTTACTGAGACATGTGATGGCAATTCCAATTCATTTGCTCTCTATTCTTCATGCTCCCAAGACTATAGTGGCATCCTTAAATTGGATTATGAGTAACTTTTTTTGGGGATTCTCAAATGGAAAACAAAAGAAAAAGTGGGTTGCTTGACATAAAGTGTGCTCCCCGACACAGGAAAGGGGTTTGGGTCTTCATAAATTAAAGGAAATTCAATCTTCCTTATTCATGAAGCTTGCTTGGAACTTATTGACAGATGATTCTTTATGAGCCAATTTTTTCAAGGAAAATTATATTAAAGATAAGCATGCGACTTTGATGGATCTTCGGAAAGGAACTATATTTTGGAACTGTATTATGGTCACGGTCTCGAAGGTTTTAAGCTATTCTTGGTGGCGGGTTCGAGATGGACACATCTCCTTTTGGTGAGACCCTTGGTTGAAATCAGGAGTCCTTTTGAATTCTTGTGAGATATCTGCTCGCCCCTCTCTTAAAGTAAGGGAATGTAGACTTCATAATACTTGGGATGTAGACCTTTTAAATAGTTTGGTGAGGAAATAGAAAATGGAAGAAATTGTGAGTTGTCTAGGTAAACAAAAAGACGGTGAAGACTTACTGATTTGAAAGCCGAATTTGAGTGGGGAATTCTCATCGAAGTCGGCTTGGGATTGCATTCGTATTCTCACACCTAAATCTGATTGGACTTCCTGGATTCGACATTCAGCGCTTCGTAAGAAATATGTAGCAATTTGGAAGGCTTTAAATTTTAGCCTTAGTGTTGATAGTCTTATTAGATCTCTAGGTATTCCTTTGACATCAATATATGAATGTTGTATTCAGGGGTGTGTGGATGATCAAAATCATGTCATTGCCACTAGGATAATTGCAATGGATATTTGGAGGCGTGTCTCTTTACAACTGGGTATGCCGTATGACACAATTAAATCATGAAAAGCAACTATGGAACTCTGGTTTCGGTGAGCTCCTCATTCAACTCAAAAAGGTATTTCACTTGCTCTTGTTCCAATTATTGTGACCTGGTCCTTTTGGGTTTGGAAGGTAAAATAATTTCTGTGGAATCCCTGTAGGGATCAATTAAGGCCACTATTGCTCAGGTGAGTCTTCGATTAAGTGCTAGTAAAAAGATGAATAATGAGGATGAAAAAGTGTTGAAATTTTTCTCTATGCCGATCAAACTTGTTAATAGACAGAGAACATGTTTTGTGAAGTGGATTCAATCAATCTCGAGTTGGTTTAAATCAAATGTGGATGGAAGTTCATTGAAAAATCCAGGTCTTATGGGAGCAGGCAATTTAATTAGAGATGATAAGGGGCACTTTATATGGGCTTTTGCTAAAGCATTGGGTTAGGGTTCTAATAATGAAGTTGAACTCCTAGCATTATTTTATGGTCCACAATATTGTAAGGATTTGGATATTCAAAGAGTGGAGATTTATTTAGACTCTTTGTTAGTGGTTCATTGGATAGAAAAAGGAAGATGTTATATATGGTATCTTAAAGATTATTGAAAAAGATACAAACTATTCTTTCTACTCTAGAATATAATATAAAACATATTTATAGAGAAGGAAATGTGGGAACATATTTTTTAGCATGATGGGCTTTAGATCAGAAATTTGGGATGCAGAATAGTTACAATGAAGTGCCTCATTTGCTTAAAGAAATTCCGAAAGTTGATAAAGTTGGACTTCATGCCATACGCTTATAGTGACCCTGGTTGTTTGATGCTGGATTGCTATTTTTCCGTTGCTTTTGTTTTACTCTTAAAGGTTCTGTTTACTGGTTTTCATGTCCTGGTGTTTATTTGAATATTGTTTAGTTTCTTGTTATGTTTTAGTTTGGATATTGATTGGTTTTTTCTAGTTTATAGCAATAAGTTATTTGTTTTTACACTTGGATTTTGGCTTTTTCCTCTTATAATGTAATTTCCCAAGTGTACTATTGTTATTATGGTATTAGAGTATAATTATTATTGGACATATGGTTTTTACTCTTCGCTAAAAAAAGAAAAAAAAACTATTCCATTTTAATTTTATAATATTTTTATTTATTTTTCCCTCTTATTTCTCAAAATCTAATAAAATATCTTCTTGAGGTGTTATTGTTGATAAGAGTGATAAATTATGTTAATGCGTTGTGTTAGTATTGTGTCAACTCATATATATTATATGATATAAGTCAATTCGAACATGACTCATTAAATTTAATGGGATAGATTTATCCAAACTTGCTAATTTGTTTTTGTTAAATTAAAGGATTATGTCATATTTTACCACTCTAATCTCGTGTGTTTCCATCTCTAACTATCTAATTATGTTCTTGCTTTTTCAAAATGAGAACATAGAGATTGTAAAGGTGGGGAATATGAAATGCAGTCGCCTCTACTCTTGGTGCCGTGGATGATCGTGTGTTTTCAAATCTTTATACGTTCTTGCTTTCCCCAAATGATAACATAAAGATACTTCATTACCTCTTTACTTCTAATTCTCCCTCTTTACATTAGAATTTAGAGTCACTGTAATGAGGATTTTGAATGGGACGCCCCCCACCCTTCCTTATTTTCAATGATCTTTAATTAAAAAGTACAATGTGGACTTTAGAGTGGATGAAATTTAAGGGAGGATTTGGATTCAAAATTTATTTTAATTTTATTATTATATTTTTAAAATTCTTTATATAAAATATAAATTTTTATATTTTTTTAAAATTTTAATATATATTTTTTAATTACTAATTTAATTTTTTTAAATTTTTAAATAATAATAATATTAAAAATTAAATTAAATTTTCTCAACTTATTTCATTAAACCGCCTAATCTAAACGGCCTAAGAGGTTGTTTCTGATTCTCCTATCGACTTCCCATCTCTCTCTCTCTCTCTCTCTCTCTCTCTGCGTTTCCGAGCCTTGAGCCCTTCCTTCAATGGCCACCGGGTCAACTTCTTACTTAACCATGCCAATTTTTCACGGCTGCTTTCTTTTATGGCTATGTCAAGCAAGGGATACCCTTAAGCCAGGCGAGGATCTGAGAGAGGCTGAGACGTTAGTTTCTTTAAATGGGTCTTTGAGTTAGGCTTCTTTCCTCCAGCAGCTACTACTTGGGAATATGGCTCAAGAATGATCTAAAGAAGAAACCAGTCAGGATTGCAAACCGTGAATACCCCCTTCAAGACCCACCCAAAATCTTTTCTATCAGGTACGATGGGAATATGGTGATCACTGACAGGAAGCTAATTCCCATAATTGTGAACGCTGGAATGCTTGCCCCGAGTAGCAAGACAATAGCAACACTTCTGGATTCAGGAAATCTTCTTCTTAAAGAAGGAGATAGCATTGTCTGGCAGAGTTTTGATTATCCATCCGACACTCTTCTGCCTGGAATGAAAATTGGACTGTTCAATTTAGGCACTGAACACTTGAGAAAACATTTTCTCGTATCGGGGCAAAGCTCGTCTGTCCCTACTACGGGCTCTTTTTCTCTGGGCCTCTTATCAATATAACTTTACCCTTGTCAAGGTTTGGCACTGAGATTCCTCAAGGCAGATTGGGTTTTGGGATGGAAAGAGGCTTAAATTTCAATTTGAAAGCCCGTCACATGACCACAATTTTAGCTATGTTTCTAACCCAAAAGAGGTTTGCTTTTCCTACCAAACTGAGAAAAATCGTAGTTATTCATGGTTTGTGCTGTCGTCATCGGGGCAAATTCGGGAATACAAAATGATGGGACAGAAGATATTGATGGAGAACCATTCAATTTGCGAAAATACTACAGCCAGCAAGGCGACTGACTGTTACATAAGAAACCCGTACATGTGCCAGAATGGAGATACGTTCTCAGAAATTAAAGGGTCGATGCCAGATTCAGCAATCGTAAGCAGTTCAGTTCATCTGGGTCTTGGTGACTGAGATTTTGTGCAAGGATAATTGTTCTTGTGCTGCTTTTGCTTCGTTCCGAGATGATGGCACCGGATGTGAACTTTATTATGGGGAGAAAAAGGTTGTTTTGCAATTCATTGGGAAAGGAAAGGCGACAATATACGTTCGTGGGGACACTTGCACAGAATCTGGTAGGCCTTATTGCCCTTGAAATATTCTGAACATGCATTTTGATCGAAATCACCATGTTATAGGCGGTTATCATTGACAGGTTCAGGATTTTAATTTTAGTAACATGCCTAATTGAATGTGAAGTTCATCTGATAGGATTCCAACTCTTTAGTGGCTTAGATTCCAAATCCAAGCTACTACATAATTGTAATGCAAATGTATCGTTGACAGGTGCAGGACTTCAATTTTAGTAACATACGTGAGTTTATATATAGTTCATTTGACAGCCTTTAACACTAGAGTTTTAGCCCCAAGCAATCACTTATAACAAAAAGGGTTTTATCCCCAAGCAATCTGCATTTTCTAGAATTCAAATGTGGATAATCTCCCTTCACGTAAAAGTCATATTCAGGTTAGTGAACAATGAGATAGTCAAATTTCTTTTCAGATGAACAGCACAACAGAAGGCTGTTACGGTTAGTAGTAACTCCAGTTCTTTCTCTGATATTGCTCATCATGGTGGCCTTAGTTTGTTACTTACAATGGAGAAATCATCGTTTAAAAGACTTGAGTCTGAAGAGATTCCAGGTTCAAGTGGGCTCTTATGTAGCAGCAGTTGATCAAGATAAAGGTGGACATAAATATGGAAGAAAGAAGGATCACGATCAGCCACTGCTCAGTGTTGATTGCTTAGCAATATGTACAAATAACTTTTCTGACGAAAAGAAGCTTGGAGAAGGTGGTTTCGGGCCTGTTTACAAGGTAATTCCACAATTTTGAATGAATTCCAAGGGTGATGTCGTTTCTCTGATTTTTTCGTCAGGCATAATTATCACAGAAGACATTTTAATTTGAAATGAAGATTTAATATGTTGTGCGCAAAAACTGACACGACAGTCTTCTCATCCATAGGAATAAGTATGAGAAATGATATTTGTAGTCATGGAATACGCAAACGTCGCGTAATCTTTTTGAAAAAAAGTGATTAAGTATGAGACCCATATGAAAAGAATTGATTTTTTGATAGTGGACCTTACTCTTTTTCAAAGCGTTTGCATAACATTTGTGCATTCCACGACTGTATGTAACATTACTTAATCTAATATGTGTTTAGTGTCAATTCATAAGGATCTCGGGCCAAAAAAGAATAGATTGTAACTATTGTAAGCATTAGTTTGGATGTTGCTCTATTATGCATTATGCTACAGAATTAGAAGATACAGGGATATGGTATTTAATTTGGTCACTCATTTCTTTACATTGCCATGTCTGATTTGTGGTTTAAAGCTATTAATATTCTACCAAGAATGTTCTACTCCAGGAAATAACAAATAATTGACATTTTGCAGGGTACTTTGCTTGGGAATAAATTTGCAGTGAAGAGACTTTCTAGACAATCTGTCAAGGACTGGAGGAGTTCAAAAATGAGGTTCAGTTGATATCAAAGCTGCAACACGGGAACCTCGTTAGACTTTTGGGTTGCTGCATTCAAAGAGAAGAAAAGATTTTGATCTATGAGTACATGGCCAACAAAAGCTTGGATTTCTTCCTGTTTGGTACTTGGAGACCTTATTTCAGTTTCATCTTTGTGCATGTTTTTGGGGATCTCTTGTTCCTCACTAAATTTTAAACTTGAACCAGATCCTACAAAGAAGATGTTATTGGATTGGAAGCACTGTTTCAGCATCATTGAAGGGATAGCTCAAGGCCTTCTTTATCTTCATAAGTACTCTCGATGTAGGATCATTCATCGTGATTTGAAAACCTGCAATATATTGTTGGATGTGGACATGAATCCCAAAATATCAGATTTTGGCATGGCAAGGATTTTTGGAGATGATGAAGCCCGGGCAAAAACAACCAGAGTTGTTGGGACATAGTAAGTGATTGGTTTTTCTTTAAGCATGATCTCAGCATGGAGTCCCCCTTCAAGTACTAACCACTCAGATTTAATTGTTGAGACAGTGGCTATATGTCGCCGGAGTATGCTGTGCACAGCCATTTCTCGATAAAATCTGATGTGTTTAGCTTTGGAGTCATTATGCCAGAGATCCTTAGTGGCAGGAAAATAGTGACCTTCTGCCATTCAGATCGCTTTGTGAACCTCCTAGAATATGTAAGCATCTAAAATGCCAAACATTACACAATTTATTCTTCATACTTGTGTTTGATCAAAAGTTGACTTCTTGCCCCCCTTTCTAACATTTTTTTTTTATTATCTATGTTTGAAGGCTTGGGATTTGTGGAAAAGTGGAAAGGGCTTGGAATTTATGGACCCAACATTGTCAAACACGTGTGTCGAGACAATTTATGCAATGCATTCAGGTGGGTCTCTTGTGTGTGCAAGACCGTCCAGGAGATAGACCTTCCATATCAGACGTTATTTTTATGCTGACCCATGAAAATACAAATTTGGCTGCTCCTAAAGAATCAGCCTTTTACATCCGTACAAGTTACTCTGCTTCACCTATGCAGCAAACTTATTCTCTAAATGATGTAACAGTTTCAGGCATTATAGCTCATTGATAGCCTCCTCGATGAATAACATGTTTCCAAACATTTCCCATGGCTGATGGATGTATGGCCAGTTACATGTATTTTATATGAAGGCATTTTCATCTGATGATTAATTGTAAACTTTCCTCAGTTGTAAATTCTGAAAATTTTCCTAGAATCTGAGATGTTTTCAAGGCTTTTTTTAGTGGCTAAAAGCATTATACATTAGTCCTGTTGTGCACATATTTCCTCAACAACCGCTTGATGTATTCATCATCCATAGCATTTTTTTGGAGTTATATGCACTAACATTAGCCATAAATGTTTAGAGCATGAGAATGAAATGTTTGTAATTCATTTTTAATCTTTTCCATCTCTAATCACATTTATTAATATGATATATTTTAAGCAAATTAAACGCAGATGACAAAAATCAAGATGAAGAGTAGCATTACTTCAGAACTTTTTATTCAGCTTAGATGCTAAATGATGCATTCGGCTTCTTTGAATTCAAGTGTAGACATTTCATATCTTTCTAGCTCAAAATGAAAATGTTCCTTTTCTTATCCATTATGTTCTATTCCCTAGCAATCTTTTCTTCATTTCTTGTGTTGCCAACCAACGAACTCAATTCATATGTCTCCCTCTTACTTAATTGAAACTTTCAACTTAGGATAAAAGTTCTGGAACTTTATCTACCATTTGGTTTGATTCTTTTAGCTACAGGTGAGTTAGCAAAGTTCAATCACCCATTGTTTGGACATGAGCAGGAGATGTGAGACTATTTTTGGATATGAATCTGCAAATTAAAATAAAGTATTCGTACAGATGCATATCTTGGACCCCATGAATTGAAGCTGGCCATGATGAGATGTCCCAGACAATGCCCATATCAAAGACATATAAAGGTTAAGTTCAGTTCCTCAGAGTCTGCATTCATGTCCATTTTGAATTCAATCCACTTTTCACTGAAATTTATGCCTTTTCTTTTCTGTATAAACAAACTTTGCTAAGTTACCATGTGATGCCTCTTTATTTTGAATACTCTGTTTTTCTATTACATATTTTAGTGTGGGGTTGTCAGGTGGCCATTACAATATTTTGGTGCTTTCTCAGTTTAATTTTTGTTCTTATATCTTCATAAATTTCAGAGCTTCCACTAATTTGAATCCATAAAATATGACATGCTAACTTGTCCATTCCAACTAGCAAGCATAACTAATGGCCTAGTTTGGATTCAAAGATGAGATGAGATTATTTTAGATGAAAGTTAAACAAAATATTGTTAGAATATTATTTTTAATACTATTATTGTTTTGGGATTTAAAAAAGTTGAATTGTTTATTGTATTTTGTGTGAGAATTTAGGAAAGTTGTAATGATGAGATTAGATGAGATAAAACGTTTTCTAAATGGAAACAAAGCCAAAAAAACCTACTCTTATTCGCAAAAGTAATTACAAAATAGTTTCGAGATATAAATATGTAGTATTCTCATCTATATTTTGTCAGTACTCGATGAATTTTCTATTAAAGTATATCTAGACTAACTTGGACTCAGATCTTGCCCCATTCCATGGACATTAACTAATTTAGATCAAAGTAAGAGCAAACTCCATGAATCCTACTGAAATTTTAGCAGGTGTTAAAAAGCTGAAGGAAAAAAGGTCGGTTGGTGGACATTTTTTCATATATGCTTGATGGTAGGGGGAGAAGAATGTATGGGGAAAGTGATGGAGGTTTGAGTTTTCCAATATATTTGCCACTCTGCAACACTGCAATTCTTGCTTGGTCTGCTGCCTGAAATTGAAACCAAAAGTGGTAAATGATAAGATCCTGCACAGAAAAAGTGGGATAAAATGGAAAGAAGAAAGAAAATAAAAGAAATATAAATGTTGACTGTTTTATATGAAAGGTACAAAGCTAGAAATCAAAGAGTTTCTGAAGTGGTTCAAATCCCCATTAAATGCAGGACAAAATGTGTTATGATCTTCCCCAACATCCTCTGCATTTTCACCTTACCCACATTACATTTTATTGCAAATTTTTCTTTTTCTTTTTCTTTTTGTCTTAAAAATCAAGTGCTCAATGTTTTGTTGGATGAATAGATTGCTTTAGAGAACAATGATGATGGAAAGAAATTAGGATTATGGGGCCACAAGATCCGTATCACGGAATGGGGTAAGTGACAAGAAAGTCTAGGGATATAATGCCTCTCTATATAATGGGTTTGATGATCAAGAGATTATGCACACAACACAATGAATGATATTACTCCAAACAGAATATATAAAACCAATGGACAAAGGTATCCAATGTGTTTTTGAGCTTAAAAGAACACAACCAACTTATAAATAATCTTCTAGAAGTGAAAGAAAAGATGTTGAGTTCAATTACATAATATATGGGAGTAATAATGAAAGGAAGGAAAAAAATTGGCAATAATAATGCCTCCATTTGCTTTCCTTGGGATCAAAATTGGTATTTTTCTTTCTCAATTGCACTTCAAGCATTAAACTAGGAATAGCTTGCATTGTTTGAGAACAATTATATGAACGTGACTACACATCGTGAAAAAATTAATTTTTAATTTTTAATTTTTAATTTTAACTAATTTTTTTGATACATTGGACAAAGGGTCGAATTCAAGCCTATATTTTGAAATTTTGGGTGTTATGCCTCCAAGCTATAGGCCTTTGACATATTCGAACTTCTTAATGCATATCAATCGTTATGTAAATTTTGCATTTTAGAAATATATATAAAACTCATTTCTAAGCTGAAAACTATAATTTCTTTGAAAAAAAATAAATTCTTAAAAGAAATATTAATGAAGTTGTGGCCAAAAAAAGGGAAAAAAAAAGAGGAAAATGTCAAGTCTAAAGGAGCGGATAGATTAAATATGGATGGCAGATATGAAATAATTGGAAAGGATTATGGACCCAATACAAAGGTCCCTACATAGGCTCACATGCATGACAAGAATGTCATAAAAAAAGTTACCATCATTTCTCTCTATTGAGGTGGAAAAATTGAAAAATTATTTGGGGGCACGGGTGTTTCGTGCCCCCACTTCCCCTACCTTTTCACAGCTCCTTTAAGAGTTTCATAATACAATCTCAAAAAATATAAAAAAAATCCACCGCAATTACCAAACACCCCCCCGTCTTTTCTTTGAAACCACGATTTAAAACCCGCGAGGAAGGAAATCATCATTCCACGAGGCAATATTTGACCGGCGAAACTTAATGGCGTCGGCTTTCTTTGATGCCCCCATACGATGTCGTTTTTTATATAATATAAAATTATTAACTATTTTCAAAATATAATGATAAGGTTTTCTGATATTCCTATAATAAACTATTATGAAAAACTTTACTCATCCTCATATACCACACAACACACATAATTTTTTCATTTTTATTTTTATTTTTTCCTTACTAAATATGTAGTACATATATGAATAATGAGTAAAATAAATCAATTAATTTAAGAAAAAAAAAAGTGGAAAAACTTATATATTATATTAATAAAATATCTCTATAATTATTAATTTACTCCAAAATTATCTAGTAATTATTCTCAATTTTATTTTTTGTAAGAGTACTTGAGTACTACATGCTCACTTTTAAAAAGGTGAAGGCTTGAAGCCTTGAACCTGGGGAATGCCACACAATATGATGTGTAGGAAATATATATATATAATATATGTGTGTGGGTCTTCTAGCCTTGGCCCCCATGGGAGACATGGTCTCTCTCTCTCTCTCTCTCATACACAGTACTGATCCTAAGGAGGCTGGTGCTGGATACTGCATCATAGTTTATAAGTACGTTTAAGCTATCAGAGTAGTGAAGGCCATTTTGATCATGAAATGTCTTAAAAAGATAACATAAACAAATAATAATGAGTTACAAGTTACAAGGCTTTTTTTTTTCCCTGTACTGTATATAAAATATATGCTTTGGACAATATTCCTTTTTGGAAGCCACCTTTGACCCAACAAAACCTAGTGGTGCTGTCAGTTAGCATGCCCAACCCAACATTAAATCTCTTTTTCTTTTCTTAACACTATGCTTCAATATTCCTGCAGATCATTCTTATATTCACTTCAAAACAACACGAACGAGTAGAAGTCCTACACCATGCAGCATGCGGCCACCAAATAAAAGATATACGACTCCTTCATCGTAGTATTATTGTTATAACTCGTCAGAACTTCTTTTTCTCAAACAAATACAAGATCTTATATGATCAGTCACTCTCTAATGTTCAAGTTGGAGATTACATATATAACACATCACGATCGTGTGTATCCGGTTTTTATGTATGTGCTAAGCTGAACATTAGGGAGATTTTATCACATTAGGGTATAATGCTTATTATATGGGCCATAAGGTGATCTCATAGTGGCAGTGTTGTGATAATCAGTGGATGGTAGTGGCATTTACCTGACCACATAAAAACATAAGAACTTTATTATTATTAGGCGAAAGTTGGGGCCAATTTCTATTAGCAAAAGTAGTACTTTGGGAACTTCCTCTCCAAATTACATTACTTATAAATATTCATGAGCTAAGTAATTAACAGTACCCACGAAGTACTGATCTCGTGTATATATAAAGCCTGGGAAAGCAAGCAAAACCTCTCAAACATATTTGCAGTCGTTTAATTTACACGTACATGCTCCCCAAACAACAATGGCTTCCATTTCCAGAGATGAATCCGACTATGACAGCAGCTGTTCCTCAATAACCGTGCCGGACTCTAGCCGGAGCTGGATGAGCAACCTCAGCTTCGGCAGCCGCCGGAGCTCGGTTTCCGTCTGCTCCTCCACTACTACAGACACCTCTCTCATGCTAGGCTCTCACAAGCCACACAAGGCCAACCAAGCCGCCTGGGAAGCCATGCGCCGTCTCCGGAGCTCAAAAGGTCAAGTGGGGCTAGATCACTTTAAGCTCCTCCGGCGCCTCGGCAGCGGCGACCTCGGGAACGTCTATCTCTGCGAGATTCGGAACCCGGTGGTGGGTTTGCCGCAGTGCTTCTACGCCATGAAAGTGGTGGACAAAGAAGCTCTCGCCATAAGGAAGAAACTACAGAGAGCTGAAATGGAGAAGGAGATTTTGGGTATGCTTGATCACCCTTTCTTGCCAACTTTGTACGCCGAGTTTGAGGCTTCTCATTACTCTTGCTTGGTCATGGAGTTTTGTCCCGGTGGAGACTTGTACGCCGCTCGACAAAGACAGCCCGGGAAACGCTTTAGCATTTCATCTGCTAAGTAAGTCTCTTTGATCTTTAGAATCAGTACTTAAAAAGTTTGTTAGATTTCTCTTACTTTCGCATTATCATCTCTAAGCCTTATTCTAGGCATAAAAACACCTTGATACAATTTACCATGAGGTATTTGATGGGATCTTAAATTATTCAAATAATTACTAATGCGCAATCAGTAATGTTGGAAAGACTTACAACAAAATGTTTAATAATAATAATGTAAATCAAAGTATTAACGCGATCAAGAATTCCCATTTCTATGATTTCATCAGAAAAGATATATATATATATATATATATATTGTATACGTTTTATTATATGGATTAAAACTAAGTAAATGCTGTGGAAATGTGACAGGTTCTACGCTGCTGAGACACTCGTAGCTCTAGAGTATCTCCACATGATGGGTATTGTTTACAGAGACCTTAAGCCAGAAAACGTGCTGGTCAGAGAAGATGGACACATTATGCTTTCGGATTTCGATCTTTCACTCAAATGCGATGTTGTTCCCGAGCTCCTAAGGGCTAAACGGTACTTGGAATATTCCAATGACAAGTATGCAAAATGCTCGACACCTTCTTGTGTTGCACCCATGCAGCCTGTGCTGTCATGTTTCTCAGCCTCCAACAAGAGATCAAGCAAAGCTAATAATGTTTCGACAATAACAGAAGAGGTTAATGTCCAGGAACTTGATCCAGAACTGGTGGCTGAGCCAATCAATGCTCGTTCAAAGTCCTTCGTCGGAACCCACGAATACCTAGCGCCGGAGGTGATCTCAGGGCAAGGCCATGGGAGTGCAGTTGATTGGTGGACTTTGGGGGTATTCTTGTACGAAATGTTGTATGGTCGAACACCTTTCAAAGGTGAAAACAACGAGAAGACTCTCATCAACATCCTTAAAAAACCATTGACCTTTCCAAAGATTGGTATTAGCAGCAGTAAAGAATTTGAAGAGATGGTGAAAATTCAAGATCTCATATGTAAGCTCTTGGTGAAGAATCCCAACAAGAGAATTGGAAGCTTAAAGGGCTCTGTTGAGATCAAGAGGCATGAGTTCTTCAAGGGTGTGAATTGGGCTTTGATTAGATCAGTTAAACCACCTGAGGTCCCTAGAGATTTACACGACAAGATGATGATCAGGAGTAGAGCTTTGTTGCCAAAGTTAAGCAAGAAAGATAGAGAAGAACCATATCAGATCCCTCATCATTTTGATTACTTCTAATTGTAGATGTAAATAAAAATAGGTAAAGCAGATCAAAGCACATTTCATGTATGCATGACACCAAAGAAAGAGTTGTTCTCCTCTGTTTTATCTAATAATTAATTAATTATATGATTAGTTTAAGATATCTATTAATGTAAGACCAAGTCACTATGCTTTGAACTTGCATTTATTTATTTGTTAAATACTACTTTTTTGGGTACTATTTGCTCTCTCTCTCTCTCTCTCTCTCTCTCTCGTGTATATAATTAATACTCGTGCTTATGTGTAAAAGAAGAGGGATCCCATAATTGTCCCAATGTGATTGTCATGAGAACTCGGTGAATTCATGTGATCCCAATAATTACTTTCTCCATTATGGAAGGACAAAAAAATATTATCAAAAGAAAAATGGAACCTTTTCTTTCTTTCAAGTTTGAAAAGATTGTCTACTTTCCTCATATGGGGACTTTTATATCCTCGCATTCACATGCCCTTTCACCTAACAATTCAAAGAAACAAACAAGTAAACAAACTTCATCCTTTCCATCTTCTTTCTCTTCTTTCCATTATTTTTCTTTCCCTTGTCAAGAGATCACTCTTTTTTTTTTTTAACTTTTACTAAAAAAAAAAGTATTTATTATTTACGGTAAAAATAACTATTTATTACGAAAATTGACTCATTTTAATAAAAAATAGTTATTTTAATAAAAATAATAATAACTATAAATAAATAATTTTTTTGTAATGCACTTTTGACATTTGATGAATAGTTAAGTGGCTTTAATAATTATACTTAAGGAAAAGAGATCAAAAGTTGGGAATTGTGTTGTTGAAATTGTATAAAAAAGTAGTGTTGTAAGAAGAAGGGATTAGATCTCTTGTAAGGACCACTTTGAGACAAATGCCACAAGAATAGTTATAATATTGACCACATCATCATGATAACCGAGGAGCTTTATTTTTTTTTTTTTTTTGAATCATGAATCATAACCGAGAAGATTAATCAAAATGTCAGTACGTACGTACTAATCTTGCATTTACCTATACTAGCTATTAATTAAGAATCCTTCTTGGGTCAAAATTTTGTCAAAATAGTACACATTTTTATCTTTAATTTTAATATGCTTATCCAAACTATATATATATATATATATATATATATATATCGGGGTTGGTATAGTTTACCAAGATAAACAGATAGATTACAGCTATAGCAGAAACAATGATGACGGTGGTGCATTTTCTAAGCTTTTCTCACTGTTTTACAGAAATTACAGGATATTTCTGCGTACTATATATATTTATATTGAGCCGCTGAGTCATAATGATCTGCAGCTCTCAGCATTAGAAAAACAATAGCAATGTTACGTACTTTTCTTGGTTAAAATTCAACTCTGGTATCAGTTGTCTGTCAAATAAATGAAGAATTAAGGGTCTTTTTTTGATCAGTAGGAGGACTGAATCTTGAAAAGGTCAACCGGCTGAATCAGCTTCATTGGATTGCCATTTTGCTAACCTCATTCTTGGAAATTTGGTCTGCAACTGCATGTCAGTGGTCAGCTTGCAGCAGCACGCGTGCTTCTTCCCCACTCGGAATTTTCATATATGCTGCATGCGAAAGCGACGCGAGGCTGTAATATTTATGCGAGCGGTGCTACATCCCCCGAAGGATGTACGTAGCCCTAATATCTCACCAAATTTTATTTTATTTTTTTGGAATTTTTTTCATTCATTTTTTTTATATCCTTAATATTTTTAAAAAAATCACTACATCATTAAAAAATATTTTCTTAATCACTAAATTAAAAAAAAGTTATAATTTTATTTTTTGTGTCGGGAGATTTTATCAGGAGATATGCTCGGAAGATATAGCATTTTTCTATTTATATATATATATATATATATTTATTTGAACCCTTTCTCGGCTTCTTTTTTCTTGTATAAGTTACTCTTTGAGTTACAATATTAGATCCATGGAATATACAACTTAACTAGGTTATCTCTTGCTTCTCTTTTGAGCAGAGATTTGAATTGAGATAAAATATTAATATTAAAATTAAAAATTAAAAAAAAATTGAATTGTATATTATATTTTGTGTGAAAGTTTAAAATAATGAGATAGATGGACGAGAGACTTTATGATCAATCTAAACAATTCTGTGGCATAGTTCTTAGACGGTCATGAGCTGCAAATTCACTTAAAACTAATTGTCATAAAAGAAAAGAAAAAGAAAACAGAGAGAAAAAGTTGTCTATCATGGATAAAGGTGTAACTAGTTTAGTTTGGTCCGGTTTTAGAAAAAATTTAGGATTGAACTAATAACACTAGCCATCGGGTTTGCATTTTTAAAAACTTATTATTCACCGGTTATCGCCCTAAATCAGTATTTTTGATTTTACCGATTTCGTTCTAGTCTGAATAGGACAGACCGTCCCGTGGATATCTTTGCTTCGAGTATTTTACAGAGAGTCGACAAGGAATTCCATTAATAATTGGCCGTTTTGATCCTTTGGAACAACTCGATGAATTTGGTAGAACGGACAGCTAATGCGTTCTACTTATTGAACAGGGTTCTATGGTCGTTCCGCGACTTTTCAATTTTTATATGCTATATTAATATTATATAATATAGCATATTATAATATATAATAATATAATGAGAATATATTGTAGTTTATTATAATATATATTATAATTGTATTATGGATTATAGTGATATATTATAATATATAACATATAGTGATATAGTATTAGTGAAATTATTAATATAATAGACTATAGTAATATAAGATTAATCATACAATACAATTTTTTTTAATATTATTATATGTTATATAAAAAAGTATACAATATAAAAAATTAAAATACATATACGAGTAGTTTTGGTTTGATTCGATCTGGTTTTAGAAAAAGAGAAATTGGAACCGAACTGATTTTGACCGATTTTGAAAAAAATAAAATTGATACCAAACTAAATCGGTGGTCTAGTTTACCCATTTTCTTTTCACCCCTAATTATGCATGACATATATACATATATATGATATAATTTCGAGCATATATATGACAAGTACTTAAATTTTTAAAATTACAAAATGTCACGATCCATATTCTTTCAATAAAATTTAGGGTGACGCGGACTGAACCTCATAGGAAATGCAGCTCTCATAAAAATACAACAAAAAATCTTAAAAAATACAATAAAAAAAAATAAAATTTAGAAAACACAATAAAAAAATTAAAGGAAGAAAATATAATAAAAAACACAATAAAAAAATAAAATGAAGATGATTTCTTTAAGGGAGATTCGGCCCTCAGCAGCTCCCGTCGCCGCCAGTTGCGGTAGGCGACACTGCCCATGTCATCGGGACCGGCAGGCTCCGACGACCTCACCTCTACGACGACAACTCTCAGCGACCTCCACCTTCTCTCGGCAGCCTTAAATAAAAAATGAGTCTGTTAGCTGGAGCCCGTCAGTCCCGATGGTATGAGTAGTGTCGCCTACCGCTACCAGCAACGACGGGAGCTACATTTCTTATGGAGTTCGGTCAGACCGAATTCTAGATTTCCTCTAAAAATTAATGTGTTTGTCATCACATGCTCAAGAGAAACATGAAAATTATTTGTATGGATCGAGTTTTCCTGGACCCAATTTAGAGAAAAACTCCATCCATATACTTTAATTTCGTGGACATTATTTTGCAACAATCCTAAGTGAGAAAGTGATATTTTAAACACTTCAACATATTCCTGCTCATTTCAATGGCCAGAGTTATAATTTATTAAGCTTTATTTGAAAAAGCAAAGAATTAGTGATGCTCATGATCATCTGTTTATTATATATATATATATAGATGTCAAGCAATATCATGCCATGGGAAGGCCCAATACATGAATAAATTAGGAGGCATGCATGCATGACGACGTCCCAAGTCAAAGACAAAGACCGCTTGATGGGAACTAGTCGTCTCGTCTCATGTATCCATATTTCCATTTTTGCTTTATAGACTGATAGTTGTTGAGCTTCTTGCTTTTCTCTTTCTTTTCTTTCTCTTCTTTTTTTTTTTTTTCCCTCCCTGTCGACCTAAGCATGCTTCATGCATGCTAGCTTTTCTGTTTCACGAGAATCTTTGGTAGCAATATCGATGATCTCTAACTGCATTCATGCTAGCTTTTAATTCGAGTACTTTAAATCTTTGAATATTCAAGAATTAATGCATGCAGATCAGGCTTAAAAAAGAACTCACAGGAAATAATGGAAGAAACCCATGCAGTCGCTAGCTGTTGGGAATAGGATGCTGATCATGATCCTGATGATCTCTCTTATATAGTAATTAATTAATAATCTAAACGTCTTAAGATAATATACATCGTTTGGTACCATCACCAAGTTAATTTTTATGTAGGCATATTCATTTAATTTTCGAATCTGAAAATCTAAATTGAAATTATGAGTGATTTTCTTGAATTTTTTAGAAGAAAGTGTTAAAACAATTAAAAATAAAGAAAATTTCAGAATCAAGCAAAACCGTCCGGCCTAGATGAGCATGCCTAATTTTAAGTTTAAAAACGGCCATCTTGTTTTTCTCAAGACTTTAATTTGGCTCTACCATTTTGTTTTGATTCTAAATTTCTTAATAAGAGTTATTATATTTTCAAACTGGTGTTTAAATTAATAGGCCGTCTACATCTTTTAAACGATAAAATTTGATTTGTAAAATTTCAAATTTCAAATTTATATTCCACATCAAATTATGTTATGTAAATATTTTACTAGCTAGGTGGATTTATCCACACCGATTTATAAAATGGAATTTTTCTATAAGCAATATGGATTATATATGAGGTCTTGCTTGGTTACATAGATTGAGATGCGAGATTTGTGAATAATAGTATACAAGTTTGAGTTTAAACTTTTATAAGATTTCAGAAAAAAGGAAAGAGAAAGAGTTGAATAAAAAATTATAAAACTAAAAGAAAAAATCTTTTTAATATTAATATTTTATTCTGGTATTTGAAAAAGTTGAATTATTTTTTATCTAATATGTATAAATTTGAAAAAATTATTATGATTATGTAGTTTAGATGAAAAGGTTACAAATTAAAAAATATTTGTATTTAAATTATATTTTAATATGAAATAAAATTAGATAAAATAAAAGTAGATTATATTAGAAAGGACTTGCGCTTAAGAAACCTACGGTGCCTACAATAAACTATTGGTACATTTATATTATATTATTTTATAAAAATGCAGAAATGCGGCAAATTATTTAAAAAATTAAAAATGAAAAACAAAATCCCAATGGATGGTCTAACCACCCGACACGTGGTGGGGGAGAACCACCCTAAGTGGATTGGGACTTGCCGCCTTGCAAGCTGGGGTGGTGTGGCAAAACCACAGCATTTTTTTTTCTCAAAAAAGAATTATTTAAATTTTGTCTTTTAATACTAAAACTGATGTGTTAGCTTTGCCTTTTATTAAAAGGTCTATTAAAGGCCTCATTTATATTAAATTATAATTGAAGTTATTTTCCTAAAATTGTATCTTATCTAGCTATCAGAAGTATACCTTCCAACACAGGTGGAGAACTTAATTCCAACCCCAATATATAACATATCCCATGCAAATCCTCCCTCCACATCTTGACCATCAACAAATCTGAGTTATTTAGGTGAGATTTGGATAGTAAATTGAGATAAAATACAAATTAAAAGTTAAATAAAATATTATTTTTTATTATATTATTATTATTTTTAAATTAAAAAAATTAAATTTTCTATGAAAATTTAAGAAAATTATAATAATAAAGTAGGATTATAATAAGATGAATTGAAGGCCTTTCTGTTCCAACCTTATTAGCTTTTCCAAGGTGCGTACGTACTGATACACATAATTAAAGAAAATTATAAGCATATATACCCATGTTTTCTTTTAACATTTTCTGCTGTGCCAAACAAAAACCACATAATTGGAAAAAATAGATATAGCTATGATAATCAGGAGAAGGAAAATTCAAAAAATAGAAAAGTAAAAAGGTCACCAACTGTAGTATGGAATTCATGCCATATATAATCTTTTTCAAAAATCTAACGCATCATTTTTTTACAACAAATTACACAATAATATTAAAAAAAATTATTTTTATAAACTATCTCATAAAAATATTATTAAAGTACTTTTATTTTACAATTATGGTACACTTACAATCAATTTATTACAACTTTTTTTTATTTAATTCTTAATTTTATTTAGTGATTAAGACTGTAAATATTAATAAAATTATATTTTTTTTAGTGATTAAGAATATTAAAAAAATTAAAAATAAAATGATAACAAATAAAAAATTTGATAACATTGTACGGATATCATCATTTTTTATTTTATAACATTTAATAAAATATATTGTAAAATATATTACATGACTATCATTACTCATGTATATGTGTGTGTATATATATGTATGTTATTTTTTTTCAGAGTCTGATAAAGCTGAGATAGAAGCAAGAACGAACGATCATGTTTCGGTCTGCAAAGTGTTGCTCTCTGCCTAGGGCCCTAAACCCAGCTCTTGGGATTCGCAGAATGATGGGTTTGACCAGCGTGTGGAAGATCCTCTCTCGAAAGTGGACGGTTAGGAACAAACTCTGGTTCGCTTACACAATTTATTTTATTATCATAATTTATTTAAATCCTTACGTAAAATAAAATAAAATAAAATAAAATAAAATATGTATTTTTATAAATTTTTAAATATAATAATATTTTATTTAATTTTTAATTTTAAACTCATTTCATTTCCTTAATATAACTAAACGAGACTTAAATGATTGTGTGAAATTTTATAAATGAAGTAAATTTTGTAGAGAAAAAAAAAGGTAGGATTTTTACCTTTTTATTTATTTATTTAAAACGGTGTTCCCTTTTTTGTAAAAGACTTAAAGAAAATTTGTATATTTGAAACTTGGATTTGCATTTATCATGATCATGTTGAAAATGAAAATGGAGACACCTACATAATTTTTCACAGTTTTTTATTATTTCATTTTTAATATGAAGTATCTTTACAAAATAGTTTATAAATATAACCTAATTTTACAAATATATCATTGATTTAAATTATGAAAAAGATGTAATTGTATCTTTAATCTTTAATTCAATCTCATAAGTGAGAATTAGAAAGAAACCTCACATTGCTAGAAAATCTCTCCTTTTCATCTATGCCATCTCGAGTAACCCTAAGGCACGTTTGGTTATCAAAGTCATCTTAGTATATTCTATTTTAAACTCATTTCATAATCAAAATATATAAATTAGACTCACTTTAAACAAATTTTAGAAAATTAAGTACTATTTATGACACTATTTATATATTATGTACGTTACTGTACACACTTTCAAGTCATTATACATGGCACTATAGATGTCAATGTTCACCTCACTTTTTATAGCTGCCTACAATTTTTTTTTTTAATTTTGACTTTTTTTTAATCCCTCTCTCTCTCTCTCTCCAGTTTGGCGACAACATAATAATTTTTTTCTCTTTTTCGGACGCGCACGTAAGTAGACAATATTTCTGTGGTGAGTCCTACAATTTCACATATTCTTATAAATTTATTTAAACTCATCTAACTATTTAAACATATTTTAAACTCATCTAAGTAGGTCCCATAAAACTCACTCAACTATTTCAACTAACTATTATTTAAAAAGAACTTAGCTCAACTTAATACACTTCGATATCTAAACACAGCTTAAGAGAAAACTTAGAAAAGACCTGCCTTAGAGGGAGGTGGGGGCTTCGGTTCCTCTTTCCCTCCTCCCTTCCTCTTTTTGGTTGGTGTTTGTTGATTTTGTTTTATTTATTTCCGGTCTAAACAAGGAGAATCAGAGTTCAACAAGATTCTTAAGTTGTCGATCTATCAAACTACTAAAAGTTTCGCTAAAAGGAGTGACGCGTGATTCACACACGAATCATAATACATGTGTGGTCGCCACACGCCACCATCTCAAAAGCTCTTTTGTTGCCACATGCGACATTTCTAAGGTTAGCATCTTCAGTAAATTCATGATCGACGGTCCAGCACACTCATTGGTGGCACGTCTCTCACGTGCCTCTGCAGCATACTTGTTTAGTGATTTTCACTTTGTGTTGTTTTTTACGTTTTAGTATGTTTGTTTTCATTTATATTCTTTTTGTTTGAATGTATTTTGTTTTGGCTTTGTGTTAAATATAAATAAAAACGAATATACTTTCCTTTGTTAGTCCCTATCAATTTTTTGAGGATGAGAGGTTCATCCTTCTTTTTATTTGGAGGGTGGAATTACGTTTTAGTATGTTTGTTTTCATTTCAATTCTTTTTGTTTTAATGTATTTTGTTTTGGCTTTGTGTTAAATATAAATAAAAAGGAATATGCTTTCCTTTGTTAGTCTCTATCAATTTTTGGAGGATGAGGGATTTATTCTTCTTTTTATTTGGAGGGTGGAAGTTGATTATCTCTATTTTTACAGAGAAGTATACTCTTAGATAAACCAAGATTGAAAAAATCTCATAAAGTTTTTTCATTAGAGAATTTATAAAAGTTAAGATAATATCCATCACAAAAAAATTTGTGTGTGGAAATACTTCAAACAGATGAGTAATTTGACTTGTAATCTGAATTTTTCCTATTTTTATCACCACAACTGTAATTTCTTTTTTATGAAATGAAATGAAACCCTTTTTCATTTTAAAAAAGTGAAACTAAAATTTTTATTCTGATGTAATTTAAATTTATTTTATACGAAAGAAATTTACAATCGATTCTCACCTTAAACTATCAATTTTCGATTTTTTATTAGATTTTATTATGAAACTAGCACATGAAGATCATAATTAACTGATAAAAAGTTGGCACTGATATTTGATTGTTCCAGGTACAAACATCCTGATTAGAACACGAGTTTTTGCAACTTATGATAGGTCAATAAAAATAAATGATTATATAAAAATAAATTGATGAAGTGAAGTGTGCTCATATAATTTATTAGATCTATTTTATAATATAAAAAAATTATAATCTAACATACCATATCAAATTATTTTAATTTGTAAATTTATTTTTATATAATTATTTGTTAGTTAAAGTAATTTTCATTTTAATATCATGAGATGTTGTAATAAGTTAAAAATAATATGTCTTTCATACTTTTGAGATCATCTAATGATTTTCTCTCAGGCAACCAACTCTAGAAAAAACGATAAATGATGATGAGAAATCCATCAAAAGTGTTGGGAGTGCTAATTCCGTCGGCATCGACTGGTTGCCTGGAAGAAATTTCCTTGTGGCTGGATGAAGTTAAACTATTATGGGAGTTGTCGCGGAAATCCAAGGTGAGGGAGATGGGGGAGTGATAAGGGATAACTTGGGTAAGGTTCGGGGGGCTTTCTCCACTAATTTTGGTTATGGTATTAATAATGAAGCTAAGCTAAGAGTTAGGAGATGGTTTTGTGTAAAAATATAATTTTTTTTTAATGTCATTATTGAGAATGACTCTAAATTAGTGGTGGATTGGCTCACTTAAGGTAGATGTTCGATTTGGTACTTGTGGAACTTTTGGGACGACTTACTCAACGAGCTTCAAGGTGTAAACTTTATTGCCATCCATCAACTTCGTAAAGGAAATCAAACTACGGATTTTCTAGCAAGACAAGGGGAGGAAGGGAGGAATGGTTTTATGAAGATGATCGCAGTTTTCCAAGGTTATTAAGGGGAATTGTTCAGCTTGACAAGGCAGGTCTTCAAAGCTTTCGACCATGGTCTGGTTAGATTGAGTTTGATTTATTGGTTTGGTAGGGTTTTTGGCCTTATCTAGGCATGTTTAGATGGTTTCTTTTGATTTATTAGTTAATTTATAAGTTCTTTTTATTGATTTTTGATATCTAGGATGGTTTTATTGAATAATTGTAAATCTTATATGTCTGCGTATAATTGTAAATCTTATAAGTGAAGACAATCAATAGAATTGAACTTTTCATTTTTTTTTTATTTTTTATTTTTTTAAAAAAGGGTTGGGAATGCTAATAACTATGGTCAGCAACAGTAAAGTAGATCAACAAACATCGACGGAAAATGCGAGCCCTTTGGTCCAATCCGATGAAGATTTTTGGGCAGGTGCATAGCACTAAAGCACATGACAGACAGGACGGTACCCATAGTTTTACTTTTTTAAGGATGTTTGCTTTTTGTCCTAAACCATTCAGTGGGTTTCTGCAATAGACTTTAAAAAAAGTTGAATTTAGAAAATCACATCAAAATGATGTTATTACCTTAGAATTTGGCGTCTGTTTTGAAACCTAGGTGGGATAATGGTGAGCAGATCATTTGAGTGTCCCTTGTTTTCTGCATCATCTCTCAGCGACTACACTTCCTTTTCTTCCCTTATATTTTACCTCCCATTTCTACGTAATAATTTTATTAATTACATTCATTATATACAATTTATCACTAAAATTATAAAAGAATATCAATTTTTTTTTTTAATGATGGTCAGACCAACTTCAATGATATGCTTAGTGTGTTAAAAAAATATCTTTTCTTTCCATAAATTAACAAGAAGATGTGTGATGTTCTTCTTTCTGTTCTTAAATAAACAAAATTAATCTTGTTAGAGAAAAATGAAATATATATATATATGTATATAAACTACTGAAAACTCATGAGATTAGAGTTTAATCCTTCATTGCCCCAGTATTTGTATTTAATGTTCCTTAAAACACACGGCATTTTTGGGAGTGCTGAAACAAGCAATCAACCGACAAAACAGAAACCGAAGGGAGAAAGTAAAAACTAGTGACTCTGACATTAGATTTGTAATGAAACCATCAAATTCCTTCCTACCAAACAGCTGAGGCTCTCACTCTCTGATCATCAACTACCCCCAAATCTTATTTAAGTACCCAAACAATTCTCACAACCACTTCATCCAAAACCTTCAAATCTCCTTTGTCATCTCTGTTGATTTGTTATTCTTCCATTGCCTTTGTTTCAGTTACCATATCTTAAAATGGCACAAAATTATACGGCTGAGTCCCCTCTGGAGAGGAATACCCTGGCTTCCCTTGACCAAAAGCTGGCTCTGGCCAAGCGTTGTTCTCATGGTAAGTTTGCTTTACTTTTGCTGTATCTTTTTGCCCCTTTATTTTCTTTACCTTTTGCAATACATAATTTCAGTTCAAGCAAACTTAACACTTTTTCATGGCAGATTATGTAGACTGTAGTGGATATAGTGGATTTGAATGTCATGTGAGTGGTATCATGATGTTCTACATCAAAAGATTCAAGTGGAGTCTATCTTTCTAATTGCATTGGTTGTATCCACAAAAATCATTATGATGAAGTGGTCCTAAATTCTAATTATGGGGTTGGGATTTTAATATTCCACAGTCTCCTTACTACCCAATAGCAACATTGAGGCCATTTTTTTCATGCTTTTCATGCATAAAGATGAGCTCCCTTTTTGTTATGGGGGACCATGCTTATGAATCGTATGCCGTTTTCTTCCTTTCCTTGCTGCTTCTTCTTCTTCTTCTTTTGACAAGCTTACTAATGCAGTACTGAATTATTTGATGGATATTTGACTGATCTGAGGGAAGAGATTGATTATTTTGAAAGCCATGATGGATGCTGCAATTATTTTGCATAAATCTATAGCTAGATGATCTGATAAAAGAAATACTGTAGCTACAAAATAATTATACAAAAGTTCATAAATTGATGTGATTTATCATATTGGAAAGTTATTTTTATTATAATATTAATATAACAGATCACATGAATTCATCTTAGTTTGTAAGATTAGTTTTATGTAATTCTTTTGTAACTGACTCCTCATCTGATAATATAACTTTAGTACACCGTAAAGCTTCTCTGGGTGTATTTTAAGCTTACTTCAATATCTTTTCGTTTCTTCTTTCTTGGATAAGCAGACGGTGTAATGGCGGGAGCTAAAGCAGCTATAGTTGCTAGTTTTGCCACTGCCATTCCAACAGTAAGTTTTCTTTCTCAAAACTGTCCACAATTTTTTCTTAGGTTGGTTTTCACAAAAATCCATAAACAACTAGTAAAAGAGCTCAAATGTTTTCATTTACACATTTTATGTTTTATACGCAGCTGGCTAGTGTGAGGATGCTGCCTTGGGCAAGAGCCAATCTCAATCACACTGCTCAAGCTCTCATAATCTCCACAGGTTAGTATCACATCATCATCATCATCATCATCATCATCATCATCATCATCATCTTATTTCATTATCAAATTCTCACTGGAAATATTTATCTACTGGCAGTGGCGGGAGCAGCATATTTCATAGTTGCTGACAAGACCGTTTTAGCAACAGCTAGGAGGAATTCGTTCAAGAAATTATCAAAAGATGAAGTATAAATTCCAATCACGAATATGGCTTGCAATTATTGTTCTACCTCGGTTGACAAATGAGAAGCTAATTATCATGTAAACCCAACTTCAGAATAAATAAATAAAGATGGGCTTCCCATCAGCTTTATTAATGCAAATCATCTTCATATACATATGCCATCCCTTTCAAGTTACAACATTTCACCAATAATCTTTACATGAGCAAGAACCATCTTTAAAATGGTGAAAACGGTTCCTATCCCTTGCAATAATTTCCCTATTGAAGATCTTGGATATCAGCTTCGTAGCTGAATGACAATTTCCACACACGCGAAGATTTTTCACAATTCTAATTGTGGCCCCTGGCTTTGTACTGATTAGACCAAAAGCAATGGCTAACTTCTCACTATGATGACTCAAGGCCCCTTCCTTCCACTCTTCATCCATGTCATAGAGCACCCCGGATGTATCCGGCACGAACCCAGCCGTCTCCAAAAGTTTATCTATTTCGTCCAACATTTTATAGATATCTTTGCTGAGGGGATGTAATTTACCACCAACAAGAAACTCATGAACAACACTATCCACTTCAATGGAGGTACATCCAGGAACTTTCTTCATTCCCTTATCTTTCAGCCTGGTTCTTATTCTAGCCACATCATCCCATCTACCAGCTCCTGCATATATATTTGATAAAAGCACATAAGCCCCAGGGTTTTCGGGCTCCAATTCAAAGAGATGCTCTGCGACATATTCGCCCAGTTCAACACGTCCGTGAAGTCTACAAGCTCCAAGAAGAGAACCCCAAATGGCCCCATCTGGCTCCATTTCCATATTCTTCATCAACGCCTCTGCTTCATCAAACATCCCAGCTCGGCCTAGAAGATCTATCACGCATCCATAGTGTTCCAGTTTTGGTGAAATATTAAAATCATGGATCATTGAACTAAAATATTGCCGTCCAAGTTCTAGTCTACCGGCATGGGTACAAGCAGATAATAAACCAACAAATGTGATCTCGTCTGGTTTGAGTCCTGCATCGACCATTTGTGCGAAAAGCCTAATAGCCTTATCTGCATGTCCATGCATTGCTAACCCAGATATCATAGCATTCCAGGAAGCCAAGCTTTTAGGATTCAAACCATCAAAGACTTGTTCTGCTGCCTCTATGTTTCCACATTTAGCATACATGTCAATTAGACTCGTTGAAAGAGAGCTATTGGTCATATTTTCAAAGTTCTTATCTATATATGCATGAATCCATTTGCCAAGGTCAAGAACACCCAAGTGAGCACAAGCTGGAAGAACGGCTAATAGAGTCACATCATTAGGCTCAGTATCTGATCCTAGCATTAACCGAAAGAGCGCCAATGCTTCTTTGTAGAAGCTCATATGAGTATAACCACCAATCATGACATTCCAAGAAATCACATCCCTTTGATGTATTCCATCAAATAACCTTCGAGCTGTTTCCAAATCACCGCACTTTGAGGACATATCAATAAGTGCATTAACAAGCCGGAGATTTGAACCAAGCTCATAATGGTCCTCAATCCAAGAATGCACCCAATTTCCCAGTTCAACAGACCCCGACTGAGCACAAGCTGAGAGAAGAGTTAACATGGTACTCTCATTGGGCGGGACGTTCATTTTCCTCATCTCCTCAAAGAAAGCCAATGCCTCTTCAAACCGAAAACACTGAGCATAGCCAGCAATCATAGCATTCCAAGATACCACATCTCTCACAGGAATTTCGTCAAAAAGAAGACGAGCAGCATCCATATAGCCCCTTGAAGCGTAACCAGTAATCAGGGCCGTAAACGACACCGCATCTCGAAAAGCGCTTTTATCAAATACCAAACGCGCATCTTCCAATTCACCATTTTGAGCATACATATTAATAAGCGAGGTATGCACAAATGCATCGCACTCAAGCCCAAGTTTCAAAACGTGGGCATGGACCTGTTTCCCTTCATGGGTGGCCCCAGATTTCGCACAAGACTTCAAAACAAAAGGAAAAGTATAAGAATTCGGCTGTGTCCCACACAGAAGCATACGGACATAGAAATCCACAGCTAGTATTGGGTCAGAGCTCAACGAGTGCCCTCGTATGATTGTGTTCCAAATGAACACGTTGGGTTCTGGGATGGATTCAAAGAGTAAGAGCGCGTAAGGGAGGTCGCCAAAGGGCGATGTGGCGCAAAACTCGATGAGCTTGCTTAGCGCGAAGAGGGTGTTGTGGAGGCCGGTCTTTACGATGTGAGAGTGGATTTGTTTGAGGCCGTGGATGCTTTTACATTTGGAGAGGAGGAGAAGAGAAGGGTGGCTTTCGAGGAGTTTATATGGAGGATCAGACGCTGGGCCGACATGGAGAGCGGAGGCCAAAATATGCACCGGTACCGAAGATGGAGAGAGGAGCATTCCTGTGTACTTGGTCTATATCTCTTTCTCCCTCAGCAATTTGAACAACCACATATACAACAATACTTGATATATTAATTTTCTCTTTTAATAATAAAAAAAAATTGATATATTCTATTTTTTAAACAATTTTGCTTAAATTATTAGGTAATAAGTCTAAATTTTCTTTGATTTATTTATTATCAAAAAAAAAAATCTATATGTTCTCATCCGTTTAAGTTTATGAGATAAATAATAATTTTATATAATATTAAAACAAATATTTCAAATATTGAATATATAATTTATTCTATTTAATTAAATATTTAACACGTTGAACTCATTTATTAAAGGTGAATATAACTCATATGTGAGAGAGAATGTTAAGATAAAATATAAATAAATAAATTTATCTCTTCTTACTAATTTAAAAGTTTTAGATACTATTAGTTCATAATTATATTTTTGTAATAGTGGTTTCGATAATTAAAAAAAAATATTTGAGTTTCATTAATCCCGATAGGTAAATATAAACAAAAATATTAAGAACAAATACTAGAGACAAGTGGTAGATAAATACTAATTAATAATTTATGATATTTGATATCTGTTATATATTACATAATATTTATAAATTAAAAAATAAAAAAATGAATCTAAAATATTTTATTTATCAAACTATATCTATTAATATTTATTCACCATTTATCTCTGATGTATGTCTAACATTGTTAAGATGGAAAAGTTACTTTAAATTTACAGTTATTCTATGGGGATGCTATCTTGCTGCAGGGTCTCATTTTGGGATCTCGTTAGGCGAAAAAAGTTTGTTTAATGTTTTTTAAATGATATTTTAAATATTTTTGAAAAAAAATAAATCATAATATTATATAAAAATATTTATTTAATCATAAAATAAAATAAAATAAAATAAAATTAGAAAATAAAATAAAAGAGCGGAAGCTCCACCGGAATTCCAAAACGGGATTTCCAACTTTTGCCTTCTTCTATATATATATATATATATATATATTACCACTGCGGTGAGAAACCGCGGGGGTATCAGCTACCATGTCAACTAATATAATTTATATTATTAAAAGAACAAATAGATGAAAGGAAAATAGAGAAGATGAGGATCCGTTGAAATCCTCAGGAGATGGCTTTGCAGATGGGAAAAAGTTGAGAAGATTTTCTTCCACTTGACCCCGCTTCAGTATAGAAATCAAATCATCATCAAGACTATTATCAATAAAGATATTAATCCTTAAAAGAAATATGTAATAAATAAAGAAAAGAACTAGCTAGCCCTTTGGCCACAATTACTAGTACTACAAGGTTGGTTATCCTTAAAAGCAGTGGCTGGAACAGTCTCTTCTCCCTCTGTGGTTTTCAATTTTGGATATGTGAGATTCAAAATTGGAATCCAAGGCGTTCTTGCATGCATGCTCCACTTAGGAAGTTAAGAACTGCTTTCTTTTCGGATTTTGAGATATTTCTCCATTTTTTTAAATTTATATTTTTTCTGGAGCTTTGGAAGGTAGAATTTTAGCAAAATATCACATTGATGGGGCACTCCTGGATGGATCATGGATGTGGTATCCCATCCCTCCAACAGAGGTTTTGCCCTCTCTTCTAGTGGGTGGGGCCCTCGTCCGTATGTTTGGGTAGATTGCCCATTGGCATCCCAACCCACCAGACAAAAACCACCGACCAGCAATCCAGATGCATAATCAACCACCAACCAGATAAAACCATCAACCATGATTTAATAAATCAAACTACTGAACTAGGGAACAAAAAATCAACTAAAATAGAGAGAGAGGAAGTGTGTGAGAGATATATACCGGCTGGAGTTGATAGAGAAAAGAAGAGAGAGACCATAATAGTGATAGTGACCGGCTGGGGACAACGACGAGATCATAAACCAACAACATAGAGACTCAGAGGGAAAAGAGAGAAAGAAAAGCCTAAGGACTCGTTAAACTGAGGAAGGGCTAGGGGGGGATTTTAGTCAGAATCTTATATCAAAACGATGTCTTTTTTTTTTTTTTTAAAGGGAATACTCACACACACACATATACATATATTAAACAAACGGAATAAGCCCAATGCGGGCGGGCCTGGCCCAACTTGAGCACATCCTCACGTTGATGTCAAGGTACAGGTAAGGGCCAGCTAGCAATATATCCTTGCATTTGACGATCGGTGTCACCCACGCGGCCGCCCACCAATACTTTGAAAAAGTGTGAAAGATTTTTGCTTGTTGCACCAAAATAATTCGAACAAGATGACTCAAAAGAGTTGCTTCCTTGATTATTTTTTTAATAAATTTTTTGGTTTGTCTTAAATTATTGAAACAATAATTACAACAGTTGAAACATATATTATATATTGAGAAAAAATGTAATTTTTTTTTCTATTATAATCATCAAATGATTGGAAAATAAATAAAGGGTAATAAATATATAGTATTCTAATAATTTAATATCAGGTTAGAAAATGAAAAATATTTATCATATTGGAATAAGTCATGTAGCCTAGAGAAAAATTAAAGTTGAGACGACAAACATTCGAATATTTCGTCCCTAGCTGTCATTTAAATAATAATTCAAAATTTGTTTATAAAATAGAGTAGGAAATTAATTAATTATAAAATGAGTAATTTCATTAGTTTCACATGAAGATCATGGCCGCCGGGAGAGGAGGGTTAATGGAAGGAAGAGATCAGGCGCTAAAGGGGAGGTGATTGGTTGTAGATCATATCCAGGTACGTAGGAAAATGAGTAGCTTCTTCTGGCCGCGGCTGCCTTTTTCCTCCGGCAAATGTTCCGTTCAGGGCGGAGCTAGCTAGCTGCATGCATGCTTTCGACTGAAAGCGCGCAGCTTAATTATTAGTTAATGAAATTAAAGTGCATGTACTCTTAGATGCCTTACAATTTTGGTTGAAATTGGCAACTAATTAAATTGATTAGTCATTTTCCACTTCAAATTACAGCTATATTAGGATATATATATATATATATATATATATATGTAAATGGGTGGGCAATGGCCGCCTTGCATATATGCAACTTTTTGTGATGGGAAATTTTGTAATATAGATTAACCATTATTATTAATAGTGATCAAGCATCTACCAATCAAATCCGGCCCATATATTGAATCTGATCAAATTGTAATTGCCTACCCTGGTCCATACTTGTATGAATTATTAGGGTAATTTCCAGACCAGCTATCTGAAAAATGTCCACTCGTTAGAGCAACATGGGAATATTCAAAATTCAAAAGCAACGGCTATTTTTTTTTTCGGCCTTATGGTTTTTCGGTGTGAAGTGTACTCGTTAGGATGTGGATTCTCTAAGTATTATTGAAGAGATCAAAAAGCCCCCTTTAAAAGTTAGTCACACATGGAGAATATATATTAAGGATTGTGGGGGTGCAATGACTAAGGTTTTTCATTTGGAATATTCATCATGTCTGGTAAGAAAAGAACAAAAGAGAGAGAGAGAGAGAGAGAGAGAGAGAGAGAGAGAGAGAGAGATGTACTATGGCGATTATAGATTATTCCTCCTTATCCAATGATTCCAATCGACGATCAAAACGCAAGCAAGCTGCGCATTCTTTGCCAATTATCTCTTCTTTGCTGATAATTTGATCAATATTGTTACGTACGCCACATATATGATCATGAGCATTTAATTAATCATGTGTGGACCTGATCTCATGAAAATATATATACGTCCGGCCACATGCATGCTGCAGAAGGCAGCTAGCTTTTCCAAGGGTTATATCCTTTTGATAAAGTATATATATTCTCTTCTTGGGTCGATAGTACACATCATGTCTCCATGGGTTGCAAATCATGCGCTCTAATTTACATTCTTCCAATTTAATTATC
Organism: Platycarya strobilacea; assembly: GCA_036898215.1. Classification (NCBI taxonomy): domain Eukaryota; kingdom Viridiplantae; phylum Streptophyta; class Magnoliopsida; order Fagales; family Juglandaceae; genus Platycarya; species Platycarya strobilacea. The sequence continues at coordinate 51,533,406 of CM072546.1, forward strand.
TAAACATACTTGCATGTCTTAATTTCTCATAGCTAGATCATGAATATATAATTAATATTGCAATATTAATTAGTTCCGGTCTGATTAGGCACCACAAGAAAAATAGATATAAATAACTAATTAATTTATTGCAAATTATTTATACCTATTTTTCCTATAGTACTGATCAGGCCTCAAGCAATGAGGTTATACAAGATGGGCAATAATTTTAATATAATTCCCATGCATCCATTGATTTACTTAGCCTTATACACTCTTAATATTCTAACTCAGCCTAATTAAAGAATTAATAAATAATTACTTGCACAGGATCATAGCCCTGACAATGATAATATATAATATTGCTTCGTAAATGTGATAATTATGAAAATGATAATGACATCACTTTGATTTAAAAGATCATTATAAATAACTGGATGCATGGGATTATCGATGCAAATAATATGTATATCAAACACTAGCTAGATCACCTTTATTAAATATATTGCTATTATAATATATTAGTGGAATTATTAATGTTTATTCCAGCGGATCTTTCGATTGAGGGCCGCTGGCTACCTTTCACTGCAGTAGTATAGCTAAATGTGGCATGCAGTGATCTCTGCTTTGAGAAAAAATGATCCGATATATTCATGTAAAATCCTTTCCTTGTAGCTAATTAAACGTCCAAGCCCAACATTGGGATTAGAGACATCATGTTCATTTGGCTGAATAATAATATTAATGCATGCTCTTAGCTCTTATTATAAGAAAAAAAAATATTTGTGATGGATTATTTATAAATAAGAAAATTATTTGTAATAAAAACACTCATTTTGATAGAGAATAATTATTTTGACAGGAAATACTTCATCACAAATAAGTAATTTTTTTTGTAGTATATCAATATGCATAATTGATCATGATCTTTCTGATAAAAATACACATGAATTTAACATACAAGGTAACTCAAGTTACCTAATCATACCTTGTAATTATCATGTTTAGGTGAATACTTTGTAACTTTTTTAATTCATATTCTAGGTTTATTAATGCTGTGCAGATGCATCTGTATAGAATTCTAGATAATTTATATATACTGTATCTCTGGATAGACATTAATTAGGAATATAATCCTTTTCAAAGAATATTATGAGTTGCTATATATATATACACCCACACACATATATATTCGAAAAAATAAATTACTCCTGCGCCCATAGAGAACTTGTTTGCAATCCAGAGCTAGAAGTAAAGGCGGAATCTTAACTTGAACTTCAATACTGTAGCACAACTTTTTCAGAAAACTACCTGACCAGGTTGTCACGCCCATTCTGCCCTAGTCATGCCCTGCGTCGGTCTGCCGCAAATCTTGTTATTATAAAATTGTTCTAACACATTCCCTTTTTCTTTAAAATATTGTAAGGGTTGATTTTCTAGAAGGAACAGATCAGATATTTTTCCCTCAAATTCGATCGTGGTGTAACAAGCTGGCCTGCGGCAGGCCGCCAGGTAGCTAGGAGGAACCTAAAGAGCATAAAATACTAGGTATGGTGTGTGTGTGTATATATATATATATATACATACCCATATAAACTATACACAAATAATACAGATGTCAAAGGCTTCCATGCACATGGTTATTAAAGCTCTAGGCCGTCACGTCGCAATAGAATTCAGGCATGCATGTACAAGGAAAGGGTGGCTAAAGGATATGAATATTCTTGGAATGGCATTTCAATTATTGCCAAAAAGAAAGCCGATCGAGCAAGGAAGGCCAGAATATTTTTGGACTTGCACTCACACGAATCTATTCGATCCCCCATCAAAACAATTAATTTTCCCTGATCGGCTAGCCCCCGTTAATTACAACCAGCTGATTCACGTGTAACTGCTACTTCATTAGAATCACAAGATCAGCATGATGTAGCAGGAACTAATATATTAATTATATGTAGCGTAAACCAAGTTGTCTTTGGTTTCTTGAAGGAATCTAGAAATTGACGTAAGCGACGTTCGAACTTGCATACGAGGTCGATTCAAACACATGATGATCTGGTAGCGATCGAACTTGAGAAAAACCTTCTAGCTAGCTAGGGGTACTGGACTCTAGCTTATAATTAATTATATTAGTCATGTTGAATGTTGATCGATTGTTTCGACGCGATATTAATGCATGCTTATAATTTTAATAGCCGACTTAGTTTTAGATCATTATTAACTCCAAGTACTAGGTTTAGAGTTTTAGGTCATATACATACTTATAATTTTGGTACCCTTTGGATGAGGCTTTTGGTACTAATATATCAATTTTTGTATATCCGCCAGGATTACTCAAAGTTTGGGCTCTCTCTTTATTAATCCCCAAATCCTTGAATAGATCGCCTCTTGCTTTTAAAAGTAAAAGCCAAATTATTTGTGTATTGTTCGTCTTGCCCAAGGGCAGGGCACGCTTGCATCATGCATGATACATGCCCTTATCACACCTACAGTACTGCTACAGCATGATTCAAGCTGGTAGCTATAGTACTTCACAGAAAAAAAAAAAAAAAAAAGGAGGAGAGTAGATATATGAAAGTAATTGGATGAATATTACACGTAAGCATCCAGGTCGGCTGAGGGAGTGGAAAAAACCAATATCCATACATCATGCATGTGTGATCAATAAGCGATCGATGGGGATGGGGGCCACAATTAATCCAAATATATAACAGCTTCCCCTCATAACACCTAACTGGGTAGATATATATGGAGAAGAGAATAATGTACTGTCCAAGTCTTTTTTTCCTTCAATAATGCATGAGGGAATCGTGTAAAGATCAGGGGCGTGAGTGGAATTTTTGTATGGAGACATATTGCAGTGCATGTACTAATTAGCAGCTTCAACCTCTGGAACTAGCCCTTTCCCAGGAATAATAAATTCTGGGGAGGCATGCTGCATATGTAATAGGAGCTTTTTCAGTTTTTTTTATCCCAAATCAGCAACAACTATTTCTACTTTTGGAACCTCACTTAAGGAAACCTTCAATCTCCAGAGATAGGACAAAGGAACATTCAGAGGCCCCACGCATGAACCCGTAAAAGCTCCTTGCCGGTGGTATATATATAGCCTCCCAACCCAATCCCCCAAATCACCCACCTGTATCACAAATATCAGCCAAAGTACAGTGCGTGCCTGCAGGCTGCTTCTGATATACTAATTCCTTAAGGTGAGCTAGTTCTTAATTACTATTTCAGTTATCTCTTATCCTTCTCAAGTACTGCAGTACTGTTCCTTTTTCTTTTAATATTCTTTGTAATGGCTAATTGGTATTGAGTTCAAGACCAATATATATAGGTTAATAAGTACTATATATAATGCTACGTACCTTTGTTAATTACTAGAAGGCCGACATGCATGTTTGAGTTAAGGTGCAGTTTCAAGCAACGTACTCCGGTCCTGGAGACAATTAGCTACTAATAAGATGGATGCAGTTTATAAGCCAATCTGATGATATACAAAACATTATAATTTGCATAACTACTCCTGTACTACACATCCTTTTAATTTGTACACAATCTCTTGCCCATACCATTGATTACAATTAAAGTACATGCGCATAGAAAGAATGCAAAATTATATTAGTATAATAAAGGCTATCTTTAATATTGCAGAAAAGAATTTATTTCTGGGTATTATAAATTGCTTTCTAATTATAATATAATATCCTAGCCTTATTCTCATCGTGAATTTTATGAATGAATACAGAAAAATCAACGGCATGAGCTGGTCAGGAGGAGATTGGATGTGCGGTGCCTGCCAGCACGCGAATTTCAAAAAGAGGGATGCATGCCAACGTTGTGGATACCCAAAATACGGAGGCCCGGATCCATCCACATATAACACGACAGAGGTGTTGGCTGGGGACTGGTTTTGCAATGCTATGAATTGTGGTTCTCACAACTATGCCAGCCGATCAAACTGCTATAGGTGTGGTGCTTATAAAACTGATTATTCTGCTGCTGCTGCCATCACTGCTTCTGGATATGGGTCCGCTGCCTGCAGTCATGTCCCCCCTGGTTGGAAAACTGGCGACTGGATTTGCACTAGGTAACTAGCTAGCTATTTATTTACACATGCAATATTATTCATTCATTAATATATATATATATATATAATTGCAGAATAGTCAGCATTGTTGCAACATAAAATACTATGATCATAGAACAATTAATATTGTACCGCCATTTATAGTTAAACAAGATCATGCAGATTCATTGATTAATCTTATATAAGTTTCGTTTCTAGCTGTTTTCAGAATTTGGCGTATGTTCATTCTTTAGCAGCCATGATATATATATATATATAAGTTATAAACATGATCATGGTATTTTCATTCTAGACGTTCTTCCTGATCATGATCTCCCTCAGGCCTCATGCATCAAGAAATTGTATTATTTGTTTATATTGTGTAATAGCGTCATCATCATTTGTTTATGTGAGTGAACTTTGAATGGGACAGAATGGGATGTGGACTGCACAATTATGCTAGCAGGACGGAATGCTACAAATGCAAAGCACCAAAGGATTTTGGTAAGATATTTTCCATGCAGTACTCATTTTTGTCGTGATCATTTTCTTTTTCTTTCTACTGAATGCAAAACACCAAAGGACTTTGAATGGCGCGCTCCACATCATCTTGTTCTGCACAAATGCTAGCTATAGCTTGCTAGTACTACATGATTTCAGCTAGCTAGATGTGTACGTATTAATACATGTTCTCTTCCTTCTATTTTCAGGTGGTGCAGTTTAATCAGCTAGCAAGACTTTTGATCAGGGTTCTCGATCGCGTGAAATCTCTAATATCGACTCTCTTATCTGATCCCTGATCATGATCACCAAACACTTCTTTTTCTCACTTTCCTTTCTGAAGATAATTAAGCTCTAGAGTGAACATTGTTAAAGGCTCTTTTAGATAAGCATAGCCATGTGTTCGCATTAATTAGGAAGGGCTTTTAGGTTCATTGTAATAAATGTTTGGACGTGCAAAGATGTTCTTACGTACGTACATGATGAAGTTAATGAAATCCCTTCTTTTTATATATTTAATATATATGCAGGTACTATGTCTTTAATACCTAGCCTCTCTCTCTCTCTCTCTCTCTAATATGCTGGTTGTGCATGTGGGGTACGTTTATATTTTGAGACTACTTCGGGCCCTGAGGTGGTCCAATGATGCTGTAGCCTAGCTATGGTTGCCATGACCAACAGAGAAATTCAAGTCCTGATCATGGTCCCATGGACCAGTATTAGAGCTTTGGACCCAACCAATGTAAAAAATGGACCAAAAGATCTTAGAAGAATAAGAATAATAAAACCAAAGGATTCAGTCCTGAGTTGTTCATTTCGAATGTCAGGCTTTCTTTAAGACCAATAATTTTATGATCCCTTTAAGCATCAAACGGCGTAGACACAAATACTTATGCAGATAAGAACCAGATTCCTCCCCGCTTTAGAAGTATATCTATGTAAATATATGTATATATATATATAGTCAAGATTGAGTCAATCAAATCAAACCTCCCCTAGCTAGCTAGCTACTAATTGATCTGCCTTTCAATGTAATGCATGCATGATCATTGAAGTTAAAACAACAGCAAATTCGCCAGCAGGCTAGGCCAGAATTATGCCATTCATTCATGATAGCAAAATCATGGGTTGTAACGCAAATAAGACGTTCTTGTGCTTCCTTATATTATGCCCTTGGCTAATTTTAAAAGAAAGTTCCCAACTAAACTTTAGAACTTGAATTAGCATTTTCTTCTTGGTTCCTGATCTGATCATTGACTTAAATATGGAAACTTTGAGGATGCGCAGAATATTGGTCAAAAAGCAAATCCATTGATGTGATGACCATAGTGTTCTTCCCTCCTCCATCACTAATTATAAGCTCCCAAGAGATTCTAGCTAGCTAGCTAGGCTGCATGCATGCAGCCTCTAATTAACTAAGTACTACTTTTATGTTATGCATGCTCTATGTAGATCATGCATGTTTAAAGCAATGACCCATGCAGTTTCGAATGCTTTCATTAGACGTTCCCCAGCACACAGCTCGCATATATATATATATATATATATATGTAGGACAGGAGCAAGGATCATGTCACGTTTGCCTAGTTAGGTGAAATAGTTATTTTAGAAAAATAATATGTTTCTTATGAAAAATTGATGATCAATCAATAATTTAATGTATAGAAAAAAAGATGATTTTTAGAAAATATTTTTAGATAATGATAGTTATATATTAAGAGCACTCTTATTGAAATAGCTAATTAAACTCAAATCCCAAGTTTTAGCTAATATTATAAAATGAATTTATCTTTGTCTATTTTATTGGCATCCAATTTCTATATTGGATTATTCATATATTCTTTATATAATGATAATAAAATAATTACTCTATTTAAAAAAATTAAATTATTTAATTTTATTATAATTTACTATTCTACCGATTATATGATAATTATATAACAATAATATTCTAGCCCTAAAAAAACTACTGCACACCAAATCATGATAGAAAGGAAGAAAATTATATTTTTATTCATTTTGGCATGGTATAATAAGTTAGTAACTATCAAACTTGACGCACAACACTAATAAAGTTAGCATTTGCAAAACCCAACGCACAGATTTTTAGACGCCTCATTACACCTAATAAAGTTAGCATTTCTTAACGTAGAAACTAGGATATGTTAATTGTAAATCATTAATGGTAGTTAATCTGCTTCTTTTTTCTTGTAGTGATAATTTGAGATAGAGATTAGGTTTGCGATCAGATTTTAAAGTGAAAATATTGGGAAAATTTTGAGAGAATTGGCACTTGGCACACATATATCTCTTTTTGAAGTTGGCTTGATCAGCGGCCAACACGTTTGAAGAATCTCGCCCGATCCGTGATCAACCCTAGCTAGCTCATCAAGCGATCAGAATCATGCATGTAGAAATTGATTGTGCATGATCATGACAATTACTAGCGGCGCTAGGCGCTTGACTCTAGCTTGAACGAAAATGAATTATAAGTAGCAATTTTAAATGGTTTTGCTAGTCCTACTTTGCATCTAAATTAGACTATGTAGACATTATTATACACATTTTTTTATAAAAGTAAAGCAATACAGTACTTATGGGTTATGTAAATGTCATCCACTTTTTTTTAAAAAAGTAGTAGAATCTATTATTAAAATATATATTTTTTCATATATATCCTATATTTAATATTGATTTTGAGAAATCTCAATTATTTCTCCTCGTATTAAGTAAAATTTCAATTATTTCTACTCAATATTATTATGTATTAGATACACTTTGGTATAATTTCACAATTAAAAGGCTGAAATGGTCTTATTGGTCTTGGGAAAAACATGTTGGGCCTCGTGCTTGATTTTGATTATAAAAAAAACAAAAGTAAAAATATGCCCCTAACCATTAAAGGATTATTGGGTTAAAAGTCTTTCAACAATCCACACAACGTTAGGTGGGAATTGGGATTAGAGAGAACATCTCAAAGAATAGGAGAGAGAAGGCACAAAGAATAAAACATGGGTTGTAGATTTTATGAGGCCCATTGAAAATCAGGCTGAATAAGGCCCACCAGTTGTATAGAACTCTCAGATCGTTTAGGCCCAGCCCAATTAGATAGGGGTCATGGACTCATGAGTCACCGAAGTTTATGTCCCCACAATGGGTGACATGGAGTATACCACCAGAACAATCTCTCTTCTCAGGGTTTTGGAAATTGGAATGTGCTTCTGGGGTTTTAGCCGTTTAGGGCTTTAGCTTTCTCACGGAAGGCGGCTAGGTTTTGACTCTCACTTATCACATATATATATATATATATATATATATATATATATTTCGAAGTTTTATTCACCGCTTTTAGCATTTTCATCTGAGTCTTGGTTTCACAATTTCCTTCGGCAAAACTCGACTTTAGCACCAATAATCCTCTGGTGCTCTTGATTTTTTAACTTCGTTGATCTTCTGTTTTTCTTCCTCCCCAAGTTTAAAATCAATTCTGGGCTTTATTGATTTTCTTCATTATAATTTTGTTTTGGCTCAAACTATTGATCCGGGTTTTCTTTCTGAATTCTTGAAAATTGACCACTTTTCTCAGTTGAATTCAATCTCAAATTTAACGTTCTTGATTGTGTATACCTGGTTCAGATTTTTATTTTTTATTTTTCATTGTTCATTTGACATCAAATCTTTGCTGGGTTCTCTGGGTTTCAGGCCTTTAAAATTTGTCGATATTAGTTTTGCGGATCTTCTCCCTCCCTGTTAATCATGCAGGCACAGCGTTTTGATGCAGGCAGTGATGCCATTGATGTTTGGCCTCAAGTCCCAATGAACAACGATCAATTCGACATGCATTCACCACCGTTCAAGAGGGCTAGAAATTCTGAGGATAATCAATCCAACGCCTTGCCCTGCCCACCAATAAATTCTATGATGAACTCCCCAAATCCTCAAGTCAATAGAGGGACGAGCAACATTTTCTTTAAGACTAAGATGTGCACAAGTTTTATGGCGGGTATGTGTAGCAAGGGTGCCGATTGTAAGTATGCTCATGGTGTTGAAGATATGCGGCAACCTCCACCCAATTGGCAAGAACTTGCTGGTTTACGTGGCGGTGGAGGGGAAGATCGATCAACTGGACATTGGGATGATGACCAGAAGATAATCCACAAGATGAAACTATGCAAGAAGTTTTATAATGGGGAGGACTGCCCTTACGGGGAAAGATGTAATTTTCTTCATGAAGATCCGGCGAAGTTTAGGGGTGATTCGATTTCGGGGAGATTTAGGGAGAGCTCGGTAATAAGCATTGGAACTACTGAATCATCTGTAGTTCATGGAGCAGGCTCTAATCAGTCTGATACCAGTAGGCCTCTGAACAATGGCTCGGATCCGGTCCGACCAAATTCGAAGCCATATTTGAAGACAAAGATATGTAACAGTTGGGAGAGAGGCCAATGCCACTACGGTGATAAATGCCACTTTGCTCATGGGCAAGCAGGTATGATGGTTCTGCTTCGTTTACCTTATTGCTCGGATCTTTTTTTTGTTTCTTCTCCCAAACTTTAATTTTCTTTGTCCTAGTTTGCAACCGTTTGATCAGAGGCAATTATTCTAATTATCTTACTAGGTTATGAAAGTGGACAGTTGAAGATGGTAGGCAGCATGAGCTTTCTAGTTTCTATCATGAAATGAGAACCTTTGTCTTTTTTGGCTGTCCACCCGAAAGTATGGTGATATATGTCTGTTGTGAAATGAAAATATGTCCCTCATGAGCATTTGTGTCTATGGTTCTTAATTTACAAAGCAAAACGTGTGGAAAAGAGAGGAAGGAGGGGGGGGGGGATTATCTTTTTATCAGGGGCCTAGATAGTTAACACTGCAGAGGATTGTAAGTGTAGACCTTATTTTTAGGAAAATAGGTTTAGTACTAATAGTTTCTAGTTGTGGTCGAAGCTCTACCTCCCTCTAAAATTTGAAATTCGATATGTAAATTCTTCTATCAATAACTCTTAGCCTTATTTTCTTCTGTAAAACTCTCCTACTAACCAATAAAAGAAAAGTCGTGGTCAAACGAGTGGGCTGTTATCTAATTGCTAGCGAATGATTTGGTTGTATTCTTCCCAAAGAGGCAGTACAAGCCTCCTCATATTCATCCCTGGGAAGTAATGATTCGCTCCTCTTCCAAACCCAAATCAAAATATGTTCATTAACCCCTGAACCATCTGGATTCACTCTTAAGACAAACTCATTTTCAGAGCTGCTCTCCGGAAAATGTTCCACTGCCTGAATCTAGTTATGAATTTTGTTAAATGGTTGGCATGAATGTTTTTTCTTGCTGATTAACTGTTCTCCATGTTCTGGTTTTATGGTTTATTGTTCGTCGTTTTTCTTTCAACATTTCTCTCAGGGAAGGCAGCTGAGACTGAAACAATTTATTAGGGTAATGGGAAATATAGTCCACCCTTTAACTAATAGACTTTCTATACTTTGTACTGCCAATGATGAAAACTGACATATTGCACAATCAAACTACGAGAAAGTAGTAATGCGCACCTTGTTAGATCTAATCATCCAATCTGTGCCACTTTACCTGTTTTCAACCATCTTAATGGCCAGAATTAGGCTACAATGCTATTTGTCAATTATTGGTATTTGGAGAGCACAATATATCGGTTTTAGTAACATGGGATATAAAGTATAAAATGTTTAATAATCGGAGGGTGGAAAGTGCATTATCCCCTTAAAGAAATATACAGTACCTTTTGAGATTCAATGTGGTAACTAGTTTTGTTGCTCTCACATAATAGGTGCACCAGCATTCATTTCAAAATTAGAAATACTGTTTGTTAAGATGTCTATTTATTGTTTATTGATTTTAACTCCTGACATTGCCATCACCAGTTGGCACTTCCTGTTAATACAATATTCCTTATATCATTCTTTTCAATCAAAAGGCTGGGTACCTCATTAGCTGCTCCATAGTAGTCACTTAAATTTCTGAAACAAACTTAGGTCGTTGATATATATGAAGAGGAACTTCCAACTTTTTTGAGTTAATGTCATATATATAATTTATTTTTCCTTTGGATTTGCATTGCCAATGTACTGATTGGAGAGTCCATCAATATTTGTGATATTACCAGCGGGTATTAATACTTTACGATGCTGGTTGACATCTCTTCTAATTCTCTATTTTGAATATCCAACCATGAATATATTGCTCTATTTGAAGGGATTTCCTTCTTTTGGATTCTTTCTTAACTGCTACATGAGTATTAACAAATTGAATTCTATGAAAAAATTTTAAAAACTTGAAATATGATTTTATGGTTTTTCTTCAAAACCAGAGCTGCGGGGACCCATTGAAGGGGAAGCATCAAGTATGGGCATCATTCCCATTTCAGCCAAAACTCACTATGTTCCTCTTCGTGATGCATCTCCTCCAAACACAAGAATTCCGCCTACTTCAAATGAAGAAGGGCGGGGGCAAAAAAGTTTACTGAAGTGGAAAGGATTCAAGAAGATTGATCGCATCTATGCTGATTGGCTTGATGATGTGCCGCTAGCACAACACCTGCCAAGCAAAGTGGAAAGCTGAGCTCAGTTCTTGTATAGCAGCAGCTTCTCATTGGGATTAAGAAATTATAAAGACTGACGTTTCTAAGTTTCAAAATTTTGGTCTTTAGTATATTTTGAGTCGTTCAAAGCCTCTTAAGGCTACAGAATTCCCCCTTTCTCGAGTATTTGGTCATTGGTGGTCAGGATCAGGTTGATTGGTTGGTTTGTCATTTCTTTTCTTCTTTTTAAAGCATCTTTTCTTCTAAGCAATGATATATGAAGTACAGTTTGATTTCTGGAAGCAGCTATTGTCATTAGAACAACATTAAATAAGAGTCCTTGATGGTTCAGATGTAATTTCTACGCGTGCTAAAGCCCTTAATGATGATGTGTAGCGAAGCCCTTAATGAGAGCCTTCAAATTGTCCAGCTTTGACACTCTATAGTAACATTTTCTAACCAATATATGGTTATTCCAGAAACGCTACTTTTAATACAACATATCCGATATGGGTGTTATGAGTGTATGTTTTCTTTTGAATTTTTGGTGATTTTCTTATTATGCTCACATTTTGACTCACCACGCCATGCAAGGAAATAAAATTGAGAAAAAGAATCTATATGACAGAGAAAGTTCATCACATCAATTGTTAATTTTCGTATTGACTTTTAAATAAATAGAAAATAGCAACACTCTTGCGGCTACGAACTTCACCACTCGTGCGCCTTGGCTCGACGACTCGACCAACCAAAAAATTGGTCTGAACGAAGACAGATGTCATTACTACAGCACTTGGAGTCATCACCTAACTCAGCTCCTCAGTTTCCTCTCCTTCTAGAAAACATAGCCACAACCCAATGGACAGTGTTAGTCATGCTCTCTCTCCTCTCTTCCTCAACTTCCTCTTCCCTCCTTTCTCTCTCTAGAAAACTCTGTCTTCAGACACTAACAAGAACTTTTTCACGCAGCAGCACTACCATGGCCATAAACTTGCAGTCCCATGCCTTTGCTGGCAATCCTTTGAGATCCAAGACCCCAAAACCCGAAGACCCACTTTCACCAATCACAGCCATTGAAACGCTCAAGACCCAGCTCTTAGATGCTAATCCCCACCACCATCTCCCTTCCCCTTCTTTCAAGGTCCTGCCTTTCCTGAAAGGCAGGCCTTTGGCGGCTTCGGGTGCTGGACCCGGTGACTCGTCCCCAAATTGGCATCTGGGTTGGATTAGTTTGGCAGATGGCAAGGGTTACTTGGTCAATTCTGGGGTCGAGTTGAGCGGTGATTCGATGGTGTACCTGGGTTCGAGGCCCGAGGAGGATGTCGTGTATTGGGCAATTGATGTTTCTGGTGACGATGGTCTCGTGCCTGAGTTTGGGAGCAAGCAGCTCTGCTTTGTTGAGCTGAGGACGTTGATGGTGGCGACGGATTGGGCCGATGCGCGAGCTATGGGGGAATTGGCTGTTGCTGGCCATGTAAGTGCTATGCGATATGCATGCTAAATGTGCCCCTTTTTTTCGTTTTCGAAAGAAATAATTTTCCATCCAACTTAAGAAAGAATTATATCACAGAATCAACAAGTACGTTTTGTTTAATAAAATCTGGAAAAGAGTTCGAACAGACAATCATGTTTTGTGACTTGCCCCATTTCCCTCTCTACCAACCTGGGTAACCTTTCGGGCTGTTGAAAACTTATGAATGTAGCTCTAATCTCCTTAGACACACTGCCAATATTGTTGTATAAAACTCTTTTATTTGTATACACGTGTTAGTAATATGTTGGCTCATCAAAGTTATATAAATAGTTGTAAACAGTGTAAACTTTACTCAAGTAAATCAGAACAGAGTATTTCATTTTCGGCTTCTTCCCGATGCTTCTTCCCTCTCTGTTCTTCGATTTCCCATCTGGTTCTTGATTGATCATGGAATTTCACATTTTATCATGGTATCAGACGGTATTCCGTTTGTAATCCCACACCTTCCACCATTCTTCATCAATTTCATTCAAGATTTTTATTTCTCCACAAATCTTGAATTAGGGTTCCAATGTCAGAATCCGATTCTCATTCCAAGAATCCTTGTGATGATTCTTCCACTCCTTATTTTCTTCATCACGGAGAAAATCCAGGAGCTATACTCATTACACAGCCTCTTATAGGAGAGAATTTTCACACTTGGAGGTGGTCCATGTCCATGGCGATTAGCGCGAAGAACAAAGCTGCCTTTATCAGCGGCAATCTTTGACAACCAGCAGACGGTAATCCTTCCTTAGCTGCTTGGATTCGTTGCAACGATATGGTAATTTCTTGGCTTGTTAATTCTCTTTCCCCTGAAATCTCATCCACGATATTATTCATGAACACTGCTGCCGATATATGGAAAGAATTGCATATGAGATTTGCTCAAAGTAACCGACCTAGGATTTTTCAATTATGGAAAGATCTATCTAGTCTCACACAAGAAAATCATTCGGTCAGTGTCTATTACTCTAAGTTGAAAGGACTTTGGGATGAACTTTCCATTCTTAAGTCGTTAAGGAGTATGTAACTATAAACCGATATGTCTTTGTACGGCTACCAAGGCTTCTCTTGAAAATCAACAAGAGGAATATGTTCTTCAATTTTTAATGGGGCTAAGTGATAGCTATTCTCACTTTAGAGGATAAATTCTCTTAATAGAACTATTTCATTCGATTAGTAAAGTTTTCTCTCTAGGTTTACAAGAAGAGAAGTAGCGAGGTGTTTCTCTGAGTAGTGCACAAAGTCTCAACACTTCCACTGCCTTATTTACTAAGGTCAGTGTTCCACTTTCCAAGGTTGGTGGTAAGCCTTCTTCTACTCGAAAAGAGAAGGTGGTTTGCAGTCATTGTGGTTACAATGGCCACACTATTGATAAGTGCTTCAAAATTCATGGCTATCCACCTAATTGAAAGTCTACCAAGGCCAAGATATCTTCTTCTAGGGCTGTGAATCAAGTTAGTTCTTCTGCTTATATTAGTTCCATTGATGCTGCACATTTCGGCCATACAACAACAATGTCAACAATTGCTCAATTCTCTTCAATGTACCTCAAATTTTAAACCTATAGTACACCAGTCCAATTTTCTGCAATCCACAGTTAATCAGCCTGGTCTACTGCCAATACCCTTTTCAGACATCAAGAATAATGCTAATCTATCAGGTAAAGATTTTTCCCTTTCTTCTTCTCCAGTTTGGATTATCGATAGTGGAGTCACTGACCATATGGTATGCTCGACTTCTTTTCTTACCTCTGTTTCTTCAACAATCAACCATTCGGTAAAGCTTTCTAATGGAGCTATTGCACATGTAACTCATATAGGTACTGTGCATCTTTTAGATTCTTTAATACTCAAAAATGTACTTTGTGTCCTGGTGTTTTCTTTTAATTTGATCTCTGTCCATCGTCTTACTTTGGACTCTTCTTGTTCTTTCTTATTCTGTCCTGATTTTTATCTAATTTAGGACCTACACTAGAAGATGATTGGGAAGGGTGAGCAGAAGGATGGTCTTTATTACCTACTGCAAGATTATTCGACTAGCTCAACTTTGAGACCCCGTTTGTATTCGCAATTCAGCTCAACTCATCTCAACTCATCATTATATTTTTATAATTTTTAATATAAAACACAAATTCCTATATACATTTTTCAAATCCCAATACACATTTTTCAAATCCCAAAATAATAATTATATTAAAAAATAAACTAAACTTATCTCAACTCATCTCATTTCCGAATCCAAACAAGGCGAATGTTTTGTCTTCTATTTTGCAATCCAAAACTGCTTCTATAAAATTTTCTTCCACTGATTTGTGGCATTATAGGTTAGGTCACATTTCTTTTCCTTGATTATTTCATCTCAACAAAATTGTTCCTGCCATAAAACTTTCTAGTGTACATCAATCTCCTTGTACAATTTGTCCATTGGCAAGACAACATAGACTGCCATTTCCTTCAAGTCAAAGTGTATCTCATTTTCCCTTTGAACTAATACATTGTGATATATGGGTCCTTTTTCTATATCCTTTATTGATGGTTCTAGATATTTTCCCTTTGAACTAATACATTTGATATATGGGTTCTTTTTCATGTAGAGAAAAATTTAACTTTACTATTCACTTTTTAAAATAAAATGTACTTTTTGATATTTTTCTACAATTCTTTTAGTAGATTTTGATCAAATATGACCAATTTTTTTAGGATGTTGTGCAAAAAGTACAATTTTAAAGAAAAATTTTAGCTACTCTATTGAGAGTGCTCTTAGTGAACATATCTGCAAGTTGATCAGCAGACTTCACAAAAGGTGTAGAAATGTCATCACTTAGAATCTTATCGTGAATAAAGTGACAATTAATCTCTATGTGTTTAGTTCTCTCATGGAACACAGAATTAGAGGCAATATGCACAACAGCTTGATTATCATAAAATAGTTGAAGAGGAGTAGGAGCTGGAAACCCAATCTCTTGGAGGAAATGTTACAGCCATGTCAGTTCACTAGTAGTGTGAGCCATTGCTCTGTATTCGGCTTCTGCACTAGATTGAGTTACTATTGCTTGTTTCTTACTTTTCCATGTGACTAAGTTACCTCCCATAAAGGTACAATATCCAGTAGTAGATTTTCTATCTGAAAGAGATCCTGCCAAATCAACATCTGAAAAGGCTTCTTTCCACTTTGAGATGTCCATTTGTCGATACAACAATCCAAGGCTAGGAGCTCGCTTAAGATAACGAAGAATATAAATTACAGCATCCCAATGTACGACCCGTGGCATTTGTAAAAACTGACTTAGTACACTCATTGCATAAGAGATGTTTGGCCTAGTGATAGTGAGATAATTTATTTTTCCGACAAAGTATTCGATACCTACCTGGATCTCCAAACAACTTCCTTTCCTCTTTCAAGAATGTATGATTTGGATCCATAGGAGTGTCAATAGGTTGTGCACCCAACATGCCAGTTTCTTCTAGAAGATCAAGAACATATTTCCTCTGAGACAGATTGATACCCTTTGGAGATCTACTGACATCAATTCCAAGTAAATATCTAAACTTGCCCAAGTCTTTTGTTTGAAACTGATCATGTAGAAATTGTTTTAGTCTCGAAATCCCAGCAGAGTCACTCCCAGTAATTACAATGTCATCCACATATATAACCAGGAAAATGTGACCCGCATCACTATGTAAGTAAAATACTAAATGATCTGTTTGGCATCTATGAAAAACAAATGCCAATACAACATCAGAGAACCTCCCAAACCATGCTCGAAGAGATTATTTCAAACCATACAATGCCTTCTTTAACTTACATATAGTACCTTGATACTCCCCCTGATCAACAAACCCAGGTAGTTGCTCCATATAAACCTCCTCATGCAAGTCACCATGTAGAAATGCATTTTTAACATCTAATTGAAATAAAGGTCAGTCTAAATTAGCAGCAAGAGAGATCAACACTCGAACAAAAGAGATTTTGGCAACAGGGGAGAAGGTCTCCTCGTAATCAATTTCATATGTTTGCGTGTAGCCTTTTGCAATCAAGCGTGCTTTCAGACGCTCCACAGAACCATTAGGATGGAATTTGATTATATATAACCATTTACAACCAATGGGTTGTTTACCAAGTGGTAGTGGAACAAGATCCCATGTTCCATTATGGTGAAGGGCATCCATTTCATTTTTCATAACTATCCTCCATCTCGGATCAAATAAAGCATCCTAAACTGTTTTAGGAATAGAAAGTTTTGAAAGTTGAGATGTAAAACATGAAAACAAAGGAGATAAGGCATGATAGGAAATAAATTGGCTAATTGGATGTTGAGTAACACAAGAACGAGTACCTTTGTAAAGAGCAATAGGTAAAGAGTCTGATGTACTAGGCAACTCGAGATCTGAAGATGGAGATACAACTGGTGGGGGCATGGGAGCCGGCAACCTCGAGCAACGTGAGTAAACCTGTAAAGGATAAACGGTGGACCGACGACGGGAGGAGAAAGAATACGAGGATCAAGCTTATCACAACCCAGGCCAAGGTTATGAACATAGCACACACACCTAAAGACTTTTGGAGGAAGGATAAACGGTGGAGATGAAGGAAACAAGGTGGAGAAAGGAGATGAACCGTCAAGAACTAATAAAAGCATACGGTTAATAAGATAACAAGTAGTAAGAACACCATCACTCCAAAATCATTTATGAACATGCATGTGCAGTAACAGAGCTCAAGTTACATCTAACAAATGACGATTTTTGCGTCCAGCCACCCCATTCTGTTGAGGTGTATAGGAGCACGAAGTTTGATGAGCAACTCATTTGCTACTTAAGTAAGTAGTAAAGACACTAGATAGATACTCTTAACATTATCAGAACGTAAAACTTGAATCTTTTTGTTGAATTGAGTTTTAATTTCTTTCCAAAACACTTGAAATATAGAAAAAAGTTCAGATATTGCTTTCATCAAATACAACCATGTCACATGAGAGTAATCATCAATAAATATAACAAAATACTGAAACTTGTTTGATTCAATGTTGATTGGTCCCCATATATCAGAGTGAACCAATTCCAAAGAACTCGACACTCGTTTAAGAACCAGTACAAAAGACACACGATGATGTTTACTAAGTTGACATGCTTCACAAGAAAAGGGAGACATTTCCCAAGTTCTTAACTTGACACTTTAAAAGAGAAAGAGTGGGGTGACCAAGGCGTCAATGTCATTCATAAGTGGATGATACAGGAGATATAAGAACTCGAGTGGGTGACTATTGGACATCAAGATAATAGAGGCCACCAGCTTCATGTCCCATACCAATTTTCGACTCCGTCTTGAGATCCTGAAAAACACGTGAAGAGAGATAAAAAGTCACTGAACATTGAAGATTTTGAGTAATCTTACTAATAAACAACAAACTAAAAGGAAAATTAGGAGCATATAGAACAGATAACAAGGATATAGAGTCAGTGAGTTTAGTGGATCCAATGCATGTAACTTGAGCAAGAGAACCATTAGCAAAAGTGACGCTTTTTAGAGATGTGACAGTATTTAATTTGAACAAGGCCAAAGACAAGCCGGTCAAATGTTCATTGGCTCCTGAATCAATGATCCATGGATCTTGAGCGGATGAGACAAGACATGCAGATGCTATACCTAAGTGGGTAAGAGTAGCAGTGGAAGATGAAGCCCGTGTGCCCTTCAAAAGCTGCTCATACTCATCTTTTGTTACACTTATAATATCTGGAGCTGGATTGGAGGTGGTCGACTGTGGTGTAGCATCTTGACAAATAGCCTGATTAGCCGACCCAGATGGTCTACCATGTAGAACAATAGTCCACCAAATGATTAGTGCGACCACAATGGGTGCACTTACGAGGCTCTCGTCCTCTTGTGCGATTACCTATGGTATCACGTTCTCCACATGCACCTCTACCACCTCAGCCTCCACGCCCACCAGGAGCAACATAAGAGGCAACCAAAGTGGACCTCTCACTAATCAGATTAGAGGACAACTGAGAATCATGCCCAGATAATGTGGGACGTTGAAGTCAAGAGAACACCTCAGGAAATGAAGGAAGTTGTGGACCCACCAAAATTTGAGAACGAATTGACTCATATTTAGGTTTTAAACCAACAAGGAACCAAACAACATTAAACTCTTCATGTTGTTTCAACATACATGAAACATTAGAAGTAATATGTTGATACATCTTGAGTTCTTCACATATGCTCATCACTTGAGAATAATACTCTTACAAGCTCAAAGTACCTTGTTCCAACCCAAAGAACTGTTTACATAGTTCATAAATACGAGTTATATTTCCAACACCAGAATACATATGTTTGAGATGGCTCCACATTTCTTGGACAGTATCAAAATGGATAACACTAGAGCCAATATTATATTAGGTTCAATACTAGTCAACATCAAAGACAAGATTTGAGCATCCTCTTGCTCCCATTGAGCAAATGTAGAGTCATTTGAGTTAGGTTTTGGACCAACCAGATGGTTAGAAAGTCCCTTCCCTTTCAAATATATTGTAACAAATTTTGACCATAGCATATAGGTTCTTTCTATTCAATTTTGCAGAAGTCATAGGCATATTGAAGTTTGATCCAACCGATAGTAACTCAAACTTAGTTTCCATAGATGCAAATAAATATCACAATTCCACTTACGAGGTAAAAATTTCACACAAAATTCGAAATATGTATGAAAAACAGGGAAATGTGATCTGAAAACTTGAAATCCAGCTCAAAAACCCCAAAAATCAACCTGAATAGCCAAATTTCGGCTCTGTATCGGACTGATTCGATCGAAGTAGACATGGACTGGCTCGGAACCGGTCTGTATCGGCCGGAAACCGCTCTGTATCGGCCGGTATCGGATCGTACCGATATCGGGTTAGGATTGTACAAGAATTTCGCTGTCAAACCCGGACGAGTTTATCCTAACCGCGAATAAGACTTGATTATCCGCGTTACAAACAACCCGTATTCCAGATGGGAATAAATTCTTATTCCAAGTTTGGAATATTCACACTTGAGGATAGGGTAGCCTATAACTACAACCAAACACTTCGGCACTTTACCTGTTGCCGGCTTCATCTGTTGCCAACGACAGAGATGTTTTCCGGCAGCCGATGGCGACGAGAACCTTCCGGCGACCACAGAAACCGCTGGCGACTTTAACCCTGGTCCCCACTACCGGATACGACACCAGAAACTCGCTGGAAACACCTCCTCAGTTACCTACGTAGTGCTGCCCATGACAAGAAGCCACTTGAACGTGCGGAAGACAACGGCGAACACTGGGGAGCGTAGATCCGACCAAAACAACCGGATACTCCACCGGAAAACACACCGACAAGCTTACAACAGTGAACTCAGCACGGGGCCCACTTGGCACTCACCAGACAAGAATCTCTAATACCATATCACAACACAAGGACTAAAAGTGTTGTCTTACTTTATTCATTGACTTATCACTACATATATACACCACATACAAAAGACATTTATACCTTCACAAGTTACACTAATTACATGCTTTCTAACAGGTTTCATACATCAAAAGACTTGTGTAGAAATTTCACAACAAAATGGAGTTGTGGAACGAAAACATCAATATTTATTAAATGTAGCTAGATCTTTAAGATTTCAAGCATCTCTACCTCTTAAATTTTGGGGTGAATGCATTTTAACAGCTACTTATTTAATAAAAAGAACTCTTACACTTCTTTCCAACAAATCCCCATATGAAGTCTTATTCTTTAAACCTCTTTATTCTCATTTACAGGTTTTTGGTTGTTTGTACTTTATTGCTACCATTTCTAACCAAAGACATAAATTTGATCCTCGTGCCAAGAAATGTTTATTTCTTGGCTATCCTTTTGGTGTCAAGGGATACAAATTTTTTTATCTTGATACTAATTCCTTGTTTGTCTCTAGAGATGTGGTATTTCATGAGAATATTTTTTCTTTTAATTCTTCTCCCACAAACATTTATTCTCAATCACATCCATCCCCTATTTTACTGCATCCTATTACTGAAGTTGTTCCGGATCATATGCCTGATACAAATACCGAACCTAATCCTACTGAATTTGTTCCCATTCAAGATTCTCCTATTCTTTCTGTAGATGCTGGTCTATCTCAAGGAGCTCCTTCATCTCAGGAAAATTCTTCTCCTGTTCCAAGACACTCATCCAGGGTTCGTATGCAGCCCTCTTACATGCAAGATTACCATTGTAGACTAGCTAATGTTCATACTTTTCCCACTTCATCCAATGCAGTCTCCAGTAAGACAACTTCAATTACTTATTCTCTTGATTCAGTTTTGTCCCATCACAAAATTTCCTCTCCTTATAAGTCTTTGATCTTTTCTATTTCTTCTAACCTTGAACCTAAGACTTTTAAACAAGCTGTCCAACATGCTCATTGGCATGATGCAATAGCTGCTGAGATCAAAGCCTTAGAAGATAATTCTATTTGGTCCCTTACCTCTTTACCTGATGGAAAGTGACCTATAGGCTGTAAATGGGTGTATAAAATTAAATATAAATCTAATGGTAGTATTGAAAAGTATAAGGTAAGGCTAGTAATTAAAGGCTACACACAAATTGAAGGTCTTGACTTTCAAGAGACCTTTTCTCCCATCGCAAAGCTTGTGAGTGTGCGCTGTCTTTTGGCTGTTGCTGCTTCTAAGAACTAGTTTTTACACCAATTAGATGTTAATAATGCATTTTCCCTTGGAGACTTAGATGAAGAAGTCTGTATGGAAATTCCTCCCAGTTTCTCTGGACAGGGGGAGCGTGTTATTTGTAAGCTAAATAAGCCATTGTATAGACTTCAACAGGCATCTCAGTAGTGGTTTGCTCAATTATCTTCAGCTTTACTTTCCTATGGATTTGTTCAATCTCAAGCTGATCATTCTTTCTTCATTCTTCAGACCTCAACCTCCTTTATTGCTCTTTTAGTTTATGTCGATGACACAATTCTTGCTAGAGATAGCTTGCAACCCATTTTGGATTTGAAGTTATTTCTTGATCAGAAATTCAAGATTAAAGATCTTGGTGAATTGAAGTTTATTCTTGGGCTGGAAATAGCGTGATCAGCTAAAGGCATTGTTTTAAACCAAAGAAAATATGCACTTGATATCTTGGAGGAGGCTGGTTTCCTCGGGTCTAAGCCCCTAAACTTTCCCATGCGGCAAAATTTGATATTAAGTAAGGATGAGGGTCCTCTTTTGCAAGATGTGTCTCTTTATCGAAGACTTATAAGTCATTTGATATACTTAACCATCACTCGACCTGATTTAGCATATTCTATGCAAATGCTTAGTCAATTTATGGATAAACCGAGACAATCGCATTTAGATGTTGAACATGTCAGCATGATTCGTTCATATTAACATAATTAGGTGTACATAATATAACTTATGTGGAAATAGCTAGACGCAAAGATTGAAAATATCAATCAATTAGGTGTAAGTAAGTATAAATATTTTGAAATACTTGTCTTGATAGCATTTTAGGCGCCAACAATTATGGCAACAATTATGTACAATTCCTCTATTTAAATGAAAGGAAATCCTACAGAAAAGTCATTCAGACCAATTAACATGGTATCAGAGCATCTCTGATTTCTGAATCACTCGGTGCGATTTTTAATCGCAATTCTTGGGAGATTTTTTTTTAGGTATTTAGCAAGTTATTTCTTGCTCTTAGTAGGTGTTGCTGGTTGTTGTCCGTAGGATTATACGATATGTTCAGGGAACTTCTTCCTGTGGCTTATTCTTTCCTGCAGGCAATTCTCCTAGCCTTGCTACTTATAGCGATACTGATTGGGCTGGTTGTGCTGATACACGTCGCTCCATCACTGGTTGGTGCATGTTTTTAGGTGATGCATTGATCTCCTGGAAGAGTAAGAAGTAAGATAGAGTTTCTAAGTCTTCTATAGAATTTGAGTACAGGGCAATGTCCCTTACTTGTTTCGAGATTATTTGGCTTTGAGGTTTACTTGCTGAATTAAATTTCTCTCAGACCAATCCTACACCTTTACATGCCGATAATACAAGTGTTATATAGATCACCATCATTTCTGTCTATCATGAGCGCACTAAACATATTGAAGTTGACTGTCACTCTATTCATGAGGCCTTTGAAGCTCGTGCTATCACTCTTCCACATGTTTCTACTAAATTACAAATTGTTGATATCTTCACCAAGGCTCTTACTTGTCATCGACATTGCTTCTTAAAAAGAAAATTGATGCTCGTTGATTAACCCGCATCAATTTGAGGGGGGATGTCAGCATGATACTTTCTTATGAAGATAATTAGGTGTACATAATATAACTTATGTGGAAATAGCTAGACGCAAAGGTTGAAAATATCAGTCAATTAGGTGTAAGTAGGTGTAAATATTTTGAAATACTTGTCTTGATAGCATTTTAGGCGCCACCAATTATGACAACAATTATGTACAGTTCCTCTATTTAAAGGAAAGGAAATCCTACAGAAAGTTCATTCAGACCAATTAACAGTACATCGGGTTCTCAGGTACATTAAATCATCTCCTGGTCAAGGTTTATTCTTCTTAGTGCACTCTTCACTTCATCTAAAGTGCTTTACTTATTCGGATTGGGCGGGATGTCTTGATTCATGTCGATCAGTAACTGGTTACTATGTTTTCTTGGGTAATTCTCTTATTTTATGGAAATCCAATAAACAAACAATTATTTCACGTTCATCTGCAGAAGCAGAATACAGGGCAATGACATCAGTTACATGTGAATTGACTTGGCTTCTCTCTTTGCTTGTTGATTTGCGCATTTCTCACTCACAACCTGCATTAATATTTTGTGATAATAAGGCAGCTCTCCACATTGCCTCAAATTTAGTCTTCCATGAAAGAACGAAGCACATTGAGATAGATTGCCACTTGGTTCGTGAAAAATTGCGAGCCAGCACTATTAAAATTTAAAACTCTCCATGTTCCAAGTTCACATCAGCTTAGTGATCTTCTCACTAAACCTCTTGGAGAAGTTCAGTTTAATTTTCTGCTTTCCAAGATGGGTGTAATTGATTTGTACACTCCATCTTGAGAGGGAGTATTAGTTGTATAAAACTCTTTTATTTGTATACACGTGTTAGTCATATATTGGCTCATCAAAGTCATATAAATAGTTGTAAACAGTGTAAACTTTACTCAAGTAAATCAGATCAGAGCAATTCATTTTTGGCTTCTTCCCGATTCTTCTTCCCTCTCTGTTCTTCGATTTCCCATCTGGTTCTTGATTGATCATGGAATTTCACATTTTATCAGCCAAAGAAGACATCTTGGGAGGAAGAATTAATGTCAATCATTCTGAAGAGTCACTTTCTAACAACGTCTCGTATTTCTCTGTGAAATTCATTTGTAAACCCCCCCTCATCATTGGAAGAGCTTCAATATCTTCCCCCCTCACCTTGTGCTCCAATTTTTGCTCATAGCCATAATTACCCTATATTTCTCATCCCATAATATAGCTTCCATTCTAGATATGTGGAGATCAGCAAATAAAGCACCATCCACATAAGTTTTAGAGTTCCTAAGAGGGTAGTTGTCATCTAAGAATCTTCTTCTAATTCCAGGTCTGATTTTTTTTTTTTTCATGCTGTTGAATAATGAAAATCAGGTGATAATTGTTGTTATCTTGAGCCTCTCCAGATAGTAGTTTGAGCGTTCGGGTTAGATGCTTTAGCGTGGGCAGCTTCTGGGTTAGACGCTATAGCATGGTATCAGAGCCTGGCTGGTTCCACATGCCAGGTCCATTTGAATATTTGAGGCCTGAACAGGAGAAGAGGTGTTGTAGAACACCATATTGAATGGTTTAGACTTTGATTGGATGATCTTAGCAATAATAATGATTTGCGCCAAAATAGTGTTAATGTCAATGTATTGAATACCGTACAGATAGACGTACCAGTTAAGACACTAGAAGAAAATATTTTGATGCTGGTATTGTTTCGTGTACCGTTTCGAAATAGTCTATATATAAATAAATTATATATCAAAATAATAATCGATATATGAATAAATTATATATATATAAATAGTCTAGTCTGAATTAGGGTAAAAAAAATAGTAAGAAATGGGGGAAAATAAAGGTAAAAGGCCAAAATCTGGTATGGCTGAAATATTGGCCTGTATGGCTGGTCTTTACTCTGGTACAAAACAGACCTATGCAGTATACCAATTACATGGCCGGTACGAAATCTTTTGGCCGGTATAGTATAGAATTTAAAACTTTGGTTCATGTGCTTAATAGGTGAACCAATAAAATTTTGCTTTCGCGCCCTATAAACATTTATTAATCATGGATTTTGCTTTCAATGAATTTAGTTTAGATGCTGATTGACAATAAAAATTTGGTTTTGTGGCAGATTGAGATGTTTTTATTAATTTTGTGAATTCAGCTGGGAGGTGTCTGTATGGTACTTCTGTAGTGGAATCAAGCTTGGTTTGATAATTATTTTATTCAGATATTATTGGTGAATCTTTCCTGAGTGACCTCAGCTTGATGATAAGAATGCAAGAAACCAATAGCTGACTTGTATAAATACTTTTGTGTGCAAGATCGATACAAGATATGCATAGCGTTCTACTCTTATTTCTTTTTTTTTAATTATACAAAATGGTTTTTCTGCTTTTCTATTATTTGAATATATTTTAAGAAATCATTCAGAGATTTGGATAATTCTTGCCAGATCTCTATAAAAGATTTCTAACTATTCTTCCAGTCTCTGCAAATTTGTAGAACTATACATAAAAAGTATGCATCCAAAGGTTGGACAGATATGTACGCTTGCTTGCTCATGCTTCTAGTTTGTGACATTTCAAATTCCTCCTGTATTTCTCTTGCTCTTGCCTTATATTATCTGTTCTCTTCCTGCCTTATAGCATAGTCAAAGGTTGCTGAGAGTGGCACATTTTTTCTTTGTCATTGGATTTGATTAGGCCAGGGCATTGCTAGAATGGCATAGTGTATCACGATTTTGTGGACATTGTGGAGAGAAAACAGTCCCAATGGAAGCTGGGAGGCGGAAGCAATGTTCAAATGAGTTGTGCAAAAAGAGGATTTACCCACGTGTTGATCCAGTATGCTTATGCTTTAAATCCTCTACTTAAAGCGGTCACTAAAAACCTCATTAAAATGGATGCCTTAAGTTTCAAGTTCATTTGTGTGGATGAATCTTATTACAGGTTGTCATCATGTTGGTCATTGATAGAGAGAACGACCGTGCACTCTTAAGTAGACAGTCAAGATTTGTGCCCCGTATGTGGAGTTGCTTAGCTGGTTTTATAGAGGTATGAGCTTGGCCAACTTTTAAGTTCTGCCTTTTTAGGCCTTATTTATCAAGTTCTAAAGCTGTCATCATTATAATGATGTGGGCTCAACCCCCAATGTAAATAAAATGTTAGATTGATTTTCCAACAGTTTAGATTAGGTCATTTAGCCTGAAGTAGGATCGTTCTCTATGTTTCTGTGACCAGTTGTAACCAAGAGCATCTAAATCTCAATATTATGCTTTCCATTAACTCAGCAATAATTTGATAAATTGTTGTAGTTTTGACTTTAGTTTTTTTAATAAATTATTAAAAATTACATTAATTTTAGGCTTTCTATTCTCTTTAGCCAGGAGAAAGCTTGGAAGAGGCAGTGAGAAGAGAAACATGGGAGGAGACTGGTATTGAAGTAGGAGAAGTCATATATCATAGCTCTCAACCATGGCCTGGTATGACTTATGCAAAGCACATTTTCTCAGAATACGTTAGATTACTCGATATAGTAGAACTGATGGTAATATTAATATCATTAATGATAATGGTACTTTATCTGTTGACATTTGTTGGTTCTACAGAAATCAGGTTTTTGTTATCATATTAAGTGGGCATTTTTAATAGAAGTAAAAAATAAATAAATAAAAACAAACATTGAACTAAATTTATTTCAAAGTTTTCATTTCCTTGGTCGCAAGGTTCCCGATTTCAAAAAATTTAGAATCTTCATCTTCAATTCTACTTTTCTTTATTTCCTTTGGTTTTGTAAAAATGGTTTTCTTATCTTCCTCATTGTAATCCTTCTGACTTTAAAAATAGTTTTTGCTGGAATCATCTGTGTAAACCATCTGTTTATTTTAATCCTTCTTTTCAATTCCCTTGGGTTTTCCAATAAAAAATTTTGAGTATTCTGATAATAATAAAAATTATTGATCCTCATAATTAGGTATAACCGAAGTACACATGTAGTATACAAGAGAGAAATTCCTAATAGTATTATCAAAATACAGGGCCACATGAACACTCTTTCTTCTTCTTCTTCTTCTTCTTCTTTTTTTTTTTTTTTAATGTTTCTTTGAATGTTATGTTCAATAAGAGAACCATAAGCTCACCGATTAGAAAAAAAAAAAAAAAAAAAAAAAAGGAGAACCATAAGCTTCCTAATTGTTCTGTCAGCATTTGTTTGTGTAAAGAGACACTTATAGCATCAGTTTGTTTTGCAGTATCTGTATCTTTTGGATTTATTAGTTAATTTTTCAGCCTCATGCGTTTCTGTAATGGCTGTTGAGTTTGATGTCCTCTATATCCCTGGTATATAGATGCAACAATGTTGACAATTTCCATATTAATTTTCAACTTTTGTCTGTTGATACTATTCTCTTGATTTTGTTTATTTCCAGTTGGACCAAGTAGCATTCCATGCCAGTTGATGGTTGGCTTTCATGCATATGCAAAATCACTAGAAATAAACGTGGACAAGGAAGAGTTGGAAGGTATTTTGAACATTCAGCAATGTTTCACTTGATCTTTGATCTTTTTCTTTCTTAATTACTTTGCATTTTCTCAAGAAAAATGAAAATCCTGTTTCTAGTTTATGTGAAGGGCGCTTATAAAAAAGTTTATGTGAAGGGTAATTTTTACCTGACCTCATCAAAATGAGTCAGCTTAGTGGTAAGACTAGAATTACCACGTGAGGGTACATCGAGATTCAATGTTCTTTACAATACGAGGATTGGTCTATTTGGATGGGGCTTTGTTAATGTGTAATCGATCTGTATCATTTTGTACTGATATTCATTTCACAGCGAAAGCATGGCTTGTGAAACTTCTTGGAGGGAAACCAGAATTAATATTTATTTTGACTGCATAGTTTACTAATGTTTAACTTGAATTGAATTGACAAATGATCATTTTTACAGTGATTATAGATGAGAATACTCGAATAGGCATCAGCTGCAAAGTTTTTTTGTACCCCTTTTGCCCTCACGGCACACGCTAGAAGTTAAAACTATAAATAATCTTGCTCTATCTATTTGTCTAGATGCTCAGTGGCACAGTAGAGAAGATGTGAAAAAAGCTCTGACATTTGCGGAATACAAAAAAGCTCAAGAAACTGCAGCAGTCAGGGTAGAACAGATGTGCAAGGGAGTTGAGAAAGGACAGAACTTGGCTGCGGACTTCAAAGTGGAAAGTGGTGAACTTGCTCCCATGTTTATCCCTGGGCCATTTGCCATTGCCCATCATCTCATCTCGTCCTGGGCCTACCAAGATGCTATCAATGGCTTTCAAGCTCATTCAAAGGAACCTAGTGGTTCTCTTTCCAATTTGTAGTAGTGGTTCAATTCAATTTTAAGACAGTATAGAAGTCCAGAATCCCCCACTCATGAAGTGAGTTTCTTTTTTTGACCAAAGGTTAGTCTCCCCATATTGTTTCTCAAGACGGTAAAGGGTAGTCGGACCCTCGGCGACATGGATATTCTATCATGTCCTAGCCGTAAAAGATTCTACCACCTCTCGAATGATAGGGCGGTTTTCTTTATTTGTTATACATATATAACTCATGTTCTAAAACCTGTTATTTTATCTTGTCTCCACATGCTTCAGTTATATGGTTGGTTTCTCCATATAGGAATAGAGCCAGCGATGCACACAAGTTCTAGTATCGATTTAGAGCATCTGTCTCGCATTTTTTTTCTTATAGCTGAGCTTCCTCAAAGTGCAAGGATCTTGTGCCTTTTCTCCATTTTTCAATTTGTGCGGCTGATCTAGTAGTCACCCACTTGGTGAATGATCAGTGTCACAGGGTGATTGTTGTATATGTTCTTAACTTCTTATCTTCTTTGACAGATTATGGCTGTTTGGGGTTTGGAAATTGATATTTGATGACAATATTCACAATATTTGTACCCAATCTAATATTAATAATATTGCCTTGTGATGCTGGAGTGCTGTTTAGATGGTTAAATGCAATATATCTGCAAGGAATTCAACATAATGTGTAAATGGTTATATTACCAGAAAGATCAAATGCCTGACCTTTTTCGAATTGATGTTACGAGTTGAGTTGAGATGCAAAAGATAAGAACCAAAACTTAAAAGTGAACAGTGATAAGCACCTGAGCACATTGGGAGATGTAACATTTGACATCCAAAAATGACATGCATGGAAGGATTGTACACCATGTTTGGCTATTTTGGGGAAGAAGGGAAAGTGTGACTGCTTCGAGGAAGCCGGTCCTCCAATCTCAAAGAAGAAATTATTTTTACAGTCTTTGAGTGGATGATTGAAATAAAATCATATTGATAAATGAAAGTAAAATAAGAAAAAAATATTATTTAAAAAAAAAATTATTGTAACTTCAAAATTTTTATATGTTAGGCTTGAATTGCAGTCCTTATTTAAAGATTGTATATAGTATTGCTCATATTCAATACATAAATTATTTGGTTTACATAGAAATTGGACTTTTATGACAATAATGACTTAAATCCCACCATGTTTTTTTATCCATTCGGATTTCGTAAAATGGAGTGTTGTAGTCCGCGCATGGACATTATTTCATCTTATAATTGTTTGGATTTTCGTCTAAAATTATTGTTTGTGCGATGTCGTCGTATTGCAAAATAAAGAAGAGGAGAACGGATATATGTTTAATGTAACAAGGGTGCCACTTTGTATGAAGTTGTGACGGTTCGTCGGTTCCATGTGGAAAACTAAATCCCACATCGATGAGAAGCATGAAATTTTGACACTTTATAATGACTTGTTGAAACTTAACTAAAACGCTGGGCTTTGTAACGCGAGCCTGTGACCCATGTGGGGGCTACAAATTGGTGGGAACTCGGACTCCCTCCGGGTTGGGCTCCAGATTGGCGCATGAATGGTTTCATGACACCGGGGGAGATGTTTGGCTGCTTTCACAGAACAGCTACAACCCCATTAGGATTCGGGTCAGCGACACTCGGACCCAAAAGGACCATCATTTTTATATTTACTTTTTCTTTCTAAATCAATTAAATACAATATTATTATTCTTATATTTATTCTTCTGTTTTAAATATTGAAAAATTCTAAAAATATAATTTTACTTTTTTATTCTCTTTTATTTTACACTTAAAAACTTCTAATGTGCAAAATATATAACTCTTAAATATTATACTCATAATTTCTTGAGTTTTCAATTTTAAAACAGAAGGCTCTTCATGAAGATAACCAAGTGGCAAGTGCTTTTACCGAGTTTTACAAACAGCTTTGATTTTTATTACATTAAGGACTCAAATCCCACCATTTATTACATTAATTTGCCCATATCAAAACTTGACCAAACTCTTGAGATCATCTTTCTGGAATTATAAAACTCTCAAAGTCGGATTGGATTGATTTGGTCCATTTAAGAGTTGATCTGGCTAAAGAATCCAAGGGGTCAATACATTTCTTGAGAAGAGGATCGTCGTGAGGGAGAAGACCCTGCATTTCATCTGAAGCAATCACAACAGTGTTCACAGCCCTTACTAACAGAATTTGGATAGCAATTCTTAAGAGATTCCTTGCCCCTTCAATGTCCCTTCTGTTCAATGCTTCATTTGCTGGAATCACTATGTGTTGCATTGTTCCTTCGTCTGGCAACACCACTTCAAACCCCTGCATTCATTCACATTCATGTTCATCATCATCATCATCTCAACTTTTATAAAAATCATTACTTTTGTTTACAAAACAATATATGGGGACAATAATAATTGTGATGAATAAATTGAAAAAAGAATTTGATTGGTAAAGATAAAAAGAATGTTGATCATCTTTACCGATCAAATTCTTTTCTTTTTTTTTTTTTATTCCTTTGATAGGGGTGAAAAAAAATTGATGAACCGGTAAAATAGATCAAAACCGGTTCTTTTTTTTTTTGTGAACAATTTGGATTAAAACTAGATCCCACATGGATGAGAAGCAACCAAATTCTACACTTTATAATACCACATTCAGGTTGTGGAGATCGCCGGGCTTGGCAACGCGAGCCTGTCACCCATGTGGGGGCTTCAAAGTGATGGGAAGCTGACATTCCATACGAGTCGGATTCAGAAGGCTTCTTGCTGGCCCGCCCATTCCAAGTAAGGAGTCTGAGGCATGTGATTGGGGCGAAGGCCTTCTTGGTCACGTGCCTTCTTAGAGGTTGGGGGCATAGCGTCAGGCTGGTTTCACAGAGCAGCGACAACCCCCCGCTCTTGACGGTGGTAGAATAACGTATCAGTGTCTCTCGGGACCCAATTATAGACCCGGTGGATATAATCCAGCTAGACCATCACTTTTTTTCACTCATTTTTTTACCAAGTTCATGTGCCCATCATACCTTCAACCATTCTCATTTTAGTATCAGTAATCAGTAATCAGCAATCACCATCCCACACATCATATTTCTTCTTCTTTCTACTCATCATCTATATACCATTATCTTTTTTTAATTAATTTTTTGTTTTATTCTTAAATTTGTTGAATTCTTATTTCTACTCATCATCTATATACCATACATTTAGTAAAATAAATAAATAAAAATATATATGGTGGTGAAGATAATGAATAGAAATTTTAAGTTTTTGGATGGATACCTGAGATTGAAGTTTTTCCTGATAAAAAGCAGCGACTGAAGTTGAATCTGTAGCAAGCACCCCAATCCGAACATTACTGCTCCCAGCTTCAAGAGGCTTCATCTTTGCTTTGCTTAGCTCGTTGGCAACACACTCACCTATATGAAGAAAAGGCAAAGAACATCCCTTTGAAATCTCAGCGTGCCATGCATGTGACACATGGCATGGCATCACTATGCAACAAGCTCCTGACTGCTCAAGAAACATCCTTTTCTGCTGCAAATTTCCGACTATTGGCCCATGATTGAATTGGATTTGAGAGTTTTTGCTTTTAAATGAATGAAATGAGCTAAGAACAGGATCAATCTCTTTGCTTAAACCTGGGTCGTTGCACACAACAAAAGGTACACATTCTTGTCCATCTTTATAACTCCATCGAACAAGCTTTTCCAAGAAAATTAGAGTAGAAAAAACAGATACACCTCCAATGATTCCAACAGTATTTGGTTGGCTGAGCAGAGAATTAGAGGCCTGATATCTTTTTATAGCCATGATAGCCGAGCCCGAAACCCTTTTGGAGTCAAATGATTTTCCACTTTCATCGGTTGGTTTGGTGGCTGAAGATATTTGTGCAGCGGCGGATGGATTTGATCTTGTTCTGTACTGGGTTTTGTTCTTATTCACATTACCTAGAACAACTGCTGGGCAATTTAACGTGTGGAAGGACATTTTCATGGCCAATCTCTAGTATTTCTTTGCCACTAAAGCTTTAAAATTTGAGTCCCCTATAAATATCTTTCGCTTGAATCTTCTATCTTGTGGCTTTGAATATAGACATCAGTATGAACCCTATATCACTCATAAAAACCCCAAATATAGCAAAGAAGACATAGATCTTGACCCTGTTTCTGTTGCTATAAACATAAGTCTCACCTCATAAAGCTAGCTCATGGTTTAGCTGTAGAAAGATTTCAGAATCAAAACCCAGAAAAAACAGCAGAAACAGAATTTATCTGGGGCATGGGGACTAAAGAAGGCAACTGATCGAGCACATGATCCACCGACTTCCGAGTTCTCATGAGAGCGTTTATACATGCACATATCTCATTGCATATATCCAATCACGAGTTGGGAGGAACCTGAATAATTGTTATGGGGTCAGCTTTTGCCAGTGCATCAAAAAATATATATTTTAAGATGTAATGCTAAAATATCCAGAATAAGACAATATTTATCAAATTGGCATGCATTATACTTTATATGCCTTTCAGATACAGTAAATATGGCACTGGGGAAAGACTGAGGGTAGAATATATATATATATATATATATATATATATAAAGTTTAAGCCAGTAAAAAATGCCACTGAGAAGAACATAGTGTTTTTTTCTTTTTTAAAGCAAATATATTATAAATATATTTATCAGTTAAAATATATAACAGTCGAGGGTGAGAAGTCTCAATAATTCTTTTAAATTAGCTAATACAACACAAGAAAGAGAAAAAAAAGAAGAAGAAGAAGAAAGATTTAGAGCCAATAATCTAGCTCCACCTATTTTTCATAAATAGGAGCTGCTTGGAAATATATAATTAACACAGCTTGATTAAAAATATATATATATATTTACAGAGAATTCTTTTCTTTTTTTTTTTCGTTCAGAATTGCTTACAGCAGAGCATAATGAAATTTTTTTTGTTATGATCATAAGCGGCAAACATCTTATTAATCAACTAAGGAATCTAAGGCCTTATTTATTTTTATAAATAGATGGGATGAAATAAAATAAAAATTAAAAATAAAAATAAAATATTATTATAATATATTTTTTATTATTAAGTTTATTTTAAAATTTTAAAAAGTAATTTTGAAATTTTAAAAAGTTAAATTTTTTTTTTATTATATTTTATATATAATTATTAAAAATATATATAATAATAAATTTTTAAAAAAATTAAAACTTTTAATTTTATCTCTCAAAATAAATTTATCCTACATAATTCAAGATGTTTCGTCCTTGTCAGCAGAGACAGACGTGAGTCACCAAACTTTGACACGCGCGAAAGCATTGGATACAGCAGAATACGACGAGTTTTTAGGTACACATCCGTTCTGAAGTCTTTCTCAATCCAATTCTAATTTTCTAGTGTTGGCTTGACTTATAAATTAGTCTTTTGTTCTTATCAAATATCGAAGTACAACCACTCTCGTTCTGGTTCGCCTGTTTGTAAAAAATATGAACAATTTTATATATATCAAATTATATGTATTTCGTTGATTGATATGAATAAAAAATAAATAAATCAAAAATATTTTTAAAAAAATTTATGGCTATCCTAATAAAAATTCATTGTAATACATCAAAAAAATGATTGAAAATATAGACAAAAATCATTATGATTTGTTTGTTTTTAAAAATATTTTATACCCGAATGAGAGTAAAGAATTGAGAATTCAATTTTTTTTGAATTATAGGAATATAAAAAATATGTATAGAAATACAATATTTTTTTAATAGAAATAGGATAAAAAAATTGTATGTTGAATAAAAAAATACTTAATAGTGATAAAAAGAAATTAATTAAATTAAAGTATTTTCTTTGATTCAATCATCGATTAGAAGATTTAACTTATATGAATTGTTATTGGTTTGGTACCAATAATTTTGTCTCGACGTTATAATTTATGGTGACTTTGAGGCGCTAGAATCTGCTAATGAATGTGTCTTTTTCTTCTTGAAAATGATGTCTGTTTGGATTAGCAAAGAAATATTGAAAACATGCCATCATTTGTCCAGCATTGATATCCCAAATCTTACAAGTAATTATTCTACGAGAGAAATGAAATGAGAATATTTTGAATAATAAATTATTTATGTGCAAACGCTTTATAAATTAGAGAATATATAAAAAGAATAACAAGAAAAAATTCGATGTTAAGACACATTCTTTAGAGTAGATTCTACCACCTCCAAATTTAACATATCAATTCCCATTAATCTCATTCGATGCATACAAAAGGAGATCTTCAAACTCAATATAAAATAGCCAAAACCCAAAAAAAAAAGAATGATTCTTTAATTTTATAGAGAACTTTTTGAAGTGTGTAAAGTGATGGGTGGAGTTTTCTTATTTATAAAGAATGAAATAACACTTATAAAAAGTTACAATTGGAATGAAATGATGTTTATGAAAAATCACAACTTATTTAAATAAAATGGTACTTAGTGAAAAATCACATTTAGAATAAAGGAACACTTTTGAGAAGTCACAACTTCTTAAATATTAGATAATATATTAAAAATGTTTCTAATTCATCAAGGGGTATAATCCTTTATTTGATTGGCAAGTAGTTAAGGTTTCTATCCTCAAGAGGCATGTATTGGTTCAAGTTATAATAATACATTTTTATTTAAATCTAGATAATCGAATCAGTACATTGAACAATAGTGATAATTCACAATTGTTGGTTACTTAACATTAAATATTTTAATTATTTTAAGTCTACAACCAACAATCTCCTACCTGATTAAAATAATTTAAAAAATATATTAGAACAATTTTTTCTTCGGATTAAGTACTATGCATCAATAAAAGTAGCTTGCGGCTTTGAACGTCTATCTAGTGTTAGTTTGTTTCCATCTAAAAGATCTATGGTGAACCAAGTCTTGAACTAGAATTTTTTAACTCAAGCTTCTTCACACCACACACATAATTGATAATGCGACATATATCAAGTTCCTTTCAAGGTCGTGCATAAAGGTCGTACACCATATCTTGGATTCATGATTGCTCTAGGTAAAAGCCCAATTACTATAAATTGTGGCCCCACAGTCACACTCACATAGGTGAGTCCTTTAAGGATACATACAATTCAATACCTTCCTTTAGTCTTAGACTCATTCAAAGCATTTCGATTTTCTTTTGTCATTATATTTGTAGCACTCACACCCTAGGGATGGACCTATTATAATATTTTAATGGTACTATCCAATCACTCAAATAGTTTGTTATTCCCATTAAACATTCTTCTTGGATCTCCAGTTAGAAAGGTTGGGTTCTATCTCATTAATGGACTTCAATTCTATCTTACTGGATATACATATAACGTTCAACTTTGCAAGTCATTTCATCAAAAGATCTTCTAGATTATATTCTAATCTTATATATTCTAAAGTTAGGTATCTATTTTTTATTAGGTATCTTATCGTAAAATAGTTGATACTCAAATGTCTCCTTTTATTACTAAAGTGTTTATTATTATAAACACTTAATAAAAACTTATCACGACGTGATTATCACAAAGAACATAAAATAGCTAGCATTAATTGTTTAACTAGTGGGCTTTCTGATAATAAGTTCTTAAGCTACTCTACCCCATGTTCGGTAGTATCCAATGCTATTAGTTCAACCTCCATAGTAGATCGTGAAATCACAGTTTGCTTGAAAGATTTCCAGGCCACAACTATTCTATCAAGAGTGAAAATATATATTTACTTATTTCCTTATAATCTACCGTGTCAATTATTCAACTAGTATCACTATATGCTTATAATACAATGGGATACCTAGAATAACGGACATTATATGTTATGGTTCTTCTCAAATATTTAAGAATTTTTTCCAATGTCTTCCAATAAAAATCATCAGGCTTGCTAGTATATTTGCTAAGTCTACTCATAGCATATAATATATCAGGTCTAGTAAAATTAGCAATATACAATAATGTACCAATAATCTAGAATTATTTATAATTATGTGCAAACACTTTATAATTAGAGAATATATAAAAAGAATAACAAGAAAAAATTCGGTGTTAAGACCCATTATGATGGACACATTCTTTAGAGTAGATTCTACCACCTCTAAATTTAACATATACTAGATTTTTTGATAGTCTATCCTTAAGATACAATATCAATTCCCATTAATCTCATTGTCGATGCATACAAAAGGAGATCTTCAAACTCAATATAAAATAGCCAAAACCAAAAAAAAAAAGCGATTCTTTAATTTTATAGAGAACTTTTTGAAGTGTGTAAAGTGATGGGTGGAGTTTTCTTATTTATAAATAATGAAATGACACTTATAAAAAGTCACTACTGGAATGAAATGATGTTTATGAAAAATCACAACTTATTTAAATAAAATGGTAATTGTGAAAAATCACAATTAGAATGAAGGAACACTTTTGAGAAGTCACAACTTCTTAAATATTAGATAATATATTAAAAATGTTTCTAATTCATTAAGGGGTATAACCCTTTATTTGGTTGGCAAGTAGTTAAGGTTCCTGTTCTCAAGAGGCATGTATTGATTCAAGTTATAATAATACATTTTTATTTAAATCTAGACAATCGAATCAGTACATTGAACAATAGTGATAATTCACAATTGTTGGTTACTTAATATTAAATATTTTAATTATTTTAAGTCTAAATACCAACAATCTCCCACATGATTAAAATAATTTAAAAAATATATTAGAACAAATTTTTCTTAGGACTAAGTACTATGCATCAATAAAGGTAGCTTGCGGCTTTGAACGTCTATCTAGTGTTAGTTTGTTTCCATCTAAAAGATCTACGGTGAACCAAGTCTTGAGCTAAAATTTTTTAACTCAAGTTTCTTCACACTACACACATGATTGATAATGTGACATATATCAAGCTCCTTTCAAGGTCATGCATAAAGGTCGTGCACCATACTTGGATTCATGATTACTCTAGGTAAAAGCCCAATTACTATAAACCCCACAGTCACACTCACATAGGTGAGTCCTTCAAGAGTACATGCAAAGCATTTAGTCTTGGACTCATTCAAAGTATTTCGCTTTTCTTTTATCATTGTATTTGTAGCACTCACACCCTAGGGATGGACCTATTATAATATTTTAATAGTACTATCCAATCACTCAAATAATTTGTTCTTCCCATTGAACATTCTTCTTGGGATCTCCAGTTAGAAAGGTTGGGTTCTATCTCATTAATGGACTTCAATTCTATCTCACTCGATATACGTATAACCTTCAACTTTGCAAGTCATTTCATCAAAAGATCTTCTAGGTTATATTTTGATCTTATATATTCTAAAGTTAGGTATCTATTTTTTATTAGGTATCTTATCGTAAAATGGTTGATACTCAAATGTCTCCTCTTATTACTAAAGTGTTTATTATTACAAACACTTAATAAAAACTTATCATAACCTGATTATCACAAAGAACATAAAATAGCTAGCATTAATTATTTAACTAGTGGACTTTCTGATAATAAGTTCTTAAGCTACTCTACCCCATGTTCGGTAGTATCCAATGCTATTAGTTCAACGTCCATAGTAGATCGTGAAATCACAGTTTACTTGAAAGATCTCCAGGCCACAACTGCTCTATCGAGAGTGAAAATATATTTACTCATTTCCTTATAATCTACCGTGTCAATTATTCAACTAGTATCACTATATACTTATAATATAATGGGATACCCAGAATAGCAGACACTATATGTTATGGTTCTTCTCAAATATTTAAGAATTTTTTTCCAAAGTCTTCCAATAAGAATCATCAGGCTTGCTTATATATTTGCTAAGTCTACTCATAGCATATAATATATCAGGTCTAGTAAAATTAGCAATATACAATAACGTATCAATAATATAGAATTATCTAAGTTGTGACACAAGATTTACAAGATTCTTAGTTAAATGTAAACAAGAATCAAGATGAATACTAACATGTTTGCATTTGAATCTCTCAAACTTTTTAAAAATCTTTTCAATATAATGAGATTAATTTATGCTAATATCATCATGAGATCTCATTAATTTAATACCAAGAATTATCTATACCTCTTCCATGTCTTTCATGTTAAATTTATTAGATAAAAAAATTTTAACATCAAGAATAATATTTATATTGATACAAAAAATAAGATCAATATAATCAATAAAAAAAAACATAGCATTACACATGCACTATCAATTATTTTAAAACATAAACACTTATCAGATTCATTTATCATTTGAATTAGCAAAGAAATATTGAAAACATGTTACCATTAATTGTCCAGTAGTGATCTTATCCCAATCTTACAAGTTATTATTCTACCAGAGAAATGTGTCATACTGATATGATGTGTACAGCGTGGAATATAAACAGAAGGCAGTTCGTGTGGCTTAGGTCATGCTTAATCAAATCTTAATTCAACTAGTATTAATTCAACTAGAATTGCAGAAATTAATAGTTAAATCTATCTTATTTCATCAATTTAAAATTTTAATATAAGTGATGATTTTATATAATATTAAAATAATGATTTTATAATATAAAATAAAATATAAATAATAAAATCTACTTCTTCGTACTAGATTAAGTAATAATTTCAGGTAATCCTAATTTTAGACAATCATTTTTTTCTCTCCCTGTACATCTCTTTCTATGCGAGAGAGACGCATCTTCTTACTCCCTCTCTCTCTGAGAGAGACGCATCTTCTTGTCATGATAAAGAAAAAGGAACTAAGCTAGCTTTCAGATGTCGAAAGGTAATTTTTGTATTTGTTTTGAATGTAGGCCTATTATAATTAGCACCATACGTCTATGATCTCCTTGCACAATTTTGAATATGAACGAATAAATAAAATATGTGTCTGGAGATCATGATGCAATCCAACCAAAAAAACCTGGTCCTACGTCATTATCAGACATCAGCTAGTCTGGCTTTACTGAAATCTAAGATTTGTTCACCTGCTCCTAAGATTTTGAACCACTAGAACAAAGTATCTTATGTTCCCCAGCCCCTTCATTTGGAGCCCTTGAAATATGTTGCCATTATAGCTCTTGAAACTCTGGTTTGAG
This sequence comes from Platycarya strobilacea, assembly GCA_036898215.1. Taxonomy (NCBI): domain Eukaryota; kingdom Viridiplantae; phylum Streptophyta; class Magnoliopsida; order Fagales; family Juglandaceae; genus Platycarya; species Platycarya strobilacea. The sequence goes on from CM072546.1 coordinate 51,572,774, forward strand.
ATTGACATCCAGACTGTGATCCATGAATTACAGCAGGCAACTATATATAATGGCTTTTGAAAGTAGTTATATGCTACAAATATAATTATTTAAGACGAAAACAGTATTCAAATAGTCATGTTCGTAACATATAACTGATCTCAAAAATTTATTTTTCTTGTAATGCTAACACCATTCCATTCTCTTTTCTTCTTCTTCTTCTCATTTAAACCGTTGCCTAGTCAGATTAGTAGACCATGATATATAATCTGACAAAAATTTTATGTACAATCACTTTTATATATGCTTTGCATACTCTATTAATATTTACTTATAATATTTTTTTTTCTTAAATAAAACAACTCTTTTAATCAATCACATTAATAGAATACGTAAAAAAAAATATGTAAAAATGATTATATGTAACAGAATTTATAATCCAAATACACATTGTTAACTTTGACATCTCCAAGATTGTGACAAAATTTCCAATACCCACCAGATTCCCAAGATTCTGGGTGTTATATAACCCGGTAATTAGGCGATATGTGAGAAAGTGGCACTACTATTTAGTGTATAAATATAGAAACATACCTTCTAATTTAATAGAGATTTTTACTCTTTCCACTCAAAATTATCAGAATTGGTACATTACATTTCCAAACTACCAAATGGCTGCAATGAACTCTTACTAGCATGCTGATAATCATCTGCTTTTCTGCTCTTTTTTGAGATAGTGCTACAGTACGGAACCACTGGACCAATAGCATATTTTGTCATTTTCTAATTAAATACATTGCTTTGATCAACAATTTATAGTCTCTTTTAAATTATAAATTCATCACATCTCAAATTTATTATTATATTTTTTTTTAATTTTTGTATAAAATATAAATTTTAATACAATTTTTTAAATTCTAATACAATTTTTTTAAATTTTAAAATAACTATAATAATATTTTATTTAATTTTTAAAACTCATCTTAACTCTAAACTCAAACGAGACCAAAATATATTTTAATTTATCTTATAGGTTATAAGGGGACTACCTCATTATTTATCAGGTTTTGAAGGTAAGAAACTAGTTTGATAATTTAAAATACAAAGTTCAAATTAATTTTAGTTGAAGCGTGAAAACCAAAAGTGACTCCCATATATTTGGTAGTCCATTATGCAGGAAATTATATTGCTGCTAATTCAATTAAAATTTATTGCACCTAAATTCTGTTAAATAATTATATTTGCAAGTTTGTATGGATGACAAGACACAACGTTTATATAATTGATATAACAAATTTTATTTATAAAAATTTCTTATGATTATAATTATTTATTATCTCAAGATATAAAAGACTAAAAAAGGTATGATCATGCCAATTTTTATAAATAGAAAAATGATATTTGCAGTTTTAAAATGTGAAATTTCGTATATTATTTTTAAAAAATATATATATAAATAAATTTGACATCTACATAAAAATATAAATTTTAATAATAAATTTTAGTTTTTAAAAGAAATACAAAAAACTTTTTCATTTTAATACTATATAAGGCATTACACTTATGAATATTTTAATAACATTGGAGTCGGTCCGACTGTTAGGGGTTGAAGAAAGCCGATCAATTATGAAGTGACACATATGCAGCCCATAACAAAAGTATAGTCTTGGCTTCATCCCATCTCCTCATTTTCTTCTTTGATGCCTTTCATTCCCCTAATCTTGACTTGATTTCATTCACTTCTTCCTTCACTTTGATTTCCCTGTTCTCGACTCCCTCTCGCATTTCATCTCGCAGCTCTCAAACCCCATTTCGTCTCGCAGCTATAAAGTCTCTATCGCATCAGTGTCAAGCCCCTCTAGTAGCGGTCTCAAGCCCCTCTCATAGCGGTCTCAAGCCCCTCTCGCAGTCATCTCAAGCCTCTTTCGCAACCATCGCAACTCTGCGATAACACCCTTTTTTTTTATATCGATTATAGTTTATAATCTAGAAACCCGAGGTATTGCAAGAGTCATTATAGTAAATCACAAAACCCTAGGTTATCTCACACGAATTGCTAATTCCATAAAGGGTGACGCTGGGGTCGGTCCAGCTTTGCCCACCAATTATGAAGTGACACGTATTCAGCTTTGCCCTCATTTGATCTCCTCATTTCTCATCTTCGATGCCTTTTATTCTCTTATTCCATACTTGATTTCATTTCTCTTCTTCCTTCCCTTTCATTCTCCTATTCTCAACTCCCTCTCGCATTTCATCTTGCAACTCTCAAGCGCCATTTCGTCTCGCAGCTCTCAAGCCTCTCTTGCATCGGTGTCAAGCCCTTATGGTAACCATCTCAAGCCCCTCTCGCAACCATCTCAAGCCCCTTTCTCAGTCGTCGCAACTCTGCAGTAGCACCCCTTCTTTCTTTATGTCGATTATAGTTTATAGTCTGGAAACTCTAAGTCTTGCACGAGTCATTATAGTAAACCACAAAACCCTAGGTTATCTCACATGAATTGCTGATTCCAGAAACCCGAGATTATCTCGCACAAATTGGCACCTACTTTATAACAAGGCTTACTGGAAATTTTTTTACTATTTTTCTTTAAACTAATTTGACACATTTCCGATTAATAATTTATTTTTGTGATTAACATGAATACATGATCTCCGAGCTAGTTTTGTGGTATTGAATAATGATTTTTATTTTTAATTCTAAGATATGATCATTGCTATAAAAGATGAAAACAATAACCTCAATTTGTATAAATTAATAATAAGAAAATTATTATACTAATTTTTGCAATTAAGTCCTAAATACAAAATGGCATATAATTGAGAGTTATGCATTGCTTATAAGAGCCTTGTAATTGTGTCAAGAACTGAGGTTTAGTCAGGTAATCTTTGAAGGGGAGGCTAATGCAGTGGTGATATGCTGTTAAGTCTAACAAAAAATGGTATATAATTGTTTATTGGTGACTAATTGGTACAAGTGCTGGTACAAGTGATAAAGCCTTAATTAATTCTACACATAGGCCCAAGCAGCAAGATGCATATATGTTTGCTTGATCCTCTTTATAATTTTATGTGTACGAGATTAATATAATCGTAACGTTCACCAAGAAGAAAGATGAATATGTCCAATTATCTAAAGCTATTCAAGGGATTTGATGTTGATTGGGTTAGAGGATCTACAAAAATGAAACTGTCACTGCTACTATTTCTCAAACTTTTTTGTGTTATCCTACATCCTTTACGCATGTGCTGTTTGAAGCCATGTAATTTGCTGCATTGTTAAGTTGGCCTATGGCCATGAGTTAGTTAAAGAGTGTCATTATATTATAATGGGAAGATCTCTTGTAATTGAGGTGTTTTCTTCGACATGAACGATTCTCAGTGTATTTTCTTCAAATTTTTGGGGTATGTTACAAATTGGTACCATATGATTATCATTCTAAGCACTTATTCTAATCATACAAATTGGTATGGTTTTATTCTGGGCATTCTAGGTTATAATAAATGATTAGGATGATCATGCATGAATCATTACTATTTTTCTTGGATTTTACGTGGTATCTAATCAATTTTTCAAAACAAAAACTAGATTTTTATGAAAATTGTTTAACCTTTTTTTTTTTTTAAGATAGCATATTGTTAATGTCTTATGATCCTCCTTACCCTATAAATAGCTTTTTTTTTCTTGGACTTGTAGGCTTGACCTCTTTCTCTCCATGTTAGTTAAAAACTTGTAGTCAAGTTATTTAAACATCAATGAGACTAAATAGTCTTTGAAGTGGTTAAACAGTTACTAATATTCATTTTAAATGCTATTATGGAATTCGACAACTTAAAAATTTTTAGAGCCTGAATCAACCGTCCTTCCAAATTTTGTCCATTTAATCGAAAACTAGTAATTTCAAGACAATCTCAAGCTCTTCATTTGCATGTCTAGAGTTTGATTTTAATGGCTAGAAATGCATATCTTCTTCTCAGAACAGTAACCTAAATTCCATTAACGTTAGTATCATTTCTGGGGTGGGTTATTATCTGCATTTTGACATAGTTTCTCACCTTATTTCTCATTAACAGTTCCATTAATAGGAATTGTGCCCTTTATTTATTTTTCGTTGGCTTTTTAATTATTATCAATAGCAGCAGAGATGTTTACTAATCACCAAACCTGCTTAGCAGCTCCTCCCCTCAACCAGTTATCAATTATCATTTTTAGAGATTGTAACTTTGTTGCACCTAATCATTTTTCTCTCTTAATAATATGATGATAATTTTATTAGCATATCATCCATTATTTGAGGAAATGTGAATTTTAATGATAACTTTGATGTTTACCTGATTATTTTTCTCTCTTAACAATTTCCTATGATTATGTTGTTTATGCTGCTTCACTTGATTTCATGATGTAATTATAAAAGCAGTTTAATTTCATAAAGAGAATATAATCATATATTATATCTTATTTTAAATTGATAATATCTTATTTTCTCATTTCCAATAAAACATTGTATTTATGGATGGCTTTTTAATATAATGATAGGAAATAAGATGTTCGAGTTCAAATTCTGGTTCAAGTTTTTGTACTGCAAGTGGAGAAAACAAACTTGGTTTAGAGAGACCACATTTTTATTGTGGCTACCAAGCGAAACATTAGAATTAGCTATCCCATATAAGCAATGTAACTTTTTTGAGTGGATTGATTTTCAAAGTGTACAAAACAACTGTTATAAGCAGACATTAGAATTAGCTAAACGGATGTTTGACAGGATACAACGCATCGAAAAATCCAAATTTAAAACAATGGAGAAGAAGTATAATGGAATCTTGAAAGTGTTGTTCTTGTCATGAAATTTTTTATAATAGTTTATGGTGTAATTTTTATGTATCTCAAACAGTGCTACGCCTCATGTAATCTATTGTACCTTTTGTAAGACTTTAATATAAGGTAGTGTACTTTTATTATAATATTTGTGATGTAATGTATTTTGGTGTAATTTTTATTGGTCACTTTAATCATTATGTGAGTAATGTATGTTGTCTCAATGGCAAAACTGGCTTCATTGTCGGCTAACTACTAAATTTAATAGAACTTATCTTTAACTTATAAAAAAATAAAAATAAAAAATTTTTCCTCGCAACAATAATTCCTACATATTATTATAGTTGTATATCTTTATTTTTTATATATATTATTTATATAATTATAGTTGTATATAATTAATTATATAATATTTATTATTTATTATTTATTATATATATATACTTTTCATGGTGCATTTATATTATTTATAGAAATATTGTTGTATAAATTAATTAACTATAATTATATAAATAATATAATCATTAATTATTTATATATATTATTTAGTATCAAAGTATTATTATATTATTTGATGTATAATTATTAACCATAATATATAGTATTAGTATTAGTATACATTAATAAAAATTATATTAACTATTAACTATATATTAATATATTAAATACTTTATTATATTAGTTACTTATAATATGGTTAAACTAACATTGTTAATATTAAAATAACAATGTGTACTATATTCATAATATATTATGAATACTAGTATAGATTATATGAACTATATGTATTACTTAATAGTTATAATATTAGACTATTGGTACTAACTATTATAACATATGGTACTATTATAACTTATAGTACTAGTATAATATATAATAGTTATAACTTATAGTACTACTATATATAGTATAGTAACTATAATATATAGTTTTAAAACCACAAATTTATAAATATATAACTATTAATTTATAAATTAATAAAATATAACTATTAACTATAATATAGAGTTATTACTATATATTAATATATTAAATACTATTATAATTTTATCTCGTCATAATAACTTATAGTATAGTTAAACATGTACTATATTCGTAATATATTATGAATACTAATATAGATTGTATGGACTATACGTATTACTTAATAGTTATCGTATTACTTAATAGTTATAGTATTATACTATTGGTACTAACTACTATATTATATAAACTATTATAACTTTTAGAACTAGATTATAATATGTAATAGTTATAACTTATAGTATTACTATAATATATAGTACTACTATATATAGTATAGTAACTATAATATATAGTTTTATAACCACAAATTTATAGATATATAACTATTAATTTATAAATTAATAATCTATAACTATTAATTATAATATATAATTATTACTATATATTAATATATTAAATACTATTATAATTTCATCTCGTCGTAATAACTTATAATATAGTTAAATTAACATTGTTAATATTAAAATAACAACATGTACTATATCCGTAATATATTATGAATACTAGTATAGATTTTATGGACTATATGTATCACTTAATAGTTATAGTATTGGACTATTAGTACTAACTAATATAATATGTAGTACTAATATAACTTGTAGTATTAGTATAATATGTAATAGTTATAACTTATAGTACTACTACAATATATAGATTAATTATAGTTAAATTTTATTTATAGCTATTAGCTATAGTATATCGTACAAGTATATATATTACTACTAACTATTACTATATAGTATTAATTATAATACTATTAATTAAATTAGTACATTACTATATAGATTAGTTATAGTTAAATTATATTTATAGCTATTGACTATGGTATATAATACTAGTATATATATTACTACTTACTAACTATTACTATACAGTATTAATTATAATACTATTAATTAAATTAGTACATTACTATATAGATTAATTATAGTTAAATTATATTTATATCTATTAACTATAGTATATAGTACTAGTATATACATTACTACTAGCTATTACTATATAGTATTAATTATAATATTATTAATTAAATTAGTACATTACTATATAATTTAATTAATACTAATTTAATTACTATATATTAGTACTAACTACTAAAAAGACGTGTATTTTCAAATTAAATTTCTACTTCATTAAATTTTCAAATTTAAAATTCTCAAACTCTGTTTTTGAACTTTGCTATTTATAATTTGGGTCTTTCATTTTCTATTTAATTTTTTTAATGGATATTTTTTCCTTTTTTAAAAATTCATTAAAAAAGAAGAACCTAAATAAAATAGTCATATCCATCACTATAATGAAACTTGGACAAAAGAATCGAATATATAATATTAAAAAATTAATAATAGAAATACCATATATTAAAAAAGTCTTAAAAAAAGCCATATTTCTATTTCATTGTTACAATAAATAATATTTCTGCTTCACTATTATAATAACAGTCATGTTTATACTTCCCTGTTACAATAAATAGTGGGGTTATAAAAAATAACTTTTTAACATTTTTACTTCATATTTTTACATTTATATTTTTATATACAAAAAATATTTTTACATACAAAAAATAACATCCATATTTTTACTAGTATTAGCAAAACTCGTCATTCCCTCCAAACAAATTTCAAAAATTTCACGACCCTCCTGAAATATGGGAGAAAATTTTATTAGATTACAAAACATATTTTAAACATATAAATACTAAATTTATTTTTAAATATTGACTTAAGCAAACCTCTATCAATTCTCTAAGTTAATGCGCAAGTGCCACAGGTTCAACAAGTATCGCAGCTGTATCCCTAATGTTCTTACATAAACATTAGGAAAATATAATAAAAATACAATAATACTTTGATTATAATAAAAAATAAAATAAAAAGCATACATATAAGTTAGTATGCTCGACCTCAAGTGGCGTAAGTTCAGCATGTGCCATAGGTGTACCCCTAATGTTCCTACATAAATATTGAAAAAAAATTAAAAAAAAAAACAATAACACTTTAATTATAATAAATAAAAGAAAATTTTAAGCCTACAAGTTAGTGCGCTCAACCTTAGATGCAATAGGTGCTATAGGTGTACCCCAAATATTCCTACATAAATATTGGGAAAAAATAATAAAAACACAATAAATAAAAAATTCAAACGTACAATACCTCACTAAAGGATAGTTGTTCCTAACATGTCCTTCATTTTTACAAATGTCACAACGCCTTTTCTTAGTTGGTTGGCTCTCTTTTGAGTTTTTTTTTTTTTTTTATCTCTTTGACTTTGGGCACCCTTTTGTAGGTACTCTTGGAGGATCATGTATTGTTTGACTCAAATTTGATTGAATTTGGCTTCTTGTCTGATGACTTTCACCAGCTGACTCAATTTTTTGTGAACGTTGGACATGCGCATTCATTTCAAGCAATTCTTTGTGAATGTTGGGCATGCGCTCTATTTCAAGCAATTTTTTGTGAACGTTTTCCAATGCAAGTGTGAAATGCTTGTGTTTTTTCTCTGATTGTGCTGCAAGTTTGATAATATCATACAGTTATATCATTGATTTGTTTTTTTCTAATGGACACTTCATCTTGTACTTCCCTTGCTAGCCTTTCGGGAGATGATATTTTGGGAATGAGTCGACTCTTAGTTTTAATATTCTACCTTTGTAAAATATATTGTTGGGACGATTTATTTAATCTCACTTTCTTGCTTAAAATAGACAAGATATGCCTACAGAGAATCCCCATAAACTCCCACATATGGCATGTACATGTAGCATCATCACCATCCAATGTCACATGATAAGGAGGTATCTCTTTGTCATTAACTATTACTCTATATGTCTTAACCTCACTATTCGCATACAACTTTTTTGCATGGTATTGACTAATGAACAACTCATATTGGAATTTCATGAAAGACTTCTTTGTATAAACCATTGATGTCTCCTCTTCAATTTTAAAATGTATTTTTATAATTGGCTGTGTAGAACTCGTTTGCACATCCTCAAGCTTCTCTTTAAAGTAACGTACACCTATAACTTTTTCGTACTGATTCACAAAGTTACTAATCATAGTGCTTGACCAAACATAATTTTTAAAAAATTTATTAATTCTTTCACTCTTCTGAATTGTTGACATGCCAGTATAGAATGTCGAATGAAATAAGGCAGGCACCCAATTATCTTATCATTCATAAAGGTTTGCAACCAAGTATTTTATCCAAACTCATATTTCATTATAATTTGTGCTTATTCTTGCTCAAACTCATCCGTAGTAAGTGTTCTATGAATGCAATGATTAAACTCGTTTTCAAAATCCGAAAAATTGTTGTATACGTGGGCCAAGTGTTCAGATTTTCTTTGTAAAATGTGCCATAAATATAATCTATGAGTTGTATTCGGGAGTACCTATACAATTACCTTTGTTATTGCCTTGTCATTATCTGTAATTATCATTGAGAGGGCACGCCTAAGTATTACTATTTGTCATGTTCTCAATAACCATATATATGATTCTGCCGTTTCATTAACTAACAAAACACACACAAACGTTATAGTCTGATGATGATGATTTACTCCAAAAAATAACACAAATGACATTTTATAGATATTGGTCAGGTAAGTGGCATCGAATGTAACAATATCTCTAAAATATTGGAACACAGCTTTTGAACGCATATCAGCCCAAAAACAATTACTCATAGACTCATCATTATCAACTTGCATGGAAAACACAATCTCAAGCTCTTTACGTTTTCGCTCTTGAAAGTAATTATATAATCTTTGTGCATCCCCTTCTTCTTCAAATATCTTTCTCTGTTTGCTTACAAAATTTTCTACGTCCTTATCAATACAACAAATACTAAAGGCACCACCTATATCTCTATTCAATACTGACATTATTTTTCTTATTGGTACACTAGACTCATTCAGAGTTATAACCAATTTTTTCAAGCTTCAGTAATGCCCCTATGTCCATAGAGGAGGCTAGTATTTCTCAGACTGAATAATATATGGTTATGTCCAACTATAAATTTGTTGACTATCCACTTTTCAGTCTGTTTCTTTATTCCCATAATTGCTTTATATCCAATCTTTAACTCGGCAGATTCTGCCTTTACTTGATCTTCGACATTCACTCTTACCCGTCAGCGACCTTCTCTTATGCAAATATAGTCTACTGCACAAAAAATTTTATCTTCTTTCAACTTTTGGGTATGATTCCGGATTGCAAATTCTTTTCGCCTTAAATATGCCTTGAAAAATGCTTGGGCGTCTTCGACTTCATCAAATTCCATACCAATAAATGGCTCCGACAGATCGCTACTCGACTAGGGAATCAAATTTACTCCAGTTTCGACATTGACCCCATCGTCGATAGGAACCTCATTACTGACGTTAACCTCATCATCAACATTAACCTCATCATCGACATTCATGCACATTAAATGTCACTTTCAGCCCAATCTTCATCACTATCAAGATTATAACTGGTATCTGCCATAAGAAAAAAAAATACTAACTAGTAATTTATATCACATTATTGAGTAATAAATAATGCTATCCATATATAAATATTACACATGATTTATTATCTACTTGTAATTGATATGATTAGGAAAAATAATTTCAATAAGAGAAAACTTTTAAGTCAGATAATTTTATCACTTTAATTGTGTATTTGGATGCTCTTTAGTTGAAATACTACCTAATACCAGACTTTTGAATGATGTTGCTTCTTATATAAAAAGACCATCAAGCTAAAAATATTCTATATTTTTGTTCACGATATACACAAATTATAATACATTTGTCTTCAAGGTATCAAAAGATATATATGATACATTAAATTTTTTTTAAAAAAAATGTGAAAGCATCACAAACATATAAAGATTTAAGTGATATCAAGGATTTTGATTCTTCATTTTTTGACCTGCAGAAATAACTTCTAATCATGGAAGACTATTAGTCGATCCAAGTGAAATCATATATCCTTGAGTCACTAATCAGTTCAAGATGCAGAATAGGTTTTAAGTAATAGTTGGACCTTCAGAAGTAATACTTTTCAATAATGTATTGGTGTTGAATAATGTATTGTGATGTCCTCTGTTAAACTACTTTAATGTTGTTTGTTAAGTGGGTTCAATCGTTGTGTCTCTCTGTTATGTCTCTGCATCTAATTTCATAGTCATGATGTAATATGGCCATCTCTATGGCCTTGTGTGATTTAAATTAAATGGACTTCTAATATATTTACGCTTCTATTTTCTTTTTAATTATTTACTCAAACATCTTCACGATCATCTCAAGAGTCAAGACTGATGATTTGATGGTGGAAGACGGCTATAAACCCATCCTAACACTAAGCAAATAAAAAGAAGATAACTTCCCAATCATAACTAAATACTAAATCAATAGATTTCCCTAAAAATATCCAAAATATGAATGATTATTGATCAAAATTATATTTTTATGGGAGGCCTTACATGCAGGCAATTATCATGCATGTTCTTTCAAGTTTAATTATTAGATAAGCAATCCAGCATGCAGTAGATAGCGGCTTGAAAAAATAAAATAATTATACAACAAAAGGGTAAGGGAGGAACAAAATCATGATTTAGGGATATCAAGTCAAAAGAAATGACATCAAAATCCACTAATATATAGATCAAATAAACAAAAATTCAAATACAAATGTAATAGATCCTCACTTCTCAATATGTGTTTGGCTGCTTTTGCTTTGCATCAAGTACATAAAAGTAAGAAGCTTATGGGTGAACCTAACAATAAAAAGAAGCTACCTGTCCTGGTTTTATTCTAAAAATCTGAATATCATATGATATGTGTGATCCTAAAATGAATAGTTTGAGCTTTAATTTAACCTTGTTTTCTCAGCTCAACTACCTCTACCAAAATCCCAAACATTGAAACCCTTTGCACAAAGACACTTGCAATAACCCTCAATCCATTTAACACATATTTTAGAAGCAGGCAAGCATGTGATGTTGGGTTAGTCAAACATAGATTGCAAAAGATTCGGTTAGTTTATGGTGATTTTGAACAATAGTTTGTATTTTAGCAAATTTTATTTGAATAATCAAACTTTGTCTTCTCACTTATGTTCATCTTATTTGAATAATTAACATTAGCATTATGCTATACAATAGTCCAAAATCATTCTATCATTTTTTTTCTTCGAAACTGTTCCTTATACTAACATATGCTTATATTCAAGTGGGTCTAATTCCCACTTGAAATCTAAGAAACAGATAATTATTAAGAATATTGGAACCATATTTAATTCAAAGGCAGCCATCCTTATGTAAATGTCTTGCCCATTTTCAGAATACTCTCTGATATCAATCATTTCTCCAAACCAAAGTATGCACCCACTTCCTCCTTCTCTAACATCCAAATCAGTCTTCAAACTCATCCCACTTACCAACCCATATTTCAATCAACAAAAGGGGTAATACCAATCAAATATATCTTATCAATAGTAAAGAATTATATTATAAAAGAGCATGATGAAACACTAATTACACCAAAACCCAGTACAAAGAAATCCATTGAAACATTATGTCAAACACCTACCATGTTAAAGATGAAAAATACCTGAGGAACATCAAGAGCACTGGAATCAGCCATGAACGACCGTTACTTGGTAGCTGGGATGCTTGACAACGGACTAGTGATAGTGTGCGACGAACCCGTGAGGTTAAGTGAAGTCTAAGAAGGAGTGGGGTGTGACTGAACGAGGATAGAATGCGTGAATGTCGGACGGAATGCGTGGCTGCGATGAAAGGGGCTGTCAGAGGGAATGACTGCAATGATTTGTGCAACGGAATGCTTGACTGCGAAAATATGGATGGTTGCAAAAACAAGGTCTTCTCTTCGTCGATGAAGGGCTGTTCAATTGATTCTCAACAGATTGCGTGTGGCTAGTTCCTCAATCTGTTTGGTGCAATTATCTGACGTGTTAGTTTGTAATTGGCTGAAATTGGGAGTTGCTTTTTGACACTTAACAGTCAGACTAATTCCCATGAAAACTCAAAGTGTAAGAAGAAGTCTAACTTTATTATAGCATTTTTATTGAATTGTCCAGAATTAAATTTTAAAAATATAAGTTGGTACATATATCAAAAATTATTTATTAAATTTGTATAAATTTTTAACTTTATTATTTATTTTTGAAAATAAAAAATATTTTTATTTCATTTTTTCATTTTTTTCTCTTTATTTTTGATTAAATATGATAAATTTTTTTAATATGTGTATAAATTTATATTTTTTAAAATTTAATTTTAAACCATTTAATAAAAATAGATAGGTGTTATGAATGTAAATGAACGAACGAAACGGCGCCGCCCCCTGTCCCACCACTAAATTATGTGAATGACCCCACCACTATTATATTAAATTCTGCATAGTAACTTGCATAGTAACTTGTATAGTAATTTCAACGCCTATAAATATGGGTTTCAGTTGTAATGAAATTCATAAGAAAATATAGAGAAGGAAAAAAATTTCAGAGAGTTTCTTTTACATTTCTCTTGCAATAGTAGTAGTTTTCTTTTTAGTTTTATAACACGTTATCAGCACGAGGTTCTACTGATACTGAAGCTAATGGTCTTCTACTTCAAGTAAGTTTTTCAATATATTATTTGCAGTTTTTGAGATAAATATTAAAGGTAATATTTCTGAATATTACTTGATAAAATTTTATTTTTATTCTCATGATAATGTGAATATATTTCTTAAATTCACAGATTTATTTTTGTAATATAATGTCAAATATTGAGATTTATTACTACTGACATTTCTGAAAAATGTTATTTATCCAGGATCCTTGATGAGATCTATTTGGATATGATGATGAACTTGAAAGATACAATCATAGAAGAAAACCATGTGTCTCTGAAGGACCGTGCTGTGTATCTCATGATGAAAAATCATCTTACTGTGTGAAATAAATTAAGAGAGTGATATAAGCACCAGAAGATGTAATCCTCTCAAAAGATCATTATGATTTATTGCACTTGAAATTGCAAGATTTTAAGAGTGGTATTGAATATTCTGCACTCTTTAAAATCAGCTCAATATTAAAATTATGCAGTGAAAATTTCACTGATGATGATATATAAAAGAAGACATTATTTTTCATATTTCGAATGTGCTCCTGTAGTAGCAATATCGAGAGTGAAAGTTCAACAAATATTCTGAACTTTTGTTTTGTCTTCCAGTGATTGAGCTAAATAATGAGTTTTTGTTACACCAGTTACGTCCTATTAATGATATCGAATTTACACAATTCCCAGAAGTGAACGGGAATTAAGGGCATAAACGTGGTAGAAAAATTATAGAAGTGTTGGTCCCAAAAGCGACAATACTAAAGATGATAAAAATATATCGTATCACCAGAAGTGATCAAACTCAGAGAAGGGTAAAGGCCCTCAGAATAATTTTTCATAAAAAGATGAAGATATTTGTCATAGATGTAATATGACTAAACAGTAGTCACGTACCTGTTGTACGGCCAAGCACTTGATTTATTTATACTAAATTTTTATATATAAACTTATTAATATTTCATCATGTTTTGAAATAATGAAATATCGGTGCCTGAAGCACAACAAGAAATTACTTAGGATAATAAAGTCCTGTTTAAATTTGATCCTCTTACAAATAAATGTGAACCAGAAGTTCAGAGAATTATTTATCTGCAAAGTGTTGCAAATCAATTACATGATATATTTACTTACACTAAAGGTGTTGTAAAATCATATATTACTGCTGTTAATGCTTAAGCAAGAATTGAAGTCCCTGAAGGACGAGTTGTTAAAACAGCAATAAATGAGTCTAAGATACACCTGAAGCGTTGAAAACCTATTGGTGCACAAGAAAAATAAAAATCGGTGCTCATGAAGAGACCGTATTTTCTCTATAAAATATAATCCCCCTGAAGAGGAAACCTCCTGAAGAGGTAACTCCTGAAAAGTGTAACTCCTGAAGAGTATAACTCCTGAAGAGAAAACTCCTGAAAAGTATAAATCTCCTGAAGAGGAACCTCTTGTAGAGGTGTTTCATGAAATGTTTTTCCCTGGAGAGGAACAATGAGATCTCAATACATTTCATGAGTACTGGAAAATTTATGGATAGAAATAAAACTGTTGTCGACAACATATATGATAACACTTGATATTACCAGAAGTAATAAAAAAAGTGAGCCAAAAAGCGTCGAAAAATGCCGACGTAGAAATAATTGGCCAAAATGGAAAGCAGTTATTAAAACTGAATTAAACTCGCTAGTGAAGCGAGATGCATTTAGACCTGTTGTCCAAATACCAAATGATGTAATATTTGTTAGATATAAATGAGTATTTATACGAAAGCGTAATGCGAAATGAAATTGTACGGTATAATTTGTCGCATAAGGTTTCCTGTAGAAACCCGAGAGCAATTATGAGGAAACATATTTCCTTGTTATGAATGCAATCACATTCATATTTTTAATTGATTTGGTTATTACAAAAAGATTAGATATGCAGTTAATGAATTTGGTCACTGCATATTTATAAGCATCATTAGATTATTACGATACTTGAAGCATCTAATCCAAGTACATTTAGGAGTATGTACTTTATAAAACTTCAAAAATCTTTATATGAGTTAAAGCAATCCGGACACATGTTGTATAATTGAATCAACGAGTATCTATTGAAAGAAGGATTTAAGAATAATCCTATATATTGCAGTTTATCAGAATCCGGATTCATCATTATTGCAGTTTACGTTGATGATTTACCTTGTTAGAACTCTTGAAAAGATTACAAGGGTTGCTATAAATTCAAGAAATGCATTTGAAAAGGAAAGATCTTATTATTCAATTCATAGATGAGTTACAAGAATTTGAGACTTCTAGCCTCATCTCTCAAATGCATTTGCTCTTCATAAAGCAACATACCATCCTTATCTACAGGATTAGGCAGTTGAAATGAAGAGGCAAGTAAGGATTTTAAATCCTTATTCTCCTACTTTAAGTCTGCAATTTTTTTGTCAGACTCTTGAACGAGTTTTTGAAGTACAGAAACCTTCTCGTTAAGCTCCTCAATCTCACGATTTTTGGATTGTAATTGGTTGGAAAATCTAACAATAGAGGAGGAGTATCGGGTGCCGAGAGTCACCAGCTCATAAACAGCTTCACGATCTGACTTATTAGCCAGATCATTTGCTTGCTGCAACATTGCACCTGCGGAAGATGCAGGATTAACTTGTAATTGAGGTGAAGGATACCTCATATGTTGATTGTAAGAAATAGTAAAAGGAAATTGATGAGCCATTGGAAATTTGTAGAATAAGAATACAAATACAGATGAATTATAGATATGAGAAGAAGATTTGATGCGTACTAAATGAAGCTAAAGACGGTTCTTATAGAAATGGAAATAAGAACAAGACAAACCATCATCTCTTCAAATCTCACTTTACAAGATATGCTGGATGCATAATTTCAAAAGCCAACGAAATTAATTACAGCTATCCATATTTTCTTGTAAATGCTGAACCTCTGCCGTTAGCTGCTGTTGTTGACTTTGTATCTGAGCTCTCTCTCGTTCCAGCCCTTCTACTCGTGTTTTCAGGTCACGAGAATACCAGTCTACAAGTTTCTTCAGTTCCTTGTTATCTTGTTTTAAATCTTTATTTTTTCTATCTTTAGTTGCAAGCGTTTGATGCAACTCAGATATTTGATTTTTAAGATGATCAACCTCACTCGTTCTCGCCAATAGCCTCTGTGACATGGTTGTAAGAGAGGCAGCATATTGAGCACTAAGGGTTCTTGATGCTGCAACAATTTTAGGATCAGATTTACTAGATAGATATATCTCTGCTCCTATCATGGTGTTTACAGCCTCAGGAGAAAATATAAGTGGTTGAGGTATAAAAGGTTCATGGTTTAAATCTGGGACATTAGAATTTCTATCAGACATAATATCGTTCTGGATGAACAACAACTGAATCTATGAGGAATGCGAGATCTTTTTGCTGGAGTAAACCAATGGTAAAATTAGTTATATTTAAACAACAACCCGAAACCTTCAAATCTCTTCAAGATCTCGTTTGTCCACAATGTCAAGCGGATTTGATTTTCTGCCGAATCGATAATATTAAACCTCAAAGTTTTTACAGCTTTTATCATACATAGATGGTTTCCAATGTTATTTCCGCCGTATATAAACAAGTTCTTCCTAATAACGCCGAATGAGGGGGAGAAAATTTTAGATGAAAATATTATCATACTCTCTCTAATGCATTATTTAGTTGGAGATCGTGTTTGAATTCTTAACTTGTTATATATACTGAAATTATATTTGCTTATTACTTGAAACACTAACGCATATTATCAGGGGGAGTTTAAGTATTACTGCAGGTATCAGATTTCTATTAAGTTTGTCAACCAGATATTATTTTTCATCTTCAAATCACTCAGAGATTATTGCAATTCATGAAACAAGTCAAGAGTATATTTGGCTGAGATCAATGACTCTACAATTTTATACGAAGATAATGCTACTTGTATCACTCAAATCAAAAGAGGATATATCAAATATACGATCAAGTGATAACCTGGCAGATTTATTCACGAAGACATCACCAACTGCGACATTCAAGAAAATTGTGCAGAATATTAAAATGTGAAGACTCAAAAACTATTGTCATGCACTTTCCAGGGGGAGTAAAAGTCCTGAAGACTTGTGCTGATTGTACTCTTTTTCCTTCGTTAAGGTTTTATCCTATTGGGTTTTCCTTTGCAAGGTTTTAATGAGGCAATCTTAAAGCACTTGTGGATACATAAAAAGACTGTACTCTTTTTCCTTCGCCATTAGTTTTTCTTTCCACTGGGTTTTTCTTTGACAAGGTTTTAACGAGACAAATTCTTTATGGGTGGTCATTCAAGGGGGAGTGTTATGAATGTAAATGAACGAACGAAACGGCGCCGCCCCCTGTCCCACCACTAAATTATGTGAATGATCCCACCACTATTATATTAAATTTTGCATAGTAACTTGTATAGTAACTTGTATAGTAATTTCAACGCCTATAAATATGAGGTTCAATTGTAATGAAATTTATAAGAAAATATAGAGAAGGAAGAAAGTTTCAGAAAATTTTTTTTACATTTCTCTTGTAATAGTAGTAGTTTTCTTTTTAGTTTTATAAGAATAGGCATATTTTCTTTGTAATTTAAGTCCTTCCGTACATCTTGAGGCCTATGCAGGCCAGAACTACAAACACACGTGGCAGCATTTACCTTCCCCGATATGCAAGGCCTAACAATTAGTCAAAGTAGAGTCCATACCACTTAAAATAGGTTATACCGCCCTCTATATTTCCTCTTGCTTTACTGATGAAAGAAAGGCACAAAGCTGCCACAAACACCGTAGTCGCAGACCGTAACGTTAAAACCTCTGAATTTGAGCGTTGTTCTTTTGCTTATTTGCTTATTAGTTATTTCTCCATCGTGAATGGCTACGTTCTTCAAGAGGTTCGCTAGGGCCTCTCCGATCGCGTTAAACAATGTATTTCTAGGCCAAAACAAGTACAGCTCCACTTCCTTTCGGATACCCTTCGGAGCAATCGCAGCAGTTTCCGGTGGAATCTCCTACTACTACTTCTTTTCCTCGTCGAATTTGGTAAAATCTCTTTATAATTGCATATGGATTTTCTTCTAATTGATCTTGGTTGTTGTCGGCTGTTGTTGACTATGTTTCTGGCTACATTTATTATGTCGTGAAATGTAATGCTCAGTTGCTGATAATGTGTGCGTGTGTGTGAATGGTGAGGTAAAACCAGCTGTGTTTTTTTATTAAAAAAAGTCTTTGCCTCATTATTTGGATGTTTTTGAACTTGGAATCATTAGCGACAATTTTTCTGGGATATTTGGATTGCAGATATTTGGAACGATGGCCCTGGTAAATTGATGCAAATAGCATATGTTCCAATTTATTGACTGGTTATATGTTAGGGAAAATGATACTTGGCGCCTCATTTGACCACCAACAATAAAAGTATTGTCTTTTTCTTTTTTCAAATTCCTGGTTTTTTTTGGATAGTAATGCCACATTTACTTCCAATTTTATGTATAAGTCCCATTTTGTCATTTTTTTTTTCAAAAATTGTAATTTATTCTCATAATTTTCAACATATCAATAGCTGACACATGGAGAAATAAGATTTAAGCATAGTTAGCATTTTTCTTTTTTAAAATGAAAGGTCAATTTCATTTGAGAAAAAAAAAACATAAAAATTATTTTTGTTGATGATTGTAAAATATGGTCATCAAATGGGATACTCCCTAACATGACCTTTACTTTAGATTATGTATATTTTGGAAGTGATTGGGCACTGCTTTGAAATTGAGTAAGTGTTTATCCTTAGTTGAAAGAAGGGAAAAAAAGTGTAGCAAGCAACTTCTATTTTGGTTAAATACCAAACAAGATTTACAAGATTTACGAGGAATGATAATTTTCATGCCATGATCTTCAAATGCATGCCCAACTCTTCCATCAACATGGGATTGAACTTGTGGCCTCGTCCTGCACATATCTGTAATGGGCTTTATATCCTTGAAATTTCTATGGTGCAATTCACGGGTATCAATTTGAGTTCCTAATGATTATCTTTATGCCTCTGAATGTAATTTACTACTAATATTTATACAAGCCGGTTTTATCTGGACATTTTAAGCGTTCTCATGAAGTTTTTAGTTTTTTGTTCCTCATGCTCATAATGAGGATAAAACATGTAATTATTAGTTTTCTGATTACCATAAATGACCCATGTATGTTAGCCTGCTGTAATTGCTATGCCTTTTATTTACAGGTTCATCTAGATCAAGCCAATGAAGATTCAGATTCAAAAGTTGGTGAGTCTTTTGGCCAACCAAGCAAGTTGTACGAAGTTGTAGATAGAAGGCCGACTTGAAATTTCTCAACATTTATAATTAGAGTATAGTTACTGGCCCATCTCAAGCCTTCCACTTAGATGACCCTCTATGGCACCACACGGGGTTTATTAAAAAAACATATTTAAAATAAGAGGGCGCACGAAAACACAAAAAGAGGAAGAATGAAACCCTAGGTTCCCTCTACCACTTTTGTGTGTGTTTTCTTAATTTTTTAGAAACCACGTGTGGTGCCACGTCAAGAGGGGCCATCTGGAGCGGTAAGTTTCAGATGGCCAAGTAATATTATTCTAGCAATTAATCTTGGAAGGTTTCTCTGATTTCACCAAACTGATTAAGATTTTTGGCAACTTCAAATGACAACATACCAGTACATATTTTCCCTAAAAGGCCTGATACATGATTTTCATCCTTTATGTTTGTATCTGTACACTCAATCGATATTTTTCTTCATTTTCAGCGCTCAATCCAGATAAATGGATTAAATTTAAGTTGCAAGACTCTGCAAGGGTCAGCCACAATACCAAACTATTCAGGTATAATGACCTAGCCTCAATATTTTGTCCCGATTTTATGATAGATCAGCTACTGGGGAATCACCTTGATATGGGAAATATGAATTTCAAAGTAAATTACTAAATCAGTTAGGGTTAATGTAGCAAAACTTGGCTTTTTAAAAAACAAAGGAAAACTTGAAACAAAGGATAGAAAAGTAAATGGAGAGAGTCAAACAAGGAATTATTTTGCAAATGGTTGTTGGAGGAAGTAAAGTATATTTTGTTACTAAAACATCTAAATGGAGGAATTTTTAAATGATGTAATAACTAAAGTGAAGTCTATATCACAGCAATGTAGCCCTTTGTGATCTCTGTCTGGCTTCTTATAACAAACAATTATTTCTCAACATTTACATGTTTTAAAGTTCACTAAGGATTTTTTTTTTTATAAGACTCCGTGTTTTTTTTTTCACTAAGGCTCTGTGTTTCTCCTGGATGTGTTAATTTCATTGTTGGAGTGTCTTTCTACCTGATGTAATCTAGATCTTCAATGAAGTTCTGTTGTATTTGATCATGCTTATAGTATGTCCCAAATCCCGGTGTTTGGGCATTTTTAATGTAAGGTTTTAGCCTTTTTGAGCGGGTATGGCCATGCTTTCTTTTTTAAGAAGCAACATATAAAAGCGTATTGGATTTCTTTAGCATCCTCACTACCATGACTGAATCAATTTGTAACTTGACTGTCAACACCCTGGTCTTACAATTTGTTGTCTGCTCTATACGACTTTTTAATATAATATTATTATATTAGTCTAGCGTTTTCCAACGAATTCTTCACCAAAACTTATTATTATCTGACAGAAATTGGACGATAATATTTAATACACCCATTATATTTTGCATAGCATCTACAGCTCAGGTTGAAATTTGCAACATCATCGCATTTTGAAGATAAAACACCAAGAAGATTGTTTGTAGAAATTGAGTAGTTTCTTTAATTTGATAAACAGAAAAAAGAAAAATTCATTGGAATGCCATCAAAATTGCAGTACAAGTTTTAATCTGTATGTGGGTTTTACATATTGAATGGGGCTTCCAAATGCATCGTTGATAATTTGAAAAGGATTGTACAGTGTTACTTATTTTTCATTATTTCTTGCAAATGATAGGTTTTCATTTGATCCTGCTGCTAAGTTGGGCCTAGATGTTGCTTCATGCCTCCTTACTAGGTATGTTTTATTATTTGTGATGAGAGAACTTCACTGGAAAAATGTTGGAGCTGGAAGAAATCTGCCCCTGAATTCAATGTCTTGATGCATTCTTGTCGCTGTAGGGCTCCAATAGGACAGGATGCTGAAGGACAGCCAAAATATGTCATACGCCCGTAAGCCTTTCACTCTTATTTATTGATAAGGAATTGATCCAAACTTTATCTAAATGACATACATGCATATGTACTCGGTGCTTTTTTAGGATTGCTATAGGCAATAGAGCTTTTCATTGTAGAATTGTTAATTGTTTTTGTTAACAAGCTTTAGTACAGAAAAGTTGTTTACTAATTGGTAAACATATGCTTAAAGAATTTTTAAGGTTAGTTACGGTGGTTTTTGGAGTTTTCTGCCGGAGCTTTTCAACAAAATCTTCGCTTTGGCACTTTTAAAAAAACTTTATTTTTTGCTTTTTCTTAAATGCTTAAAGCACTTTTTGTAAATTTACTGAAGGCACCATTTTTTGAAAGTACTTTTTAAACTTTCAAACTCAAATAGTCACTTAGTTCCACTTTTCTTGTTGGCTGATACCCACTATTGACCCTGTGAGTTAGGGTTAGCGATCCTTATAATCTTGATTTAGATCAAACACGTTCATCTATTGACTTAAGAAAAGTTCACATTCGAACTTTTCAATAGGCATAGTTGCTGGCATCAAAATATGGTGGTGATGTGAGGGATTATGACCTATCCATTATGACCACTAAAGCAGGGTCACACTCAGGAAATGAATCTTAGCGGAGTGAACCCTCTCTGATACCAATTGAAAAAACAGTGGTCAAACACCCTACAATACCTAGAGGGGGGTGAATAGGTGTTAATCAAATACTATGACAGTAAACAAACAATCAATGAAACATAACAACAGAAATCAACACATTAATTTTGGTCATGAAGTGAAAACTCATTTGAAGAATCTCTTCAAAATCTAAAACCACTCTGGATGCAAGACACCACCTCAAATCCACTATAAAACTTTAGTTTGTTACACCCAATTTAGAAGCACTCACAAAACCTTTGCAGTTACTAAACTTGGCTTACAACATCACGAGTGACCCATTCGATCTCTACACGCATGTAGTGCCGGAACTCTGACCCTTCTATAGCTTCTCACAAGAACATCTTGATTTTTTTATTAAAACAACTTGAAGAACTCTTCCAGTTTGATGACCATGTCCACTCCAATGGACTCACCAAAAGTTTAATCTTGAGTGTGTTGTGGAGATATGTAATCCAAGAGAGAAATGTCTTTAAATGTGGGTAGAAGTTTCTCTCAAGGGTTCTTGAAGGGGCTCTCTTGTTTTTGCTATGTTTTTCTCCACCATGAGCAGAAAACAAAGTGTTGTTTTTATAGTCCCCTTTTGAAACGGCGCTCAAACCCTAGAAATTTTGATCTGTCAGTCATGATACTCGCTCGAGCGGGATATCGAAGAAGGGTCAAACGAGCGTTCTATGTCAAACTCGCTCGAGCGGGATGTTGAGCGAAATCTCTGTTTAAATTTTGCTCAAACGATATGACGAACGACTGTTGAGCGAAGTCACTGTCTCATTCTTGCTCGAGTGCCAAGTGGAGTGAAGGTCGAGCGACTATTGAGCGAGGTTACTGTGTGGGTCTTGCTCGAGCCATTTTGATCATTTTCATGTTGACTCACTTGCACCATTGGTGACAACTCAATTACATAGGTTTTTTACAAGAAAATGCAAACCACACATTTTTACATCAACACAAATGATGTTCGCTTTCCATTCACATAGCAAATGTTGAATCTAAAGGCGCTTATTTGTATCGTTAAGCCCATGGACATTCCATAAAACTATCTTGGGTTTTGTCATTGAGTAACAGTGTGCCCCTTCTCGCTATTCCTTCCCCTACTTGGGTTACTTTCGTTCAACAATCACGTCAACCAATTTAGCTCCCGATTTTGCTTAGAGGCCTTGGCCTTTTTCTTTGTGTCCTGCTTCTAGAGCCGTTAACAAGGCTATGAATTGCTCTTTGTACCCATCACAAGTAATCCCCACAAGATGATGAAGATTTTTCACTTTGTTCATTACCCAATTCGAAGCCTGATCTGGAAAGTAGAAATCCAAAGGAGAAGGGTACCCCATCCCATTGAACTGAGCATCCGGAAACTCCTCACCTAAAGAAATATCATCTAGTCCTATTTGATTGTGTAATTCGGGCAAGAATAGTTCATTGTCCACTGAGTGCATGTAATCGTCCGAGTCATCATCCACCTCAGTCCCTAAATCATCATCATAGGGATGATCAGAAGGATTCGCCGGCGTTAGACCTACATTGTCTTGCCTCATTGGCATTATCTATGCTTCCCGCGGTTCAAAAGGCTTCACTGGTATGAGAACCTCAACCCTTCCCCACGTCAGCGATTTCTAGCACTCCACTTGTATAGAAAATTGTTTATCCAATTCAAAAATGTCGTTCTAACCCTCCGGTGCTTTCTGAGTAGATTTCGATGGATCAAATTGAGTTCCAGATTCAAAAGTAGCTTTCTAGGTGCACTGTTCCGACTAACCTCGTCGGAGGTCTCCTTTCCCACCGTTGGCCCGACTCCTTCGCCAGATATCCCACCGTCGGTGCTGAGTTTAGCACGAACCCAAGGCCAGCAAATTCGCTGCTAGATGAAATAGGGCATGCAGGGGCGGAACCTGAATTTGGTTTTTTTTTTGGGGGGGGAGGGGCGATCAACTTAGAATTTTTCCTTCAAATTAAGCTCAACAACAATCTTTTATAGAATAAAATTCTTCCACTATCAATTGTTATTTGTTTGCTCATATTTTTTTAAACGTTACAATTTACACAATCTATATGCACAAATCTATATATTAATTTGCTAATAACAATATATATGCACAAATCTATATATATTAATTTGCTAATAACAGAATATATGGACAAATTTATATATATATTAGTATGCACAAATCTCTATATATATATTAATTTGCACAAATCTATATATTAATTGGCTAATGACAGTATATATGCACTGTGCACAAATCTATATATAAATTAATTTGCTATTGCTAGACTAAATAATTATTAAATTAGTCTTATAATTTGGTAGGCTAAATATATATTAATTTGCAAATAATGTTTGGAACGGTAGAACTTGGGCAGCTGGGCTTTATACAGCAAGCTCCAAGGGACCAAGCCTCCAACACTACAACGACAAGTCACAAGTTGAAGTCGGCAACACAAGTTACAATATCAACACCAACAGCCAAGCGGCAAGGCAGAAACTCAATACTCCAGCGTAAATCAAGTTAGTAACTCATGAACTCAGAAACTCAGTTACTCAAGTGCCAAACGGCAAGGCAGCTCACGATTATGTTGGTTTTGGGTTCAGATTTCATAAATGAGTAAAGTTTCGGTCGGTAGGAATGATCGCTAGTTGTCTCCGACTCTCGACATTGTTTGTTCATAAATGAGAAGTTGAACCATTGAGTCACAAACGTTACAATTTACACGCTGGAACCTAGAAGCATTGGGTAACTTGGCACACCTACATGCAGCCTGCAGTGCTGCACAGCAGTGGTCAACCTCAGGTCTTTAGCCCTCAGTCTCACAGTCACCAACAGCAACAAAACTCAGAAGTAATCACATTGGACTACTGGTTTTTAATGTGTTATATACCATAGTCAATGGCTTAGAACCATTGGTTTTTATTTTGGAATTGGAGTGTTGAACCCATTGGATATTAGACTTGAGCTACTCAAAATTTTTTACATTAATCATTGGTCTTAAGCAAAGCTTCCAGTTTTAACATTGTGTGTAGAGGGCAGGAACACTCAAACATTAGAGTGGGGCTGTAGAGAAAACCTATACTAATATGTATACTATATGAAATTTTTAAAAACTTTTTTGGGTTGGGTCCTTGGGCTGGGTCGGGTTTGACCCAGACCCGAGCCCTCCACCTGGCACAAGTTGGTGTGCTGGTTTAGGCCTTGGATTGAGTCAAGCCAAGGGCAGACCCACACCACTTTTGGGATCAATAACTGATCCCTTATTGGTTTGTTAGGCCTTGAGTTGAGATGGCCCAGCCCTATTGACCAATGGCCTCCATGCTTTTGCCTGCTGCATACTGAGCCGGGTCACGGGCCCGACATTAGCCTTTTATTTCAACCCATCTCCAAGTTTCTTCCCCACTTTCAAATCCGATCCTTCCCTTTCCTTAAAAGGACAAACAACCCTAACCATTGCAATCATCCCCCTCTGCAGGTACCAGACTCGTCCTTGAAGCTCCAACAGTAACTTGCGAAGATCCTTGATGTCCTAACACACCACCTGATGTCCTAGCTTGCTCCCCCCCCCCCCCCCCCCCCTCTCCCTCCTCACTTTCAAACGCTTCCCCACTTCTTTGGCTCTCCAATGCTTCCCCACTTCGGCTTTCTCTATTCCAGTATAACCTCACGAAATTTCCTCCACCCCCAGCCCTTTCTCCTTCAGGAATGCATATCACTGGCTTTCGACCACCTTGGTTATATTCCGATATCTCAATGTATCTCCCTCTCCCTCTGAAATTTGTGCGTCGATGGACAATAAAGCATCGCAATCCCTCTTTGATAGCCTCGTAAACCTCTTCCTTTTTTCCCCTTCTCAAACACTCCTCAATCACCTTACCAAACCATTTTACAGTTGAAGCTCCCAGACCCATTGAATGTTCCACCTTCCAACCTTTTTCCGTAACTTGCACAGAGTCCCCATTCTTCGACAATAAGAATAATTTAGCTTCAATGACCAACTCTGAAGAATGACCCATTAGGGCCACCATAATTTACTCCCGAATCGATTTATCCTCTGTGAAGAAAGAAATCAAAACGAAACAAAGAGATGGAATATTGCATGTGTATGGAGAGAAAAAGTTAGGAGAGAAAGAAAACGAAAAAAAAAAAACAATACGATAATTACCTGTAATACTTTGATAATCAGTTAATAGCTTCGTATCACCTTATCAATAGAACACCCATGTTAGCCTCCCTTACGCCCATGAGTGTGTTATCGAGAGATGGGGAGAATTGTTCTCTGAGATGAACGAGATGCATAAGTTTCCAAATATAAGCCTTCAGGTTTTGAACCTGACTACACATGTTTCATAACTTCTAAACCAGAGAACAAATGTGAGTTGGCATAGACTATATGCTTTGGTGGTGGCTTTATCGTTTAAAGCTACTTATCAAAAAGTGCTGTTTAAAGCACTTGACTCTACAATTTTTGTTGTAATCATTAATTAATCATTGATGTTTCTTATGTCATGGATAACTTTATTATCTATGAAATTTTAGCAAATATTTCTTAAAGGGTCTGCCCCTTACTATGCCAAATCAAAAGGTAGCATTTGAAGTTGATCTTATTTATTCTTTTCTATTCATGGTGTGCCCATCCACTTGTTCATTTTGGGGTGCCTTACTTCAATCCATTGTTGATTTGTATATACTGTTTGTGTAAAAAAATCAGAATTCTCTTAAGCCTCGGACACTAACGTTCAATCCCTGAAAAATTTTTCTGGTATCCTGTTGTCAGTGTCTTCTGATTTTTCATTTGCTTGAGAATTCTAAACTTCACAGATGTAGTCGTATCTTGATATAGAGGAGGAAATGAAAAATGAATTGATACTACAATCCTTAGAGTGCGGCGGAAAACGAATCTTTTTTGATAGGTAATATGAAATTTTATTCCAGTAGATAGGCAAAAGTCTAGTACACAAGGAGTGTACATGATGAAAACCTAGATACAAGCTAGATGAAGAGAAAATTAAAACAAAAGATTACAAGGAATCCCATCCCTTACAAGATTTTGCACCTAAAAACTAAGACAACTACGGAAAAAGGCCCTAAAATCCCCCAAAGAATGTTTACAATCATCAAAACATTTCTCATTTCTCTCAGACCATAAACACCAAAACAAACAAATGGACCACCCTCCAAAAAATCTGGCATTGGATCCACAAACCATAGAGCCATTCCAGCTTGCCAAGAAATCCACCACATGCAATGGCATAGCCCAGGCAATGCCAACCTTATTTAATATCTCAATCCATAAGGCTGACACCATCTCACAATGAAGGAAGAGATGATTGAAAGATTCACCATTTTTTTTTTCACATGTAGCACCAATCAATACTGAAGAGCCATTTTTTTCTCAAGTTATCGGTAGTTAAGATTTATTACAGTGAAGCCAGCCAGCAGAAAAAAGCCACTTTAGAGAGGACTTTTGGTTTTCAGATACATTTCCAAGGAAAAATGGTGTCACCATGACAGTTTGACACTTTGTAATAAGATTTCACAGAAAATCTGGACTAAGAATTATGTTTCCACAGCACCTTATCCTCCCTATAAAAATCCAGCTTCAACTCATATAACTTAGCGAAGAATTCAGAAGCTTTGTGTAGTTCCCAGTCCTGTAAATCTCTATGAAACTCCACATTTCAAAGCAATAGATTATTAGAAATTTGGAACAAGTCAGCCACTACAGCCCCATTATTTCTAGCTATCCTAAAAAGATTAGGATAGATTTGAAAGCTGAATCCTGACACCATACATCATGCCAGAAAAAAAAAAAAAAAATCCATTCCCAACTTTATAAGTAATATTTTTAGCAAAGTCCCCCCAACCCAACTGAATGAATTTCCATAAGCTCACCCCAAAAGCCCCTTTAACTTCATTAGTACACCAATTCTTCCACATTCTTCCATATTTAACATCCACAATCTGCTTCCATAAAGTTTCACTTTAAAAATTGTACCTTCATTATTGAAAAGCTTTAAGTTTTTTTATGCCCAAACCCCCAGAAGACACCGGGGCACAAACTTTATACCAGCTTACCAAATGAATCTATGTTGCATATTGTTGTTTTAACCCCTAAAGGTTGGCTCAAGTGGTAAAGGCCTTAGACTTGGGGGTTCTAAGGTTCAAATTTCCTTGGGTGCAAACAATCTCTAGGAACCATTGGACTAGGAGATTTTTCCATTGATTTACTTGAGGTATACTTGCGGAAAACTCCTTGTCGAGAGCCTGAGCAACTCCAAAATTAGTCGGGACCCTGCTCCTGGACACCCGGCGCCAATAAAAAAAAAATGTTGCATGCTGTTCTATTGAAGTTGCAGAAAGAATTAGCCAAAGCTGCCTGTGGCCAGAGAGATGCTTTTCTAGGGAAAGTTTGTTACAAGTTTTAAAATGCATTTTTATTTTATGAATTATTTTCCAGTCTTATAAAAAAGTCTTTATCCTTCTCTGTCAATCCTTCTTGTACCTCCTTTTTTTCTGTTTTAGTTGGTTATGTCGCAAAACTCCATTGTTTCTTTATACTGGATGTCCTGATAGTCTGGATTTGTTGACAGTGCAAATTAATTTAATATTACTTGTTGAACTTGGATGCATTTAGATTTTATTACAATCATAATTTCAGATAGTAGGTGTTTTTTTTTTTTGGTCAAGAGCAACTAGGAAAGAGGCACACATATAGTGTTAAAATGAAGCGATCAGATGGTGATCATTACTTGCCACGTTGTTGTGTGCTTTCAGGTATACTCCCATATCAGATCCAGATTCTAAGGGATATTTTGACTTATTAATCAAGGTATTGGATTAGTTAATTCTCACACTCCTCTCTCTAAATTCTTACAGTCTGACTACACGCTGGTTCACACAAGTAATACCCTTTGTATGAACTGCTTATGTCATTTTCTTTCAGGTGTATCCGGAAGGAAAAATGAGTCAGCATTTTGCAAGCTTAAAACCTGGTGATGTAGTTGAAGTCAAAGGGTAGGGCAGATTAGTCATGTCCACAAGTATTAGCCAGATGATATGGCGTATATTATCTTCATGGAGAGCTTTCATTTCTTGCAGGCCCATTGAGAAGCTAAGATATTCACCCAACATGAAGAAACACATTGGCATGGTAAGAGATGTTTATTTTGAAAATTGTTGAAAGTTTAATTAATATGTGCGGTCATCTTTATCTGAAGCTTATTGTATTTTCTTCATTCAGATTGCTGGTGGCACAGGCATAACTCCAATGCTTCAGGTTATTGAGGCTATACTGAAAAATCCTGATGACAAAACTCAGGTGATTCCTCTCTTCTTGTCTTTTACTTTTTTATAAGATAAATCAGGTGAGTTCTATGTTTTTGTTATCTGTATAACCATAATCAATGTGCTTTTCTTAACGTATGATGTGTGAGTGCTCGCCCTGCATCTATCCCAATTATGGTGTTAAAGACGTTATGGTTTGGTTTTCATGCACATGCATATGTGCCAATATTGCCACTTGGTTATGTAGATTTTAATGTCGATCAATCTTACTGTGTGCTCTCTATGCAAACTGTAGAATTTTGCTGATGATTGCTTACTGTCATTACAGGTATCATTGATTTATGGTAATGTTTCCCCAGATGACATACTGCTTAAACAGAAGCTCGACATACTTGCCACTAGCCACCCAAATTTGAAGGTGCAGTTGTTACAGTAGTCAAATTCTGCTCCTGTTTTGTCCGAATTGCATATTTTTCTCAAGAATTTGGTTTATTTTGTTATGAAAAAAAACTTCAGGTGTTCTACACTGTCGATAATCCATCAAAGAATTGGAGAGGAGGTTCAGGTTACATATCAAAGGATATGGTTGTCAAAGGCTTACCTGGTCCTAGTGACGATACTCTAATCCTTGTAAGTGTGACTTTCTTACACTAGCATCTCCACTTTTACATGGTTTTCCACTTAATCATGATATAGCATCGGGTTAAACCCGCTATGGATAGCCCTTCCAAGTGGAAGTAAGGGCAATCAAAAAAAAGTAAGGGTAATAGGAGAAAAGAGAAATGCATACATTAGACCCCAATTGGTTTTGGAAGGGCTTCATGGAGCTGACCCAATTGGTTGGATCAATTTCTTACAACACTTGCACTCTTTTTGTTAGCTTTGGTAATATTTCCCCCCCTTTGAGTAATCAAGCCAATCTGTACACGTTGGATTGGTTTCACCGTGCACATACAGTTATCAACTTACTGCATACATTGACCAGATCTTTGTTCGTGTCAAATTAAGAGGTAACATTGTCGAAACAGCCACTGACTGCTTGAGATTCAAGACAGTTCTAGTACTTTCCGAAACCACTCCTTCCAAGCCAGATTGAGGCCTTTCAGAGTCATTCGTAATTCTTCTAGACAGGCTTGACAAGTCCAAACCAAACCATCTCGATCCGAAGTTTATATCAGTATCAGAAAGTAATTCTCATGATTGGCAACACCATACTGGATAAGTTTTGAACCTATGAGTGTTGGGGTAGAGATTGGGATAACCTTTTCCAACTTATTTTTCAACTCACTAAGTGATTGACTTTCTTCTGCTTATTCAGGTATGTGGTCCCCCTGGAATGATGAAACATTTATCTGGTGACAAGGCTAAAGATCGCTCCCAAGGAGAGGTATGAGAGAGCATTATCTGTTCATCAATATTTCTTTTTCAACTGCTAAAACGTTTTCTAACTTGAGTTTCCTTCATATTTTCATCATTGCAGCTCACTGGCTTACTCAAAGACGTTGGATATACTGAGCAAATGGTTTACAAATTTTGAAAGAAGCAACTTGATTTCTGAAGCTTTTGTCCACTTACTTCAAATTCTGTGTTTCATTGACTCCGAAATAAACATAGGTAGCTTGAACTCCAGCAAATGATCTTCCATAAAGAATGCAGAGTCTGACATGGATTTCGCAGGCTGCTTCTGTACTAAACATGCCAATCAGGACAAAATTGTGTTTTTCAAACAATCATGATCTATCACTCTTCTAGGATGTGGATTTGTTGGTTCTTATGAGATAAAGTATAAACTCCTCCCCCTCCTCATCCTCTTTGGGTTACTCTCAAGTGGTTTGGCAAGTATTAGGATTCTCTTGTTCGGATCCGGATGTAAGGGTGCCATGATGGTCATGTCCCTTTTCTACTTTAAAAATAAATAAATAAATCAGCAGCAATTAAAACCCATGGAAAGGTAGAAATTCAGGTGCCATTTTTACTAGCAAAAATTCAAATAATATGCGTATGTACAAATTTGCCCCAATTACCAGCCAATGAGTTTCGAATGCCAAGAACAAAAAATAATAGAAGTGGCGGGGAATAAGCATCTCATGCCTTGACAAAAGCAACACAATTATACACATTCTAGTTGCTGGGATTAGCATTTTGATTCTGCTTAGGGAAATCAACTAGGGAGGCGACATTGTCATATAATAAGTAGAGATAAAAAAGTGTTATTAGTTTATTGTTAGGGTGATGCTGGGTGCAGTTGGGCTGCATTCCAGTTTTTTGCAGCCCACTTCTTAATTTTTTATAATTTGTATAAAAATACAATAAAAAATATAATAAAAAATACAATAAAAAAATTAGAAAACACAATAAAACATACAATTAAATAATAAAATGAATAAAATATAATAAAAAATAAAATAAAAATGAATTTTTAAGGGAATTCGGCCTCAGCCCAACTCCCACTGTCGTCGGTGGCGGTGGGCTACACCGCTCACCCCATCGAGACCAGTGAGCTCCAGCGACCTTACCCTTGCAACGGCGACTCTCGGCGATATTCGATGTGCCCTCTGCAGCCTTAAACTCGTTTCGGACCATAATGGATTTAAGGCTGTGGTGGACACACCGGAAGTCGCCGTCACAAGGGTGGGGTCGCCGGAGCCCGTCGATCTCGATGGGTTGGGCAGTTTAGCCCACTACCACCAGCGACGGTGGGGGCTGCAAAACATATGAGATTTGATCATACCAAACCCTAGCTTTTCTCTTATTGTTAATGGATATTGTGATGTAATTAAATTGTATAAATTTTCTCTCTATCATTTTCTTTTAGATAATTTCATAATTTTATAATATGGATTATTGTTAGTGTAAATTTCCAGGCAACATTATATGATCAAAAAATAGTATAAGATTTGCTTCATATCTCTTATTGTATGCATCAAAGCAGTCTTGATTCCTTTAATTATTATTATCTATTTTAGAGATTATTATCTTTTTTTTTTAGGCTTTATCTAGATAAGATAAATTATCTCATTTGGGTTTGTCGGTTTAATGGTTTTAGGCATCCAAATGTCAGAAATTCATATTTATTTTGTCTATAAATTTTTAAACTCGTCATAAACACTTTTTGACATAAAAAATAACAAAATGAAAAAAGTCATTTCATTTTTATTTCATCTATAAAAAGTATCAAACCCATCCCAATAATTTTTTACATGAACAGAATTTAAATAATAAAAAATACACATCTCATCTAATCTCATCAAAATGTCAAGTGGAACTGACTTATTTATCAAATTCTAAAAAGTTAAAATTATCACATATTATTATTATTATTTATAAGTAAACAATTGTATTGATAGAATAGGCAAAATCTAAATATACAAGATGATATACAAGAGACAAAATCTAACTAGGTCATAGATGGGTAATAAGATACAAGGAAGTCAAGAAGATGGAGACCATTGAAATCTAAAACAATGGCCCATAATAATAAAGTAAGAAAAAAGAAAGAAAGAAGCTCTTTCAGTGTCCATTCCTTATCTTCAAAGATTCGATTGTTTCGCTCTCACCAAATGTACCACATAATACAGATATAGACCATCTTCCAAACTGATTTGATGGGAGCAGTGCTTCCAAACGATGTCCAGATAGCCAACAAATCAACCACAATGGCTGGCATTACCGAGTTCAAATAAACTCAACTGAATACTTCCAACCATAGGTGTCTAGCTATCTCACAGTATAGTAGGAGGTTTGGGGGGATGCCTTGTTCCTCCAAATTTCCGGCCAAGGAAAATGAGTATTTGGTGAGGGCCTTAAGGTTTTGTAATAGGAACAAACCCAATAAAGTGTCCTTACCTGATAAGTTCCACCAAAACTTGTCAATACGCCTTCCATTCTGCCTCGTGGAGTAAATGAGAGTAAAAAAGGCCACAAAGCTATCTACTTTCCAATTTTGGGCTGCTCTGCTAAATGTTACATTCCACTGAATTTGATCACCCAAACTATACATGAGGTTTGCCACGGAAACTTCATTGTCACAAGCTAGCTGGTAAACAGAAGGAAATGCATCCCGGAGAGCTTCCTCTCTATGCAACATGTCCTTCCAAAATTTTATCATTGCGCCCTCACCTAGCACAAGTTTAGTATGGTGAGAGAAAACCCTCATCCTTATCTAATGTATTTCCACAATTACACGCCCATTCACGTCTCTAATACACCATCTCCCTCATAGGCCTAAATGTTTGCAATCAACCACCACATTCCATAGAGCGTCCGGTTCCAAATTATATCTTTATAATCATTTATCAAGGGCCCGATTGAAGAATCTTATGTTTTTTAAACCTAAACCACCTAATGATAATGACCTACACATTTTATCCCAACTAAGAAGATGGAGCTTGTTTTCATCCCTCATCCCATTCCATAAGAAGTTTTGATAGAGTTTTTCAATCATCTTCGCCATGAAAGTAGGAATGGAAAATAAATACAAAAAATATGTAGGTAAGTTAGATAGGGTACTCTTGATGAGAGTAAATCGACCTCCTTTAGAAAGATATGATATCTTCCAACCTGCTATTCTTCTGTCTCTCTTTTCTATCACTGTGTTTCATATTGCTAAAGCTCGTGAAGTTGCTACCAAAGACAACCCAAATACTTCATTGGAAGAGAGGCAACCTTACACCCCAACGTATTGGCCAAAAGATGAGGGCTGGTGATATTCTCAATTGGCACTAGTTTAGATTTATCAAAATTAACTTTTAAGTCTGAAGCAACCTCAAAGCACAATAATAAGGCCTTCAGCACCATGAGTTGGTTTTGATCATCCTTATAAAAAACCAACGTATAATTTACAAATAATAAGTGAGAGATAAAAAATAATGTCTCTAATGGGATCGCCGATAGAAAAACCTGCCATGAAACCATTTTGGGCCACAGTCTCCAGCCTCCTACTAAGAGCCTTCATGATAATAACAAAAGGAAGAGGAGATAGATGATTGCCTTAGACCATGGGAGCTAATGACAAAACTAATTGAGTTGCCATTGATCAAAATTGAGAATTTTGCTGTTGAGATGCACCATCTAATCCATCTATACCATCTTTCTCCAAACCTACATCTCTCCAACAAGAAAATAAGGAAGTCTCAGTTTACATGGTCGTATACTTTCTCCATGTCTAGTTTGCAAATTATCTCTGCTACCCCAGTCTTAAGTCTACTATCAAAGCATTCATTAGCTATAAGAACTGAATCCAAGATCTGACAGCCCTTTACAAAAACATTTTACGGCTTTTAGATTATTTTATCTAGATCTCCAAGTCGGTTTGCAAAAACCTTGGAGATAATTTTATAGACTCCATTTATTAGGCTAATGGATCTAAAGTCTTGCACCTTCGAAGCACCATTTTTCTTTGGTATCAAAGTAATAAAAGTAGTATTAAGACTTTTCTCTAACTTGCTTGCTGAGAACAATTCTTAAAATACCTTTATTATGTCATCTTTCACAATCTCCCAACAAATTTGGAAAAAATATATTGAAAAACCATATGATCCAGGTGCTTTATCGCTCGCCATTTTCCTTACAACCTTATAAACCTCAGTCTCTTCAAAAGGCCTCTCCATCCAAGAAGTGTTTGTGGTTCAATTGAATCAAATACAAGCTTATCTGGCTTTGGTCTCCATCCCTCTTACTCAGTAATCAGTTGTTCATAGAATTCTACCACATGATCTTTTATAACAAAAGCCTCTGTGCACTCTATACCATTGATATTAAGCAATTCAATGGTATTGTATCTCCTGTGAGAATTAGCCACCCTGTGAAAGAATTTTGTGCAGTGATCTTCTTCCTTAAGCCATAAAGCTCTTGACTTCTGCCGCCAAGAAATTTCCTCTAGAAAAAGAACTATATCCAACTTTGAAGCCAATTGTGACTTGCGACCAGCTTCCTCTTGAAATAGCGGTGTCCACTTTGAATGCCACCACCATCCAACAAGATAGGAAAAAAATCCGAGCAAAAACGAGGCAATCTCTTTTGACACACTTCGGGGTAATGAGATTCTCACTTTGGTGAGATACAAAATCTGTCCAACCTAAACCAAGTTTGATTATTGGACCATGTGAAAAAGCTCTTTATTAGGGAAAGATCCACTAGGTTCAAATGAAAAATACATGTAGAAAAATCAACCATAGTTGGGCACGATCGACCGTTTCCAGATCTCTCACTAGGGAGCCTGATAATGTTAAAATCTCTGCCTATGCACTAGGGGAGGTCCCACAAATTATGTAAAGCAACAAGTTCATCCCATAAAATACTTCGGTTACTATCAACATTTGGCCCATAGACACCTGTAAAAACCCACAAAAAGTTATCCACCACAGATTTAAAAGAAACAGTCGCTGAATATTCTCCAACACAATCCCCAATTTTCTCCACCACTATTTTATCTCACATTGCAAGAATACCACTCGAGGCCCCGTTCAAAGCCAAATACACACAATCAACATAAAGAAAACTCCGAACACTTCTTACTAAGTTTCTAGAAAACTTTTTTAACTTTGTTTCTTGCAGACAAACAATCTCTGTCTTCCATACCTTAAATAATTTATTAATGTGTCTACGGCTCCAAATGTCCCTTCAAATAGAGATGAGCAACCCCACTCAACCATGGCACCAGAATTGCAGACCAACTTGTTGGCAGGAAGTGGTGTAAAGAAATAGTTTCTTGAACCATAGTATCATCACTGCCATCAAGTTGGAATAGTTGTTTAGATAGGTCATTGATTGAGGAAATGCTTAGCCTAGTGTCATCGCTGCCATCCACTTACATCGATAAAGCCTCCAGATGCTCTACAGCTAATGGGGACGCCTCCAACTGGACCTCTACACCTTCCCTCTTGGTTGTCAGCTCCATTTGGCCATAGAAGAGGAACGCCAACGGATTTTGGGCGTCGAGAGTTGACATCGGTGCTATTGGAGATGAGCATACCCATACCTCCTTGCTCTAGGACAATGATGGGCATTCCTCAGACATCGTCAACACTTTCGGCCCTACCAGCGAGAATCCCAACTCTGACGAGTTAAGTCCAGTTGGGCTCACCAGCACTGGCGAATAGGGTCGATGAACTACCATTTGCGATGGCTGAAATGGTGCATCGTTTCTCCAAGCTTCGAAAGAGGCCTTGGGCCCAATAGGCTAAGCTGGTCCACTGTTCCGAGTCTGGATTTGTGGATTCAAACGTGTTCCCAACCCGCTGTAGGCCAGGCTTGTTGAATTAGGCCCATCTGAATTCCAAGCCTTCTCCAAACTCGACTCTCCCATGTCTAAGCCCGACCCATTTAAATCACATATTATCTCACTATTCAAACATACATTTTTATATCAACTATATTATCTCATCTCATTTAAAAAAGACTCACTACTATTCAAAATATCTCATCTCATTTCATCTAAGTGCATAACTAAATAAGGCATTAGAGTTTGGATAATAAGAGCATTGACATTGGTCTCATCAAAATAAATTATCAAATCTTGATAAAAAGTATAAATTTGCACACATATCCAAAAAATTTCAGATCAAATATGACAAAAAAAAAGTGTGAGGAATAGCATAAAATTATTTTTTGCTTAATTTTTGAATAGTAAATCATCAAATTTCATCAATAAAGATTTTTTTATATGTGTGCAAATTTTTATTTTTTTTAATCAAAATTTGATAATTTATTTTGATGAGACTAATATCAATACTCTGATATATATTTTATCATGTAAATAAATGGACAAAATCAACTGAGGGGATACATTTTAACCGACTTCATATATTACATCGTAAAATAAACCAATTTTGCTAGTTATTATCTCTACACATTATATATTATAATTATTTTAATTTATTATATTTAAATTAATTGATATTTTCTATTCATTATTCATATACCGTCCATATATTTAAAGAAAATATTTAAAAATTAACAAATTATGTGTGATATGAGAAGTTGATGAGTTGATTTTTTTAAAATAAATAATAAGTTAAAATTAACCATTAAAGATTGTGGTTGGGGCGATAAATTCTAAGTAAAAAACAACTTTCTTTGTTACTATTTACTTTTAAAAAAATAAATATAATTACTTTTTTGAGAAAAAGAAAGAAAAAAACTTTCAATTCCAAATGCACCATAAAATACCAAAATAAAACCAATTCTCTCTCTCTCTCTCTCTCTCTCTCTCTCGGGCTTACGATCTCTCCGCCAATGTAACCACAATTGGAACATTCATGGCCTTGCCTTGATCTTTTCTAACGTTTCACTTCTCAAGTACTCTCTTATCTATTCGGAAATGGACGAAGAACTGCTAAAAAGGAACACCGACTGCGTGTACTTCCTGGCCTCACCTCTCACCTGTAAGAAGGTCCGGGAAAGCAATGCCGCCGTTTCGTTTGTTTCTATGAATCTTCTTGCTCATCTGATTTTTTTTTCTTATGTTTTTTATTTTGCAATTTCTAAGCTGCTTATTTTGTTTGTTTTTGCGATTTCCATTCTAGAATACGCTGCATTCGACCTACATTCGAAGAGTAGTGTGCCATGTTAAGTTTCTTGAAAAACGAAGCTTACCTTAGGGTTTGTGATTTTACATGAATCAATTTGCTCTTAATTTTCATGTTATTTTACATGGAGATAATCTGGAATTTCTATACATTTTTAAGCTTTAGTACTGGTTGGTATTTGGAGACATTACGAATTTAGTTTTTCAGGCATTCTGCTTTTTTGGTTTATGTGATTTTGGAAATATAGATGTCCCAGTTTTATTTAGTTGGTTTTTCTTTAATGATTGCAATGTAAACATCTAAGTTTTCCAATTAGCGAGAGGCATATATTTGAAACAATATAGCTAATGATCATTATTTCTTGATATTTGGGACATTTCACCAGTTATTTGTATAAATTATTTTGTTTGTCTAGAAATGGGTTCTACTTCTACTCTTCATATTGTAAGGGTCTAGTTTTAGGGTTTTATGAATCAAGTTTTCTCCTTTTAGTTCATAATCTTTGTTTGTTTCCTATTGATTTTTATTTCCATAATTTTATTTTTGATATCCTTTCCAGGGGATTGATTGTGAGTACCGCCACAGCGAGATTGCAAGGCTCAACCCAAGAGATTGCTGGTATTGGTTGTCTGGGAACTGTCTTAACTCTACCTGTGCTTTTAGACACCCTGTAAGCTGTGCTCCTTTATGATCATTTTGTTTTGTTTTGTTTTGTTTTTTTGGGCAGGAGGAATTAAAGCATTCAGCATAAAATCTGACTATGAACCTTTGTTTATTTCCTTAGATTATTTGCACATCAATGATCACAACCTGGGTATTGGTTGTGCATTCTTTTCCATCTATCTTGGTTCCTTGTGTGTTGCAGACAGGTTTGCTTTTGTCATTTGGTTGCACAAATTGTGTTCACGTTAACCCTATTTGACCTTTTACTTTTACCAGTCAAAGAAAATTATGTTGGATGATATACCTCTTTCATTTCAGCATGTTTCTGTTTTTAGTTTTCATATGTTTAGTAAAAAGAACATTTGTACGAGAGAAAACTCACAATAACTAAGTAGATAGGTTTTGTTGTTACTAATTTGAGGTGCCTTTTCAATTGACTTATTACTCTGTGTCACTCTGTGCTTTTTATGTGGGGGAATTAGAGGTTCATTTGGTGTCGTTGGATTTGGGGTGCTAATAATGTGATTTTGATGAGTTTGGCCAGTTATATCCCTGAACCCTCATGTGATAGAGACTGCTAAGGTGGTTTCCTATGGATTTGTTTAAATTGGAAGGTGGCTAGGTTGGAAATTGGTGGGACAAACACTTTGAAGTATTTGCATGTGCAGTTGGTATCCTTGTTGCAAGGTCTTATTTACAGTGATAAGCTATCACATTTGTTGCACCGAAGGAGAATCCAAAAGGATTTTCAGAAAAAGAGTAGTGCCCCACTTTCAAATCTTGAATATTCAAGATATCTATTTGCTGGGTTCTTTCTAGAAGGATGAGAGGGGGTCCTCACATGATTAGCTTCTTCTAGTAAAAAAACTCCTTTGCAGGTGCAAGGAAATTGATTCATAAACTATAATTGCAAATAAATACCTCCTCCTCAAAATCAGCAATTGCAATCATGTAAACTTAAAATCTTGGACAAGTGTCTTATTATTGTCAGTTTGAATGTCCTGATGGGTCTAAGAGTTTGAGATTTCCCTGTTCTTCTCTTCAATCTCTTGTGTTTTATCATGTCTAGATGCTAATGGAATCTGGAACTCCAAGGGCTACAATTGGAGCTCCTTGAATAACTTCTTTTCTCTTTTTGAACTAATAGTAGTAAAATGAACCAGATGTGCTAGTGGTTGCTATCTTTTTTTTGATAAGTAATAAGCCACTTTATTAATAAGAATATAACAAGGCATAGCCTGAGTATTCAGGAAGTATACAAAGAAAAAGATGTGCCTAGTTACGTTCTATGAATTTGAACTAAAAGACAAGAAATCATGCACATTGCTTCCATAGGGTACAATAGCTGAGAACCAAAGTAAGAGAGTATGCAGAAAAAACTCCTGGAGCTCCTCCATTGTTCGCTCTGTCTTCAAAACAAGGCTCATTTCTTTCCGACCAAATCATCTTCCATGCAGCTTTCACCTATGGTTGCTATCTTCTAAGGCATATTTCACAATTGTGGCATCACCTCGTAATGGGGCTTATATTTTGCCCATATTTTAGGAATTATGTATTAGTGGATTGCTGTCTTTTTTATTCTCATCATGCCTTGGTTATCTGGTAATGTTATTCGAGCTAAACTCCGTTATTTTCATAGCCATTGGAAGGGCATGCTGGAGTGCCATCTGAGTCTGCAGAGTCTTCCACACCTGCAAACAAGACCAGTTTTCCATGTTACTTTTACTTCAACGGGTTCTGTAATAAAGGTGACAGGTGCTCTTTTATGCATAGTTCTGATGGCAATGCACCTGCTGAGAAGTCTATCAAGCCTGCCTCTGTGGGCACTGATGCACCTTTGTTGGAAAACAAGACATCTGCTGTATGTGAGACAGGTTCAGCACCAGCAGAAACTTGTTTGAAGTCATCTGAAACCACTGCTAAAGTAGCAACCAATTTGATCTGTCTGCCCAAGGAAGAACTTCAGAACCTAGTACCTAAGAATGCTTTCCAGCGATGTGCCTCTCCGCAAATTTCTGTTTGTGAGTATGATGAAGCTGCTATGATGAGGTTGGAGTCCTTGCTTCCCATGGAAGGTTTTACCCATGGCAGATCTCCTCTATGCACAGATCAGAGTTCAGAGGAACAAGTGGAAGGCTATATTGAGCCAGATGAGCGATGGGAATCATCCCCTGGATTTGACGTTCTTGTGGGTGATAGATCAGATAATGTGTATGAGGACGATCCAGAGTTCTTGCTAGATATGGACCGGGAACACAGAGAGCTGAATAGCCATTCCTCGGTATATGATTATGAAAATACAGTGGAGTATGATCCCGTGTACCCTGCTGCAGAAATTCTATATGAACGTGATGTATGCAATGGTTTTGATCATCTGGATGATGAACATCTTTTCTCTGATGTCAATGGAGTTCTTGGTCATTCAAGAGACACAATGTTGGATTCTATGTTGTCCCGGAAAAGAAAATTTGTGCCAATGGAACTTGCAGTTGGTGAATGTGATGGCATGGATCTTCGAAACCATCTGAGAAGACGCAGGATGATTAATGATCATCGAAGTACCGGCTCATCAAGAAGACCTTTCTCATCTCATTTTATTGGTCGCAGCCAGGAACGGCCTCGAAGGCATGGAATGGGTCCAAGGCTTCATGGAAGATTGGCATCAGTGGTGGGAAAGAACGGTAATGA
The DNA here is from genome assembly GCA_036898215.1 of Platycarya strobilacea. NCBI lineage: Eukaryota > Viridiplantae > Streptophyta > Magnoliopsida > Fagales > Juglandaceae > Platycarya > Platycarya strobilacea. The sequence continues at coordinate 51,614,234 of CM072546.1, forward strand.
ATCAATAGGTGAGAATAGAGCTTTTTCAAATGGTGCCAAACCTCGTGGCTTGCTGAGGCACTCACAGCAAGATAGGTCAATGAAGCATTTCAGGAAAGAAAGGCTTGTCAAACGGCAGTTCTCGAGTGAAGTTTCAAGGAAATTAAGTACAAGAGAGAGATGGGCTCAGCAATCTTCAACTTTTACGGGACCCAAGACCCTTGCCCAGATTAAAGACGAGAAAAAATATGCTGAAGAAAATGAGGATTGCGTTTGGAAAGTTGGGCATGCAAGAACTACATCAGCTGACTTCCAGGGTCCCAAACCCTTGAGTGAAATCCTTAAGAATAAAAGGAAGCTGGATTCTGTCACTGAATGTGATACTAGTGGCAACTAGGAAACAACCCATTGAGGGTGAGAGGAATATAATAAGTAGTAATTTACAAAGGAATCATGATCATTTAGTTCCAAGTAGTGATGTTACAGACCAAGATTAAGAACGAAAATTGTCCCGAGAATGAAACCTCGGGCATAATCCCGTGATCTTGGGAATGTTGAGGATTCTATCTACTGATAAAGATACTACTATTCTTTACTGTTACATGATGATGAAGGTAACGAGGAGCTTAAGGAGAAGCTTACCTGCATTAGTTTTCAGACCTATAATTCAAGACTCGTTTGTAGAGCCCCCAAGTACTATTCCTAAATCCTAATCACTGAAAGCATAATATTGCTGGAGCAGGCTATTGGCTGGTTTCTGAGTTGTACACCTTTTATAGAAGTCTTTGATTACTGTTATCAATCAGCTTGTCTCGATATCTTTGCTTGTACAGAGTTGCTGAAGAATACTCACATGTTAACTGCTCTTGCTCATGTGTCCATTTTGTTGCTTAACAATGATGTTCCTTCCATCATCCTTGTTTGACCCTTGTAGCTTACTTTTATTTTGATTTGCTTATATATTGTGCTTTATCATGAGTACCTGCATCGGTTATTTGCGGTTGAGTTTTCTTTCTGCAACTTCTGAATCTTGTTGTAATCAATTGACTCCGACCCCATATATTTGCATCCATCTATTGAATTTAGACTAAATTCAGATCTTGAAGCTATTTCGTTTTCTTTTTTCCTTTTTCTTTTTTCTTTTTTCTTTTTTCTTTTTGGGTTTTAGCTAGACAATAAATACAACTTCTATTCCACGGTTTTCTTACTGCTAGTTTGGGTAGTATTAGAGTATTGTCATAATACTCCACTACTATTTATTATTTTAATATTACATTTTACTTATTTTTCATTATTATTTATTATTAGTCACTACTATTTAATGTTTTTTCATTATTTTTTTACTACTATTTAGTATTCACAAAGTATCTGAAATCATCTCATTACTCAAACGCAATCTAATTTTTGGAGTAATAGATACACGGGTTTATTCCGTATACATATCGATATCTTTTCTCAATTTTTAGTAATATGAGTTTTAATACTTTACCACGGATTGATTCTAATTAATCTAATTGAGAGATAGTAACAGAATCTGTAGCATTTTCTTATTGCAAAACCGACCTGCAAATTGTAAAGTTTTAGCATACGTACAAGTCAACAAAGGAATGGTACTTAAAAGTTTGGGGAAAGTTTAAAATTACGTAAATGATCTTTAAGGAGGATTAATTCTCAAATTTGTCATTAACCTCATAGATTCGACCTAATAATAACTTTCCTCTTATTCTTCAAAATTTGTCCTTTTTTTCTTCTCCTTTCTATATCATTCTAGCATGAGAACGTCCACCACCATTATATATATAGCTTCTTGTTGAGCACATATTTCCATCCAACAAAGAGCTCTCTCTAGGGCAAGGGTAGAGAGAGAGAGAGAGAGATGGCCGCCGGAACGTTGCAAAGGTCTTCAACATCCTTTAGGAGACAAGGATCCTTAGGCCTTGTATGGAATGACTTCTTATCAAGAGATTTGAATAAAATGAGGCATAACAATAAAGAAGATTTCAACAAAGAGAACTGCATCGAATACAAAGACCTGAGGCAATCCCGCAGCGTAGGATCAATCGGCTTGATGGAGCGACGTGGCGCATTCACTGGAGCTATCGAGTGCCGGACGGTCAAGGTCAACCCACCACCAACCATCGATCCTCCTTCTCCTAAAGTTGCCAGTTGCGGCCTCTGTGGCATATTCGGGAAGCCAACCATCGTCAACCAACCCAAATTATCTAATAACATGTATAGGTCGAAGTAATTTTAATTTGTATGGTATATATGTGATTGCATGCATTTTCCCAAGTTTCTTTATTTAATTCCTCCTTCTTCTTCTTCTTCTTTTTCTTTTGATGGTCTTTTTGGCTTAATTGGCATGCGCGCATATTGTCATGTTAATGTGTATATATTTGAATTACATGATCAATATAAACAACAAAAACTTAACTATGTATAAGCATCAATCAGCGCAAACCAAACTTGTATATACGGGTTTATATATATATATATATATATATATATATATATATATTTTCCTTAAGATTTTGATGGAAAGTTTTGTTCTTCGGGGTTTAATTTCTTAATTTGTTTATCCAAGCGAAAGAAGTGGTAAACGAGACGGAATTTCATGACTCGTTCTTCGTGAACTGATATTCAATGAGCAAACCAACTATGAACAGCCCCTTGGACTAGACCTCAAATTAATAACCCTTGGGAATATTCAAAAGCACATCCTTGTTTCCTTTACATGATCATCTCCTTGTCATCCTTTGTCTCTATATCTCTTCCTGATCTCATGCATGGTGCGTACGTGTATATATATATATATATATATATATATATATGTTCAGGGCGCGATCAATCCAAAGATCATGGACTCATGTTAATTACGTACGTAGCTTTGGCTTTCAAATTATAAAAACCATGAAAATTTAAATGAAAACTCGAGTAGTAGTACTTGTCATGTTGCGATGTATAATTAACAAGCTGTCATGTTTATATTTGTCCTAATTTTAATATGTTCGATCAGTTTTATCGTTGATCAATGACAAGATCGAAGAATATGATCAGATGCCGCCCGCCCATGATCACCTAGGAAGATATATACGAGAATATAATGACCTAGAGCAAGTTGGGTGGCTGCTAAGAAATTCCTTAGACAAAATATTTGAATATTATTTAGTCTAATTAATTAAGTCATTATCTGAGACCATCCCATCTTGTTTTTTGGCTTTAATTTGGTGTCTGCCCAGCTTGTGTAAGAGCACCGTCAATCTATGTCACAATACAGGAATAATATATATATATATATATATATTAAACGTATATGCCAAATGCTTTCAATGGCGCTGATTAATTGGGTAGAAATTAAATAGTAAATTAACACAGCAATTCCAATTAATTAGTTTAACCAAATCAAATTTATAAAAATAGTACTTACTTCTTTTTGGCACGCAGGATATTATATATATATATATATATATATATATATTATATAAGTTTTGAGGTGGCCTATTTATGCAAGTGAAATACATTAAACTAAAATAAGTGATATAAGAGGGTGGGATTTTCCAACAATTATTTGAGATTAATAGATTTATTTGAGATTAATAGGTTGATCTCTATCCATATTTTATTAGAAGACGTCTGTCTTTTATAAAAGTAGAAATAAAGCGTTTGAATGAAGGAATTACTGCTGGAAACAGTAAATCTGTTACATGAAACGGTAAAGATGACAGTGTACTGTTTTTTTTTTTTTTTCTCGAAATACTAATGGAAGAAACCCACTTTTTTCGAGAACACTAGTTTAGGAAAAAAGTAAAATAAGAAAGCCAAAAGTTGGACCGAATCGCCAACGATGGATCGAGCGTGGCAGTGGCGCATAACTTGCATGCATGCATCGATCATTTTAACTGAATTTATAAGTACTATTTTAAGTCAATTAATTAAGCTGCACGCAGTCGGGGGGCCGATGCTGTCCCTTTCATTTTAGATCAGTTTGATCTTCTTTTTTCTTTCTTGCATGCAGCAAAATTTCATTAATCTCATGTTTAGGGTTAGGAATAGTCGTAGTTATAGTTAGACTTGATTTGTTCCCCAATTACCAGGTGGTCACTAACTCAGGCACGCAACATATAATATATTGCTGAAAGTTATTCTTTTATTTTTTATTTCTTGACAATTCTTAATATATATCTGCATATGCCTTTGGGAACACAAATTGAAACTTCTTTTGTAAATTAGTTATGTGAATTAGGTACGTTACACAACATTTTTAAAGAGCGCAAAAATCAAATAAGAGATTTCATAAAAATAAATTCGATGTGAATATATTTGATACATTATTAAATTTAATGTGGTACGTCATATTGTAAAATTACTACTTTTGTAAACATTTGTGACTAGCTACAATATTTCTCATATTCAAATATATTTGCATGCATGCATGCATATTCAGATTTTTAATTAATTTATAAATGAAAAGTGCTATTCACCCTGATGGAAAGAATTCCGATCTCATCCCGTTTATTTTATTTTTTTTTGAGTTTTTGTTATATGATTTTTAATTTTTTCTTATACGATTTTTTTAACATCTTAAAATATTTTTTAAAAATATAAAAAAATTACAATATTATTTAAAAATACTTACTTAAAAATTATATATAAAAAAAATTCAAAAAAAAAGAGAGAGGGATGAAATTGGAACACTTCCCATCCCCACCGCCTCCCGGGGGGGAAGGGGGGAGGGGAGATAGCATTTTCTTTTATCAATACTGCAAGTACAGCCTCAGATTTAATTAAGTATCAAATTGATCAAATTAAGTAATTAGAAACTGGTAAAATTATATCAGTACAATATATAGCAGAATTAGGATTTGATAGAAACAATAAGCTATATTATATGTGGATCGTCCTACATATATATGAATTCAATCCAAATTAGCTGCTTTCTGGATCTTTGTTTTGAATAATAAAATGTAAAGTTTATCAAGTGAAAAATAAAGGAAGCAGCCAGTGGAGTGGGTCACGAAGGAGCCGAAACTTGAGCCCACGATGCAGTGCCAGGCCGGACCATAAACTTTATCGAACTCCTGTATGTGCATAAAAGGGTAACTATGTCAACGATAGACCAGCTCACATGATCATCCAACAATGTCCATCTTTTGAACGAAAGAGAACAACTATTTAGATCCTCTAAAACTAGAGAAATTCTTTAACATTTTGCAAAAGAAAAATGGGTAGATGTGATATAATTATTATTATAAGTGATTATTTATTCATGTATTTTTTTTATCATCTAATAGTGATGAATATACTATATCTTATTTAGTAGGATGAAAATAAGATGATAATGTAATGTAATATAATATTACTCGTGTATCCAATGTCATGAATGATCAATACTAAGCCACTCATGACTTTATTAATGTTGCCAATTAACCCTAGTAGTAGTGTAGTATACATGCGGTTAGATTAAGAATAGATAAAACTTAATTCAAAATTTAGTAGTTTAATACATGATCAGCTGAATGATTAGTGAGTACATAGGTTATTTAATTTTTTTAACATTCACATGGGATGTCGGATCCTTGCTCCAATTCAATATCTTGTACTGATGGGGGATGCATGCATGGTCTAGATTAAATGATCCTGAATTATAAAGAATTCTTTGATGGATTGGAAATGCTGATACTTGACGAAGTGGGTCCCACCTAGCAAGAAAGGGAGAGATCCATCCTTATTCAATTATTCCCTCCATCTACCCCCATGTTCAATATCTTTTCATAATCATTGAGGAAAAGTTGTCTTTAATTTTTTTGGGTTTCTCTGCAAGAAGGAAAATTCCAAAAAGAAACTCCAAGAAAATAACTTGTCACAAGATTGTCGCTTTTGAAAAGATACATAAAAATGAAACACGTCATTAGAGAGCTTGCTTGATTTCTTTGCCGAGAGAAAATTCTAGCTATATACTGAATCATCATGTTAAAGTTGCATGAGAAATTAATGGATTTCTGCAGAAAATTAAATTATTTTACAGAGAAACTAATGCTGATGGAATATTGAAATATCTGAAACATACCTTTTTCATGTTAAAGGCCATGTGCTTAGAGCTAAACTTCTCCAAGCTATCATGAGTACGCCTAGCACACTTGAAGGCATGCACTTGCATGAATTCAGGCATGTCAGTGACCAAAACCTTCACTTGAAGAAATGCTGCAACAGATGCCAAATTCGTTTCAATATGGGAAACGGATTTCCTTGCCTCAATCACTTCTCCCCTAAGCATTATTCCTCCTCCTTCCATCACCGGCCTCTGGCCGCCACCTTGCTCAATTCCCTTGCTTGCTTTTGATTTCCTTAGCAACCAACTACGCTGGCTGATGGACTTTTTATTCACCATGGCCGGATCGGGCACCGGTGTCAACTGGTTTCCGGCAGCAGACTTATAGATGGACATGATGAATCCTTTCTTTTGCTTCTCATGGGTAGCCATTGTTTTTATCATGAGGCTCTTAGAAATGGGTGCACAGTTTCCATTAGTGGAGGTGCAACATATATATTAATGTTGGAAGGAGTGAGTGCTTGGAATCATGAGCACAAGCAAGACCCCATTATATTAAGGAAAATATTCTAATTATAAAGAAATTACATAAAAATAATTTTATAAATAGACGTGACTTGATATAATTTATCATATTATATTTTTATTTTTATAATAAAATAGATTTAAAGAATTAACAAATTCACGTTAATTTATAAAATTAATTTTTTATAATGTCTTTATGAATGTAACACTCCTCTTAAATTAATGGTGATTAGGAAGTGGAAAACATAAATTAAACCAGCAAACCATGTGGGATAGGCTGTGGTCATGGATGATAGAAGCTGGTCTTTGCTAGGGATCATGAGAGAGAGGATATATTTATGTAGCTTGCTTCATTATAAATGGTATTTTCTTGTGGTTGGTGATATTGAAAGATTATTAGTGTGTGGAGCACTTTTGTCTGCAATGGTTTGTTTCTGGACAGCCAGCACACATGTGCATGCATGGCCCCAAACCCGCCACCGTCTATTTTGTTTGGGGTATCCAACAAAAGTGTCATTTTCATTATTATACTCCTTGCGAGTCAACAGTATAAACAAAGAGAATCTCTGTATTAGGAGAAAACGCCTTACCAACCAATAATTTTGTGATATTTAAACATACGAAAATGACATGAATTATTATGGTGGTTGTCATGTTAGTTTCAGAAGCAGGAGCGGAACTACTAAGGGCTTTGTCTAGGCCCCCCAAAATTTTTAAGATTTGATTAAAATTATATTTGAAAGATGTTTTTATAAAGTAGATCATTATATGAAAATTAGTATTTGGCCCCTCAATTTTTATTTTTTAGTTTTTGGCCCTCCAAACCATATTTGGTAGTTTTGTCCCAGTTCATAAGAAGACAAAGAGATTTATGAGATGAAATAAAAATTAAAAATTGAATAAATGTTATAAAACTAAAAAAAAAAACTACTACTATTGCAATAGAAATATAAAAAAAACTCTCTAAAATTTTCTTCATTCTCGATATTTTCTTATGAATTTCATAATAACTGAAGACCATATTTATAGACGTTGAAATTATTATATAAGTCACTGTGCAAGACTTAAAATAATGGTAGTGGGGTCATTCACAAAATAATTAAGGAGGCGGAGACCACCCCTAATAATTTATAACAATCTCCCTTGAATGACCACCCATAAAGAATCTGTCTTATTAAAACATTGCCAAGGAAAAATTCAATGGGAAAGAAAAACCAATGGTGAAGGAAAAATAGTATAGTCTTTTTATGTATCCACAAGTGCTTTAAGATTGTCTCATTAAAACCTTACAAAGGAAAACCCAGTGGGACAAAACCTTAACGAAGGAAAAAGAGTACAATCAGAACAAGTCTTCAAGACTTTTACTCCCCCTAGAAAGTGCATGACGATAGATTTTTGAGTTTTCACATTTTAATATTATGCACAATTTTCTTGAATGTCGCAGTTGGTGATGCCTTCGTGAATAAATCTGCCAGATTATCACTTGATCGTATCTTTGATATATCCTCATTTCATTTGAATGATACAAGCAGTATTATTTTCGTATAAAATTGTTGAGCTATCATTGATTATGAAATACCACACTTTTCTTGGATATGTTGAGACATTGATCTCAGCCAAATATACTCTCGACTTGTTTCATGAATTGCAATAATCTCTGAGTGATTTGAAAATGAAAAATAATATCTGGTTGACAGACTTAATAGAAATCTAATACCTGCAGTAATACTTAAACTCCTCCTGATAATATGCATTAGTGTTTCAAGTAATAAGCAAACATTATTTCAGCATATATAATAGATTACGAATTCAAACATGATTTCCATCTAAATAATGCATTAGAGAGAACATGATAATATTTTCATCTAAAAGTTTCTTCCCAACATTCGGTGTTATTAGGGAGAATTTGTTTATATACGGCGGAAATAGCATTGGAAACCATCTATGTATGATAAAAACTGTAAAAGTTTTGAGATCTAATATTATCAGTTCGGCAGAAAAACAAATCCGCTTAACATTGTTGACAAAAGAGATCTTGAAGAGATTTGAAGGTTTCGGGTTGTTATTTAAATATAACCAATTTTACTATTGGTTTACTCCAATAAAAAGATCTCGCATTCCTCATACATTCAATTGTTATTCATCCAGAACGATATTATGTCTAATAGAAATTCTAATGTCCCAAATTTGAACTATGAACCATTTATACATCAACCACTTATATTTTTTCATAAGGCCGTAAATATTATGATAGGAGCAGAGATATATCTTTCTAGTAAATCTAATCCTGAAATTGTTGCAGCATCAAGAACCCTCAGTACTCAAAATACAGCTTTTCTTACAATCATGTCTCAAAGACTACTGGCGAGAACGAGTGAGGTTGATCATCTTAAAAATCAAATATCTGAGTTGCATTAAACGCTTGCAACTAAAGATAGAAAAAATAAATATTTAAGACAAGAAAATAAGGAGTTGAAGAAATTTGTAGACCGGTATTCTCATGACTTGAAAACACGAGTAGAAGAGCTAGAACGAGAGAGAGCTCAGATACAAAGTCAACAACAGTAGCTAACAGCAGAGATTCAACGTTTACAAGAAAATAGGGATAGCTGTAATTAATCTCGCTGGCTTTTGAAATTATGCATCCAGCATATCTTGTAAAGTGAGATTTGAAAAGATGATGGTTTGTCTTATTGTATATTTCCATTTCTATAAGAACCGTCTTTAGTTTTATTTAGTACGCATCAAATTTTCTTCTCATATCTATAATTCATCTGTATTTGCATTCTTATTCTGCAAATTCCCAATGGCTCATCAATTTCCTTTCAATATTTCTCACGATCAACATATGAGGTATCTTTCGCCTTAATTACAAATTATTCATGCATTTTCCGCAGGTGCCATGTTGCAGCAAGCGAATGATGTGGCTAATAAGTCAGATCGTGAAGCCGTTTATGAACTGGTGACTCTCGGCACCCGATACTCCTCCTCTATTGTCAGATTTTCTAACCGATTACAATCCAAAAATCGTGAGATTGAGGAGCTTAACGAGAAGGTTTTCGTACTTCAACGACTCGTTCAAGAGTCTGATAGGAAAATTGCAGACTTAAAGTAAGAGAATAAGGATTTAAAATCTTTACTTGCCTCTTCATTTCGACTGTCTAATCCTTTAGATAAGGATGACATGTTGCTTTATGAAAAGCAAATGCATTTGAGAGATGAGGCTAGAAGTCTCAAATTCTTGTAACTCATCTATCAATTGAATAATAAGATCTTTCCTTTTCAAATGCATTTCTTGAGTTTATAACAGCCCTTGTAATCTCTTCAAGAGTTCTAATAAGGTAAATCATTAACGTAAACTGCAATACTGATAAATCCGGATTCTGATAAAACACATGGGTATATAAGATTATTCTTAAATCTTTTTTTCAATAGATATTCGTTGATTCAATTATACCGTATGCGTCCAGATTGCTTTAACTCATATAAAAGATTTTTGAAACTTTATAAAGTACATACTCCTAAATGTACTTGGATTAGATGTTTCAAGTATCGTATATCTTTATCTATGTAATGATCTAATAATCCTTATAAATATGCAATGATCAACTGCATATCTAATTCTTTTGTAATAACCAAATCGATTAAAAATATGAATGTGATTGCATTCATAACAAGAAAATATGTTTCCTCATAACTACTCTCGGATTTCTGCAGGAAACCTTGTACGACAAATTATACCGCATAATTTCATTTCGTATTACGTTTTTGTATAAATACTCACTTATATCTTATAGGCATTACACCCTTTGTTGTTTGGACAACAAGTCCAAATACCTCTCGCTTTGCTAGCGATTTTAATTCAACTTCTAGCTGCTTTTCATTTTGATCAATTATTTATACGTTGACATTCTTCGACGGTTTTTGACTCACTTTCTTTATTACAACTAGTAATGTCAAGAGCCATCATATATGAAAATATGTTATCGACAAAAGTTTTATTTCTATCCAGAATTTCTCCAGTATTCGTGAAATGTATTAAAATCTCATTATTTCAGGTACCTGTTCCTCTCTAGGGGAAAACATTTCATGAAACACCTCTACAATAGGTTCCTCTTTAGGAGGTTTCCTCTTCAGGAGTTTTGTACTCTTCAGGAGTTTCATACTCTTCAGGAGTTTTGTATTTTATACAGAAAGTCTGGATAGATCTTATTTTGTAGGTACAGTCTCTTCATGGGCACCGATTTATTTTCATTTTTCTCTTTTGCATCAATAGGTCTTCAACAATTTAGGTGTATCTTAGACTCATCTATTGTTGTTTTAACAACTTGTCCTGCAGGGATTTCAATTCTTGCTTAAGTATTAACAGCAGTAATATATGATTTTACAACATCTTTAGTGTCAGTAAATATATCATGTAATTGATTTACAACACTTTACATATAGATAATCCTCTGAATTTCTGGTTCACATTTATTTGTAAGAGAATCAAATTTAGACAGGGCTTTATTATCCCAAATAATTTCTTATCGTGTTTCAGGCACAGATATTTCATTATTTCAAAATATGATGAAATATAAATAAGCTTATATATAAAAGCTTATCAAGTGCTTGGCCGTACAACAGGTACGTGACCACTGTTCAGTCATATCACATCTATGACAAACATCTTTATCTTTCTATGAAGAATTATTCTGAGTGCCTTTACCCTTCTCTGACTTGGATCACTTCTGGTGATACGATATATTTTTATCATATTTAGTGTTGTCGTTTTTGGAACCAACACTTCTATAATTTTTCTATCACGTCTACACTCTTAATTCCTTTGAAATGATGCACCGTTCATTTCTGAGAATGGTGTAAATTCAATATCATTAGTAGGACGTAACTGGTGATTTATTAATAAAAACTCATTATTTAGCTCAATCACTGGAAGACAAAATAAAAGTTCAGAATATTTATTAAACTTTCACTCTCGATATTATTACTGCAAGAACACATTCGAGGTATGAAAAATAATATATCTTCTTTTATATATCATCATAAATGACATTTTCACTGCATAATTTTAATATTGAGTTGATTTTAAAGAGTGCAGAATGTTGAACTCAAGGTTTCAAGGTTCATGTAAATCTACACATGGATTTTGATGATAACAAATGAATTCAAAGAATAAAAGAGTCTCAAGCTCAAGTTGTCTACACAATACAATCAAGCAAATCAAGGAACCAAGCATGAGCAAGAAGGGAACAAGTTCACATTAAAATCATAGAATAATTTTGTAAATCTCTTAAAAATTAGAAATTAGAATTAAGGTTCAAAATAAATATTTTATCATAAAGCATTAAAATACATTTTTCACATGTGCATGAATATTTTAAAAATTAGATTTGAAAATTTTGAAAGATGATTGATTGTCATCTTTCACATGTGCATGACATGATTAAAGGTTTGAATTTTGAAAATATTAAGATGATTGATTGTCATCTTTTACATGTGCATGATATGATTAAAGATTTGAATTTTGAAAATATTAAGATGATTGATTGTCATCTTTCACATGTGCATGTTTTATTTGAATATTTTCAAAAGTGGTGGATGCTTTTCTTGACTTATGCAAAAGGTAGATGTCTTTGTTTGAAAATTTTGAAAAGTAAAGTGTGCTCCTTTTGTCATATGCAAAAAGTAAAAGATTTGATTTGAAATTTTTGAAAAGTAAAGTGTGCTCCTTTTGTCACATGCAAAAAGTGAAAAAATTAGGTTTGAAATTTTTGAAAAGTGAATGATGATGTCTTTGACATGTGAATCCTTTCAAAATTGAAATTGAAGACTCATTTGCCTATAAATAGCTCACTTGAGTTTTACAAAATTACAACAAGAGCTTACACATCTATTGCTAAGTTTTGCATCATTTTTTCAAAGTTCTCATTCTCTCTTTTCTAAAGTTTTGAGTCTTAATTCTTGTTCTTATTGAGAGAGATATAAGTTGCGCTGTATTGTTTCTATCTCACTCATTGAGGAGTGTACTTTGATAGTCTACCTACTATCAACTCTTGTATTTGTAAAAGGGTGTGTATAACCCTTGTGTGTGTAGAAGGTGTTCTATACGGGGAATAGTTAAATCACCAAGTGTGAGGTGATTGGAAGTGTAGAAGGTGTTCTACACGGCGAATAGTTAAATCACCAAGTATAAGGTGATTGGAAGTGTAGAGGATGTTCTACACGGATTCTTTGGAGCGGTGCTGCTCAAAGGTGTAATAGGTTTCTATCTCCACCTAAAGGAGATTGAATAGTGGATTTGGGAATCCTCAAGAGGTAGCTTGAGGCGAGGACGTAGGCAGTGGGGCCGAATCTCGTTAACATACTGAGTTTGCTTCTCTCTTACCCTTACTCTTTATATTTATTGTTGTTCCATATTTTGTTTATATTTTATATTATATATTTGATTTATAATTGTTATTTTTTTTAAATACAACTCAATTCACCCTCCCTCTTGTGTTAGTCATCTGGGCAACATAGAATATTCAATACCACTCTTAAAATCTTGCAACTTCAGGTGCAATAAGTCATAATAATCTTTTAAGAGGATTACATCTTCTGTTGTTTATATCTCTCTCTTAATTCATTTCATATAGTAAGATAATTTTTCATCATGAGATACACAGTACGGTCCATTAGGGACACATGATTTTCTTCTATGATTGTATCTCCCAAATTCATCATCATATCCAAATGAATCTTATCATGGATCCTGGATAAATAATTTTTTTTTTCAGAAATATCAATAGTAATAAATCTCAATATTTGACTATAAATTACAAAAATAAATTTATGAATTTAATAAATATGTTCACATTATCATGAGAATAAAAGTAAAATGTTATCAAGTAATATTCAGTAATATTACCTTTAATATTTATCTCGAGGACTGCAAATAATATATTGAAAAACTTACTTGAAATAGAAGACCACTAGTTTCAGTATTAGTAGAACTTCGTACTAATCAAGTGTTATAAAACTAAAAAAAAAACTAATATTATTACAAGAAAAATATAAAAGAAACTTTCTGAACTTTTTTCATTCTCTATATTTTCTTATGAATTTCATAATAACTGAAACTCATATTTATAGACGTTGAAATTACTATGTAAGTTACTGTGCAAGACTTAAAATAATGGTAATGAGGTCATTCACAAAATAATTAAGGGGGCGGTGACTGCCCCTAATAATTCATAACAATAAAATATTATTAAAATATTATTTTTATTTTAAATTTGAAAAAGTTAAATTATTAATTATATTTTATGTGACAATTTAAAAAAATTATAATGATTAAATCATACTGAAATGAGATAAATGGTTTATGAAAACAAACGATGCCTTAATTTAATTTATTATATAGGTGTTAACGCAGTACTGCATGTTCATTCCAACCTATCATCCCTCTAGTTACAACATGCATCCTAAGTGGCTCCAAACTTTTAATTTTGATCATTCTTTTTTTTTTCTTTTTCTATACATGAGTTCGAATCTGTTTCTCCCGGCCATTTGAGAATCATCATGCTTTATGTCATCTAGTCCAAAAGACTTTGACAATCTCGATCATCCTTAACATATTTAAAAGTTGTAATTAAATACACACATGCATCATGTTCATTATTGTTTTGAGGGTTAATATCAAAATGGGTCATTGATCCGAACTTCAGTTGTTAAGGACATAAAAATCAGTCAACAAATTGGGATGAAAGAAAGAATTATGTCCAACCCACTAGTGCGAGTTGGGCTTCATTCGAGGTCGTTTAGGGCTTCCAGCGGAGTCCCGGCAGAGCAGTACGTACGTAGATAACAGATAAAATTAATAGAAATGGACACATAATTTTATGTGGTTCGACAAGTGCCTACGTTCACAGATATTTGGAGATGATAATCCATTATAATAGAGATTTTTACAGTCACTCATAACTCATTGTGTACAGGAAAAATATACAGATAAATTTGTAGATAAATTCGCCAGTCGAAATTCTCGAGAAAGGCTGAAGAAGCTGATGTTGAAGGAGAAAAGGTTGCCTAAATTATTCTAGCAAGAGAGAGTAAAAAAAGTTCACTTTCTTTCATCTGTTTGAGCTCTTTTATAGCTAAGTTTCGATCAGTACGTTCAGATATTTGTCTTGTGTGTCACAGTCAACTTCCTGTTCGGCGCACATCAGTTCCCTATTTCCTATCTCTTTCTTTATTTTCCTGACAACTCCCATCACTCCTAGTCAAATCTTGTCTACTTTTGTATTGTTGAGGTGCAATAAATATTTTTAATCTCTTTCATCAGTATTATAGTATAATTGATCAGATACCTAATATATACCTTGATGATCCAATTAAACCTCCCGTTTCTAAGAAAAGATAAACTGATCGACTTCTAGCTGTAGATTATCCCTGGCCCCTAGCTGATCCTTCCAAAGGGGTTGGCCGGAAACAAGATTAGAATCTATATGTAATTACAAGTATTAGAGATTCATAATTTTGACTCATTGTTATAAGTGAAAGAGGTTACTATAAAAAAAAATGAATTTTTATGACTAATTATTTGTAATAAAAAATACTATTTATAATGAAAAGAGACTCATTTCAATTAAAAAAATAATTATTTTACTATAAATAATTTATCTAAAATAAACATTTTCTTGTAATGGGGATTAATTAAGCTTTTAGTTATCCTATTCTCAACCATGCAGCTGATGATCATGATCAAACACTATACATATATACATATATATATATATACATACATACATTCATACTCATCGTTATAATTGTGAGGGAGATAATTGTGATAGAGGATAAGGTAGTAGGCGCCCTTCGGAATGGCGCCCACCTATTACCCTTCTTTCAGAGACTTAGAGGGAATTGTATTCGGTAAAATTCTTTCAGTTGGATTCTGAGTACTTCCTACTCAAACTAAACTCTTCCCACCTGAATTCTTATTATACAAAAACGATAAATTTAGTTAGCTCGTTATAATTATCTCTGACATATTGATAGTATGATGATCGAAAATCCTATAAACATTTAATGCCTGACAGGGTGGCATATCGTACTAAATGCGGATTGATGTGAATATTCAAAGATATTTATTGATCGCTCGGAGGTAATCATATTACTAGAGATATTATTGAGAAGAAACAAAACTAATAAATGATCTCAGAAAACCTAAGATGGTAATCTGCTCTCCAATATTTTTGAATAATTACACGTGTATCTGATCATTATTTCAGTCCATATAAAAGAAAGAATAGATCACTCAAAAAATGTATGAACATCTATCTGAAACTCTTTTGAATTATTGTCTTGAATATTTTCCACATTCATCTCTAACAAAAGTTTCGGAGAGTTCTCAGGATCGAGGAACCCAACCCTCTATCTTTTCTGTTGCAGATTAGGATTGAAAATTGTAATTTAATTTAGAAGTGTAGAACACACATCAACCATAACAGCTTATACAATACAGATTTTGTTTCACTCATTTGCAAGAAGGGAAAAATCTTTCAGCAATATTATAGAAATTAGTAGAAGATGTTTAGCCATGCACCTTAAAGCTAGCTAGCTTAGCTTGGTTCAACGTGATCATGTGGATCGATGCAGTCTTTCACATGAATTGAAAAGAGGAAAGCGAGTTTTTGTTGCAGTTAGTGATCACTAACACAAATATTATTATTATAGTTTGTGCTTACAAAGCTTTTTCAGACCCATTTTGTCTCTGTTTACTAAATGAGAAATGTGAAACTCACAAACAAAAATTTCTACTAAGGATTCTAATTGTGATCAATATTTAATTTTTTTTATTTCTTGCTTAGTAATTAAGGATATATTTTTTAATGATGTTGTAATTTTTTTTAATTTTTTAAATAAAGTGTTAAAAATATACATGAATAAATAAAAAATGAAAATTTACATTGACGAGATCCCAATGAAAACCCCTTGTGTGACTGTAAAGCCACTCTTACTAAACTCTAGTACTCATCATGATAACCTTATCAAATTAAGATACATTATTTAGATCAACTTTCCAGAATAACATGTGACCAAAATTGTGGGGCAGGCATGTTTGTCTGAGTCATGTATTGCCTTATCCTTTAAGTTAATTATCAAGCTGTAACGCGTCCTTTTAATTCTTGTAATATCTGGGCTTGGGAGCTTTCAGTACTGGCTCCCCCCTTTTTGAGGGTTTTGTGGGCTAAAAGCTCAGCAATTGACCAATCAATATTGTGACATTCAATCGTTGTTTATTGAAGCAATTAAGAAGCCCTAGCTGCCGATAAGGTTGTGATAGTAACTAGGAGATGATTTCATTTATGAGTAATATTAGATACAATCACATATAAGTATTGTATACATAAGATGAGTTGAAATGATAATTAAAAGTTAAATGAATATTATTATAATATTAATATTAATATTAATATTAATATTGTTATGAGATTTGAAAATATTGAATTATTTATTATATTTTATGTAAAAAAATTATAATAATAAAATGAGATGAGATTAGATTAGATGAGATTAAAAAAAAATAACTATCCAAATGGGGAAAAGTGAGTCTACTATTAAAATTTTATTTTTTTCATGTAAATATCATATTTATTTACATTTTAAAAATGAATGTGTAATGCTTGTATACTCTATAACTATAGATATTAATTATTTGACTCATTTTTTGTGACTTATAAATTTTTTTTTTTTATATATGTATACCACTAAGCCAATTAAAAGGTTATATGACTATTATAAATTGCAGAGGTGTGCACACACGACTCTTTTTTGTTTGGTTTTGAGTTTAGAAATTTTAAAAATATATATTTTTAACAATATAAAAGTTTTTTTTAACTGATATATTTGGTAAATCTTTTTTAAAAGAATTATGGTACCTAAGAAAAAGCTAAAAATCAAAATAGGATGCAATGGTGGGCCGAGAGGTTAGACCGTACGTCCCCTATAGAAAACTAGATAGGATGAAACAAACGGAAGATGGGCCGTCGATTTTGATGAATTGTAGTTAGATTTAATTATTTGGTTCGAATGCTACGGTCCAAAGTCATTCCAAGCATCTAAAAGTACTTTTGAGGCAGTTTTCTTTTTTAGAAAAAAAAAAAAAAAACAAGTTTAATTTTATTGATAATTCTAACTTGTGGCGAAATAATATTTAATATAAAGAAAAGCAAAAGGTTACAAAAAGTCTCTAAACCAAAATAAATTAAGTTTAATGTGGAAATAAAGGAATACTTGCACTCGCAATCTATAAAGAAAAAAAAATATTTGCAATCATGAATTATATAAATATTACATAATCGTTTTGAAGAAAATACTAAGTAAAATTAATAGTACTATATTATATATATATATAGTATATATATATATAATATATATCCTATATTATATATATTTGAGATTTTATTTTCTTGTAATTTAGATAGATCTTTTGCTAATTGTTCTGCCAAATGCTTTAACTTAAGGATAAAAAACATAAATACTTTAAAAATTATAGTTTTCGTTCCTCTTTTATAGAAAAAATATTAAATAAGTACTCAATAAATTTAGAATTACAAAAATTAAAAACTGTATATAATGGCATGTTCACGACTCCACATACGCACACCCTATAGTGTTGAGGAATAATATCACATTGTCTATAGATAAAGTCTTAGATATGCTTATAAATAATGTGCAAATCTCTCTTGTTGAATTGGTTTTATAAAATGGATTGAGCTCATGAATGTTATCATGGTACCAGAGTTTGCTATAGGACGAATGAAGGTCCATATTACTTATCCCATAATAAGGATCAGAAAAAATAAATAAATAAAAATAAAAATAAAAATTGGCATGCACGTGAGGGGATATTGAGGAATAATCTTGCATTACTTGTGGATAAGATTTTTGACATATTTATAAATAATGTGTAAATTTCTCTTATTAAATTAATTTTATGAAATAAATTAAGTCCATAAATTTCATCACGTAATACGTATAATATGATTATAAGCAATGATCAGTTGGTGGGGGTTGGGCAAGAAAACATATTGCATGCGCCATGTAGTAGTGATCATGTCTCCATGATAAGGGATGGATACACTAACATAAGGTCCGGTTTGATTGCAAGATTCTCATCTTATTTTATATTAATATTTACGATTATTCTGTTTGTCCATTGTTTAGACTATAAAAATTTTCATAAAAATAAACTATATATAGCATTGTCGCTCATTTTATACCCTATAAGATTATGTTAATTTATAAATTTATTTTTGTAAAATTACTTTACAAATGTTACATTTTCCAGTATTTTATAAAGAGACTACTTTTATTGTAAAGTAAATATAAAAGTACATCATATAAAAGCGGTTTTTTTTTAACTATAGGCTATAGCATTTCCTATTTAAAAGGGTCAAAGAGAATTTTTCTTTAATAAAATGCCAAAGTCTATATACAATTATATATAAACACGGCATTTTTATCATTAAATTAAATTTCGGTATGAATAACATGGTACAAAAGAATGCTACTGTCTATACAATAACATCTTTAATTTTATTCACTGTATATGACATGTATATATACTGGAGGAATAAGACAAATGCTCGAACTGTAGGAATTTATTTCACGCAAAGCTAGGGAGGTCGACAATCTTCCTTTGTGTGAGGAGAAATTATAAGTACTCATGTCAATTGCTGTTGCTGTAGTACATTCATTTGCAGTAGTACCGCTTGTGCAATAGTAGTACTTGTGCTTGAATTTGCAGCTGCTGCTAATTCTTCTGGGCATGATGATTTAATGCAATCGAGAAGTGAGCATGATCGGACGAGGCGGCCGGTCATCATGTCATCGGCCTGATGATCGGCAAGAGGAATGACAGGTAGATTGTCGCAGTTGCAAATTTCAATCATGGAGCCATCTGGGTCGTGGAAGAAAAGCTGATCCACGTAAATGCCACCCTCCTCTACCCTACTCTTTATGAACTCTATCTTCATCTCCTTCAACATTTTCTCCACCCTTCCCATGCTCTCACACTGCATGCATTCATGCATCCCCAACATATTAATTATTTTAATATATATATATATATATAGAGAGAGAGAGAGAGAGGGAGAGAGAGAGAGAGATACTTGGAAAGAAATGTGCTTGTCCTTGGGATTGATATGGCTAATCTTGGGCATGTTATCTGGGTCTTCAGATTGGATGAGGTGTATGCCAACACCATGATTGAATAGCCTGTTGATCATCACAATAATTTCAAAACCACAAAGAAAAGATTATAATATAATTTCTGTACATAACAGAAAACAAGATGCTTTCAAGAAAGTAGTTTTTTTGCAGCATGTATATGTATACATGTATGTATATATATTGAAGTTATGATCATATCTAAACTCATGAGAATATTACTATATGTACCATGCACCATCGAAGTCAAATGAGCCAGGCCTTCTTATAGGAAAGAAACCGAGAACATTCTGGTAGAAATCACAAGATTTCTCCAATGATCTGCACGCGAGGGAGATGTGATTCAAGGACTTGAGGCGCAGGGGATTTCCGCCGGCCATTTCCCTTTATCTTTCTCTGCAGTCCAAAGTACAAGCGCTTCACGGCCAAATCTTCAACACTAAACTCAGGAATATACAGTAAAATTGATTACCAGAGGTTAAGCCAGAAGAAGAATATTGTCGATCAAGGATTATGAAACAAAAAAAGAAAAGGCTTTGAAGATCTACCTACAAATGTGGGTACGTATATCAACGGAGAGCTAGAAGTACTTTAGGCTGAATATTGCAGTGATTTTGCACGGCTCTGATTTGTTCCAATATATAGAAAACCAAGAGATAGAGAGATTGGACGTCTGATCTTTACTCAGATTCGGGACGATTTCCTAACGGCAGGTTTCAGATGGCGATGCCTATAAATTACACGTAGATTCACGTGGATTACACGTAGATGAAGTCTGTCAAGATTGGCTCCACATCTATGCATGCTCTGACACGTACTTACTAATGTTCCACGTTTTTATTTTTTGTTTTTTGTCTTTATTTTTATTTTTTTCTCCATTTTCGAAGATTTTGTTGGGTTCGGCCTACTTCCTACGTACCGGCTGGGCCATGAAACCGGTCTTTCTTTGCGACCAGATCTTGGGTACGTATACGTATGCCAAATTTAAGGGAAGATTGCGTGTTTAGTTATTCAGCCTAATAAATAGATTGTTAATTTGTTATGTCTCATAAAAAACAATTTTGTTTAATAAATATACGGCCTACATGATCACCATACCTAAAAAATATATATATTTTAGATTAATCTAATGATTAGAGGATCACAGCCGATCAAATCATATCGTCGGACTCTGAGAAGACTGAATTTAGATTGAAGTTCTAGCTTCATGTGAATTATCTCCTCAAGAGCTTTCAATCTAATTGAAAGCTTCCTCAGGCCGCCGGCGCTTTTTACAGCAAATTAATTACTCATGAATTACTATATTTTAAAATAATAAAAATAATTTATAAAAATAATACTACTTTATAAATGAGGGCCAACTCATTTTAAAGTATGTATTATGAAATGTGTTATATGTGTATTATTATTTATAAGTATATAATAAGGTCATCGACCTCAATTATATTTATAGATTTATTTTTATAAAAGAATTTTATCACATGACTGTAGTAATTCTCTTATACTTTATATGCATATGGTCAAAAATACTAGTCTACGCATTGCCATGCAATATTCGGCTTGTAATGCATTTCTAAGGTTTTCAAAGCTAATTTTGATGATCTTCACGCGGAGACTACGTCCAATTTCTTGTTTCCATGACTAATGTTTGAGTTGGCAATTAGGTGGACTTGGATTAAAAGATCATGATGCTTGACTTTTGCATGCTTTCCCTAGCTAACTCATGATCTAGAAGCATTAATATTACGAAATCTTCCTAAAATGTACAGCTGGCTAGCTAGCTAGCCTGTATATATGTGTGTACTCTGTGTTTTTGTGTGTCCTGCTCATCAATCTAATCCATGGCATATATATATATATATATATATATATATGTAGACGCTGCAGTACTCCGAGACCGAACTTTCTATGAGTGTAGTCTCTTATAAAAAATATAATACAAAATTATAATACAAAAAATACAAAAAAATACATAATAAAAATATAACAAAAAAATAAAATAAAGATAATTTTAATAAAACATTCCACCTTCAGTCGAACGGAGTCGTTGCCGACCATCATAAGCAATACTGCTCATGCCATTGAAAAACAGACATATTTCGAATTTAAGACTGTCGAAAGAAGATGGGAGGTCGTCGGAAATCGCCGTCGCAGGGATGAGATCACCGAAGGGAAGCGATCCTGATGGCATAGGCAGTGACACCATCAATAACCGGTGGCGGCACCAATTATAATTATTAAGAGATTCGGTCGGACTGGATCGCAAATTTTTATCATATATATATATATATATATCTCCCTAGGTTGTCCAACATATTTAAACAATTTCTTGATTGAATATCATATTAAGAAACAATAAAAGAACGATATTGATTAATAGCAATACTCCCAATCAAAAACTCAAGTACTTCAAATTTTATTTTTACTTTAAATCCTGCATATAACAATAATATTGTTAAAGGAGAAATGATACTTGTATTACTCATTTATAATTTTTTTACAATTTTTTTATTTAATTTTTATTTTTATTTAATGAGTAAGAATATTAATATTAATAAAATTATATTTTTTTAAAATTTTTTTAATGTTTAAAAATATTAAAAAAATACTTTAAAAAATGATAAAATAAATTAAAATAAATACACTATAAATTATAAGAATGATTGTATGGTATCACCAATCTTGTTAAAGATCAGACCATTTGCATCAATAATCTTTGAAGCCGTTTGAATCTTTTTCATGATCTTACTTCCAGAATTTGTTAAAGGTACGTAGTACTGCCTAATTCGTACTAATTGGTTCACATGATGGCACTAATTAAAGTCTCATGAAAAAATTATCTATAATTAGACTTTTTGACAACATATTATGGATCATCTAATTAATAAAATTATAAGTTATATTTATAATTCAGTTTACAAATCTTCCACATCACTAACTTGATAAAAGTTAATTTTTCATAGAAGTCATCATGTTAAATATGATATCCTATCCAGTGTCGGAATCAAAAATTTGCTTCATTAAGAGGTCCAAATAAAGTTAAAGTGATATATATAAAATATTTGTTGTTATATTTTTATATAGTTTTTTTTACTATAGAACAATCTAATAATAAGATCTAGGAAAAAAAAGTACATTTAATACAACTTATATATTAAAAAAATATATGATATATCAAGAACATATCATTATAATAAAAATGTATTAATTTTTTTATCAATATAAAAATGTATTTAAAATACAACGTTAGAGATTATCCAATTTCTTTATATATATATAATAAAAACATGTCA
This sequence comes from Platycarya strobilacea, assembly GCA_036898215.1. Taxonomy (NCBI): domain Eukaryota; kingdom Viridiplantae; phylum Streptophyta; class Magnoliopsida; order Fagales; family Juglandaceae; genus Platycarya; species Platycarya strobilacea. The sequence goes on from CM072546.1 coordinate 51,637,292, forward strand.
TCACATTATTAGATCATTTTATTTTATATGAGATGTATTTTATTTATTTTATTTTTAAATTAGATTAAGTTTTGTAGAAAAAATGGTCAACATAATTTTTAAAGAGAGGGTCAACACAAAATAAAATTAATATTATATTATTAAATTATAAAAAGCCAACGTATTATTATCTTTTATTTAAATATAAACACACACACACACACACACATATATATATATATATATATACTAGGAGTGATGCAACATGCGAGGTACGTTGCTCTGTATCATTATAAAATAAATCAAAATAATATAAATATCTAGTATATATAAAAAAAAATTAAAATGAATGAGAATAATATATTTCATTCAAGTTACAAGCTACTAATTCAAATAGTAATATATTTACACAATTTGTAAATCCAAGCAAATTTAGGCAGACCATAATTTGCCCTATGAGAACAAGATGCATCAATTATGGCGTAATATATTGATCAAGCATAGGAGCGTACATTATAAAGAAATTACAAAAAAAAAACATAGAAGTATATATATCTCTAATTAAAGTCTACCGTCTCAACGATAGACTACTTAAATTTACTTGTCATTCGCAATGTAAACTTAATTAAAAAGCCATAACATGTAAAGCATGTGCAAATCAATTAAGGTAGCTGCATGCTTTATACTTGGCAAGTTGAACCATGTACAACCTTAACTGAGAAAACAAAAGTGCAAAAATCAGTCTCTTCTTAAATCAATAATAAGAAGCTACTTAAAGAACTTACATTGTCTATAATGATGGAACCGTAGGCGAGGGGAGTGACTACAAACTATGACACTCCGCAATTTTTAAAAAAAAATAAAAGAGAGAATATAAAAAACTTACCACCCTAGCAAAAACCTGCTATGGTAATGGTATCTGTTATTTTAATATGGATTTTAATGACTTGGTCATTAAACGAAGCTGTTGAACCCAAGGTTTCAAGTTTCATGTAAATTTACAAATGGATTTTGATGATAACAAATGAATCCAAAGAATAAATGAGTCTCAAGCTCAAGTTGTCCACACAATATAATCAAGCACATCAAGGAAGCAAGCATGAGCAAGAAGGGAACAAGTTCACATTAAAATCATAGAGTAATGTTGTAAATCTCTTAAAAATTCAAAATTAGGATTAAGACTCAAAATTAATATTTTATCATAAAGCATTAAAATACATTTTCCACATGTGCATGATATTTTGAAAATTAAATTTGAAAATTTTGAAAGATGATTGATTGTCATCTTTCACATGTGCATGACATGATTAAAGGTTTGAATTTTGAAAATTTTGAAAGATGATTGATTGTCATCTTTCACATGTGCATGACATGATTAAAGGTTTGAATTTTGAAAATATTAAGATGATTGATTGTCATCTTTCACATGTGCATGACATGATTAAATGTTTGAACTTTGAAAATATTAAGATGATTGATTGTCATCTTTCACATGTGCATGTTTTATTTGAATATTTTCAAAAGTGGTGGATGCTTTTCTTGACTTATGCAAAATGTAGATGTCTTTATTTGAAAATTTTGAAAAGTAAAGTGTGCTCCTTTTGTCATATGCAAAAAGTAAAAGATTATGTTTGAAATTTTTGAAAAGTAAAGTGTGCTCCTTTTGTCACATGTAAAAAGTAAAAATATTAGATTTGAAATTTTTGAAAAGTAAATGATGATATTTTTGATATGGGAATCTTTTCAAATTTGAAATTGAAAAATCATTTGCCTATAAATAGCTCACTTGAGTTTTACAAAATTCACAACAAGAGCTTACACGTCTATTGCTAAATTTTACATCATTTCTTCAAAGTTTTCATTCTCTCTTTTCTAAAATTTTGAGCCTTAATTCTTGTTCTTGTTGAGAGAGATATAGGTTGCGCTGTATTGTTTCTATCTCACTCATTGAGGAGTGTACTTTGATAGTTTACCTACTATCAACTCTTGTATTTGTAAAAGGGTGTGTATAACCCTTGTGTGTGTAGAAGGTGTTCTACACGGGAAATAGTTAAATCACCAAGTGTGAGGTGATTGGAAGTGTAGAAGGTGTTCTACACGGGGAAAAGTTAAATCACCAAGTGTAAGGTGATTGGAAGTGTAGAGGGTGTTCTACACGGATTCTTTGGAGCGGTGCTGCTCAAAGGTGTAATAGGTTTCTATCTCCATCTAAAGGAGATTGAATAGTGGATTTGGGGATCCTCAAGAGGTAGCTTGAGGCGAGGACGTAGGCAGTGGGGCCGAACCTCGTTAACATACTGAGTTTGCTTCTCTCTTACCCTTACTCTTTATATTTATTATTGTTTCATATTTTATTTATATTTTATATTATATATTTGATTTATAATTGTTATTTTTTTAAATACAACTCAATTCACCCCCCCTCTTGTGTTAGTCATCTGGGCAACAGAAGCATTTAATCAAATCTGCATATGAGTTTTAAGCATTAATTAAAACCAAACTAAGCACCAAACTAAATAAAGAAATAAGGATGCTTAATTTGTTAAAATAAATGAGTTTTAATTTCTCTATACCCATGTACTACTGAAGTATCCCCTCAAGAACTTCTTTGTAAAAATATAAAAATCAAAACTAAGCAACAAACCCAAATTCATGGATCTGATTTGGTCATCTACTCTTCATCACTACCTGAAAAAGTAAAACCAAAAAGTTATTAAAATTGTGCTCTTTGCCACTGAATACATCAACATCGGACTAATTGGAATGAAAAACAAAAATAAAATAAGTACAACATACAAAAAATACAACATAAAAAAAAATCCATAGAAAAACAAACATAGAAAAACAGCAATAAAAAATACTTATTAAATATTAAATCAATGCTTCTAAAAACAACATAAAAAAAAATGAACAAAATCAAAAAGCAACAGAATATCATAAGAACAGAATACAGAACAACATACAAAAGGAAAAAAATATAATATATACAAAACAAAATACAAAATCAAGGCCATAAGGACAGTAGTATCTAGCAGCCTCGAACAAACTTAATATTCTAATCACATGCCAAAAAAAAGATCATTTTGTACTAATCAAATTCTGAACTTTGACGAGTCATTTCGATTTCTATTTCGGTAAATGAACAATACAATTTTGTTGTAGTTTATGATCATATAAAGACACTGCTTTACTCACATGAGTAACACTATTCTAAAAATACTGGAAGGTTTGAAATACATACAAAAGTCTTTTAGGCTAATTTATGGATATGAACTATGCTAAGGAATTCAATTTGTAGAACTACATAAACATGTTTCTTTTTCTCAAACAATTAATAAGAAAAAAAGTAAAACTTAGCGCCTCTTTGCATAAAAAAAATATATATCCACATGTACACAATAACAGAAATGATTGTTAATATGTTGCATTTTTACTTATATTTACATATACATAATCATTAACTTTGATGGTTAATATAGTATTCATTAATTAACTCTAAAAAGCTAAAGGAAACAAAATTTCATCAAAACAGCTATCTATCATAAAACAAATATAGATCAAAATTTTCTAGTCCCTGCCTCAATAATAATATATAAAATTAAAATTTTCTTTCTCCAAATATATACTAACCGCTGCAATTCTATCAGGACCTAATATCTTGTACTTGCTCAAATATAATGAACTCTATAGCCATCATCAACACATAATAATAATAATAATATATACAATTACAAATTTTCTTGAAATAAAAGGACATGCCAAGAAATTGATCTGAATAGATTCGAGATGGGAAAATACAAACATCATGAAAGAATAATTGTTTCTTCTCCGGTTATATAAATCCAATTACTGATGCTTCATTAATTCAAACTCATTAATACAATCCAATAATCCAAATAGCATAAATCAGTTTACTCATTTAGCAAAAAAAATCTGCACATGAGAGACCAACAATAGAAAATGCACAGAAAAAAAATTAGAAACTCATTAATCTAATAAAACAAACCAAGATCAATTAAAGAAAATAAAAATAAAAAGAGTCTATCTTCTGAAGACCTCCTAACCTTATAACTAAATTGATAGAAACCCACAGCCGAGCTCCAAGTTAGCGAAAGATTTAACTAAAAACCTCCTAACCTTATAACTAAATTAATAGAAATGAATTTTAAGCATGAATCAGGATGGGTTTTAAGAATGAAAACCTATTCGTACATGCTTAATAAGCATGAATAAGGATCGGTGTTAAGAATCAAAACCTATTTGTACATGCTTAAATTCCCAACATTATTTACCAAAAAAGGCAAAGTCCTAACTTGAAGAACCTAATAACAAAGTCATTCTATCAAATAGATAGGCATAACATGAAACGTGAGTTTCCAAAAGTTCATTCCAAATATCAGAATCTCATGATATTAGATAGGTTGATCAAGTTTTCAAATTTTGTGCTATTTCACTGTTCTTGCTTGATGAGTTCATTTCCAATTTGTTTTTAAAATATAAGAAAACCTAGAATTTGTTTTTTTTTCTTCTTATTTTTTCTTTCATTTTCTTATAAGGGCATGGAGTAAAATATTAACCAACGAGATACCCATCGTAATGTATCACCGAGAATAAAATAAGAATAAGATTTTGAGGAGAAAAACAAATCCAAAACCTTAAAAAACTACTGATAAATAAAAGTAGGGAGTCTTGCATTTCACGATTACTCCTTTTCTAAATGAATTGTTCTTGAAGAGGGCACCGAGATGAGATATATATATATATATATATATAGAGAGAGAGAGAGAGAGAGAGAGGAAGAAGAAGAAGAAGAACTAAAATAAAAATATAAACAAGAACCTAGCCTGCAAAATGCAAAGTGAGATTTTAGAGAGCAAAAATATATACTGAAAAATAAAAGGCATGCAAGTAACGAATGCGTGTGAGAGTGAGAGACTACCAGGATGAGGGTCACCATTAAAAAATCGATCAACATAATTTGATGGGTGTATGCACGTGTAATTTCTTTGGAAATTTGCTTATTAACACCAAAAGCATCCATCAAATCCAAATCATTTAAACGGATTCCATCCATGTACTTCAAAATAAGGACTTACTCTGTTGACTATAAATATAATTTATAACATGCCTATAAATAGAATCAGCAAAACACAACATCATTTGTTGTCAGAAGCTTTAAGAATAGAGACCCTATTCCACAAATTTGATATATGTGAGACACAATGACGAAAAAGAAATCTATGCAAAGTTTACTCCTTTTTCCTGTCATTTTTGTTTATGCCAAACTATATATGAAAATCTATTAAAGGACAGACTGCAACCCTCATAAAGAGCAACAATATATAATTTTTTTTCTTAAATCTGATAAAGAAAATATGGAAAGGACATTTGGCCATTGAAACAATATGTTCAAAACACTATTCTTTATAAATAATCAAACACGATACCTTAAATCACCAGCACCACAAAATATTTTCCGTATTGAAAAAAAAAATCAATCCATATTTAGAGAAAGAAAACAGTGAACTAACTCACAAAAACCCAGATCAATATTTATCAATCAACTTTTCTTAAATCTTGAAAAGGAAATATGGAAAGGACATTTGGCCATTGAAACAATATGTTCAAAACACTATTCTTTATAAAGAATGAAATACGATACCTTAAATCACTAACATAACAAAATATTCTCCGTATTGTAAAGAAAAATCAATCCAGATTTAGAGAAAAAAAATACTGAACTAACTCACAAAAATCCAGCTCAATATTTATCAATCAACTAAAATACCCGCACTATAGGTTCTTCAATCGACTGCTGCTATGACCAGAAGCATACTTAAAGAACTTCATCTATGTGGATTTTATAAATTAAAGCAGACGACCCTCTTAGATTGCCGATATAATTAGAGAACCTAGGAAGATTTAACCAGACAAACAACAAACAAAAGGCATGCAAGTAACGAATGCAACTCAGAACCCAATAATTCATATATATAAGTTGCATCCAGAAACCAGAATTTACAGGGACTTCAAAAATTGAATGATAGACCAACAGAAACAATTCAATAATAGAAAAAAGGGACTTGTCTAGGATGAGCAAATACCCATTTCTATAGTACAACGTATTTCACTAAAACTTTTTAATTGCTCTGTTCTGCTAAGCAAAAAAAAATATATGCTTTCTTGGATGCTCTATCGAATGGATGGCCAACCTCAAATTTAAGAGAGAAAATGAAGAAGAACACGCTTGATCAACCAAGAACACCAAACTTTTTCTCCCAAATTTCTGTCGCTGGCTTACCATACATGAGCCTATCTCTACCCCTCCCAGTAACAAACGGCAGAGTAATAAACGAAAGAGAAATTGCAAGGCAAACTTTGCATATCATGGACCCAAAAATAGAGAAGCATATTAGGTAGAGAACTAAACCATATACCCAAATAACCGATTGGAAAATGCATAAAATGTCGAACACAACTGGGAGATCAAACTTAACGATGCAAAATCAAAATAAAAGTTCAACAAGTAACAGATAATCAACATGATTCGAATCCAAACGACCACAATAGAAAAGCATGCTCACGGCGCACCAAAGGCTAAAACCCTAAGATTTACAAGTTTGTTTAGAGAAGCAAAGATATTTGAAAAACAGAAAATTAGAGAGGGAGAGAGACGGGTGTCGGGGGGCTAGACCTCACAGTGGGCTCCGTGTCAATGGGAGGAGGAAGGGGTGATCCTGGGGTGGTCGTGCTGCTCAACGGTGGCTGTTTACAGAGACGTATGGCTGCGCGAGGGGAGGAACCCGTTTAAAACCCATTTTGGGTTGTGCTCGCGTGCGGTTGAGAGAGGGGCTGCCAAGGGGATTCGACGATGGAGGTTGCTCGTTGGATTACGGGGAAGCTGCCGAAGGTGGCAGTGAGGCCGAGTAGCCGGCAGTGAGGCGCATTCATGGGTTGCTTGGAGGAGAAACCGAAGAGGCGAGATTTTTGAAGTGTTGTCGTGGAGAAGAAAGGAAAGGAGATTGTGAGTTGTGTTTTGGCCTAAAATCGACGGGCTGTAGCAAAGTTTTGAATTTCGTTCTGGTGATCGTTCCGGTTGAGGCACTGGAACAGAATATTTTGGTACCAGTCTGTTCCGATGTGCCGTTTCGAGATTAATTATATATTATAATAAATATTTATATATATATAAACTAACAACTAATAAAATAAAGACATAAATATGTAGGTGTGTATCATATATGTGTGTACATATTAGAAGAATTGAAGATTTATAAAATGATTATAAGTTGAAAAAATACAAATTTGAGTTAAGATACAAAAATAAATAAATAGATAAAATATTAAAAATAATGATATTTAAAAAAAGACGTATTTAAAATTATAAAGTATATAAATATATTCTATATTCTAAAATTAATTAAGTACGATCTAAATTTAAAATTTTTTAAAAAATATTATTCAAATACAAAAAAATTACAAAAATAATCTAAACCGAAATAGGGACCGGAACGGCCGGAATTTAGACTGGAACGGAATATGGAGGTATAGTGTTCCGGTTGAGACACCAGAACGGAACATTCCAACCGTTCTGGCCGGAACGGAATGGAATTGAAAGCTATGGGCTATAGTCATATTAGAAGCGTAATTTTGAGATAAATGAGAGGTTGTTGTGGGAAACTTAAGAGTAATTTTGGAAATTTGAATATTAAACAATTATCACTATTCATCAAGAATAGGCTCTTTTTAAATATAAAGATATATATATATATATAATTCAGATTTTGAGGGTGGCACATTTGCTCCAACATGCTCTACCACGGTATACACGCCAACTTACATGTAGAAATTAGGCATGTTCATCCGGGCCAGGTACAACCCAATCCGATTTAAAATTTTATTTGTTTATTAATACTTTTGAAATTTTTTTTAAAAAAAGTTTAAGAAAATTTTGAATCTGGATTCCGAATTTAAGAATCCGGAATCCGGATGAACATCCCTAATAGAAATGATTATTCAAAATAAAGCCATCAAATTAAGAAAAAATGTATATAAGATAAGATTTTATAAAAATAAATTTATAAATTAACATATTTTTATATAATATATCAAATATTAATGATACATAACTCTTTTTTGTGCTTGACACTTTAATCGAATGAAGAGGGAAGAAAAGACAAATTAATGTGATTTTATTTTCTTCTTTTTTATCTTTTATCTTTTTTTTTTTTGAGAAGGATTTTATCTAATATATTAAAAATATTTTATAATATGAAATACTATATTAAACTATTTAAATATAATTATAAGACTTTTTATTTATTTATTTAGTGCCGGACACTAATCGAATAAAAATGACGATCGACTGCACGTGCGAAGAGTAATTCTGTGGGCTAAGGTGTCGTTTGTATTTTAGGTGAGTTTTAACTCATTTCAATTCATTTTTATTTTATTATTATATTTTTATAATTTTTTATATAAAATATAAATTTTTATTTACTTTTTTCAATTCCTAATATATTTTTTTAATTTTTAATATATATCTTTTTAAATTTTAAAATAATAATAATATTAAAAAATAAATTAAAATATCTCAATTCATCTGATCTCTAAATATTGTTAAGCAAAGTCCGGACAATTCCATCAGCCCATGCTCGGCTCTTCCGAGCTAGGCCTTGACTTTTGAGCAGCGAGGTTTCTGGACTTTCTCTCGACAAGCTTCCCATCAAGCGCTTGGACGCAATTGAAGCGGCATCGAACGCTTCCCTCCATACTGTTCTTCCCTTTCCACTGCTTAAACTTCGTTTGGCTTTTGAGAAATTTTCAGATAAGAAAAGGAACCAAACAATGTATATATCAAGAATCTAAGAATTGTGTTTACATGTTCATCCAGTGACTATGATTTTAAGATTAACCTTAAATGACATAATCAAGTAGTCAGTTTCAGTAAAATTGACGAAGTTCCAGTTCTGTATTACTTTCTTCGGTTATCTCAACATCGACATGAATATTATTATACTTATTTTTTCAAATAGAGATGTAGGATACGATGAGGAGCGGCTTTCACTGATCCGGCGGAGAAGCAGAAGAATATTTCGAAGGAGAGTTCGACATTGAGGCAATGACAGAGCATGGTGGAGAATTTGCAGTTAGCTCGTCAGGAGCTCTCCGTCATCATAGATCTCATCAACACCGTGAGTCCCTCATTTTCAATCCAATGTAGCTTCATACTGTATTATAAATTTTATATACTTCAGAGGTAACCATTACGTTTCTGACAATGATTAGTTGAAGAAAGAATTCGGTGCTGTATATTGCAATAATCTGAAAAAAAAAAAAGGGTCCTTTTTCTTATAAAAAAACGTGTGAGGAATGCTGGAAACTTTGACCTGTTCCGCATTACATTCTTTTTCGGGGAAATTGGGAACCAGGATAGTGGTGAATGCTAATGATTATGATGATCACCTTAGTTGGTAGAGTGTGTTTGCAAATGGGAATTGTATAGTGATTGCTTCACGGAGTCTGTCAACCTTGACCTTTTCCATGCAAAATTTTAAAACTTTATGGGAGGGAACAAAGAAACCTTCCATCTGCAAGCCATCTCGCTAAACAATCCAGAGCATTAGAAAGCCACAGCCAAGGAAGGAATAGGTTGTGCAGTAAGATTATGATGTCAACAACCCCCTTCTGCAGGGAGGGAGGGATGGGAAACTGTGTGGCCATTCAACACATAGGTTCCATAAGTAACAAATCTAATGATATATCAGAAAGTAGTAATGCTTTTTCAAGATGAACGGAAGACCTAAATGGCCAATCTATATAATTGATCCCCACAAATTTTTCTATGACGGGGGAACCACCCCACGGCAAAGCCCTTAGTACTACCATAAACCTAAACCCCCAAAGACTAGCACAGCAACCCACCACCATGGCCTCCCACATAAATTACAGTTTGATCCTAGGGAGAATCGAACCTATGACATGGGGCTTGTGCACACAAGTTTGCCCTTACTACTTGGGCTACCCACGGGTGGGTAATTGATCCCCACATTTTGTTACCATTCACTCAATTAAATAAGGCCAAAGGGTGGAAGTCCTTGTTACAATGCATGTGATTCATAAAAAGCTGGCTCTAGTTACCTCAAGAGTCAAGAGCCACAATTCATTAAGTTTCCTGAAAATCTACCTTTATTATAAGTTTGCATATATTATGTCATTTCCACCTGGCACCTTCATAGAACAGCTTGTGGAGTTCCTATGGAGCCATCTACACAATCTTAAAAGAAAAGTGGATCCGGAAAGTTGTAGACTCAATTGTGTCTAAAACAGCCATTTTGCATTGTCTTTAGTTTGCCGTCCATTTTGATAGCAACTAAAAGAAGGTTATGATTTTAGATTTTCCACTTTGATCCTATCAATGTCGTGAAGTGGTATGTTTAAGATAACTTATGTAAGTGCTCGATTTTGATTTGGTTTTGCTCAATCTTATAGATGCATAAATGTTGCGAGTACTAATTCGAAAGGAATTTGTGAGACATGAACAATCTGGATTTATTTTGCATGTATAATTTGTCTTCAAATTAACATTTGCAGGTGGAAGTGAATGATGCTGTAACGCATGACCAGGCGAAAACCATTGCCCAATGAAACACTCTCTGACCTTTCTGTATCTGTAGCAACCAAGCTGCAATGCTTCTGCGTACTCTCTCTCACTCATTTACGTTGTAATTTTTATCCATATTCCTTATAATAGTCTGTGGCAAAGTTACACATGTCAGAGTTCACTTATCAAGAAAATAAAAAGTTTACATATGTCGGAGTTTCTAATAGTCATCCAATGAAAAGATTGCTAATGAACTTCTTTATCTTCTTCATATTGTTTTGGGTAATTGTTGAAAGTCTCTTTCTAGTTGTTGTTTGTTTCTGATACAGCATCTTGGTAAATATTTTAATCATTTTGCTAAAGCTTTGGAACAGCAACTTGCTCAGGAAGCAAGATTTTATGTTGCTTTTATTAGGTGAGTCTGTCTTGGTTACGCTATCAAACAAGTACATTACATTGCTTTAAAGCCTGCTTTACATGCTATAAAATACTGAAGTAATAACAATTATTCTTTGTTTAGCTTGCAGTTATAAGGTTACCCATAAAAAAGTATACTGTTGTAGACTTGATGTACATGAATTTGAAAGGCATTGAGACCCATCTCTCTCTCTCTCTCTCTCTTCACACTCTATTCACAAAATAAAGTATATTACCATATCATAGGGCCATGATGAAACATCTTTTCTCAACTTGCTCGTGTGTATAAATTTGGTAAAGAACTAAAGATGTATAAATATGGTTCGATCGGGAGACCAAGCTTAATGGAACATTACCTTTAGTAGAGCGGCTCAAGATTGGGAAGTTGACAATTTTCAGGATTTCTTTAGACTCATCTATTCTGTGAAACCGAATGGAATGAGAGCCGATTCTATTTGGTGGGACCCTACGAGTTAGTGTGTTTTCTCTATTCAATTTTTCTATAAAGCCCTAATGTCTCTATCGACTACTCACTTTCCTTGGCGGAAAATTTGGAGGAATAAAGCCCCCCAAAGCACTTTTCTTCACTTCGACAACCACCTTGGGTAAGATTCTGACACTAATAATTTGAAGAAGCATCGAGTTATTATCACAGATTATTGTTGCATGTGCAATAAATCTGAAGAGTCGGTGGATCACCTCTTGCTACTCTATGAGACAACTAGATACTTGTGGATCAAAGTTTTCAGCCGAGTGAATTGAACTGGGTAACGCCTGCCACAATGGTCGAGTTATTGGCTAGTTGGACATCTATTTGAGGTGCACCACCAATCAACTCAGTGTGGAAGATGGTTTCTATCTACATCATATGGTGCATTTGGCGAGAGCGCAACAAGCGAGTCTTTGAAGATAAAGAGCGGACACTAGAAGAGCTTCGATCTTTCTTTTTCCACATTTATTATTGTGGGCTATAGCTGTAGATTTCAATGGTCTTTATTTTCATGACTTTCTTGTAGCGTACGCTCCAACTACAACCTAGATAGGTCCGGTCTCTTGTATACCATTTTGTGTACTTGGATTTTGCCTATTCTATCAATACTACCGTTCTTACTTATCAAAAAATAATAAATTCAGATACAATGCATGGATTGAAGATTTTCCTGAAATTTTATGAAATCAATGAGAAACTTTTTTGGATGAGTTTTTTCTTTTCTTTGTTGTGGTTTTATGACAGTGGTGGGCCTATAGAAAATATGTTTGAGTAGAAAAATTATGTGTGTGTATATATATATTATTGGGAATTGTAAAAGTAGTGAGACCTATTGAAAATATGTTTGGGAAGAACATTTTTGTGTGATCTATTTTATTATTTTTTTTATATTTAGATTTTTGTGAGATTAGGTTTTTTTTTTCAATTTTTTCCCATAAGCTGGGGCAAATGATTGATTTTTTTAAGAGACAAAAAACTGTTTTGGTGTTTAAAAGAGTTAGGATTGAAAGAAAAAAAAACTTCTCAAAACTTTCTTGAGATTTTTTGCAACCAAACATTGGTTATCTTTTTAGTTTAGTTCTTCTACAGCATCCTCTACACATGTCCTGATAAAGCGGATGGATTGCAGCAAAACTGGAAAGTTAAAAGGCAGTGAGGAGCAGCTTCAGCTCCTGGAAGTGAAGGCTTCACAATCGATATGTTTGACAATTCACTTTATGATCCAGCAGATGTACTCCGTCCATAATCACTATCTAATGTTCATGTTGACCATGACTCAGCTGGCATGCTTTCAGTAAATTTACCTTCAAAGTCATGCCGCTCTCTCCAATCTAGTTTCCTTGGTCAACATTCGGGTGATACACCAACGGAAGCCTACAAAATTAAAACTTATTCCTCATTGGACTTTGGACCATCCCTAAAGAGAAGAGAGAATATGTAAGCGATGACGAGCATGTTAGAGAAACAAACTCACTCCTTCGTGAAGTTCATCAAGCAATCTTTGATAAGCAGGTATATTTTTTTCTCAACTGTGTTTTTTTTTTTTCAACTTTTATAATCCTTTGTGTTGTTGTTTACCCCTGGTTCATCTCCAGGTGTTTGATTTGGTCAATCGTGAAGCAATTAAGTGATTTTATGTGTTAATGTGACTGGTATAAGAGAAAATTATATGCAGTTGAGCATGGGTAAAGGAACCCCAGTATTTATATCACTTGCACCCTCTAGTCAAGGAGATCAAACAGTTGAAAGTTTAGGCTCTCAGAATTTAGAAAATGTAATTTTACTATTGGACTCATTCGATGGAGTGAAGTTACCAGAGGAAGAAGATGGTAGCCTTAGGAAAATGTGCAGGGTTTCCCAATCGTATTAGTTATGCAATATACCTGCAACAGATTTTCCATGAGCAAGTTTTTGCGAAGGACAGACCTGATTGCATGCATACCCGAGTATCTGGTTAGGGGGCAAAGGATTGGTCTGGTCTCTTGGGTCATTTCTCTGGCTCATAGAATCCTTTCCAACAAAGTTCTTATGGAGCTGGAAAAGGTGGTATAGTCATATTTCTGAACACACAATCTTCTCTTTTTTAACGTGTTTGGACATTCCAGTTGATATCTCATCCAACTTGGATTCTCCATGGACACTCTTCATAAAGGTTCCTCTGTCCAGTCTTCATGTGTGCTACCAAGCGCACTAAGGTGGTGGTAAATGATGATTACATCAACGTAGAAGGAGAAGGTTTTCCTAATTTTGTTAGCCTATTCAGAGGGAATTCAGAGAAAATCTCAACAATGAGCAGATACGGTTGTGAGGTTTTTTATTTTTTTTGTTCCTCTGGTAGAGTAGGTACAACACATTCTAGATTTTGAAACAGGGTGGCAAGCCAAGTTATTGGTTGGCTTCATAAGGAGGCTCTTTCAGTGGGAATAAAGGTGAACTGGGACTTCCTATGCCTATCCTTCAAGCTGGAGCAGGGCAAACAATTTGTTGGCGCATGTGGACCCAGAAGATAAACAAGGATGCATCTCCTGGTAGTTGGTTATAGAGGATGGTTGCACCGAGAAGTGAAAGCTTCGTATGGACATTTGTGATGGTGCATCAGAATATAGGAAGTTCTTAGGCCATTTGTCCCTGGATGTGGTATATTCAACACTGATGGACTCTGACTTGGTGTGCTTGTGCAGTGGAGGTGTTTTTCCCTTTCGACACTCAAAAATAGGATAAGCTCCTCCTTGTTGCATGTAATATCGGCTTTTTAACTGTTTTATCAATTTAGAAGCTGTTTCACTCCTTGATTTATCAACTTCTTATATCATATCAAAGATATCTAATTCCTTTCAAATATCATGCCCAGGTCGCTTTCATTTCAATTCACATCTTACAAGCACCAATAGGATGCTAAGTACAGGGGGTGCTGGAAAATGACTTCCAGATTAGAAACTTTCATGATAAGAAACTCCCAAGATAATGCAATTATGTGCACATGATTGTGTAAGATGGACTATGATAAAGCTGCTCGGATACCAATTAGTCTCTATTATTGCTTGGATAAACGTTAGAGATTATTATTCAATGATTGAAGAGGATGATAATTGAATAAGAGTTCCATTGATATTTATAAGGAAAATATTCTAGTTACAAATAGATTATATAAAAATAATTTCACAAATTTATATAGTACGATGTGATTTATTTGTAAAATTATTTTTATTATAAAATTATATCAGTTTATGAAATTATTTTGTATAATTTCCTTGTAGGTGTAATAATACTCATCAATCAAACGATTTGAGTTTAATGAAGCTTAATTCCTAGACAAGGAAACCTGATGCAACTTGAGCCAGAAGATATCAACAGCAAATTTGAGTGGTGAGCAAGCACGCACACACACCCCTCTAATCCACCAAATGCGTGCTTGCTTGCAGCTTGCTTAAGCACTATACACCATTGACGTTGCCTTAAGAAAAGATCAGGCAGGAGAAAAAAGTTGCCTTCAAACTTATAACAGCTCAGATGTCAAAGAAAGTAACTTGACTTCTCATTTCCTTCTAATCCAATTTCAACACGTGGAAAATAAAATATATATATATATATATATCTTTTTTTCCTTTGGACAAAAAAATAGAGGGTTCTTTTCAAGAAATTATTATGGAAGATTCTACTACTCCTACATTCTTTGCACGAAACGTATCGCTTGCAAATTCCCCTGCCTATCACGTCTTTATGGTTGAACGTTCTGTCACACAGATCCCTCTCGTCACCTTACAGGCATATACATACACACCACGCTCTGGACCCAATGACCGCTAGACCCTTTTTGGATTCTAGTTATTATTGTTCTTGTTTTCTTGTTACTACTACTTCTTCTATTCATTCAAGACTGGGATTGGAGAAACCGAAGTAATTGTGGCTTGGGAATCGAAGAGATTCTGATATCAGAATGTGGGTTCGGAGAATCGTAAGCATTTGTTTTGCCGTGGGATATCTGGCCGGGCCTCTAAACGGGTTTGTTTTGTGAAATTTTTGTTCTTGGTCTTTGATTCTTTGTATGGAATAAATTCCTGATAAGGGTTTCAAAAAAAAAATCGCGTTTTGAATTGGGTTTTGTTGTTAGGCGAGAGTATTTTTTATATTCCATTGCCTTTTCTGCTCCATTCGGTACGCGGTTTTGGGTTGATCGGAAATTGGTGATTGGAGGAACGTGTGGTTTACTGCACTTTGTCTCTTGTGCAATCAATCGCTGGAGATTATTGTAGGGATTTTCCGGTGATATTGATTGGGGATTAAGGTGGTGAAGTGATATAGATACTCTCTAGATTCTTTTTGGAACTGAATTTATTAGTGATTTTGGAACGGGAGAAACTTTGTAGACTGTCGTTTTACATGTGAGTTTGGTTGTTATCTTCTGATAGGTTCGTGGAGCATTCAATTCATCGGTGGATTTGGATATAGGAGAGGTTTTGTTGATTCCGGGAAGAGATTCTTGTGTTGCATGTTGTTTGTGTAGTTTTCCTTAGTGTGTCAATATGTCTGGGGGAACGCCGGTTGGGGGTGGATACATGAGGCAGAGGCACAGCCAGGGATATGCCTCAAGTGGTGATGACCTGGAGGATGATGCATGCTCGAGGTCCCGTCCTGCATCTCCTGCAAGTCCAAGAAACAGGAAGTGGATTGAGATTATGGAGAATTTTCTTTGGCTTGCTTCAGCAACTTTCATTATCTACTATGGCGATGGGCACTCCAATCTTATATATCTCTTGTGGCATGATGGCAGAATTAGAAGGTAAACAATTCGCCTGTTCCCAAATTTGAATCCCTATTAATTTTTTTTAGTAGTTTGTGTAATCATTACCTTTTGATATATTTTTATTTTTTTCAAACTTATGCATTTGGATAGAACCAAAGTTTATAATTTTTATGAGGTGTGTCGTTTCTCTTAGATTTCAAATTATTTCAGAAATACATGGAGCACGCATTGTGTTGTGTCAAAGTATGCAGTTGCACGGAAAACACTTGAAATACAGGTTGTTGGCTGGCCATAACATATAGAGATGTCAACATGAGACTATATGGTTGCGAGTATGGTTTTTGTGTCATTTCTCTTAGCTTCCATATTCATTTGATGCCCAATTGACCAATTCTTATGCCAGGGCAACGAGTTATGGATTTTTATTTCCTAATTAAAATACCCTATGGATTTTTTATTTGGGTGAAGCTGAGAGTGGAGTAGACAGCATGCAGCATGCATATATGAAAGTCTTCTCTATGTTGTTGTTGGCTTATCACATCTATATCTAAATTATACATGTTCATTATAATCGATTGAATTTTGAGGTCTACTTTATATCAGCAGTATTTTCTATCCTATATCTTGTGAGAAGAAATAACAAATTAAATGATAAAACACGATAGAATTAGGTATTAAAAAATCAGAACACAAATACGGTTTCACTTAGAATGGATTATGATATTACTTGGTTTTGTAATTTAGGCCTAGTTTGCTTTCAAAACACACCCAATCTCATCTCATTTTATCTCATCTAATCATTATACATTTTTCAAATTCCAATACAAAATAATATAAATAATTTAATTTTTTCAAATCCCAATACAAAAATCATATTAAAAAAATATATTATAACAATATTTTATTTAACTTTTCACTTTAATCTCAATTTATCTCATCTGATTTCAATCTCATCTCTAAAAACAAACCAGGCCTAATCTTTGTATAGTTGCAGTATTACAATAACCGAGGTATATAGCTCTAGACAAGTGCTTCCCAATTGTACGGTATTATTTAATAGCTTATTCAACGTAGAACTTTGCATGCAATTAAATAAATTCAAGTTGTTGTGAAGTTATGTTTGTTGTGCTGATTAATTAATTGTGATGTTAGAATTGGTTTTTTTTTTATTGGCATCGGGTGTCCGGAACAGCATCCCGACTAATTTCAGGGGTGCACAAGCCCTTGGGAAGAAGTTTCCCACAAGTGCACTTCAGTTAATTTAAGGAAAAAACCTCTCAGTCCTATGGCCCCTATAGATTGTTTGCACCTAAGGGTATTTGAACCTTAGACCTAGGGGAAGCATACCCCTAAGTCTAAGGCCTTTGCTACTTGAGCCAATCCCTAGGTTGTGATGTTAGTATTATACCTGGAGCTTATAAAAAAAAAAGTTGACTAACCTCGAGGATTATTGAGGTGTGAAGAGTTGTACTAATTAGTCAATTCATATGGTTGATTATGCCTAGTGACTTGTACAAAACAAATGCCTAACCTCTGGGGTTATTAAAGCCTCCGCTGTGAAGTTTAAAAAATGAGGCACTTTGGGTTCATGCTTGTGATTTATTGCTAAAGTTTGTAATTCATGCAGCATAAAAAATTATGGATACTCTGGGACTTGAAAATTGTGAAGCACGTGCAATTCATATAGTGGTTCTATTAACCAAACCATGTTCATACTAGCATCTCACTACCCCTATTAATCTGAGTGATTTTTCTTTATTATTAGTTCTTTTTTAGAATAAATGGTGAGCTCCTGAGGCTTTAGACCTCTAGGGATGGGAGCTTAGACATTTTATACATTTTTACTGGATTGATGTTGTGTGTTACTGGATTGAGGTTGTGTGTGAGTAGGTGTTGTGGGGGCTTCATCTATGTTTGAAAGGAGAACTGCAATAGGCTATAAGGCCTATTGGTGAAATAGTATCATTCATTTGATACAAAATAATTTATAATATTTTATTTCCCTTGCAGATTGCCTTTGTACCTTGGGATGGTGGGTGTTGGTTTGAATATTGTCATCTTCTTTTATTCTAGCATGTCAGCTTGGGGTGTCAGGAGGTTGGACGAGAAATGGGAACTGAATAGTATATCTGCTTTGCCATTCGTTACTCTTCTTGGGCTAGTCTCCTTTTGCTTGTAAGAGGAACCATCATGCTTAATCTATTTGAACTTATCAAGTGTTGTGCTTGAAAGTACTCCTGTATTACTGAGCTTTTCTCTTGCAGGTTCTCTTTCGCGTTATGGCCAATATGGAGTTTCCTCACACTTCCCCTGCTGGTATTTTAACATGCTTTTGGTTTGGTCATCGCTTGTCATCCAATATTTTATGTGTAGTAACTATCTTATTTCTCCACATTTATGCAGTTCACACTGTTTATGGCTTCCATGGTTATATTCCCCTACATTTCGACTGGGACATTCCAGCCACAATATGATATGTTCCGTACAGATTAATCCTCTCAGGATGCGAGTGAGAAACAACACTGACTTAGATGAAGAGTTGCTAACTCGGACATTTGGTGGTTGGTAGCAGGGCCTATAGAATGAAGTTTTGCCTCCATTACATGATGCATCCCTTGCCTTATTTGGCCGCATTGGTGCTATTGATGATCTAATTGATTGATTTTTAATCAGTCGGCTTACATGTCAACCTGACCTTGAAGATTGGTACACGTTGCTGGTACAGTGTCATTTCAATTTACATTGTACGCCCAGAAAACTCTTATTGAAATGAAATTAGTACTCGGTTACATCTTTGGCATATGGCTGTTTTTTTGTCCCCATCGGTTTTTCGAAATCATATTTGGAATACAAGGTGGTGTCATTTTTTTATGAAATTGATTTTCACCTTTTGTTGATAAGCTGTTGACTTGTTTTGAGGACAAAAGATTCAATATATTGTGGTAAATGTCTAGTGACATAACCTTTTGTTTTCCTGATCTGACGACAGTAAGGTGCATTGGTTGGCGAAACAGGGTGCTAGAAAGCTATTCTTTTGCTTAATGTTTCATTTTCAGGAGAATGAATGGCTATTACATGGAATAACCATTACTCACAAGGAATAGCTATTCCTCTAAAAAGAATGGGAGGAATAGATATTCCTTGGGTGGCCAGTCGCCAATTTTGATGGCTAGCCACTCATCACAGGGGTGTAGTTTGACTGATAGTTTGAGGTAAAATCAACTGATTTTAAGAAAGACGAGTTGTTGTTTGGGGTGCAAAATGAAATAACTTTTCTAAATTATATAAGGTGTAGCTCATATATCAATACTTGTCTTGTTATTTTGAGATGTTGTGAACTGAACTTTTATTAAGTATCTATTAAGCATGCATTTGAAATTTATAAAATGAAAAAAAAAAAAAAAACTTTTTTAAATGAATACCGTATAAGATGTGAGTATAAATTGGGTACGATGTAAAAACATAAAAGGTGGCCATGTCCAACCTAGCATGGCAAACAAGGAAGTCATTTAGACAAGTACTAGCTCCATATATTTACATTGACCTTCTGATCATAAAGAGCACTGCACAATGTCATTCATCGGAGTGAATATGGGTTTTTTATGGGTATCAGTAGCCTCTTGCAATAGCCCCATGAATTCAAAGAAATTGTCTTTTCTTATAAATTCAAAAGGTACTCTATAGTTTTATTGGTAGGCGTCATTTGTAGAAGAATGACATGGTAAAAAGTAAAGCACCTAGGTGAGAAATAATTTGAAAAAGAAAATATTGTGCATCAAAAGAACTGTCGTGTAAGAATAGCTAACGACTAGAAAGTACTTTAATATTTGAATTTAAGGAGAAAATGTACAAATCTAGAGTAACATTATGAGAGGTTTCGGATCTTTCTGAGAAAAATGGAGCATATAATTGGTGCAACTACTTTATCATGTATGAATACTATGCCATCTAGTTCATCCTCTCTCACAGAAACCTTAATGAGCTTAAACCATTGTTGAAAAGATTTCTTTTTGCTTTAAGAAAGGTAAGGTTGTTTAAGTAATGATCTGGAACTATAAACAAGAATGATAGGGTCAAAAATGGGTAAGAAAATTAAACGTGAATGTCCCTTTAAATGAATATCAAGTTCCTAAATAGCATAAATTCATATGTTATATTCTTCATATGCTTCCTAATATGGTTCATGCTAGTTGCCTGGTGAGTCAAAACGAGAGAGGTGAAATTCACACGAGTTCAACAATAAAAAGTTTTAAGATAGTTAGATAATGATAATTTTTAATGATTATTGATCTAATATCGAGCATCATATTAGGTCCAAAAATGTATATACTAATAATCCTGATTTTAAGCCAATATGAAGAGTTATATTTTTTTAATATCCAGTGATTTAAAAGAAAAATAAACAATTTTCAAGTGAAAATAAATGCATCTCCCATTCGACAAGTTTGGTCATGACTAATAACCTTAGAACTTGATAACATTTACCCACCCTCCCACCATAGATGACTAAGGATCGAGTCTCATTAATTCTGGATATGAAATCTTAGAAAGTCAACCATGAATACCATTGCTGTCTCAACAGCATTTCTCTAGTGTCTTCTTTGGAACAGTAAAAGATGACCTTAAGAAAGACATGAAGCAAAAGTTAAACAAGAATCTCTGTTTCCCTCTCTCTCTCTCTCTCTCTCTCTCTCTCTCTCTCTCTCTCTCTCTCTCTCTCTCTCTCTAGCATATATATGTATTAAACATAAAAACATGGAGTTGTTAGTGATATCATCATGTAGAAGAAATATTTCATGGAAGATTTGCATTACACAACCATAATCTTCTCTCAAGTACACTCTTTTGACCATTGCTATGATTTCAAAGTAAGCACATTGCGACTGCCCTGCAATCTTCTGCTTTCTGAGATTTTATCCCACCTATATCTATATATATACACACACTATACATATATATATGTACACACACACACACACACACACATATATATCTGTAATATAAGGTTGCTGCTAGTACTTTTATTGTTCATGTGTTTTTACCAATGTAAGTGTGTGCATGAGAAAGTTAATGTGAACCCCACTACAATGACTTTCTTAATCTTCCCAAGGACCCAACCATGCCTTGTCTCCCAAGTTGAGAAGGACATCTTTCAACATCCTCCCCCTCCAAAAAGGAAAAGTACCCTAATCATTCTAATCTCAGTGCTCCGAATAATTTGTGAGTTTTCATGAAATTATTGCAAACACACTGAATTTCTGATGGCAGAGACTGTTTGAGATGATGAGGCACCGAAAAAGATGCTTTCTTTTAACAAGATATATGGAATATGCAGAGAATAAAGTGATCATGACTATATATATAGGTGAGCTAGCTCCAAATTTGAACGGACTTGTTTATCGCAAAACTCTTGTTTTGTTTAATGCAGCAGTGAATGAATGGCAGCAAAAAGATTGATGACTTTTAAGGCAAACTATAACATTGAATCTAGGCAGCTTTTTGAAATGTGCACGTGGCCTTGCGTGAGCTACTGTTGTTAAATTTCTAAATCTCGAGTAAGTTAAGCTGTAATCGACAAAATTAATCAACAACCATACATGATCAATCAATTCAATAATATAATATAATATATAATATATATTGGCAACAGAAAGCCCTCGTTTTCTGCAGTGAATTTGCTTCAGAATAAGTGTTGAAAACAGCTTCTTTTGCATGGTAATATGATAAGAGTTATGCAAAGCGGGTCAAGCAGTTCAGGTAAACTTTTAAGTATTTTAAGATAATGTTGTCAATAATAAATTGGTAATTAATCACATAAAAGTATTCTACCATCTGCAGATCTGCCTAAAACTTTTGTAGTTCGTGGAGAAAAAAGCTGCAAAACAACTTAGTGGGTCCACTTCAATTACTTCATATGAATTTGCTTGCTTGTTTGGATGTTTTGAATTGTTTTTCAGAAAGGGAAGTAAAGAAAATGTGTGAACATATGATACTGATGGTTAAAGATCATATAATAATCAGACAAAAGAGCTGAGACAGATGGTTAGCAGTACTCAGTTGGGGTGACTTTTGGTGTGGAAGATTTAGCAGGAAGAATGGAATTCATAGGCATAAAGGGGGAAGCCCACATCTTTAAAAAACATTATTATTAAAATTATTATTATTTGGTGGGAGCCACTCATGAAAATTTCACACTAGGAAGAACACAAATGGACAGACATGGAAGTGCTGTTTGAAAGAGGAGCACATTCTAGACCTGATGAAAATTCTTCCCTCTTCTAGACGTCGATTCAATTGGAGCCCCTAATTTTTCTTTATTCTTTCTTATTTTCAAACCACGATGTTAAACTTTATGCCAAACCCAAATATACTCAGGTACAGAGATATATTGACAAACTTTCCTGATTAGGAGTGATGATTATTAAATTTAAGTTAGGAGGTATCGATGTCATGGTGTCATCCCATTATACAGAGCATCATAAGTGGCTCAAAATCCAGACAACCAAAATCAACTTGTAAAAAACAATATCAACTTGTCTTCTGATGTTCCTTTGCCCCATTTGAAATATAAACAAATTGCAATAAAAAGCATCTTTGGTAACAAAAATAATTTTGAAATTAGAAACCATAGCTGACTGGTTAGTGCAGGCTGGAATCGAGAAAGACCAAACCTTTTACAGGATCTGGGTCTCAAAAGGCAGATTCATCTATTAACTCAGGCTGATTTAGGGCTAAAATTATAAATTTCAAGTTCCGAGCATAATCTCTCATCAATTCCCATGATCCCATCCCTTCCACCAAACAACAATGGAAAAATACAGTAATAAAGTACAGAATATATATTAAAGGGAAAGTATTCTTGGGTGATCATGATCTAATCACACCAGTCTTCTTTCACTAACAAGAGATCTTATTGCCCATGGCCCATCCTGATTCATCAGAAAAAAAAAAAAAAAAAAGAGAGAGGATGTGATCATGTGAGGGTCCAATGCTTATAGTTACCAAAATACCCTTTGTGGAGTAGGAACTACGATGTGTAAGACTTGGTGGGTCAACACATACAATATATATATATATAATATTTTACAAAATAACCATTTGGTGTGGAGTTGTAGACCCATCATTTCATGTTTTCTTAATTGTTTTTGTCTACGCAACGTTTTATATAACAGAAAAATAAAAACAAAATTAGAAAAATAAAATGCCTCACCCTCCATGTTTAAGAGTTTTGAGTTTTGACTCTCTCTCTCTCTCTCACACACAAAGCCTCAAACAAGAGCTATCATCCAATTTTGTGATAAAGTGTGAATTTTGTCTTTAATTTTTCTCTCGAAAATTAACCACCCAAATGTCATCATTCAAAGTCCCCTCTTTCTCTCTTCCTTTAATGGCATAGGTTTGCTTTTCTCTCTCTCTCTCTGTCTCTCTCTTCTTGAACACACTCTTCTGCTTGGTAGGTTGTGCCGTTGAAGTGATGGGCCCTAAACTCCACTGAAGATTTTAATGGTGCGAGGGGTCTCTATCCATCTTTCAGTGCTCTCTTTGCCGCTATTTTCCCGCTGTCTCGCATTTGGGTTTCTTTGGGTTTTCTCAAGATATGATCTTGGGTTCTCCGATTTCTCAGTCTGACGAGCATGGGAGCTGACTTTCTGAGGTTCCGGCACATGGTTTTTTTATTTTAGACATGGGTTTGGGAGATAATGCGGTAATGAACTTATGTTAGTGTTTTGGTCAACTTCGGTTGATTATGATTAATGGTTTTTGCTTCTTTAACACGTTCAGTTTCTGATCCTTGAGACTAGTTTTCAGCTTCCCGTGAGTTTTCATGAGATGGGCGTTTGATTCTGGATGTCGATTTTGGAAGATTACGAGAAGAATTTTGTAAATAATCAGAGTGATTTCATGTTTATGTTTTGAAGGTGGATTTTGGTCCTGGTTTGCAGCAAAAGTTAGGTTTTTTTAGACGAGTTATGCGTTTGTTACATCTGTGTTTCGGATGGGAAATGGTGATTGAGAGATAGGCACTTGATTTTGGAGGTGGGGTTTGATAAATCTGGTGTTGGCAAGTCCTTGAACGACGAGAAATGGACAGAGTGATTCAGCCTCCTCTGGTAAATTTTTAATTTATTACCAACCTTTACTGCTTATTTCTGCTCTATTTTACATCAATTTTTTTCTTTTCTTTCTGGTGGAATTGAATGGTGACTTGGGCTATGCTTTCTTTCTTTCGTACTCGTTGAAATTGCTTTTGTCTTGTGATTGTGTATAAGTTTGCGTTTCTTAGTTGTTCCTATTGTTGGATTTTGTTCCAACTCAAGGATATGATTGCTGAGGTGCTTAGTGGAGCTGTAATAAATAGAATACTCTGAGCTGCTTTATAGAAATTAGAAATGCACTCTTTTTTTACGAGTGGAACTTGTTGCACAATATCTGTGTCTATGTTCGGTCTGTTATCCGTGGATCCCTGGCTGAAATCTCCCCAAAAGAGTTGGATAAGCATGCCTTGTTATATGATTGTTCTGTCATGTGATCCAAATTGGTTCTTTGGAAAAGAAAATTGACATAATTGGTATAATAGATTGATTCTAAACTCAATGAGATTCCTTACCACTCCATTGTTGCTTTGCCAGGACATAAAAAGTAAAGAAAGCTTCTTGTCCAGTATTTCTTTCATTGGCAGATACTAGAGATTCTAAGTTGAAAACTCAGGCAAAAGGGTAAAACAAAATGATCAATGGAGTCCTTTAGCTCCAGTTAGGGGCCTTTAAGGCATTAAAAGCAAGGACCTGGTAGGAACAAGTGCATTTCACTGACATCTTTGCTAAGTTCAGGGTCAATACGCTATTAAAATTCTTTTCATGCTTCTCCATTTTGTGGGGGGCGAATGACTATCCATTTCAATCAATGAGGTATCTAGCAACTTAGTCCTTTTTAACTTTTGAGGCTTGAGTATCTTACTTTTTGACAGCGGTTGCCTTGTTAAAGTCCTTTTTAGATTAGTTTTAAAATTTTCCCCTTTTCAATTTAGGAGGGGAAAAAAAAGCCTCAACTGAAAATGTCTTTTAAGTGATTAACGCTCAAGTGATAAAGGTCTTAGTCTTGGTGGTATGTTCTCTCTAGGGCTAAAGTTCGAATCCTTTTGGGTGCAAACAATTTTTAGGGACCATCGGACTGAGGGAAAATTCTCCTTGAATTACCTGACATGCATTTGGGGAAAACTCCTTGGCAAAATTAGTCAAGACTTTGTTCTTAGACACCCGGTGCCAATAATAAATATATATATATAGTACTAGTCTTTTGATCTTTTTACTACGGTGAGTCAAGTAGGAGAGTAGGAGCTTGCTGACATTATTTGATCACCATTTTTATCAGTAAACATTTGGGGAAAACTCCTTGCCGGAATTAGTCGAGACTTTTTTCTTAGACACCTAGTGCCAATAAATAAATATATATATATATATAGTGCTAGTCTTTTTTCGTTTTACTACGGTGAGGCAACTAGGACAGTAGGAGCTTGCTGACATTATTTGATCACCTTTTTTATCAGTAACAACGTGACAGACTCATGCATCAGGCTTACGTGGTCTACTTTGATGTGGACAGCAAGATAATGCATAATGTTGAGTTCCTAAATTGCTGGAATGGACTAGCCCACAATAATTTACTTATTGTACGCATGGACCTTTGCAGGTGGATACAACTGCATGTCTATGTAGGGTAGATGCAGGCCTCAAAACTGTTGCAGGCGCAAAAAGATTTGTTCCTGGCGCGAAGCTCTGTCTTCAGCCTGACATTAAACCATCAATTCATCCTACAAGGAACAAGCCATCTCGTGGTGACAGGAGCCGGAACCAATCCCCTCTGCTTCCAGGACTCCCCGATGATCTTGCCATTGCTTGCCTAATCCGGGTCCCCAGGGTTGAGCATCGGAAACTCCGGCTGGTCTGCAAAAAATGGTATCGTCTTTTGGCTGGAAACTTCTTTTACTCGCTCCGCAAGGGCGTAGGAATTGCAGAAGAATGGGTATATGTCATTAAAAGGGACAGAGATGGGAAAATATCATGGCATGCCTTTGATCCTATATACCAGCTTTGGCAGCCTCTGCCTCCTGTCCCAAAGGAATATTCTGAAGCCCTTGGGTTTGGTTGTGCTGTCCTTAGTGGGTGTCACCTCTATTTGTTTGGTGGTAAAGACCCACTAAAGGGATCAATGAGGCGTGTCATTTTTTATAGTGCCAGGACTAATAAATGGCACCGTGCCCCCGACATGCTTCGTCGGCGACATTTTTTTGGCTCATGTGTCATAAACAATTGCTTGTATGTAGCTGGTGGAGAGAACGAGGGTGTGCACCGGTCCTTGAGATCAGCCGAAGTCTATGATCCTAATAAGAATCGATGGTCCTTTATAGCAGACATGAGCACTGCAATGGTTCCCTTTATTGGGGTTGTCTATGAGGGCAAGTGGTACTTGAAGGGGCTTGGGTCTCATCGGCAGGTTCTAAGTGAGGCCTACCAACCAGAGACTGACAGCTGGTACCCTGTTTATGATGGAATGGTCACAGGTTGGAGAAACCCTAGTACTTCCCTTAACGGGCAACTTTACGCTTTGGAATGCAAGGATGGCTGCAAACTTAGGGTTTATGATGAAGCAGCTGATTCCTGGAGTAAGCATATTGACAGTAAAATGCACTTGGGGAATTCTAGGGCTTTGGAGGCAGCTGCTCTTCTACCCCTTAACGGGAAACTGTGTATCATCAGAAACAATATGAGCATTTCTCTAGTGGACGTTTCAAAATCTGAAGATGAAAGGGGACCTACTGCTGAACATTTGTGGGAAACAATAGCGGGAAAGGGGCAGTTCAAGACTTTGGTCTCAAATCTCTTGTCCAGCCTTGCCGGCAGGAACCGCCTGAAAAGTCACATTGTTCATTGCCAGGTTCTTCAAGCTTAAAGGCAGTTGCATCTCAAAACTAAAAGGTGGCTCCTAAATATCTTTAGACCCTCTGTATCTGATGGGCTACAACATGGATGAAAAGATAGATTCACATCAATCTGTTGTAGGTCATATTGAAAGTAGAAATCACGTTTACCATGAGGGTGATGGATGGGGATGTTTGTTCTGCTAGACTTTTTGTGTTACATATATATTATTATTATTATTATATATATATATATAATACACAGTTTTTACATGTCAAAATTGATTACGTATTTGACAGCTAATTTCAATGTCTGTGTGCTGTGCCGCATCAATAGTCAAAAAAAAAATATACACCATCAGTGTAAAGAACGTTTACGAACTCAAACTCGTGTTTATCTGTTTAGGCACTGTCCATAATTTGGGTACAAGAATTTCTATGCAAAGGAGAGAATATAAATTGTGTATAACTGAAAACAATAGGTTTCAGAATAACAACAGAATATCATATTTTTCCCTAAACTGCAATATTTTCCTCTCATAAATGGCTACAAAGAATATTTTACAAGAATATCTATCTAGAGGAATCAAGGCCTCTTCCTAGAACACCGTATGGCAAATTTCTAAAATGCAGATACTGGTAGTAAGTACAACGTAAAATGACAATAACTACCCAGACACAGATCCGAAGAGGTAAGATCGTGCCAGCAAGCAACATTTTTCCTTCTGCCTTTTGTATTCTTTGTATCGGAGGAAGAAGTAACCGAGATAATCAAAATCAATAGGGGACATCTTTGCCTACGAAGAACAGACATATATAGTAAGTGTAAGATACAAAAACAAGAGGCAAGCAAGTTTTCGCAAGCAAAGCAGGAGGAATAACCGAATAAATATACCTGGATTAGTGCCCACAACGCCCAATACAAGTGCGAAGCTAACATATACGTATTTGACTCGATATACAGAGCTTCAAGATCTTTGTCAGATACCTGTCGTTAAAATGATCATTATCACTGAAGGGAAAAAAAAGTTTAACTGTGAAGAATGAAGATTTTCTAATGTACATCTCATATAAAATTGTGACCCCTTATAGGGCTTTATTCTAGAATAATAAACCATTTTATAAACAAAAACAAATACACACACATGCAAACAAAAAAGGTACATAGGAAATATTAACACTTTCAAATTGCGGACAAGATCCTCATTACAGATAATCTAAGGAAACATTGGATAGTTGTGATGGATTGGTGTTGTATGTGTAAGAAGTATGGAAAATTTGTAGATCATTTGCTACTTCACTGCAAGGTGGCCAAGATCATGTGGGATGATGTTTTCTTGAGGATCGGATTATCATGGTTCATGCCTCTTACATTGGTGGACTTATTTGCAAGCTGGCAAGCATTCAGGATAACTCACAGGTGGCAGCTATTTGGCGCATGCTTCCTATTTGTATTGGTGTATCTGAAGGAAGAGAAATGGAACAAGCTTCGAAGATCACAAGAGAATGACGGATGAACTAAAACTTTTCTTCTATAAGTCATTGCTTTAATGGGCGGGAACCATAGTTTGTAACGGACTCAACGTCCATGAGTTTCTCCTTTATAAATCCTAACTAGGTATTTCTCATGTATACCATCTGTTTCCTGGGCTTAGCCTATTTCTATTACTAATATTTCTATGATTACCTTTAAAAAAACACACATTTTCAAATTGCAAACATAACACAATCCTTGAATACCTTATGTGGTTTGTCAGGTTGTAAATAATTCCTGAAGAAATTATATTGTTCATCCTTACGAGGGTATCTGCAAATGAAACCACTCCTCCCACATTTCAGAAATAGTATCCTCATTGGATCATCATAATAAACGAGAGAGAAGTTGAAGAAAATAAAAACATACAAGCTGTAGTCACAGTCATAGCCTGCATGCTCATTGAAGTGATTTCCAATGTCAAAGCCTCTATAATTGTATGATCCATATTCGAAATCGATGAAGTATAGTTTCTCTGAACATTTACCAAACAAAAAACAAGGTTAAAGGACAAAAAAAGGCAAAAAATAACATATCAGCAAAGCGAGAGCTCACTCTATTTCAGTAGTCTTTTGTGTTTATCTTCTGATGCTGGATACTATATTACTTAATTTTTTTATGACGAGGAATCCCAGAGATTGAGCAAACGCAACTCTTTTATCCAGTAAACCCCGGAGACATGTAAAGTATCCCCATCATACGGCTTAGATAAATCATCCATTTTCCACTGATGGGATGTGGCCCTTAGAAATTGTTTACATCCAAGGTTTGAAGTTTGAACCTTGAACCTAGAGAGTAATACCACCAAGACTAAGGCTCTTACCACTTGAGCCAATTCCTAGGGGCTCCATTTTATTTATTAAAAAAAAATATGTGGACACCATTTTAGGGATCCAAATCACATTTCCCTCTTGTTGCAGTCCATACCAGACCTCGCACAAATCATGATATTGGCAGCTGCCAAAAGCATGTAAATGTTCTCACTAATCAACGTCAGGAAATAGTGTTGAAGCAACTCATCAGATGGATCATCAGAATTCTTTACATCAATACAAAGATAGACCCCATTATCTAACCATGGTATCGAAAAAGTATCATTCGCTACAATTGTATTTGATTGGCATCACCGCATCAGCAAAGCCTAATCTGCAATACAGTGCACCTGAATATCTCATGATATACCATTCTACTCCACCAATTAGGGACCCACCAAATCAAGAGATAGAATCACTTTTTAAAAGTTCTTAGCATATGAAACTCTGACTATGGGATAAGCACAAGTAGAAAGAAATAACCTAAAAGAGAGATCCAAAATGTGTATATTAACTTTCTATTCAAAGGTTCATGGAAAAAGATTATTGGAGATCGGGGGAGGGTTGTTTGTTTGTCTTTACAAGCAATAATTCTCACACAAGAGAGAGAGAGAGAGAGAGAGAGAGAGAGATGTATAATAAAAGAGAAGTGCTAAATCTATAAAGAGAAGTACAAAATGAGAGTTTACAACTTGATGTAACTTGATATAATACATTAGATCTGCTTTATAATATGACGTACCACATCAACCCAAATCAGTTTGTAGCAATTTTTTAAATAAATTGGCAGACATCTTAATTAGAGATCTACAAATATAACAATAACAGAAATAGATCATACTTAAGCGAAAAAGCCTAGCAGACAATCAAACTTTAGAAGTCAACAAAAGAGGAATACAAGAATTTAAACTAAAAAGGATGGGTCACACATACCTTCTTCATCATTAACCATTATATTTCCTGAAAGCAAGTCATTGTGAGCAAAAACCACAGGAGCATTGAGATGGCCTGTCAATTCCTGTTCCATTATCAGAAGACATCCGTAAAGAGGAATACAGTTCTTTTCATCCAAATAAACATGAATAGCCTTTATTGATAACAATTAGCTCCATTTCTCAAAGTCTCTCCCACCAAGAACTATTTTATGGTGAAAAATTAAACCGACAAAATTCCGTAGCACTACAAGCATAGGGCACATACTGCAAGTCCCAATTATGCTTCTGGATACCCATATACCCCTTGCTCATTCTCATATTATAGCTCCATCTGGATATGATTTTGCTAAGATCCTCTAGGAAGGCATTCAGATTAATTTGGTATAAGATGATAGAGACCAATTATGGCCTGCCTTTGAGGAAACTTTTTCTGCTCCTATCTATCTCTAAAGCATAAATGCCAAGCTTCTCAAAAGGTTATATCTTGTCATTGAGTTGGCAGGATCAGAAAAATATGGGAGGTACTGAAACCTCTATGAAGGTAGGTATAGAAGATTGATAACTTCAAAATTCCAAGAAGATTTCAAACTAGAGCAAAAAACAAAATATATATATATATAACAAATACTACCTTGAGACCAACAATTTGATCATGTACTTCCTTGAACGAAATCGTCTCATACATCCGCTGCTTCTCTTTATCATCAAATTCAAGAGCAGATGCTGCAATAGAAGATGGTAAGTTGAATATCAAAATATAAACCAGAAACTATAGAAAGACACACAGGCTTGGATGTGACAAACGGAGCACTATACATTGCCCATGAGGCATAGCTAGTCATCCATCAAGGGAAGATAGAACACCTTTGTCAAAGAACCTGGAGATGTCATTCCATAGCTGAGGTTCTTTGGGGCCTGGAATTTCCACTTCATGAAACTGGCGTAGTTGCTTGGCAATCTCAGCAGCTAGCTTTGGCTTTTTCATGTCTGCAAGGCAAATTGTATGTGTGTATCTTTTTAGAGTATATGGATATACTTATCTCTGTGTCTGTGTGTGTGCATATGCATGTATCTTTCAATATTTCTTTATGTGCATTGCAAGGTTGCAGGTCAAATCCAATAGAAACATAGACAAATGAATATCAAAATATGTGTATGCATCTATTAGTTCAATGCTAACAACTCTCAGCTACCATTTAATTCCACGCCTACAGAAGATTGTTTTGGAGATGAGAATGCATAAATATTGGCTTATTGTAAACAGGAAAATTTTGGGGGAAAAAAAAAGTTATTACATTAATAGAAAGTTTATTTCTTTTCTCCAAGTGCCCTGAGAAGGAGAAAAAAGGGGGAGCAGGGGGGTTCATCATAGTCTTGTCACTTTGGATTTCAAATTCAATCATATAACAATGGGCCCTCAACCCTCATTAGATTGTTTATGATTGCCCTTGCATTGAATGACGAGAAATTTAAGTGAAACTATAGAAATCTAATTTCATTTTTGAGATTATAGCTACTTCAGAAGTCCTTAGTACATGGGATGAAGTTCATAAATTAGAATAAGCCCATACTAGTTCTTCCCTGGCATACAACTTTCTAATTTTACCTGCTGGAGTAAGTGTGCGTGCATTGATAAAAGACTGCACCATTCCATTTCCAAAAACTCCAAGCAACTTGGCACCAAATCCAGCAGCTGAAAGGTATTTGATAGCCTAAACACAATACATGGAGATCACTTACAAAGCGAAGCTTCAACAGAAAGTCATAAACTATATACAAAAAAAAAAGGCAGATGAAATTAAATATGGAGGAGCATCTTTCAGTAATGTCATAACATCAAAAGATGACACCCTATCATCAGTTAAACAACTACTGCCTTTCTATCCAGCTGTCCGTTCTATATGGGCTCTATTTTTTTAATCAATAAGGATTTTTATATATAGATATTAGAAAGGATTACGTATATGAACTCCCAAAACAACGAGGACATTCAAGATAATCAATTCTCGTCAACAAAGAAGCAGAACTCAACTTGCCAACTGTGTTAATTTCATCTTAATGAACGACCTTCAACCCTTCAAACCAATATCATATTGGTAGGCATTGGATCTCCGTACAGCAGAGCATTTACATTGCACTTAAAGCCTGATATCTAGCGTATATAAAAGCATAGGAACATAAATAACCAGCAAACTGTTTAAGATGAAATGAAATCTAGAAATTATTCAGTTCTCGATACAGAATCATTTCCAAGAAGCATAGCAGAAATGTAAATCACCAATATAATGGAAAGTAATCTGGCTCAGACAAGTGACGCAAGAACTATTTGGTCAGCACACAGTGATTCTAGTATTTCTACAATGATTGCCCATTACTATCCAAAAGCTCAAGGAATCACCTGCAATTCCCGTTCGCGATTGATAACGTACTCAGTGTTAGGCCCATACAATCTTACTGTCACCGGTTCCTCGTTCCCAGTTTCTTCCTTGACGGTAACCTTCAGCACTACACGAATCAATGATCAATTTTTCCGTTCAAAGAGTATCAAAGACAAATGCGGTAACAAAGCAACATAATATACCTAATTCCATTATCTTTCAAGTCAAATACTCACATTGATTGGTGATGCCACCGGATACAGTCTCCACTGAAAAAAGAGAATCGTCCAATTTCGACCATTTATTGAACAGATCCTTGCACAAATCTCTGCAAGCAGAAGGGAGCGAACCCGATCAAAATTTTCGGAACAAGCAAGACGGAGAGTGCACAAAGAGAACCAGAAGTAAAATAAGATTCAATTTCGCCTTCATATGGTTTTCTCTTTTCCGTAACATCAAATACATACAAAAGCGAGAACAACTTGTTGCAGTAGCTCAAAATAAGATCAGAAGCTATAAAATTCTCTTGTTTTTCCACGGTTTCTCAGCTACCAGCCGGAAAACGGAAGTCAGAGCAAAGAAAAGAAAAGAAAAACAACAAAGAGTGAAGCTAATAATTCTAATTCGAATAATCCATAGAAATGCGTATGAGATGAAGAGGTAGAAGCTCGACGAACATGAGGCGAGGCTTCATGTCAGGGAGAGAGAGAGTGTGGTCGACGGTGAGAGAAGAAGACCGAATGTCCGAGCTAAGTTTCGGGTTTTCTCGAGCTTCCTCTGCCACTTCCATGGCGTTCCAGGTGGTCACAGCTCCCATAATCGACCGACTCTGTATCTTCTTATTCTATATGTGATCTTCCTCTATCTGCTGATTCAAACGCTATATTGCGGACACTTTGAGGGTTCTAATTATAGGACGAGCACGTTCAAAGGGACGGAAATTGACCCTAGGAATTTCTATAATAGCGACTATGTCCCTCTTTTCGTCCCAAGTAACCAATTTTGTCCAAATGAACCGCCTTGAAGTTGAAACAATCGGGGGATTTTAAAGAGAGATTTTTTGGGTGTCGGTCCGGCTGTTAAAGGAGTAAAATACAGCCTCAGTATGACACGTAGAAAATTGAACCAACGGAGGTGAGAGTCGGCCCACACCCAATCTGCAATTATTAATTTCATTAAAATAAATTATTAAAATTTGATAAAAAAAATATATAAATTTGAGAAGAAATTAATACTAAATTAATTTTTTATTAGACTCATCAAAAATATGTTTATCATATTAATCAAAAATGAAAAAAATTAAAGTGAAAAAAATAAAATTAAAGAATTTTTAATTTGACTTTTTATCAAATTTTGATAATTTATTTTAATAAGACCAATATTAATACTTTCATTTTCTCTCTTAGCACACCTCACTTTCTCTTAAACAAACCTCACTTCCTCTTCACACCAACCAGACCTCCTCCACACCTAGTCAGGACAGCCACCTTTCTGTTGCACTACCGCTTGCTCGACAGCCCCTCACTTCTCCAGCGATAGTTTCACAGATTTAATTCCACGGTTTCATTGTAAACTAGCTAGGAAAAAGAGTTCCACCACCGCTAGTCCGTCGGCAAGCATCTTAGCCACTAAGTAACGATCGTTTATTACTATTTTTAATGCTCTCGATGTCTCTCAAGTATTATTTCTCATCGACATTGCAGGTGTTTGATAGAATGTTTGAATGGGTCTCTAAGTATATAACTTCTTGTAAAATATGTTTTATAGGTCTCGACTTGTATCTTTCAAATGAAAGAAGAAAGCTTCACATTAAGATTATATGTTGCCCCAGTTCAAAGGAGAAAGCTTCCCATTAAGTTTCCATTTAAATATCTACAAGCTGTTATTTTTTTTTTCTCATGATTTAATTTCGCTTTTATTTTTTACTGGTCTAGGATGCGACACACAAATGAAACTTTCTTTCAAACGAACAAAAAAAAAAGAATTTTGTGACCTTCCATTAGATTTTTAACCATATCCTTTTGTGAAGCGTACAATACATAAATGTGCTAGCATACTTATTTATGTCTTGCAATTTTGGTGTTGCAGTTTTTTTTGTCATTGAAGGGGTCCAAATTCTCTTAACTTATGGCGACTTATATTGGCTTCCTGACATGTAACACTTTAATCTAACCAAACACTGATCTAAGCAATGGATCGATCCAGTTTCATCATATGTAGAAAACTCAACTCCTAGTTTCTCTCTATCTTTTTCTTGGCACATTCTTGTCTCTGCAAGAAAAGCCAGTTCAATTAACATGGCCACATCTCTTTTCAATCTCGACCAATTAAATTGGTCTTGAACTTTGTATCTATTCACATATTTTTACATTATGAAACGTGCTAGAATTTATAATCACCTAAACTAGTTGATTGCTAGTTAGAACTCACATTTTTCACCTGTAAAACTGTTAGTCATTTTTGAAGATAAAATGGACAAAGCTACAAAAGGAGAAGAGGAAAACCAAAACCTATCATCATCTTTAGATTATATATAATAAAAAAGTTTTGAAACACTTGTAACTTTAGCATGAAAACTAATCCCCAAAAATAATACTAGCACAATAATCTTATCAAAACTATCTTGGAAAAATTAAAAGACATATGGATGAGGAAGCATTTTCCATTTGACCCTACAATTTTAAGGCTAGAGCCACTCTTCTAAAAGACATATGGACAAATGAAACATATAGAGTACTCTAGGGTGATTAATTTCTTCATGAACTTGGGTCTTATTATCTGTTAGTCTGAAAATCATACCTAGGTCAAACTACCATATTATATGTATATAAAAATATAATTATAACCACATGATAACTTGAAATTCTGAGTTACCAAAACTATATATGAGTTACCAAAACTACCATTTTGTAGGACCAACACTTGTTATTTTTATTTTCTTTTCTAATTTCTTTTGGGGGTAGGGGTGTTGGGGTACTAGTTTATTTTTTTTACTGGAAAACATTATTTATTACTAAGAAATGTCAGATAAATCATTCTCACTTCTTTTTTATGACAGCTACCAATTTATAATCTTGATAATAATAAAAATTGGGTTAAAAGTAACATTTAATGTGATGTGAATGTCAATGATAAGATTAATGATGAAAATGAGGTGAATGTCAAAACTAGAGTAAATATGATTATCTTGTCTAGTAGCAGTCTGTCGAGGCCATTCATTTGTATGAAATTTAAGGTGGTTGAAGACGTCCTAGTATTTTATAAAACATATTCAAGGTGAAAAGAATTTGCAATCCGGACGAATTATACTCGAAAATCGAAAAAAGATAAAACTTTTTGTACAGTAAAATATGTTTGCACAAGAGAAAGCCACCCGTGGGTAAGAGTTAATGTAAAAAATCGAGTAATGTTTGAATTTGCCTAGACAAAGATCGACTGTAAAAAAATTATGGGAATCAAGCAAACATGTTGAAAAGTGGATAGTCAACAAAATTGTAGTTGGACATAACCATATACTATTCAACCCGATAAATATTAGCCTCCTCCGTGGACAAAGGAGAGTTAATAAAGTTAAGACAAAACT
Source organism: Platycarya strobilacea (assembly GCA_036898215.1). Lineage (NCBI taxonomy): Eukaryota > Viridiplantae > Streptophyta > Magnoliopsida > Fagales > Juglandaceae > Platycarya > Platycarya strobilacea. Next base: position 51,673,685 of record CM072546.1, read on the forward strand.
GATTATGACTTTGAATGAGTCTAGTGTATCGACAAGGAAGATAATGTTGATATTGAATAAAAATGCAGGTGGTAATGCCTTTAGTGTCGATTGTATTGGTAAGAATGTAAAAAATTTTATAGGAAGTGAAAGGAGAAAGATATTTGAAGAAGAGGAGGATATACAAATGTTATATAATTACTTTCAAAAGCGATAACGTAAAGAGCGTAGGTTTGTATTTTCCATGCAAATTGGTAATAATGGATCTATGAACAATTGATTTTGGGCTGATACACTTTCAAGAGTTACGTTCCAATATTTTGGGGATGTTGCTACGTTCAATATCACTTATCTTATCAATGCCAATAAGATATCATTTGTGCCATTTTCTAGAATTTCATCATCAGACTGAAGTATTTGGGTGTGCTAAGAGCTGGAGAAATGAAAAGGAGATCATATAAGGGTAATGCTACACTTCTGTCTTGAGCTGAATACATGTCACTCTAAAATTGGTGAGCTATTTTTTAACACCTAATAGTCGAATCAACCTCCGGCATCACTCTTTTAAAAAAACATTTTGTATAATAGCGTGCAAATATAGTGTATTTGATTTTGAGCAGTGCTATATTATAATTTTATTTATAAAATTTATCTTGTTAGTTTTTTTATTAAATTCAGATTTTTAATTTTTAAATTTTATAATGTTTAGCATATCAATAGAATAATAGAATAAGTGAACTTTATATAAATTCTTCTTAAATATATTTAGCATATTTCTTCCCACTAAACAATATCATGGAAATCTTGTTTAAGTTTTTTATATTTCCGATCATCATGAAATCAAACTTTTGAAATGGTATAATTGATTTTTGTATAGTTTTGGAATTGGGAAGTAAATGGGCTCGATCAATGAGAAATATTTCTTTAAAAGGCAATGGTACATCTATGAAAGTGAATATAGTCCTGATAAATTTATGAACGGTAGATTTTTCTTATCTTGTCTAGAGATATAAAAAATTAAATATAAAATAAGAAAAATATTTTAACCATAAAGTAATTTTATAAATATATATAAAATTTATAAATAAACATATTTTAATGTGATACGTGGATTGAAATTACTTCAATTTATTATATTATATTCTGTGAAATCTATTTATAATTGTAATAGATTTTTCTAAATAATATATATCTTTCTAAATAATGCATAAAAATAATTGTTTTTTATTTCAAAGGCACGACCTTTTAAATTCCATAAAAGATTAGGAGGCGAGATCAATTAAAGATTACAAAGAATAAAAGACACCTTATAGTAAAAAATATATATTTATAAATTAGTATGTTTTTATAGTTACGTAACTTCCTTTTTTTTTTTTTGAGCACGTTACTTGGCATTTGATTTGTAAATAAATTTATTTATTTATTTTATAAAAATCAAATTTTTACACCTACGTCACTGTCAGCATGTATATAGAATGGACGAAATCTGAAAGGGACCATTTATATTTACGAGGTCTTGGGGTTTGATCTCGATTGGATTACGTTCGGCAGTTTGACCAATCAAATTAGAAATGTCGGCGTGGTTGCTTGTAGACACGGAGGACAGGTCCCACACGGCACCGCCTTTGAGAATGTCAAAATTTTTGAGTTCCTACTAGAGTAGATCATGCCGTGTCATGCTCTCCTCTCCACGTGTTTTTATGATTTGTGATCAAATTTGAGAAGAGACCCACAACACGAAATAGTTTTAGTTCGTATTTAAAGACTTAATTTATTCCAAATTTATTATTATGTTTTTTATATTATTATATAAAATATAATTTTTATTTTTTTTAATTTTAATATGATTTTTTTAATTTTCAAATCAATTTTTTCAAATATTAAAATAATAATAATATTAAAAAATAAACTCAAATTAACTCAATTCATCGCGTATAATCTTTAAATCCAAATATAGATTTAGCATATACATATTTATCTAATTAGTATAAAATTTATCAATTTTTATTTTTGTTTTCTATTTTTATAAAAAAGAGTACATTTCATTCTATGAAATCAAAATTATAATTATAATTAATAAATATAGAAAAAAAATTTTAATTATATACCAAACTACTCATATATTTATAACATACTCCCACACAAATATTTTTACGACTGACATTATTTTAATGTTTAAACTTTTTGTTAATATCCTGTATTGACTTGAGGATCCTCGTATTGGAAGGCAAAGTCAGATTTTTGTTGAGAATGGCGTTATACAAGGACAGAATTAGGATTTGATATTTAGAAGAGTGGTTGACAAAATATGTAGTATATGTAAATATAAATTTTTTATTTACGCGTGATTATATATAAAAATAATAATCATATGTTATAAAATTATATATTAAAATACATGTTTATAGATCATCTTTTTTTTTTTTAATTTTTGCAATTTGTTAGAGCCCATTACAAAAAAAAAAAAACTTTAAGATTTCTCCTACAAATTAAGCTCAACAATAATCTTTCATAAAATAAAATTCATCTATTATCATTTCTAAAGTGAAATTATTGACAATTTTTTCTCAATATAAATTAGCAAATGATACGTAAAAAATTTATATTTATAATCATCTACATAGTTTAGATAATCTAAACATATTTTAAAATTTTAATTGTATCAATACATCAAACTAAAGTGGGAGAGATTAGGTAAGTATTAAAATTTAAAAAAATAATTTTAATAAAATTTTTAGAAGTCTAAGAATTAAGGGGGGTAAATTTTTTATTTTTGATAAATTAATATAGAAATTTTAATTATATTCAAAAAATTATATATAGCATATAAAAAATTATATATATTTATATGTTATATATAATTTTTTAAAAGATTTGGGATAGCCCCCTAGACCAGGAGTAGGTCCGCCCATGGTGCTATACACCAAATCGTTATTTTATTGGGAGCATTTTTGAACCAAGACAAGTCTTAATAAGAATTTTATTGAAGATCAATACAAAGTTGACACATAAGCATATCACATAATTATATTTTACACTGCACACATAATCAAAGTTTTCATTTCCAAATATTTTTTTTTATGGACCAAGCTACTGGTTCGTCAATGCAAAATTTTTTATTTCCATTGAATTAAATAGAGAGAAGAAATCAAATAAAAATTTTCACATTTACCAAGTATGAAAAAGAAACAACCAATATTTTTGTTTTTCGGTAGCTTTCTTTGCGTCCATTTTGTTCTCCCAGATGCGATGTGGGTTTACAGAGATTTTCTATTGCAGTGGGTTCAGAGAGACGATGGGTGGTGCGAACAGGGTGAAGAAGAAAGAAAATTGGGGAAGTGTTCCTTTGAAATGCATAATACAATAATTGTGATGTATGACCTGCGTGGCCGGTTTTAATTGGACTCTATTAAATCATGAACAACGGGTTGGTCTTGTTTAAAGATTTTCTCTATTTTATTTTCATCCTATTGTGTATAATGTGATATATAATAATTACTGAATAATAAATAATCATTCAATAAATAATTATCTAATAATAATAAATATATCATATCTTATATAGTAAAATGAACGTGAGATGATGTTGTGATGTATTAAATTTTTCTTTTGCTAATATCTTATATTTTGCATTTTGACAGTTCCAATCATAACATATTCTCATATTATATTAGGCGTTTATTCTATATATAATAATAAAATATAATTACCTTTTTATTTTTTTATCAAATGTACATTTGATCCAAATTATCTTATTCAATAAATTCCAAACACAATCACACTTCAAAAAAATTGCATAGTTGACTCCTATACACATTCAGCACAAACCAAACACATTGTTGCCTCCATATATATTCCAAGCACATTCGGTACAAAGTTACATAGTTGCCTCCATATACACATTCCAAACACATTAAGCACGTCTATACACGAGGTTGTACAAATTGCCCCACCCCGTTTAGCCGACTCGTTTTTCGGTAGGTTTCGCTCGTTTAGCCGACTCGTTAAGTTTAATCACAAACAGGTAATGCCCGTTACTCGATAATCATATTTCCCCCATTTCATTTTCACGTTCACTCTTGAATTCACATACCTTATTTCTCTCTCTCTCTCTCTCTCTCTCTCTCTCTCTCTCTCTCTCTCTCTCTCTCTCTCTCTCTCTCTCTCTCTCTCTCTCTCTCTCTCTCTCTCTCTCTCTCTCTCTCTCTCTCTCTCTCTCTCTCTCTCTCTCTGCACTGGTGCAAATCCCAAATAGGTATAGGCCGATGGACTCACCATCCTCTCTTTTGTCCACGGTCTTCTCGTCGGAGACCAACGTTTCATTGGAGATCAGGTTCATTTTGTCGTCTCATGGAGCTGTCTTCATCACAGAGCTATTGGAAATGTTCAATCTGTGTATAATCTCAGATTCACGACGTTATCCATGGAGATTAGCTATGACAACCTCAAATTCACGACTTCTTAGGTTTCTATTTCCTTGAAAGAATATGTGAGTGGAAGATCAAAGGGAATTTGAAAATAAAGAAGACAAACTATGGAGACAAACAGAAGAATCCATATGAAAGGCTTATGCTTTAAGCTTGCTTCTCTTGTTCCTGCTCATTGAGTCATCATTTCAAATCTTCAAGGGTAACTCAGTACTGTAGATTGCCATATTCTTTAGATCCTTTCCTTTGTTTGTTTCTCGATCTCTATCTAAGTTAAGAGCTTTTTTTTCTTTCTTTTTTAACAATTCTAGTTATTAAGGTAAGGCCCCAAACATTCTTGGGTCTGCACAATTTTTAGTTTCTTAATTCTTTTAATAAATGTTCACTCTAGACTGATAATATATGTCAAATTAATAGTTAATTTGCTAGAGCCTGGATGTTTCTCGATGTAGTTGGCATGAATTGATTACATCTTTTTTATCTATTTTTTCGTACTTATTATTTAAGTTAAGAATGTTGCCTGGAGTTTGAAATATATATATATATATATATATATATATCGATTAATCAGCTTATCAATTAACGGGTAAATGGAAAATAGGTCAAAACGGGTCGAGTCGGAAATATGCCTCATCGGGTCGGGTCGGGTCGGGTCAACATACAGTCATATCTATACATAACCCAAACAAATCCCAAAATTCTTGCGTCCAAAAATGTATTTCCGAACCACTAAGGGCTAGTTTGGATGTTGCAAAAAAGCAAATCCTAATAGCACTCCCAATGGATCTTGTAAAATACATTTTTATGTAAAATTTAAAGAAAAGTAGCTCAAAAAATACCTCCAATAGATTATGTATCTTTATATCTATTTTATATTTTGCTATAGTGTTCAGCTATATGTAGCAAAACACTATAGTAAAATATAAACACATTTTATTTTATATTTTTATTTTCATGTACTTTGTCTCCCACAATAATTTGTCTCTCTCGTTGTACTTTTTTTCCAACAAACTATTAAATAATATGATATTTAAATGATATAGAAAAAAATAGATAAGTTGATAGATGACATATTTTAAAAATTAATATATAAAATAGAAAAAATGAGTTCTAGTGATATATTTTTAAAGAATAGGATATATAAACCATTAGGAGTGCTCGGGCTAGTTTACAAAAAAAAAAAACCCAATAATTAATTAATTACAATTATTGGCTTAACATGATAAGCATATCAACCTTACAATAAGAAATTTATATAATTTAATATATTATATCAAGTTACATTAGTTTGTTAAATTTCTTTTATAATATTTTTTAAATCAAACATTTTTCTTTATGATATAGTATCAAACTATCGATCAAGTAACAAGTAAAAGTTTGGAGCTATGGTTCCTTGCCTTTGCAAGCCTTAAAAAATTTGGGGCTTATGGTTCTTGTTCCCATGTTCCGTGCGACTCTCTAGAGTGAGAGTTTCTCTCTAAGTTTTCTCTAAAAACTTAGCATACCTTCTTGGTTCTACGGAACTTGAGAGCATCCCCCCTCCTCCCTCCTCCCTCCTCCCTCTACCCACATTCCCCATCTCCCTCCTCTTCACACGGCCCAAGCACCTTAGAGATATGGAATAAGATTTAATTAATCTCTGTGAAGGCCTAACACTCACGGAGGTTGAGAAAGATGAACTTACCTTTACTGATAAAGATTCGTTGTTGACCAAAGAAACAATCGGGCATTATCTAGCAACACTTATAGCGTCTGAAAAAGAAGTGAACAAGGGAGCTTTCAAGAGTACAATGGCTAAGGTATGGAAGCTCAATAGTAGGGCAAACATCAAAGACATAGGCAAAAATAAATTCCTACTGGAATTCCAATCAGTCGAAGAGAAGATTAGGTGAACCAAGGCCGACCTTGGTCATTTGATAAACACTTGGTTTGCATCGAGGAGTGTGAGAGGCATATAGCTCCCCGAGAGTTGAAATTTTCCCTTGAACCTTTCTCGATCAAATTCCATGATGTTCCATTTGGAGGTCTTAACAAGAAAATAGGAGAAAAACTGGGAGCATTGGTGGGCGAAGTGCTCCTTCTAGACGTCGACTCCAACGGGCGTGCGTGGGGAAGCTTTCTCCGAGCTAAGGTCATGGTTGATATCACACGACCACTGGCAAGAGGACGCATCCTCAACTTCGAAGGAGCTCGACGGTGGATTACGTATAAGTATGAGAGAATGCCCACATTTTGCTTTCACTGTGGCACCATACCGCATCCTCTATCAGGATGTCCAAATGCAGCAACGAACGGAAGAACTTGGAACCTTCAGAATCTATAATATGGTCTGTGGATGCGTGCTGGTGTCCCAGCCAAAACAGAGCCCTCCCTAGCTTCATCGAACAGCACCAACGAAGAGGAGAAATCCCCCATCGGATGGCAACACCAATCTGAAGAACAGGCCGCTGAAGGGGGCGATTCTCACTCGAGACCAACTGGGACCAAAAAACCAATGGGTAATCCTTTTACCCATAGTTTTAAATTTCGTACTGTATCGGTACGGCAGGTACGTACTGTACTGGAGCAGTGACTGGTACAGAAATTGGGTCTGTTTTATACCAGCCCAGATTTTGGCCGTATCGGCCAGTATTTTGGTCGTACCGGCCAGTATTTCGGTCATATCGGCCTGTACCGGATTTCGAGATTTCACTTATTTTTTTCATTTCTTGTTATTTTTTTATCCTAATTTAAGCTTGATTATTTACATATATATTTATATATACAATTCATTTATATATTGATTATTATTTTAAAATATAATTTTATATATATAATTTTTTTATATATATAGACTATTTCAAAATAGTACACGAAACGGTACTGGTATCGAAATATTTCGTTCCAGTGCTATGACTGGTACACTTATCGGTACGGTATTCAAAATATTGCTTATACCCGGTCAGAAGTAGATGAAGATCCGGACAACACCGAAAAGGCCGTTGGAGACCACAGTGCCCGTTTCCAGCAATCCCCTCCTTTTGAGCCGCTCAATGTGTCATTTACTGCTAACCCAACACCAAAACTTAGGGGCGTATCGCTGGACTTAACTCTTGACCAAGACCTAAAAGACATAATGCATAGAGGACAAATTGTGAGCTGGGAGTTACCGAAGGAAGATGCAAAAGAGTATATTCGGGATCAAGAGATGCTCCACGCGGACCCAACGAGCCATGTAAGCCTTATCCCGAGGGAGCTCACATAAAAAATCCCCAGTTTCCAATTGGACACGTCGGGCAAGGGGAAAGGCTACAGACTTTCCTAAACCCCTTTTACAGTCACCTTCCAAACTGGGCACTAAAAATCCAGTTAAGAAACGTTCGATTAGTCCTAATGCACACTCCATAAAGAGTGGGAAAAATTCAAATCAACAAAAATGGCAGACGATGTGGTACAGCCCTACCATACCCTAAAAAAACCTTATGTTGGAACTATCGAGGGTTTGAGAACCCTCGAACAGTTCGCGAGCTCCACCTCTTGGTGAGAGAAAAATCCTCGGATCTTGTTTTTCTGATTGAAACAAAATGCAGGAGAGAAAAATGGAAGCAATTAGAAATAAACTTGGTTTCGATAATAGTTTTATTGTTGACTATGTTGGACGAAGTGGCGGACTAGCCGCACTTCGGTCCAAGGATGCTAATTTTGATTTATTTTCGTATTCTTTTAGACATATTTCCATAAAATTTTACACTAGTTTGGCAAATGAATATGATTTGATCACGGGCTTTTATGGCCATCCAGTGGCCTTAAAATGAAAAGAAGGATGGAGCTTACTCAAGGTACTAAAGCCGGACACCACAATTCCTTGGATATGCATGGAGAATTTTAATGAAATTATTTCACAAGAGGAGACCACCAGTAGACGTCCAAGGCCACCAAGATAGATGGAAAACTTTCAGGAGGCCCTAATGGAATGCGACCTTGGTGATCTCGATTTTGAAGGAAATAAATTTACATGGCGTAACAACAGGCGAGGTTCATAATTCACGAAAGAGAGACTGGATAGGGCCATGTCGAAAGTGCTTGGAATAACCTTTATCCTATTAACATGGTCCAAGGTGATGCCGGTTCAACGATCAGATCATTGCCCTTTATTCACAAGTAGTAGTGATGTTGACCCGAGACCCCAAGTCTCCAGGAACATCTTCAAATATGAAGCTGCAAACTTTAGACATCCCGAATGCATTGAAGTTATAAAGAAAGCCTGGCAAAGTGCACTACAATTGGGAGCACCCATCGAGGTTACTAGGAGAAGCATTGAATGATGTGGATATCAGCTAAAGGAGTGGTGCAAAACGGAGAGGAAAGCAAGACAATACTGAACCCAACACAAGAGGGAAGAACTTAGGATACTCCAGATGGACCACTCTGACCAGAACATGGCAAGCATTCAATCCTTACAAAGGGAACTCGATGCAACATTAGAAAATGAAGAAACCATTTGGAAACAGAGAGCTAAGCAGAGATGGCTTCATAAGGGAGATAGGAATACCACATATTTTCACAAATATGCCACCTAAAGAAAATTGAAGAACACCATACAGAAGATCAGTGATGAAAAGGGGTTCACGTGGCACGCGCCTGAAGAAACCAGTATGCAATTTTAGAACTTCTACTCCCAGCTGTTTACGACAACCAACCCTGCAGATCTGGACTCATACCTGGCAAAACTTACTCCTTCTGTAACTCCTGACACGAATAGAGAGCTTACCAAAAGTTACACCCAGGAGGAAATTGAGTTAGATATTAATAGCATGAACCCTTTGGGATCCCCAAGTCCAGACGGACTCCCGGCCATTTTTTACCAAGATCACTGGTCAATTGTTGGAGACAATGTAGTTTCGATGGTACACGAGATACTCAGGTCCAAAACTGGCTTTCGAGGCATTAATCAAACTTACATCTCACTGATTCCTAAGAATAATGCCCCCAGGCTGGTATCAGACTACCGACCTATCAGTTTATGCAATGTGCTATACAAGATCATATCCAAAGTTGTCTTGAACAGGCTCAAAAGGATCCTACCGTAATTGATCTCTCATACGCAAAGCGCCTTCGTGCCAAGTAGATTAATCTCTGACAATATCTTGGTGGCTTATGAAATACTTCACTCCATGTAAAACAGGTACAAAAGCAAGAAGGAATGTTATATGGCCTTAAAACTCGACATGAACAAGGCGTATGACAGAATAGAGTGCAACTTCTTAAAAGTGGCAATGAAAAAATTGGGGTTCAATTAAGAGATAGTGGAGTTAATCATGCAATGTGTGATGACGGTATCCTACTCGATCCTCATCAACGAGGTCCCACAAGCCACCATCCAACCTTCTAGAGGCATTAGACAGGGAAACCCTCTCTCTCCTTATCTTTTTATATTGTGTTATGAAGTTCTTAGCCAAGCACTACTTAAAGCATAACAAAATGGTTTAATTTCTGGTTATCCTATGTCAAAAAATTCATTATCCATTAATCATTTATTATTTGCTGATGATAGCTTGATTTTTTGCAAGGCTCTCCCATCTGAATGGAACAAAGTACGTGGTATCTTAAATGACTATGAGATGGCATTGAGTCAGAGACTTAATCTAGAGAAAACATCAATAATGTTCAGCAAAAACACGAAGGTGGAAGTGCAACAAAGTATTCTATCCACAATAGGAATCAGAGCCACATGCCCCTTTGAGAAGTACCTGGGACTCCCACCTTTTATTGGTCGGTACAGGGCAAGAGCTTTTAATCCAATTCTAGAAAGAATTAGGATACAAATGAACAACTGAAAAACCAAATTTTTGGCCACGCTGGCAAATAAATCCTCCTAAAAGCAGGAATACAAGCAATACCCACATAGAGCATGGGGATCTTTAAAATTTTAAAAGGCATCTTGAGAAGAATCAACCAGTTAATGCAAGACTTTTGGTGTAGACAGAAGGACAACAAGTCAAAATTACATTGGCTGAGTTGGAAATGTATGGGGGCAGCAAAAAAGAATAGGGGCCTGGGATTCAGAGACTTCGAAAATTTCAACCTTGCACTCCTAGCCAAACAAGGTTGGCGGTTGATATAAACACCTTCCTCCTTAGCAGCCAAAGTTTTGCAAGCAAAGTATTACAAGAGAAAAAAAATTCTGACTGCTGACTTGAAGAAAGGCGACTCTATTGTGTGGCAGAGCATCATGACGGCAAGACCTCTACTACGTGAAGGACTTTTGTAAAAAATAGGCAATGGCAGGTCGGTAGGGATTTGGAAGGACAAATGGGTTTTAATTCACTCCACCTACAAAATCCAATCCTCTCAGAAGACCCTCCCCCAAGACTCAATAGTGGCGATCCTCATTGATTCAAACACCAAAAGGTGGAATTTCCAGTTGGTTCAAGACTTGTTTAGTGTTGAGGAAGCATCAGCAATCCTCCAAGTTCCAATTAGCCCATGTGATAGTGAAGATCAGCTTACCTGGAGGTGCACCCAAAATGAAAAATTCTTTGTAAAATCGGCTTAACACCCCCAAGGTAGCATCATGGAAAGCAAAACAGTTCAACTGTCTGAACCACCAGCACACCCAAATATTTGGGCCAACATCTAAAAGCTATAGTTGCCCCACGAACTCCTCACCTTCCTTTAACGTGCAGTGAAAGACATTATATTTACGAAGGCCAACCTGGTCAAGAAGAAAGTCACCAACTCACCAGAATGCCAAATATGTTACCAACAGGAAGAAACTACCACTCATGTATTTTGGTCATGTCCGACAGAGCAAGATGTGTAGAGCATGTGCTCCAGAAAATTCTAAAAACTCTCTACTCAAAATGGGACTTTTACTAATATTATTTTCCTACTTCTCCCCACAGGTACCGAGTCCACCATAGCGGAAGCAGCATACGTCCTCAAACATCTTTGACAATGAAGGAATAGAACGGTCTTTGACTCTCTCTTCCATTCCCCGGCGCAAGTGATTCAACAAGTTAGCACAAGCCTAGCAGATCTGGATGTTTACCTGGCATGAACTAGAAGGCCCAGACCCCAAAACAACAACTAGTGACACCTCCCATATGGCAAGAAACTCCAACAAACTATGTGAAGGCTAATTGGAATGCGGCGATAGACATAATCAACTGCAAGATTGGGATATGAGTGATTGTTCGAGACTCTAACAGCATGGTCCTAGCTACCCTCCAAGCTTCTCAAAACCTCTTTTCGGATCTCCTATTAGGCGAAGCTATAGTGGCAACGCGAGCGATATCCTTTTGTCAGGACATAGGCTTGAGGGACAATGTAGTACTAGAAGGGGACTTTAAAGTTGTCGTAGGCGGACTAAACAACAACGAAGACGGTTGGAGCTCGGTAGGCCTCTGCATCCGAGATGTTAGGAAGATGTTAAAAAACTTTAGAATTTGCTCTATTGTCTATGCTCCTAGATTGGCAAACATGGCAGCCCATGTGTTGGCCAAAAACGCTTTAAACCTTGAAGATGAGTGTATTATTCTAGAATCATTCCCTCCTTATATTGGCTACTTACTTTGATTTAATGAAATTTCTCTGAGGTTTCCTTTCAAAAAAAAAAGTAACAAGTAAAAGATAGCTATGACTAAAAGCGCCACGAAGCTACTTATATCAATTTAGTGGAGAAACTCTTCGCGAGCTGGATCTAAACGAAACAATCATGGCTTTCCATTATAGACCTTCCACCACTTCTATCCATCACCTCTCAACAACAATTAAAAAAGAAAAAGAAGATCCAAACTTGTACCTTTACACCATCACAAACCACAAACCCCTAAAATCTAGTGCACATTTAGAAAAGTTGAACCGGATACCAACATATGACAAAAAGTAAAAGGTTATCAAGTTAATAAATCAGAGTACCATGATATTGTGTTTGAGAATGCATCGCTAACAAATATAAAACAGTAATATATATGGACTCAACTAAATCAAATCATCTTACAAGGTGTACACCAGTCTATCTTGGGACTCATCCTAATAATTGGAACTAAAAAAATTGATTAAAATATAGCAAAATCTGAAAAACTATTTGACATAAATATAAAACAATAAACTCTACTAGCTAAACACAATCACTCCATTTTACAAATTAACAACAAAGCATATGGAGTACATCTCCAACAAAAATGGTAAAAGAAGTTGTGAAAAAACTACGGATCTATTTGCCTGTAGATGCGTTTGTCATTTGACTCTGGACATGTTTGTCATTTATTGCCAAAAATGGTAAGAAAAATGATGAGAAATACTACGAAGGCTCATATTAGCTTTCTTCACTTAATTTTCTATCTCTCAAATGTTGTTATAAATAGCTAAATAGAAGTTCGTGCAAGCATGCACACATTAATTAAAAGACATATACCTTTCTGAGTTCAACCTTTGCCTTTCACGTTGTTCTATTAACTTATCGACTAACATGCATGGAATTTAAACCTGTGATGTTTGACTCAATATATAAGCCACATTCTCATGACTTTGTACAAAACATTGAAAAAATCCATAAGTCTTACTCATTTTATAAAACTGGTTCAATAAAAAAATATTTGCATATTATTTATAAATATGTCCAAAATTTTGTCCACAGGTAATATGAGATTTATTCTTCAACACTCTCTCTCACGTGCAAGCCACTATTTTTTCTAGTCCTTATCACAGAGTAAGTAGTGTGTCCCTCATTCATCCTAAACTTAGTGTTGATACCATGAATAAGTTTATGATGCTAACTCATCTCATAAAATCGGTTCAATAAAAGAGATTTACACATTACTTATAAACATTACTAAGATCTTGTCCACAAGTAATGTGAGATTTATTCATCAACAAACACAACCAGAAGCACAAACCACAAGCACACTGTGAGTATAAAAAATCACAAATTACTAGCCAACCACAAAGTAGGAACCACAGACCACAAATCACTAGCCAGCCAATAGTTTATCAGATCACAACTCATTAACAACAAGTAAAAAGCAGCACACATTGAGTATGAAAAATAATAAGCACGAAAATTTATTCAAGGGTTTTCGAGGTGAAATAGATATGCGAGGGGAGACACTTTATGACAACACAAGAATAAGTGGTGCTACGTTATAGGGAACAGACATGAACCAATAACAAAATTGCACAAATCTAGGATGACAAAATAGAACCAAGAGAAAATCGTATCGTAGGCAAACCTGGAATGAATGAGTGGTGCTACGTCGTAGGCAAAAACCCAATAGGAAGTTGCACAAAACTAGGACGGGTGGAGATTACCTCAAACTCGAAAGGAAACCAAAAATTTCTGAACACGAGAATAGAGAGAAAATGATTTAAGGGAAGAGTATCGTGATGGAGAGAAGAATGAGGGGAATAGAAAAGATCAAGCCAAGAAATAGAGAAATATTAAATATGAGACTAAGGATAGATAGGATAGTTCGAGAAGATTCATTTTTCTAATAAAATACTGATTTAGTTTAGGTACCGTAACAAGCACCTAGCGTCATAAGCAAATATGAATCATGACTGTTGGGTGCTTTTTACTATAGCTTAAAGTCGTAGAATTATTTCTTTAACCAATCAAATTCAAATACTTTTATGTCAAATGAGGCAAATATTTGATTTTACTAGCATTTAACTAATCTAATTTTAATGCTCTAAATAGGTTCCCATTCTAAATAAGTTAGATATCTCGAGTTTATTAGCAAAACCTAAGAAGGTTCATGTGGGGAGGTGGAATCGGCCTCATCCGAATTAGGTGAAACTTAATAGTGATTGTAACAGTTTAGGTAATCTTGGACTGCCTGAGAATGGAGGTGTTATTCGTGATGACTGTGGTCAATTGCGTGTAGCTTATTCATTGTTCTTGGGTCAAGGTTCTAATAATTTGGCTGAAATAAGAAGTCTGTTGGAAGGAATTCGGAGGAAATATAAGTTTGATTTCTATCAAGTAGAAAATGAGACTGATTCTCAATTTTTTATTAATTGGATCACTAGGGTGATTGTAATATCTTATATTTAAAGGATTTTTTGGACGAGTTACATGGTTACTTTGATTGCATGGAATATAGAGTATGCCATGTTTTGGTGAAGAAAATATTATTGCTGATTTTCTTACCAAGCAAAGTGCTGGGAATTTAAATTTGGACTAGCTTGGTGGTAGAGACATACTTCTCAGCAAATTAAGAGGTCTTCTTTGTATGAACAAACTTAGCATTCTTATTAGCAAATATCGTAGTATTCTCCCTAATAATCTGCTTTCGATTTATTGTTTTATTTCTATTATTTGCATGTGTCATCCTTTTCCTACATGTTCATTACTTTCTATCAATTTTGATAAGGGCTGAATCTTGCCATTTGATTTGTTTTGATTTCTATTTATTATATTGTTGTTGGATGTTCTTAGGTTTTTTTTTTTATATTTGGATCTGGGCTTTTTATCCTTATTTGTGTCTGTTTGTAATCACAGTTTCCCTTTACTATAAATGAAGATTATCAATAAAATTAGGGTGTCATTCTCTTCTTAAAATTGGGCTATCAATATCAAGACAAACATGATTTCCAAAAATAGTGAAAAGGGTTTGCCAAAAGTTCAAGGAGCAGGCAAAAAGTATAAGACCCTAAAAACAAGAAAAACATTTTATCAGTCAGGGCCCATATAACAAGTCTAATGGGAACGCCAACGTCATGTAGTGCATAGGAGTCAACAACCTTGCAGAGCTGGATTGTGCCGAGTCGTTAAGGTACTCAAGTACCGACTGAAAGGCAACCCCGATCTGTATGAACCTAACAAGAAAAACCACACTACATTAAATGAAAATTCATGAGAGCATAGCATGACATGACAGGAGGTACTGTCATGGGACAACAGACTGGTAGGGAGCCTGACGTGGGTGTACGAGTGACATCCCCATGATCCCTTTTGTCATAAAATCTCTTCATAGAGGTATAGATACCCCACACATGTATGTCTCTAATTTTTTTACTCTCTAGCATTTTATTACTCGATCTCTCATTCTCATCTAGACCGACTTTAGTATTGGAAAAACCACAGCTCCTCAAGCCACTTTCTCACCTCCAATGTCGGCAGGTTGACGACACCCTTATGATATGGAGTTGCCAAAACCCGTGAAACACGACATCAACAATTATAAATTATTTTTCATTTAATAATTATTATGAAATTATTAAATATTGCAACACCAACTTCTATTGGATATGATATTTAGTTATTATGCAAATGGCTCCATGGATAGCTCAAATTGAGCCCTTGAGATGGCTATTACAAGCCAGCCACTTCCACAAAAGTCTTAATCAAACTACTCAAAATTGACTTGGATAAATGACTCCCCACCACCACTCCTCGCATGGCACGAGTCTCTTTTATTTTACCTAAATTTATTATCATTTTTTGTATAGGACCAATGTTGTTGTGCCTAAAACTAGAGTAGTAAGAAGCCCAATTATAAAAATGATTTTGAGACACCATATGGACTAGTTTTTGTTTAGTAAATTTTTCTAAACAAAATACATTAAAATAAAAGAAAGAAAAAGACAATTACCATTAGAGATAATATACAAATATTGAGAAAAAGAATGAACAAACAAAGCCATTAATGAGAAAATACCGAACCCCAACCTAAAAGCTACTTGGGAGAGGAATAGAATCTAGATAGTCAATTGTATGAGAAATTTTCTTTGCAGTTCTGAACAGGAATTGCATGTACAATCCTATTGATATAGGAGACAAGAGGAAAAAAATCATTATTTTGAAAACAGTTCCGCTTTAGAGGTGGGCAATGTGTTGTATGGTGTTTACCACCCACCAATAAAAATAACCCACATCAGCGAGTTACACGCTATTAAAGTAAGGAACATTTTATGTGATTATCAGTAGAAACGTTAGGAACCCGACTCCCATTCCATTTTCTCCCTAAAACCTTTTCTTTCATCCATCGAAGAGCTCTCTTTCACCCTCCCAACACCACCCATTGACGGCAAGACGACCCCCGTGATAATGAAAGCACCTAGCAATCCCAGTCTTTCATCTCCAACAAATAGGGGTGTAAATGGTCTGGTCCGGTCCAGAAAAACTATGGACCAGTTCTATTCAATTCAAAAGTTTTCCTACTATGGATCGGACCGAACTTCTATTCGGTCCATACCTATCTGATGCAATTCAATTCAGGTCTAATTCAGGTTCGGTCCAGAGGCACCTGATATGATTTAATGAGCTAAATTTAGCCCAAAATCTTGTAATGATCAAATATATTTTTTTGCCCAAATTAAATTATTTCAGCCCAACTTACGTATTTATCAAATATTTAAGCTAAAAAAAATTAAAAAAAACTTATTTTAAAAAAAATGGTAAAAGAAAAATAATCTAAATAAAAAAATAGATAAAAAAAAATCGATCCTTAAATAGAGAAGTTCTACAGTAGATTTCAAAATTTTTAGAGTCCAAATAAAATAAAACATTTTTATATTTTTAGCAATACCAATAGTCCATGACTTTATATAGATATACTATAATTTATATTTTTATACTATAATTATTATAATATGTTAATATTATAAGAGTTTATATTATATATTAATATGTTATACTACATCTCTTGATAAATATTAATATTATATAATATTACTTATAGGATATGTCATATATATAACATATAATATATATTTTTTAATTATGTTATTCGGTCTAGTTCAGGGGGAGAAATTCATTTGATTGGGATTAGATTGAAAAAGTTTGGTCCATAAAAAAACTGGATCAGACCAGATCATATCACACATAAGTCTGGTCTGATTCATCGGTCCAAACCGAAATTCTTACACCTCTACCAACGAAAACTCTGAAATCCTTCCCCCATCGAAATCCTTCCCCATCAAAACCCGTCGCCATCTTCGTGCACGTTGGCTACCAGTTTTTCAACATGAAAGGACAAAAATATCTCAAACATTCTAAAATCAAAATCAATAAGAAATTTTCTATTCTTTCTCTCTAGTATTCATACTTCAAATCTATGAAGTCGAATTAATTTTTAAGAGAAACCACACTTGATTTGCGAGATTTGTAATTTTTTTGTGATTTATTATTATTATTTTTTTAAATTTTTGCACAAATGTTTGAGTATTATTCTGTGCCCATCAGTTCGAAAGGGCCATATCTGGCTCGAAAGTGAGGAAATCAATGAGAAAGGAAGAAGAGAGATTTTGGATGGGGGTTTGTGAGGAGGGAAACGGTGGTGATGTGGTTTGAGAGGTAGAGGCGTGGAAGGAAGATGTTGATTTTTGTGGGATTCTCTTGAGTTAAAGTTGCGATGGAAGAAGCAGTTTCACCAGAAGAAGTAGCAGTAATAGTAGAACGTGGTGCAACGAAAGGTTGGGAGATATGAGAAATGATGAATTTTTAGGGAAATGAGAGAAGTTGAAGCTGTTTCAGTGGGACTAGGAGAGATTCCATTTTGATTCTGACTACTTCCTTTCCTATTTAGGAAACAGAATGTTAGGGATTTCAGTAACTGAAGTGCTCTGAATCCTTTGTGTTGTGTTCCCACAAGCAGTCTAATAAATGGTCTACATGTCAAGATATCATTGGAAGGTAGTATTTGGCCCAGAGCACCATTTCCACATAAAAGATTTTCTCTTTTGTAAATGATATTATTATATTTTTTTTAAAAAAGTTTAACATAATTGTATGGATTTGTATAGGCAATTTCCATTCAAGGACTATATGGAAAATAACTCCAATTTTTTATATAACTAAGTGTTTTTGTTCTAAGAAACCTTATTTTTTCCAAATTATTTCTAAAGAGAAAAATCCGATATGGTGCCTTTCACCCTTAATCAGCCAATATGCGTCATGAAAAAGAATGTAATCAGGGGGTGTGGTTCACTTATACCTTTGATGTATTTATAAGTGTGTACAAAGATAAGTAGATATACACTACAATTCGATCACAACCATAGCAAATATACAATGCAAAACTGAATTTAAATGTAAACTATTATCTTAAGCTTGAGTTCCAACAAAAACAGGGTGTGCACAATCTTTCTTTCTTCGTTCTTGAATATTTTCATCGTCTTGAACTTTTTATTTTTTATTTTTTACAGTGTATGATTCTATGCTAGATACGTTACCATCGTCTACAAGTTGATGGGGGTTGAAACAACCAGCAACTTGGATGTGAGATGAGCAAATTGTGTGGAACGAAGACTCTTAGTAAATACATCTGCCACTTGATCTTGAGTGGAAATAAACTTAACTATAACATCTTGATTAAGGATTTTCTTGCAATAAAATGGTAGTTAATTTTAATATATTTAGTTCTAGCATGATAAACAGGATTAGGAGCTAGAGCTAAGGCATTAATATCATCACACAATAACACTATAACATGTTTGAGTGGGATTGCAATTTTTTTGAATAACATTCAAACCACTAAATTAAGTTCAACAATTGTAATGGCCAATGATATATATTCAATCTTCATGCTTGAATGGGAAACAACAACTTTCTTCTTACATTCCACGAGACAAGACAAAGATTGAAGAAAACAACAAAGCCATTGGTAGAGGGTCTGTCCTTGAGATTTTTAGCCTAGTTAGAATCGCAAAATGTAAGTGAAGAGATAATTTTTAGTAGAGTAACTTGTGATCAACAGACCATTTTAAATATCTAAGAACATGATTGACGACCAATGAGTTGAAATGGAGTTGTGTAGTTGTTAACATAATTTATTGACTAAATAGGAAATCTCAAGGCTAGTGAGAGTGCAGTATTGTAAGACCTCAACCATGTGTTTATATGCAATATAGTTAATTAAAGAAAAGCCATCATACTTGAAGATCTTGGAACCTAAGATACAACGTGCCTTGAAAGGTTTAATACCAAGCATGTCAGTTCGAGAAAATAGATTAGCTATGTATTTTTTCTAACAAAGATGAAGAACAACAAATTATGTTTGAGTAGCTTGGACACATAATAAGAATGAGAGGTGGTTAAGATCCTTCAAAGGAAATCCTTGCTACATAAATTATTGAGGTATAGGTCCCTATAATAACAATGTCATCAATATAATAAAGTATTAATTAAAGAGATTGATATTGTCACTGTGATACAAAAACAATGAGGCATCCACTAGGGAGGCAATGAGTCCTAAATTTGTGAGTCAAGTTACATAAGTTGCATGTTTTAAGCGATATAAAAACTTATATAACTTGCACACGTAATCTGTTTCATTAATTAGTCTTTTAGATTGTTCCATAAAACCTCTTCAGTTAGATAGTCATAACGGAAGCATCATAGATATCTAATTACATAATGGAGTAGTTAAAGTGCTACCAATGCAAGTAGTACCCATATGATGGAAGGCTTAATAAAGATGCTAAATGTTTTAGAGCCTATTTGAAGTTGTATTTCGAGACTTTAAAAGTACTTTTAAGCAATTAAAAATATATATTTTTTAAAATTTCATGTTTGGTAATTTTATAAAAAAAAATATTTTAATTGGTATAAAAATTTGAAAATCAACTTTTTCAGCAGCAAATTGAAACTTTTATAAAAAAGCTCATGCATATAACTATATATTTTTAAAAAACTACTATAACTAACTCTAAGAGTACTTTAGACATATGGATCCCAAACAGAAAATGACTTTTTAGTAGTATAACTTATTACATTAAGTGTATGCTTGAGATTGTAGTGATAAATATTATTTTGAGATTAAATCTTATAGTTTAAAATTTAATGTAATAAGTTTTACTACTAAAAATATATTTACTGTTTGAGATTCATATGTCTAAAACAGTTTTAGAATTAGTTACGATAGTTTTTAAAAAATATAAAGTTATCTGTAGGAGTTTTTTATTTTATTTTTTATAAAAAATTTAATTTAGTATTTTTTGAAAAAAACTGATTTTTAACTTTTTTAACCGATTAAAACATTTTTTATAAAATTACTTGACATGTCATTTTTTTTATATTTAAAACAGCTTTTAACTACTTAAATTTTTTTTTGAATATCAAAATGCCCTCCAAACATGTTTTAAATTTTAAGCTATAAGTTTTAAATTAAAAATAATATTTTTCATCGCAATTTTAAATACGTATTTAGTATAATAAACTTTATATTGTCGCTAAAATCTTTTGCAACAAGACGAATTTAAAAGTATTACATTTTCAAAAGTTATAAAATAAATTTATAAATTAACATTATCTTATATGATGTTTTTGATTATAAAATATATTGAATCATATAAAAATACTTTAATTTATAAATCTAATCTTGTTAAATTTGGATTTCTTAAAAATAAATGTATAAACTGGTGTAATCGTTACCAACAGACTCACCATTTGTCCGCATTGGGTGAGGAGGTGCATCATGCATGGCATGTCACGGGGTGGCACTAACACCTTTCCAAAATTTCAAACCTCCGATTCTACCCTTGTGAACGTTGAGCTACTCAAATGTACCGGTCACGCTCATTCGCTCATTAATTGCGCGTATCTGACCTGCACCACTGCCCCCAATATACCCTTTTGCTCCAGCAGTCTTTGGGCCCACTAGCAGCTTTCTAACGAATCAGAATTCACCACGTCTTATCTACGACCCCACCTAAAGATATTTTCGATTCTACTCTCTGTCAGACACTCCTAACTCCTCACACGTCACATCACACAGGGACATTTCAAACTCAATTCCGAGGCCAATTTCGTCCAACAAGAATGTCCAGGCCTTCATTTAACGAACGTGGAGTTGGCATGACTTTCCATCTCCCTCGGAAATCTCTTCTCTTCCTCTCCTCTTTCTACTATTCTACAGTTATTAGGGTTTTGCTTTCCTCTCCCCACCCCTGCGTACAAGATGCAGATGCAGTCACAAAGATGGAGATAGTGATCCCTTTTGAACCGACGCATCTTCTTTCTTCCGTTACTGTTCTAATGCGGTTTTCTTTATGCTAACTCAGACACTCACGACGCCATTTATTTTCTTACAAGAAACAGATTCCATTCTTTTGTTCGACCGTACGGAGAGAGTGTTTTCATTTTTTAGGCTTTCAGGGTGGTTTGCTTTGCACTCTTTTGAGTGAGCCTGGCTTCGCCTTGATCAGCTACTGATAGCAGTGACAATGACATGGTCTGACACTAGAAACGATTCAACTCCGAAGCCAACTCGCCCGGCTCGACTCACCTACATCCCTCCGCACCTCAGGGAAAAATGTGTCCCCGTACCCAACTACAACGCGTACAGCTTACCAACTGAGTCCACTCACCTCGAGTTTCGAAACAGTCGGGGTCGCGGCCGAGGTCGTGGCCGTGGTCGTGGCCGTGGACGCTTAAACCAGACCGAGCGGTGGAACCAGAACCAAACACAAACCCCTTTTGATATCTCTTCCAAATTGAACGAGTTGGATGTCAATGACGAGGAGGCCAACACTGAGTCAGAGTCGATGAATTTGGAGGCGTACGAGGACATTCCGGTGGAGGCCAGTGGCTCTGATATTCCTGCACCGGTCAACACATTCGCGGAAATTGATTTGGGTGAGGGTCTAAACCGGAATATCAAGCGGTGTAACTACGTGAAGCCCACTCCGATTCAGCGCCACGCCATTCCCATTGTCGTGGCTGGGCGCGACCTAATGGCCTGTGCCCAAACTGGGTCTGGCAAAACCGCTGCGTTTTGCTTCCCAATCATCTCTGGGATTCTGAATCGAGACCATTTTACGAGGCCGAATCGAGTCGCGTGTCCGGTTGCGCTTATCCTGTCCCCGACTAGGGAGTTGTCTTGTCAGGTTACTGCTTTGCTTTGTTTGTCGTATTTAATGCCAAATGGGTGTCGTTTTGGTTTGGATAGCGGGATTCAGTTCCATATATCTTTTTGGGGGTACTTTTCTTGTAGATACATGATGAGGCTAAGAAGTTTGCGTATCAGACTGGGGTCAAGATCTCAGTTGCATATGGCGGGGCTCCAATTTCTCAACAGGTTTGTGTGTTCTCATGGTCTTGCTGGTCTAATATTTGGATGTTTTGTATTTCTTGCTCGCGTAATATTTTGTTGAAGTATAAATATAATTTTTTATATTAAGATGATGTTCATGCTCATTTATTGCGCTGAGTGCGTGGCTTAGGATTACTGTTTTTTTCTTTTAAGTATTGGTATACTTGGTTGGTTGAAGTAAGATTATGCGGCCCTTTGTTTGCTTGGCAGGTGAACGTAGGGAGGGAAAAAGAATTATAAATTCGAAAGTTATGTATTACTTTATTCTGTAAATGACTTGGCGATATCCTCAGGGATAAGTTTCGATTGACATCCATGTTCTAGGTTACCGATAAAAAAAACACATGTTCTGGATTTCTCATCTTTTATTGGTAATTGCGGATTTCCATTTAGAAATCTCTACTTGGTCGTGCAATCAATACACTTAAGGGTTAAATCCTGCACATTTATTTTTATGATGCTGCTTTAAAAAGTATTATTACCTAAACTTGGTTGGCTTAAGTGGGAAGAGCCTTGGTTAAGGTTTGAGCCTTGGGTGCAAATGATTTCTAGGAGCTATTGGATTGGAATTATTTTTAATTACTCGATATGTAGATGCGGGGAAAGTCTTTGATGGGTGCTTGTGCATCTCGGTATTTATCGAGATTTTGTTTCAGACATCCGGTGCCCCAAAAAAATAGTACTATTACCTATTTTGTTTCCACAAAGTGTTGAGATTATCTCGTTTTTGTCAGTACTGAAGTAGGTAAGCAGCAATGTATGACTCAGTATCTTATATCACGGTTAACGGTGGATGTTGAAGATGGCATCAGCAAATTGAAATTATCCTGTGCCAACCCAAGTTCTGCATCTTCTATCATCTTTGAATTGCCACTCACTAATGAACCTCACTTTGTTAACAGTTTGCATTCTCGCGGTAATATCAATTTTTTTTGATTATTCGTGCGGTGACCTAGCTATGACTGCTACACGCGCATGCAGGAAGAAAAGATTATATTGATTAGTGAGCATAGCTGCCCTTCCCTTTGTTTGTATGCCCTCTCGCACCTTGTTGTGAGGAGCCCTTGTTTTTCTTTTTTCTCATGATCCTACTGGTGTGGTTGGCATTTCATTTCTCTATGGTGTTTATATCTCAATTGTCCTTCCAAACTTTATTAGATTATAATATATTTTAATGGCATGAACGTACATGATTTTCTTGTATCTTTAGACACCAATACATAGATGTTGCTCTTTGTATATATCTTTCATGTACTTGGCTTCGCCTTTTTAAATTCATATTTATTGATTAAAAAAATATCTCAGCTGTCCTTCATGTTCCTATTTTTGTAGTTTAGTACATGTTATATCGTCATCTTGTCAAATTGTAAGTTGGACCAAATCTGTATAATTTATCAACACATCTTCGGTTCATTCCTTGAATCCGGAAAATGTACTGCTTTGTTTATGCTTGTAAATTATTTTATATTATCAAAAGACTTCTGAGCTTGCAATCATTTGCCCTATTTTTCATTTGATTACTCAATTGGAGAAGCCCCCATGGGAATCAACCATAGTAGGTTTCCCTCCAATCCTTGGTAAAGATGAGATTCAATTCCTTTTGTTTGTTGTTTCTACTTCTAACTGTTGGTTCTGCAGTTCCGAAACTTGGAAAGAGGTGTTGACATCTTGGTGGCTACACCGGGGCGATTAGTGGATATGATTGAGAGATCAAGAGTTTCACTTAGGGCAATAAAATACTTGGCATTAGATGAGGCTGATCGAATGCTGGACATGGGCTTTGAGCCCCAAATCCGGAAGATTGTTGAGGAAATGGACATGCCTCCATGCAGCGAAAGACAGACAATGTTTTTCAGTGCTACATTCCCAAATGAGATACAGGTTGGTTGACGTTTTCCTTCTTTTAACTGCTGTCCTTTTTACAACTTTCCATGTGGGAAATTAGATGAATTATGCTTGATAATTTTGTAGTAATGCTACAAACTACACTTCTGTACCACTTTCATCCCACTATATAAAATGTGGTTCTTTTCATTATCCTGGGATCATCATTTAATTTTTTAAAGAAAAATTTAAAGGTTGATCAGCAATGCCACCTTCCTACTAACTTTATCATAGTAGGATTAGAGCAGGATGAGAGTGTAAAAGGAGCTGGGTGACTGGACAATTTACTTCTTCGCTGTGAGGTGTCCATGACCTCATGGAATAAATTCTTTGCTAGAATGGAGATATTTTGGGGGATGCCGAGAAAGGTAGTTGATTTCCAAGCAAATTGGAGAGGCTTGTGTGGAAAATCCAAATCATAGCTATATGGAAGATGGTCTACATTTGCCTTTGGTGGTATCTTTGGAGAGAGGAATGATGGAAGTTTTGAAGATCGCAAGTGGTCAATGGACAAGCTTAGAGTTTTCTTTTTTAACACTTCACTCCATTGGTCGATTGTAGTAGACTTCAACAGTCTGAATATCCAGGAAATCCTTGAATCCCTAGTCAATTATGCCTACGTGTAGCTCTTGTATATATTTTGTGTATTTGGGTTGTGCCTAATTCTCAATGATAAATTCTTATTTATTGATCCAAAGAAATAGTAGGACTGGGGTGAAGTTTGTTAGAGTTTTCCATCATTTGACACTAAAGTAGACAATATAAAATGATATTTTGTTCCAATGAAATAGATAATTGCCAGCCATTTCCATGTATTTCTAACTTGCTTGTCAAATTCAATACATAATTCATTGTCCTATTGAGTGTTTTTTTTTTTTTGGGGGGGGGGGGGTGTTCTCTTAGTTCCATGTAATTTGAGAAAGTGTTCCATGTAGTTTGAGAAAGTGCTTTTGGAGATCGTCATGTTCTATGGTACAATGGAAAATAATTTGAAAAGTGTCATTGGGATCCTTCATCTTAGTTCTTAAACTTCTATACATTGTACTCTTACCTCTTAGGTTGGTTCTTAAATCATTTGATGGGGATTGATTTTATCTATTTGGGTCTTAAATGCAAGGTCCTTTTGCAGAATAATCAGCGTCATGTGCATTTTGGTTCTTGGTTATATACTTGCTCATTTGATGGAAAGTAAGGGTCTTGTTAATTTGAGGCTTTCCTGTTGACTGCTGCCTCCAAGGTTAATTATGCGGTTTGATTTTGGTTAGGCTATTGAGCATCGGTAATGCTAATCTCTGTTGGGCCTGGGCTTGTTTTTATTCAACCATTCATTCAATTAGCTTGAGTTGCGTTCATAACAGTCACACTTTGGTTGCATCTTGCAGAGACTTGCATCGGATTTTCTTTCAAACTACATATTTGTGGCAGTTGGAAGAGTTGGTTCTAGCACTGATCTTATTTCTCAAAGAGTCGAATTTGTTCACGACATGGATAAAAGAAACCATCTTATCAACCTTCTACAAGGCCAGAGGGCTAATGGAACCCATGGCAAGGTAGACTAACCCTTGTTTCTCTTCCAATTAAACACCCCTTCTCTTCGCACTTGCACAGTTCTGGCAGTACTTTCATACACGTTTGTCTAACGGAGTTGTATTATTTATTTTGCACATTTGAACTTGGATTGGTTTGATGAGCTAATGCTCAAAAACCTTTGTTTTGCCACAGAATGCTTTGACCTTAGTATTTGTGGAGACAAAGAGAGGAGCAGATGCGTTAGAAAACTGGTTGTCCATGAAAGGTTTTGCAGCAATTGCAATTCATGGTGACAAAGTGCAAATGGTTAGATCACATTCTCTCTTGCTCGCACTGTTTCTGTATATGATCTAAGATCAGTTTCATATTTTGGTGGCTTTTCTACTTATAAAAAAAAAAAAAAAATTGGTGGCTTTTCTGAAAGCTTTTATTTGGATGTTCAGCATACATAGGAATTCCTTCATACTACTGCAAGTGGGTGCCATGTGACTGATTAAGGGAAAGGTTCTATTATGGTTTCCTTCATATTCAATGTGAATAGCTGAAGTTACAAATTTGGTGGTTTTTCTGAATACTTGTAACTTCAGCTATTCACTTTGAATATGAAGAAACACAACTTCTGATGTTATGTTCAAGTGTCAAGTTACAATACAATTGTCTTTAGGATGCAGTTGCTCTCTTAGAACTATTGTTGATGGAAACGAGAAAAATTCAAGGTTTCATTTTTTTTTATAATATAAATCAATTATAAATGATTCATTTTATCTTTTTGCAGCAGAGGCGTTAC
The DNA here is from genome assembly GCA_036898215.1 of Platycarya strobilacea. Taxonomy (NCBI): domain Eukaryota; kingdom Viridiplantae; phylum Streptophyta; class Magnoliopsida; order Fagales; family Juglandaceae; genus Platycarya; species Platycarya strobilacea. Next base: position 51,700,309 of record CM072546.1, read on the forward strand.
TCTATTGTATGTCCTCCATTATAACTGAAAGGATTAGAATAAAAATTATGATTCTCGCCAAAAATGGGTTTGAGATATATTGCTTAGTGCATATGCTATCTTTTATTTATATATTGGTTGGTATCTTCATGTTTTACTTATTAATTGTGAAGGAGAGAGAACGAGCTTTAAAATCTTTCAGAAGTGGTACCACTCCCATTTTGGTGGCAACAGATGTTGCTTCACGAGGTTTGGATGTCCCACATGTCGCCCATGTTATCAATTTTGACTTGCCAAAAGACATAGATGACTATGTCCACAGGATTGGGAGAACAGGTCGTGCTGGTAACTCTGGTCTGGCAACTGCATTTTTCACTGAGAAGAACCTGCCTCTTGCAAAGGCACTTGTTGACCTCATGCAGGAAGCAAAGCAGGAAGTTCCTCTTTGGCTTAGTGATTATGCTAAGAGAGCATCTAATGTTGGTGGTAGTGGTCGAACCAACAGATATGGGGGCAACAAGTTTGGTGGTTATGATTTCCGAAGAGATGCTCAATTTGAGAGTGAGAATGACTACTATTCAAGCACTTGTGGCAATGTTGCTACCTCCTCTTACGCTCTTCCTCATGCTGTTGCAACCAGTAATGATTATGCTGCTGCTAATTCCTATGCCAACACCGGTATCGATTCTCATACTGGTTCGTATGGATACAGACACAATTTTACATCTGGTGGCGCCAGTGGTTGGCACTAGACCAAAAGGGCCTCATCACCCCTCCACTCTCTCAACATCCTTTTGACTGGAACCAGCATGGTTACGCATGGTATATATAGTAAGTACACGTCTATAGGATTTACATATAAATAGCTGCTGAAGACTAACAACAGGTGGGAAACAGATTTGAGTATAATCTTAGAGTAGTCCGTAGTCTTTCATATGGTCTTCTACACAGGAAATTGAAGTTCTACTGACGTACTTTTGTTTTGTTCTGTTGAGGGAACTATGGCATAGCTCTTGATTACCTCTCTTTGAGCCTCTAAAAAATGAAAAGGCTATTTCTAGTTTCTTTTCATTCTTCTTTATTGAAAGGTATCTCTCATCAATTCAGTATGTCACTTCTCTATGTAGCTGTTTGTAACGAAGGAGCTGTTCGTGTTGACTTTAATATCAGCATTGCCCTGCGACCCATGTGGGATTTCGGCCTAAGTTTCCTCGTTCTTTCTTTTTGCCCCCTCTGTATTATTGTTGAATGGTTGATTCTTGTGTGGATCTGAACATTTGGTTGTTTTGAACGTTGAACTGAAAACTTCAATCGGGGATTACAGAAAAGTGGTTTAGATCCATGTGAAAGGAAAATCAAAGAAAAATAGACAGCGGTTGGAATTCAGTTGAAAGTGACAAAATAAGAAGAATACATGTACATAAATGGGTATGCTGATGTTATTCACGTCGACTGGTTTAACTTAGTAACCGAAAAAGCGGAATCGTTGGGAGAGCTTAGAGAAAAAAGATGCAAAAGCCTTACGTAAAAGTAATGTTATGCATCACTCGTTTTATTATTATCTTACAATCACATAATTTGATATTCAATGATTAGAAGCTCTCTGTTATGTTTTATTTATACGCCAATCATTAAATGTCATGGTAAAATATGTTGAGAGAAGGACAAAAATAAAAAAATAAATAGAATTCTTTTAAATTGTATTGGTCAACTATGAATGCGGAATACTTTTCTATTATTATTATTATTATTATTATTAATTGGACTAATTCAATCCTTAATACCACTGAAATTAATAGTTAAAACTGATAAGTGATAATAACAACTTTGAAAAGTGGTCCCTAGGATTTTTCATAGGGTGTATGCTACTCCATTCTAGAGCGGGTTAGGAGTTGTTTACAACTCTGTTTTAGACATAGTGATGCTATCTCTCAAATAATCGTCTAAAGAGGTTGTAACAAGAGCTAGATCATGCTAGTTACTTGTGTGTATTAGAGAGTTTTCAAAATTATTGTAGGCTTGTTATGTGTATTTCAAATTCAGCTATAATGCTCATTTTTAATGAACACAATATGCTTTTATTTAAAATATATATATATATATATATATATATATATATATATTATAACAATCTCGTTGTTTGTCTTCAAGATAGGGATGAACACAGGCTGAATTGGATTTGGTATTCTTTAAATTCAAACTCGATTCCAACTTTAATTGTTTTAGTTTGAATTTGAAACTTAAATAAATTTTTAATACAACTCTGATTCCAATTTATCGAAATAAAGTTGGATTTGAGATTTTTTATTTTTTAGTTTTAACTTTCTATCTCGTAGTTTTTCAAGTTTCAAGTTTACTAAAATTACTAAAAAATAAATTTTGAAGTTCACTAAAAGTATTAAAAAAACAAATTTTTGATATGAAAAATGAAAGTATAGCTACAAATATTTCATATACCATGCGAGCCTGAATTTGACTCGTTTTTAAAATGTAAAATAAAAATATTAAAAAAGTAAAAAGGATTAGACTATGTCAATCGCTTGTGTGTCCAGAGAGCTTTTAAAATTGTAATAAGCTTGTAATGTATATCTTAAATATAGTTGTAATACCTATTTTTAATGAAGGCAATATACTTTTATTTTCAAAAAGGAAAAAAGTAATATAATGATCTTGTTGTCTGTCTTCAAGATAGGGATGAGCATGGGCTGAATCGGACTTGGTATTCTTTAAATTCAAACTCGATTCTAACTTTAATTTTGTTGGAGTTTGAATTTGAATAGCAGAATAGGTTTTTAATATAGCTCTAACTCCAATTTATCGAAGAAAAGTTGGATTTAAAATTTTTTTGAACTTTCTATCTTGTAAGTTTTAACTTTTCAAGTCTCAAGTTTACTAGAAGTATAAAAAAAACAAATTTTTGATATGAAAAATAAAAAGTATAGTTACAAATATTTCATATACTAAAAATGTAAAAATTGAAAAATATTATGAATTATTGGAGACGGCCTTCACCCCCCTTAATTATTTTGTGAATGACCCCACCACCATTATTTTAAATCTTACACAGTAACTTGCATAGTAATTTCAACGCCTATAAATATGAGTTTCGTTCGTTCTGAAATTCATAAGAAAATAAATAGAACGAAGAAAATTTCAGTTCTTAAGAGTTCATTTTATATTTCTCTCTTACAATAGTAGTAGTTTCATTTTTAATTTTATAACACGTTATCAGCATGAGGTTCTACCGATACTAAAGTCAGTGATCTTTTACTTCAAATAAGTTTTTTCATATATTATTTGCAGTCATTTAAATAAATATTTAAGGTAATATTGCTGAATATTACTTAATAAAATTCAACTTTTATTTTCATGATTATGTGAATATATTTATTAAATCTACAGATTTATTTTTGTGATTTATATATATAATGTTAAATATTGAGATTTATTACTATTGACATTTTTGGAAAAAATTATTTATCCAGGATCCTTAATGAGATCCATTTAGATATGATGATAAATTTAGGAGATACAATTATAGAAGAAAATCATATGTTCCTGAAGGACCGTGCTGTGTATCTCATGGTGAAAAATTATTTTACTGTGTGAAATGAATTAAGAGAGAGATATGAGCACCAGAATATGTAATCCTCTCAAAAGTTTATTATAATTTATTGCACCTGAACTTGCAATATTTTAAGAGTAGTATTGAATATTCTGCACTCTTTAAAATCAGTTTAATATTAAAATTATGCAGTGAGAAAGTCACTGTTGATGATATTTAAAAAAAAACATATATTATTTTTCATATATCGAATGTGCTCCTGCAGTAGTAATATCAAGAGCGAAAGTTCAACTAATATTCTGAATTTTTATTTTGTCTTCTAGTGACTGAATAAAATAATAAGTTTTTGTTAATAAATTACCAGTTACGTCTTATTAATGATATTAAAATTACATCATTTCTAAAAGTAAACAGTGCATCATTTCAAAAGAATCAATGGCGTAGACATGGTAGAAAAACTATAGAAGTGTTGGTTCCAAAAGCAGCAACACTAAAGAGGATAAAAATATATCGTATCACCAAAAGTGATCCAACTCAAAGAAGAGTAAAGGCCCTCAAAATAATTCTTCATAGAAATATGAAGATGTTTGTTATAGATGTGATATGACTAAACAGTGGTCACGTACATGTTGTACGGCCAAACACTTGATTTACTAATACTAAGTTTTTATACATTATAGTAAAACTTTATCACATTTTGAAATTAAAAAAGTTGGTGTCTGAAGCGCGATAAGAAATTACTTGGGATAATAAAACCCTGTCAAAATTTGATTATCTTATAAATGAATGTGAACCTGAAGTTCAGATGATTACCTATTTGCAAAGTGTTGCAAATCAGTTATAAGATTTATTTACTGACATTAAAAGTGTTGTAAATTCATATATTACTGTTGTTAATGCTTAAACAAGAATTAAAATCCCTGAAAGTTGAGTTGTTAAAACAGTAATAAATGAGTTTAAGATACGCCTGAAGTATTGAAGACCTATTGATGCAAAAGAGAAAAAAAATATCGATGCACCTGAAGAGACCGTACTTTCTGTATAAATATAATCTTCCTGAAGAGGAAACCTCCTGAAGAGGAACCTCCTGTAGAGGTGTTTCATGAAATGTTTTTCCTTGGAGAGGAACAATGAGATCTCTATACATTTCATGAGTACTAGAAAATTTATGGATAGAAATAAAACTGTTGTCGACAACATATATGATAACACTTAACATTACTAGAAGTAATGAAAAAAGTGAGTCAATAATTGTCGAAAAATGTCGATGTAGAAATGATTTACCAAAATAAAAAGCAGCTATTAAAACTGAATTAAAATCGTTAGCAAAGCGAGAGATATTTGGATCTGTTGTGCAATTAGTAAAGGGTGTAATGCCTATAAAATATAAGTGAGTATTTATACGAAAGCGTAATGAGAAAAAAAATTGTGCGGTACCATTTGTCGCACAAGGTTTCTTACAGAAACCTAAGAGTAATTATGAGCAAACATATTTTTTTGTTATGAATGCAACCACATTCATATTTTTAATCGATTTGGTTATTACAAAAAGATTAGATATGCAGTTGATGAATATGGTCACTGAATATTTATAAGGATTATTAGATTATTACATATATAAAGATATACGATACTTGAAACATTTAATCCAAGTACATTTAGGAGTATATACTTTATAAAGTTTCAAAAATCTTTATATGAATTAAAGCAATCCAAACGCATGTGGTATAATTAAATCAACAAGTATCTATTGAAAGAAGAATTTGAGAATAACCAACAAGTATCTATTGAACCCGGATTTGCTATTATTGCAGTTTACGTTGATGATTTACCTTATTAGAACTCCCGAAGAGATCATAAGAGTTGCTATAAATTCAAGGAATACATTTGAAAAGGAAAGATCTTATTATTCAATTAATAGATGAGTTACAAGAATTTAAGACTTTTATCCTCATATCTCAAATGCATTTTCTCTTCATAAAACAACATATTATCTTTATCTAAAGGATTAGGCAGTCGAAATGAAGAGGCAAGTAAAGATTTTAAATCTTTATTCTCTTGCTTTAAGTCTGCAATTTTTCTGTCAAACTCTTAAATGAGTCGTTGAAGTACGGAAACCCTCTCGTTAAACTCCTTAATCTCATTATTTTTAGATTGTAATCGGTTGGAAAATCCAACAATAGAGGAGGAGTATCGAGTGCCGAGAGTCACCAACTCATAAACGGCTTCACGATCTAACTTATTAGTCAGATCATTCACTTGCTGCAACATGGCACCTACGGAAAATACATGAACAACTTATAATTGAGGTAAATGATACCTCATATGTTGATCGCGAGAAATATTGAAAGGAAATTAATGAGCCATTAGAAATTTGTAGAATAAGAATGCAAATATAGATGATTATAGATATGAGAAGAAAATTTGATGCGAACTATATGAAACTATAAGACGATTTTTATAAAAATGAAAATAAGAACAAGACAAACCATCATCTTTTCAAATCCCACTTTACAAGATATACTAGATGCATAATTTCAAAAGCCAGCGAAATTAATTACAGCTATCCTTATTTTCTTGTAAACGCTGAACCTCTGCCGTTAGCTGCTGTTGTTGACTTTGTATTTGAGTTTTCTCTCGTTCCAGCTCTTCTATTCATGTTTTCAATTCACGAGAATATCAGTCTACAAATTTCTTTAACTCATTGGTTTCTCATTAAATTTTTATTTTTTCTATCTTTAGTTGCAAACATTTGATGTAACTCAGATTTTTGATTTTTAAGATAATCAACCTCACTCATTCTCGCCAGTAGCCTCTGAGACATGGTTGTAAGAGTTGCAGCATATTGAGCACTGAGGATTTTTTGATACTGCAATAATTTCAGGATCAGATTTACTAAAAAGATATATCTCTGCTCCTATTATGGTGTTTACAGCTTGAGGAGAAAATATGAGTGGTTGAAATATAAAAGGTTCATGGTTCAAATATGGGTCATTAGAATTTTTATCAGACATAATATCATTATGGATGAACAACAACTGAATCCATGAAAAATGTGAGATTTTTTTTGATGGAGTAAACCAATGGTAAAACTGGTTATATTTAAATAATAACCCGAAACTTTCAAATTTTTTCAAGATCTCGTTTATTAACAATGTTAAATGGATTTGATTTTCCACCGAATCGATAATATTAGACCTCAAGTTTTTACAGCTTTCATCATACATGGATGGTTTCCAATGCTATTTTCGCTGTATATAAACAAGTTCTCCCTAATAACGCCAAATGAGGGAGAGAAAATTTTAGATGAAAATATTATCATGTTTTCTCTAATGCATTATTTAGATGGAAATCATGTTTGAATTCTTAACCTATTATATATGTTGAAATCATGTTTGTTTATTATTTAAAAAACTGATGCATATTCTCAAGAGGAGTTTAAATATTACTACAGGTCTCAGATTTCAACTAAATCTGTCAAGCGCCTTATATGTGGGGTTCTCTCTACCTTGTTCGACACATTTTAAAGATGACAATATCGGATGTGGATATGGAACTATACGTATCTATCAAATTGTTGAACCCAAGGTTTCAAATTTCGTATAAATCTACAAATGGATTTTGATGATAACAAATGGATTCAAAGAATAAATGAGTCTCAAGCTCCAGTTATCCACACAATAAAATCAAGCACATCAAGGAAGCAAGTATGAGCAAGGAAACAAGTTCACATTAAAATCATAGAATAATTTTGTAAATCTCTTAAAAATTCGAAATTAGGATTAAGGCTCAAAATTAATATTTTATCATAAAGCATTAAAATATATTTTCCACATGTGCATGAATATTTTGAAAATTAAATTTGAAAATTTTGAAAGATGATTGATTGTCATCTTTCACATGTGCATGACATGATTAAATGTTTGAACTTTGAAAATTTTGAAAGATGATTGATTGTCATTTTTCACATGTGCATGACATGATTAAAGGTTTGAATTTTGAAAATATTAAAATGTTTGATTGTCATCTTTCATATGTGCATGACATGATTAAAGGTTTGAATTTTGAAAATATTAAGATGATTGATTGTCATCTTTCACATGTGCATATTTTATTTGAATATTTTTAAAAGTAGTGGATGCTTTTCTTGACTTATGCAAAAGGTAGATGTCTTTATTTGAAAATTTTGAAAAGTAAAGTGTGCTCCTTTTGTCATATGCAAAAAGTAAAAGATTATGTTTGAAATTTTTGAAAAGTAAAGTGTGCTCCTTTTGTCACATGCAAAAAGTAAAAATATTAGATTTGAAATTTTTGAAAAGTGAATGATGATATTTTTGACATGGGAATCTTTTCAAATTTGAAATTGAAAACTCATTTGCCTATAAATAGCTCACTTGAGTTTTGCAAAAATCAGAACAAGAGCTTACACATCTATTGCTAAGTTTTGCATCATTTTTTCAAAACTCTCATTCTCTCTTTTCTAAAGTTTTGAGCCTTAATTTTTGTTCTTGTTGAGAGAAATATAGGTTGCGCTGTATTGTTTCTATCTCACTCATTGAGGAGTGTACTTTGATAGTCTACCTACTATCAACTCTTGTATTTGTAAAAGGGTGTGTATAACCCTTGTGTGTGTAGAAGGTGTTCTACACGGGGAATAGTTAAATCACCAAGTGTGAGGTGATTGGAAGTGTAGAAGGTGTTCTACACGGGGAATAGTTAAATCACCAAGTGTAAGGTGATTGGAAGTGTAGAGGGTGTTCTACACTGATTCTTTGGAGCGGTGCTGCTCAAAGGTGTAATAGGTTTCTATCTCCACCTAAAGGAGATTGAATAGTGGATTTGGGAATCCTCAAGAGGTAGCTTGGGGCGAGGACGTAGGCAGTGGGGTCGAACCTCGTTAACATACTGAGTTTGCTTCTCTCTTACTCTTACTCTTTATATTTATTGTTGTTTCATATTTTGTTTATATTTTATATTATATATTTGATTTATAATTGTTATTTTTTTAAATACAACTCAATTCACCCCCCCTCTTGTGTTAGTCATCTGGGCAACAATTGGTATCAGAGCTAGAGCTCTATTATAAGATTAACTATCTTTTGAGTTAAGATCTTATGGCTAACATTGCAGCTTCATTTGGTGAAGGTCAATCTAGCAGTCGGCCTCCACTCTTTTGCGGAGACAATTACTCATTCTGGAAAGTTAGAATGAGAATATTCCTTCAGGCTCAAGGTCGAGAAATCTGGAAATGCATTGTAAATGGACCTTATATTCCAACAAAAGTAGTTGATGGAGTAAAGGTCAAAAAGGAAGAAGAAGAATTTGATCGTGAAGACGATAGACTTTATACTTTGAATTTAACTGCTATGAATTTATTATATAATGCTCTCAATAGTAATGAATTTAATAGAGTAATAACTTGTGCTACAACAAAAGAAATTTGGGATAACTTGGAAGTTACTTATGAAGGAACTTCTCAAGTCAAGGAATCAAAAATTTATATTCTTACTCATGAATATGAAATGTTTAAGATGAATGATGATGAATCTATTTCTAGTATGTATACTCGTTTTACTAACATCATAAACAGCTTGACAGCTCTTGGCAAAGTTTATTCCAAAGTGGAGATAGTAAGAAAAATTCTCAACTCTCTACCAAAACGTTGGGAATCAAAAGTGACAGCGATTCTTGAAGCTAGAGACCTCAAGAAGCTCGAAATGAATGAACTCATCGGATCACTTATCACCCATGAGTACACATTGAAAAGAGGAGAAGAAGAAGGAAAGTCAAAGAAGAGCTTGGCACTTAAAGTTGTTCCACATGAAAGTGAAAGTGATGAAGATGAGGAAAATGACGACAAAGATGAAAAAGTTGCGATGATAATAAGAAGAATTCAGAGGTTTTTAAAGAAAAATAAATCTCCTCCGAGAAAATCCTTCAATAAGTTTTCCAAGAAAGATTCAGGTAAAAATAACACTTTAATTTGTTATAAATACAATAAATCTGGTCATATCAAGCCAGATTGTCCTCTGCTAAAGAAAGATCGAAACAAAGGCAAAAAAGCAATGAAAGTTACGTGGGATGATGATTCAAGTAGTTCCGATAGTGAAGCAAGTAATGGAGAATCAGCAAATTTTTGTCTTATGGCTAAAGATGATATTGAGGTAACAAATCTTGATAATATTGAAGATCCTTCATATGAAGAATTGCAAAATGTTTTAGAAGAGGTATATGAGAAATTTGAAAAATTGGGTATCAAGTATACTGCTTTTTTTTAATTTTTTAACAAACGAAATTGATATTTTAAGAAAAGAAAGTATTGTTTTGAAAGATGAAAATCTTGAGTTAAAGAAAAAGAAAACTGATTTAGAAAATATTATTGAAAACTTTACGAATGGAAAAAGAAATTTTGAAAAACTTCTTGGTAGTCAAAGATGTGTTTTTGATAAGGCAGGTTTGGGATATAAGCCAAAACAAAAATACAAATCTTATAAAAACTTCTTTGATAATCCTTCTACATCAAAGTCCAATATTCAAAATTCTTTTCATAAAAATAATTTTGTTAAAAAAGGATACTATTATAATCACTCAAGTTCTTCATATATGTCACATGCTATTTGCAATTTTTGTAATAGAAATGGTCATAATTATTTTACTTGTCTTATTAGAAGAAAACATTCAATGACTATTAGGGCCATATGGGTACCTAAAAATCTTATTTCTTCTAATACTAATAAATAAAGGACCCAAAGAACTTGGGTACCAGGAATTGTTTTTAATTGCTTTTGTAGGTATGCATGAAGTATTTTACAGACAATTCAAAAGAGAAGATCATGGAAATAGAAGGAAAGATCATCAAGACTTAGTACAAGATGCAACCAAATAGTGGAAACATGTGAAAGATCATCCAGCGGAATAAATTCTAGGAGAACCTTCACGAGGTGTAAGTACTCGATCATCTCTTAGAAATATTTGTAATCACACACTTTTTCTATCTCAAATTGAACCCAAAATATTGGTGAAACTCTTATTGATAAATTATGGATTCTATTTGTGCAAGAAGAACTAAATTAATTTGAAAGAAATAATGTATGGACATTTGTTCCTACACCTAAAAATTATGTTGTTATTGGAGCAAAATGAGTTTTTAGAAATAAGAAAGATGAGTCTAAAATCATCACTAGAAATAAGGCTCGACTTGTAACCCAAGATTTCAATCAAGAAGAAAGAATCGATTATGATGAGACATATGCACTAGTCGGAAAATTAGAAACTATTCGAATGCTATTTGCATATGCTTGTTATAAAGATTTCAAACTTTTTCAAATGGATGTTAAAAGTGTTTTCTTAAATAGTTTTTTTATTGAAAAATGTTTTTCAAGAGGAAAGATTGATATAACTCTTTTCATCAAGTATGAATAGAATGATATTCTTCTAATTCAAATTTATGTAGATGATATAATATTTGGTACTACTAATGAATATGTGTCAATATTTTGTTAAGAATATGCAGGAAGAATTTGAAATGAGCATGATGGGAGAATTTAATTTCTTTCTCGGATTGCAAATCAAGCAAGCAAAAAGTGGAACATTTATTAATCAGTCAAAATATATCAAAAAGTTACTTAAAATTTGAGATGGAACGTGCGAAGGTAATTGGAACATCAATGAATCCAACCACTAAACTCGATAAAGATGAAAGCGGTAAGCCAGTTGACTCAAATGTATATCGAGGTATGATTAGTAGTTTATTATATTTGATAACTAGTAAACCTGATATTATGTTCAGTATATGTTTATGTGCACATTTTCAATCATTTCCAAAATAATCTCATTTGATTGCAGTCAAACGGATTTTAAATATTTTGCCAATACCATTGACTTAGAGTTATGGTATTCTAAACACACTTTTTTCAATCTTATTAGTTATTCATGTACCGATTATACTGGTTGCAAAGATGATCGAAAAAGTTTTAGTAGAACATGTCATTTCTTAGGTCATGCACTTGTTTCATGATTTAGTAAAAAAAAAAAAAAATTCTGTTGCATTATCTATTACTGAGGCAGAGTATGTTGCTGTAGGCAGTTGTTGTCCTCAAGTTCTTTACATGAAGTAACAACTTGAGGATTTTAAACTTATGTACAATCACATTCCAATCAAATGTGATAAATATAAGTGCTATAAATTTTTCGAAGAATCCAATACGACATTCTCAGACCAAACATATTGAAATTAGATATCATTTTCTTAGAGATCATGTGCAGAAGAGCGATATTGTATTAGAATTCACTAGTACACATGATTAATTGGCAAAAATTTTCACAAAACCCCTACCAGAAGATAAACTATGCATGATTAGAAGATAAATAGGAATTATGCATGCCATGAATATCTGCTAGATACTTTTATTCCATTATCTCAAATGACCTACAGAAACTTGAGACGTTTAGCCTCATCATTCAAATGCATTTGCTCCTCATAAATCATCATGCCATCCGTGTCTAAAGAATTAGGCAATCGAAATGCAGAGGCGAGTAAGGACTTTAAATCCTTATTCTGTTGTTTTAAGTCTACTATTTTTTTGTTAGACTCTTGAATAAGTCGTTGAAAAATATCGATCTTCTCATTAAGCTTCTCTATCTCGCGGGTTTTGGACTGCAACTGAGTGGAAAAAGCAACAATGGAAGATGAGTATCGAGTCCCGAGACCCACAAGCTCGTAAATGGCATCATGATCTGATTTATTAGCCAAATCAGTGTTTTGCTGCTTCATGACACTTACGACAGATGCAGAAATAGATTGATCACGAGAAGCACTGAAGAAGAATTGATGAGCCATTAAGATTTTGTAAAGTGAGAATCAAGATGAACTACAACAATGAAAAGAAGATTTGATGCGGATTAGATAAAACTAAGGATTGCTTTTATAAAGATGGAAATAAGTAGAAGACAAACTGTCATCTCTTCAAATCTTACTTAGTCAAGATTACAAGATATGCCGGATGCATATTGTCAAAAGTTACCGAACTAAGCTAGCGAGATTAATTATAATTGCCCCTGTTTCTCTCGTGAAACGCTGCCATTATCTGCTGATGTTGACTCTGTGCTTGAACTTTTACTCGTTCCGATTCCTCTATTTGAAGTTTCAAAACACGAGCTAATTCAGTCAAATCTTTATTTTCTTGCTTTAACCTCATATTCTTTCTGCCTTTATTTGCAAGCTTTTGATGCAGAACAGATATTTGATTCTTAAGTCGATCAACTTCATTTGCCCTCGCTAGTAATCTCCGAGACATGGTCGTAACAGAGGCAGCATATTGAGCACTGAGAGTTCTTGATGCTGCAACAACCTCAGAATCAGTTCTGTTTGAAAAATGCATTTCTGCTTCTATCATGGTGTTGACAACCTCATGAGATAAAATGATTGGTTGAGACGGTTCCTGATTCAAATCAGGAAGATTATCAGACGAAATTTTTTCCGTCATTCTATCGTTATGAAAAAACAGAATTTAGGTCAAGAAGCGATATTGTTTTTTTGGTATCCGATAGGTGAAAATGATTTTTTTATAGAAACTCAGAGCCTTCAAACCCGTTTGTCAACAACATCAGGCGATTGATTTAAATCTGCTTTCGTACCGACTGCTAGAGTTAGGCCTCCAACCTTTACAGGTTTTGTCAGATAAGCGTGGCTCTACACCGAATTGCCAGAGTTAGACTTCCAACATTTGCAGGTTTTGTCGGACATGCATGGCTCCACACCGCATTGCCAGAGCTAGGCCTGCAGCTTTTGTTGTCTTTGTCGGACACGAATAATTTTAATTATTCAACTTCAAATCTCTGGAACATCTAATTCGTCAATAACATCAAGCGGATTTAAATCTTCTTCCGCACCGAGATGATAAAATTCGGTTTCAACCTTTGCAGATTTGTCGGGCACCGATGGTTTCAATTATTCAGCTCTTTACAAAATCTCCTTCCGCACCAAATTACCGAAACTAGGCCTCCAGCCTTTGCAGGTTTTGTCGAACACGTGTGGCTACACACCGAATTCTCTACAGCCTCTACTAATGTAGCGTTTTATTTATCTATTAGTTATTGTAGGAATATATCTTATTAAACTAATTATGATTCCTTTTTAATGATGCCAAAAGGGGGAGAAGTTTTAGACTAGAACATTAACATTGTTTAAATTTCTAAACTTGTTATATATGCTTGGAATTATATTTCTATTTTTGCTTGAAAAACTAACGCACATTCTCAGGGGGAGCTTAAATATTAATACAGGTTTCAGGTTCTATCAAGTATTTGTCATCATAAAAAAGGGGGAGATTGTTGAACCCAAGGTTTCAAATTTCGTGTAAATCTACAAATAGATTTTGATGATAACAAATGGATTCAAAAAATAAATGAGTCTCAAGCTCTAGTTATCTACACAATAGAATCAAGCACATCAAGGAAGCAAGTATGAGTAAGGAAACAAGTTCACATTAAAATCATAGAATAATTTTGTAAATCTCTTAAAAATTCGAAATTAGGATTAAGGCTCAAAATTAATATTTTATCATAAAGCATTAAAATATATTTTCCACATGTGCATGAATATTTTGAAAATTAAATTTGAAAATTTTGAAAGATGATTGATTGTCATCTTTCACATGTGCATGACATGATTAAATGTTTGAACTTTGAAAATTTTGAAAGATGATTGATTGTCATTTTTCACATGTGCATGACATGATTAAAGGTTTGAATTTTGAAAATATTAAGATGTTTGATTGTCATCTTTCACATGTGCATGACATGATTAAAGGTTTGAATTTTGAAAATATTAAGATGATTGATTGTCATCTTTCACATGTACATATTTTATTTGAATATTTTTAAAAGTAGTGGATGCTTTTCTTGACTTATGCAAAAGGTAGATGTCTTTATTTGAAAATTTTGAAAAGTAAAGTGTGCTCCTTTTGTCATATGCAAAAAGTAAAAGATTATGTTTGAAATTTTTGAAAAGTAAAGTGTGCTCCTTTTGTCACATGCAAAAAGTAAAAATATTAGATTTGAAATTTTTGAAAAGTGAATGATGATGTTTTTGACATGGGAATCTTTTCAAATTTGAAATTGAAAACTCATTTGCCTATAAATAGCTCACTTGAGTTTTGCAAAAATCAGAACAAGAGCTTACACATCTATTGCTAAGTTTTGCATCATTTCTTCAAATCTCTCATTCTCTCTTTTCTAAAGTTTTGAGCCTTAATTCTTGTTCTTGTTGAGAGAGATATAGGTTACGCTGTATTGTTTCTATCTCACTCATTGAGGAGTGTACTTTGATAGTCTACCTACTATCAACTCTTGTATTTGTAAAAGGGTGTGTATAACCCTTGTGTGTGTAGAAGGTGTTCTACACGGGGAATAGTTAAATCACCAAGTGTGAGGTGATTGGAAGTGTAGAAGGTGTTCTACACGGAGAATAGTTAAATCACCAAGTGTAAGGTGATTGGAAGTATAGAGGGTGTTCTACACTGATTCTTTGGAGCGGTGCTGCTCAAAGGTGTAATAGGTTTCTATCTCCACCTAAAGGAGATTGAATAGTGGATTTGGGAATCCTCAAGAGGTAGCTTGGGGCGAGGACGTAGGCAGTGGGGTCGAACCTCGTTAACATACTGAGTTTGCTTCTTTCTTACTCTTACTCTTTATATTTATTGTTGTTTCATATTTTGTTTATATTTTATATTATATATTTGATTTATAATTGTTATTTTTTTAAATACAACTCAATTCACCCCCCCTCTTGTGTTAGTCATCTGGGCAACACAAATATTCAAATCACTCAAAGATTATTGCAATTCATGAAACAAGTAGAGTGTATTTGGTTGAGATCAATAACTTAACATATTCAAGAAACGTGTGGTTTTTCATGATCAATGATAGCCTAACAATTTTATATGAAAATAATACTGCTTATATCAGAGGATGATATATCAAAGATACGATCAAGTGATAATCTAACAGATTTATTCACGAAAGTATTACCAATTGCAACATTTAAGAAGATTGTGCATAATATTAGAATGCGAAAACTCAAAGATCTATCTCATGTACTTTTTAGAGGGAGTAAATGTCTTGAAAACTTGTGCTGATTGTACTTTTTTTTTTTCACTAAAGTTTTATTCCACTGAGTTTTCTTTTGCAAGGTTTTAATAAGATAATCTTAAAGCACTTTGTGGATACATAAAAAGACTGTACTATTTTTCCTTCGCCATTGGTTTTTCTTCCCACTAGATTTTTCCTTAACAAGATTTTAACGAGACAGATTCTTTATGAGTGGTCATTTAAAGGGGAGTGTTATGAATTATTGAGGGCGACCCCCACCTCTTTTAATTATTTTGTAATGACCTCATTATCATTATTTTAAATCTTGTACAATAATTTGTATGATAATTTTAACTCATATAAAAATGAATTTCATTTATTCTGAAATTCATAAGAAAATATATAGAATAAAGAAAATTTTAGTTCTTGATAATTCTTAAGAGTTCATTTTATATTTCTATCTTACAACAATAATAATTTTATTTTTAATTTTATAACAAGAAAACTAATTTAAGAAAGAAAAAGACACAGTGTTAGGTTATATCCAGTTACCACAGGTCCCTGCGGTGTTCCTTTCCCTCCGTCTTACCATTCTAAAATCTCGTTAAACAGGGCAGAGAGAGTTAGGGTTAGGGTTCAGGTCAGTCGAGCTCAATGGAAGATATCACAGAAGGAGTGAACGCCATAAACCTGGCCGGAGATTCCCACAAGAAGAACCGGATCCAGGTCTCCAACACCAAGAAACCTTTATTCTTCTACGTCAATCTCGCTAAGGTTCCCTCTCTCTCTATCTCTCTCCTGAGCATGTGTAATTTTATATCCGTAATTTAGATATTTGATGCGGTTACTAAATAAATAACTAGGGCCTTTCGAGGCTTTTCTAGGAATTATTGTATGTAAATATTTGATTTTTGTTGTTGATCAATGATGGGTACGATTTATCTTTCACGCAGAGGTATATGCAACAGCATAACGAGGTCGAGCTCTCCGCCCTTGGAATGGGTAATATTTCATTCTGTTATATCCATTTTTTTTTGTAAAAATTAGTCCATTTATTTATCTCCACATTTTTTTTCCTAAAAGCAGTAATTGTTATATTATATAAAACAAGAAAGGCAGTTCTCTTCACTCTTCATTTCGTAAATTCGCTTTACATGTATTTAGTTCCCGTATGAATTTAATGGCCTAACTATGTAATTTTATTTATGGTAGTTTATGGTCATAAATATTAAATGTCTATCTGCAGACTGACATTTCCGAGCTAATGTAAGAAACAGCTGCTTATTTATGTGTGTTTATGTGTGTTTTACGGCCTAGAAATAGCTGCTTATTTTGTATAGAACCAGGATTGAATACCACCATGGTACATTCATCCAGATTTATCTGTTGTTTTTGGGGTGTCATTTCAGCATGAAGTATCAATGTAATTAATTGCCATAAATTGGAGAAAAAACTTCTGGTTTGCTTTGGAGGTGCTTCCGAGTTTGGATAGAGATATCCCCAAGAGTCTTGACTGAACTGTAGGGCCTAGAGTTGGAGGGTTCACTGCTATGGTTCTCTCTCTCTCTCTCTCTCTCTCTCTCTCTCTAGGCCCTAGAGTTCGATAAAAAACTCTTGGAGATCTGAATCCCCTAAGCTTCTCTGCCTTAGATTCCTCGGAAGTCTAGGTTTTTCTGCTTTGTTCTTGTAATCTTCTCTTGCTGCTGTCACCAGAATTAACCAATATGCGGTTTTGGTGGGGTCATGTATCTGGAGTATGCTCCCCACAGGTAAGTTCAGAGGGTCCTGCCTTGGTGAGGTTCCATGCCATAAGAAAAAAGAAATCATGTTGCTACTGAGTTGGTAACTACCGGATATATATTTAAGGGACTGCTCTATTACTCCTTTATACATTTCATTTGGCTTTTGCATTATCTGAGAATCATCCAGTGTATTGTCTTCGTAACTATATTATATTTCTGAATATCTTCCAATGTATTATACTTGTAATTATGATAGGAGTTAAAGCAAATCTATGGGGATATGGTTGATTTGTTGAGTTTCTTCCCACTTGGATAATTTGCATGTAACTGGCTTTGGTGGGCATTTGATAGGATTTGTTGCTTCCTGTGCTTCTTAACTTACTAATTTTAGTGTTTCATTCTGACATTTCCCTTATTAATGTGTTCATTCTGTTATATTTTCAGCTATTGCCACAGTTGTCACTATAGCAGAAATTCTGAAAAATAATGGACTGGCTGTTGAGAAGAGTAAGATTTTGTTGTCTACCCTGTGCTGGTGATAAGCATACGGTTTGATTTTCATAAAAAATGACATTCTCTTTCTGCTAGGGATCATGACCTCGACTGTTGATATTAAGGATGACTCAAGGGGGCGACCGATCCAAAAGGCAAAGGTAAAGTTAATGCTAATATGTTTTCATGTTTCCTTTTAGCTTTACCTTACCCGACATGCATGTCAAGTGGCGGTTTATATTAAACTGATGAACAGGATGGAGTGTTTCTCATCACCACAAACACATGCAATAGGTATTCTTGGAGTTGGACCCCCTAGAGTTTCTAGAGCTTAGTGTAGGAAAGAGATAGATATATTAAGCGGGTCCCATAACTTGAGCAGCCATAAATGCTGATGACCCGGTTTAGATGTCTATCTCTTTCCCACTCTAGGTTGTAGAGTTTGTACAGGAACTTCTTAGGATCTAAATCATGCATTCTCCATACTGATATGTCATCATGGTGAATTTCCCACCATATGTTGTCATTGTAAAACTACTAGTAAAAAAAGTGTTGTCATTGTAAAACCTAAGTATTATTATTTTTTCGAATATCCCTTTGATGGCAGATGGTTTACGTTTTTCTTTTCCTGCTCTCAGATTGAAATAATGCTCGGGAAGACTGAAAACTTCGATGAATTGATGGCGGCTGCTGCTGAGGAGAGGGATGGTGTTGATGGTGATGAGCAAAGTTGAAGCGGGTTGTTTCTTAGCGTCTGGTTTGCTTTGCTTTTGTCGTTCTAGTTCTGGCAAATGCACTTAAGAGATTTTTAGGAATCTATTTCTGGTCCTAATGATTTTGTAACCACCAAATTGTGTTAGCGTAGAAACCAAATGTGTTCGTTATTTAAAAATTTGTTTTCTTATTGGAATTTTTGGCATAGATTTTGGTAAACATACATGATGTGTTTGCTCTTTTTTGGATAGGCATCACAGTTGAAGGTTTATTGTTGAATTAGTATTGTAGGTTGTGAACTACATGAGCTAAGATTGAAAGTTGAAAAACTAATGCACTGCCGGAGTTCAAGCTTTCTTTTGGTTTATCTATGACGTATCCATGAATTTGATCTTGGTTTCCAAAGCTGTGTATCTACATCCCGAACCAGGCTGGGCATTCAAATCCAGCAGTAACATGCACACACATTCTTTGAAGGAGTTTCCTATATATATATACATATATATATAATTTCTTAAGCTATTTTCTTACTTTATCCTGTAATCAATTCAACTTTCTTCTCATGTTTTTTTGAGTCAGTGTAAAACAAATTTTTTTATTCTTTGTTAAGCACTCATGGCAACTATTGCTACAACATTTCTCTCCCATTGCACCATTCCTTCTTTTAACTTTCTCTTATTTTTCAGTTTGAACATTCAATTTTGAAGTCTTATTTCAGCAGCTGCTAAGCTACCTAGGCCTTCAGCCAGCCCTGATCTCAATAGACAACGAATGTTTCTTTCCACTAAAAAAATTAGTGTGTTTCTGAATGATCTGTTATCAAAAGATGAAATTGTCATTTGAATCCTAGTCCATGTCAATGTAGCGAAAGACAGTCAAACATGGGTGTGTTGCAAACTACCACTCTTCTTTCGTCTTGCCATGTGGCATGATGATATGAAATACCAAGCCTTTACTTGGACATAGAATTTCCAATCTCAAAACTTTCCAAACTGTGTTGAGCAGTGTTCCATCAAAGCAAATAAACTACGCAACATCTGATCTGACACAGAAAATTCCTCCGGTAAATATCAGACACATATCATTCTAAAAGCACTTCAATACTAAAAACTTTGTTTAATTACCATCCACAGATTATATCCTATCATAAAAAAAGGTATTGCAAAAGGTCATAGTAACTCAAATTTTCCTCTATCTAGAAACTGTAAGAACTCATCAAAACTGTATATTATTGCTTCGGAATGCAAACAACAAAGAACAAATTCTGCCCTCCAAGGTTAATTATCTTCTTTCTCAATCAGCACCCTCTTGCATGCCTCATAACACATGAAAGATATCCCAGCTGCAGGGACCAATTTCATGCAGCTTGGTCCCAACCCTCTGTATAGACCCAGGAGACCTTCATGTTCAAGTATGCTTAGAAGAGCATGAAGCATGCTTTGGTACTGCCTCCCGCTGATGGCTCCGGCGGCCTGCATATGCTTTCGAGCCACCTCGAGTGGGAAAGTTGTAGTACTGGAAATTGCTCCGGCGGCTGATCCAATGAAGAGAGTCATAACACTTCCGATTTCGTCCTTCTTGAAAGTTTTCATGTAAGCTTTTCGTAATGTATCATAAGCAAAATAATTAGTGGCAGCATATGGAATTACTCCGATTATACTTGGGGTGAGGCCTCTATATAATTCTGCAGGTCCCTCCTCCTTCACTATTTTAAATAGCGCATCCAAGAGATTCTTATATACTCTTCTCTACAATTAGATCAAATAAAAACCATTACATAAAATTGTAGAAGATGACAATTTAGCAAATTCTTCTCAAGACTTTTGAGTTACCTGGACAGTTATTCGGGTTTTGAGTAACTCGAGAGGGTATGTAGCCATGGTAGAGCTAACTCCAGCGACAGCACCGGCAATTAATGAAGCAGGAATTGGGCATTTGGGCTCTTCTCCAAGCTTAGGAGTGAAGTGCTTCTTAACCGTGTCAAAAGCAAATAACTGCAGAATTTTCCATCGAAACATACCAGAGTCTGTCAATAAAATACACTTAACACAACACAATATGCAAGGTTCTAGGGTAGGTTGTGGAAATTAACAGTGACAAATAATGGTGTCTTCAAATAGAAGTTGATGAGATATGCTATTAGATGTTTGTAGTTAAGATATTGTTGGTCCACAAAATGGCATCCATTCAAACTCAATGATAGAAAGAAACAAGGAAGCGAATCGACCAATATTTTCAAGCTGAAAGTTTCCCAAGACAAACAAACTGACAGTCAACACAGAGAAGACCTAAAAATGAACTCAATATTTCGTAAACTGTTATAGACTGAGAGATTACACAAAATAAATCTACAAACTGATATAATTTTATAAAATCCATAAGAAATCGAACACTATAATAATATCAAACACCATAATAATCTCTCATATGGCATTAAAAAAATATCATATCATGTCATACATCAAAAATCAAAACATAAAAACTCAAAACTACTAATTACACACCTCAATAGCCTTGCTTGGAGCAACCCGGATTATATTAACGAAGTTACCCTTAAACAAGCCCTTCCATCCATCAGTTTCCATGATATTTTGAAACACCTCAGTCGTCGAGTGTCCCAAGCTCCCAATCATCAAATGCGTCCTTATTGTCTCCAGTGGTGCTACCACAGTCCTTGATACCGCACCTGCGATTGCCCCACTAACCAACGTCCTCAATGAAGGATTACCAATCTTAATTTTCAGTTTAAGACCATCCCTATTGTTCATCTTCTTCTTCATCACCAGCTCTTCCTCTCCAACCTCCAATGCCTCACCAGTCACCGATTCCGGAAGCCAACGAAACCCAAAACTTGATTCGGGCATTGACAGATATATCATGCATGAAGTACCAAACAGGGATTTAATGTCTCTGTCTTTAGGACTCTGAGGATTCGATGGAATCCCAAACCCCAGACCAAGACCTGCTTGACCAACGCTGGCAAATAAGCAACCAGAACAAGAACTACCCTCTTGAGATTTCCATTGAATCTTAATCCCAGAACTGACAAAAACTACATCTTTGTTATTCTGTGCAACACTTTGCAATCCTCTTCTACCCATGAATACCAAAAACAGGGTTATTTTCTCTCGTTTTTCAATGTACCCAGAAGGCCAGAAGATCACTTTTACCTATAGAATTACTGAAGTTGGAATTTTGAGAAGGAAAAGTGAACGATTTGGATAATTGGATAAAATTAAAAAAATGAATATCTATACTAGCGTATTCTATAACTGCAAATATCATTTTTCTTTATAACAATTTTTGTAAACAGACACTTACAAAAATCCGAGTCATATATAGTATTTACGTATTGTCGAATGTCGAGTACAAGGCATGCATGAAAGTAGCAGTGAGTGTTTTGTAGACTTCTGTGGCTGTAAGATATGATAAAACTGATATTTCTGTTGTGTACTGACTTGGAAAGTATACGTGGAAATGAGATTTTTTGTGAAATGTTTCAAACATGTTGGGTAGACTCCAATATATGTCACCACTCGTGAATATGTGATTGCCTTTGCCTTACAAGTTACGTGGGAGCCAAGAAGATGCCATACACGACTAATGAGGCTTTGGAAATTGATGTGCCATCTCATGGTCCTCAATAATTAATCTGTTTGATAATCTAATTATTTTTAAATATTTTATTTAAATATCAATCAAATATAAAATATTTTTTAATTTTTAATTTTCAACTTTTTTTTCATCTAATCTTTTTCCAAATTTCGAAACAAAATATAAAAATAATACTAGTTTTTCAACTTTTAACACAAAATTTATAATATCTTTATTCAATTTTTTTTCTCTCTTATTCTTTAAATTCAATAAAATATTTTAATTTAAACTATATTATTATTATTCTTAGATATACGTACTTAGATATTATAAATATCTACACAGAACCTTAGAGTCTAGTCAAGATTTTTTAACGAAGTTGGCCTTTTCACAACTAATAGATTAGATAAATGATATTTGTAATCTTGAGTCTCTTCACTAATAGATTAGATAAATAATATTTGTAATTATAGAATGCTTAAATATCGCATAATTATTTTAAAAATAAATAAATAAATAAATAATCTACATAAAAATAAACTAATTTTTTAATAGTGAATCTAATCACTCTTCTTCAAAATAATTGTATAACACTTATGCATTTTATGACTATATATGATATTATTTGATAAATTATGTAATTTGTAAACATTGATTGTCTGACCCGCCAATACGGGATGTGTGATCTCATGTGAGCATATTTTAAATAGAATATACTAATTATCATCTCATACACCATATACCACACTGAATAAAAGATGTGATAACATAACATGTTCCGTAATCATTGATTACTCAACAATCATCGTTGTCGACATGCATTACTCTTGCACATACCACATTTTATGTCGGAAATATATGTTTTACTTTTTGCCATATTGTGAATGGCAGTGCGTTTCAGTTTAGACAATAATAATAATAATAATAATAATAATAATAATAATAATAACTATTTTCTCGACAAAATTGTCCTTGTAATTTCAACACAGTAAATTTCTTTCGTTTAGTCTTCTTAAAGTAATATTATGAAAATAATAAATATGGAGTTTACGAAATTATATTAGTTTATTAAACGAATGGAAGAGCAACAGTTTAGCCGATTATAAACAAATCGGTTCGTTTAAATTACAATCGTAAATCAAAATTAAAAATGTTCTTAAACTATGTATGGGCTATGAGGGCTTTAGGCCTTATGTGTACAGGTCAGCTCATTAAAGCCTCATATGGCGGGCTGGCTTAGGCCCAAAGCCCAAAATTTTCAAGTCTCAACCCAAAAAGCTTATTCCCGGGATCCCAGAGCCTTCTAGCTGGATTGGAGAACGACGTCGTATTGTAAGGTGATTTATCATTTATCTCCATGTCGGCGTGTGTATATATATCATCTCTACGAATGTTGTTGCCTGCCATCACTTCCCCTTAAACCCTAGTCTCTGTGTTTACCTTTACCGTGTAAGCAAAAACCCTAGCCCGCCTCTTCTCTCGAATCATCCGCACTAAAAATGGTACTCTCTCTCTTTCTCTCTCTCACATACACACACACACACAGACCCCTTGTGGGTTTGATTATTTTCATTATCGTTCATTATGCGTGTTGCTGTTGTATGTTCTTTGCAGACAGGGGAGGCAGTAAATCCAAAAGCGTATCCCTTGGCCGATGCGCAGCTCACAATCACAATAATGGATCTTATTCAACAAGCTGCCAACTATAAGCAGCTCAAGAAGGGCGCCAATGAAGGTCTCTATTTTCCAACCCCAATTACAGATTGATATTGGTTTGCTTTGCTCTTCAAGGAACGTGGTTTATCCCCTTTTTAGAAAAACATAAACTTGTAGATGATTTTTTATTAATCGAACGAAACAATATGGTTCTAAACAAATGATGAGTTTTCTATTTAGTTCTTGGGTCAATTTTCTTTTGTTTTTATTGACATCGATTTTGTTTACTTAATGGGATTTCAGCCACAAAAACACTGAACAGGGGTATTTCTGAGTTCGTAGTGATGGCTGCTGACACCGAGCCTCTTGAGATCCTTCTCCATCTTCCATTGCTTGCTGAAGATAAGGTATTTTTTATTCCCTTAACCACTTCCTTGAATAAGCATACTCATGTAAAATTTTAATGTTTGATATATCTTGGTTTTAGGTTGAGTTAGCTTTGTGTGATTGGTTTGTTATGCGTAATTTCACCTGTTTATACTCTTCCTGTTTTGCCTGTTAATATAATTTTGTTTGATGGTGAATTTTATTTTTCATGGTTAATATTGTTTACTTGGAACATCGAATCGGTTGGTGGATTACATTTTGTCAAGTGCCTGTAATGAGATGCAATTTCAATTTAATTGATTGTGTTTGTCATGTTTTATGTTTTCGATTGTTTGGGTAAAATTTGGAGGGAAAGTAATTCTAAACCTATGGATGTTTTTAATTATGATGTCTACTTTTCAATATTTAAATTCTATTCTGCCTTTACCTGCTTCCGTTCCCTGCCCCTCATTCTCTCCTCTCTTCAGCTTTTCTCCCATGAGTGTGTTACAAGAACGTCACCAATTATCCAGACTGAATAGGAAAACAATCTAAAAACAACGCAATTGTGAATGAAATGTGAGGCTTCAATGATGAACCTCACAGAGAACTTTTGAGGAGTTCTCAACCTCCAAACTACTCCAACTCTTATTGATCTCAAAAGTGACAAATAAGAGCCACAAGTTGCCTTTTATAGACTGCAGACTGATGACAAAACAAAATGCATTCGTTTACAATGTAAAACGCAATACAACTAAACTCACCGTTTCACTAATTGCAAGTTACATTTAAAACAACGAACAATTATACATCGTTTCGCACAGCTCTAGTCGTATAGGAAACTGCTTGTAACCTTCTTTCCTAAACGGCCCGTTTTAATAACTGTGTCAGTGATTTCCGTTACTCATCTCTAAGCTTCAATCCTCTGCAACTCAGCTCCACCTTTTCCAGGCCATTGCCCACAAGCACACCCGTGACAAAGTGGGTGTTGTTTTGGATGCTTTTAGACCATGGGGCAAATCACAGTCCTTAATATTTTATATATGTTATATTTTCTTCTTTTTTATAGCTTGGTCTAACAATAGAGTATGAATTGAAGCTGCACTATTACTCACAGTATGACAGCTTGAACCCCAAAACTCAATCTTTGTAGGGTTAGTACGACCAGGTTGCAAGGTCATTGGAATTATGACAAGATATATTCAGCCCATCTCATTTCTCAGTAAATTAGTCTCCAAATTTCTTGCTTGTAAATTGAGGCGGTCAAAGGGTAGTCTGTCCATTAAGATAGACTATTATTGATACAAGGTGAATGGTGGGGGCATTGGCAATATATTCATTTTGAAGCCAATATTCTATATTGTGTGCTGGAAATTTGTTTTTGAAATCAAGTTTGTCAATGCTGCACTTCCTGATAAAAGAAAATAGTCAATGCTGGGTTAACTGGTTTGCATGTTTCTTGACTGTCATATTTGTGACTCTTGTATGTTTGAGTTGCCTGGTCTTATATTTTGGATGCTTTAGTTAGCTTTATAAGTAACCAAACTATTAATTTGTCTTATTTGGATGCTTTCATTTGCTGTACCAATCACAAAACTAATATATTGTTGGCCCCTGGGTTGTTTGATTTTTATATAGATGAATGTTTTCTCTGACTAATGCCATGCATTGGTAGGGAACTCTGATTTTTTTTTTTTAATCTAGATGCAATACAATTTTCTATATTCTGTTGGTTCTAGAGAGGTTGGCACTGAATCTTTACAAAGTTAAATAATTCATGAAGTGTCTGGCACCTACCATATGTGAACTGTAGTAGTATTGATCAATAATATATTAATGGTACTTCCATCCTGGTCATATGACTAAGGAAGTAGTTTAGATCCCTTTCTTGTTTAACTAGAGCTGAGGCTGTTACCTCTGTTCGAGCTATGAAAAACTTACTCTTGTGCATACCTTTTCACACTGTTCTTTCAGGGCAAGAACATGGAACTTGACCTTCATTAACTATTTTTATTTCCTTAAAATAAAAGCTGAAAAGCAAGAAGTGAGTTTTAGGATTTTATAGCTACCATATAAGTAGACTGTTTCCCTTGTTTTCTTTCCATTCAGATCCATGTAACTTTTTTTTTTTTTAATTTGGCAGAATGTGCCCTACGTGTTCGTCCCTTCAAAGCAAGCACTTGGCCGAGCCTGTGGAGTGACCAGGCCTGTTATTGCCTGTTCTGTAACAACTAATGAGGGAAGCCAATTGAAATCCCAAATACAACAACTCAAGGTACTTATTGTGCTGATTGCCTTCTGATATTGTGTTATATCCAATAAATGTTGTGTACTTTTCTTTGTTGAATTTGGCCATAGATTCTGAGATTTTGGTTGTGAAATGTAGGATGCGATTGAGAAGCTTTTGATATGAAGTGCAATGGAGTGAGTGTTCGGTATGATGGGCTTCTTGGATCACATTGGTCGCTCCTTTAGAGGCTTTGACTGATGAAGTTGTGCCATGAGTGTCTTAATTAATATTTTTACTTCTATCCGATGTGAGCAAATACTCTTAAAATTAGATTTGTGAGCAATTTGCAGAAATGATCTTTAAACTAATGTTACAACAAGTTTGATGTAATTTTATTTGATTGTTGCCTGCAGTTGAAATTGCCCAACTTGTTCTATTTTTTCTTTTTGGTATCTTTTATGTACTATGGTGTTATTCCACTGATCTTGAACTAAGCTTTTATTATTATCTACCGTACTGGATATTGGGTTAAGTTTTGTCAACTAGAAGTTGGTGTTTCATTTTTTGGACTGGGTGACAAGTTCGAGTTTTCACACGCATTTGAACATAAATTAAGCCAAGAAAACTCTGATTAAGGGCGTTGGGACTTTGTGTTCCTCCACATAGCTGTTTCAAGTTCTCTACTATTATTCCCACATGCCTGTAGTCCTGCCTCATGCAAATCCTACCCAAGGAATGAGCTCTTCGGAATTATCAAGATTTGACATCTTGATGGTGTGGTGGTTTGATCGACCCATAAGGTTGAGGACCGTCGTTTGATGATGCCTGATAATAATTATAATTCTGGAAAATTAGTTTGGATATGCCCTTTTAAAAAAAGACAATGCTACTCATCTCCCAGTATGCACCGATGGATGTCTCCTAGTTGGCTAACTTGGGAAGGGTTTGAAGCTTACAATTTACAAGCTATTTTTAGTTGTGTTTTTCTCAATTTCTGATATATTTTTTGTCAGTTATTTTTAGTACAATCTAAATAATAACCCATTGCAATGTCAGTTATTTTGTTCCATTAACTTTTGGATAATGCTATTATGCCATCCAAGTTTGCCCACTTTTGTGTCTCTAGTACAAATTGTATTTTTTCTGTTCTTTTAATTATTCTTTAAGTATCTTTAAATATTTTTAAAAAGTAAAAAAATATTAATACATTAATAATTATCTCATTAATCATAAAGAAAAAATAAAATAAAAAATACATAAACGGTCAAATTGAGAGACAAGCTTAGGCGACATATATATATTTTTTAATTTATCTATATACATTAATTGAAAACACGTTTCAACTTAACAAATTTTCCCGTATGCTTTCATGTTTTTCTGAAATCATAATCAATAAGACTAATAAAATCCTGTCTGTTATGAAAAAAAGGTAAAAACAAACGTCGATGCTCACATACTATTCTACATAATTAGATGGTGACCTCCGACATCGAAGTGGGCGTGCCGGAGTGGTTATCGGGCATGACTAGAAATCATGTGGGCTCTGCCCGCGCAGGTTCGAATCCTGCCGCTCACGTTTTGTTTTATTCCACTGCTATTTAATTAATTAATTGTCTCCCATAGGCCATAAGCACCCCCCTCCAATCTGATATTAGTTTTTCATGGTTCAAGATAGCAATCGTGCACTGATTTCAATCAACCACTTTCTTCATTTCAATCAAATGTATGCATCAACTTAAGTAAATAATTATATGTAAAAACTTGACCGTCCATGTTCAAGGGTTCCAAGTCCAAGTAAATCATGCTCTCTCTCCCTTCCTCCCATTCTCTCAATGTCTCTCAAAGCCTTCATTTCTAATCCCATGCATTCAGCCATCCTACATATCTCCTCAGATTGTGGGTGGGACATGTCACCTGATGAGAACCTGTGCAAATACAAGGAACTACCAACATCACTAGCATCCACCCAACTGAACCCTATTACCTTCTTCACCCCTCTTTCTCTCATCCCTTTCCTTATTTTTGCCACCTTTTCCCATTGCCCCTTCTCTGCATACAAGTTGGACATCAATACATATGAACCCGATCCCATTGGCTCCATCTCCATCAAAGCATCAGCTATTTTCTCCCCCATCTTCACATTCCCATGCATCCTGCAAGCCCCAAGCAAGCTCTGCAGCACAGATAAACCTGGCTGCCCTGGAATCTGACCAACCAAGTCCTCCGCATCCTCCAATCTTCCTGCTCGGCCAAACATATCCACCATACAAGAGTAATGCTCTGGGGTTGGTTCAATTTGATATTCTTCAACCATAGAGTTGAAGAGCTGATGGCCCACAGCAACCATCCCCTTCCTACCACATGCGGTAAGTACAGAAAGGAAAGTGATTGAGTCAGGTCTTACCCCTTCCCCCTCCATCTCCTTGAAGAATCTTAACACTGATTCATAGTCTCCATGTCTAGCATAGGCGGAAATAATTGCCGTCCAAGCAAATTGAGTTTTCTGGGGCGTGTCAGTGAAGACTTTTTCAGACTCGCAAATGCTCCCACGCTTTGCATACATGTCAAGAAGAGCTCCTGACACAATTGGGTCAGAGTCAAATCCTTGTTTTATTAAATGAGAGTGGCATCGCTGGCCATATTTTAAAGAAATATCCTCAGCAGCACCAATTGCACTCAAGACACTACCAAATGTATATTGGTTTGGCTTGGACTCGGTGATTGCTGAAAGAAACGTGCACAGAGCTTCTGGATAAAACCCATTCTGAGCATACCCAGAGATTAAAGCATTCCATGATATGGTTTCCCTGTAGTCAAGCTCCTCAAACACCCTCAGTGAGTCCTGCATGGTTGCAAACTTAGCATACATGGTAATGAGGCTATTGGAAACATTTGGTTCTGAAAAAAAGCTAGTCTTTATACAGTACCCATGAACCATTTGGCCTTCTTCCACCATGTTCCTGATTGATATAGCATGGATTAATCCGATAAATGTAACATCATTTGGATATATATCATCCAATCTCATCTCATTGAAGAGAGATACAGCATCCTCGTCATTGACAGAAATCATCGTAGTCCAAGAGACTACATTGCGTTCATTCATGATCTGAAAGACCAATTCTGCATCTTCTACGTCCTCACATTTTGAATACATTGAGATCAAAACATTACAAACTGAAACATGTTTCCCATATCCTCTTTTTATAATCAAACCATGTATCTGTCTCCCAAGTTCTAATGTTACTTCATGACCACAAGCCGAAACTGCACTAGTAAATGATACATGGTCAAGCGTTATCCCTTCTCTCACCATTTTAATGAAAGCCAAAATGGCTTCTAAGCTGTGATTTCCCTCCTGAACATACCCTGATAAGATTGCATTCCATGAGACAAAATCCCTTTCTGGCATTTCATCAAACACTGTCCTAGCTTCCATTAATTGCCCGCATCTTGAATACATTGATATAAGTGCATTTGCAACAAAAACTTCACAGTAAAATCCAAATTTGATTGCAAGCGAATGCAATTGCAACCCGAAGAGGAAACCTTCGTTGTCTGAACAAAATGCAAGAACTGTAGAGTAAGTCACGGGATCAAACGCAATCCCATTTAAGTTCATCCGAAGAGCAAAAGCCAACGCATCCTCACTCTTTGGGAACCCCGATAGCATGGTATTCCAAGAAACAACATCTGGTTCAATCAGCTTCTCAAAGATACATAAAGCCTTTCCAAACTGTCCAGATTTACAGTACATATTCATCAAAGAATTCGAGACGGTAATGAACGAAATAAGCCCAGAAGAAACAGCAAACCCGTGGATTTGGACACCGGGTTTTGGGTCTCCGCGACAAGCCTTGACAGCAAGCGCCACAGTAACTTCATCAACATTGCCGACAAAACCCAGTTGACACTGCTTCTTGAAGATATCAAGAGCCTGAAATGGAGAGTGTCTGTGCAAATAGTTGAGCATTGAACGGTTAATGAAGACGGTATTTGGCTTAAGAATTTGATCGAACAGTTGGTGGCGTCCATTTTCGAGTGAGTGAAAGCTTATCACGCTATTTGACCGTTGCCTGGGTATTATTCCACAGAGGATTTTGAAATCAAGTCCGCGAGCAATCATGAGAATCTAACGGTCCACTGTTGGGATCAGAAGAGAGCCTTAAACCCTTCTAAAACCAACACTTCTTCTCTCTCTGCTACTTCTAAACCCTCGAGTTAAAACCATTCCGGAAGCGAGAGAGAAGCTTTAAACCCTTCTGAAAAAGCTTTCTTTTTTTAATCGTTAGACTCTCATAATTTGTGGAGACGCGGCAATAGCTTCCATAATTGGATTCCCTTTCCTTCGTTTTTTCTTTCTTTTCTTTTCTTCTCCTTTTTATTTTTTGTTTATTTATTTATTTTTTATATTAAAAAAAAAAACTTTTTTAGATATCACCCTCACTTTTAACGGAAGAAAACCGTAGTTACACGACCAAAAGCGATTACAAATCAACAAAAACCTCCCGAACAGAAAACCAGCTAAACCCGGGCATACAAAATTTTCCTCTCAACATCTCAACGAAAGTAAACCAACTTTATCCACACGGTAAATGCCTTGTACCTGGGAAGGGAGTCTAGCCAAGACCAACCAATAACACATCACTCCCTCTGCACCCATTTTTGCCAAGTCATCTGCCAATGCATTTTGTTCCCAAAACACATGCTGAACCATGTAGCGTATCAAGTCTAAATTCGATTTTAGCTCATCCCAAAAGTCCTTAAGGTACCACAGGCCACAGCGAATCAAGCCTACCTTGCATCTCGAATAAGGCACCATAGAAGTTGGCTTACCTACTCACCAAACCCGCCACTTCAACCAATCTCGAAACAATAGGGCATTAGAGGAGCACCTCGACATCTTGGAAGAGGAGAGGGAAAAAATCGAGGTTCAAAACATCATTATCAAGAGAAAGACAAAATGTTACTTCAAAAAACAAGTCAAATCAAGACCTTTAAAGTAGGTAACAAATCACATACTTTAAAGGTCTTGACTTGACTTTAGTCCTACTTATGGTCAAGGATAATCAGGAAAAAGAGTTCAATATCTCTTGAATAACGAGTATTTGACGAAGTTTTACCCTTGACTTCTTGGATATACTTAGGAAAAGTATGATCAATAAAGGCAGCCCTTTGCTTAGCTTGTGTAGGTCATCTCAATGTCATTTTCTTGCTTTCTATATATCTTCTCAGTGAAATGGGCATGGAGGTCAAAAGATTTCACGACCCCACTTAACCCGCCAAAGTTGAGTCCAAGACTTATAGTGAAATGAATGTGGAGGTTAAAAGATCCCACGATCCTCTTTAATCTGTCAAAGTCAAGTCCGAAGACTCGTAGTGAAATGAGCTTGGAGGTCAAAAGATCCCGATGCACCTCCCTTAGCCCACCAAAGTTGAGTCCAAATACTTGCGGTGGAATGGGCTTGAAAATTAAAAGATCCAACAAACTCCTTTTTACTTACCAAGTCAAGTCCAAAGTCATATATTTTCCCCACTGTCCCTGCCACTTGGCGTCAAACTTGGAGAAAGGATGAAGGAGAGGATTCAAAAGAATGGGTGTTAGTCGAGTCTAATTCATTTGAGGGAAATTGAAGTAAAATGTTGTGATTATGTTAGCAAGCACTTAACCCATGAGCCCATTGAAATTGTTAAGCCTTGGAGACACAAGTAGTGACCCACGAGTGGGGGACACAGGGAGTGGCACACGCCCTGTAGCTAAATCAATGCCAGAATCCACAATAGAATCAGGCCCAATAATATCTTGAATAAGGGAAGCAATGGGCCCAATAAACATTTCTAAAAGGTTTTAGAAGGCGAGGAAGTGGTCCATTTCTTGGAGGAAAGTACCATGACCTTCAATGTGTGACCCTAGATGTGAGAGTGATCAAGCACAATAAGAAGTTTTGAATAGGGAAGTCCCAATAGTTCATCCTAGAATCTGAAAATTCACAACCTCAACCAGAAATAAGGAAAAGTTTCTTTTGCCATTGTTTGTATTCGAATAGCAACATTCAAATCACGCCAAGCATTGGGAACGAATAAGAAGACTACATATGTTACTTGGCAAGCCTTTGATAGAATAAGATGACAAGAACTCACAAGCGGTCAAGTCGGGATACTCCTGAAGAGATTCAAGAACAATGTTGAACACTATGCAAGAACACAAGATCACCTGCCAAGCATATGAATGGAGTTGAGCTAGGGCTAATCCCAAAAGATCGAAGACATCATATACAAGGCGGTAGAAAGGGAGTTGTAAACCATGTGTTAGGGCATAAACAGGCTGGACGACTCTCCCAACAAATCTTTCTTCTTCAATGGTATGTGGAACATGTCCCGAACATACATTACTCTTTCATCAAACATTTGTTTTTTGTTGTTTTTTTTTTTTAGCTGTAGAAAAAATTAAGAGGAAGCAAATTGGATGTCACTTCCCTACTTAGATGTAACCATAGTATAAACACCATATCCATTGGGAATCTGATCATATTGGAAAAGCCTAAACGACAAGAAGCCGCAAAAGTTTAGTTAGATTTGAGTCATAACTTAAAACCCCAACACTTCTGGAAGCTAATACCGATCGATAACGGATAATGTAAGGTGAATCCATATTCGGATTTGAACGCCAATTATATGCCAAGGCTTAGTACATACAACCTATTTGCCATTAGGTGTAACCCAAAGACCATTGGGCCACTACTCTTGTCGATAATTTTTCTTTTAATCATGTATATAAACTTGTAGCCTTTTTTAAAGATGGTATTAAGCCTTTAAATGTTATTGGGTTGAGATGAGACTAAGTTGATCCACCAGTTCTTAATTCATACTTAGGTCAAGTAATGTATAAATTATTTTACCTAGGTGGAAAAGTCTACCCATATGCCAAAAAGATCAAGGAAGGTTATATGTTTGGGACATAGGGACTATTGGTGGGTGTCTCTCTCATGTCCTATTTTCAAATGCATTCAGAGTTTTGTGACCATATAATCCGATTTATTTTATACATAAGTGAGAAATAATACATAATCATGTCACAATTATCAAACAAACAATGAGTAAGCCAACAAGTTGCACGTTATGGCCGCATGATCTGATCCCTGATTGCACATAAAGCAGATAGCATTAAAGAACTGTTTCTTGATCTGCATGCCACAAACTATGGCAACTAGTCTCATTAAACATGACATCATGACTAGTACTCTTGGTGCATGAAAATGCACATATTTGGGATAAACACAGCCGAAGTAATCATCATTATAAGTGGCAAAATCTCTTTATTTTTAATATAAGGAGCTAGCTAGCTAGCTAGCTGGCCGGATGAATATAATATCCTTACTCAGAATCAACATGATTTATACCCACAATTGGCAAATGGCTCCAATTATTTGAGATTTATATAATGATCTAAACTTATTGTACATTTTTTGCAAAATAAGAATATTACTAAATAGTTAAAAGTATGGTAGATAAAGGAGAAAACCCCACCAAATATCCCAAACAAATATTACATTGCTACAAATAAAAACAAATCAGAAAATATAACCTAATTAATGTCATTTCAGTCCCATAATTTTTTAATTCGTTAAGGAAATTAATAGCCTGCCTCCTTTGTATTGACTTATATACGTACAGTTTACAAAGATCAGCAAGAACTAGTAGCTATATATTTAAAGTAAAAAAGACAATTATACAAAGGCTTTTAAAGTTAATTTCTAGAAAACAGATCAAGAAAACAACCTGAAAACAATATAATAAGACAATAAGTAATAACATGACTGGTAAGCTAATCTCTGGCCGCTAGAAGGGGTTGAAGTGAAAAAGAGCTAGCTAGAACTGATCGAGGCGGCCAGTAGGCAGCGCATGGCAAAGATCAATATGAACGAGTGAGGCAAAGATCATCATGCGATTCCCTCTTGCATTCTCGTTGACCTCCCCTCTCCCTGATCAATAGTGTCTTTCATGCATGCGTTCTACTTTGGCCGTCAAACCACCCTTATCCTTACAAAAAAGATTAAAAAAATAAAAAACGTAGATATCTTTAGAAGAAATGATTACAACCACAAACTTCCAAGAGAGGGAATCGCATCAAACTTATCAGTGGCCTTTATGGAACATCTGATTACGACCAAATTAGAAAATTACTTGATATCTTTGTTAAATGTTCATCGCTTTACAGATATTGTTGATGTGAACGCCGCCTGCATTTCTAGACCAAGCATATTGATCTTCATTTCTCCTCTTCGATTCTCACAGATCCCAAGAGCTTGTTTTTAGTTTCATTCCTACAACCCTATAAAAAATTTAATATTGGGAAGTGATTAGGATATGTAAAAGCATGGTCGAACGTGATCGAGATCATGACTGAAAAAGGGAGTAAACACAAACAAGGAAAGATGGTATGTGGTTATATATTTTGGCAATATCCCCAAAAAGATCTTCAAATAATGGTTCTACCATCGGGCCCGCCCAGATAAAACTAAAATTAATGGATATCATGCAGAATGTCTGAATCTGCAGAAAGTATCCAACCAAGTCGTGCCAATTATCTTGTTGTAGTTAAGAGATTTCCTCTACAAATCTTAAGGGAGATATGTATGTCATGTGGTGCTAGCTAGATGAAAAGGAAACACAAAGAGGATCGATACCAATAATTAGTTTGCATGATAAAATAAAATAAATGCCATCCCCTCCTTTACACTTGGAGTTCCTTCACATGCACTTGGAGCATAACATTCATGTACAACACGGAGATATATTTGCACCCAAAGAGGGGAAGGCCGGTAGGCCAAAATGCTCCCGTAAATAGGCCCCAGCAGTGGTTGAGATTCATGTGATAATTCATAAGGAAGAGTCAAAGGAATTAGACAAATTCTTGATTAATGCAGATACTGGGTTCAGTGGAAGGAAGGGGAAAGAGTAGTACTTGGACCCTCAAAGGGAATGCCTGGTTATGAGTGTGTTGTTGGCCCTTTTTCTGCTGTTGAGTGGGTTAGCTTTTTCATGTTAGATGTTGCTTTGATGACTAATGGCCGGTGGAGGTGGGAGGTGTGGGAAGTGATCGAGATTGGTGCTGTCAGTTGGTATGCTTGCTGGTACATTGCATAATTCATAATTTGTCTACACACGTGAGAAGTACAAGAACCACTGAAGGCACGTGCAGAGCACATGGACCAATGTGGGTGACTTTTGTTGTCAACTCTCCAAATTATAGCGATTTCAGTCAACCTACCAAGTCCCAAACATTAGTCCTCCAACTTTAACTGTCAATACAAAAAAATTGTTCATGTGATCAAGTTATTTTCTATTAAAACGAGTTCGCTTTAATTGCAAAGAAACATGTTAGGGAGAAATCACGTTCAAAAATACTCACTCACATGAATAGTGACATGAACAATAAATATTATTATTTATGTGAGTGAGAGTTCTTGTTCGTGATTTCTCCTCATATTTTTGAATTGTAAATTATTAATTTTTCTTATAGTGTCTCCTACCTACCTACTTATATAGGCATCTATATTTGACATTTGTCTTTGGACAGTGTGCTTTCATTTTTACCGAAACTGATAAGAAACTCATGCTGGAGACACTCATGACCTTCTTATAAGTTTTATATAAATTTATAGAGTTTTGAAACAGCGCCTGGCATGGGGTTAAATTATTTGGCATTGAAATCGTCAAAGCGTTTCCTTTCTCCATCTAGTTAAGATCTCATGAGTCATGAGAATGTGATAAGAGTCATTTTTCGATCTCATTAAAATACTTTAGAAAGTCTCCACTGCATCGTAGTACATATCAAAAGGAGATTTGAACTTCCTATAGTTTTAGGATTGCCATAAATGGTGTGCATGGATTCGGTCAGATCTAAATCTATAGAGTATAAAGCTTGGATATGAAGGACCTCTCCTAACTAATAGTATCTATTGATCAGGAACAACATATCTAGAGATTGACAGTGGTAATATTAGTACTAGTAATGGAAGTAGTGGGTAGATAGGGGAGATTATTGGTGTAGTAGATGTATGGAAATTGATGGTAGGAAAATAAATATAAAAAGAGGCCAGGTATATGGACATGTGAGGGAAATGTGGAGAGAGGAAGGAGGAAAAGTATGATCTTGTAACTCTACTTGTGGGAGGCAGAGAGAGAGAGAGAGAGGTGAAGAAGGAAAACTAGGAAAAAGAGAGGATCTTCCCGAGATAGATGGGAAGGGAAAAAGAGAAGGGATAGATTCTCCCTCCAGTTAAAGAGAGAGAGAGAGAGAGAGAGAGAGAGAATCACAGCAAGGAAGAAATCATGTTGGTTCTAATTATACCAGCTTGAAACGTTGAGTGGGCTTCTCTGTTAATGGTACGGGGTACCCGTACCCCAGGTGCAAGGAAAGTAGGGATTGAGGAAGTACTTTCTATTGAGTCTATGGCGGCATTGCAAGTTGTAATTCTAATTAGTCCATACTTTTCTGTGGAGAAGTTTCATTATTGGAGTGTTAATAATAATCCATCATTTGACTGTATAATGAACAAGTTCCAACGCTGACAAGCATGATCATTGTCAATTAACTAGGAAAAAATTACAGCCGGGGTTCTCAATTAACTAGGAAAATACAAGAAACTTTCAGTGCACATGAGTCCATTTTTAAACAGAATGA
The DNA here is from genome assembly GCA_036898215.1 of Platycarya strobilacea. Taxonomy (NCBI): domain Eukaryota; kingdom Viridiplantae; phylum Streptophyta; class Magnoliopsida; order Fagales; family Juglandaceae; genus Platycarya; species Platycarya strobilacea. The sequence continues at coordinate 51,737,424 of CM072546.1, forward strand.
TCATAACAATTAATTGCTAACCTATGTTATAACTTCTCCAAAACTTCTCCAATTGACTAAATAGATCATGATCATGGCGAACATTGTTAATCATACCAAATGATCATTCCCAGGATAACTAGGAGAACCAATCAGTGACCCGATGTCTCAAATTGGATTTTGATGGTACTCGAACTATAAACATATATATATATATATAATGACGGTTTATCTGATTGGTCGAGGATAGATCATAGTACTCCTCGATCGGGAATACTGGGTTCATCAAGATCAAGTCGGAATATTCGGACCTTCCCGGACCTAACCATCTCTTTGTTCGTACGCCACTTGCATTCATGGAATGCTTGAATCAATTTAATGAGCTGGGCTGATCGGGCCAGCTAGCCCATTTTCTATCCATATAACCGTCAAGAGCTCGCACGTACGTACAAGTAAAAACATGAGGATCAAGGGATTTTGTCTACTTAAGAAGTTGACTCTCCGAAATCCGAATCATGTCATTCAGAAATTTGATCGGAATAATATGAGACTGCTATAACCACAAAAAATTTATATAAAAACAATCACATAAATTAATGTAATTTTATATAATTTATTTGATTAATTTTATAATAAAAATAATTATATAATAATCTGATGAATTATATAAAATTATATCAATTTATAAAATTATTTTTTTTGTAATTTATTTGAGGATTAAATATTAATAATATATATTTTATTATTTTACGCCCATACAGAGAGAAACTAGGACAAAACCAAGAGGTAGGAAGCCGGCTTGGTTGTGAATCATGTGGGGTAGCAAAAGCACTTGGACTTGCGCCCCGCCCTTGGGTAATGCATGTGGGTCATAACCTTTGTAACCAAAGCTTATCTAACCCACCACAAACAAAGGTCACGTGGTACTGAAAAATTGAAAATGCTGTTTGAGACGTACGTATGTTCCAGATTCCATTTTTCCTCCAATAACCATCCTCAATCAGTGCATCACCTTTTCTTAACCAAAATCTACTTTAAAAAATTAAAAATAGTACTTTAAATCAGCCCTAGAACCTTACACCGATCAATGTGGGATAAACCTAATCCCTACCCTTGTCAAGAAGCAGTGATCATGAGGACACATCACTTCAAGTTCTATATATGGCTTAGCCTCGTCTTTGCCTATAAAAAGGCCAGCAGGCATGAAGTTCTTATGACAAACCTAAGTAGCTAGCTATAAGTGAGAAGGAAAGCTTTCCTTCTTTTAATTCCTAGCTAGCTAGCTTTCCTTTTTCAGCAGTGCACGCTAGCTCTTTTCCCCTGTTGAATAGTACTTGGGAATACTGATTAGCAAAATGGTTAGTGTTGAAAAGATAGCTTTCATTTTTAACTTGGGAACGCTAGCTGCTAGCTTCCCTCTTCTTCTAGTCTTGTCTGTTAATTAATGAAACAATTTTCTAAAAGATTTGTTCTCCATGATCTCTTATATTAAGACCGAGGGGAAGATGAGTTGGAAGGTCGCTGATGCTGTGGACTACTATGGTTTTCCTGCTGATAGATCCAAAACTGGGGGTTGGGTACCTGCTGCTCTTATTCTAGGTAATTTGTTTTCTTCCTCTTCATCTGTCTAATTACGATCAGTACTATATATGATACCTTTAATTTTGTCTTCTTCTTATAATTAGTTATAAGAAGAATGAAAATCTCCTCCATTAATTATTGCATTAAAAAATTTAGTATTTCTCTAGATCACATTGCTTCTTGTATAAGTTACGTAGAACCCATTGATTCAAAGCTGAATTTAATTACGTACGTCCATTAATTAACATTAATTAACATTGAGAACACATTTAATGCGTTTCCTGAGCTTTTATCAACAAAACTAAGCAACCGAAGGTACACAACTCTCAGAGAGATGTGTGCGTATTGAGAGTGAGAGTGAGAGAGTTGAATTCTACTAGCTAGCTAGCTAGCTAGCTATTTGTTTATTGAACAGCTAGCTAGTTATAACTTATAAGATGGCTCGACTCAAAGTACTTTATTTTATGAGAAGACGTACAGAAAGATCAATGCTCAAACGAAAATATCCTAAACGGCGCATGCATCAGCTAGCAGATTTCAGACGCTAGTGCGTAGGGCCCCTTCACCAAGTCCAAGGATAAAAATTCAATCGCGAACTAAGCCGTGGTTTATTTTCACCAATTATTTTATTTTATTTTAAAATTATTATTATTATAATTTTTTAAAGTTTTATAAAAAATAAAATAAACAACTTAATTTTTTTCAAATCTCAAAATAATTTTTTTGGATTTTAAAATAAAATTTTTATTTAAAAAATTTTTATTATAATAATTTTTTTTTTAATTTTTATTTCTTCCTATCTCACATCTAAAAATAAGCAAATTGTTAACTCGTATCGATCTGTTTGTTTGTCTGAGATTTGTAATGTCAAAATCTTGATATTTAAGATATGGTCGACAAACTGAATGTGGGACGTAGTAATTTTTTTTTTTTTTTTTTTTTTAATATTAGGAGAGGAGGATGAACCCACGATTTCCATTTTGAAGATATGAGATTTATGCCATCAGGCTACAAGCCGTTGGCTGTGGGACGTAATACTAAAACGTATGTAGTCCATATGATATATATATATATATATATATGTATTTGATTTATTTTTTGAAATGGATATATATAATGATTTTGATATATATGAAACATTTGTCAGATTCAAATTCCACTATATATTAGCAAACAATCAATTCAATTTACTTTTTGAAACTTGTCGATCGATGATAGAATTGATCTTACCCTGCTTACCAGCTAGCTTATAGTCATAATTATTATACAAGTTACTTACAGTAGTACTACTACTACTACTACTGCTGATCATGATACGAATTTTTTATTATTACTAGTAGCAGACTTAATTAGGTAATGACCGGCAATATTATAATTATAGATCAGTTATTTAATGAAAATGAAAATAGATCGAGAAATATGCTGGCCAAAAGAATTTAACAAAAAGTAGATTATAAAGTAATGTGATTTAATATACATGATATATTATATTGTAAAATTATTTTTATTGTAAAATAAATATAATAATATATTACATTAAATCATATTTATTTATGAATTTATTATTATGAAATCTCTTTATAATTATAGTGCTTCTCATAAAAATAATATACAGAATTCTAGGATTTAAAAAGATCATGAGGAAAACACGTCAAAATGGTAACCTTCCGACTCATGACTAGTGTGTATATGTACGATCGTACACACGCAAATAATATATATATATATATATATATAATTAGATGCGAATGGTATAGATCAAAATTGAGCCCCAGCCTTTTAAGTTCTCAAGATTTGTGATCAGTTAATGGATTCAAGATTAACGTACGTGGACACAATATATATGATCATCATGTATATGAAGCAATTATTTCTATATAATCTTGATCTCTATTATTAATTAAACATAAAATGAGTACTAAACAAAGTAAGAGAATTCTGATCATCAGTTTGAAGAGCAATTCATACTCCAATGAAAAAGATAATATTTTACTAGGGCAGTTGCATGGAATATGTTGGGAATAGACCAATTAATAAATAATAAATAAGAAGCAACACAGCACAAAAAGAAAATTACGACAATTATATCGAACACACAAAACACCAAGACATAAGTAGTTTAGCTCAATGTAAACCTAAGTTCACTATTAAGATCAGTTTCAAGGAATTCACTATCAAACAAAGATGGAATATAGGAGATGAATCACAAAATTCTTACAAGAATCACTCTCTCTCACTTACAATGTGCTTAACTCTCTCTCACTCACACTCTCAACTTCACAAATGCTCTTTTCTCAAAAATCTAAACAAAAACAGAGTTTATATACGTTCTGCATTCAAATGAACGTCGTCATTTTAGAATGTGTTTCTCTTTCGAGCGAGACTACTCTTGCTCAACCGAAACTAAAATGAACAGCGCGAACTCTAGTACAAAGAACATTTGCTCGAAGCGAACTGCTAAAATCGCATCTCGCTCGAGCAGGTTGTCAAGCGATAGTCGAGCGAAATTACTGTCTAAAATCTCGCTCGAATTGGATGTCGAGCTAAAGTCAAGCGAACTCTCTGTCTGACATTTCACTCGAGCTGGATGTCTAGCGAATTTACTGTCTGATGTCTCGCTCGAGCTGGATGTCGAACGAGAATTGAGCGACCTTATAAGTTAAGTTTCGCTAGAGCGAGCATACTAAAGAAATGCTTGATTCAAGCCATCTCTCAAGATAGTCCCGATCACAATTCTCTTATGCATTCGTACTTGACTATTAATCTTTTAAAAATCTTATATGTTGTTAATTTGGAAACGCGCGATGACCTGACTAATTCATATATATGTAGATCAAGCAGAGCTCCATAAATGTATATGTTTCAAAAGATATATATATATATATGTAGCTAAATAATACGAAGTAATTATATTTAATAAGATTTTACTGTTTTAATTTACAGTTATTGAAGTGTGTGAGAGGCTTTCAACAATGGGAATAGCAGTTAACCTAGTGACCTACTTGATTGGAACAATGCATCTGCCAAGTTCCACTTCCGCCAATATAGTTACAGACTTTCTGGGTACATCCTTTCTTCTGTGTTTGCTTGGAGGCTTTCTTGCTGATTCTTTCCTTGGCAGATACAATACCATCGCCATCTTTGCTGCAATACAAGCTCTGGTACATGATAAATATAATTAATTAAGTTTATATATAAGTACAATTTGAAGTACTATATGATCAATTAATATATTCGATTGCACTAGCAGCTAGTACGACTGATTTATATATAATATTCTTTTATATATGTTCCTTTTTTTTTCTTGATCATAATGTTTGTATAATTAAGATGGTGACGATAATTTAGGGCACTGGTGCTTTAGCAATTTCGACAAAAGTACCACAATTACGCCCACCAACTTGCGGTGCAAATGCCACAGATTGCAAACAAGCCAACGGATTCCAAATGGGAATTCTCTACGTTTCTTTGTATCTAATCGCAATAGGGACTGGTGGCCTTAAATCGAGTGTATCAGGATTTGGAACGGATCAATTCGACGAGAAAGATGAGAAAGAGAAGGCTCAGATGGCATACTTCTTCAATAGGTTCTTCTTTTTCATTAGCTTTGGAGCTTTGATTGCTGTAACTGTGCTTGTGTATTTACAAGATGAAGTGGGTCGAAGCTGGGCATATGGGATTTGTTCTGTTTCCATGTGCATAGCCATCATGGTGTTCTTATCTGGCACTAAAAGATATAGGTACAAGAAAAGCATGGGAAGCCCCATTGTTCACATTTTCCAAGTTATTGTAGCAGCCACAAGGAAAAAGAATATGGTCCTCCATTTTAATGCTGCCTCATTATTTGAGGATACTCCGGAGGCCTCAAGAATTGATCACACCAATCAGTTCCGGTAACTTTTTTTCTTTTATTTTTGTTTGCGAGTAATCTTAAGCATATAGTCATAGAATACGTAAATATTGTCGTATAATTGCTTTGAAAAATAATGGAATTTACTGTTAAAAAATTAAAATTTCATGTAAAAACGCATTTACATACTTCACGAACAGTTCCTGAAACATAAAAAAGATATTTGGTCGCTAGCTTATGAAACATAAAAATTATTTATATGAGTAATTATGTTATAAATTCTATGGATTTCCACCATAACTATTTCTCTTTGATGACCTGTTCTTTAAATTTGATTTCATTCTAGTTTCCTGGACAAAGCATCCATTGTAGCTGAAGGTGACTTTGAGAAGAGTGCAGCTGGTGCTGCTCCAAACCTCTGGAAGCTATGCTCGGTGACAAGAGTGGAGGAGGTGAAGATGATGATAAGATTGTTACCAATATGGACCACAACCATCATATTCTGGACTTCATACGCACAGATGATCACCTTCTCTGTAGAGCAAGCATCGACCATGGAGAGATCCCTTGGAAATTTTCAAATTCCTGCTGGCTCCCTCACTGTTTTCTTCGTAGCTGCCATTATGATCACCTTGGCCGTTAATGACCGCCTCATCATGCCTCTTTGGAAGAAATGGAAAGGGAAACCGGGTATATATTAATATATTATATATCAACCCTTCTTGATATAATTTATAGATTAAGAATCTGCACAGAGGCAAAACTGTAGGATCAATGATTCGAATTTAAAACTTTTGCTCAGATACTATATATGTAAAATCACAATTTATCCCAAAAACTTAAACTGAGATAGATTTATTTATTTATTTTATATCTTAATTAACAATCTCTTCGTCAACAGGTTTTACAAATCTCCAGAGAATTGCAATCGGGCTTGTCATGTCAACTTGTGGAATGGCAGTTGCAGCCCTATGCGAGAGAAAACGATTGTCAGTAGTAAAAGCCACGGGCGGTGACACTAGTAGAGCAGCTACATTGCCTATAAGCGTCTTCTTCTTAATCCCACAATTCTTCTTGGTGGGTGCTGGGGAAGCATTCATATACACAGGCCAACTAGATTTTTTCATAACAGGTTCACCTAAAGGCATGAAAACCATGAGCACCGGTCTCTTCCTGACAACCTTATCACTAGGTTTCTTTGTCAGTAGTTTCTTGGTCTCGATCGTGAAGAAGGTGACAGGAAGTAAGGATGGTGAAGGGTGGCTGGGAGACGATATCAATCATGGGAGGCTTGATTGTTTCTATGGACTTTTGGCAGTACTCGGCTCCATAAATTTTGTACTATATCTGGTTTGTGCAGCCTGGTACAGGCAGCCAACGAAAACCAAGTCTGCTGATGATCTGCAGATGGGGATCAATATTACTAGTAGTGCTAATACTGCTATTAATGGAGGATCCATTGAGGAGAAGTGCTAATTACCGATCGAGCTAGCTAGCCGTGAGCATTTTTATAGGGTTTGCTCTTTGTTTCATGATATATAGTTGGGATTGTACAAAAGGAATATATGATCGGTTTGAGTTTGGTTTTCTTAATTTTCCCTCTGATATAATGTAATGATGTTTATTAATGGAGTGGCTTGAGATGTTATGATCTTGTACCTCCATATTCTTGGTTTTCTCTCGCCCCGGCCAGGCCTCCATGCTCAAACGTCTAGCTAGGAGCTAATTTTTTTTTTTTTTTTTAATAGTTGAGCTCAATTAACTGATCATTCTCCCAACAATATTTTTCCGATGTCAAGTCCAAGACTTCATGTTTTTATTATCAAAGATATATTATATTAAAAAAAACAAAAAGATATATTATATTGGTGATGGTATATATGAAATAAGATCAAATTAACGATCATTGGTACTACAGAAAATTGAACTGGGCCTATATATAATATATGTGCTTTTAAGCTTCTAACATTTATTAATTAGTTGAGATCATGGGTTTGAAATTGACATTATATCCTCTTATATCACGTGAATAAAAGAAATTTTATAATCAAACGTAGAAGTCACCTCAATTTTACAAGATTATTTTTGGTAATTCCTTAATTTTATAAACCAAGCATAATTTCATCTCTCTTAATATTATTCCTGTGCTTAGGGATAATTCTTTAGAACTTGGTGCTATTCATGTATATATGTTCATTTTCCTTTAATGCGACTTTTCCTTTTCTCGTTAAATATATAATAAATTATATACATTCCAATGAAAATTTTTGGAAAGGAATTACTCCCTCCTGATCTTGTATATATGGAAATATATATATATATATTCCATATGTAGAGTTTATTTAGGAAAGCAAAAGCCACAATACAGAGCAAATTAGAAGTAGTCTTCTGGTCAAGATCGTAGAGACACTAACTGCATGGGAAGGAAGGAAGGAAGGTTGGCTAGCCCTAAGATAAATGATGGCAGATTGGATTGTTTGTATGTTATGAGCCAAACCCTGTCCAAAATGCATGCTCACAACACCAGTAGTGAAGAAAAAGTGTGATGCGTGCTTAAACCTGCCTTTTCTACCAATGCTTTCACTCTTGTGAACATTAAAAACTATTTCTTTCTGGTGTTGTTGAATAATAGTAACTTGTATCATTTTTTCCGTACCTTTAATGATACATCCGTTTCTTTGAAGCTCTTCTATTACTTTATGATTTAGTTGATCTTTTGTAGGTGACACAATGCCATCAGTATCACTACCAGAGGCGGGGGGGTCCCTTCCTCCTCCCCTGCCTTACTATATTTTGTTTACAAGTCAAAAACTTCCTACCACTTCATAATAACTAAGATTGAAAATAGTTTTTTTTTTTTTTAAGCGAAATATTTTTTTAGAACAGCTGTTTTCCCAAACATACTCAAGTTACTAAAAGGTGGAAAAAAGGTGGAAAATTGAGTTTGAAAACCATGTTACAGAAAAGGGTGACAACTGACAAGTTAGATATGTTAAAAACTTGGAAGTGTGTTTTTCTTTGATAGATTGTACATTCTGAGGGACAGAGACTAGCACATAAGATTCTTTTGAGTACGCCAAGAGTCCAGTTCATCCAAATTGTAACCACTTGGTGGGTTTTCTCAATTTCATTTAAAATGTTTTGATTGCACCATTATCGATTTTGCCCTGAACTAATCCTATCTAGTTGGTGGATTTAATGCAGTTGGTATTTACTTTTCTAAACACTCGGCCCTAATAACACCATAGCTCTGGTAACAAGTAGTTGAAGCCAATACGCCAACATCAGGTAAGCTGCACAATTATATTACATATGTAATCTAACATTCATGTTTGACATATATTGTCGTATCATAATATGTTACAATCAAAATTTGGAGTTCTCATCTACCATAAAGTTGTTGAGTGTAAGCAGCCCCTTACCCTCAAATATCAGGTCTTATACTCGGTATGGTGGTTGATCTAAAAATAAGCTGTTGTGCAGAATCATTTAATTTTTAGGTGGCTAAGATGGCCACCATTCAATTTCTTTATGAAAATAACGCACAGATTCTTAAATCATTTTATCAACATCAAATCTTCAGAACTTAAATCTCATTCGAGCAATATTTCATACCCATCTTTGGGAAGACGGACACCCATACTACCATCCTACTTTCATTCCTACTAAATACGACATGGCACATTCATCACCATTTGATGATAAAGAAACATACAATAACTAATCGTTCAATAATGATAAATGTGTTGCATCTTATTTAGTGAGATAAAAATAAGATGATATTGTGGTGTATAGTTTTTCCTTAAAATTAATGTGTGTTAAAATGGAGTGCCAAAACATGCATTCCCATGAAAAACGAAAATACAACCCAAAAAGATGCAGACCTCCTAATTCTTTCAAAGTGACCATATAAAAAACATATCGAAAGAGAAGAAAACACAAATTCTGTCATATTTGTCTAAAGTACCATACAAGGCGCATCAGAAACAGTAGTAACTTTAAAATTAAGATAAGAGTACAGAGGTAAACTTGTGAGGATCAGAAGATACTAAAAAATCTATAGACCAAATGTTCATTATGTCTAAAAGCAAAAACTTGCCACAGCTATTACAGTAGATTACAACATAGTAGGCAGTTTGAAGATCTCATCTTCTCTTGTTTTCCATGACAAAGGCAACCTAGCATGGATGAACGGGATGAAGAATTCTAAAACAGGTAATTTTGGTATCTAACAAAGATACTTTGTATGCATTAAAAACAAAAAGAAAAAGAAAAAATATATTAGCAGCATGGTAAATGATGCATTAGAAAAATCCCTTGACATCAATGACATTCACATATTGAATGTCAAGGGATTGACAGAACTTGTGATGACAAGAGAGAAAAGCATTTCCCTTTTTAAATTTACAAAAGAGAAAATTGATTCTTGACTACCATGACATATAGAGTAACAAACTCCTTTCATATGAAAATTGATCGCACAGTAATTACTAACTTAGTATATACGCCATAAAAAATTATACCATTCAAATTAAGAAAGAGAACAAATCAAGTCTCTATTCTATAACAAAGAATACCAAGCAACTGATTGTCCTTCTGAGTATCAACTGAAAAAATAAATCCCATTCTAAAATCAATAGTGTCTACATATCCTGATAGAAATTCTTTCCCTCTCAAAATAACACATTGGCAATTTCAACATCCTTAATGGTGATACAGGTTTTCTATAGCGAAATCGCAGTAGGACATAAATATAACATGCGGATAAAAATAAACAACATATATAAAACATACCCATACATAGGTAACTAAATGTTCCAGATGTTTCCTCCGAAGTGAAGTGTGTCAAACCATCCATAAGAATTCATTCTCCAATCACAGACACGAATAGGCAGAATAGGTAACATATATTGATTAACTTTTATAACCCCCAATAACACAAAGTCACCGCTACATAAGGTTAACAAGATAAATAACTAATGCCAAATACCCAAAACAAAACCTGCCTCATCTAGACGAGCACACAACCCGATGTACAAATCGGGTTTTGGTCACTCGTTTTCCAAATCTCTTTGTTGTAATCCTCCTTTCCTTGGCAAAAAAAAAATGGAATTAGTAAACGTATCAATTCTGGGTTTCACTCTTCATGCCGGTGCCTTCACCTTCTCTCTCCTCCAGCAACCTCCCTGCCTCCTCGTCGGCCTGCTGCGCCTTCTTCTGCGCATCCGCGGCCTTAAGTGCCTGCAACTTGGAGTGATTGTAATATGCAACACCCAGAAACGCCAAAAAGTAGCCAAACAAATTGATGGGCGTCACGGTGTCCTTGATCACCGACCACGAAAACGCGATCAAAAGCCAATCCTTTACCACACCGGCGACATTCATGGTGAGGGCGGAGGTCTTACCCACCAGCAAGAACACAGCCAAATTCAGCGCGAACGCGCAGAGAGAATTGGTACCGAAGATTATGAAATCCATATGGAAACTGGAGGTGTCCCTCAACAAAGGGTACTCCATTATCATCCACGGCACGGACAAAAACGCAAGACAACACGGCGCGACATAGAAAAGCGAAGTGATGGGGTTCAAGCTAATACCTCTGGAATTCAACAGAATCTGTATCAAAACCAACCGGGTGGCCTCGAATACGACGGCCAGAAGCTGCAACATGACGCCAAAAGTGTCAAACTTGGCCTCTCCATAGGCGGCGACGGCGACGCCGAGGGAGATGGAGACCATGTTGACCATGGTGTCGGACTTGAAGGTGTCCTTCTTGAAGGCAAGGCCGAGGGAGTAGACGGCGACGGGCATGAGGGCCTTGAGCATCTGGATGAAAGAAACGGACAGGTAGATGTACGCGGAGTTGGAGAACCAAAGGGAAAGAGAGTAGAGAGCTCCGATGGGGACGACGGACTTGACGTAGAGGTCACGGGTCATGGCTGCAGGCTCCTCCACAACCTTAAAGACGCGGACGAGGAGGTAAGCGAGGGCGGAGCAGAAGGCCATGTGGATCATGGTAAGCGAGATCGGGAAGGGCCAGTTGTAGAGTTTGCGGTCCAAGATGTACTTGTTGTACACGATGACCGAGAAGCTCAGACAGATCCAGATCAATACGTAGAAGTAGGAGAGCAAAACGTTTTTCACAACACCATCGGAGAGAGCCATTTTTTTGGAGATCTGGAAACCCTAACCTCAACCTCTGAGGGAGACAGAAAATGGGAGAGGAAGGGGAAGGGATATATTGAGGTTAAGGCGTGGAGTATGGGGAGATATGGATGTGGGTTTGGTTTATGACTCTGTGGGAAGAGAATACTTTGAATACAAAGTCTAGGTTGAGGGCAGAGAACAGTGGACGGGAACAGTTCTCAGTTTCGACTAGTTCTAGTACGACCTGGGCTTTTATAGTGTTAAATTTCAATGGGCTTTTATGAAAAGACTTTTCAAAGTGATAACCTTTTATTAGAAATTATATTTGTGATTATGAAATATGAAATGTGTAAATGTTATGTAATTGTTTTTAAATAAATAAGTAAATAAAAATTTTATATAAAAAAATTTAATTTTTTTAATAATAAATTTTTTTTTTAAATGTTTGTTCGATATTTGCTTCAATATTTACGTATTCTACTAATGCATATAATATTATTAATCTTCCATTTATTTCTTTTATTAAATAATAAAATAAATATTTTAGTTATCATTACCCATATTTTTGTTAAGAGAAGTCACTACTATTATTTAAAGCAAAATTATGTGAAGGAGCTGTGAGAAATATTTTATATGTATTCTGATACCAAAATACTTTTGACCCCTTTGCGTTGGGGTTAAGCACTTTTGAATCTTACTACACCACACCTGTCCGCATAATTTATCTGTGTATTGGAGGTCTCAAAATATGTGTATTGGGGGTCTCAAAAGATGGCCTGATCGGAGTGAAAATGAATAATAAAATAATTAATCTTACAAATATTTATAGAGTTATAAATAATATTAAGTCGTTTTTAAAAAAAAATGAAATTTATTATTAAAAATATTATTTTTTATTTTTTATTTTTTAAACGATTATACGTCACTTACAAATTTATGATTGTAATTATCACTTTTTATTTTAAAATATTTAAAATATTCTTAATTGTCGTAGGCATCCTTAATTTGGTTTGGAAGTGCAGAGAGCACTGGGGCTTTGGATGGGAGACCAAGGCATAGGGAAACGACTTCAAAGTTTAAACTATGCCGGCTTCACGTCAGGAGCCAGTAACGTTTTCTACTGTTCACTGCGTGGTTGAAAACTTGAATGGGCTAATCTATGCACCTCACTTCCCTTTCACTTCTTAGAGTAGATCAAATTCTCTAAAATTTAAGAGATATAAATGCATAGAACAAGTTTCAAAGATGCTAGTTTGTATGGTGAGAATATTTCACAATATTTTCTTATTATTTATTATTTTATTATGTTTTTTTTCTTTTTTTTTATTATTATTTATTAATATTTCATATTTCATATTATTTTTTTACTATTATTCATAAAATATCTAACATCACTTCTATACTTCAACGTAGTCTTAGATGCATTTATTATTTTGCTTGTTTATATCTCTTCTAATCAATACTCTCATTGGTTTGGATTACACACTCACCTCAATTTATCTCAATTTATTTCTATTTTATTATTATATTTTTTTAATTTTTCATATAAAACATAAATTCTTATATACATTAGTCAAATGTCAATACTTTTTTTTTTAAATCTTAATACATATTTTTCAAATTTCAAAATAATAATAATATTAAAAAATAAACTAAATTCATCTCAACTTATCTCATTTCTAAATCTAAACGAAACTTGGTCTCACATCCTTATCTTGATTTTATGAACTTTGTTTGAATATTTATTATTGTGAATTGAAAAATGATACTTAAAATCATATAAAAAATATTTTTTATAATGATGAACTTAACTCTTTTTTAAAAATATAATGTAGAACTTAGAATTATATCTAATATTACTAGACTCGCGTGTGCAAATGGCGACTTTGAAAGACAATAATGGCACGAAGGGATCAAAGGAGCAGCGAGTCTTCCTCCATCTCGTGCGTGTTTGGCGCGTTATGCCTCACGAGTTGGTCGAAGTGGACAGCACATGTAAATGTAGGCCATGGCTTTAAACCATAATATTGGGTTGAGCTCCACTAAGTCCTTTTTTTATTTTTTTTTATATTTTTTCAGGTATTGGGAGGAGTGGAAAAAGTCAACATCTAAGATCACTTGTCCCCTCTCTCAATTATCTCATCCAATAGGATTCAAAAAAAAATTATCTCATCCAATAAGAGCTGAGTTCCCATTTGATTCGTGTTGGAAGTTGGCACCACTAAATACAAAATTGTGGACGTAGAATTATTGCATAAACAGGTGACGAGTAGTTTATTTTATCAGTGTCTCTCCATGTCATGTCATGTGAATATTAGAATCAAATTTCGGATAGTTTTTTTTTTTAATCTTAGAACTGAATTATATGACTAGATAGAGACCATACTAGATACAAGAGTAAATAATCATGTGAAGCATATATTTATATAAATTTTATATGAATGGTATTAAGGCTTATATTATAATTAGAGGTGTAAATCGATCCGATTCAAAAATGATGGACCCATTTCGTATCAGACCGAACCGATAACCCTAGTGGATTGAACCGAACTGTTAGCTATCTATCTAGTTGGTTTATTCGGTCCGACATAATTATTTTATTATTTTATTTATTTTTCTTTTTATAAATAAATTAATAAAATAGTTATTTAAATGACTAAAATAAAAATTATGTAAATTATTAATGTAAATTATGTAACTAATTCATTAAAAAACTATTTAACTATAATTATATTTATGATGTTGATAATTACTATTTACTAACTTAGACTTTACTTTTTAATCACTACTAACTAGCCCGTTTGGGGTTGAGTCTGGAAGATAAACTAAGAAGAAGTGATTTTAGTAGCTTAAAAACTCTTTTAAAGAAAAAAAAATGATATATTGGTAAATTTTTTAAAAAAAAAATACTTTAATCACTTAAAAGAGATGAAAAACTATTTTTTTAAAAAAAAAAACCAAAGTGAAACTTTTATTTTAAAAAAAATCGTGCAAATAATTATATATATTTAAAAAAAATTACTGTAACTAATTTTAAAATTGCTTTATATACATGTTTATCAAATAACAAATAATTTTTAAGTATATAGTTTATTATTTAAATTATAAACTATAAACTATAAGCTATTTTTCTCACTACAATCGCAAATATACATAATTATTAATAATTTCCTACATTTTATATATGGTTAATGAATATCAAATAATCTCATTGCATATAGATTATTCATGCTTGCTTATAACTAGATATTTAAAAAAAAAATCTATTTACTTTAATTGAGTGTAAATAGTAGGATATATATAAATGTATTATATATTTACATATATTATTATGATTTATGATGCATTATTAATTCATAGCATACTTTACTTAAACAGCTTATATAGTCAATGATAATAGATTAGATTAAAAAAATACATAATTAACTTATATAATTATTATATAAAAAATAATATATTTTGTTATTAAAAATATTTTTAAAGTATATATATTTCAATTGATCAATTTCAATCCAAATTAATCCAAAGCTTACAGACTCTGAGACCAGACCAAATCTCTTTGGTCTCACAAATTGTGAGTCGAAATTCAAAATCAACCACATCGATTTTCGATTCAGCCCGACCCGATTAGTTCTTTTGTTTTGTTTTTTTTTTCTTTTTTGTCCAAAACGAAGATATTTCACCCCTAATTATAATGTGGCTATGCCATGATCGACGAATGGTGCTATAGTTGCAAGAATTATAATATTGTGCTTTCGGATCTTTTTTAAGGAAATGAACATATTGTGGAAGTGAGATTTACTATATATATTGTTTAAATCTTTTTCTACTGATAGAATATTAGGTTAGAATATTACCTAATATCGTAATTAGAATATATTTATAATATAGTAATATGACTTATTAATTAAATCAAATAGTATTAATGAGTATAGACATATGTTATTTATTCAAGCACACTAGATAATAGTAAAGATATAGCCTGTCTCTCTTATTATGTCTCTCCATCTCGCTTCTCTTTTCTATATTTTATTTTATTCTTATTTTCTACGTCTACAATAATTTTGAGAGATATCTCAACTTATAGAACTAACTTGATGTCTACATATAATATTAAATATAATAGTTTACATGTCATACCTATTTCTCTCCAAAATATAAAAAGTATTTGAAATATTATAAAAAAATATATTATAAAAAATCGGAAATCGATCAAACGAGACAAGGTGCAACTGAGCACATTCTCTAGAAGATTATCCAATCAATGAGCTGTTTTTAGAATAGCTTAGGGATTAAAAAAAGATGTCGTTTGGAATTATACGTAACCTAGTAACTAAAAATTCCTGCCCCCCCGCTAGTCTTGAATTGAGATGTTGGATCTGGATCACACCTGACTGTGAGCCAACATGGGCCAGCCTGGTGTGATGAGGTTTGGACCATTAGGAGGCTCACGTCTTTAAAAAGTTGGTCTTACTTTATTTGGAGAGTAATGCTACGTAATATTTCGTACTCATACGTTTATATATGTATTTTGATTAATTATTTTTTTATTTTAAATTTAAATATTTCATTAAATTTATATTTTCATTTTAATATTGGTACATATATGGGTGCCTAATATTACTTGCATTTAAAATTTTTCTTCATTTTAATATCTAAGAGCGATGCCATATTTTTTGAGAGATATTATTCGAAAAGTATATTGAATCGTGTTAGAAACAATCTATTTTCTCATTCATTTTTTTATATTCTTAAATAATTTTTAAGAAATTAAAAAATATCTATCTTCATTAAAAAATATTTACTTAATCTTCAAGTTGAATTCGAAAAGAATTTTCTGTGAAAAATTTCGAATGAAATAGCTTTTCTCAATACTTAAACACAATATTTTTTAATATTTCTTTCATATTTTCTCATATCATTATTATTAACTATTATAACTTTCTCAATCTTTAATCTAAAACATAAAAAATAATTTAACATTTTCAAATTCTAAACAAGAATTATATTTAAAAATTATATCATAATAATATTTTGACATTTAAAATTTCTATTCTAAATTTTTTTCTCTTCTTTTTCAAAATTAAATAAAAATATTAATTCAAATTATTTCACTATTATTAACAATTTATCCTCTCATGTAATCCCATTTGACCATTCTAACGAGACCTAAAGCTCCAAAGCTTCTCATGCACGAGCCATGGCTTGCAAAATATACTCCCAAACTTCATACACAAATAAAATTGATGTTGTTCTTCTGATTTCATATAACCCCGTTGATTTGTTAATTGTTATCATATATTAATAGATCTCATGACCATTTACCAAAAGATTGCTTGGTTATAATTATAGATTTCGTTTTTTGCCCGACCACATGACAACAGCCAATGACCTTTCTTGCATCGAGCATGGAGGTAAGCTGATGTCAACAACTCGAAAGTGACTCCACTGTGTGATATTCCTACAAGAAATTTGGCTTTTCCCAATGAGCAAAAAGTATTTGCGGCAATATTTGCTCGCCGAACTGTAGCTGAAAAATAGAAATTGCCGCCTATTTTTTCAGTTAATGAGAGAAGTTTTTGGCGGCAATTTTTTACTGCTGCCTATGGTATAAAAAATAGCCGAGAATGGGTACACTTTTTTTTTTTCCCTAAAATGGGAATCCGTAAGTCACCACTTAGATAATGCCGTTTCAATCAAGTAGCAAGTTAATTATCATCAAGAGTACAAAATTGGACCATCCTTTTTTTATCCGGACAAAAAATCATCAACCGAATTTCCCATGCCTGTACGCTCTTTACCATTTACCAAATAGACGGCAACTCTTCGCTACGATCAAAACACATAGTAGCATTATAATCTTGATCATGAAATGAGCCATAAAAGAAAAACATTTGGTAATCCCAACTGCAACGAACTCAAAAAACAATAATTCTTCACTGAACCGAGGTCGAATATGTTGCCTCACTCAAAGTCTCCATTACCCCCTCATTTATAAGCTACTGTGGCCCGCTTCTCCAGAATGCAGATGGAGAAAACTGTGAGACCAAGAACTCCATTACTCTTGCAGGAAGTGTTTTGTTTGTCGCCGCCATTTCCTTTGAATCTACCCAAGTATCAAAATCCCGCCAGAACTTTATGACATGGAGAGACTCTTCTTCTGTTGATCTTTGGACGACAATTCTAGCAGCATATCCCTTCTGTCTCATTCGAAGACAAATCTCAGAGGGATTGTTAGCTGTAAGTGTGACCATGTACAACCAGCCCTTATCCGACAATAGATTGTCTGCAATTGGCAATATCTTATTGATAACACTCCGGCCATTCTCCCCACCCGCCCAAGCAGAGGCAATTCCTTCACGACCAACTTCATCTTCAGGGGTTGGCACACATGGTGGATTCACAACTATTACATCAACCAATCCGGCCAGACGCTTCTCCAGTCCTGATGCAATGTCTGTTGTGATCAACTCTGAATGAACACCATGTGCTTCTAGGGTCTCATTGGTTACCCTCACTGCATGAGGGTTGATATCAGTAGCAATATATTGGACCCCAGGAGCTTCCTGTCCAAGCATAAGAGCTAAAGATGTAATAATATACCCACTTCCACAACCCACTTCCATGCACAACGTCGGATGTTGCTCTAAAAGGTTGTTTCTGTCGGCCAGAAGTGCATCAACTAGTGCAAATGAATCATCGCACGGTTCATAAACCTCACGATGTGAACTAACGAGGCGGATTTGGGCTATTTTGAAGGACATCTTGTGAAGATCCTCCGTGTCCTCGTGTCCTCCTGCTTCTGCAAGAAAACCTCCAAATTTTTATGATCTTGGAAGGGAAGAGATCATCTGGGTTCGACACTGGTTTTGCCGTTCCTTCGTGTCCAATCCCGTCCCAGCCAGCTGAAACGTTTGACGGCGTTCTTGCTCGAGCGCTTGGGACTTGGGGTCCAGCTACCTGCAGGGGTTGCTGTATATTACACGCAAAAGAGAACCAAGATAATAATGTGTACACAAGCTTCATTTTGTCGCTGGTAAGATTATGACTTTTTGCATCGATTAGTTATCGTCACAAAAAAGTTTTCCCATAAAATACAGTAGCAGGAATTGGTCTGTTGCGTCTAGTGTTTCTTGCCCAAAAAATGTCTGTCTACAACAAAAACTTTTCGCAGCTAGAAGACTAATGCCAGAAGAAAATTTTTGCCACGAGAAAGTTGCCACGAGATTAGTTTTCCAATAGTTTTTATGACTTTTACGGTGGTCAAACTTTCTCGCAACTTCCTTTTACCTGCAGCATTAGTCACCATTAAAAGCATACAGAAACAATGTCTGCAATGCCAAAATTAGGAGTAACAATCCGTGACACGACACGTTAACATAAAACGGACACGACACGATAAAAGCGGGTTAGTATTTAGCTTTAACGGATTTCGAGTCAATTCGTGTCAACCCGTTAAGACACATTAAGAAATTTGAATTTACTTTTATACCCTTGAGCTAAATTTTAAAAATTTCTAATTTAAAATTAGCTTTATACTCTTAGACATTTTACTATCACATTTAAGTACTTATTAAAAAGTTATTAACGAGTTAACCCATTGTTATTTAATATGTTTGAGTTATAATTTTAAAATTTTATAATGTGTAGATCATATTTGTGTGTTTATCATATTTTATAGTGTACTACTTATTGAATTATAATTTTAAGATTGTAATTTGTAATTAATTTTTTATGTTTTATAATTATTATTTAAGTTTTAATATTTGTATAAAATCAATTAGGTTAAACTCAAACGGGTCACTAACGGGTTTGCGAGTTGAAACGGGTCAGATCGTGTTGTATCGTGTCATATAGTATCAAAGGTCTTAACGGGTCGTGTTATGTCAACCCATTATCTTAACGAGTCGTTTTAGGGTTGAAGTTTTTGACACGAAACCCTTAACGGGTCGTGTTCGTGTTGACCCTTTAAGCATTATGTACACGCTCTGACACGACCCGTTTACACATTTTGACACCCCTAGCCAAAATGTCCCAACTTCACTATAATCCACCTAAAGCCCTCGGGCGTACAAGAACTTTACAGCTATTAAATCAATGCCAAAATGTCCTAAATTCACTATGTTTTTCACCCCCCACACAAAGAGAATAATCTGCTAAAGAACCTTACAAAGACTTAGCTTATTTGGCTGGAAAAATAACCCACCTAATCAAGAACAAGCAACATTTTGCTTTCATTCCAACAACAAAATCAGTCAAAACATATAACTGGTGGGGTATGTAAACATATTTTATTTCAGAGAATGAAATCATAAGCACCACTACCTGCTTTTTTTTATTTTTTGGTTTTGTTCTTTAATAAGATCACATATCCCACTGGTTTTGAAATAAGAAAAACTACACACACTCAAATCCGTAACAGATGACTAGACTTTTATGATTGAAAAAATATGGGATAAGTTCAACACTTTGAAAGGGCAATAAAAGCTAGCCAAAGTCTTCCTCAAGGGCAATAAAAGCTAAATAATTCTCACGATTATTTTAAGATTAGGATTGTAAGTTATTTTGAATTAGAAAAGGACCTTTTTCTTGCAGTTTTTTTGGTTAGTTAAATAAACTTGATTAATGAATAGTCCTCAGTCATAGAGGAATTTATTCAAACAGTTCGTGGCTTTTGTCTTGCCCAATATCAGAAAACCAAACCAAAAAGAGAAAAATTTATTCTTCATGCCTTTCGGTCTCTGTTACAACACAAACCAACCTTCCAGAATTTTTATTCCCCGATTCCATCTTGAATATGTTCACAATAGTTTAGCTACAAATACTACAAATATATACGGAAAGATATAAACACATACATACATTTTGCTTAGTTATATTAGAGAGAGAGACGGAGAGAGACTAAGATCAGAAGGAGAGAGACTAAGATCAGAAAGAGAGAGACTCACCAGCGTTACGAGGAGGACAGAAGGCTGCAGCAGGCGGCCGGACGTTGGAGGAGGGGCAATCGCAAAACATTCGGAAGAGAGACTATTGGGGAGGCTGCAAATTAAGGCGCGGCGCTACATATTTGTGATTTTTTCTCGCGCTAGAGCACTCCTAAATCCTATAATCCTAATGATTCTTCATCCTATCTTTTAAAATAGAGTAATGCTACGTACAAGCAACTGATGTGGCCACTTTTATAAACTGGAACATGTATGCAACATGTATTAAACTGGAATTAGATTGAACATTAAACAAAATCATCAATAACATATTTCCTCAATTTCCTAAAGCAAAACAAAGAGGAACAGACAAAAGAAAACTATTATTAAATTTGATTTCAAAATAAAAACAAAGAAGAAGAAGAAGAAAATCTGAGATTACATAAAGATATCTAAGGTTAGGGTTAGGGTTAGGGTTTCCAGATTTCTAAATCAGGTGCAATTTCAGTTCGGTGATTTTGGGAATTTCGAAATCGTGTGTTGAAGAAACACTACCAATGGGAGATTTCGATTCAGTTAAGGGCATGCGAAGAGGAAGATGAGAAGAACCAGTACCTCCCTTTGTGTTTCGTCTTCTTGGTCGTCGGTGGGGAAGCTTGTTTGAGCAGAAGAAGATGAGAAGCACTTGTTCCTCCTTCGTTTTCTGTCTTCCTGTGTCGTCGGTGGGGCAGCTTGCTTGGGAAGCTTGCTGTGTGTCGTCTTCGTGGTCGTCGGTAGGGTTCCATCGAATTTCAGAATCCAAAAATCAAACGCACCGTTTCACTATTGTACACGTGGACTCTTGGGTACGCGGACCTGGGTGCAAATAGAATTTATGATCGGGGAAAATTTTAAAAACAAGTAATTTTTAATATTTATATAAATATTAAATATTGAGGTGAAAAGATAATTTTAATAAAATATTAAAATTAAAAATATGAAAATAATTAATTAGAATACATAAATGTACATATTGATGCATAATATTATTTATATATAATATTAATCTAAAAATAATAGCCAACGAAAGAACTTAACGTACATAAACAATTAATTTAAAAAAAAAAAGGGAAAAAACATGTAAACAAAAACAGCAATGGTGAATGGTAAAATTTTAACGTACCTTTTTTTTTTCTATTTTGCATATATAAGATAAGGTAACCAATATTCAACGGTCTAGATTCAAAAGCAAGTACAAAATACAGCAAAGTTTCATTTAGATTTGAAATTGAGATGGGATGAATTGAGCTAAATTTTAAAATTTAAATATATTATTATTATTATTTTGAAATTTGAAAAATTGAATTATAATTTATGAAACTGTATTAGAATTTTTTTTTAAACTATATTAAAATTTATATTATAAAAAAATTGAAAAAAATATAATGATGAGTTGAAACGAACTCAACTTATTTCCAAATCTAAAAATGACCTAAAATAAAACAAACCGTAATAAATAAAACTATTAACTCTTTGGAGGGTCTTTTTCACTGTAAAATTTCAACCGGCATGATCAAAACTTAAAGCAACAAAATTTGTTAAATAGGCCTTTATATAATAAAAAGGTATTGTACTCAATAAAGTTAGGTTTGGATTCAAAATTATTCTCAATTCATTTTCATTTTATCATTGTATTTTTTTAATTTTGTATATAAAATACGAATTCTTATACATCTTTTTTAAATTTTAATTTAAAATTTTTAAATTCTAAAATAATAATAATATTAAAAAATACATTCAACTTATCTAATTTTCGAATCCAAACAAGATCTAAAAAAAACTTTAACGAAACAACTTATAATTTATAAGGATGAAACTATTAATGAAAGGTAGATCAAGAAACAACACAAACAAAAAGGAAAAAATTGAGGAGTTCTATTAAAAAAATTTCACAAAATAAATTTATAAACTGATAAAGTTAAATTTATTTTATAACAAAAATAATTTTATAATATAACGTAGAAAGCATGTCAGTTTTTAATTATTATTTTTGTTGTAATTAAATTATTTCTCAAAAGAAAAATAGCCCAACTCTTCCTCATATTCACCAATACGGAAAAAGAACAAGGAAACAAAGTAGGACACACAAGTCGGCAAATAAAGAACACCATTAAACTCACCACAGCATCAAACGATCCTCACCTAACAGAGCCATGCACATAAAATCATAAAAAGAAACTAAGACTGGTATGTTTTCACAAATCTTATCTTTTCTTATTTTATCTTAAATTTATAATTAATTTTTTTCAATTTTTATATAAAATAAAATAAACAATTCAATTTTTTAAAATTCTAAAATAACTTTTTAAATTTCAAAATAAAATTAATATTAAAAAAATATATTATAAAATATATATTAATTTCTATCTCATCACATTTTATTTCATTTCTAAAAACAAATAAGACCTAATAATACTTTTTTTCACGCCAATATGGTGTAAGACTACCAAACACCATGTTATTTCCTCTCCAACAACCTTATAAAGCAATACCAATCTACCATCGATTGGGTGGATGACCAAGAGAGGTGTCTTCTCTCTCCCTTCAAAATCCTAGTCTCCTCTTTAGTAAAAATGCCGCCAGAGTGGGAAATACAACTCCCTTCCCCCTCCCACCATCCCCTTTCCCCCTACTTTCTCCTCCTACCTTTCCCATCTATTCTTTTTTGGTTTCTCCTCTATTTCTTTTCTTCTCCTTGTTTTTCTCCCTCTCGCTTCCCTTTTTCCTCTTCTGTTCTTCTTGTTTTGTAAGAGCACCGACAGCAATTTTTGACCCCTAGAATTGGTATGCTCACGGTCTCACAAGACCCTTAAGTTCAAGGCCAACATATTTGGAGTTAGAAAGTGCGACCGACTTTTGAAACCCATAGATTTATCTGAAAAGAGGTTACACCCTGTTGATAAACTCGCATGGGCCCCCCAATCCTACTGGCGAGGATGTTTGCTGCCATACAGGCGCACATTAAGGTCGTACTCGCGATTTGAAGTGGGGTTTCGTCTTCCCCATGTGCCACACTATTTGTGGTTTTCATCCTTCACGCAAGTCCCCGCAGAGCTCGAGGCCTTCGACTGTCCAGTGACTTCTAATAATCTTCATGCCAAGGGGGCGTATGCACTTAACGCTCCTATTACTGTTGTTGCTTTTTTCTAGTTGTGTGTTTTAGTTTCTCCAAAGTTAAAAATCAGATCCATGTAATTCAGTTTTATCATTGTTTTTTCTATTGTTGGGTTTCTTTTTATAATAAAAAATAAAAACAAAAAACACGTCTTTAAAACTTATAGTCTTTAGAGTTAGTCCCCTGTTTGGGGTTTTGTTTTGGTTGTTTGGTGGTTGGTTTGGTGGTTATTAGGGATGTAACCGGTCCAATTCGGTCTCGTTTTAAATACAATCTAGAACCGAACTGATACTACCGGTTTTTTATTTTTTAAAACCGATTACGCACTGGTTTTATCGGTTTCAGTCCGGTTCGATCCAGTTTTTAGTATTATTTATATATTAGTTTATTAGACTATTAATATATATTAGTATTATTTATAATGATTAAAATAATTATATCTTAGTATTTGTTATAATAAGTTTAATTTGTTATAATTATATCATTGATATTTATAACTAATATTATTAATATTAGCTTAAAAATTTTGTATCAGTATTATTATATCATTATTTCATATGTAATTATTTAGTATAATAATTTATATATAGACTTAAAGTATATTACTAATAGTAATATAATATTATACTATTAGTATTAGGCCATAAAATATAAATGTAACTAATTTATAGTATATACTAATGTATAATATATTATATATAATTAAAAAAAATATTTTCTATTGTGTATTATATTGAAAAAATTAAATTAAAATATATATTATATTGAACCAGTTCATTTCGGTCCGGTCTAGTTTTAAAAAGTTTAGAACCAGAATCGAACCGGTATCTACCGATTTTAACATTATGAAAATCGATTCCGAATCGGTATCTATCTAAACCCGGACCGATTTTATCAGACCGGTTCGGTCTAGCCCGATCCGATTTACTGGTTCACCGATTTTTTCTTACACCCCTAATAATTATCATTCTAGTTTAGACAAAGTTATGCTATTTCTTACATAGTATTTTTGAGATTTTAGTAGTTAGGACTAGAATATGTCAATTACTAGTAAGTGTACAAAAAAAACTACATATCGTTGTTTTATTTATCTTATAACATATGTTTCAAGTCTATTTGAAATACTCGATATTATTAAATGATATGTATTTCATTTTTAAAACAAAAAAAAAACCAATATATCATCCTCTGCAATGACTGCATTACAACATTTGAGGTTCATTCCCTTTATTTATTTAAACAAACATAATGGAAAAAGCCTTTATTTTTTTAAACATAATGGAAAAAGTTTTTTTTTCAAACATAATGTGAAAAAGCTTTTTTATATATATAATTATTGTTATGAATTGTAACGAACGATCGAAACGGCAGCCGCCCCCTGTCCCACCACTAAATTATGTGAATGACCCCACCACTATTATTTTAAAATCTGCATAGTGACTTGCATAGTAACTTGCATAGTAATTTTAACGCCTATAAGTATAGGCTTCAGTTGTAATGAAATTCATAAGAAAATATAGAGAGAGAAAGAAAGTTTCAGTTCTTATGAGTTTCTTTTCTCTTGCAATAGTAATAGTTTTCTTTTTAGTTTTATAACACGTTATCAGCACGAGGTTCTACCGATACTGAAGTTAGTGGTCTTCTACTTCAAGTAAGTTTTTCAATATATTATTTGCAGTCCTTGAGATAAATATTAAAGGTAATATTTCTGAATATTACTTGATAAAATTTTATTTTTATTCTAATGATAATGTGAATATATTTATTAAATTCACAGATTTATTTTTGTAATATAATGTCAAATATTGAGATTTATTACTATTGACATTTCTGAAAAATGTTATTTATTCAGGATCCTTGATGAGATCTATTTGGATATAATGATGAACTTGAAAGATACAATTATAGAAGAAAACCATGTGTCCCTGAAGGACCGTGCTGTGTATCTCATGATGAAAAATCATCTTACTGTGTGAAATAAATTAAGAGAGTGATATAAACACCAGAAGATGTAATCCTCTCAAAAGATCATTATGATTTATTGCACTTGAAGTTACAAGATTTTAAGAGTGGTATTGAATATTATGCACTCTTTAAAATCAGCTCAATATTAAAATTATACAGTGAAAATATCACTGATGATGATATATAAAAAAAGATATTATTTTTCATACCGTAGCAATATCGAGAGTGAAAGTTCAACAAATATTCTGAACTTTTGTTTTGTCTTCCAGTGATTGAGCTAAATAATGAGTTTTTGTTACACCAGTTACGTCCTATTAATGATATCGAATTTACACAATTCCCAGAATTGAACGGGAACTAAGGGCGTAGACGTGGTAGAAAAATTATAGAAGTGTTGGTCCCAAAAGCGACAACACTAAAAATGATAAAAATATATCGTATCACCAGAAGTGATCAAACTCAGAGAAGGGTAAATGCCCTCAGAATAATTTTTCATAAAAAGATGAAGATGTTTGTCATAGATGTAATATGACTAAACAGTAGTCATGTACCTGTTGTACGGCCAAGCACTTGATTTACTTATACTAAGTTTTTATATATAAGCTTATTAATATTTCATCATATTTTGAAATAATGAAATATCGGTGCCTAAAGCACGACAAGAAATTACTTGGGATAATAAAGCCCTGTTTAAATTTGATCCTCTTATAAATAAATGTGAACCAGAAGTTCAGAGGATTATTTATCTGCAAAGTGTTACAAATCAATTACATGATGTATTTACTGACACTAAAGGTGTTGTAAAATCATATATTACTGCTGTTAATGCTTAAGCAGGAATTGAAGTCCCTGAAGGACGAGTTGTTAAAACAGTAATAAATGAGTCTAAGATACACCTGAAGCGTTGAAGACCTATTGGTGCACAAGAAAAATAAAAATCGGTGCTCATGAAGAGACCGTATTTTCTGTATAAAATATAATCCTCCTGAAGAGGAAACCTCCTGAAAAGGTAACTCCTGAAGATGTAACTCCTGAAGAGTATAACTCCTGAAGAGTATAACTCCTGAAGAGTATAAACCTCCTGAAGAGGAACTTCCTGTAAAGGTGTTTTATGAAATATTTTTCCCTGGAGAGGAACAATGAGATCTCAATACATTTCATGAGTACTGAAAAATTTATGGATAGAAATAAAACTGTTGTTGACAACATATATGATAACACTTGATATTACCAGAAGTAATGAAAAAAGTGAGCCAAAAACCGTCGAAGAATGTCGACGTAAAAATGATTGGCCAAGAAGGAAAGCAGTTATTAAAACTGAATTAAACTCGCTAATGAAGCGAGATGCATTTGGACTTGTTGTCTAAACACCAAAGGGTGTAATATTTGTCATATATAAGTGAGTATTTATACGAAAGCGTAATGCGAAATGAAATTATGCGGTATAATTTGTCGCACAAGGTTTCCTGTAGAAACCCGAGAGCAATTATGAGGAAACATATTTCCTTGGTATGAATGCAATCACATTCATATTTTTAATTGATTTGGTTATTACAAAAGGATTAGATATGCAGTTAATGAATGTGGTCACTGCATATTTATAAGCATCATTAGATTATTACGATACTTGAAGCATCTAATTCAAGTACATTTAGTAGTATGTACTTTATAAAACTTCAAAGATCTTTATATGAGTTAAAGCAATCCGAACTTATGTTGTATAATTGAATCAACGAGTATTTATTGAAAGAAAGATTTAAGAATAATCCT
Organism: Platycarya strobilacea; assembly: GCA_036898215.1. Lineage (NCBI taxonomy): Eukaryota > Viridiplantae > Streptophyta > Magnoliopsida > Fagales > Juglandaceae > Platycarya > Platycarya strobilacea. The sequence goes on from CM072546.1 coordinate 51,764,797, forward strand.
ATATATTCATGTGTTTTATCAGAATCCGGATTCGTCATTATTGCAGTTTACATTGATGATTTACCTTTTTAGAACTCTTGAAAAGATTACAAGGGTTGCTATAAATTCAAGAAATGCATTTGAAAAGGAAAGATCTTATTATTCAATTCATAGATGAGTTACAAGAATTTGAGACTTCTAGCCTCATCTCTCAAATGCATTTGCTCTTTATAAAGCAACATACCATCCTTATCTAAAGGATTAGGCAGTCAAAATGAAGAGGCAAGTAAGGATTTTAAGTCCTTATTCTCCTGCTTTAAGTCTGCAATTTTTTTGTCAGACTCTTGAACGAGTCGTTGAAGTACAGAAACCTTCTCGTTAAACTCCTCAATCTCACGATTTTTGGATTGAAATCAGTTGGAAAATCCAACAATAGAGGAGGAGTATCGGGTGCCGAGAGTCACCAGCTCATAAACAGTTTCACGATCTGACTTATTAGCCAGATCATTTGCTTGCTGCAACATTGCACCTGCGGAAGATGCAGGATCAACTTGTAATTGAGGTGAATGATACCTCATATGTTGATTGTGAGAAATAGTAAAAGGAAATTGATGAGCCATTGGAAATTTGTAGAATAAGAATACAAATACAGATGAATTATAGATATGAGAAGAAGATTTGATGCGTACTAAATGAAACTAAAGACGGTTCTTATAGAAATGAAAATAAGAACAAGACAAACCATCATCTCTTCAAATTTCACTTTACAAGATATGCTGGATACATAAGTTCAAAAGCCAGCGAGATTAATTACAGCTATCCCTATTTTCTTGTAAACGCTGAACCTCTGCCGTTAGCTGCTGTTGTTGACTTTGTATCTGAGCTCTCTCTCGTTCCAGCTCTTCTACTCGTATTTTCAGGTCACGAGAATACCAGTCTACAAGTTTTTTCAGCTCCTTGTTTTCTTGTTTTAAATTTTTATTTTTTCTATCTTTAGTTGCAAGCGTTTGATGCAACTCAGATATTTGATTTTTAAGATGATCAACCTCTCTCGTTCTCGCCAATAGCCTCTGTGACATGGTTGTAAGAGAAACAGCATATTGAGCACTGAGGGTTCTTGATGCTGCAACAATTTCAGGATCAGATTTACTAGATAGATATATATCTGCTCCTATCATGGTGTTTACAGCCTCAGGAGAAAATATAAGTGGTTGAGGTATAAAAGGTTCATGGTTTAAATCTGGGACATTAGAATTTCTATCAGACATAATATCGTTCTGGATGAACAACAACTAAATCTATGAGGAATGCGAAATATTTTTGCTGGAGTAAACCAATGGTAAAATTGGTTATATTTAAACAACAATCCGAAACTTTCAAATCTCTTCAAGATCTCGTTTGTCCACAATGTCAAGCGGATTTGATTTTCCGCCGAACCGATAATATTAAATCTCAAAGTTTTTACAGCTTTTATCATATATAGATGGTTTCCAATGTTATTTCCGCCGTATATAAACAAGTTCTTCCTAATAACGCAGAATGAGGGGGAGAAAATTTTAGATGAAAATATTATCATACTCTCTCTAATGCATTATTTAGTTGGAGATCGTGTTTGAATTCTTAACTTGTTATATATACTGAAATCACATTTGCTTATTACTTGAAACACTAATGCATATTATCAGGGGGAGTTTAAGTATTACTGCAGGTATCAGATTTCTATTAAGTCTGTCAATCAGATATTATTTTTCATCTTCACTCAGAAATTATTGCAATTCATGAAACAAGTTGGGAGTATATTTGGCTGAGATCAATGACTCAACAATTTTATACGAAGATAATGCTGCTTGTATCATTCAAATCAAATGAGGATATATCAAATATACGATCAAGTGATAATCTGGCAGATTTATTCACGAAGACATCACCAACTACGACATTCAAGAAAATTGTGCAGAATATTAAAATGTGAAGACTCAAAAACTATTGTCATGCACTTTCCAGGGGGAGTAAAAGTCCTGAAAACTTGTGCTGATTGTACTCTTTTTCCTTCGCTAAGGTTTTATCCCATCGGGTTTTCCTTTGCAAGGTTTTAATGAGGCAATCTTAAAGCACTTGTGAATACATAAAGAGACTGTACTCTTTTTCCTTCGCCATTGGTTTTTCTTCCCACTGGATTTTTCCTTTGTAAGGTTTTAACGAGACAGATTCATTATGGGTGGTCATTCAAGGGGGAGTGTTATGAATTATAACGAACGATCGAAACGGCAGCCGCCCCCTGTCCCACCACTAAATTATGTGAATGACCCCACTACTATTATTTTAAAATCTGCATAGTGACTTGTATAGTAACTTGCATAGTAATTTCAACGCCTATAAATATGGATTTCAGTTGTAATGAAATTTATAAGAAAATATAGAGAGAGAAAGAAAGTTTCAGTTCTTAAAAGTTTCTTTTCTCTTGCAATAGTAATAGTTTTATTTTTAGTTTTATAACAATTATTATTATTATTTTACAAACATAATGGAAAAAGCTTCTATGTCGTAATCTATTATTGGTGCTGACTTGGCTTAATTAATATTAGCATAAAAACTGAGAGATTACGTAAACAAAAATTAAGGAATAAATTCTAAAGTCTCGTTTAGAAAATGAGATAAAATTATATGTGAATATTATTAAAGAAATTTATAAATAATAGTGAGATAATTTTATAAAATTTTAAATAATAAGAGAGAAAATTTTGAATAAAGTATTGTAAAATAAAAATTATTATTAGATATTTAATTTTTAAATATAACTTTTTTGTTTTAGAATTTAAAAATTTTGAATTTATTTTTGTATTTTATTTGAAAGTATAAAAAAATCTTAACGATTAGACAACAAAAAAAAAATAATAATAATATTTAGATATTAACATGAAATGAAATGAATTGGAAAATTGTTACCGTACAAGCCGGGCCTCAAACTCCAAGTCAAAACTCAAGTCTTCAAGTCAATTAATTTAAGAAAATGAGAAGATGAATTCAATGAATTTAAGAAAAACAAAATAATAATAAAAAATAGAATATATAAAAATAACGAATAAAAATTTAAGGTTAGATTTGTTTTCAAATATAAGATAAAATGAGATGAAATAAAAGTTTAAAAAATTAAAATATTTTTTTTAATCTTAGGCCTTGTTAGGAGTATAAGAAAAAATTGATGAACCAGTAAACCGGACCGGACCAAACTGAAATAGTAGAATTAGTCCAGTTTTGGGTAGGTACCGGTTCGGAATCAATTTTCATAATATTAAAATCGGTAGGTACTAGTTCAATTCTGGTTCTAAACTTTTTAAAACCGGACCGATTCAATATAATATATATTTTAATTTAATTTTTTTAATATGATGCACAATATAATTTTTTTTTAATTATATATAATATGTTATATATTAGTATATAATATAAATTAGTTACAATTTATATTTTATGGCCTAATACTAATAATATAATACTATATTACTATTAATAATATACTTTAAGTCTATATAAAAACTATTATACTAAATAATTATACATTAAATAATGATATAATAAACTAATACAATTTTTTTTAAGCTAATACTAGTAATATTAGTTACAAATATTAATGATATAATTATAAAAAATTAAACTTATTATAACAAATACTAATGCATAATTATTTTAATCATTATGAATAATACTAATATATATTAATAGTCTAATAAACTAATATAGACTTATTTAAAACTGGACCAAACCGGACTGAAACCGATAAAACCGGTGCTATCGATTTTGGAGGATAACCGGTGTGTAATCAGTTTTAAAAAATAAAAAAATCGATGGTACTGATTCGGTTCTAGATTTTATTTAAAATCGGACCGGTTACACCCCTAGGCCTTGTTTGTTTTCAGTGATGAAATGAGATAAAAGTGAAAAAAATAATAAAATATTTTTGTAAAATATTTTTTTAATATTAATTTTGTATGAAAATTTGAAAAAGTAGTATGAGAATTTTAAAAAGTTGAATTTTTATTATATTTTGTATAAGAATTTAAAAAAATGTAATGATGAATTTGAGATGTGTTTTAGATTTTTAGTCTCCTCTCCCAAAATAAACAAGCATAGTTTGTTTTGAGATTTGAAAAATTATTTTGAAATTTGAAAAAATTGAATCATTTATTTTATATAAAAATTTTAAAAAATATAATGACGAATTTAAGATGAGATGAAATAATTTCTAAAAATACTCATAAATCCATTATAATGATCAGATATTTGATACGTGTGATGTTTAAACATCCGTTAAGACACGATTTGATAACGGATCATAACAGGTCAAACCCGTTATGACCCATTAAGACACATTAAGAAATTTGAATTTACTTTTATACCCTTAAGCTAAATTTCAAAAAATTCTAATTTAAAATTAGTTTTATACTCTTAGACATTTTGCTATCCCATTTAAGTACTTATTAAAAAGTCATTAACGAGTTAACCCATTATTATTTAATATGTTTGGGTTATAATTTTAATATTTTATAATGTGTAGATCATATTTGAATGTTTATCATATTTTATAATGTACTACTTATTAAATTATAATTTTAAGATTGTAATTTGTAATTAATTTTTTATGTTTTATAACTATTATTTAAGTTTTAATATTTGTATAAAATCAATTAGGTTAAATTCAAACGGGTCACTAACGGGTTTGCGAGTTGAAACGGGTCAGATCGTGTTGTATCGTGTCATGTCATGTCGTGTCATATAGTATCAAATGTCTTAACAGGTCGGGTCGGGTCAACCTGTTATCTTAATGGATCGTATTAGGGATGAAATTTTTGACACGAAACCCTTAACGGGTCGTGTTCATGTTGACCTTTTAAGCATTATGTACACGCTCTGATACGACACGAACACGACCCGTTAACACATTTTGACACCCCTAGCCAAAATGTCCTAACTTCACTATAATCCACCTAAAGCCCTCGGGCGTACAAGAACTTTACAGCTATTAAATCAACGCCAAAATGTCCTAACTTCACTATGTTTTTCACCCCCCACACAAAGAGAATAATCTGCTAAAGAACCTTACAAAGACTTAGCTTATTTGGCTGGCAAAATAACCCACCTAATCAAGAACAAGCAACATTTTGCTTTCATTCCAACAACAAAATCAGTCAAAACATATAACTGGTGGGGTATGTGAACATATTTTATTTCAGAGAATGAAATCATAAGCACCACTACCTGCTTTTTTTATTTTTTGGTTTTGTTCTTTAATAAGATCACATATCCCGCTGGTTTTGAAATAAGAAAAACTGCACACACTCAAATCCGTAACAGATGACTAGACTTTTATGATTGAAAAAATATGGGAAAAGTTCAACACTTTGAAAGGGCAATAAAAGCTAGCCAAAGTCTTCCTCAAGGGCAATAAAAGCTAAATAATTCTTACGATTATTTTAAGATTAGGATTGTAAGTTATTTTGAATTAGAAAAGGACCTTTTTCTTGCAGTTTTTTTGGTCAGTTAAATAAAATTGATTAATGAATAGTCCTCAGTCATAGAGGAATTTATTCAAACAGTTCGTGGCTTTTGTCTTGCCCAATATCAGAAAACCAAACCAAAAAGAGAAAAATTTATTCTTTATTTGCCTTTCGGTCTCTGTAACAACACAAACCAACCTTCCAGAATTTTTATTCCCCGATTCCATCTTGAATATGTTCACAATAGTTTAGCTACAAATGCTACAAATATATACGGAAAGATATAAACACATACATACATTTTGCTTAGTTATATTAGAGAGAGAGACGGAGAGAGACTAAGAACAGAAAGAGAGAGACTCACCAGCGTTACGAGGAGGACAGAAGGCTGCAGCAGGCGGCCGGACGTTGGAGGAGGGGCAATCGCAAAACATTCGGAAGAGAGACTGTTGGGGAGGCTGCAAATTAAGGCGCGGCGTTACATATTTGGGATTTTTTCTCGCGCTAGAGCACTCCTAAATCCTATAATCCTAAATCATCCTATCTTTTAAAATAGAGTAATGCTACGTACAAGCAACTGATGTGGCCACTTATATAAACTGGAACATGTATGCAACATGTATTAAACTGGAATTAGATTGAACATTAAACAAAATCATCAATAACATATTTCCTCAATTTCCTAAAGCAAAACAAAGAGGAACAGACAAAAGAAAACTATTATTAAATTTGATTTCAAAATAAAAACAAAGAAGAAGAAGAAGAAAATCTGAGATTACATAAAGATATTTAAGGTTAGGGTTAGGGTTAGGGTTTCCAGATTTCGAAATCAGGTGCAATTTCAGTTCGGTGATTTTGGGAATTTCGAAATCGTGTGTTGAAGAAACACTACCAATGGGAGATTTCGATTCAGTTTAGAGCATGCGAAGAAGAAGATGAGAAGAACCAGTACCTCCCTTTGTGTTTCGTCTTCTTGGTCGTCGGTGGGGAAGCTTGTTTGAGCAGAAGAAGATGAGAAGCACTTGTTCCTCCTTCGTTTTCTGTCTTCGTGTGTCGTCAGTGGGGCAGCTTGCTTGGGAAGCTTGCTGTGTGTCGTCTTCGTGGTCGACGGTAGGGTTCCATCGAATTTCAGAATCCAAAAATTAAACGCACCGTTTCACTATTGTACACGTGGACTCTTGGGTACGCGGACCTGGGTGCAAATAGAATTTATGATCGGGGAAAATTTTAAAAGCAAGTAATATTTAATATTTATATATATAAATATTAAATATTGAGGGGAAAAGATAATTTTAATAAAATATTAAAATTAAAAATATGAAAATAATTAATTAGAATACATAAATGTACATAATGGATGCATAATATTATTTATATATAATATTAATCTAAAAATAACAGCCAACGAAGGAACTTAACGTACATAAACAATTAATTTAAAAAAAAGGGAAAAAACATGTAAACAAAAACAGCAATGGTGAATGGTAAAAATTTTAACGTACCTTTTTTTTTTCTATTTTGCATATATAAGATAAGGTAACCAATATTCAACAGTATAGATTCAAAGGCAAGTATAAAATACAGCAAAGTTTCATTTAGATTTGAAATTGAGATGGATGAATTGAGCTAAATTTTAAATTTTAAATAAATTATTATTATTATTATTTTGAAATTTAAAAAATTGAATTATAATTTATGAAACTGTATTAGAATTTTTTTTTAAAATGTATTGAAATTTATATTATAAAAAAATTAAAAAATATATAATGATGAATTAAGACGAGCTCAACTTGTCTCCAAATCTAAAAATGACCTAAAATAAAACAAACCATAATAAATGAAACTATTAGCTCTTTAGAGGGTCTTTTTCACTGTAAAATTTCAATCGGCATGATCAAGCCTTAAAGCAACAAAAGTTGTTAAATAGCCATTTATATAATAAAAAGGTATTGTACTTATTAAAATTCAGTTTAGATTCAAAATTATTCTCAATTTATTTTCATTTTATTATTATATTTTTTTAATTTTTCATATAAAATATGAATTCTTATACATTTTTTTTAAATTTTAATTTAAAATTTTTAAATTCTAAAATAATAATAATATTAAAAAATACATTCCACTTATCTAATTTTCAAATCCAAACAAGATCTAAAAAAAACTTTAACGAAACAACTTATAATTTATAAGGATGAAACTATTAATGAAAGGTAGATCAAGAAACAATACAAACAAAAAGGAAAAAAGTGAGGAGTACTATTAAAAAAATTTCACAAAATAAATTTATAAACTGATAACGTTAAATTTATTTTATAACAAAAATAATTTTATAATATAATGTAGAAAGCATGTCAGTTTTTAATTATTATTTTTGTTGTAATTAAATTATTTCTCAAAAGAAAAATAGCCCAACTCTTCCTCATATTCACCAATACGGAAAAAGAAAAAGGAAACAAAGTAGGACACACAAGTCGGCAAATAAAGAACACCATTAAACTCACCACAGCATCAAACAGAATGATCCTCACCGAACAGAGCCATGCACATAAAACCATAAAAAAAAACTAAGACTGATATGTTTTCACAAATCTTATATTTTCTTATTTTATTTTAAATTTATAATTAATTTTTTTCAAATTTCATATAAAATAAAATAAACAATTCAATTTTTTAAAATTCTAAAATAACTTTTTAAATTTCAAAATAGAATTAATATTAAAAAAATATATTATAATATATATATTAATTTCTATCTCATCACATTTTATTTCATTTCTAAAAACAAATCAGACCTAATAATACTTTTTTTCACGCCAATATGGTGTAAGATTGCCAAACACCATGTTATTTCCTCTCCAACAATCTTATAAAGCAATACCAATCTACCATCGATTGGGTGGATAACCAAGAGAGTTGTCTTCTCACTCCCTTCAAAATCCTAGTCCCCTATTTAGTAAAAATGTCGCCAGAGTGGGAGATACAACTCTCCACCCCCTCCCACCATCCCCTCTCTCTCTCTCTCTCTCTTTCTCTCTCTCTCTCTCATCTATTATTTTTTGGTTTCTCCTCTATTTCTTTTCTTCTCCTTGTTTTTCTCCCTTTCGCTTCCCTTTTTCCTCTTCTGTTCTTCTTGTTTTGTAAGAGCATCGACAGCAATTTTTGACCCATAGAATTGGTATGCTCACGGTCTCACAAGACCCTTAAGTTCAAGGCCAACATATTTGGAGTTAGAAAGTGCGACCGACTTTTGAAACCCATAGATTTATCTGAAAGGAGGTTACACCCTGTCGATAAACTCGCATGGGCCCCCCAATCCTACTGGCGAGGATGTTTGCTGCCATACAGACGCGCATTAAGGTCGTACGCGTGATTTGAAGTGGGGTTTCGTCTTCCCCATGTGCCACACTATTGGTGGTTTTCATCCTTCACGCAAGTCCCTGCAGAGCTCGAGGCCTTCGACTGTCCAGTGACTTCTAATAATCCTCATGCCAAGGGGGCGCATGCACTCAACGCTCCTATTACTATTGTTGCTTTTTCTGGTTGTGTGTTTTAGTTTCTCCAAAGTTGAAAATCATATCCATGTAATTCAGTTTTCTCATTGTTTTTTCTATTGTTGGGTTTCTTTTTATAATAAAAAATAAAAACAAAAAACACGTATTTAAGACTTATAGTCTTTAGAGTTAGTCCCCTGTTTGAGGTTTTGTTTTGGTTGTTTGGTGGTTGGTTTGGTGGTTATTAGGGATGTAACCAGTCCGATTCGGTCTCGTTTTGAACACAATCTAGAACCGAACTGATACTAGCGGTTTTTTATTTTTTAAAACCGATTACGCACTAGTTTTATCGGTTTCAGTCTGGTTCGATCCAGTTTTTAGTATTATTTATATATTAGTTTATTAGACTATTAATATATATTAGTATTATTTATAATGATTAAAATAATTATATCTTAGTATTTGTTATAATAAGTTTAATTTTTTATAATTATATCATTGATATTTATAACTAATATTATTAATATTAGCTTAATAATTTGTATTAGTATTATTATATCATTATTTCATATGTAATTATTTAGTATAATAATTTATATATAGACTTAAAGTATATTACTAATAGTAATATAATATTATGCTATTAGTATTAGGCCATAAAATATAAATGTAACTAATTTATATTATATACTAATGTATAACATATTATATACAATTAAAAAGAATTTATATTGTGTATTATATTAAAAAAATTAAATTAAAATATATATTATATTGAACCAGTTCATTTCGGTCCGGTCTAGTTTTAAAAAGTTTAGAACCAGAATCGAACCGGTATCTACCGATTTTAACATTATGAAAACCGATTCCGAACCGATATCTATCTAAACCCAGACCGATTTTATCAGACCGGTTCGATCTGGCCCAGTCTAGTTTACTGGTTCACCGATTTTTTCTTACACCCCTAATAGTTATCACTTTAGTTTAGACAAAGTTATGCTATTTCTTACATGGTATTTTCAAGATTTTAGTAGTTAGGACTATAATATATCAATTACTAGTAAGTGTACTAAAAAACTACATATCGTTGTTTTATTTATCTAATAACATATGTTTCAAGTCTATTTGAAATACTCGATATTATTAAATGATATGTATTTCATTTTCAAAGAAAAAAAAACCAATATATCATCCTCTGCAATGACTGTATTACAACATTCGAGGTTCATTCCCTTTATTTATTTAAACAAACATAATGGAAAAAGCCTTTATTTTTTTAAACATAATGGAAAAAAGTTTTTTTTTTCAAACATAATGTAAAAAAGCTTTTTTTTTATATAATTATTATTATTATCATCTTACAAACATAATGGAAAAAGCTTCTATGTCGTAATCTATTATTGGTGCTGACTTGGCTTAATTAATATTAGCATAAAAACTGAGAGATTACGTAAACAAAAATTAAGGAATAAATTCTAAAGTCTCGTTTAGAAAATGAGATAAAATTATATGTGAATATTATTAAAGAAATTTATAAATAATACTGAGATAATTTTATAAAATTTTAAATAATAAGAGAGAAAAATTTGAATAAAGTATTGTAAAATAAAAATTATTATTAGATATTTAATTTTTAAATATAACTTTTTTGTTTTAGAATTTAAAAATTTTAAATTTATTTTTGTATTTTATTTGAAAGTATAAAAAAATTAAAAATTAAAAAAAAAGTAATATTTAGATATTAAAATGAAATGAAATGAATTGGAAAAATGTAACCGTACAAGCCGGGCCTCAAACTCCAAGTCAAAACTCAAGTCTTCAAGTCAATTAATTTAAGAAAATGAGAAGATGAATTCAATGAATTTAAGAAAAACAAAATAAAAAAATAGAATATATAAAAATAACGAATAAAAAATTAAGGTTAGATTTGTTTTCAAATATAAGATAAAATGAGATGAAATAAAAGTAAAAAAAATTAAAATATTTTTTTTAATCTTAGGCCTTGTTAGGATTATAAGAAAAAATTGATGAACCGGTAAACTGGACCGAACCGAACTGAACTAGTAAAATCAGTCCAGTTTTAGGTAGGTACCAGTTCGGAATCAATTTTTATAATATTAAAATCGGTAGGTACCGGTTCAATTATGGTTCTAAACTTGTTAAAACTGGACCGATTCAATATAATATATATTTTAATTTAATTTTTTTAATATGATACACAATATAAAATATTTTTTTAATTATATATAATATGTTATATATTAGTATATAATATAAATTAGTTACAATTTATATTTTATGGCCTAATACTAATAATATAATACTATATTACTATTAATAATATACTTTAAGTCTATATAAAAACTATTATACTAAATAATTACACATTAAATAATGATATAATAAACTAATACAATTTTTTTAAGCTAATACTAGTAATATTAGTTACAAATATTAATGATATAATTATAAAAAATTAAACTTATTATAACAAATACTAATGTATAATTATTTTAATTATTATGAATAATACTAATATATATTAATAGTCTAATAAACTAATATAGACTTATTTAAAACTGGACCAAACCGAACCGAAACCGATAAAACCGGTGCTACCGATTTTGGAGGATAACCGGTGTGTAATCGACTTTAAAAAATAAAAAAATCGATGGTACTGATTCGGTTCTAGATTTTATCTAAAATCGGACCGGTTACACCCTTAAGCCTTGTTTGTTTTCAGTGATGAAATGAGATGAGATGAGATAAAAGTGAAAAAAAGAATAAAATATTATTGTAAAATATTTTTTTAATATTAATTTTGTATGAAAATTTGAAAAAGTAGTATGAGAATTTTAAAAAGTTGAATTTTTATTATATTTTGTATAAGAATTTGAAAAAATGTAATGATGAATTTGAGATGTGTTTTAGATTTTTAGTCTCCTCTCCCAAAATAAACAAGCATAGTTTGTTTTGGGATTTGAAAAAATTATTTTGAAATTTGAAAAAATTAAATCATTTATTTTATATAAAAATTTTAAAAAATATAATGATGAATTTAAGATGAGATGAAATAATTTCTAAAAATACTCATAAATCCATTATAATGATCAGATATTTCATACGTGTGATGTTTAAACATTGAAATGGAATGGAATGGGATGAAAAATGCCACCACACAAATTGGGTCTCAAACTCCAAGTCAAACCCAGCACTTCAAGTCAACTGCAAATCCACCACAGGTTTAGCAACAAATGAAAAATCTATTAATCAAATATTACATATATATAATATATGGTATATAGATGATGATAACATGAATTTATTTTATTTTTAAAAATAAAAAAATAAAAAAAATGTAATATATGAAAATGATGGAAAAAAAAATCATAAATCTATTACACCAAAAGCTCTCCATCAAGCGGTTGATGGACACAAATGACAAAACTACTTTATTTTTCAGAAGGGTGAAGCTTGTGGCCGGATGGGTTTGAAATTCATTTTCACACCAGCCACTAAAATATCAACACATAGGTATTTCTAATACAACTCGCGTACACCCACCAACACCAAATCATCTCTTTTGTTTGCTTTCTCTCCTCCTCCCTCCCTCCCCCCCCCCTTCTGCCGTCAACGAAAATGACCATTTTCGGTCTGTTCCTCTCCCTCAGTTAAGAACGAAATTAGGATTTGTTATTTAGAAAGCGGTTGATAAGATATGTAGTATATATAAATATATAAATTTTTTATTTACGTGTGATTATATATAAAAATAATAATTATATATTATAAAATTATATATAAAAATACATGTTTATAACTTTTTTTTTTTATTTTTACAATTTGTTAAAGCCCATTACAAAAAAAAAATGATCTTAAGATTTCTCCTATAAATTAAGTTTGACAATGATCTTTCATAAAATAAAATTCATCTATTATCATTTTTAAAGTAAAATTATTGATAATTTTTTCTCAATATAAATTAGTAAATGATATGTAAAAAATTCATATTTTTAGTCATCTATATTGTTTAGATAATCTAAACATATCTTAAAAATCTAATTATATCAGCACATCAAGTTAAAGTGAGAGAGGGATTAAATAAATATTAAAATTTAAAAAAATAATTTTAGTAAAATTTTTAGAGGTTTAAAAATTAGGAAGGGGTAAATTTTTTAATTTTTGATAAATTAATATAGAAATTTTAATTATATAAAAAAAACTATATATATTTATATATTATGTATAATTTTTTTAAAAATTTGGGTGCTACCCAGGGGTAGGTCCGCCCCTGCCCTCACCCATCTTCTGAATCTTTAGTATTTTGTCGAGCCGTTGTATTGTCATTTTTTTTTTTTTTCTGATAGCGTTTGAATCCTGAAGCTGATCAAAGAAGAAGAAATCTCTGGCATCAAGGCAAATGTACAGTAAAGCTCCTTCCGTAAAAGCTCCCAAACTTTGATACAGGCTTCGTTTTAACTATTTGTGGATTCAAAAAGTGCAAAAAAGTCTCAGACCGCTTATCTTTAGTTCTAACTTCTAATGCTCAGAAAATAAGGTGAAAAAGGTGGACTTTTTTAATTTCACAAAATCATATCCGTCGGCCGACGTGTGAATTTAATGAAGTGGTTAACTTCTTATGCATGCTTAATGAAAGGGCGATCGGCTTCAACCCTAAACTTCTAAAAGTCGGTTGGGCTCAAAGCTCATGATTGTGACCCAGATGACGGGATGTCTGAATTCAATTAGAAATACCAGAATCAGAAACGATCTGAGTAGCTGGTTATCCCGAATCAAGAAGAAGAAAATAAATCGACTTCTAGAATACGCTAAGGTCAGGAATGACGGCTCATTTATTGACATATCTCCTGATCATTTCGGCATTTATGAGCAACCAGACAACAGCCGGACTATAAATTATCCCTCTTAAATGCGGAGATACCATAGACACGCATCATTAATTATTGGATTGAATGAGGGAAGAGTAGTATTTATTGCCCCTCTCAAAGAATGTCTAATTGAACATTAATTAAGAAGATACCAAATTAATACGATAAGGCAAACCGAATCAAATTAGGTTTCCCCTTATCAAGGATGACGATCGAGCGACGTCCCAATTAATAGATCTTTCACCATGGAACTCCCATTCAGGGGAAGCACCTATAAATAAGACCGAACCAAAGATGAAAAGGGTACATTCTGACAACTCTCAAACAAAATTCTATATACTTTTCCTCTCAAACTAACTTGATCGTCGGAGCGGTCCCGAACCCCGATCTTCCTTATTCTTGTTTTGCAGATTGCAGTTAATCGGAATTTAATAAACCAGACTACGGAATACGTCCTTAACACTTCAACTTGTTTCTTCTTTCTTCTTTCTTCTTTCGGTTGCTCAACATTTATTGAGTTATAGGCTGGACCTCCTTCATGCACTGTGGAGTAGAAACCTTTTTTTCCTCGAAAGAAATTCCAGGACATGATTAATCATAAAAAATACACTTTTTTCTAAGAAAGGAGGCAGGGAAGTGCTTGGGTTCTCAGATATGGCCAGATGCCTCAGATTAACTCCAAGGTCTTCTACTTCCCTCAAGGCCACGCCGAGCACGTCCAGGCCCACGTCGATTTCATCGTAATGGCAACAGAAGGGAGTGGGAGAGAAAGCAAATAGAGATTGTTTGGTGTTACCGAGTGCACGCTAATTGTGTTAAAAATGCCTACGTGTCGTTGTTTCAATGGGTGGTACAAAAATGGGTTTTAAACCCATCCGATTTGAAGCTTTTTCCTTTTCAGAAAGAAAAGCAATTTTCAAAATGGAATGTAGGAATAATTGAATAAAGCCAATCTAAGGCCCCACCAGAAAGGGACGCACTTATTTCTTTACAGCTAACTCTGCTTCTCTTGCGACCACAGATCGATCGGCACGTACAGATATTGAATTTGATACAGAGGAGATGTCTCTCAAACTTAAATCATAGCTCCCCGGAAAAGCTCCCCCCATTGAAAATGAAGTGCCTTTTGTCACCTACCTTCTTACTGCACTCCCACAGTCGCACCCACCCACGGTGCTAATAATTATTAGGAATCGTCGATCCCTTTCCCAGCCTCCGCGCTCCACTCTGTGTGCGCTAGACCGACGACATTCGACACCGGCAAACCAACCCAGATCATATCTCCGTCTCACATTTCTAATCCTCGACCCTGTACCCAAAGTATTTCTCTTTTTCTAAGCTTGAATCCTCTACTTCGAAGTAGAATAATAGTAGTAGTGATATTGTTTCTTGGCATGGAGACAAATAAGCCACAGCAGAAGAAGAAGAAGTGGTTTCTTGCGTTGGGCATCACTCTTCTACTGTCTACGTTGCTTGTATTCCTCACTGTTTTTACCTCCTTCAACCCATCCTGGCGTTTCTACCACCGAACCAACGTCAAGAACCCGGTTCCATCCTTCGTGGAATCGAAGTTGCGCGTCTCTTCTGGTAATTCCAAAGATTCGGTGCCGAGGTTGGCGTACTTAATCTCCGGGTCGAGGGGTGACGGGGAGAGCTTGAAGAGGACGCTCAAGGCCCTGTACCATCCGAGGAACCAATACGCGGTGCACTTGGACCTGGAGGCCTCGGCCAAGGAACGGCTGATGCTGGCTAGCTTTCTGAGGAACGAGCCGCTGTTTAAGGAGTTGGGAAATGTGAGGATGGTTGTTAAAGCGAATTTGGTTACGTATCGGGGGCCAACGATGGTGAGCAATACGCTTCATGCGGCGGCGATTTTGTTGAGGGATGGGGGAGACTGGGATTGGTTCATTAACTTGAGCGCTTCGGATTATCCCTTGGTGACCCAAGACGGTAAGCAAACTTAACAACCCGTGCTGGTTGGATTTTGGGTTTTGCCACTACCGATAAAGCTCTGCTTGGGTATAAATTAAGTTGCTTTGGGATTGGCGCTTTAACTTGTGAAATGGGGATGGCTTTGAGGATTTTCCCTACAAAACTGAATGATTGTCTTTGAGAGGAGGAAAAAAAAAAAACAGTTTTATATGTGGGTGATGGTTTCTTCTTGATTCGGCGTTTGTGCATTTTTGTGGGAGTCAACTGTCAAGTAGTTGCTTGTTCTGCTCATCCTTGAATTACTATGCATATGATTTGTTATTTCCAGGTTTTGGCTTATTACCAGCTCGATTTAATTTGTCGCTTTGTCGCATTCAAGTTATTATCCCAAAAGCTGAGCTGATTGTGTCTAATTGTAGCATTGTTTTAATTAGTCAAACTAATGTATTTGGAAATTGTTTTAAAAAGAATGATGCTAGTCTAGGGGTTACTCTCTATCGCCACTTTCTGATGCATTCAATTTGTAACTTCTTTTCTGTATGACAGATCTGCTTCATACATTGTCAGCTATTCCAAGAAACCTTAATTTTATTGAGCATACAAGTGACATTGGCTGGAAGGAGTATTTGGCTCATCCTTTTTCTTTTGTCAGTTGTTTTTAATTCTGGTTAAATTAGTTCAAAAGGCAGCACAAGAATTGTCTGCAGAATTGAATAAAACTCCGCTAAAAAAGTTCAAATTCTTTGAAATTCACAGGTATCAGAGAGCCAAGCCTGTTATAATTGATCCAGGTTTGTATAGCCTGCGTAAATCAGATGTCTTTTGGATGTCAGAGCAAAGGCGCGTTCCAACTGCATATAAACTATTTACAGGTGAGGAATGCTACTTCTGTTGCCTCCTTCCCTTATCTGAATTTGTATGCCTCTCTTTCCCCACGGCTACTTAATAGTTTTAGCCCTCCCAATGTTAGAACGGTGAATGAAATTTCACGAGTGACCACAAAGATGGAAGGACAAAAAATTTAGAACAGTAAATGAAATTTCACGAGTGACCACAAAGATGGAAGGACAAAAAAGATCTTCTATGAACCTAACATCAACAAGACATAATTTTGGCTAGGCTGATATCGAATGGTTAGGTGATATCATAATGAATATTAGTTATTATCTGCATTTCAGAGAGGCATAATGTAGGTTTAGGGACCCAAATACTTGTCCCTCGGATTTTGAAACGTTGAGCCTAGTTTTAACCTTGTAGTTAATCATGGTGGATGGTCGTTGATTTCTTCAGGTTCGGCTTGGATGATGCTCTCCCGGCCTTTTCTAGAGTTTTGTTTGTGGGGATGGGACAACCTCCCGAGGGTAGTCCTTATGTATTATGCCAACTTTCTTTCTTCACCTGAAGGATATTTTCATACAGTTATCTGCAATGCACCGGAGTTCCAGAATACTACTGTAAACCATGACCTTCACTTCATATCATGGGACAATCCTCCCAAACAACACCCACATTTTCTCACGAATGATGACTATCAGAGGATGGTAGATAGCAATGCTCCTTTTGCAAGGAAATTTGGTAGGAATGAGTCTGTTCTTGAGAAGATTGATTCAGAGCTTTTGAGTCGCAATATTGATGGATTTGTGCCTGGAGGATGGTTTAATGGCGAAGGAAATGTAAACATGACTGTTCCATATCAGATCATGGCAAACACCACTGAACTCAGGCCAGGTCCAGGTGCTGAAAGGCTCAAACGCCTCATCAATGGTTTGCTGTCAGCTGAGGATTTTAATGCAAAGCAATGCACTTGATGACCATTCCTGTGCAGAAAGATGCCATCTTAAACTAGTAACACCAATGATGGGAGTTCATTCCTCCCCGGGTCATTGACTCACTTGGTAATGGCCAACATAAAGGATAGCCATGCTTTAGGAACTAAAGTGGGGAAAGAAAATAAATATCTTTCCAGAATTCATTATCCAGCTTTACCTTCAAATTTCAATATCCAATACGATATATTTGTCGTTTAAAAGCCCCAAATTGTAGTTTAACATAAGTTAACAGAACAATTTTTTGTCAATTTCCTGATTCCTTGTCCCTAATTTTTATGGAATCTTTCATAAACACAGTGAAAAAGAGAAATTATGTAAGCTATCTCAGAGAGTACAGGTAACAAGTATCAATCATAAATTTTCGGATCCGGTCTCAAGTGGGGAGACTTACAAAGTTGATCTTCTAATATTTATTGATAACAATATAAATATTTTAAACAAATTTAAATGAGTAATAAATGTTGAACTTGAAGACCTTTAGCCATCCTGTAGTGGCTAATCAATGAGCAGCATGCCATTCCATTTATGAACAAACCCACCATTTTGGTTTCACAAATTGCCATGTAATTTTTCATGGTACATAAATGGCAAGCAAGAAAACAAGTTACATTTAGTTGAATTGCAATCACAGCCACGTCTGTTAAACCACCATTCACCTTGAGATATATGACAAATCCCTATAATAGATTTACAATAATATAAATTATTTGATCGAGTGGTCCGAATCCTCGAATATTCAAGATATTGGGAAAAGAATCAAGCATCTACCTTTTTTTTTTTTAGTTTTTTTTTTCTCAAAGCATCTATCTATATATTATAGCAGGAAAGAATGCCAGTACCAGAATCAACGTTTCCTTTGGCTCTCTCCTAACTCTGTTTCCCGATTTCAATATTCGTATAAATTATGTTAAATATAAAATAATGAAATTTTATTTCTAAATTGCTCTTGATTTAGGTACATGTCCGTTAAGATATATATATATATAAATAAATAATAAATTTTAGCTATTTTTATCATATTAAACTTTTAAGATAAGTGATAATTTTATATGGTATTAGAATAGAGATCTTGAGTTCGAATTCTTATCATATATTCTATTTCATTTAATTAAATATTTCACGTGTTGGGCTACTCATTGGGGGAGAGTTTGACCAAAATTTTGAATACTGTTTCGGTGACTATTGGTTAATGCACTAAAACTTAATATTTCAATATCAATAGTTTGGACATAGTTTATATATAAATAAATATATTATATATATAAACTATATTGTAAAATAACATCAATACAAGTATTAAAAATTTAACACTCAACACATATTTATAAAATTCAATAGTACTTCTATGTTTTTAATCCAGCTATTAAAAAAAATAATCGCTCATCTTCATCACGAAAATGATAGTAGTGAAAGGAGAGTTAGCAACAAGCCAAAACCCGAAAGGAGTTGGACTCAAAGCCTATGGTCCAAACTCGAATAGCACGTGTCCAGACCCAATTGGAAATGCCGAAATTAGAAAAAACTCGACTCACAAACTACCACGATAAAAAAAGAAAGGGACAAAGCAGCTTCGATCATACACTTATGTCAGAGACGAAATTGTGCCTACCGGCACAATTTCGGATCTCTCTCACGTCAGGGTCACTTTCGCATTAATGAATGACCGAACTATCGTCATTCTGATAGATATCCTCACTTAAATGCAAAAATGACATGAACATGCCACATTAATTACCAAATTGGATAAAGATGAGGTTGCATTTAATGTTGCCCTTCAGAAGGGCCTAACTAAATGTTGCCCTTCTAGGATGACGGTCGAATAGTGTCCTAACTAGTAGATCTTTTTTCTCGGACCGCCTCCCAGGAAAAGCACAAGTAACTACCTATAAATAAGACTTGATAAAAGCCGAAAAAAATACATTTTATCATATTTTTTACAAAACCTCATAATTCATATTTCTCATACTAACTTAAATATCGGAGCGGTCTCGGACCCCGACCATCATTCTCTTTGTATTTGTAGGTCCCGGTCAATTGGAAGTTTGAAAGGTTGAACCGCAGAATACGTCCTTAACAGTGACGCCGTCTGTGGGATTTATTAAAATCATACTTTTTGCATATCAACCGTACCGCTGCCCCAGACGACCAAGCACAAGCAACGCCTAGATTCAGCCATGGAGGAGAAATTGGAAGCATTGGAAGAAATCGTGAGAAAGTTGAGGGAGGAGAATGCTGCCCTTCAACAACCCTATGAAGAAATATTAGCTCGTGGTGAGGTTAACCTCGATGAGAATGTGAGCTTCCGACATCATGACGAAAATAAAGCTTTCTAAAAAAGAACGACACCGGATGCACACTGAGTTAAAAGAATTAGGAGACAAATAGGCTGAAATGGCTAAATTAATCAACTCAACCGATGGGCATGGCTCATCGCGAGGAAGCATAGGAACACCCTACAGTTCGGACGTCATGGCCGTCTCTCTCCCGTCAAGATTCAAAGTCCCACAAGTAGAGCTATACGATGGATCTCAAGATCCTATGGAGCACCTAGAGGCCTTCAAAGCGCATGTTAGTTTGCATAACTATCTAGGTGAAGTAGCATGTCGAGCATTCCCTCTAACACTGAAGGGAACAGCTCGGACATGGTTCAGAACTATTCTTTCGGGGTCAATCGACAGTTTTGAAACATTAGCCCGACTCTTCACCACCCAATTCATGGCTAGTAAGAAAAGGAGGCGCCCTACAACATACCTCCTGACCGTCAAATAAGGAAAAAAAGAAAACTTAAAAGGATACCTGACCAGTTTCAACAAAGAAAAAATGACGATTGACGACCAAGATGAGAAGATCACGTTGGCAGCTCTTCTGGGCAGCATATGGCCCAGGAGCCGTTTTATGGTAGAAATAGCTCGTAAAACTCCTACAACCTTGAACGGGTTCATGGATTAAGCCGATGGATTCATTAACGCTGAAGATACACTCGAGGCCTTGATAGCCCCCCGACGTGGAGAACTTCGATAAAATGACCGAACGACGACCAATACCAGAGAAAACTCTAGCCAACATCGAATCAGGAGGAAGTTACCAGACGAAACAAATAGGAGAGGTCCCCCACGGGAATACAAACCTTCATCATGGTCCCAATCCAACCTGGCGGTTGAAAATCAAAATCGATCCGAATCAAGACGAGAGTCCATTAGAAGGAAAAGAGGAAACATGTACTGCGAATATCACAAGACAACCAAACACAATACAGAAGATTGCTAGGCCCTAAAAAATAGACAAAGGGCGCACGTTCGGAAAGCCTGGTACGAGGAAGTTTATATTTTGGGAAAAACATTAGGATGAGGAAACCAGATCCCTAAGAAAGCGTCAATCACTTTTAGCGAACAGGATGAGAAGGGCATCATCTTCCCACACGATGATGCGTTGGTGGTATCCATGTTAATGGCTAATTTTACGGTCAAAAGGATAATGGTTGACAATGAAAGTTCGGCCGATATCTTATTTTGGGAAGCCTTTATACAAATGGGAATTGATCGCAACCAACTTCGACACATCCAAGCCCCCTTAAAGGATTCACAGGTGAAGCAGTGCACCCTAAATGCGTCATAACACTTCCAATTTTGGTAAGTTCCACGCTTAGAACTGTGCTAATCATGATTGAATTCCTAGTAGTGAAAGCTCCCTCCTCATACAACGCATCTTAGGGAGACCAACCCTGAATAATTTAAAAGCAGTCACTTCCACCTATCACCTCAAGATCAAGTTTTCGACCGACAAATGAGTGGGCGAAGGCAAAGGAAAGCAAGTCACATCCACGGAATGCTATGTGCGAGAATTGAAACACAAAATCAATTATGTAGCTACGATCTCCTGAGGGCTAGAAAACACCAAACTCCTATCAGTGCCTCCCCGAGCAGTTTGGGATGACGAAGTCAGAGACAAAGAAACCTTACGTCAAGCAGAAGCTAATGAACCTCTGGAGCTAATCCCAGTTGATCAAAACAATCCAGATCGAACTGTGTGCGAGTGAGAACCATAATGGACCCTAGAATAAACACGGAGCTCAAAAACCTCTTCATCGAGCACAAAAACGTGTTCACTTGGACGCACACTGGCATGCCCGGAATCAATAGGTCAATAATAAAGCACCGACTATGCGTCAACCCAACAACTCGGAGAGTTAAACAAAAATGGAGAAGCTTTTGTGCCGAGAAATACGTCGCCATAGCAGAGGAGGTCGACAGACTCTTGGTCGCAGGACTCATCCGAGAATTTCATTACTTAGAATGGTTGTCCAATGTTATACTGGTGAAAAAAAAAACGAGCGAAAAATGGTGAATGTGCATAGACTTCGTTGATTTAAATAAAGCTTGCCTTAATGATAGCTTCCCTCTACCATGCATCGACCTCATTGTGGATTCAACTGCTGGACACTCCCTCCTCAGCTTCATGGATGCATATTCAGGTTATAATCAAATCAAGATGATCTCAGACGATGATGAAAAAACAGCATTCATCACGGATCGAGGACTCTATTGTTACACTGCTATGCCCTTTGGACTCAAGAATGCAGGGACGACCTACCAACGGCTAGTCAATCACATGTTCAAAGATCAAATTGGAAGGAACATGGAGGTTTACGTCGATGACTTCCTAGTCAAGAGCCGAAGCCCTAAAAGCCATTTGGCGGACCTAAGGGAAGCTTTCTCCATTCTGCGGCACTATCAGATGAAACTCAATCTTGCCTAATGCACTTTTGGAGTTGAATCCGGGAAATATTTAGGCTACCTGGTCTCTAAGTGAGGAATCAAAGCCAACTCCAAAAAAATACAAGCTCTCCTCGGAATGGTTTCCCCTCATAATTTACAAGAAGTCCAACGATTGGCCGGTTGGGTCACCGCCCTCAGTCGGTTCATAGCAAGGTCAACCGATCGATGCCTCCCATTCTTTCAAGTCTTTCGAAAAGCATATGAATGGGACACATCGTGTGAACGAGCGTTCGAACAATTGCAAGACTACCTGACCTGCCCTCTTCTACTTAGCCAGACTGCTCTTGGGGAAACTCTTGTGGCTTACTTAGCGGTCTCACCTCATGTAACATCTACAGTCCTAGTAAAAGAAATCGATCGGGGACAGAGGCTTGTCTACTATGTTAGCAAGGCTTTTCAGGGTGTGGAAGCCAGATACCCTCGAACGGGGATGATGGTGTTTGCTCTGCTGATAGCGGCATGCCGACTACACCCTTACTTCCAAGCTCACACCATCAAAGTGATGACCAATCAATCCCTTGTAACTATTATTCAGGAAGCCCGATACCTCCGGTTGATTAGCTAAATGGGCTATCGAATTAAGCGAGTTTGATTTAACATTCCAACCAAGGATAGCAATAAAAGCACAAGTTCTGGAGGATTTCATAGCAGAATACACGAAGTTTCCAGAAGAAAACCCCAATAAACCCTAAGAACAACTATGGCAGTTATACATCGATGGATCGTCATGCCAAACCGGGGGTGGAGCAGGGGTACATATCATCACTAACCAGGGGTTCGAGTACAACTACGTTATAAGCCTGACATTCAGGATAACCAACAACGAAGCAGAGTATCAGGCACTCATAGCTGGATTAACAATCGCCCAGATCCTTGGAGCAACAGAACTAGAAGCCCGGACTGACTCCTAGATAGTAGTAAGTCAGGTATTTGGTCAGTACATCACAAAGAGCGAAAAGCTGAAAAAATATCTAGAGCTAGTATGCACCGAAAGAGATCAATTCAGATACTTCCATCTACAGCGAATCCCGAGAGAAGAAAATTATTTGGCAAATCGGTTGGCAAAAATAGTATCAGGAAAGGATGAACACCTGACCCTAAAGAACACTAAGATCAGGACAATAGACACACCTTCCATCGGCAACGAAATTGGAATTGTAACAGCCGCAGTCCCCGATTGGGCAAGTGACATTGTCAAATACCTGAGGACAAACAAATTACCCTCTGAATCAGATCAAGCACGCAAAATTAGAAACAGATCAGTCAGGTTTACTCTGATTGAAGGAGTGTTATACAGGAAGGGTTTCTTCAAGCCTTTACTCAGATGCGTGACGAGAGAGGAATGACAGTATATACTTGTCGAAATCCATGAAAGAATTTGCGGGGCTCACAAGGGAGGAAAAACACTAGTTGTCTGCATGACTCGCACATGGTATTACTGGCTATGTTCACTCCAAGAAGCAAATGAGTTCATCAAAAAATACTCAAAATGTCAGGAGCACAGCCCAATATCATATTCCCGTCAGAGGAACTCACTTCAATAACGTCTCCCTGGCCTTTTGCTCAATGGGGGCTAGATCTGATAGGACCATTCCCAATCGAGAGGGGTGGAACTAAGTTCATCATAGTAGCAGTTGACTATTTCACAAAGTGGGTAGAAGCCGAAGCCCTCGCTAGCATTACTTCTCAAGCCATCACAAAATTCTTATAGAAATATATTGTTTGCCAATTCGGAATACCTCAAAGTTTCATATCTGACAATGAAAGACAGTTCGATTTCCATCATTATCGAGAGTGGTGCTCTAAGCTAAAAGTCAAAATAAAGTATTATTTGCTTGGCCACCCACAAGCTAATGGATAGACTGAAGCGACTAACAAAACAATTATTTCCATTCTGAAAAAAAGACTCGGAACGCACAAAAGGGTGTGGGCCGATGAACTGCCTGGTGTCCTTTGGGCCTATCGCACAACAGTTCAAACTCCCACAGGCGAAACGCCGTTCGCTCTTACTTATGGCTGCAAAGCAATAATTCCGTCGAGATCGGAATGCCTACACTGCGTGTTCAACACTATGATACGGCCACTAATGATGCCAAAATGATGGAACGATTGGACTTATTAGAATAAAGGAGAGAATAAGTCTTCACCCAAGTTGCTAACAACAAATGCAAGCCAGAACAATACTTCAATAGAAGAGTAAAACCGCATAACTTCAGAATCGGAGACTTGGTGCTAAGACAAATAGGCGTTACAACACCAGCACAGGGGAAATTGGGACCAAAGTGGGAAGGACCTTATGTGGTAATAGCAACCAATAGGCCTGGATATTACCGACTCAAGGATAGCTTTGGGACCGACTTGCCACATCTCTAGAATAGCGAGCGACTTAAGAGGCATTATGTATAACACTTCCAGATGTGTTTCACTTTTTGAAATTATAAAAGTTTAAATGTTATTAGTCTCCAATGCATTACGAGTTATACGCAGCAAGTCAAATCCTGTGGGGTCGGTCTATCCACCTACTCGAAGTCAAATCCCGTGGCGTCGGTCAACCCACCCACGCGAAAAAACAAGTCAAATCCCGCAGGGTCGGTCTATCCACCTACGCGAAGTCGAATTCTGCGGGGTCGGTCAACCCACCCACGCAAAGTAACAATCGAATTCTGAGAGGTCAGTCAACTCACCCATGCAAAGTAACAAATCCAATCCCGCGATGTCAGTCGACCCACCCACGCGAAGTAACAAATTGACTCCCGCGGGATTGGTCAACCCACCCACGCGAAACAACAATCGAATCCCGACATCAAATATATAAATACTTCAAAATTTCCAGTTAAGTTTACACTTAATCAAAAATTCACGGGGTATAGCACGATAGAGCAGATATAAAATTAAGGAATCAAACCAGTAATCACAGAGTATATAAAGAGAAACCAAAGTTACAAATTTTATATATCTCGAAGCATGAGTTAAAAAAAAATCAGGTCTCAAGAGGAGGAGGAGGATTTAGATCATCAAAAGGCGGATAATCACGCTTCCCGATCTTTTTTACAAACTTCTTTTCAATCCGATCTGGACGAAAAGACTTTGGACTTATATTATTGGGGTTGAGCTGAGGGTCCACCAAAAGTTGGGCTCCTATCTGACACAGACTTTCAACATAACCGTATCCCAGGCCGAGTTGTGAATGGCTACCACTCGAGATATTTGATGCTCGAGATCAGCTATTCTCATATGGACATCTTCTAAAGCATTACGAGCTCCCCCTAATTCAGTATCTTGAGCCGCCCGAATACGTTCCGACCTATCCAACTCCTCCTCTAAAGCCTCCTTGGGACGCTCCGAACTAACCAATTCTTCTTCCCGAGCTACACGAGCATGCTTAGAAATCGCCAGCTCTTCTTCCCTTAAAGAAAGGGTTTGAGCAGAGGCAGCTAGTTCCGACGTCCGAGCGCTCAACTCAGCTTGAAGAAATACTTTGTCTTGTTCGGTGGCTGATCTAGCATCTAGAAGGCGTGCGTTCATTCGGTGAGCTATTGCCAAGGAATCCCGAGCCACATCCAATTCGGCTCGAAGGGAAACATTAGCCTTCTCCAGTCTGTTCTTATCAACCCCCAGCTCTTCAACCGTCTTGATCAGACTACTACAGGTTCGCTGAGAAGACTCAAGCTGGTCTTTCGCCTGTTGTAACTTGTAAAGACCAAACTTGCAGACTGTCTCGAGCTCACTATTAAATTCAGTGAGTTCTATTAGCTTGGAACTCACAGCCTGAGATATTTGCTTAGCAACCTGAACGCAAAGAAAAAAGATTATCAGTTCGACAAAAGAAAAAAGACCATGTACAAATCTAATAAAATACATGGATCGCATCTGTGTTAACAAAGGCTCCAACATTCTAGCCACCTACCCGGAAGCATCCGCCTTGACTTGCTCAAAACGGGAGGGACGCTTCGAAGTCGCTTCACTGGTTCAATCTCCCCCGTTTGATTCCGACTCAAAAAATTGTCCCAGTATCGCAA
Source organism: Platycarya strobilacea (assembly GCA_036898215.1). NCBI lineage: Eukaryota > Viridiplantae > Streptophyta > Magnoliopsida > Fagales > Juglandaceae > Platycarya > Platycarya strobilacea. The sequence continues at coordinate 51,791,206 of CM072546.1, forward strand.
CTCCACTTCGAAATTGAAAAGGGAATGGAGGGCGAGCACGAATTTTCGAGCCCGGAGGTGATTGCCGGCCCTCGGGCTGAGTCCCTGAACCTGACCCCATCTCAAAATCGGGCGATGGCTCAGTTTGAGTGTACGAAGTCGACCCCTTCTAAAAAATCGGGGGTGGACATTCAAGGGATTCATAGAGTAAAACAAAGGGCCGCTCGCCCCCATTGGAAGCATCCACATGCGTCCCTTCCTCCGAGATGTTTGCCTCGTTCGACCTCTCGGGCTCGATCCAGCCTTGACAACCTTCGCCACTTCCGCGGCGCTTCTGCACCTCTTGTTGGCTGACACCTTCCTGATCACCTCCAGGATCGGATTCCCCTTCGCTTTCACCCATACCTCCAAAAGCGTTCGAGTGATTCTCAGAAGAAGAATAGGGGGGAATGGGCAATTGACTTGCCCTAACGACTTGCTCTTCCGACTCTTGGCGAAAGATCTGCTCAAACGGCATAGCACTCGAAGAAATATTGGCAGCACGATCTAAAGCCTATTGGAAGGCCCGGTCAATATCCTCTCCATTCGAAGACTCAATCCCCGCCGCATCTGTTGATTTTATTCGAGCTTCAAGAATAATTCTCCTAGCCTCGGACCTGATCCGCTTGGTTTCCAAGAAACAAAGCCCATCTAGAAAGTCGGCAAAGGAGCCTGCACAGGACTACGAGCGGGGAATTCATGGGAGAGACGCGAACATCATTGCCTTCGATACGTGGACCCTTCCCTTTCTTCGATTTCTTTAGATGGGCACCACGACTCGAAGTTGCATCACTATGACGACTTTTTGTCCGTCGCTCGTTCTAAGCCTCCTGGTTGGAAACCCGCTTGCGAGACAAACGAGGAGGCTCCTCAGGAACGTTAAAAAAATTATGACCTTCGGCATAAGATCGGTCTAGCCGAGTCAGGTACTCTTCAATGTTCTCCTTGATTAAAAGAACATCGGACCATAATCGATCGGGATCTTCCGCCTCCTAGGAGAGAACAACCTTCACTCTTTCAGTTTCCTGAGTAGTGAGAGTGATCTCCATGTGCGTTGGGGAAGGGAGAAAACTCCAGTCCTTCTGAACAGGGAATTCACTCCTTTCTTCCTCAGGGAATTCCCAATCGCTGCCCGAAACAAAGAAAAACTTCTTGTGGTAGTCTCGAACACTCGAATGTCTCTCCTCATCCGAATCAATCAACACTTAGGCTTTATTTGGAAGCCCGCAACATTTCCATCATGATAGAGGAGCCAATACATTCAGAAAAATTCTCGAGCCGTCAAATCGGGGTAAGGATCATTCCTCCTAGAGAGAACGATCTAGAATACCACACAAGTGGCCAAAAGATGCGCCACCCTTTCGGTAAAATTTGGGCAGGGGCTAAACCCAAAAAATGAGGGACTTCTCGAACGGGGCAGATGAAGGGAAGATGGAAACCTTTCGAAAACATCAAGTAGAAGAGGGCAACATTTTGGGCCCTTCCTTCGCGATCGCAAGCCCTAACGCCATCCCTAAGAGCTTCCAAGGAATGCCTCTAGGAAATATGATGCTTCTTTCTAAGTGCATTGACATTGGAGGTCTACATGGAAGAAGTCCAACCTTTGCCCGCGAAGAAATGATAAGGATCAGAGGAAGTCATGGGAACAGGATTTCGGAAAAGTGCAAGAAAAGTTTGTGGGGCAACAGAAAAACAACGAGATAGTAAAAGATAAGAACCAAGATTGGGCAGAGGAGGAAGAACAGTAACAAGGCTTTTGGATAATTTATACCTAGAAACTGAATTAAAGACACGCGAGAAACGAAGCGATATCGATACCATATCCCCTGACATGATTTATAGGAATAGGGGGTGTGTTCAAAGCTAGCCAATCAGAAGTAAGAGGTGTGAGCCGAAATGACAAACCAGGTAATAATGATCCAACGCGTGCATATCACGAGCTAATCGTTGTTTGACAGCACAGCGAGAAACGTCAGCAACAGTTCGGAAGTCAGAGCGACAGTATAATTAAAATCTAAAAGGTGTTGAATACTCAACATGAAATACGAACGATCGTGGTCTAGCATTAATAGTTCAAAAATTGAATCGTCCCCAGAAGCCCAACCGGTAAGGGAAACGACATGTTAACTGGCATAACCTCGGATTTATTCGACCAAATCTTTTCGCTCGGACAAGGGAACACAGGAACGACCCCCCGTTGCTGGGACAGATCATGAACAAGAAAGAGATGAACGCTATCTTTGAAATTTTTTTTTAGAATCTCCATCGAAGTGTCTTCGATAAAAATTCGCAGGATACTGAAATGAGAGTTGGCAACAAGCCAAAGCCTTAAAGGAGTTTGACTCGAAGCCCATGGTCCAAACCCGAATAGCACGTGTCCAGACCCAAATGGAGATGCCGAAATCAGAGAAAATTTGAATCACAAACCACCACGATAAAAGAAGAAATGGACAAGGCAGTTTCGATCATACGCTAATGTCAGCGACGAAATTATGCTTACCGGCACAATTTCGGATTTCTCTCACGTCAGGGTTACTCTCGTATTAAATAATGACCGGACTATCGTCGTTCTGACATATCTCCTCACTTAAATGCAAAAATGACATGAATATGCCACATTAATTACCAAACTGGATAAAAATGGAATCGCATTTAATGTTACCCTTTAAAAGGGCTTGATTAAACATTGATCGAAAAAATCTGGTTCAAAGGATGGGACAGACTGGATCATATTATCCTTCTTTGGGATGATGGTCGAATAGTGTATGATCTAGTAGATCTTTTTTCTCAGACCACCTCCCAGGAAAAGCATAGGTAACTACCTATAAATAAGACTTGATAAAAGTCGAAAAAAAGTACATTCTGTCATATTCTTTACAAAACCTCATAATTCATATTCCTCATACTAACTTAAACATCGAAGCGGTCTCGGATTCCGACCATCATTCTCTTTATATTTGCAGGTCTCGATCAATTGGGAGCTCGAAAGATTGAACTGCAGAAAACGTTCTTAACAAGAAGAGATTTGATTTTCAATCCTTGAGAAAAATGGATTAAAAAGGTTAAAAAATAATTTTTATAAGTGAGAATTAGAATGAAAAAAAAAAAGAAAAAGTCAGAATTTTTACATTAACTACAAAATACACTAATTTTGGCCAGTACACACAAAATCGGCTGCTGACCACAAAAATGCATCGAAATGGCCGATATTTGACTCGATATAAAACACAAACCTCCCCATGGTGGTTACTGTTCTGGTCCAATAAATTTTAGCTAGTATGGTATTCAAAATCTTAACTCTAGCACACAAGTGAGGAGTATTAAAATATAAATTAAATAATAAAATTTACTTATTTACATCATTTTAAATTTTTGGGTAAGTGGTGATTTGATATGTTAAAGCCTATTGATATACAAATCCGAAGAGAGCTCTGATTCTACCTCTACATAAACAATAGCTGATCTTGCTCTTTAGATTTACTGTTTTGTATAAGCTGTCGTTACTGCTGTAATGACTCAGACAAACATATTCTATTTTGTACAATCTCAGAAATGAAATAAAACAACTTCCTGCTGTATTTTACTCCTCTTGTGAAATTCTTACACACCAGTGCTTATGCAGTGGCAGGAGTTGGTTTGGACTCAATATTACGCCTCGCAGCTAATGAAATTGTGAACGGATACAAATCCTTTCTCTGACTACACCAAGACGAGAACTTGCCGTAAGGATATAGACTTCGGATTTTGTCAATTGAAACCATCTTCAAATTTTTTTTATATGAAAAGAACTTTCATTCATCAAATGGATAAATCAACTACAGATAATTATCGAGCCATAAATTTACTCTTCGTGTATGATGATATGGAGTTTCGGCGTTGGCCGTTCGTGTATGATGATATGGAGTTTCGGCGTTGGCCGTTGAGACCCATTTGCACCCTCTTAGTATAAAAGGTTTTTACACTTTTTTGCAATGCATTTTTTGTTTAACAAAAATAATAAAAAAATGTGTGAAAATAAAATATATTTGGTTTTTATAATTTATAATTTTTTTTACTTAAAAAATCTCAAGGGGGCGTAAAGGAACTCTAATGCCGAGACTAATATATTTACTTATCAAATATCATCCATCAATTTAGCTTGCCTAGCTAAATATGAGCCACCGTATCACCCTCTCTAAAGATATAAGAAAATTTACAATTAATAATCAGGTGACCAAAATTTTTACTTCTTGATACAACACTCCGAGAGAGGAATTTAACATGTTATATGTTTGAAGTGCTTCAATCAATATTTCAAATTTCGTATCGTATCGACCAGTACAATCGAAATATGCTGTATCGGTATAAAAAAAAAGCATATTGTTTCGTTTGGCTACAAATTTTGACCGTTTCTACCTATTTCAGTCGTACCAGCCAGTATTTCAACCATATTGGATTTTTCATTTTTTTCATTTATTATTATTATTATTATTTATCTTAATCTAGATTAGACTATTTACATATATATTTATATGTATAATTTATTCATATATTGACTATTATATTTAAATATAATTTATATATGTATTTATATAGATATTTTTTTTATACATATAAACTATTCTAAAATAATATATAAAATAATATTAATATTGAAATATTTCATTTTAATGTCTTCACTGATATATCCTATTTAAAATTCACCGATACGATATTGATATTCAAAAATAACCATTCAATAATTATCTTCCTGTCACTTTCCACCACCATGAGCTTAGGAATTCTCATATTGACATATATTTGCATTTTTATTTAACTCAGCTTCAATTGATTGAACAAATTAGATAGTCCACGTGTAGTTCATACTGTCTCGAAATTCTATCCGAGCAAGTGAGCCTCTACCAGGTTTGGCAAGCAATACATTCTCAATATTCTCAAACATTTTTTTTTATTATTTATTATTTATTTTATTATTTTTTTATCAATTATTATTATTTTTTAATATTTTTTTATTATTTTTTAACTACTTTTTATTATTATTCAATCCAAACATAACCTTAAATGTCGAAAGACTCGCGTGATCTCTTTTATCATTTTTTAGTATAGGGCCGTCAATTCGACCAACTAATTAGAGAGTATATTTATTTAAAATTTGTGTTTTCCGGCTGCAAACAAGAACAGTAAGAGGTCAGAAAAAAAATATCCTAAATAAACTTATCATATTTTGTTGTCCATCTAAACTCTTGATAATTATTGCTTGAATTGTTGGTGAAATTCTTGGTAGGAAGTAGTGCAACAATTACCATCTCCAAAATAACAACACAAATGGCTAATCATAAGTTTATTTCACTTAATTAATCAAGCAAAGTGAGTTTTTTCTTCTCTTTCTACTCATTCACTATCTGCAATCTTCACAATTTTCTTTCCAATGTTGTCACCGCTGAAGAGTCCAACGAAAGCAGAGGGTATGTTCTCTACCCCAGGAGTGATATCTTCAAGGGCCTGCATATTTCCAGTACGAAGGTGATCGGAAGTTGTTGATATGAAATCTGAGTATACATTCATGTGATCAGCTGCTAAAAACCCTCGTATTGTAATTCTCTTATACACAACATCAAGCATGTCAGGAGCAGCTTTCTTTCCACTTGTGTACTCGGAAATTACACCACAAACTCCAACCCTACCAAAAGTATTCATGTTAGCAACCGCTGCTTCCAGCATCTCAGACCCCACATTGTCGAAATATATGTCGATTCCATCAGGGAAGTACCTGCAGTGCATAAAAATGTATATATATAACAATCTCTTTTTTAGAGCTAAAAATTTGGACCTCAAAGATAATATTTTGAGGTTTTTTCACCTTTTCAAAGTTGACTTCAAATCTGTTTCATCCTTGTAGTTGAATGCCTCATCAAATCCAAGCTTCTCTTTGAGCAATTCTACCTATTATAAGTTCATTACGAAATAAAGTTTCAAGTTTCAATGGAGCATAAAAAATCAAGATTTCCTCTAAGATTCAAACCATTTGCATTGCTTCTAAGTTCAAACCTTTTTCTTGCTCCCAGCGCAGCCAACAACATAGCAACCAAACAGTTTGGCGTACTGTCCAACCAAATTTCCAACCGATCCAGAAGCTGCAGATACAAAGACTTTCTCCCCCTTCTTTGGTTTGCATACTTCAAAAAACCCACCATAAGCCGCCAATCCACTAAATCCTGCAGGAACAAACAAAGGTTCTCAGGTTCTCAATAATGAGTTTATGGTTCTCGCAAATGCGGGTCGGATAGTTTTAAATAAAGTCTAATGACACCCAATAATTGTTTACTGGAAAAATCTAGTTGTAAGTGATTTTGCGCATTAATACGTGCATTCTTTTAACGTGATTGGTTAGAAAGTCAGACTTTAATAAAAATGCTGCGGATTTAAATTTTAAATATAAAGGCAGCGATATTAATATGCAGGTTGGTTCGCAAACTCGCTTGTACGCATCATATCCCTTATTTACTCCCATGGATTTGAAATTTAGACTTGGAATCACAAAAACCAAGGCTCCCACTTGAGCTAAACCCAAGAAATATTTGGTTCAATTTAGCTGGAAAAAGGGAGAAGAGGAAACTAATTACCTAGAATTCCAACGTGGTGAGCCAGAGGGAATCCCATGGGATCCAATTTGTTTAACATATTTCCTTGTTTTACCACGCTATACTCTCCCCAGGCGATCAAACCAACAACCAAGTCATCTTTCTCGAACTTGGAATTCCCAGAAGCCACAACTCTAGCAACACCATATGCATCAATACCCTGTATCAATTCCCATATATTCACAAAACAACTCAGAAATTACATCACAACAAACAAACAAAATCTCTCTATATGTTATATATCTTGGCAAATTAAGTATCACATACGTAATTTGCAGGTATACCGTATTCGTACCTCGCCGGGGGCTATGCTGACAGAAAAATTAATGGCACTCTGAGAGGAGCTGTAACTCTTCATGCGGTTAAGCTGATATGGGTCGATCGATACATAGAGATTCTTCACTATGACATCGTCGGACCCAGACTCCACTTTTAGAGCAAGAGATGCAGTGTTCAGCTCGAAGTGTGACTCTTCTGGTGCACCCTCGATTTGAGTCTTTGTTACTATGTACCTGTTGGTCACTTCCATTACTGTAACTCTCCCCAGCTCTTAACTTGTGCCGTTTGATCAATTAGGTGGTCTGTGCATGTTTCAAGGTCTATATATATATATATATATATATATAGTAGATTAATAAGAAGAGCGATACTAACAAGATCAAGAGAACTGTATATATGATCAGTACTTTGAATAAATAATAATAATTCGGCTTCTTAATTTTATCTTTCAATTTACTCTTTTGGTTATTAGCAGAAAAACAAAATAACAATAGGAACAGAAGAAGAGTTTTTCTTGTAAGACAAAGTCTGTATATAAAACGACGAAGGTGGAATCACTAGATATGTACGTGTAACTCTCCCGATCACAAAAAGCTAGCTAGATGCTTTTGAAGAGTGGTGATCCTCCTACGTACACCATTGACCATATTTGCTTTATTTGGATTGTAAACTTATTTTATCTTAACTTATTTTTTTTAAAATTTATTATTATATTTTTTAAATTTTTATATAAAATATAAATTTCAATATAAATTTTTTAAATTTTAATATAATTTTTTTAAATCTCAATTTAATTTTTTTAAATTCTATAATAATAATAATAATAATAATAATAATAATAATATTTTATTAAACTTTAAAAATTCACATCAATTCTAAATCTTAACGGAGCCTAATTAAATGATAGATCGGCCATCACGTTCCTCTTTCAGACAAAGCAAAAAACGTATCAAGCATGCATGCATCGGTAGCTGATTAAGGACTTGGAGACCTCTAACTTGACAAATTAAAATGGTTTTATAATTATCAAAACAAAGGAGAGGCAGCAATGGGATCGATCGGACTTTGTGTTGGATTTTCGAATAGGTTAAGATCGATCAATTATACGTGTCAAATCATTGTACATGCAGTAGTCCATTGGAAAATAAAAGAGCAGCACTGCCAATTTTAAAAATGTATGAACAGTCTAATTATGTAATTTTGTTTCCACCATTTATTAGTATACTAGTTAAGGTTGCAACGTGCACTGCACGTTTTTCTAATTGAAGAGGAAGTTATAAGAAGAAATATGAAATATTAGACAATAAATAAGCTATTTTTATTTATAAAATTGGAAGGTATATAAAAAAGTATATTTATAGTTATAGAAAGACATCATATAAAACATGTCATATATTGCATTTTTATGTTGTATTTGCTACATCTTGAGCATATATAATTTTAATATATGCAAATTTATTAGTATTTTCCAATATAGGAGATCTGTAAGTAGCATTTATAAATTATAGATGTACTTCAAATATTATATTGTAAGTAGCACTAATTGAGAGACGTCAACGTTCTGCATAGTTTGAAAACTGTCTTTTGAATGACTTGGTTCGCTAGAAACAGCAATATTGGAAGATGAAAAATTACTTTTATCTTGAATAATATTATATCTAGATGCTTTATTCAGAGTATATATATCTCTAATCCTTTTACGATGAGCTTTTTTGTCCTGCTCTAATAGTGAACTATAATAAATCTTTTTTTTTTCTGACTTTCAGCACCTTTGAAATTTTATAATAAAAGTTTAATTTATTTAAATTTAATATTGATGAAGTTTTAGATTTAAAGTTAGTTATGTTCTAATGAATCTTATCATTTTCCCTTTTTTTGTATCGATCAAAGGTAATTGTTCAGGAATCAAAGTTTGTTAAGGAAGCGTCGAAGATGAAAGGCTGGAAGAATAGGATGTTGAGGGAAAACTTCAGTCTATAAGGAAGTACCAAATGTTATACATATATTAATAAAATGTCTTATTGGACTAAATGTAATATTTAACATGTTTTATAGGCAAATGTTATAAATATATGAATAAAATTCAATGCGGCACATGCATATATAAAGTACAATTATATAGCTAATTTTAATCATAGTAAGTGGAAGCTGTTCTTATGGAAAAACAAGTCATCTATAATATAGAAAATATTCTGATGTTTAAGAATAAACTTAATTGAATTTGCCAATGAAATAAAATTATTTGTACATTACATTATGACCTTTATTTATTATTATGTTGCTAAGAAAAAGAACTTGTACTTTTTTGTATGGCTAAGCGTGAGAGTAGTGGCATATACCTAATAGTAAAAAAAGTGGACAAGATTAAAGAAGAGCAGTTTAAATGAAGAAAAAATCATACTAATAATAGTATATTTCGAATTGATGTTTGTTATAAGTAGTTAGAAATGTTAGAAATATACAGCAAAGAATAGGCTAAACAAGAGAAAATTACATAAAAAATGACTTGCTAATAAACATTGCATTTAATATGTCATTATCATTGTTTGGTTTGTTATAATTTTATTTTATTTCAAATATTATTTTTTTACTTCATATTTGTTTTTAATTAGTAAAAGATATTTGGTCCTCCTCTTTGTTTTGTGATGAAAATATGTCATGAGATTTTCCAATAAGAATGTGTAATTTAAATCATTGAACATGTTGTTGGTATTGAATTCATGATTGAAATGATAATTTAAATGATAATAGTAACTTTAAATATAATAGTAATTTCAGTTATTTGTAGGCAATAAAGAAATTGAGTTTTAAATTTTTTTTAATAAGAATTTTAGAGGGAATATGTGGGCTGAAGTTGTTGAAAGAGAATGTCCTTACATTACGAAACTATTGAAATTTGTTGGCATGTAAGAAGCTGTCATGATGCATTCATTTATAATCATTTGAACAATTGTTATAAATATTAATTTGGATGCTAATGATTAAAATAGGTTGGTGATTCTGTTGTGTGTTGGAAAATTTTTTATTTGCTATTTAATCTGGACTTTAATCGATTTTAAGCATTTTGAATTCTTATGACATTACTTTTCATTTTCAGTTGTTATTATTATTGGTTTCTTCATATTTTTTGTTAGATTTTTGTGAACTTATTCTTTATTTTAATAAAACCAGTTTATTATTTGGTTTTATTAAATTGTGAACTGATGTAAATAATATTATTATTACGGAGAAAAGAAGTTGATTTGTGAAATTGATTTTATTAATATGGGAAAATGGTTTCAAACAAATTTGATTTTATTCTTTTTTAATGTGGCTTTAAAATAATGTTGTTATTGAAAGGTAATTTTTTTATTATTATTTTTTTAATTATGTAATATAGCGAATAAAAGGCGCAAACATGTACCTAATAGTAGAAAATGTGAATAAGAATAAGATGAAGCAGTTTAAATGAAGAACAAGTCATATTGATTAGATAATATACTTTGAATTGATGTTAATTATAAGAAGTAACTAGAAATGTTAGAAATATATAATAAAGAATAAGCTAAATAAAAAAACGTTATATAAGAAATGACTTGCTAATAAACATTATATTCCCTACTCAGTTAAATTTTTATTGTTATTATATAATGTGCATTTTGTTTTATTTATTGCATTTTGAGTTGTGATTAATTAAACTTTTTATGATTAATCATTAGTTAGTTATTAATTATCTTATTTTTAATTCATAATATTACTGGTTTCTCATGGATTCTTACTATGTTTTTCTATAATGATTTAATATTTGAAAGTGACTATTATTATTATTATTATCTGTAATTTTTGGTTGATGTTTTTCTAAATTATGTAATATAGCAAATAAAAGCGACAAACATGTACCTAATAGTAAAAAAAGTGGATAAAATTAAGAGAAATAAGTTTAAATGAAGAACAAATATATAATATATTTTGAATTCATGTTAATTATAATAAGTAGCTAGAAGTGTTAGAAATATACAGCAAAGAATAAGCTAAATACGAAAACATTACATAAGAAATGACTTGCTAATAAACATTACATTCGCTACTCAGTTTAAATTTTTTTTTGTTATTATATAATGTGCCTTTTGTTTTATTTATTGCACTTTGACTTGTGATTAAACTTTTTTTGTCAAATCATTGATTAGTTATTAATTATCTTATTTTTAGTTCTTAATATTACTGGTTTTCTAATGAATTCTTGCTAGGTTTTTTATGTAATGATTTAATATTTGAAAGTGGCTATTATTGTCCTGTCAAATAATACTAATTGTTAGTTAAATTTTCCTCAAGTATTTAATAAAAAATAAAGAAGGCGATTATTTGTTGTTGCTATTATTTAACGTGCCTTTTAATCCACCTATGACATTTTAATTTGTGATCAAAATACTGTTGTGATTCATTAGTTAGTTATTATTTTGGTCATTTTGAATTATTATTAATCATTTTTTATTATTATTTTTTACTTGTGTTAATCTGGCTATTTTAATTTATAACACTTTTTTGTGCAAATTTAATTTTGCATTTTTAATGTGAATGATTTTGTTACTTTATGATGAAAAAAAATTTTAACTTATATTAGAATGTTATTCTATTTCATGTACTTTCATATAATTGATTTGATTGTATTAGATTTTGAATTTGATTATTTTTATTTATTCCAATTTATTGTGCAATTTATTTTTGCTATTTTAATGTGAATGATTTTGTAATTTTATCATGAAAGTAATATATTAATTTATTTTAAAACGATATTGTATTTAACGTGCTTTAATATAATATATTTGGTTGTATATGATTTTATTTGTAATATTTTTGTTTTGTTTTCTTATATTAAATCATTTCAGTCCAATATTATTTTTATTTATTTTTTGTTTTATCATCATATTTTAATTCTTAATATGATATGTTTTAATATAGTTCATGTGATTGTATTGATTTTATTTGTAATATATTTATTTTGCTTTCTTATAATAAATAATTTCATTTGACTATTATTAAGAATCATTTTTAGCGTTATATTTGACTTTATTAAATATATTTTTTTTTGGGTTAATATATTTTTATTCTTAATATTATATTTAATGATAATAAGTATTTTGTTTTGTTTTATTAGAGAATAATAATTTATTTTGCCTTATTCAAATTTATTATTTTATTTGAGTATAGCTTTAATTATTGAAGATGAGGCCCAACCCCAAAAAGCAGACTTCCTCTTCAACCTCTGCCTTTGATGTTCAACCATTGAACCTCCAGATATTCTTCCTACAGCCTGCATCCTTCCTACCACCTCCTCACTTCGGCCCCTGATTGCAACCTATTTCCCCGCCGTCTCCGAGAAAGCCTCAGACGCCATGTCCCAAATACCCTCACAGCAAATAATAATGAAACACAAGCAATAATAACAGAGAAAATAATAAAACAAGCAGAGCAAATACCCAAACGGAGAAATCGCAGGAGGAAAAAAAACAATGAAAGAAAGAAGTAAAAGTTGTTGTTCGGCACGCAGGGAGGAAAAACACAGAACCAAAAATAACGAAAAAGACGCCAAAACAAAAAAGAGAAATATACTAAAAAGAAAGAAATTGAAATAGGAAGGAAAAAATATACGCATGGAAAAATATTTACCCAGTGATTTATATTCCGTCCAGAGAACGAAAAACTTGGGTTTCCTTTAGCGTTTATCTACGATATTTGTTGACGTCCTCTTGCAGAAATGCAGAATAGAAACCTTGAACCATCTAATCAATGTTCTTAAATATATTAACCTTTAACCATCTGGTAGAAATTACTAAATAGAGACGTGTTAGGGAGTAGTCACGTCCAAGAGCACTAACTCACATGAACAGTAACATGAATAATATATGTCACTGTTTATGTGAGTGAGTGCTCTTAGATGTAGCTTCTCTCCATCATTTTTGTTGTTAAATATATTTATCTGACAACAAATATCACCCAAAGAACATTAAAATTGTTAAATATATTGAGCTGACAATAAATATCACATTAAAAGAAGAGAAACACATAAAAGATCAGATGAAATGAAATCGTTTGAAAGTAACGGAATAATGAGGGACGACCAAAATAGACCAGAGCAAAAGAAACTAATGTAAATAACTGAACAAATAAAGGGTAATATTGGAAGTGAAAAACGCTAATTTTACTGTTCATAACTGTTCACCTGCGTAGACGCTTATATTATAGTAGTTAGATATAAAATGGAAGGCATATGACTCGGCATAACAATTGGACTTAGTCCAATGTTTGCCTTGCCTCTATTACAACATGTATGATCGTTTCAGTTGAGGCATGACAATAAAATATTTTAATAGCAGTTTATTTCAATGTGTTATTTTAGGATCAATTATATATAAATACTTATATGTATATGAAAGGATAGTTGACAACAAACCCAACCCCGAAAAAGTTGAGCCCAAGGCCCGTGATCTAAACCCAAATGACACGTGTCCGAACTAAACTAGAAATACCGGAATCAGAGACAACCTGAGTCACTGGCTATCCCAAAAAGAGAATAAGAAAATAAATCGGTTTCGAGGATACGCTAATAAATAAACTGTTGTTCCTGACATTTGCGTATCCTATGGATCCATCTCACATCATGATTATTCTCGCATTTATGAACAACTAGATAATCACCGATCTACGGATTTCCCCTTTTAAATGCGTAAATGCTATAAGCACGTCTCATTAATTACTAGATTGAATAAAGATAAGGCAGCATTTAATATCCCTCTTCAAAAGGGTCTGACTGAGCATTAATTGGGGAAATATCCAATTAATGCGATGAGACGGGCAGGATCAGATCAGGTTTTTCCTTTTTAGGATGACGATCGAGTGATGTCCCGACTAATAGATCTTTTACCTTAAAACTACATCTCAGGAAAGACATATATAATTAAGACTAAACCAAAGTCGAAATAAGGTACATTCTACATTTCCTCCAACATATTTCTCTCATTATATTCTCTATCACTTGATTGTCGGAGTGGTCCTGAACCCCAACCATCCTTATTATTACGTTTGCAGGTTTCGGTCGATCGGGAACGAATGAGTTAGACTGCAAAATACGTCCTTAACAGTGGCACCGTCTGTGGGATCCGAGTTGATAAACGTACTTTTTGCATGTTTACCATACCACTACCCCAAACGACCGAACACAATCAACATTTAGATTTGGCCATGGAAGAGAAACTATAAGTACTGGAAGAAATGGTGAGGAAGCTAAGAGAGGAGAACGCCATCCTTCGGCAACTCCGTGAAGAAATATCGGCCCGTGGTGAGGTCAACCCCGAGGAGAACGTGAGCTCCCGACATCCTGAGGAAAACGAGGCCTCCGAAGGAGAACGACGCCGGATGCACACCGAGTTAAAAGAGTTAGGAGACAAGTACGCTGAAATGACGAAATTAATCAACCCGGCTGAAGGTCACGTCTCTTCGCAAGGGAGCATAGGGACACCCTACAGTGCAGACATCATGGCCGTCCCTCTACCGTCCAAATTCAAAGTCCCGCACGTAGAGCCGTATGATGGATCTCAGGATCCCGTGGAGCACCTGGAAGCCTTCAAAGCACACGTTGGTCTGCATGGCTATCCCCGTGAAGTAGCATATCAAGCGTTTCCTCTCACACTGAAGGAAATGGCTAGGACATGGTTCGAAACCATTCCTCTGGGGTCAATCAACAATTTCGAAATATTAGCCCGACTCTTCACCACCCAATTTATGGCCAGTAGGAAAAGAAGGCGTCTCGCGGCGTACCTACTGACCGTCAAATAAAGAGAGAGAGAGAGAGAGAGAGAGAGAGAACCTGAAAGGGTACCTGACCAGGTTCAACAAAGAAAGAATGACGACCGATAATCAGGACGAAAAAATCACCCATTATGGCCTAGGCGCCCCTTTATGGCGGAAATAGCTCGTAAAACACCCACGACTTTGAATGGGTTTATGGATCAAGCCGACCGGTTCATCAACGCTGAAGATATGCTTGAAGTTCTGGTAGCCCCACGACGAGGAGAACTCCGGCAGCATGACTGAACAGCAATCAATACCGGAGAAAGTTCCAGCCAACATTGTGTCAGGAGGAAGCTTCCAGATGAAACAAGAAGAAGAGGACCCCTACGGGAACACAGACTATCACCCTGGCCTCAATCCAACTTGGCAATGAAAAGCCAGGATCAATTTGAATTGAGACGAGGATTAATTAGAAGAAATAGGGGAAGTATGTACTGCGAATATCACATGACCACGGGCCATAATACGGAAGACTGCCAGGCCCTGAAGAATAGATAGAGAGATGAACAGCTAAACGGTCGCAGAGAAAAGACCCGATCAAGGTCCTCCCCTCCTTCGGGAACGAGAGTCGAGTCGACATCAAAGCGAACTCACATCTAACCACCCGCCGGGCGAAATCAGAACCATCATTGGAGGACCATCCCAAGGAGGAACTATGTCTTCCTCTCAAAGAGCGCATGCACGAAAAACCAAGTACGAATAAGTTTATGCTCTGAGAAGAACACCGCGACAAGGAGACCCGAGCCCTAAGGGAGAGTCAATCGTTTTCGGTGAACAGGATGAAAAGAGCATCGCTTTTCCACATGATGATGCGTTGGTAATATCGGTATTAGTGGCCAATATCACAGTCACAAGGATACTGATTGACAACGGAAGTTCAGCCGATATCCTGTTTTGGAAGGTCTTTATACAAATGGGAATCGATCCCAACCAACTTCGACACATCCAAGCCCCGCTTAAAGGATTTACGGGTGAAGCAATACACCCCGAAGGTATCATAACGCTTCCAATCTTGATGGGCTTCGCACCCAGAACTATGTCAGTCATGACCAAATTCCTGGTAGTGAAAGCCCCATCCTCATACAATGCCATCTTAGGGAGGTCAACCCTAAATAATCTGAAGGCAATCACTTTTACCTACTAACTCAAGATGAAATTTCTGACTGATGGAGGAATAGGTGAGGTCAGAGGAGAGCAAATCACCTATAGGGAATGCTACGCTCGAGAATTGAAACACAAAGTCAATTCTGTGGCTACGATCTCTTTGGGATCCGGAAACGCCGAGCTCCCGCTTGCTCCTCCTCGAGCAGTTTGGGACGACGAAATCAGGGACGAAGGAACACTAAGTCAAGCGAAACCCAACGAACCTCTAGAATTGGTTCCGGTCGACCAAAACAACCCGGATCAGACGGTGCGAGTGGGAACTAGAATGGATCCTAGGATAAACATAGAGTTCAAGAATCTCCTCATCGAGCACAAAGATGTATTCACTTGGAAGCACGCTGACATGCCTGAAATTGACAAGTCCATAATAGAACACCGGCTATGTGTCAACTCGGCAATCCGAATAGTTAAACAAAAGAGAAGAAGCTTCTGTGCCGAGAAGTATACTGCCATAGCGGAAGAAGTTGACAAACTCTTTGCCGCCAGATTCATACGCGAAGTCCACTACCCGGAATGGCTATCCAATGTTGTATTGGTAAAAAAGACAAGTGGAAAATGGCGAATATGCGTAGACTTCACCGACTTGAACAAAGCTTGCCCTAAAGACAGCTTCCCTCTGCCATGTATCGACCTTATTGTAGATTCAACCGCGGGTCACTCTCTCCTCAGTTTCATGGACGCATATTCAGGTTATAATTAAATCAAAATGAGCACGGACGATGAGGAGAAAACAGCATTCATTACAGACCGAAGAATCTATTGCTACATCGCCATGCCTTTTGGGCTCAAGAATGCAGAAGCGACCTACCAACGATTAGTCAATCGTATGTTCAAAGACCAAATCGGAAGAAACATGGAAGTCTACATCGACGACCTCCTAGTCAAAAGCCACTGCCCTGACGACCATTTGGTGGATTTAAAATCGTCCTTTTTCCATTTTGCGACACTACCAAATGAAGCTCAATCCGGCCAAGTGCACCTTTGGGGTCTAATCCGGGAAATTTCTAAGTTACATGGTCTCCGAACGGGAAATTGAAGCCAACCCTGAGAAAATACAGGCTATCCTCAGAATGGTTTTCCCAAGGAACTTACAAGAAGTTCAACGGTTGCCTGGACGAGTCGCCGCCCTCAGCCAGTTCGTAGCAAGGTCGACAGATCGATGCCTCCCATTTTTTCACGTCCTCCGAAAAGCACACGAGTGGGACACATCGTGCGAGCAAGCCTTCAAACAACTGAAAGACTATCTGACAAGCCCCCCACTACTTAGCCTAACAGTCCCCGGAGAAACTCTTATGGCCTACTTAACAGTCTCACCTCATGCGACGTCTGCGATCCTGGTAAAAGAAACTGATCAGGGACAGAGGCCTGTCTATTATGTTAGCAGAGCTCTTCAAGAAACTGAAGTCAGGTACCCCCGAACGGAGATGATGGTATTCGCCCTGCTGACAGCGGCACGCCGACTGCGTCCTTATTTCCAAGCTCACACTGTAAAAGTGATGAATGATCAGCCCCTCAGAACTATTCTTTAGAAACTTGATATCTCCGGACGATTGGCTAAATGGGCAATCGAGCTAAGTGAGTTTGATCTAATGTTCCAACCGAGAACAGCAATGAAGGCACAAGCCCTGGCGGATTTCATAGTAGAATACGCAAGGTTCCCAGAAGAGATCCCCAATGAACCCCAGGAACAACCATGGCAGCTGTATGTTGATGGGTTATCATGTTAGGCTAGGGGTCGAGCAGGAGTACATATCATCACTAACCAAGGCTCCCAGCATAACTACGTTATAGGCCTGACTTTTAGAGTAACAAATAATGAAGCAGAATACGAAATCCTTATAGCTGGAATGGCAATCGCCCGAATCCTTGGGGCGACGGAACTGGAAGCCCGAACCGATTCTCAAATAGTATTTAACCAAGTACTCGGTCATTACATCACAAAGAGTGAAAAGCTAAAAAAATATCTGGAGCAAGTATGCATCGAAATAGATCGATTCAAATATTTCCGTTTGCTGCGGATCCCAAGAAAAGAAAATCATTTGGAAGATCGATTAGCAAAAATAGCCTCAGGAAAGGACGAGCACCCGCCCCCAGAGAACACAGAAGTCAAGACGATAGATACACCCTCCATCAGCAGCGAAGTTTGATTTATAGCAGCCGCCTCTCCCGACTGGGCAACTGACATTATCGAATATCTCCGGACAAGCACGTTACCTCCTGACCCGGATCAAGCACGCAAGATAAAGAATAGATCAGTCAGGTTCACTCTGATTGACGGATTGTTATACAGGAAGGGTTTCTCCGAACCATTACTCAAGTGCGTGATGAAATAAGAAGGACAGTATATACTTGCCGAAATCCATGAAGGAATTTGCGGGGCTCACGCGGGGGCTAAGACACTAGCTGCCCGTGCAACCCGTGCAGGATATTACTGACCGTGTTTGCTCCAAGAAGCGAAGGAGTTCGTTAAGAAATGTCCAAAATGTCAGGAGTATAGCCCGATATTACATTCCCCGTTGGAGGAACTCGCCTCGATAACATCCTCCTAGCCTTTTGATCAATGGGGGCTAGATCTTATAGGGCCATTCCCAGTCGGGAGAGGCGGAACTAAGTTCATTGTGGTAGCAGTGGATTATTTCACGAAGTTGGTAGAAGCCGAAGCTCTCGCCAGCATCACCTCTCAAACCATCACAAAATTCTCATGGAAGTCGATTGTTTGCCGATTCGGAATACCTTAGAACTTCATATCAGACAACGGAAAGTAGTTCGATTGCAATCATTATCGAGAGTGGTGCTCTGAGCTGAAAATCAAAGTGAAATACTCTTCGCCTGGCCACCCACAGGCTAACGGGCAAGCCGAGGCGACCAACAAAACGATCCTCAATAGGCTGAAGAAAAGACTAGGAATGCACAAAGGGGCCTAGGCCGATGAACTACCAGGAGTACTTTGGGCATATCGCACAACAGTCTGAACTCCCACAGGCAAAACACCATTCGCCCTTACATATGCCTGCGAGGTAGTAATTCCAATCGAAATCGGGATACCTACGCTACGAGTTCAGCACTATGATACAGCTACCAATGATGCTAAAATGATGGAACGCTTAGATTGCTTAGAAGAAAGAAGAGAAGAAGCCTCCATTCAAGTTGCCAACAACAAACGCAAGACAGAACAATATTTCAACAAAAGAGTAAAACCGCGCAACTTTAGAGTCGGAGACTTAGTATTAAAACAAACGGGCGTTACAACGCTAACACAAGGAAAACTGGGACCGAAATGGGAATGGCCCTACATGGTAACAACGACAAATAAGCCCGGATCTTACTGACTCAGGGACAGCTCCGGACCGACCTACCACACCCCTGAAATAGTGAGAGGCTTAAGAGGTACTATGCATAACGTTTTCCGATGTATTTTACTTCTTGAAATTATAAAAAACCCGTTATTATTAATATCCAATGCATTATAAATTATAAAGTTCTCATCACGAAATCCTGCAGGGTCGGACAAACCATCCACACAAAGTAACTCTCGAAATCCTTTGGGGTTGGACAAACCACCCACGCGAAGTAACACTTCAAGCCAAAGTCCCGCGGGGTTGGTCAACCCACCCACGCGAAGTAAATCTCGAAATCCTGCGGGGTCGGACAAACCACCCACGCGAAGTAACACTTCAAGCCAAAGTCCCGCGGGGTCAGTCAACCCACCCACGTGAAGTACTCGAAATCTCGCAGGATCGGTCAACCCACCCACGCGAAGTAACTCTCGAAATCCCGTGGGGTCGGACAAACCACCCACGCGAAGTAACTCTCGAAATCCCGCGGGGTCGGTCCACCCACCCACGCGAAGTAAATCTCGAAATCCCGCGGGGTCAGTCAACCCACCCACACGAAATAACTTGCAACTCTTGAATCCCGATCTCAAACATACATTACGCTTGAAAAAAATTCTTGTTTAAGTTTTAACTTAACCAAAAATTTTACGGGGTATAAAACGAACAAAGTATCTAAAGAGAAACCAATGTCTCAAATGTCATATATTCAGTTACAATATCAAATGTCATATATTCAGTTACAAAAAAAAAATTACAACAGGAAGAAATCAACACGGTAACAAGATTAAGTCTCACGAGGAGGATTCAAGTCATCGAATGGCGGGTAGCCGCGCTTTCTGATCTTCTTTATGAACTTTTTCGCAACCCAGTCCGAATGAAGAGATTTCGGATCTATGTCATGGGGATTGAGTTGAGGGTCTACTAAAAGCTGGGCTCCTTTCCGAGAGAGACCTTCTGCATAACCGTACCCCTAGGCCGAGTTGCGAATGGCCACCACTCGAGATATCTTCTGCATATCCTCAAATGAGCCTCTTCCAAAGCATGACGAGTCTCCTTCAGCTCAATCTCTTGAGCAGCCCAAATCGTTCGGACCTTTTCAACTCCTCCTCTAAAGCCTCTTGGGCGCGCTCCGAGCCAGCCAACTCCTCCTCCCGAGCAACCCGAGCGTGCTCGAAAATAGCCAGCTGTTCTTCCTTCAATGAAAGAATTTGAGTAGAGGCAGTTAGTTCTGCCGTCCGAGCAGTCAACTCAGATTGAAGAAGAATCTTGTCCTGCTCGGTGACCGATCTGGCATCTACGAGGCGAGCATTCCGACGATGAGCTATCGCCAGCGAATCCCGGGCCGCCTCCAATTCAGTTCGAAGAGAAGTATTGGCCCTTTCTAGCCTGTTTTTGTCAGCCCCCAACTCTTTGACCGTCTTGATTAAACCCCTGTAGGTTTTCTGTGATAACTCGAGTTGATCTCTCACCTGCTGCAACTTATAAAGCCAAAACTTGCAGACGGTTCCGAGCTTGTTATTGAATTCGGCGAGCTCCGCCAACTTGGAACCCATGACTTGGGATATTTCCTTGGCAACTTGAACACAAGGAAAGGAAATTATCAACTCGGAACCAAAAGACTACACAAATCTAACAAAACCTATGAGTCGAACCTGCGTCAACAGAGGCTCGAGCATTTTGAGCACCCGCTCGGAAGCGTCCGCCTTGGCTTGCTCAAAATGCGAGGGACGGAATAAACTAGTTTTTCCGGCTTGATCTCCTCTTTTCAACTCAGACTCGAAAAAACGACCAAGCACCGCAACCCCACTCCGAAACCGAAAGGGGGATGGAGGTCGGACGGGAATTTCTAAATCCGGTGAGGCTTGTCTGAAATGAGTCCCCAAAGTCAACCCCCTCTCGAAAGTAGGGAGTGGACCTTCAGGGGATTCATCGAGCTCGACGAAAGGTTGCCCACCTTGATTCGAGGACTCCCCATGTGCCCTCCCCACGGGAATGCCAATCTCACCCGACTCATCAGGTCCAATCCCTCTTTGGCATCCTTCGTCTTTGCCTTGCTCCTGTCCTTCTTGCGGGCTGACACCTCCTCGATCACTCCTAGACTCGGATCCACCATCAACTTCGTCCACGCCCTTAGAAGCATCAGAGTGGCGCTCGGAAGAAGAATGAGGGAGGTAGGCAATTGGTTTGCCCGGGCAACTTGCTCTTTCGACTCCCAGCGGAAGACTTGCACAAAAGGCATGGCACCAGCGGAAATGTCGGTAGCACGATCCAGAGCCTTTTGGAAGGCCCGGTCGATGTCCTCCTCATCCGATGATTCGACCCCTGCCACGTCGGTCGCTTCTATATGGGCTTCGAGGACAACCCTCCTGGCCTCAGATCTTATCCGCTCGATCTCCAAAAAGCAGAGCCCATCCAAGAATGTCGACGAGGTGGCCTGTGCGAGACCACGAATCGGGGAATGGGCAGGGGGAATACACTCGTCCTGATCCTCGATATGTGAATCCTTCCCTTTCTTCCGTTTCTTAGGGCGGGCACCACGACTCGAAATGGCTTCGCTGTGAAGACTTTTCGTATGCCTCTCATTCTGAGTCTCCCGATCAAAGGCCCGCTTGTGAAAAGAAGCAAGGGGCTCCTTAGGAATGTTGAAGAAGTCTTGACCCTCAACGTAAGATCGGTCCGGCCGGGTCAGGAACTCTTCAATTTCTGCTCGGTCAAAAGAGTATCGGACCACAGTCGGTCGGGATCTTCTGCCCCCCAGGAAAGGACGAGCTTCACCCTCTCGGTTTCCTGGGCTGTGAGAGTAATTTCCATATGCGTCGAGGAAGGGAGAAAGCCCCAATCTTTTTGGACTGGGAATTCATTTCCCTCTCCCTCTGGGAATTCCTAGTCCCTGCCCGAGACAAAGAAAAATTTCTTATGATAGTCTTAGGCATTCGAATGCCTCTCTTCCATTCGAATCAATCTACATTTCGGCTTTAAAGCCGGCGACATTCCCGTCTCGACGAATGAGCCAATACATCGAAAAGAATTTCCAAGCAGTCAAGTTGAGGTAAGGATCGTTCCTCCTAAAAAGAACGATTCGGAACGCCACAAAGGTGGCCAAAAGGATACGCCACCTGTTCAGCAAGAGTTGGGCAGGGGCTAAGCCCAAAAAATGAAGAACCTCTCGAACGGGATGGATGAAGGGGAGGCGAAAACCCTTCGAAAACATAAGGTAAAAAATGAAAATTTTTTGGGCCCTCCCATCGCGTTCGCAAGCCCTAACGCTAGGGAATGCTGCCAGGAAACATGATGTTTCTTCCTAAGCGCGTCCACATCAGAAGACTGCATGGAAGAAGTTCGGCCATTACACGCGAAGAAAGGGCATGGATCAGAGGAAGCCATGGAGACAAGAGTTAAGAAAAAATATAAGGGAAGGAAGAAGAACGGTGGGAGAACAGGGAAGCAGCGAAAAGTGAGTATGGTAAAGAATAACAGTAGAAGAGCAAGGAGGCAACGAAGAGCAAGTCTTCCGCCAGTAAACAGAGAAGGAAGAACAGTAATTAGATTTCTGGGTAATTTATACCCAGAAACCGAATTTAAAGCGAGCAGGAAACGAAGCGACACCGACGCCATGTCCTCAAATGTGACCCTTGGGAACAGGAGGCATGCTCGAAGCTGACCAATCAGAGGTAAAAAGCGTGCGCCGAAATGACAGATCAGATAATGATGATCTCGCGCGTACATGTCACGAGCTAATCGTGGGCCAACAACACAACAAGAAACGTCACTAACGGTTCAGAAATCGGAATGACGGTACAATTAGACTTTGAAAAGTATTGAATGCCTGACACGGAATACAAAAGATTATGACCCGGCATTAATTGATCAGAATTCAAATCGTCTCCAGAAGTCCAGCCGGTAAATGAAACAAAATACCAACTGGAACCACCCGGGTTGATTCGACCAAGTATTTCCGCTCGGAAGGGGAATTAAGAGAATATTATCCAGTGCTGAAGGAGAACGTAGACAAGGAAAATGAGAACTCTATCCCTAAAGCGTTTAGAATCTCCATCGAAGTACCTTCGATAAAAATTTGCGGGGTACTGAAAGGATAGTTGACAACAAACCCAAGCCCAAAAAAGTTGGGCCCGAGGCCTGTGATCTAAACCCAAATGACACGTGTCCGAACTCAACTAGAAATACCGAAATCAGAGACAACCCGAGTCACTGGCTATCTCGAATAGAGAAGAAGAAAATAAACCGGCTTCGAGGATACACTAATAAATGAACTGTTGTTCCTGACATTAGCGTATCCTATGGATCCATCTCACATCATAATCATTCCCGCATTTATGAACAACTAGACAATCTCCGATCTACGGATTTCCCCTCTTAAATGCGCAAATGTTATAAGCACGCATCAATAATTACTAGATTGAATAAGGATAGGGCAGCATTTAATGTCCATCTTCAAAAGGGTTTGACTGAGCATTAATTGGAAAAATATCCAATTAATGCGATGAAACGGGTAGGATCAAATCAGGTTTTTCTTCTTTAGGATGACGATTGAGTGATGTCCCGACTAATAGATCTTTTACCTTAAAACTGCCTCTCAGGAAAGATACTTATAAACAAGACTGAACCAAAGCCGAAACAAGGTACATTCTACATTTCCTTCAACATATTTCTTTCATTATATTCTCTATCACTGACTTGATCGTCGGAGCGGTCCCGGAACCCAACCATCCTTATTATTACGTTTGTAGGTTTCGATCGATTGGGAACGGATGAGTTAGATTGCAAAATACGTCCTTAACAGTATATATAAACTAACTGCTAATAGAATAAATAAATATATATATATAAGTGTATATTATTTATATGTGTACATAAGTACACATTGAAAAAATTGAAAATTTATACAATAAATATGAGTTGAAAAAATATAAACTTGAGTTGAGATATAAAAATAAATAAAATAAAATAAAATAATAGATAAAATATTTAAAAATAAAGATATTTAAAAAAAAGGGGACATATTTAAAATTTTAAAGTATATAAATATATTGTCTATTATAAAATTAATTAAATATTATTTAAATCTAAAATTTTTAGAAAATGTCATTCAAATACAAGAAAATTATAAAAATAATCTAAAATAAAATAGGGATCGAAACGGTCAGAATTCGACTAAAACATATTGAAACAGGCTGAAATTTGAACCAAATTAAAATAGAATAAGAGAATATAGTGCACTAAATATTATATCAAAATGGAAAATTCTAATAATAACGAAACAGAATTCAAAACGTAGCGCTTCGCGGTGCATTGCACACAGGAGTTCTTACCACTACTTCTAGAAAAATGATTTAAAATTTTTTTGACGACATGCGGAGAACTCGAACTCATATCTTCTGCGTAACGTCTCAAAACCATACATAATTACATACCACCAAGCCGAGTAATGCCTAGAAACAGACCCAAAAATTAATAAAACTCATATATTTTCTCTTCCCGAGATATTTCAAACCTAAAAATATTATTAATAAATATAATATATAATTAATTATTTAAAAAGTATTTACAACAATAACTTTTAAGTTCATTTATTTCCTTACATATAAAAATATAATCATTTCAAAACTCAACATAAATGCACTATTTTAACTTTTAAAAATAGACCCAAAAATTAATAAAACTTATAAACTTTTCATATATTCTCTCTTTCTAAAGTGTTTCATAACTTTCAAATTAACCCAAAAATATTATTAATAAATATAATATATAATTAATTATTTAAAAATATTTACGATAATGACTTTTAAGTTTCATTTATTTTCTTATATATATATATAAACCGGCTCAAAACTCCACCCAAATGCATTATTTCAATTTTTATATTATTTTGTCAAAACAAACTACCGACCTATAAATTATTTTGAATTTCTCTACTATAAAACCGTCACTCTTTAGATCTCCCTTCCTCATATATGATGATTTGTGCATTGTGCGAGTGATAGGCTCACTTAAAATAATTGTGCAGGGTACACTTTTAATTCATTGGTGATTAAGTACCGTATCTTGAATTAAAATCTTAAATTTTTTACATTCTCAATGTTTTTTTAATGAGCTTTGGTACTTATAATCCTCACATGCTATATAATATATATATATATATATATTTTGTTTTATTCTTCTTAAACTAATTAATTAAAAATTTTCTATTTATCCTCCATATATTATACATTTATTAAGAGAAAAAAAGTGTAAATTGTAATGTGTGGTGTGTGGAGATAATAAATAGAACTTTTTTTTTTAATATATATTCAAAATTAAAAGTTTTACGTGGCCATCTATATATGTTCTAATGTGTTGTTCCCAGAAAGAATTACAAGTGAGGTTAAATAATGAAAATGATTCGTACCATTCTAGTTAAGATGCGCAAGTTTCCTACGTCACTGCATCCTATTTGAAAAAGCCAAAATGATAGGAGCAGTCCACACATCGGCAACTCTCTCACAGTTGTACTACAGCTATATTGTAGTTGTGAGGAGAAACCGATGTATAGGCTGTTTTGTGGGCAGCTCTTAGCACAGTTCTTGAAAAAATTGTAAAACCCATATGAAGAAAAATGTAAAACCATAATGACTGTACATTCTATTTGTACCATTCTACTTTCTTTTTTTGAAACCAAACTCTTTCGTTGAAAACACTCCAACTTAAGTAACAGATCAGTACATACAACCTGGTTTAACCACCAGATTGACATAATTTTTGGCTAAGGATAAAACAGATTTTGTAAGTGTATGAGCAGCTTTACAAAACTCACCTTCCAACAGTCTAAACTCAGTATGAATTAAAATATGAGATGAGTTTAGATAAATTTAATTTATTTTTTAATATTATTATCATTTTAAAATTAAAAAAAAGTTAAATTGAGATTTGAAAAATATGTATTAAAATTTAAAAATTCTATATTAAAAAATGTGTTTTGTATAAAAATTTTAAAATAAATATAATAGTAAGTTTGTAATAAGTTAAAACGAACTGATATCGTCTACGAATCCAAACCTAACGAGAACAAGCAATAGTTTGCATCAAGTAAAACCGTGCCTACTCCGTCCCACCGATCCAAGTGTGTCCAAGCTTTTGATTATTTGTTGAGAATTACTTCCAATATCACGCTTTTGTATCCCATCTCATTAGCCATTTCTGCCCGCATAAAACGCACCTTGAGCCTCAGGAAGGAAAGGTTCAAATGGGCTTGGTTTCGAGATTAATTTTGTAGCCGGCACCTCACTATTGGAATCATGAGCATCAATTCCATAGCCTACAGGATTCTTAGGTCCAGAGTTTTGAATTCCGTTCCAGTGGCCATTCTGATTGAGGCACTGGAATGGAATATTTCGGTTCCGTTTCGTTTCGGGATTAATTATATATTATAATAAATATTTTATATATATATAAACTAACAATTAATAGAATAAAAACATATATATATATATATATGTAAGTGTGTATCATATATATGTATACATATTAGAAGAATTAAAAATTTATAAAATGATTAGAAGTTGAAAAAATACAAATTTGAGTTGAAATACAAAAATAAATAAATAGATAAAATATTAAAAATAATGATATTTAAAAAAAACGTATTTAAAATTATAAAGCATATAAATATATTTTATATTCTAAAATTAATTAAATACCATCTAAGTTTAAAATTAAAAAAAAATCATTCAAATACAAAAAAATTACAAAAATAATCTAAACCGGAATAGGGATCGGAACGGCCGGAATTTGTACAGGAACGGCCGAAATACCCGGAATTTGACCGGAATGACCGGAACGGCCGGAATTTGGACCGGAACGGAATAAGGTGGTATCCCGTTCCGGTTGAGGCACCGGAACGGAACATTCCGGCCGTTCCGGCCAGAACGGAACGGAATTCAAAACATAGCTCTTAGCCCCGATTTGTTTATAGAAATGAATCAAAAATTTAAAATATATCTTAAATATATTATTATTTTTTAAATTTTTATATAAAATATAATAAAAAAATTTAATTTTTTCAAATTCTAAAACATAAATTTTAAATTTTAAAATAATAATAATAATAAAATATTTTATAATAATATTTTATTTTATTTTTAACTTTTATATCATATCATTTAACCTAATTTCTGAAAACAAATCAAACTTACTTGAATAGCTTAAACGTATAAATATATGTTAATGTCAAAAATTACACGAGTTGAAATAGGATAAACTAAAAATGATCATTCTTGACTCATGATGGCGTTTCGAGCCTCGATTAAAGTGTTTTGGAGTTCCAAGTAGCTGTATGAAGTAACTATATACAATCATAGTAATTAATAAAAAATAAAAACAAAAAATTAAATGAAGAATAAGACACATATATATATTTACCTAGTTTAACGTTAAACCTATATCCACATTTCGTTTGAAGGACATATCTATTACATATGATTCTTTTTATAGTTTCTCAATATCTCTTATTGCTCATTGAAAAATAGAAGTTAGTTATCCATTTGCTGAGAAATATTCTACTGAAGTTCCTGTTGCGAAGTTGAATAAATTGGAGATGTTGTAAAAGCCCCCCTTTCTCGTCCAGTTTGATCCTTTTTTATCACGTGAGATATGACAAATTGATTCCACTTCTTATTGACATGTCTGTCTTGTTTTCTTCACTTTCTTATTTTTCTCATATTTTTTGTTACGTTCTTATTTTTCTCCTGACATTTACTTTTTCCTACCCTGCCCCTCATTTTTTTGTTTTTTGTTTTTTGTCCGGGGCCTTTTGATAGCTTGGATTTGGTTTATTTGAGAATTGTTATAAACGATTATAAACGAAGTCGGCAGCCGCCCCCCTGGTCCACCACTAATTATGTGAATGACCCCACCACTATTATTTTAAATCTGCATAGTAACTTGCATAGTAACTTGCATAGTAATTTCAACGCCTATAAATATGGGCTTCAGTTATAATGAAATTCATAAGAAAAAATAGAGAGAGAAAGAAAGTTTCAGTTCTTAAGAGTTTCAAGAGAATTTCTTATTTCTCTTTTGCAATAGTAGTTCCTTTCTTTAAGTTTCATAACACGTTATCAGCACGACGGTTCTGCCAATTCTGAAGTTAGTGGCCTTATTCCTCTGTAAGTTTTTCAATATATTATTTGAAATCTTTGATATATTTTATTGATGATTATCTGTATAAATTTATAAATATATTTTCTGAGATACGCATATTTATTATTTATATGTGTAGAAAATGGCAAATCTTACAAAATTGGAATTTGTTGCTCTTGATATATCTGGGAAAAATTATTTATCCTGGATACTTGATGCTGAAATACATCTTGATGCAATGAACCTGGGAGAAACTATTAAAGAAGGAAATCAAGCATCCCTGCAGGAACGTGCTAAAACAATGATTTTCCTTCGCCACCATCTTCATGAAGAATTGAAAACTGAATATCTCACTGTAAAATATCCCTATATTTTGTGGAATAATTTAAGGGAGAGGTATGAACACCAGAAGACTGTCATCCTCCCAAGAGCTCGTTCTCAATGGATGCACTTGAGGTTGCAAGATTATAAAAGTGTTAGTGAGTATAATTCCGCACTTTTTAAAATAAGCTCAGTATTAAAATTATGCGGTGAGAAAATCACCGATGAAGATATGCTAGAGAAGACTTTTACTACATTTCATGCCTCGAATGTGCTCCTGCAGCAGCAGTATCGAGAGAGAAAGTTCAAGAAATATTCTGAACTTATATCATGTCTTCTAGTAGCTGAGCAGAATAATGAGCTCTTATTAGAAATCCACCAGTCACGCACTACTGGCTCAATATCATTCCCTGAAGTGAATGGTAATAGGTTTGCATCATTCCCAGAAGTGAATGGTGCATCCTTTAGAAGAAATCGGAGGCGTGGACGTGGTAGGAGAAATTATAGAAATGTTGGTCCCAGGAGTGACAACATTAAAAGGGATTATAATATACCATATCACCAGAAGTTGTACAATTCAGAGAGGGGTAAAAATCCTCAAAATAATTATTCAAAGAAAAGTGAAGAGGTGTGCCATAAATGTGGAATGACTGGACATTGGTCACGTACCTGTCGTACGGCCAGGCACTTAGCTGATTTATATCAAGCTTCTATTAAAGGAAAGAATAAAGTGCATGAAACAAATTTAGTAGAACCATCAGATGATTTATTAGATTCAGTAGATGTAGACGTTACTCATCTTGATGTATCTGATTTCTTTAATCATCCTGATGGTAGTATTGAACACTTAATTGGAGATGGAAGTGTTCCACTCAATTAATGTATTTTCTTTCTATCAGTAATAAAAGTTTTGTATATTTTGTAGAATCATGGATCACATTGATGAGCTTTTTATCTCTGAGTTGAATGATAAAGATATATGTCTGGCTGACAGTGCTACAACTCACACAATTCTCAAAGAAAAGAAATATTTTCAAAATTTAACACTAAGTAAAGCCTATGTCCATACCATATCAGGTTCATCGGATTTAATTGAGGGCTCCGGAAGAGCTTATATTGTGTTGCCTAATGGCACCAAATTTTGTATTGATGATGCTCTATTTTCTTCACAATCCAGAAGAAATTTATTGAATTTCAAAGATATACGTCGTAATGATTACCATATTGAAACGACCAATGAAGGCAGTAAAGAGCATCTTCTTATTACTAAAACAGTATCGGGCCAGAAGCTCGTATTAGAAAAACTGTCTGCTCTATGTTCTGGATTGTATTATACAAAAATGAGAACAATTGAATCATATGTGGTAATGCACCAGAAGTGCATTGACCCTAAAGTATTTATGACTTGGCATGATCGCCTTGGACATCCGGGTTCTATAATGATGAGACGAATTATTGAAAATTCGCATGGGCATCCCTTAAAGAATCAAAAGATATTTCTACCCAATGAATCTCCGTGCTCTGCATGTTCTCAAGGTAAGTTAATTATTAGACCATCTCCCTCAAAAATCATTGTTGAATCTCCATCATTTTTACAAAGGATTCACGGAGATATATGTGGGCCTATTCATCCATCAAGTGTATTTTATGGTTCTAATTGATGCATCTAGTCGATAGTCACATGTTTGTCTTCTTTCCACTAGAAATGTTGCATTTGCTAGACTTCTTGCTCAGATAATTAAACTACGAGCACAATTTCCTGAGTATTCAATTAAGACCATTCGATTGGATAATGCAAGTGAATTTTCATCTCAAGTTTTTGATGATTATTGCATGTCAATAGGAATAGATGTTGAACATCCTGTTGCCCATACACACACACAAAACGGTTTAGCTGAATCTTTGATCAAAAGGCTTCAACTAATCGCTAGACCTTTACTTATGAAATCAAGACTACCTATTTCTGTTTGGGGACATGCTATACTTCATGCAGCATCTCTAATTCGCATTAGACCATCTGCATATCATAAATATTCTCCATTACAGCTTGCATATGGTCAACAACCAAATATTTATCATCTTCGTACTTTTGGATGTGCTGTATATGTTCCAATTGCACCTCCACAACGTACAAAAATGGGCCCTCAACGTAGACTTGGGATATATGTTGGTTTTGATTCTCCATCCATTATTAGATACCTTGAACCCCTTACAGGAGATATGTTTAAAGTACGTTTTGAGGATTGTCATTTTGACGAATCAAATTTTCCGTTAATGGGTAAAGAAAAGTCGGTGCCTGAAGCACGACAAGATATTACTTGGGATAATAAGACCCTGTCTCATTTTGATCCTCCTACAAATGAATGTAAACGGGAAGTTCAAAGGATTATTCATTTGCAAAATGTTGCAAATCAGTTACCGGATGTATTTACTGACACTAAAGGTGTAGTAAAATCTTATATTCCTGCTGTTAATACTCCAGCAAGGATTGAAGTCCCTGAAGGACAAATTGTCAAAGCAGCAATAGGTGAATCTAAAATACGCCTGAAGCGTGGAAGACCTATTGGTGCAAAAGATAAAATTCCCAGAAGGAAAAGAATACAAAATGAATTTGGTGTTCCTGAAGAACACGTACCCACAATACAGGCCACAAATATAATTGATGCTCCTAAAGAGCTTAAATCTTATATTCCAGAACCTCCTGAAGAGGAAAATCTTGAAGAGTATAAATCTCCTAAAAAGGGACCTCCTGAAGAGGTGTGTCATGAAATGTTTTCCCCTGAAGAGGAACAGGTACCTGAAAATAATGAGATCTCGATACATTTCATGAAAACTGGAGAAATTCTGGATAGAAATAAAACTGTTGTCGACAACATATTTTCATATAAAATGGCCCTTGACATTACCAGAAGTAATGAAGAAAGTGAGCCAAAAAGCGTCGAAGAATGTCGACGTAGGAATGATTGGCCAAAATGGAAAACAGCTATTGAAGCTGAATTAAATTCGCTAGCGAAACGAGAAGTATTTGGACCTGTTGTCCAAACACCAAAGGGTGTAATGCCTGTTGGATATAAGTGGGTATTTGTACGAAAACGTAATGAGAAAAATGAAATTGTGCGATACAAAGCACGGCTTGTTGCACAAGGTTTCCTGCAGAAACCCGGGATTGATTATGAAGAAACATACTCTCCCGTTATGGATGCAATCACATTTAGATTTTTGATTAGTCTGGTTGTTACAAAAGGATTAGAAATGTGGTTGATGGATGTGGTCACTGCATATTTATATGGATCCTTAGACCATGACATATATATGAAAATCCCTGAAGGATATAAGATGCCTGAAGCATCTACAAGTACATCTAGAAATATGTACTCAATCAGACTACAAAGATCTTTATATGGGTTGAAGCAATCCGGACGCATGTGGTATAATCGCTTAAGCGAATATCTATTGAAAGAAGGATTTGAGAATAATCTTATATGCCCATGTGTTTTTATTAAGAAATCAGAATCCGGATTTGTCATTATTGCGGTTTATGTTGATGATTTAAATATTGTGGGAACTCCTGAAGAGATCTCAAAAACCGCTATATATTTAAAGAATGAATTTGAAATGAAAGATCTTGGCAAAACAAAACTTTGTCTCGGCCTGCAGCTTGAGCACTTGCCAAATGGAATTTTTATTCATCAGTCCATGTATACTGAGAAAGTCCTAAAGCATTTTTATATGGACAAATCTCATCCCCTGAGTACTCCAATGATTGTTCGAACACTTGATGTGAAGAAAGATCCATTCCGTCCTTGTGATGACGATGAAGAAATTCTTGGTCCTGAAGTACCATATCTCAGTGCAATTGGAGCTTTGATGTATCTTGCAAATTGCACTCGACCAGATATTACATTCTCAGTTAATCTGCTTGCAAGATATAGTTCTGCACCAACTCGAAGGCATTGGAATGGCATTAAGCATGTCCTTCGTTACCTTCATGGTACGGTTGATATGGGATTATTTTATCAACGTGGTTCAAGTCCAGAATTGATTGGGTATGCAGATGCAGGTTATCTTTCAGACCCACATAGAGGTAGATCTCAAACTGGATATTTATTTACTTATGGAGATACTGCCATATCATGGAGATCTGTTAAGCAGACACTATCTGCTACTTCTTCAAATCACTCAGAAATCATTCTATTCATGAAGCAAGTCGAGAGTGTATTTGGTTGAGATCAGTTATTAACATATCCAGGAAAAGTGTGGACTTCTCATGATCAATAATAGCCCAACAATCTTATATGAAGATAATACTGCTTGTATCACTCAAATCAGAGGAGGATATATCAAAGGTGACAGAACCAAACATATTTCACCAAAATTCTTTTATACTCATGAACTTCAAGAAAAAGGTGAAATTGATGTCAAGCAGATACGATCTAGTGATAATCTGGCAGATTTATTCACAAAGGCGTTACCAACTTCCACATTCAAGAAGATTGTGCATAACATTGGAATGCGAAGACTCAAAGATCTTTTGTCATGCACTTTTCAGGGGGAGTAAATGTGCTGATTGTACTCTTTTTCCTTCGCTGAGGTTTTGTCCCACTGGGTTTTCCTCTGCAAGGTTTTAATGAGACAATCCTAAAGCACTTGTGGATACATAAGAAGACTGTACTCTTTTTCCTTCGCCATTGGTTTTTCTTCCCACTGGGTTTTTACTTGGCAAGGTTTTAACGAGGCAGATTCTTTATGGGTGGTCATTCAAGGGGGAGTGTTATAAACGATTATAAACGAAGTCGGCAGCCGCCCCCCTGGCCCACCACTAAATTATGTGAATGACCCCACCACTATTATTTTAAATCTGCAATGTAACTTGCATAGTAATTTCAACGCCTATAAATATGGGCTTCAGTTGTAATGAAATTCATAAGAAAAAATAGAGAGAGAAAGAAAGTTTCAGTTCTTAAGAGTTTCAAGAGAATTTCTTATTTCTCTTTTGCAATAGTAGTTCCTTTCTTTAAGTTTCATAACAAGAATGAGATATTTTATCTCCTTAGTATTCCTTTTGAATCAGATGTATTAGATAAAGAAAACTGTAATAAACATAAAAAATTAACACAAACCAACAGGGATCAACATAGACAAATAGTGCTTGACTTTAAATTTTTATTGCTAAACGACGTGTGAAATTAGGCTTCTTTGAAACGGTTTTAGGAAACCTTACTCGATCATCATGCACTTAAAAAACTAGGCATGCATCCACTAATTAGTACAAAATAGTGAAAAATAACACAAATAACCTCACTGCATTGCATTTACATGTATGCTGTCTCCATTGATATTATTAAGGCTATTCATCTGGATTAGATATTTTTTCAATCCGATCTAGAAATCAGATATCCAAAATCTGATTTCGGAATCCTTATTTTAATAATCCGGATCAATGTGATCCGAATCCGAGTAATTGATTTTAAATTTGAAACCCGGTCTATATATTAATAAAAGCCTAATCTCTTACGATCCTCCTTTCTCTCTCTCCTCGCATACGTCTCTACCCGCCCTCTCTCTTTCTCTCACGCAGGCGAAACGAGACCCTAGAAGCCGTCAAATGATCATGCTCAACAACCGTGAGGGACTCGATCTTCACTGATCTCCTTCGTAGAATTGCCGTCACTGTCTCCAAAGCGCAAAGCCGCAGTATTTCTCGTCGAAGACCTTTAGATAAGGCTTTTTTTTTTCGATCTGTGAATAATGATTTTATATTTGAGTAGAACTACTGATTTGATAAATTGGGTCTTTTTTGGCTTCGATTGATGTGATAGATCTAGAAGAATTGGATCTCTCTTGAGAGTAGGCGATGGAACTAGGTTTTTTTCTTACATTGATCGTTGTTATTGTTGGATTTGAATGCAGATGAGGTCGAGATCAAAGAGGAACACGAGAGGGATCCCGTATATAGAGACGCAGTTTGCGATATCGAATTCATTTATATTTTATTATTATATTTTTTAAACGGTAAACTGAGGTTCTGTTTAGATTAGAGAATTCATATCTATTTTATTATTATATTTTTTAAATTTCTCATATAAAATACAAATTTTAATACAAATATTTTAAATTTTAATACATATTTTTTAAATTTCAATTTTTTTTTTTAAATTTAAACTAATAATAATATTAAAAAATATATTAAATATATTAAATTTATCTTAATTCATCTTTTATTTCTCAATCCAAATAACCTCAACCCAAACAGAGCTTAAAGTGGCCTCGTCCGTGAAATTGGGAGTCATGTCGTATCAGTTTTAACTTCGTAAAAGGACATGTCGTAATGGTTTGTAAGTTCTCGTATATATAAACTCGGAAAACAAAACAAAAATTTTCCTCCTTTTTCTCAGTTAGGGCTTAGGAAGGGTTTACAGTCCCTTTACTCACTCTCTCTCTCTCTCTGCCCATTTCCCGCCCTCTCGGCCCCCTAAAATTTCTCCTTCTGAATAGAATAACAATCTTGAACTCAGTTCATCCTTCTCTCTTTTTCTCTCCCCCAGGGTTTCAATCTTGGCACGGTTCTCCTACCACGCTGCCATGGGCTCGCCGAAGCAGCTCCTATCCACTATCGAGTCGGCCCTCCTCAGCCCTTCGCCTACGACGCCCGCTCAGAGGATCCAGCTCATGCACGCCATTCGCAACTCTCTCTCCTCACTCCGTTCTCTTCTCTCATACCCGGTATCTCTTCGTTTTTCTCAACGCCTATTTATTTATTTACTTTTGATAGGCAAAGGGAATGCAAAGCCTTTTTATTTCTGTTCACTTGATCTTGATCAGCTCCGAGTCGGACGAAATATCAGCCAAAAGAGTAGTGGAAGCAGTTAGGGTTTGAATTGGCCATTGTCGGATTATGTGATTTATACTTTGTAACCGTGAGTTTGTTGCCGGTCGACCGCATTGTGTGTGGGGATTGTAGCTTTACCTTCTCTAATTACTGGTGTTTATTCTTGTGGCTCATTGTTGATATGTTTACTCGTTGGTATTGTAGCCTCCGAAGTCTTCAGACCGGGCACAAGTCCAGTCACGGGAAGTCAGGCTTCCGGATTCACCGCCAATATCCCTGGATGATCAGGACGTCCAGATTGTAAGTTCTTATTCAGCTCATTTCCTTTAGGTTGACACAAAAATGGACGGAACGGAATTCAATCTTTTTTTTTTCTTTTTCATCGCAACTTTCCTCTTTGAATATTAAGAGAGATAGTTTTTTCTGACCAATTATTATTTTTTGAATCTATTTGTGATTTTTTTGTATTTTCTATGTTGATATGCTTGAGGTTTCATTTTTTTAATTATTCCCTGCTTTACTTATCAAAAGAAAAAAAATTCTTGCTTGCTCCTTTAATTGAAGCTTCTTGATTTGTTGTTTTACTAACTTGCGCATGGTACCGGTTATGAATCTTGGTATCCTGTAGTAGCAGCGGTGGTTAATGTCCTACAATATTGACTGCAGTTCAATCTTTTTATCGTAATTTCTATGTTCATGTTCGGTATTATGCTGGTTTCAGGCTTTGAAATTGAGTGATGACCTTCATCTCAATGAAATAGATTGCGTCCGTTTGCTTGTTATGGCAAATCAAGAGGTGAATTTGGGCTACCAATGTTTCTCTAAATTTATCATTTCTAAAATATCTTTTAATTTATGTTATTTTTTCTATCTTGTGTTTCACCAGTGGAGTTTAATGGGACGGGAACCATTGGAGGTTTTACGCCTTGCAGCGGGACTTTGGTATACCGAAAGAAGAGATCTAATAACAGCCCTCTACACGTTGTTTAGGGTATCTTCATTCCCCTTGTCCATCCAATTCTCCATGTCCTTTCCAATGAATTCTTGTACTGTTGCTGCAGGCCGTTGTGCTGGATCAGGGTCTTGAAGCTGATATCGTATCAGATATTCAGAAATATCTAGAAGATCTCATTAATGCTGGGCTTAGACAACGCTTGGTTTCTCTTATAAAGGTTTGAACCTTAACGTATTTTTATTTCACTTCGAACCAACGCAAATATGTTGTGAATAGTTTCAATTAGCTTTTTCTCATAGTAATATTGTCCTATAATTACTTATCAAAAAGAAAATATTGTCCCATAGTCATTTTTTTTATAATGTTACAATGGAAAAAATTCTTTAGTTCTGTGAACTGAAAGCAGATGTAGCGACTTGATCAAAATTTTTGTAATTCTTAATCTGTCTTGTTTTCCAGATTTTCTATACTTTTTATCAGATTTGATTCTTTCTGATTGACAACTAATTACGGATTTTTATGAGATGGACTACTTACTGTTATAAGTTTTCATAAATGTGTAGCATAGCTACTCGTAAAGTCTTTTGACTCTCAACTGCTTGTGTACTGGGTATATTTTTAATTACTTGGTTTAATAAATTCTCATTTTACTTATTAAAAAATTACATGGGGCTATTTCTAATCATTGAACCAAGTAATTACATGGAACTTAGTATCCTTGAATATCTTTATAACCTATCCATTGTACTTGTATTATTTATATTCCCAATGTGTGACTATAGTGTTGCACTCTCACTCTTATTTTTGACGTTGTCGTGAGGGTCATATCATATACTATTCAACTACCACATGGCTGGTCTGATTAGGTGGCTCTAGTGCCATAGATAATGACTGAGGAAAAGAGTTAGCCACATCTGAATTATAACCTTAAAAAGGGATCATAAGTAACAATTTCAGATATTATTTTCTCTCTCCTCTTTTCTCTTCGTACACTCCCCCCCTTTTCTGAGTGTTGATTCGAGTGGTAGTCCATGGGGGTGTGATTCCAATACGTTTTGTAAAGATTATGGGGGCTTCTAACGTTGTTGTGATTGAATCTAAGACTTTCGAGGTGACTTGGGAGGGACAATGGATGCATGTTACTAAAAGGGTTGGGAATTTGTAGAGAGAAATTGGTCACTATTTTGCCAAGGCTTTGGAGGATAGTTTGAAGTTGGGGGGCCAGACCTTCTACTTTGCACATTGGGAAGGCGATAGGGATTTATAGCTCAAAGGGGCTCTAATTCCCAAGGCGTGTTCATGGCGTTGGTGGAGCATCGAGTGGGTGGTCGCAAAAAATGTATCATCATTCCAGGAGATAGACATGGCAAAGGATGGGGGAAACTGGTGATGGGGTTGAGGGAGGTTGGCAGAAATGCAAGCTCCTTTGTGTTGGCACCACCATTGACAACGGAAAAACCAAGTTTTTGGTCTTCTCGGTTGTACAAGGAAGTGCTGCAGCAACTAAAAAATTTGTGGTGTTAGGGTGAGGGGGTGGTGGAAAACGAACAAAAGTTGTCTTTGACACGCATAAGGAAAGCATATTGTAGGCTCTCTGTGAAGTGCAAAAGCAACTTGAAGAGTTGCAATATAAGGTATGCTAGGTTAAACGATGCGTTGAGATTAATGAAGGGGTGGGGAAGGGATTGTGCTTGGCCTGGGAGCAACTGATGGTCTAAACTTGAGTCTGGGTTTTAATAAAGGGGAGACGAATGCTTTTAAAGGGAAAGGGCCGGTAGTTGAATAGGCCTACAAGGCCTTAAGCCTAGGTAATGGGCATGCCCATTTGGGGCCTTAGGTCTATTCGGGGCCCAGGCCCAACCATAGATAGTCTAGAGAAAATGTTACCAGAATGAGGAAGAAGCCTTGTCATCGCGTGGGCCTTAACCCCCACCGTTGGCGAAGGGCTAGGTGGCAACGTCGATGGGTCTGGTGGTGTCGGCGGGGTCTGGGCAGCCGGAATTTTCATCAGTTGCTGTTCAAGAAGCTGGTCGAGCTCTTTGTGTGTCTGAGATGCAACCTGAGAAGCAACCATCCTTACAGATTTCTTTGTGTGCGGCGAATGGTGCATCGGCGACCTTTGTCCCGTCGTCTTTATCTTCGGGGACCTCTGTTCCCTTGTGTGAGATGCAAGCACCTATCTAGAAAACTTCGTGTGAGCTGATTGGTGTGATATGGTTTCCTCTAGAGTCATTGGTGACCAGCTAGAACAAGTTGACGGGGGCTGTTGAAGAAGATCCGGCGTCATTTTTGGGGCATGTTGGTGTATCAGATTTGGCTGGGCAAAATCCTTTCTCAGTGTTGGGGGAGATTATGACCTGTGAAGGGGAGGAAATGCAGAGTAATGAAGGGGAGGATCTGCAGTTAGTCTGTTGTGAAGGGTGTGCTTTGGTGGGGGAGATGCAGATCCTATATGCATGCTCCCTCCTAGTCCCAACTCAAAGCGTAATAAATTGGGTGTTCAAAGTGAAGGAGAGGAGTGGTGGAAATGGTAAAGCGAAGGGGAGGGAATAAACTTTTGTCCATGAAACCAAAGATACTTTTTTGGAACGTGCGGGGGCTTAATGATCTTAACAAACACATTTGCATTAAATCTTTATTGCATATGTGGAAGGTAGACTTGGTTTATTTTCAAGAGACAAAATTGCGGATGGTTGGTAGAAGAGTGATTCGCAGTTTGTGGGGGCGATGGTCTTACTTAGCTTCTTCTGGAGCATCATGGGGCATGCTTTTAATATGGGATAAAAGAGTGGTGGAGGTGAAAGAGGAATGTGTTGAGACTTTCTCGATTGCTAGTCTTTTCAGAAACATAGTAGATGGGTGGGAGTGGGCTTCTGCAGGCATTTACGGGCCTAACATGGATAGAGAAAGGAGGAGACTTTGGGAGAAACTTTCGGGCTTATATTGTTTATGGAATGTGCCGTGGTGTATGGGTAAGGACTTTAACATCACCCGCTTTCAGAGCGAGCGTTTGGAGAACCATTGTACCTAGGCGGCTATGGAGGATTTTGCTGAATTTTTGTTTGATTTGGATCTCATGGATATCCTCCTTGCTGGAGGTGAGTTCACATGCTCCAATAACAGTGGATGGTCAAGATTGGATAGGTTTCTAGTCTCTCCTTGGGAAACACACTTTCCAGACTTGTGTCAGAAACGGTTGAGTCGAGTTTGCTCATAACATTTCCCCATCATGTTAGATTGTTGTGGTATTCATAGGGGCCGTAGGTACTTCAAGTCTGAAAACATGTGACTTGCAGTGAATGGCTTTGCTGACAAGGTTTGTGATTGGTGGGCTTTTTATCAGTTCACAGATACTCCTAGTTTTATTCTTGCAAGCAAGGTTAAGGCATTGAAACAAGATATCAAAAAGTTGAATATGATAGTTTTTGGTTGTATTGATAGTCAGAAGACTTTCTTAATAAGGGAGCTACAAGAGTTGGAGGGGTAGGTCTTGATGGGCAATCCCACAGATGAGGTCTTGGCGAGGAAGAATTTGGTGGTGGTGGAACTAGAGAGGGTGTTGTTAATGGAGGAGACATTGTGGCGATAGAAATCTCGGGTCTTATGGTTAAAAGAAGGGGATAAATGTACGAAATTCTTTCACAAAATAGCTAATCCACACAGGCGCAACAATGCTAAAGAGTTGCTCACCTCAAGGTAACCAAGTTCTCTCATCCCCCTTGAATTAGAGAACCGTATTGTGAATTATCATATTGGAGGCTAAAACTTGATGGTTTGCCTTTTGAATGTATTGATACCCAATGTGCAAGTCGGCTGGAAAGACCTTTTGAAGAGGAGGAGGTTTATATGGTCATTGGCAAGATTGCAAAAGACAAAGCGCCCAGGCTGGATGGTTTTCTGATGGGCTTCTTTTAACATTGTTGGGAGATTGTGAAAGGTGATATTATGCAGATTTTTCAAGAGTTCTATGCTTTTGGGAAATTTGAGAAATGTTTCAATGCAATGTTTATTTTCCTCATTCCAAAGAAGCAGGGGGCAATGGAAATTTCAGACTTTTGCCTTATAAGTTTAGTGAGTGGGCTCTACAAGATTATATTGAAGGTACTCGCTAATCGGTTAAGCTTTGTTATGGGCCAAATAATTTTTAAACCACAGAATGCCTTTGGGGGAGACAAATTCTAGATTCAATGCTCATAGCCAATGAGTGCTTGGATCATAGGCTGAAGGAGGGCACATCTGTCATTTCATGTAAGCTTAACATAAAGATAGCATACGATCATGTAAACTGAGATTTTCTGCTCTACTTGCTTGGGAGATGTGACTTTGGTGATAGGTGGATTTCATGGATTTGGCATTGTTTGACTATGGTTCGCTTCTTA
Organism: Platycarya strobilacea; assembly: GCA_036898215.1. NCBI lineage: Eukaryota > Viridiplantae > Streptophyta > Magnoliopsida > Fagales > Juglandaceae > Platycarya > Platycarya strobilacea. The sequence continues at coordinate 51,832,068 of CM072546.1, forward strand.
GTGCTAGTCAGTGGTACACCTGCGGGCTTCTTTAACAGTCTCATGGGCTGCGACAAGAGGACCCATTGTCTTCTTTCCTTTTTGTCATTGTTATGGAAGCCCTTGGATGGATGGTGAAGGCAACTGTGGTTGGCGGGTACTTAGCTGGTTTCTCAGTGGGTAACAAAATTATGATTTCACATCTTTTATTTGCAGATGACACTTCTTTTTTGTGAAGCGGATTAGAGTCAAATTCAAGCCTTACGAGCACTCCTGTTATGTTTTGAAGCTGTATCAAGGCTCAAAATAAATATTAGTAAATTTGAGATGGTGGCGGTGGGGGCGGTGCCTAGTATCATTAGCTTAGTAGATCTCATAGGTTGTAAAAATGTCTTCCTTACCTATGAAATATTTGAGCTTTCCATTGGGGGCAACTTTCAAAGCTAGAGCTATTTGGGATGGTTTCATTGAGAAAGTGGAGAAAATGCTAGCTGAGTGGAAACAATTGTATCTATCGAAGGGGGGGGGTGGTTCACATTAATCAAGAGCACCTTATCTAATCTTTGAAAATATTTTTTTGTCTCTACTCCCATTGCCTAGATGGGTGGCGAATATGATTGAAAAGTTATTTCGAGCTTTCTTATGGGGGGTTTGGGAGAGGAATTTAAATTTTACCTTGTTAAGTGGAATAAAGTTTGCTCCCCAATTTCTAGTGGGGGATTGGAAGTGCGCAATTTGAGATTGTTCAATAAAGCATTATCGAGAAAATGATTTTGGAGATATCATATGGAGGAAGAGTTTTTGTGGAAGGAAGTTATTGTTTCTAGACATGGAGGAGCCTGGGGGGTTAGTGCACTAATGCTGTGAGGGGGGTTATGGTGTGGGTTTGTGGAAGTAAATTAGGGGGGTTAGCACTTTAAACCCTAGGGTGAATTCTAATATAAAAATTCGAAATAATAAATAACAAAAATAATTTTTTTTAATCTGCATCTTCAATCTTCAAGTGAGTGTTTTCCAAACAATATCCATTTTGTGATGGGAGAAGGCACTAGAATTAGATTTTGACAGGATGTATGGTGTGGAGAGCGCTTTCTAGAAAGGGTATTTCCCAATCTCTATAGCATTGTTGCTAACCATGAGGCTTCGGTGGCGAATTTGTACACTTTTGCTCATGGATTCCCCTAGTGGAATTTTCTATTCATCAGGGATAACCACGACTGGGAATTGTCTACTGTCGTAGAATTTTTCAGTTTGCTATTCTCCCTAGAAAGGATACCGGCACAAGGTGATAGGATATAATGGTGGTCCGTAGCCATTAAGAAATTCACAGTCAAAGCCTATTATAAAATTCTAGCCACACATGGTAATGCATCCTTTCTGTGGAAGAACATTTGGATATCATGTGTACCCTTCAAAGTGGCTTTCTTTGTATGGACTGTAGCCCTTGGGAATATTCTAACTACGGACAATTTATGAAAGAGGGGGGCTTAATGTGATGGGTTGGTGCTATTTGTGCAAAAATCATGGTGAATCAGTGGACCTACTATTATTGCATTGCGAGGTCATAAGAGCGCTGTGGAATGGGATATTTAGTAGAGTGAATGTTGTGTGGGTTATGCCAGCTAAGATAGTTGATTTGATTGCGTGCTGGAGGGGTATCTATGGCTGTTCATAGGTGGTAGTAGCATGAAAAATGATCCCACTATGTATTATGTGGTGTGTTTGGTCGGAAAGGAATGTACGGTGCTTCGAAGACAAAGTGTACAACGATGGAGTTACAAAATTTCTTTTTGCATAACTTAATCCTTTGGTTCTCAGCCATTGTACCTAATGGCAGCAATATGCATGATTTCCTTTCATTATTTTAGAGCCTTTTTAGAATGTATTTAGGCATTTCATTTGTATACCCCCGTGTACTTGGGCTTTGTCTATTTATATTCGTATCAATGAAATTACTTCTTACTTATCAAAAAAAAAAACCCCAAAAAGATTAACCAATTTGAAGCTTTCTAAGATTTACTTATTAAACGTAGTCGCACCTGGTAAGTAGCCAATGTGGGACTTAGCACCCCTGACTACCCTTATAACTACCTAGTTTATGTTGGTTAATTCCCCAGGGCGTCATAGGTTAACATAATGTTCTCTGCATCGAACCAGCCTGAAGTTCTAAACTTGTATCTTGATATAGTATTGAATAGCTAACTCCTATCTAACTCTTGTTTGTGTTGGTTGAATAGTTTGATTTAGATATTAAATATCAAGCCCTCTTCGATTCATTCTTCAATGCTTTGTTTTGTATTAGGAATTGTATTATTTGAGCTTTTTGTTTTGTTGAGTCTCAACCCCACTTAACCAACTCTGAAGAATCTTAACCGTCTGAAAAATCTTGTTTTATGAAGAAATAAAGAAGCCATTGCAATTGCCGCTCGGGCTTAATGCAAATTCAGGCTTTTTTGATGTATGACTTCTCCATATTGACATAATGCAGATCATTTCACTCGTTCTTGTTAGAAAGTGTCAAGCCGTTGAGAAAGCTTGGGCTTAGCTGCTCACAATGATTTTGTTTTAAGTAACTGCTAACACACACATACGAAGTTAATGTTGTTTTTATTAATGTGAGAAATTTTCAAATTTAGTTGAATATACTTTTTTGATAATTTAAAGACAATGATGTATCAGAAATGAATATCTTGCAGAAATGTTTTCAAAAAAATAAATATCTTATTAGTCATTTTGATTTCAATTTTCTGATTTTGGTAAGCATTATTGAGTTATACCGAGTATTTCTCTTTTTGATAATAATGTAGGACAAATACTTTCTCTAAATTAAGAAAAAAATGTTTGGAAATAAGCAAGTTGAATGGAACAAAAATACGATCTGAACATTTCTTGTGATGTGTCAAGGGCTTTGTGGCATGAGGTCATTGTCAAGTCTGGGATTCTTGGGTGATGCCTAAGAGTGTAGGGAATCTTTTGGCCTGTTGGAGAGGGATTCAAGGAAATCGTCAAGTAGCGGCTGTTTGGAATATGATTCGTCTTTGTCTTATGTGGTGTATATGCGATGAAGAGGAATGGGCGCTGTTTTGATAATAGAGAATGCTCAGTGGATGGGATTAGGACTTTCTTTTTTCATACTTTGTTGCTTTGGGCTTTGGTTATTGTAATGAATGGATTTAGTTCCAATGACTTCTGTGTTGTTTTCAGCTTTAGTTTTTAGTTATGTGTTTTCTCTTGTACACTCTCTGTGTACTTGGGCTATGCCTAATTACATTGTTTTTTAATAAATTTCTTATATAAAAGAAAAGCTGAACAACATTTTTACACGTTGGATGGATTGCACCATTTAAAGTTCAAAAGATGTCCCAATCAACTTGAGATCACATAGATTGGGGTGGTAGCTGTTGGGTTAGCAGAAGAGAGATGAAGAATTTGTAGAACTTGGGATTGAACTTGAGAATGAATCTAAACTAACTATATACATTCATGAGTAGTATGCATTGTAATGTTTTCGGAAGTTGTGGGGATGTATTTAACCTATGTATTGGAAGATGAGTAGAGTTTTTCAATAATACTTATTTCTTACTTATATAAAAAAAAGATGTAGTAGAGTTAATATTGAAACTGAAAAAAATATGTATATGCATATATGTCATACATGGAGGAAATTGTATCATTGAAAATCTTTTTATCATTTGAAATAAACTATTCTAGGACTTTTTTTTTCCTAGGTGGTTCAAATTTATTTGAACCTAACTTTGCTCAACTCTTATCCTTAGGCCTCATTTGTTTCACAACTCCTTTCAATTTATCTTATCTCATTTAATCATTACAATTTTTTTCAAATTTCCACAGAAAATAAAATAAATTATTCAACCTTTTCAAATCTCAAAACAAAAATAATATGAAAAAAAATAAATTCTAGCAATATTTTATTCAACTTTTAATTTTAATCTCAACTCATCTTATCTGTGAAAACAAAAGAGGTCTTAGACTTTCTATTGTATTAGATAACAACACATTCAAATCTTTGGAAAGGAATCTGCTCTCTGCTTCTGTTGGACCCTGTTCAAAATATGAACAATAAGAAGTATCATCTGCATTTGGACTTACATGTTACTAGAGTTTTGAAGCCTTTTTCGTTATTACGCAAAGCATAATTTTTTTATTTGGTTATAGGAACTCAATCGGGAAGAACCAGCTGGCTTGGGCGGGCCCCAGTGTGAGCATTATGTTCTTGATTCTAGAGGTGCTCTTGTTGAGCGACAAGCTGTAGTTTGTAGGGAAAGGCTCATACTTGGACATTGCCTCGTCCTTTCTGTTCTGGTTGTGCGGACAAGTAAGTTCTGAAGCATTTGCAAGTTGAATACTCCCTGTCACTGTTTAGATGTTGGAAAGTTACAAGTGATTCTCACAGTTCACAGTTGAATAACCTTATAGTTTGTACACTTTGAAAAGAAATCAAAGACTTGTGGCTTCTATATTAGCAGATTTATGCAACTCTCTTGTCATGTTATGTTGGGCCAACAGAGAAAAAGGGAGGTCTCTCAAATTGCAGTTTATTTATTTTTAAAGTGTCTGGTTGAATTTTTTTTTATACTCGATATGTTTGTGTTTCCCTATAACTTGTGATTGGCATCTTATCATTTATGATGTATTCTTTAGGGAGTGCAATTATGGCAGCCTAGCTCTCCATATTCTTAGAGTCTCATGATTTGGGGCTGTCTCCCATTAGATAAACACCAACTACTAGGAAAAAGTTTAATTCTTGCACCTTCATGTGGGTAACAGTCATGCCTTTAAGATATAAATGTCTTTAGATCATTGGAGTGATCTTTTGCTATAATTATGTTTGTACCATTTATGGGAATGAAATGTCTCTCTTTCTCCTTGCTTCCTGCTGCAGGTAATTTGAGTGGCCTGATAATTTAGGATCAAATGGTTTTGTGTTATTATCTATTGGATATTAAAGTCAGTTACTATTGAAATCAAGTCCTTTTTCCCAGCGAAGATGGGTTAGCCGAACAGATTCTATAAGAAGATTTGGTCTTGGTTGGTTGTTGGTCACCATGGAGGCTTTGCTTCAAGCTAATAAGTTCTTTTGGATTGGTAAGAAAATTTTATCGAGAGAAGTAGACACAGGCCAAATACACATGAAATATACAAAGAAATACACTTAACAACAACTAAGAACTAGTAGGGTATAGAAGCAAATAATGAAAACCTCTCCCTGTACAATCAATGACAAAAGCTCGAGAAAAGAATGTGTTGAAAAGGAATCTCTTAAGCTCATCCAAGGAAGGCTCCCAATCTTCAAAGCAGCGACTATTTATCTCCATTCAAAGACCACATAATACAAAGAGGAATCATGGATATTACTTTGATAGGGATATTACCCTGACGATCTCTTCAATACCAAAAAAATATCACATCCTCCTAGGCATAACCCATTGCACACTATCCAGTTGAAGATATCATCCCACAAGAACCTGGCCACGGCACAATGTAATAACAATGATCCTCAGATTCCCCATTATTCTTACACAAGTAGCTATAGTCCATAATTTTGTTTTGATAGGTAAGTAGCTCTAGTCCATAATGCCAAGGCCACACTTCCTCAAATTGTTGAGGAATTAACAAAGAAGTCACATTGGGAGGAACCTTAGATCTCCAAATGCTCTTCCTAGGGAAAAGGATACCATGATGAACTGACAGAATTTTCTAAGAGGATTGGGCCATGAATATCCTACTCCCAATCTGAGTCTGTATCTTGTCCCTTGCAATAATACCACAATTTGTAGCATACAAGAAGCTGGAAACATCGGTAATGATACCAAGTTCCCAATCCTGAGCCGCTCTCAGAAAGCAAGTGTTCCACTGAACTGAGCCATTGGAACAATCCATCAAATTTGCCACCATAGCTTCCTTGTCACTTGCTAACTGGAAAAGAGAGGGGAAACACTCTTAAGGGCTCTTGTACCACACCAAACATCATTCCAGATGCAAACTCTAGAACCCATTCCCACCTCAGAACCAAAACACACGGAAAACTCCCAACCTTTTAGAATATTTTTCCACAGCACCACTCCATGAACGCTCCTATATTTATTAGACCACCATTCTCCTAGCACTTCCATACTTGGAATCAACTGCAACCCTGCACAAGGCCTCCTCCTTCTGATGAGTTGTTGGAGTTGTAAAATCTTCTTGTGCCAGAAATAATTTGTCATTGCTCATTGGTGTATTAATTTTCATGGTTGTTATTTGGCCCTTAGGTGTACGGAGGGGTAGGTCATATGGGATATAGCATAGTTTGGAGGGAAGAGATGAAATGGGTTTGCAAGAGAACTGTGTAAGGTGGCTGTTTCTTTCTAGTTTTTCATTGGTAAGGGAAAAATAGCCGAGCCTTTCCAAATTTCTCTTCATTTGTTGGGTATTGTGGTTATTCATTGGAGGCAAGAAGGAATAAACCGGATGATAAGGCTGGCTAGTTGTCATATCCTGCAGTGTTTTAATTGTGTGGGGAAAACATCAAGTGATTTGTGAATTTCATAATGGTAATTGGGGCAAAATTGGTGGAAGGGATTTTGCAATTCCAATGGTGATGGAGAGCATGGAAATAATGTAGAGAATGCCATTACTATAGATGAAAAAACTGTTTCCTGAACATTTGAAAATTTTGTTGGAAGAGTTGTCTAACACGAATGGATTGTCGAATGGCATGAAAAGAGGAAGATGCATAGTAATGTGTTTATGATGAGAAGCCATTTGGTAAATATTAATGGTGAGCTCTCTTAATTGTTAGAAAGCACCGATATGGGTTCTGAGTTGTTATTTGAGTCAAGACAAATATCTCTTGAGCGGTTTATTTATAATTCAAAGTCTTGTTCTCTTGGGTAGGTGACATACTCAACTTGATAGCCATTAAAATCCCCAATGAACCAATCTGGGTAGTAAAGTGAGTCATTCGAAAGGCATACTTTACCGGGTTTATGTAGAGCAAAAGGCCTTGATGTTTGAAAACATTGCTAAAAAAGATTTGTGACTATAATCTATTTTTTTTATAATATTTTATGATTTTATTTATCGTAAGAATAGGCAAAAGCCCAAGTACACAAGTTATATACTAGAGCAACGCCTAGGAGTGATGTTTTAGTGATACAAGAAATTCATGAATGGTCATGCCATTTTTATAAGTAATAAGAAAATTTTAATTGACAAGTGAGTCGGCACAGTCCAAGTACCCAATAATTATACAAGCGAAATCATCTAATATAAATCATGAAGATTATCTCCATTCAATACATGAGCCTTTGCCCAAATACACAAAGTACAAAAGACAAACTCTCTTTAGTTCTCCCATCAAGAGTTATCTTTAAAACACTCTCCATTCCTTTCCAACCATAAGCACCACATCGAACATAAAGGGATCATCTTCCCATATGGCAACAATGCAAGCACTCCCCTTAAGACCTTGCTAACACTTTAAAAGATCCACCACTTGCTTAGGCATTACCCAAGTTATACCCTCGTCCTATCAAAAATCTTATCCCACAATCTTAGCCATCTCACAGTGAGGAAATAAATGATCAACAGATTCTTATCTTTTTTGCACACGAAGCACCAATCCGCAACAAACAATCCATCATTTCTCAAATTATTCGAGGTCGAAAGTTTTCCAAGGGACACCAACCAGTAGAAAAATGCAGCCTTACTTGGCACTTAGCTCTTTAAATGTACTTCCAAGGGAATTTATTGACACAGTGAATGGTCATGCCATTAAAATCATTCACAATCGACCATTGTAACAAGGTGTTAAAAAAGAAAGTTCTAAGTGCATCTAGTGACTCACGATCTTTGAAGCTTCGCTCGTTCCTCTCCTTCCAAAGACACCACCATAGGCAGATTGGAACCATCTTCCAAATTGCGGGAATCTGAGAAGTGCCTTGGAGACCTCTTCATGAAGCTAAGAGTTTGATCACCCTCTTGGCATCGTCCAAGCTACACCCACCCAAGGAAAAAAAATCATTCCACACAGTCGTGGCAATATCACAAGGTATTAGGATACAATCGATGGATTTTCCGCCCTTTTATACAAACAAGACCAATCCAAGACTCTGATTCGGCATTCCCTTGGGTTGTCAATAGTGAGAATCTGTCCTGAAGAAGTTGTTTGTACTTGTCAAAAAAGAAGCTGTCTATACAAAAAAGGATACATTCAAGGGGGCATTTTTCTTCCAAAATACTCTTCCACAAGAATGGATTTGCATTATGTTTAGAGATTGAATGATAAAAGGAGCGAACCGTGAACTTCCCTTTTGTCGAGGGGTGCCCAAAGAGCTTTCCTTCACCTCCTCCCTCCCCTTATAGGAATATATTAGATTAGTTGTAAAATTCAGAGATTGCTTCCACTTTCCAATCATGGACAACTAAAGAAATGTGGCATTCCACTGGGGAGTGCTGTTAAATTGGTTAGGGAGGCCTGGTATTGAGCTTTCCTTCATTCACTCTACCGAAAACTAGATAGGCTTCTTTAAGTGCCCTGTTACTGCAGCAAGTGTCATGCCAAAATTTGATTTGTGAGTTACCCACCTAAAAACAGGTAAAACTAGAAAATTTAGTCCAGCCTAGTTTGATGTACTTCTGTAGCCTTGTCCTAGATGATCCACACACCTCGTTCAAGCTCCAACCTCCCCATGCTCTTCCATGCTTTTGAGTCTAAAACTATTCTCCACAAAGCTCCATGTTCTATGGGATATCTCTGTGGCCATTTCCTAACTATGCCTTATTAAAGATCTACAAATTTTGGATAAGCAAACCTCCTTAGGAATTGGGGAACAAATGGTGGCCCATTTTATCATATGAAATTTGCAAACATCATTCATCAATTTTTATAGAAAATTCAGCTGTATTTTCTCCATACGGTAAGCCACCTTTGATGGAAGCGGAAATATAGAGAGGAAATAAGTTAGTAGGTTGGAGATGGTACTTTTGATGAGTGTGACTCTGCCACTTTTGGATAAGTACATTCGCTTCCAACTAGCAAGTTTTCGCTCCATCTTTTCCCGGACATAATCCCAAATGCCTCCATAGCTATAACAAACAGAAGAGAAGATAAATGATCTCCTTACCTCAAACTGCAGGAATTGTAAAAAAAAAAAAATTAGGTGTGCCGTTAACTAGAACTGAAAAACGAGCGGTGGAAACACAATGTCAAATCCAAGAGATTCACCTATTGTCAAAATAATTGGTCGAAGTACCTCAATTGAGGTGTTTATTTCTCAATAAATAATTCTAGGGTTACAAAGATAAAGTTGAGATTCAATTTGAATCTCTCACAATCTCTTGACTCTATCCTATCTAAACAGTTATAATTTAATTCAAATACAAGAAAACATATTCTATTAGGAGATTGCTAAAAAGAAAACCCTAGTTTTCCTTTGATACCCTCCCTCAAATTGATGTTAGTGAGTCGACTAGCAGCAATTTCTTAACTAAGTATTGATGCCGTTTTTGATTCCAAAACCAGGAGAGACCCACAATTGAATAGGGACCCAAAATTGAACCCAAAAAGCCAAACTTGAACCAGAAACCCACGATTGCACCCAAAGTTAGGCAGTGCCGAAAAATCTAAACCAAGAAGAGAGGTGCACAAATGGCATCAAAACAAAGCATAGATGACAAAAGAATTTGCCTAGACCGCGACGAATTGAACTTGCAGCAACAAATGAAGCCAATTGCCGAAATCAGGTTTCCGAAAACACCAAGAACCTGCATAGAGGGCGCCAAAGATGCCAAACACGCTTGACCCAAGAATAGAAATCACTAAGAATTTTTCCAAGAAGCACCTCTAGGAAAAACAGAAGATGCCAATGAACCTAGGGGACACCGACCCATGACAAAGAGCACTGGAAAATTGCTAAAAATGTGTGGACTAGACAGAAACTGCCGAACTACTAGAAACAACCAAGAACATAGTGTATCGAAAAGTGAAAACTTTAGGAACACGAACCCAACGAGCTTTGATGCCGAGAACAGTGACCAAAACCCTTGCAACTATAGCATTGTATAGTGTTATAATATCGACCATTGAATTTTCTCCACAAAAGGAGCCGATAGAAACTTAGGAACCACCCTAGGAAAAAAAATTCCAAGAAACTGAAGCAGAGATGGCCGGAAACTCCCTTGGTGGTCTGTACTGAGAATTTGAAGGAGACTTGAGAAGCCAAGTGCCAGAAAACTGAAACCCAAGCTCCAAAAAAGGCTTGCAAGAAGCCAAAAAACAAGCTTTGAAGGTATCGAGAAGAAGAACCCAAGAAATCTCGAAACCTAGCTCTGATACCACGTCAAAATAATTGGCTGAAGTACCTCAATTGAGGTGTTTACTTCTCATTAAATAATTCTAGGATTATAAAAATAAAGTTGAGATTCAATTTGAATCTCCCACAAACTCTTGACTCTATTTTATCTAAACAGTTATAATTTAATTCAAATACAAGACAACATATTCTATTAGGAGACTGCTAAAAAGAAAACCCTAGTTTTCTTTTGATTTCTATCACCAAAACCACATCTTCCAAGCAAGTATAAAAGAAATTCCTAATTCAGATGATTATAAGTCTTTTTTTTTCCATGTCAAGTTTGCAAAGGATACCTGGAACTCCTTTCTGTAGTCTATGATCCAAACACGCATTTATAGTAAGAACTTATTTAATGATTTGTCTCCCACGAATAAATGCTTTCTATGGCTTGGAAATAATTTGTTCCAATAACAGGTTTAGTCGGTTAGCAATAATCTTTGAAATGATTTGTATACACCACTAACCAGGCTTATAGAATGGAAATCCTCAATTTTCGTAGCCCCATGTTTGTTTGGAATGAAAGAAATGAACGTTGTATTGAGGCATTTTTCAAATTTCTAAAAGAGTGGAATTCACATTAAACTTGTATAATATCACCTCTTACAATGTCCCAACATGTTTGAAAGCAGCCCATCGAGAAGCCATATGGACCTGTGCTTTGTCCTTGGCCGTACCGATAATGACCTTATAAATCTCATCTTTGTCAAAAGGTCTCTCCAAATAGCTCACATTTTGCAAATCAAGTTGCCTCAAACAACAAATCATCAAGCTTCAACCTCCAATGAGCTGGTGTCGTAAGGAGTTTCTTGTAGTAATGCACAACATGGTTTTCTACTTTTGAGGGATAGGAGAGCACTTGAGTACTCGAGTGAAGTGGCTCAATGACATTGTTGTGTCATTGTGAATTAGCCATTTGTGGAAGAATTTCGTACATTTATCACATTCTTCTAGCCAGAGGGTCCTGGATTTTTGTCGCCATGAAGTCTCATTCGACAATACTACCCTATCCAAATTAGTCATAATTGTACTGTTTTTCAATAATACCTCCTCTGAGTTGTTTCCCAACAATTCCCTTCCCTCTAACTCCTGTACTTTCTCCAAAAGGGCAGTCTTCTGGTTGTCAATGTGACAAAAAACTTCCAAGTTTCACTTCTTTAGGTCATATTTCAAAGTCTTAAACTTACCTGTAAGAATGACATTTGGTGTGCCTTTAAATTGATACGAAAACCACCAGTCACACATCATCTCTACAATACTATCAGTTGCTAACCACATATTTTCAAATTTAAAGTACCGATGACTTCCATGAATACCTTTACAATCTAGCAAAATAAGAAAGTGATCTTAGCTAACTCGGGGCAACCACTTCTGACATATCTCCAGATAATGGGCCTCAAAATTACGATAGTTTCCTGATCGCTCGCTGGGAAAATGAATAATATTAAAATTCCCACCCATACACCAAGGCACTTCCATAGGGAATATAAGCCCGCCAACTTCTACCATTGCCTTCTCTTATCTCTATTCATGTTTGGCCTATAAATGCTTATAAATGCCCATTCCCACCCGTTTGCAACATGTTTAAAAAACTAGCGATTGAGTAGTCTCTAACACAAGCCTCTACCGGCTCTACTACTCTTTTATCTCACATTAACAACTCACTACCTGAGGTTCCCAAAGAGGCTAAGTAAAACTAGCCCATATAAGAACACCCCATAAGTTACGAACAATTCTTCTATCAATGACCCACATCATTGTTTTCTGAAAACACACCATATTAACCTTCCACATCTGTAATAACGATTTTATACGAATGTGCTATTGTGAGTATTAAACCCCCACACATTCCAAGAAAGGATCTTAGGCTTTAATCAAAAGTAGCCTTTCCAACTTGCCAACCTACTCTCTATCACTATTTCCGCTTCCCACCAAGGTGGCTCATCACATGGAGAAACTTAAACATGATTTCTTATTGGGGTGGGGAGATGAACGATGAGTTTATAGTCCACTTAGTAAAATGGGCCATGGTGTGCTCCCCTATCCTAGAGGGAGGATTGGGTATTCAGAACCTGCAATCTTTTAACAAAGCTTTGCTTGGCAAATGACTTTGGAAATACTACAATGAATGGGGAGCACTATGTAGAGCCATCATAGAATCAAAGTATGGTGAACTATGGGGAGGATGGTGTTCAAATGAGGTAAGTGGGCCATATGGGGTGGGGCTATGAAAACTCATAAGAAGAGAATGAGACACATATTCAAGAAATATTCATTTTGAGGAGGGTGACGAGTCTAAAATTAAATTTTGGCATGATGTATAGTGTAGCGATAGGACACTCAAGGAAGCTTATCCAAAATTTTATGGCATAACAAGAACTAAAGAAGCCTCAATTGTGGAGCTGTTAACCCTGATGGATTGTTACATTCTTTAGTGATGCACAAGATTGGGAAGTTAATGCTTTCTCGGAGTTCTATGATCTAGTGTACCCTACTCGTATAAAGAGGGGGAGCTAAAGACAAGACCTTTAGGTGCCCTTCTAGGAAGGGGAAGTTCACAGTCCTCTTCTTCTATCAAGCCATGATCATGCATAATACAAATTCATTCCCATGGAATAGTATTTGGAAGACAAAAGAACTTCTGGAGGCCAATTGTTTTCCATGGACGACTTCTTTAGGGAAGATCCTCGCAATAGACAATCTATGGAAACACTACATCATAATCATGCATTAGTTGTGTGTGCAAAAAGATTGGAGAGTCCATAGATCATCTATTGCTTCATTGTAAGATTGCCATGTTCTTGTGGAATGACTTCTTTGCTTGAATGGGATTAGCCTAGGGTGATGCCGAAAAGGGTAATTGGCCTCTTAGCTTCTTGTTGAGGCTTTTGGGGAAACCTTCAAATAACAGTGTGAAAGATTGTCCCAAATTTGTTTATGGTGGTGTATTTGGAGGGAGAGGAATGCAAGAAGTTTTGAAGATCAAGAGCGGTCAATGGATGAGTTTAGAATTTTATTTTTCAATACTTTACTTCATTGGTCGATTATAATTGATTTTAATGGCATGTCTTTTCATGACTTCTTTGTATTGCTAAACTAACATTTATAGGCAACACTCTTGTATATGTCCCGTATACTTGGGCCTTTATCTGTTTTTTGCTCAATTAAATTTTTTATTGATCAATAAGTTGCTATCGATGAGTGCAAATCCTCTGATGTGGTGATTAAGGGAGGAAGTGTATCTTTGGGAGGCTAGGAATAGCTTTACAAGTGAAATTGGGACTTATTTTCTAATAGGTTACAGTTTACAAGAGAAACCCATAAACCGGGAACCTTTGAAATAACGGGGGTACAGGGTGGCGAAATCAGATTGTGTTTTGGAAAGAGTAAGACCTCAAGCTGGGTAGTTTCTTTATATGGGAGGGAAGGGGGGGGGGTGAATTTATTCTTTGATGTGCTCAAACTGGTGCTATGAACATCTTCAAGTAGATTTTTACTGTAGATTCTTTTGTATGCATCAACATTCACATCGCCGTATTTAAAAATAAATACAACAATTTAGTGCCACTGGCTTTATGGTTTTTTGTTAGTTATTTTTCTAGAATAGTTTTACGTTTTAGACCCATTCAAATATTTATTTTGTTTCTATATTCAATTAAAATCAATTTTTGGGTAATGGAATGTGACATACTGGACTATTTGTGCATTCTCTTTAAAAATTTACTTTGGCGGTTGTGTATCATGTTGGGTTTGCAGGTCCAAAGGATATAAAAGATATATTTTCCACATTAAAAGATTGTGCTGCTGAGCTTAATCAGAGTAACATGACCATGAAACATCAGGTATTCCTTTATGTTCTGACAATTTGAATCTTCTTGTTTGTCTTTAGGGTAGACCTTGAAAAGTTCCAGACATTTGTTTTATACATTGAGAAACGGATTACTAGGATAAGGATCTTGTACAGCTGGGGTTGAATTGGAGGATCTACTCGTAGTCGTGGTTAGAATCATTTTAGAAAAATCTAGTGCACAAAACCTGTTACATCATTCAGTACAATCAAACTGTCAAATTGACTGAGCGTTTGAACACATAAATGGAAAAAGAAAAGCTCAAGTTGCTACTCTATTCGGTTTTTAGTTGTACAGAAAAGCTTCTAAACATATAAACTCATTTGTCCTTTCTCTCCAATTTTTGTTATAAAAAACCTATAAATATATTTTTGGGAAATACCAATTCTGTTCTTTAATTTTTGTAACTATATACCATGGGGATTTGAAAAAACCCTATCTCATCTTGGGACATCGGCATGATACTATGGAAACTGTTCCTTCTTTTACTTATTGCAAGATTACTAGTGCGTTGTGGAGTGGCTTTCTTAGTCGGTTTGGTTTGGCATGAATCATGTCTAGAATAGTGGACCATTTTTGCTTTTGGAGAGTAATAGGTTGCAGGCCACAAGTTGCAATTGCGTTGGAGGTTATTCCTAGTTGGCTCATGTGATTTGGAGGGAAATGAATGATAGAAATTTTGAGAACTGAGAATAGTCACTAGAAGCGCTCAAACCATTCCTTGTTAATACACTTTTCCTTGGACTGCTTTTATAAACTTAATGAGGTTGACTTTCATTTTTTTTGTAATTTTTTCTGCCTCCGGATGGTCTCTTTTATATACATCCTATATATTTTGGATGCAGGTTTTTTTGCTTTTTAATGAAGTTTTGTTACTTAAAAGAAAAAAATAATATGATATGAAAACAATCATTGTCCTCTAGTAAGGAAAGTATGAAGATCCTGTTAATGATGGAGGGTTTTTATAATGGTGGTACTATTTCTATTTTAATTGGGTACTGATGTCTGGGATGGAATTGGGATGCCATTTAGAAAGAAGAGTCCAGAATGGCAAGAAGCTCTATCTGCTTGGATGCTATACGTATTAAAGTTTTGATCTAAAATTTATAATGGTTTTAAATTATTTTGTTTTTTTTGTTGTTGTTACCTAACAATAATTTCTGTCATGCAGATTACGTTTAGTCTTCTTTTTTCTCTTGTCATTGCTTTGATATCAGATGCCCTGAGTGCAGCACCTGATAAAGCATCTGTTCTCTCGAGCGATGCATCTTTTAGGCAGGAGTTTCATGAAATTGTAAGATTAGTGATCTCGGTGGTTTCTTTTGATTCATATTTTTTGAACTTTCTTTTAATGAATATGCTGGCTATCTTGTATGCTTAGGTGATATCTGTTGGAAATGATCCAAATATTGAGGGCTTTGTTGATGGCATAAGACTTGCCTGGGCTGTACATTTGATGTTAATCCTTGATGTAAATGCTGCAAGGGAGGCTGTTTCAAATGCTTCATCAAATGATTTAGGTTATCTACATTCGTGCTTGGAAGTCATTTTCTCAAACAATGTTTTCCAATCTTTGCTGGGCAAAGTTCTTCGAACTGCAGCTTTCCAGGTTTATTTGTTATGCAACCTTTTGATTGCCAATATTTTAAAAATTAAGCATTTTCTTACTACTGTACTCAAAAGAGCCTTAAAACCCCAACTAATGCATATAGATTAATTTAACTTTCTCAACTTTAAATTGTTGCTTTTATTTATTCCACTCAACTTTCAGTAAGTATTTTGAAGAGTATTTGCAATTTTTATACTGGTTTCTTTACTTTTTGCTCATATCTTGAGATTGCATCTATTACAATTTCTGCTCTCTGTTCATTTTTGTTTGGGTGCTTTATTGAGCTAAGCACGCTTGGTCCATGACACTGATTTACTATCATGAGATGCAGATATAATTTCCTTAATTCTACAATTGTTAAAATAAAAAATCCTGAAATTACAATACATGTTTGTTTTAAACTAATTTATTCTTATTGCATCCAAAAACATACAGTTCTCTCAAGGGTTGTCCTTTTGAGTCCACTTCTCCCACCCTAGCTGTATCAGCAGTGAGCATTCCACTTTGCCATTGGATCTGTCACTTATTTTTCTTTCGGAGATTAATGGGAAGATTTCAGCTCCATTCTTATGCTTTCAGTGTCTCACTCTAAAGCGGGGAATGGCTTCTACTATTCTTTCACCTATAAGTTTTTTTTGGTTACTGGTGACGCTAGGATTTCAAATTGAGAGGAAAGATCAAACTTTTCATGATGAAAAATGACACATGATTGAGACTTATAACTGGATTATTAAAAATAGAAATCAAAGGATGATCATGTCAACGGTGCTAATGAAAGGGAGAAAATGATGGCTGAAGGGCTTGGGAGCAAGGAGTCAAGGTAAGAGAGGGCACCGACTTCATGCGTTGTTTCAGTCTTCTTCCTCGTCTTTAGATCCTTTAACGATATACAAGTAGATAAGATTATAGAACATGAGTTTGAGTAATCTTTGTAACAGATAATAAGTTAAGAGGAGACCTGAGAACCTAATGCCTAAGGCTTCATTTGGGAGTTTCAAGAGGAATGTAATGGACAAGAATGGAATGAGTATGATGAATGCAACGGAAATGAATGGAATGTTTCTTCTGATCGAAAAAATGGAATATTTATTGTTTAGATGTTTTGAAAGAAGGGAATGGAAAGTAGATAACCTTATTTAGAAGTAAAATGAATATTTTATGACAACTTTACTGTTATGCCCTTTTCTTAAATTTCTTTTTCTAATTTATAAATTTTACTTTATTGAGATGAGTTTTCACATATTATTTTCATTTAATAATTAGTGAGATGGAATTTCAAATATAACATTTACTTAATAACTATTTCAACATGCAATTCTATTGCAACCGAATGATAAATGTTACTGCAGATCTATTTCGGTTATCTTTTTCACTCACTGATTCAGGAATATCATACTGATAGAAGGCAGAATTAATAGATCCTGATGGCTTGTTGTGTCTTCCAAACAGTAACCCATAGAACGATTATTCTGTCCATGGTGAGTACGTCTACGAGCTTGTTGTCCATTAATATGACGGCCTCAAGAATTATGGCACCATGGGCACCACAATTATGAGAGCAACTGCCTTCTGCAATTTTATTTATGATGACATCACCTGACGTTCTTTTTTCAATGAAAGAATCTCTCTGCATCAGTATTTCAATTAATGTGAATCATATCTTGTACATACAAGAAGAGCCAAATATATATCATATTATGCAATGTGGTGACAACTCTTGACAATTTGTTGGTCTGTCTCCCTTTGGTTCATATGGTTTTAGCTTGAAATGCTCTTTGAAATATAGTGGAGTCTCACGTGATGTGCAAGCACTTTTAGTATGTATCAGGTAGTTTTATACTTTGACCATTAAGTTCCATGCATTGGTTCTATTCTGGATTCTTTGGGCCTTGCTGTTTGATTTAGTTTCCTGTGTTCTTATCTTTTTTTTTTTTTTTTGGTGACTGTTTTTCTATGGGCATTTTGGTAGCTGCTTGTTTTTAAGCACTGCATCTCTTCACAAACTCTTCTCTCCTTCCCCTTTCAAGAAAGTTGATGGTTATTTCATATATTATATTTCATTGAGCTAAAATTATAATCATCTCTAGGATCTTACCTTTCTGATTGGTTTCTCAGTGGCATATCTTTAAGGCTGCTCCATTGCTTTCTTTGTAATTTATGCAGAATGATGATGAGGATATGATCTATGTGTACAACGGTTATCTCCATAAGCTGATTACCTGCTTCTTGTCTCAGCCGCTTGCCAGAGATAAGGTCACTGAAATTGTACCTTCCCTTTCCCCTCTTATTTACATGTCATTGGAGTGTACTGATAAAAAACAAATGCATGGCGTTGGAGTGATAACTGACCGATTAAAATGTCCTTACTTTACCAAATGACGATTTCAATGGCTTATTTACCTTGCATGTCTCTTGGTCATCTTAATGTTGTAGAGATTACAACTATAGTTCGTCCATCCTCTACTAATTGCACTGGCTTGTGGATTATAACAATGTCAACTATGAAGCCTTGATTGCATGATTGCATGAATTCATTTGGTTGTGCTGTTACTTGTTATTTTTAGATGTGGTTAAGTAGGGCTTTGAGTTTTGTCGTATTCCCAACCTGTAACTGCTGCAGCTTGCCTAGGGTTTTATTTTTTTTGTTTCTTGAAGGAATGAACCTGTTGTATATTTGGCTTGTAAATGCCAAATTGTTTTTTTTTTGATCGGTTTGCAAATGCCAAATTTTTGCTTGGTGCAAATGTCTTTAGTGTTGGTTGATATCTTTTTTCTTTAGAAAATTTTTCATCAAACTCGAGGGAACTGTAGTTATTGGCAAAAGATTGATGTTTGGTTGGTGAGGGTGGGGGTTCCAGTGAGTTCCTTTTGAATGTCATATGATTGTTATCTGCTCCTACCTTTTTGCCAACCTTTTCCCACTTGTTTGAGAGGCTGATGGGCTTGAAAAATTGTAGCTCAGTTTCTGATGACATTAAAGATTGTTTAATAGTTTGTAGGAAGAAGATGCTTGATCATTCTTATTTTCAGATATATGATTCTGGTCTTTTGATTTTAGTATATGGTTCACACTTTTCAATTTAAGCAAACAAGAGTTTATTTATTTATTTATTTTATGAATGTAGCAAATATTGAGTCGGCCAGATTTATGGGCTTTTGTATTAGAGATTTAGTGTTGGTTTGTTTTCACAATCCATCTCATCTCAACTCATCTCATCTCAACTCATCTCATCTAATTATTACAACTTTCCCAAACTTCTAAATAAAATATAATACCTTTCAATAATACAGGTGCTGCCGTGCCTCGAGGCACGACCATGGAAGTAATGAAAAAGAAAAAGTTATATAGTTGGACCATCTAACAACTTTTTCAATCTCAAAACAAAAATTATATTGAAAAGTTATATTATAATAATATTTTATTCAACTTTGATCTCATCTCATTTGTATAACCAAACGAAGCCTTAATGTTTTATTATAAGGATTGCAAATTTTTTAAGGTCTGGGTGTTGTCTTGAGTATCCTTCAAGTGTACCCAAATGGAGTGTGGGTTTTCCTTTTTTTTTTTTTTTTCATAAACCTGCTCACTCTTCACATAATCTACGTAGTCAATGGGTCTTTCGTATATTAATTAGCCATTACTGGTCCTGGTTTACTGGAGGCAGATTTCACAAGATATAGATAGTCTCAACTGAACTGATCCAAAACGGGACCTAATTTTCCTGGTTACAGTTAAAGCCCTTGCCGCATGACTCTTGCTTGTGTGTTCAACGCGCTAGTTGTCCTTGTTCTTTTTCTCATTATCAAATATGTTCATTCCATACTTACGTTTGTGTGCACTTCTTCACAGGTGAAAGAATCAAAGGAGAAATCTATGAGCATGCTTAGTCATTACCGTATGGCCGGCACAAATGATTTTTTGCATGAGCGCAACGTGAATTCTCAAGAAGCTGTTGAATCTGGGTCTTTATCATTTGTCTCTCTCTTGGAGTTTGTGAGTGAAATCTATCAGGTTAGTTTGAACTAAATCACTTTCTTCTGAAATAAATCTTGTTTAACATTTCAAAAAGAACATATCAAAATAAATGAACAGGATAGTTTATTTTGGAAAGGAGTGGCTTATGCTGCATGTGAAAGCATGAACTGCTTTTCTCAGTTAAGAACTAGAAGTTAGCAAAAACAAGAGAAAAGAAGTTTGCCTCTTCATCCCACTGATTAACGTATGTAATACAAATGCAGAAGCACTGCATCACACTAATATATGCATAGAGGATATGCTTGGTTACAACATCTAATAGACTAACAATTTCCTTAAGAAGTTGGGATTTTTTTTGTGGGAGTTATGGAGGCAAACTAACTGGGTTGGAGTAGTTATTTTTAGGTTTTTCGTCCCTCCCCCACCTTAGCTAAATCTTCAAACGTGAGCAATTTCTTACGCTTGGTTTATTATGCGGTCGTATTTTGTTAACTGATCTCTAATGCACCAAAATATACTTTTTGGTTGTGCTTTAGATATCAGTGCTTGCCCTTTTTTTGATCGGTAAATTTTTGTTGTTGATCATAACAATAGGCCAAGGCCCAGGTATACGGGACATATATTAGAGCATCACCTGAGTGTGCTAGTTCGGTGATACAAGAAATTCATGGAAACTCATTCTATTGAAATCAATTACAACCGACTAATGGAGTAAAGTATTTAAAAACAATTTCCTAAGCTCTTCCATGATCATTCTAGATGTTTGAAGCTTGTGTCATTCATTTCCCTCCAATCACACTACCATAAGCATATTGGGACCATTTCCATATTGTTGCAATATGAGAGTTACCTCGAAGGCCTCTCCAAGAAGCTAAGCAATCGATCATCCATCTTAGCATCACCCAAGTTAGTCCCACTTGAGGGAAAGAGTTGTTCGATAATGTCATAGCAATCTCACAATGAAGTAATAAATGATCAACTGATTCCCCACTTTTTGCGCATACAACACCACTCCATAACAATGATTCGATGTTTCCTTAAGTTTTTGAGTATCTTCCTAACGAAGTTGTCCGTACAAAGAAGAGTGCTTCTAGTGGTGCCCTTTCTTTCGAATGCTCTTCATGGGAATGAGTTGGTTGTATGTGTGTGCATGGCTTAATAGAAAAGAGTGGACAATGATCTTTTGTAACGACCCGGCCAAATAATTCTAAGATCAGAATATTGATCATTTATATTGGACCTAACAACGCAGTCAAGGTGAATGTGCAAGTTATAGACTCACGTGTGGTTCACTATAGTATTTTATCAGATCAGATTAGGGGTTCCCCTTGTGGCCATTAGATGTGGGAGTTGTGCACAATCTTGAATCGGGGTTAAGCATGTTGGCCAGCTAGACAAGTCAGTTAAGTCAGATAATTCGAATTAGTCAATATACCAAAGTTATGAACAATTATTCCAAGCCATGCATGTCATCAACATAGTTATGAACAATTATGATTTTAATTCTCAGCATGAAATATCTTATGAAACTTTATGTTTTTTTTATAAGTAAACAATCGTATTAATAGAATAGGCAAAACTCAAGTACACAAGATGGTATATAAAAGACATGACCTATATAGGTTGAATGTGGTAAGTACAATACAAGAAAATCATAAAAAGAAAGACCATTGAAATCTATATCTATGGCCCATAATAATAAAGTACGGAAAAAAAAGAGATCGAAGCTCTTCCAGTGACCGCTTCTTATTTTCAAATGTTCAATCGTTTCATTCTCGCCAGAGGCATCACATAAGAGCATTCTCATTAGATTGTCTAAAACTATTATTCAAAAAGTATAAATTTACATATTTATCAAAAAATTTTGGTCATATTTGATCAAAAGTGAGGTTGTAAAAGTGGAAAAAGAGAATAAAAGTATTTTTTGTGAATAGTAAAGCTAAAACTTGTCCAACATTGGCCAAATTTGACAAAATTTTTAGTTTTACTATTCACTTTTGAAGAAAAAAAGTATTTTTATTCCATTTCTCCACAAACTTCTCAATTTTGATCAAATATGACTAATTATTTTTGATATGTGTGTAAAATTGTCCTTTTTAAAGTTTAATTTTGGACAATCCAATAAGAATGCTCTAATGCGGATATGGATCATCTTCCATAGATTTGATAGGTGATGCATCATCAAGAGATGTCCAGCTAGCCAATAACTCAAACAATGTGGCAGACATTGCCTAGTTCAATTCCACTCGACTGAGAACTTTGATTCACAGACTCCAGATTTCTTTCACATACAACACTAGTATGCGATAATAACCCAACGTTTCCTTAGATTATCAATTGTCAAAATCTTGCTCAAGGCAGTTGTCCAAGTGAAGAAAATAGCTTTTAAAGAAGCCTTATTCCTCCAAATTTTCCTCAAAAGAAAGTGAGTACTTAGTACAAATGTAAAGGATTTATAGAACGATCGAACTGAGAAAACACCCTTACTTGTAGGCGTCCACCAAAGCTTTTCGGCTCGCATTCCATTCAGTTTCACGTAATAAACGAGACTAAAAAAAGTCTCAAATGAGGCTATGGGATGAGATCTTTTGAACGGTTGATATTGCTTGGGTCATGCTGGCGATGGTGGTGGATTTGTTGGGTTGTTGAAGGAGGATGCAAGGTTGTCCTCAAGTGGCGGCGGCATGGAAGATGATCCCGTTGTACATTATGTGGTGTATTTGGTCGGAAAGGAATTGACGTTGCTTTGAAGATGAGGAGCGTGCAATGGAGTTGTAGAATCTTTTTCTTCTCACACTACTGTTGTGGTTGTCAACTATTGTATAAAATGAGAACACTGTTAACGATTTTTTGTCTTTAATTTCCATATCCTAGAATGTACTTAGGAGCTCTTTAGTATACTTCCTATGTACAAGGGTTAGACCTATTTCATTCATACTAATAAAATTATCTTTTACTTATAAAACAAAAAAAAGCCTCAAATTATCAACTTCCTAATCTTGAGCCGTTCTACTAAAGTTGTCATTCCATTGGACTTGGTCACCCGATTGAATCATGAGATCCACCATAGAAGCTTCTTGATCACATGCCAGTCGGAATACAGCCGAGAATGAGTCCTTTAGGGCTACCTCCCCACATCATATCTCTCCAAAATTTTATCCTTGTACCCTCACCACCACAAGTTTGGTTTGTTGAGGGAAAACCCCTCAATTTTGTCTAATGTGTTTCCATATCTCCACTCCGTACGCTTCGTTCACTTGATCTTCAGTACACCATCACCCCCCCTTCCCCCTCAAAAAAAAAAAAAAAAAAAATCCCTCCGTACTTCCAATCTACCACCAATTTTCATAGAGCATCTGGTACCTTATTATACCTCCATAACCATTTTTCAAGTAGGGTCTAGTTGAAGAGTCTTATATTTTTTATATACCCATACCACCTGAAGACAATGACTTGCACACCTTATCCCACTTGATTAAGTGGAACTTGAATTCCTCCCCTATCCTGCTTCCTAAGAAATTGCAATAAAGTTTTTCAATTCTTTTCGCCACGCATGTTGGAATGGGGAAAAGAGACAGAAAGTAAGTTGGTTTATTGGAAAGAATACTATTGATCAGAGTCACCCGACCTCCTTTCGATAAGTGTAATCTTTTCCATCCTGCCAGTCTTCGTTCTATCTTCTCAATCACCCTATCACAAATTTGTAATGCTCATGAAGCTGCTTCCAAAGGTAAGTCCAAGTATTTCATAGGAAGAGAAGCATCCTTACACCCAAGAATGGAGGCCAAATGCTGAGGATTGTTGACATTCTTGACAGCACTAGCTCAAATTTATCGAAGTTGACTCTCAAACCTGGAGCTGCCTTGAAGCACAATAAGAGAGCTTTTAGTACCCCGAGTTGGTTTTGATCTGTCTCACAAAAAATTAGTGTCATCTGCAAATAATAAATGAGATATATAAATAGAGTCCTTATTGGGGTTGCCTAAAAGAAAATCCCGCCATAAAGCCTTTTTGGACCACAACCAACATTCTACTTAAAGCCTCCATAATTACATCAAAGAGGAGTGGAGATAGAGGACCTCCTTCCCTCAAACCATGAGAACTATTGAAAAAATCAGAAGAGCTACCATTAATTATAACTGAGAATTTTGATAATGAGATGCACCATCTAATCCACCTGCACCATTTCACTCCAAATTCACATCTCTCCAGCAAATAAATAACAAAATTCCAGTTTACATGGTCGTATGCCTTTTTCATGTCTAGCTTGCAAATGATCCCTGCAACCCTCGCCTTTAATCTACTATCCAGGTAACCATTGGATATAAAGACCGAATCCACAATTTGGCGACCTTTTAAAAATGCATTTTTCGGCTTTGTGATGATTTTACCTAAGGTCTCCACTAGCCGGTTTGCAAGCACTTGAGAAATAATTTTGTATACCCCATTTATAGGGCTAATGGACCTGAAATCTTGCACCTCAGATGTATTACTCTTCTTAGGAATCAAAGCAATGAAAGTAGTGTTAAGACTTTTCTCGAACTTTTCTGCCAAAAACAGTTTGTGGAACACGTTCATTATGTCCTCTTTCGCTATCTCCCAACAAATTTGGAATAAACCCATCAAGAAACCATTTGGACCTGATGCTTTATCTCTCGCCATTTTTCTTACAACGTCATACACCTCTACCTCTTCAAACGGTCTTTCTAACCAAGACACAGCCTGTGAATCGAGAGAGTCAAAAGCAAGACAATCAGGTTTTGGCCTCCACCCCTCTCGTTCAGTAAACAACTGTTCGAAAAAGTCCACCACATGAAATCTTATGTTAAGTTATTTACGTTATGATGAGTTTCTTAATGAGTTGATTAATAATTAAATGACTCATTTTAGTTTGTTTTTATGCTTTTAAATCACTCCAAGTCAGAATGTTTATAAAAGTAGAGCTGTAGGACAAAACTTAGTCTATGGAGGCGTGCTAGTGGCCTAGATCATGTACAAAGATTTTAAGTTATGTATTTTATGGCATAGACTTTGAGAAGTTTTAAAATGCTTCCACGCACTCCTCCTTATGATCCCAATATTTTTTATAAAGAATGATTTTTTAGAATCTTTGTATTTGGCTCAATTCTAAAAATATTTTAGAGTTAAGTTTAGTAATAGCACAACGATTCCCCAAAATTTTTTAAAACTAACTTTATTCGTAATCATGGGTAGTGGGGTTTTACAACTTCCCTTTCTTGGAGTGACGCTAGAAAATCTTGTCATCAACTTCTCTCCTTATGCAAGCAGAATATATGAGATGATGAAACTCCAATATTGTGTCAACTTCCCAATCATATGCATTTCTAAGAAAGGGACATTCCATTGAGGAGCACAATTTGATCTAACCAACAGGTCCACAATCAAGGCTCCTTTCATTCTGGTTATGCCATAGGTTTCTGGATAAGCTTCTTTGAGTGGCTTGTCACTACACCCTATGTCATGCGAAAATTTAATTTTGAGTCCATCACCCTCCTCAATTTGGGTGTTTCTAAAGTAGGCACTCCATCCTCTTCTTATGTGCTTCTAAGGCCCCATGCATATGGTCTGCTTACCTCATTTGATCACCGACCTCCCCGTACTTCACTAGACTTTGAGTCTATGATGTTTTTCCACAAGGTCCCCCATTCTTGATGGTATCTTCACAACAATTTGCTCAACAAAACCTTGGGTTTAGGGGTATGCTCCCCCTAGGTCTAATGTTCAAATTTTCTTGGGTGTAAATAATCTCTAGGGGCCATCGGATTGAGGGATTTTATCTTGAATTAACCGATGTGCACTTGCGGGAAACTCCTTGCCTAGGGCATGTGCACCCTTGGGATTGGCTAGGACACTGTTGTGGAGACCCAATGCCAATAAAAAAAACCTTGAACTTGATCATATTTGGTCCCACAAGATATTAGTGTCATTGGCAAATAATAGGTGAGATATACTTGTCTCCTCTGCTGAAAATTCACTGAAGAAACGGCATCTCTTCTATTTTACCATGCATCTTTCTGTTGCATCTTCTGTTGAATCCAATGAAAATCCACTGAGGAAACCACTGAGAGCCTGCCCTTCTTTTTTACCATGAATCTTTCTGTTTCATTGATTCTTATGCTGGTGTTAATAAAATATTTCTAAATGCATAATGCTATCAGAAGGAACCCGAGCTGTTGTCTGGGAATGATGTTTTGTGGACATTTGTAAATTTCGCTGGAGAAGATCACACAAATTTTCAAACTCTGGTTGCTTTCTTGAATATGCTGAGCACTTTGGTATGTGAACATGTTTTTGTATTGTGCACATTTTATACATGAACGATTCTTTAACTCAATTATGCTATACTTACTCACTTTGATGTTTTATGTTACTTTAGGCTTGTAGTCAAGAAGGAGCTTCAAAGGTTTTTGAGTTACTTCAGGGGAAGGCATTCCGCTCGGTTGGGTGGAGCACATTGTTTGATTGCTTATCAATCTATGATGAGAAATTTAAACAGTCTGTTCAAACTGCTGGTGCCATGCTTCCAGAGTTTTTGGAGGGAGATGCAAAAGCACTAGTTGCATACTTGAATGTTCTCCAAAAGGTTCATTTCTGTTCCATTTTACAATTTTATCTGTGCTTCTAGTTTTTTCATTTATTTGGATGTTTTCTTTTGGCAATATGGTTTTATGGTGCTGGATTGCTTGGTTATCTGCTTTCGTTTGTATTATCTATCATGTGTCTAGGTTGTTTTGTTCTTATTTTTTTTTCTTTTCAATGCTTGTTCTTACTCTGGCCTACATGAATAAATTATGTTGTCTTCTCCATTTCTGAGCTTTTCTGGGATTATTTTTCTGCCCACCCCATTCACGTTGTTGCCTCCTAATCACAAACATGTACTCTTTTCTTTCAATAGTACTCAAATGTTGCCTGTTGATTCAGTGATACATTTCTCTCTTTCAACGTAAAGGAGTAACAGGCTTTTCATGTGATACAGGTTGTGGAGAATGGGAACCCTGTTGAAAGGAAGAACTGGTTTCCTGATATTGAACCATTATTCAAGCTGCTTAGTTATGAAAATGTGCCTCCATATCTGAAGGTTGACATCTGTGATTTTATGCTGCTTTGCCTAAAAGTTTCCTAGTATGACATTTGCAGTTTCTGTCTGTTGGAGGTTACAAGCCGCAGGTGAGATTTTCTGTGCTGCATTTGACCCGGTATATGAATACTATTGCAGGGAGCTTTGCGGAATGCAATTACTACTTTTGTTCGTGTCTCTCCAGTTCTGAAAGATACAATTTGGAGCTATCTAGAGCAGTACGATCTACCAGTAGTTATTGGGAATAGTGCACAGCCAATGTCAACACAGGTAGGTTTGGATGGGGTCATTTTTAATTTTTTTTTTTTGTATGCTTGATATCGTAGACCAAGCATGAATAAAACCAGATAGCAGCATATGGATTGAAAAACCGAGTGATTATATTTGAAGGACAATTTTGCTTTGATGACAAATATCTTTTTCCTGTTACATCATAATCTTATATAGGTGACTAATGCTTTCACTGGTGTTCGCATTATTTAAGATATATGTTCAATGTATATTGATGCCTGAAACTTTATGATCATGCTACCTATTCACGGAAGGCCCTGTAAAATTAATTTTTATAGAAGGGGTTTTAACATCTTATTTCTATTGTGCTTTAGCAAGTTATCAGCAGACGTTAACTATTTTACAAGGAAAAATGTAGTTTTTTCTGTTTATATGATCTTGTAACATTATTATTACAGGTTTATGATATGCAATTTGAGTTGAACGAAATAGAAGCAAGGAGAGAACAATATCCTTCGACAATATCTTTTCTCAACCTGTTAAATACTCTCATTGCTGAAGAAAGAGATTTAAGTGATAGAGGGCGTAGGTACTGATAATTGACTATGTTTTATTCTTTTTCTATATTCTAACATCTTTGTCCTGCATATTGACTCTAAGATGTGCGGGCTCTTCTCTTTCTGGCAGATTCATTGGCATCTTTAGGTTCATATATGATCATGTTTTTGGGCCGTTTCCTCAAAGAGCCTATGCAGATCCTTGTGAGAAATGGGAATTAGTAATTGCTTGTCTTCGGCATTTTCATATGTGGGTTTGTCTTACTCCTACAATTTCAATTTGTATTGTTGGATGCGATTTTGGCTTCTAGGTATCTTATGCATTATCACTCTTTCAAATTTTCTTTCTTGAGATTTGTGTTAGTTCTCAATCCCAGTTTTTGTTTTTGATTGATGCAGTGTTGGTGGAAGTGCTAGGCACACTTAAGCACAAATACTTTCTAGAGCCTAGGCACAAATTGCAATTATGCTTAATTGAAGTAAAGCGAACATTTTTCAAAATGATGTATGACAAGAAGAAAAATATATAAAATACAATAAGAAATGTTTTAAAAGCAAGATGGTAATTCACTTAGCCTATTAACTCAAATTTATTAAAGTATTATTCCACATGGTATCAACTAATTTCATAAAATTAAATATTTCTAAGTCTCTTCTGCCTTACTAAATATAACATCTGTCATACTTGATAGCCACAATCAAATTAAATTCATGGTTTAAAATATACACAGAAGTCGTGACCAAAATGCTGAAGAATTGTAGGTATTGACTTCTATCCTAACATAAGCAATCAAATATCAATCCATATAAAAAGCCAAGCCGGATTATATTGGGTTAAAATCATATAATATTACCTAAGACAACATGTGGTGCCTTGGTACTTAAATGATATGTAATATGAACTAAATTCCTAAGATTATTTGTTTACCTCATTTTCTGGGTCTTATACTAATATTTTTAATATATTGTTTTTCAAAAAATTATGAAAGTATGCTTTTCTGCGCTTTAAGCTCACACAAAAAGTGTCAAGCGTTTTTGTAAACGCGCTTTGCTTTTGGTCAGTGAAACACTTCGTCTTGGTGCTATGTGCTTAAGCTTGCTTTTAACTAGACTAGATTGACAATTTAATTTGTATCTAAAAGGCTTGTCTTGATGTTCAATGTGGAGCCTCATTTTGATTGATCGTCTCTGTTCAATTTCTGAACTTCATTGTGTATGAACTTTGGGTTTGACTAGAAGTTGGATATATTTGAATATCAACCCAACTTACCATGCAGGATGCTGAGCATGTACGATGTCAAAGATGATGATGTTGACACTGTTGCTGATCTATCACAGTTTTCAACACCGACACTACAATCTCCCCTTCAGATGCAACTTCCTATTTTGGAGCTGCTAAAAGTATGTTATTGTGATTGTTGTCTGTTCGTTTGTTGCCACGATAGGTTGAATTTCAAAGCAGGCCTTGAAGAAAAAATAATCTGTTTTTGTGAATTTCTTATAAACTTTTGTTGTGTGTTGGCATGTAAAGGTCAAAACTTGGTCCTACTTAATTGAACTTTCTCTTTGCCTTAAACTTAATTTTCCTATCTTTACTTGTTTAGCTTTGATAAGATATGGGCTTTTGAAAAGAACGATTTTGAAAGTAGGTTATTAGAATTGGCTTTATACTTAATATGTTTTTCTGTCGTTTGCTTGTCCAAAAAATATAATATGTTTGTCTGTCATAAAATTCATGTCCACTATCTAAAAGTTGAAATTCTCACAGCTTCCATATCATGTATTAAGATTACTATTTTCTAAACAGGAGATCAAGAAAATTCATTCTATTGGTAATATAACGTAATGGCATTTTAGGAGGATAAATATATTTTTTAACCTTATATTTAACAGTCATGCTACTCCAAATCAGAAAAAAATGGGGACGAGAGATTAACAATGCAGATTTACTTTGAATCATGATGGCTTTGTATGCCAGGGCTCATTCTTTATACTTTATCCCATACCTAATTTGTAGATTTACTTTTAGTTACTTGTATGAACCTGTTTGTATGTTAAAACTGTTCTCTGCACACTCTTCGTGTAGGACTTCATGAGTGGGAAAACTGTTTTTCGGAACATCATGGGCATTCTTCTGCCAGGAGTGAATTCCATCATCAATGAACGAACTAGTCAAGTATATGGGAAACTTGTAGAGAAAGCTGTGCAACTTTCTTTGGAAATTATAATTCTTGTCATGGAGAAGGATCTATTTCTTTCTGATTTCTGGCGCCCTCTATACCAGGTAAGATTTTCAAGTTGCTGATTAGCTTGCTTAGTGGCTAGGATTCATTGTGCTTGGACTTCCCGAATGCCAAGCTTGCCAAACTGTATATTCTCTTGTTTGTGTCACTCATCACCTGCAATGCTGAAAGGTTTTTTTCTTAGGTTAATAGTTGAGTTTGCATGATGGCCTTTGGTGTAGAAGTATTAACGCTTAATCCTCTTGTTTAAACATGAATGCATTCATAAAAACATTGCATCTTCATTAAGTTGCAGGTTCTCAAATAAGGATCTAAGTTGTTAATATTGATTGATTATTATGGAGTCACTTTCTAATGGGAGGTCTGCCACATGTACAATTGTATACATTAAACTAATCAAATGCTTTCACGTGTCTGGAAAAGAAAAATGAGAAATGAAATAAAAACAGGAAAACATGAATGGTGGAATTGAGGGTTGGGAGGAAGGGGGGGTTTTCTGAACCATTAACATTATTTGAAAATATTATAGGAGATAAGGGGTGAGTTATCAACAATTCAGTAAGTATAGGACATTTGTGTAAATATGAGAATTTACAAATTTAGAATGTAGAAAAAAAATATTTACTTGCAGAATCAGAATATTTGCTTTCAAAATGCAAAATCAAAACATGTTACTAAAAATTATCAGAGTGAAACTTTTAGAAAACATTTGTATTTAAAAATCCTTTGGCATATCAAAATCTGAAACCTTATCATTATATAAGAGAATCGCATCGAGACAGATATCATATTTAACCCCTATGGTAGGGTTACAATTATAACCCGTGAAAGGCCCGTATGCTACTATTATCATTCGTGATTGAGTTGTATATCAAGTTTAACTCCTATAGTATGGCTATAAACCATAATTATAACTTGTGGAAGGGCCGTTTTGTCAATTTTGGTCTGAATGCCTTTTCCTTGTATTTCCTTTGAATTATATAGAAAATTTATACATTCCATTAGTCAAATATTTCTAGCTCCTTAAATCATATTTTCGGTGCCTTAATTGCATCCTTATAGGTTCTGCAATTGTCTACTTAGTTTAGTCAACTATTTACACCTAATTTGTATCTATCCTTTAATCATCTGAGTAACATCCCCCCTCAAATTGATGCTGGTGGATCAAGAAGCATCAATTTGTCAACCAAGAACTGATGCCGATGTCGAAAAAGCGCTTTAGTGAATATGTCTCCAGTTTGATATTCGGTGGAAATGTGAGGAAGAATAATGATATGTTTGTCAAAGGCTTATCGTATAGAATGACAGTCGACTTCAATATGTTTCGTTCGCTCATGAAAGACAGGATTAGCAGTGATCTGAATAGCACTGGTACTGTCCGCATGAAGAGGAGTGGAATGAAGTTGAGAAAAACTAAGCTTGCCCAATAACCCACGAAGTCACGTGATCTCTGAACGAGCGGAAGACAGTACGATATTTAAACTCAGTGGAAGATTTGGAAACTCTGTCTTGTTTCTTACTCTTCTAAGAAATGAGTGTATTTCTTAAGAACATTCACCAACCAGTAATAGAACGACGTGTATTTGCACAACCTGCCCAATTAGCATTATTATATCCCACCAACTGGAAGGAAGCTTCCAACTACTTGTTGATATAAGGATGGATCTGAAAGAAGCTCGCATTCCTCCTGACGAAACTTGAAATTTACTTCCAAAGGAGTAAGAACAGAGTTATCCGATTAGAGATCAGCCAATGAGATCACTTCCTGTGTGTATTTGTGCTGATGTAACAACATACCATACGGAGTAATTTGGACCTCAAAATCATGAAAGTACTGCAAGGGACCAAGATCTTTCATATGTAAAGATGCCTTGAGATGCAGTTGTA
This sequence comes from Platycarya strobilacea, assembly GCA_036898215.1. Lineage (NCBI taxonomy): Eukaryota > Viridiplantae > Streptophyta > Magnoliopsida > Fagales > Juglandaceae > Platycarya > Platycarya strobilacea. The sequence continues at coordinate 51,863,852 of CM072546.1, forward strand.
ATTGCTAAATTAATTCAATATCAGAGCCAGTAATCACAATATCATTAACATATACTAAAAGCAACAGAATTTTTGTAGAAGTCTTGCGAAGGAAAAGAGAGGAATCGAACTGACTCTGAGTAAATTGAAAGGTAAGTAAAGTAGAGCGAAATTTATCAAATCATGCACGTGGAGCCTGTTTTAATCCGTACAAGGATCGGCGTAGCTGATAAACCTCTGAGGAAGGTGTAGTAAACATGCTGGGAGCTAGAGACATATAGATTTCTTCCTTGAGGTCTCCATGTAGAAAAGCATTTTTTACATCCATCTGCTTGAGAGATCACTCTTGGGAGACAGCAAGTGCCAAGATAGCCCGAACAGTAGTCATCTTGGCAACAGGGACAAATATTTCTTCATAATTGATTCCATACTTTTGGCGATTCCCAAGAGCCACAAGTTGAGCCTTATATTTATCGAGTGAGCCATCATATCGAAACTTAACTGAGTATACCCATTTACAACCAATTAGTTTTATATCAGATGGACAAGTCACAATATTCGAAGTGTGATTGTCTTGAAGAGTCTGAATCTATTCTTTCATGGCTTGCTGCCAACATGCTTGAGAAGCTGCCTGAGCATAAGAGTGAGGAATAGAAACAGTATCGAGAATTACAGTAAATGAGGTATGAGAAAAACTATACCTATCAGGTATATGTCTATCCCGGATGGAGCGCCGAGGTATAGGAATCATAGAATTAAGTGGCGGATCAATGTCTGGAAGGAGCGTTGGAGGATGACTTCGATGATGCACCAGTCTTGGTTTAAACCGCTCAATAGAAGAAGACACAGCTTCAAAAGCTAGAAGAGGAGCAATTGGAGGTTCAGAAATAACTTGAGACTGAAAGAAATATTGATTTAAAAAAAAAATCACATTTCGAGAGATCCGGATTTTGTTTGCACGAATATCATAACAAACAAATTCTTTCTGAGTAGGACTATAGCCCATAAATGCACATGTAACAGACTGGGTGACAAGCTTGTGACGATCAATGAAAGGGAGATGAACAAAACAAACACATCCATAAGTATGAAGAGAGTGATATTCAGGAAGTATGCCAAATAATCGAAAATAAGGAGAATTATAATTTAGAGTAACAGTAGGCAAAAGATTGATAAAATATACAGAAGTAGATACAACTTCCACCCAAAAAGGAGAAGGCACAGAGGAACCAATTAAAAGAGTACGAGCAACATCTAAGAGATGACAATTTTTACGCTTAGAGACTCCATTTTGTTGAGGGGTATACGGGCAAGAACGCTGGGAAATAATTCCCTTTTGTTGGAGATAAAGTTGAAAGGATTGAGACATGTACTCCCCCCTTGAGTCGGAGTGTAAGATTCTGATACAAGTACTGAATTGTGTCTCAACAAGTGTAACAAATTTTTGAAAGATAGAAAACACATCAGCTTTAGAGCGAAGAAAATATATCCAGGTAAATCGACTATAATCATCGATAAATGTTATGAAATAACGATGTTGACTATGAGAAATAACAGGATTCACATCCCAAACATCAGTATGTATAAGCTCAAATCAGGTAGTTGCACAACTACCATGTGTAGGGAAAGGTAAAATTTTATTTTTACGGAGACGACAAGTAGCACTATCAAAAGAGATATTGGAAGAGAAAAACAAATCTTTATTACCCAACAAACTATTTTTTAAAAGATGAGTTAAGACAATATTATCAGGATAGCCTAATTTCTTATGCCATATTAACTATTATTAGCTGTAGCTATACAAGTAAGGGAAATAACATTAGGAAAGGAAAACTGTAAAAACAGATGTCTCACTTTAGGCCCCTTCGCAATCACCGTCCCTGACACCAGATTTTGCACAAGACAACCACCACGAGAAAAGTGAACATCACAGTTATTATCAGCCAATTTTCCAATAGAAATCAAATTAGTAGATAATTCAGGAGAGATAGGCATTGTGAAAAGGGACCCAAATTACCGATAACAGTGATGGGAAGAGTACTACCATCGGCAATTTAAATATTTTGCGTGCCCTCATACTTACGAACATCATGAAGACTTTAATCAACAATCCAAGAGAAAATTGAGGTATTACCTGTACCTTGTAGACCTAAAGCAGTAAAAACAGACACAATCATTTGTTGAACCATTGCTGGTGTGAGAACAGTGGAATCAAAATTCACAGTGGGAGGTGCAGAAGATGATTGAATAGTCAAGTTACCTTGATTGAAATTACTGATTTCCAACTCCAATTGAAACTTCCGAGTGTTGTTATCTTGATGATGAATACGGTGCAAGTAATCCCACATAGTTTGAGCCGCAGTAAAGCAGCAAAAATTTGTGACAAGATGTGGTTCAAGTGTCCTCAACAACCAAGAAACCACCTTAGCATCGTTGACTTCCCATTGGGCAAGTTCATTTTTAATAGTGGGAATTTATTAGAACTATCAATATGATCTGCGAATTCTTTTTCTTTTAAGAACATTTTAAATTGAAATTCCCATGTAGGAAAATTCTTTTCATTAAATCGAATAATGGATTTTTCAATAGACATGACTAAACCTACTAATTTTTTTTTTAAAATGTGCCGGCAGCCCAAAAAAAAAATAAACGGGATCAAAAAATAATTCCTGATGATCCAGATATCAGGAAGTTAACACCACTGACAAATAGCACAAAATAATTCCACCCAAATAATGGTAATTGACTACTAACCTTTTCGAGTATGGGTTTCGAGTCTCTTGGAATCAACAAACACCAGTTGTGGTTTCTAACACAAAATCCACCAACAGCAAAATACCAATATAGAAGCCACCAGAAATTTCTAACACAAAATACATGTCGAAAGTTGCATGGAGGCCACCGACTAACCCAAATAGCTGAGCACCACCACAGAAAGCTCTGATGATCACAAACGAGAGCTCTGACAACCACAGGCAAGAGAGCTCTGACAACCCGAAACTCACCTAAACAGAGATTCACATCGGATTCATCGCAGAAACAGTCGAACACCTCCACAGATGGATCACCGCCGAATCAACGGATACACTAGGTGCAAGATGGAACTTGCCGAAACAGAGAAGAAAAAGAAATTTCTCTCGTCGCACACACGAAGGATTAAGACCACTGAGAAATATCAGAGTAAGGGCTGTGATACCATGTCAATTTTGGTCTGAATGCCTTTTTCTTGTATTTTGTTTCAATTATATAGAAAATCTATACATCCTATTAGTCAAATATTTCTAGCTCCTTAAATCATGTTTTCGGTGCCTTAATTGCATCCCTATAGGTGCCTCAATTGTCTACTTAGTTTAATAAACTATTTACACCTAATTTACAGCTATCATTTTATTATTTGAGTAACATGTTTGACATTATTATCACTTGTGGTTGGGCTATATGCCACTATTGTCACTCGTGATTAGGCCGTAGGCCACTATTATTATCCAAGTCTAGGGTTTATGCCACTATTATCACTCGTGACTGGGCCTTATGTCATTATTATCACCTTTGACAAGGTCATATGTCATTATTATCACCCTTGATTGAGTTGTATGTTACTATTGTCACTCGTGACTGGTCCATATGTCACTATTATCACTCGTGACCAAGCCATATCAGAACAGAATAGAACCATAAGAATCAGACTTTAATTAGAATACAGGATCCAAAAATCATGCCAATGGTTTCTCAGACGCCACATCATACCAAAACAAAGTATGGAACCAAATTCAGATCATTTCTCATTTCCCAAAACCGATTTAGAATCTTTTGACATCACATGCAAAAATTATCAATTTTCATATTTGCTTTCTTAGTTCAAAAAATAGAATGCAAAGAATTAGCATATGTCTACACCAGTCATAACAGAAAATATTTTATTTTCTTGGATAAGTTAATATCAGAGGTTGTTTTCAAATTTCTTTTTAAATAAACATGCATATCTTCAAAATTAACATTGTTTCATTTCTTTTATGCAAAGTTAGTATAGGAATCTCATTTACTAGACTTCATATCTTTTCAGAAATTTACCTCAATAATGTCGAACAAAAATTACTCGTCACCTATAAAAATAATCACATAATTTTTGTAAATTTTCAATCGAACATGTATTTTGATATTCAAAACCTGAAATGCCAAAATAACTTATTTTAATTCCTCAAAACCTTAAATTTTCATAAACCTAAAATACCATCACTTCTCCAATTTTTCAATATTCACTTAATTTATCCGACTATGACATTAATTTCTAGATTATATAATACTGAAATCTGACAATAAATATAAAACTAGATAGTTAATTATATACAAAATCTATTAAAAATAAACAATGAACTTTTTATTTAAAGGGGTTAAAAAATAATATTTTGCCCTTACTATTCACTTCCAAAATTCATACTTCCAAAAAAATATGTATTATTACAAATAATATAATTCAAATATTTATTTATTTTCTTTATAAGTTTTAAATTTTAAAAAATTAAAATAAAACCATCACAAAACCTAACTGGACTTAGTATAAAATCCACCATAAGGAGAGGGTATTTTAGGAAATGGATAGAAAATTCAAGGGATTTTTTGGGGAGTTGGACTTCTAAAATTAGCGAAACCATCCCAGACTTCCTAGTGCAACTGAGACGAAGCGCATCATGAGGGAACGTTGCAGCAAAGACTAGGCGGAGCTGAGTGGCTATGGATTTGTGGTGGAAACCCCGACGATCTGGGCAGTTGGAGCACTGAGAGAGAGAGTGATGATAGCGATGATCTGGTCGGTGCAGCTGTCTGCGCAGGTGGCGATGCCAGGATGGTGGCTGCGACGTGGTTCAAGTTGAGGGAAAAAAAGAAACTCTGTTTTTGGTGTGTAAAAATAGGGGTGTTTAGGTGGTTCTTTTCTCGGTCTATGTAGTGGTTGTGTAGGGAGGTTTTTGGTGGTGGTTCAAGGCACACAAGTATATACGAGTGGTGCAATGGCAATGCTATGGAGGAAAGAAGAGTGAAGTTTGGAGTGTTAGCAGGGTGAGTGGATTTAGGGCTGTTTCTATCGTGAAAATAAGAGTGAAGTACAAGAGATAGGCCATCAGCTTGCTGGGGAAAGGAACATGTAGATGGCTACCCCAGGTGAGCTCTTGGCAAAGTTTTATTAACTTCTAGTGGATGCGTGCGTCGTTATCTTCTCAAGCTGCATGTTGCCGAGGTATACTTCATATTCTCATTACCTGGGCCTTATGGAGAGCACGTTGCAATGCGAGAATGGATGTAAAAGTTGCAGATTGGCGAGGTATTGTTTGGCGGGTTAAGGTGGCATTGATCGATTGTTTCTCTCAGGATCGGAAGTTCACAAAAATTCACTCTAAAGATCTGATTACTCTTCAGGAGTTGAACTGTGCCCTTGCTCCGATAGTAAATAAAAATTCGAAAGGTAGTGGCTTGGTTAAAAACAAGGGGTAGGATGTTTTAAACCAATGTTGATGGTAGTGCATGGTAATCTTGGTGTTGCAGGTGAAGGAGGCATTATTCGGGATGCATATGGCCGCCCTCTAGTTAGATTTGCGAAACATTACGCGGTGGCTTCAAATACTGTTGCGGAAGGAAGAGCTTTACATGATGGCTTAAGGCTGGCTTAACAATTGGGATTCAGAGACATTATGGTTGAATCAAATTCTATTGTTATGGTGGGATCGGAACAAGTGTTTGTAAATTCTGGTACTTGCAGGATTTTTGGGAAGAAATTGAAGACTTGTTATGCTCCATGAATTATAGCGTTCGTCATATCTATAGAGAAGCAAATATGGTAGTGGACTTTCTTGCCAAGGAAGGTGTAAAGAACAGCAACTGGGAATTTTATGGACCAGATATTGGAACCGGGACGTTTCGAGGACTTGTACGCACTGATTGCTGGGAATTACCTTATTTACGCATGTAATTCTTTGTTTATTATATTGGATGTAAATGGTAATTCCTTTGCTTAGTGACGGTTTTACACTTCTGGGTTTGGAATTATGGCTTATTTGTAAACCCCAAAAGTTGGATTGTAACCACGGTTTTCCTCCGACATACACTACAAGAAATATGACTTTTCTTAGCGAAATTTTTCGCCGCTAAAAGTAAAAAAAAAAAATGCTGGTAAAATATTTTCCTGGTGAGAAGTAACTCGCTGCAAAATCATTGCTAATAATCCTGCACTTCTGATCTCACTCAGTGGAAACCAAAAGTCGCTGCGATAGGGAAATCTTTCCCGGTGTTTTTTTCGGTTGCTATTGTGCCAACAGATGTCGCAAAAAGGCTTCACCATTTCAGTTAAGAATTGTTGCCAAAATCTATTTTCGGTGCCCAAAAAGACTATTAGTGGCGGTACTGTTATGCCGCTAATAGTGTTTTGCAGTGACTAGGGGCACTGCCGCCATTTTATTTTGGGTTACCAAAACTCAATTGCAACGGGACTTATGTCGCCGGAAATAGTTTTAACCAGCTTAAATGGACAGTGCCGCGATATATTCAGGGAGAGGTCATTCTTGGACACGTGATTTCAACTCTTTGGATAAAAAAGGCACTAGAAAAAATATGAAGATTACTTGAACTTGTGCATGAAGATGTATATATATATATATATAGGTAAAGGGAAACCCTAAAAAAATAAACACTAATGGCATAACTAGAATATGTATATGCTATATGAACTCATGTCGTGAGATTAAGAATGTGCATGATGTGGAGAAGTGGATGGGAGACGTGCATAGCGTGGGGTTGAAATGGTTTCTCATGAGCTTGGGCTTTTAGGCCCATTCCAAGATATTGGATCTACTCTTGGATAATTAATAAATGGGCTTTGACATTCTAAACTGGCCTAACTCATTCAATAACTTTGTTGGGCTAAAAACTAAGTAAGTTAAAATCCACTTGGAATTAAACCTAAATATCAAACGCGATAAAAGTCCATATTCCATCATAATAAACTCCAAGTGGGCTTTTCATCCATAAATTAAAAAAAAAAAAAATCGAACGTAAGTTTCATACTAGGCTGGGTGTTACAACGGATCCCATCTAGCTGGCCTTGCTAGGTGGGGATGGGTTGACCATAAAGGGAGAACCACTCCCCTCCACCTTATCTAGTCTGATGCTGCTGCCATTCCATTTTCACCACATGGTGAGAGCATAGAAGAGAGTCATATCTATATATATGTGTGTGTGTGTGTGTGTGTGTGTGTGTGTGAAAAATGATGTTTGCACTAATGGAGTGTGCAAGGCTGCACACCTAATAAAAGCGAATAAGTATGTGATCTACATGAAAAATTAATTTTTTATTGTGGACCCTACTCTTTTTTCGAATGAGCGTGTGGCGCTTGCACAACTCATAATTGAATCTATCGTTACTCTTTTTTTTTGGTTTGTCGGTGAAGTCAAGAAAAAGAATATCAAAACAAATTCAGAAAGGTTGTCTATGATATTTGAATATTTTTTTTTTTCAAATAGGTGTGCAACGCTTGCACTGTATCTATCATTACTCTCTCTCTATATATTTTGTACTAAAGGGTGAGAATGTTTATGAGTTTTTGTCTTATACTTTCTGTGTACATGGGCACTGCCTAATTCATTCAATTCAATAAAGTTTCTTGCTTATCAAAAAATATAATATATATATTTTTTTGGTGGGTGGGGGGTGGGGGGGAGGGGGGAGTTTCTTGTTTCTTTTTCCTGATTTTCTTATGGGCAAAATGGGGGACGTGGAATATCTCTGATAAAAAAATTGGACGGAAGGATCTATTTTGTAATCATCTGAAACCTCTGTGCTTAGTTACTCAAATTAGAAAATCAGATACTGATTTGGCCAATGGTGAAAACATGAAAAGCCTTTGGTCAATTTAAAATATTTGAAATTGACAAAATTGTTTGTTGCAGTATAAAAATGTGTGATCCATTCCAAGTTCTTTTGTGTCCCGGCCTACGCCTTCTCTCTTTTATTAATAAAATCTTATTTTACATCTCAAACAATGGTGTGCAGTGAATGGTGGTATGAATTAGTACACTTACGTATTCTCATGCGGTATGAATGGTGAGTATGAATTAGTATACTTACGTATACTCATGCAGTTTTTGTTCTGATTAATGGTTCACCTCATGACTTTTTGTATGGGGCAGAGGTTAGGTAAATTTCACAAGGTAAATTTGAAAAAGATGTGCGCTCTAATTTTAGAGGGAGGCATGGACTGTGAACATGCTTTTTTTCAGTTGTACCCTTCTAGGGATTTGGCTTTGACATTACCAACGTGAGAGAGACCTTGTAGAAAGTCATAGTAGATCCAAAATTGGTTGTGCTTGGGTAGGGTGGTATCGTGACAAGGTACATGGTTCGCATCGGTTGAGGTTGTGGAAGATATTAGTTCTGTGCTCACTGGATGTTTAAATTATTTATCTATTGGAGTTCACCAGTGACATCCTTTCCAATCTCTATTAATGTTCTAGATATGTTGTCTAGGTGCTATAAGACTCTTTGGGCCCTTTTTAAGAAATGGAAGTTCGCTGTTCGATCTTTCTGTAAGGTGCTTAGTTCTTAGGATTGTGACTCCTTCCCTTGGAAGAGTTTTTGGTGGACTAAAGCACATCTGAGAGCAGATGATAAGGTTTTTCTTTTCTTTTTTTCCCCCAGACAGCCTTCTCAGGGAAGATCCTCACTATGGATGACCTAAGGAATGAAATAGGCGATGTCCATGTACACATGGAATATACAAAAGAAAATACCTAAATACATTTTAGGAACTTGAAAAAGAAACAAGAAAATCATGAACTCTAGTTCCATTGAGTTCAATGGTAAAAAACCAAAGCAATAAGGTGTGCACAAAAAGATTTCAAAGTTCATCCAATGTGGCTCCCTATCATCAAAGAAAGGGATGTGAGGCTATACTTCATTTCGCATATGGGACGATGGCTGGGATGAGGAAGGGTTGCTCTGCATTTCCTTAGTTGGATGCAGCTTTCTTAATGGCCCGGTGAACACATCGTTTCATTAATGGCCTGCATTGTAGTCCACATCTGTAGACTGCAAATAGAATTATTCATCATCAAAACACTGACCGTTCTTTCCATCCAGATACTACTACACATAAGGCGCAAAGAAATCATCCTCCAAACTGCAACCACCTGAAAACAACTGTGAAGACGATTCCAGCTAGCTAAGGGATCCACCACCCTTGAAGGCATCACCCAAGCCATGCTGGTTCTATTAAAATCTCATCCCATAACGTCTTTGCCACCTTGCAATGCAAAAGTAAGTGATCCACATACAAAGGAAATGATCCATAAATTCACCATTCTTCTTACACATGTAACACCAATCCATTACAATTTCTCAAATTGTCCATAGTCAAGATTTTCCTAGAGCGGTAGTCCAAATGAAGAAAGCTACTTTGGAAGGCACTCAACACCTCCAAATACACTTCCAAGGGGAATATATATGACTATGATGTCGAAAGCTTGTAATAAGATTGGATTGTTAACATTTTGCTCCCATTGGAACCCATCCCCTTCATTCCTACCAAGCCTCATAGGATATAATGACTGAAAATTGTAGAAAACATCTTCAATTTCCCAATCATGACCAGCTCTAGAAAATGAACATCCCACTAATGAGAACCACCCTGTTGTGAGCGTGGTCACCACACCAAATGTCATGCCAAAATCTGATCTTAGAATCCTCTCCAACCACAAAACATAACTATCTGGAAAAAGTCCCCCAACCCTTTCTAATGAATCTCCATAAACCCACATACCCTGCTCCCCTTATAGGAACACCAACCCTCCCAAGCGCTACCATATCTATGGTCAATTACCTCCCTTCAGAGCGACTCATTCCAATAGATACCTTCATAACCATTTTTAAGAATATGGTTTTCTTTTTTTGATTTTGTTGTTACTTCTTTTAAAAAATGCACATGTACAAGAAAGTGTCTGTGTGTGATGTATGTATGTCCTTACTAGAGAATTTAACGTGTTAGCATTCCTCATTTCTTATATTCATGCCCATGTGACTTGGAGTCGGTAATATTATAAAGTTTATTCTCTATCTCTATAACAATAAAATCTCTTCTTCCTTATATAAAAAAAATATTGTAATGTTTTATCTCGAAATTTTGCTCAATTATTATAGCTAGTTGGATAGACTTTGGGATGCATTTTTGGTGAGATTTATGTTTCTTTGGATATACATGAAGTATTGCTAAATTCTTCAAGAGTTCAAAAAATTGAGCCCTGCTGTTAGTTAGGTACCCTAACTCACATTGATTTATTCCTTTGAGATAGTAAACTCCACTGACTTGCATGAATCAATACCCTCTGAGCAGAACTGCTTAAGCGGAAATTGATAGATGCAATCTTGATTATAAACTCCAATATTTTTTGACCTATCAAAAAAATTCACATACTACACAGTGAAGTTCCTTGATTGATGCCATCTTTTTCTGTGCAGCCTTTGGATGTTATACTTTCACAAGATCATATTCAAATTGTAGCTTTGTTGGAGTACGCCAGATATGATTTTCAGCCACAAATTCAGCAGTGCTCTATCAAGATCATGAGTTTCTTAAGGCATCACATTTTCTTCCATTTTATTACTTTTTATATGGTCTTTTGTGATTAGGTGGAGCCTTAGAGCTTATTGGCTAAAATATTTTGTAGCTGTATATGAGTTTGCAAAATAATGCATATTTATTTTGTTGAATACTTGTGAAAAGCATCATTATTATGATTGTTTTGGGTGACAGTTCCCGCATGGTTGGGTTGGTACAGTTGCTGCTACAATCCAGTGCTGCCAGCAGTTTGATTGAGGATTATGCAGCATGCCTTGAATTACGATCAGAGGAGTCTCAGATGATTGAGAATAGTAGTGATGATCCTGGTGTTCTTATAATGCAGGTTGGTACTATAAGTTTTATGAGGGTACTCCCACTCAATTCTGTAGTTTAAGTTTTCTTCATTTGGATGTATATCTTCTCTACAATTTTGCAGCTTCTAATTGACAATATCAGTCGGCCAGCTCCAAACATTACACATCTACTACTCAAGTTTGATCTCGACACGCCTGTTGAACAGACAGTTTTACAGCCAAAATTTCATTACAGGTTTGCTGGTTATGAGTTGTCCTAAACACGTTGATATAATTTTCCTTGACCTTTAAGTGATCATTAGTGCATTATTATGCCATTTTCAGTTGCTTTAAGGTCATTCTTGAAATATTGGATACCCTTGTAAAGCCGGATGTGAATGCATTGGTTCATGAATTTGGATTTCAGGTTAGATGGTTCCTGATCTGGTGTTTCTGGTATTAAAGAGGTTTTTGTTTGGAGAAAATTCTTTGTATATTCATTTTGTAGTAATTTGTTTGGATTTTTCTCACTTTGCTTTATGAAATTTAATTTAATTTACAGTGACTTTAGACTCTTGTTCAAGTGGTCTTGTACACACGACATGATTTCCATGGTTTCCATTGTTGATTTTTTTGTTACTTCTTTTAAAAAATATTCTAACTCTTTAGGAGAGATTTTTGCACATTTCTTGTGTACTTGAGATTTCCTCTTTATTCTAATAAAAGTTTTGTAACTTTTTAAAATTGAAAAAGTTGAATTGCCTTTTTCAGCTTCTTTATGAGTTGTGCTTGGACCCACTTACATGTGCTCCTACCATGGATCTTTTGAGTAGTAAAAAGTATCAGTTCTTCTTAAAGGTAAATAATAGTCTCCATTAAAACATTTGAAGTTTTTTGATGACGCTCTTTGTGCTTTAGATGGGTTTCTTTTTTAACTTCCATTTGTTATCTTACATGTTATGTCCTAAAAATTTCTCTTTACCATGACAGCACTTGGACACTATTGGTGTTGCTCCACTTCCTAAACGAAATAGCAACCAGCCACTTCGTATCAGTTCCCTTCATCAGGTCACTTTTTGCAAGAATTTAATTCTGAAAATTTTTCTATGGCAATGCCAACACCTGGTCTGAGGGTTTTGCTATATGTATTTTTAGTGACAGTATCTACAAGGGTCAGTTTCCCATGCATGGTCACATTGATTTGCCATTTTCATTGTCATTTACTTGTTCTCTAGTACGTTTGGATAGTGAAAAATGTTGAGAAGAATTGTGAATAGTAGTAAAAAGTAATAAATAGTAGTAAAAGTAGAAAAAAAGTAATAATAAAGTGATAAATAGTAGTGAAGTATTCTGAGAATATCTTGGTACCCAAACACATCTAAACTCATCTTCGGTGGGCCAAAAAAAAAAACTCACTCCACCATCACAGCTCACTACTATTCATAAAAAAAACTCAACTCATATCAACTTAGCTCAAGATTTAAACGGGGTCTAAATAGAAGAGCTTAAAATTTTTTTCTTCATTACTTTATTTCTTTATTCCTTTGGTTAGCTGCTATTCATTTGGGCCAAGTTTTCATCATTTCCTTGTGCTTCTTTTCTTTATCTATCTAGTTATTCCTCTTATATGCATATTTTGTACTTGGGCTATGCCTTCATTTTTATTTTTATTTTTATTTTTGATAAAATCTTCAAAATCTTTTTTCATAAGAAACTTTATTGAATCGAATGAAAATAGGTGAAGCTCATATACACAGAATGTATTCAAAATGAGATTTCTAATTACATTTTAGAAAGCTAAAAAGACAATAAAAACAAATGAGCATTCCCTCCATTCAGTACAATAGCAGAAAATCATGGTAAAAGAGAAGACACAACAAAATTTTAGATTTCCCCCACTACTTGCTCCTTGTTGTTAAAGCACCTATCATTGCATTCTGTCCATAAACACCACATTACTCACAAAAGTATCTTCCTCCACCCCTCAACCAGTTGAGAGCTATTTTGATGCCCATTCCAGCATGCTAGTAGATCCACCACACTTTTAGGCATAACTCAACTCAGCCCAGCTCTACTAAGTGCCAACCCATAACTCCCTAGCCACCTCATAATGTCAAAGTTAATGATTAATCGATTCCCCATTCTTCTTACACAAGAAGCACCACTCTATACCAATACCACATTTTTTCTAAGATTTTCAACTGTCAAAATCTTCCTTAGTGCAGCTGTCCATGTAAAAAAGGCAATTTTAACTGAAAACTACTCCCCATATGTTTCCACAACATATGATCTTTCCCATTTCCTCATTTCTTCACTAAGTACAAAAAGCTGAAAAAACCTGCAATTTGTTAAGTTCCCAATCTTGAGCATTTGTAGTGAAAATAACATTCCAAAGCACAGTCCCATTAGCACGACACAACACTTCTGAAACAACAAATTGCTGGTCTCCAACCAACAACCAAGCTGAAGACAACCGGAAAAACAGCATTAAGAGATCTCTCACCACACCATTCATCAAACCGAAAATGGATTCTTTTACCTTCTCCAATCTCAAACTTGAGATGTTTTCAAAAAATGTTCCACCCCTTTCTAATAAATGTCCATAGGCATCCACCATAAGACCCCCTACCCTCCTTAGAACGCCACCCTTCACTCTCACTAGAGGAGTTGCCAATGACCAGCGAAAATGTCTGTGCAACCTTTGCGACCATTAGAGCAAGTAGTGGCACCATTGTGCTAGAAGAGGATTCCATACCCGATACTCTATAAAATCCAATACGAGTCTTAGCCTTCCACACCTGTTTTAGGCTTTTGACCAGGCCCAACCCATCCACTATATTTTTACCCTTCACTCTTGCATCCCCCTACTGACTCAAACTAGAAGCCTTCCCATCCATCTGAATGCCCCTTTGCATATCCTTACCACTTAGACCTTCAGACCCACCAAGCCTAACCCAAGCTTCTTTTTTTTTTGATAAGTAAAAGCGTATTAGTTAATAAATGGGCAAAAGCCAATTACAAAGTATTCAATGCCTATCACGACGGCATGTTAGAAATAAGGAAATCATGAAGGTGCATGCCATTAAAATCCACGGCAATGGACCATGTACATAAAGTTTTATAAAAGAAAACAATGAGCTGCTCCCTCAATCTCTCATTGTCTTCAAAGGTCCTCTTGTCACGCTTCTGCCACAGGCACCACATGATACAAATGATAATCATTTTCCAAACAGTTTTGATCTGTCTTGTACCTCGAAGAGATGTCTAACACGCCATAGCTGCCACCACGGTTTTCAGCATGACCCAAGCTAAATTCAATCTTCTAAAAACATTGTTCCATAGAATCCTAGCTGTTTCGTAATGTAAGAGTAGATGATTCACCGATTCACTCCTAGTTCGGCACATGCAATACCAGTCCACAATGATGATATTCATTTTTCTTAAATTGTCCGTAGTGAGGATCTTGCCTAACGCGGCTGTCCACACAAAAAAAGTTGCTTTCGGGGGTGCTTGATAGCGCCACAATTTTCTCTAGGGGAACTGGGTTTTTGAAATTTGTGTAAGAACCTTATAAAAGGATCGAATGGTGAAGACTCCTCTCCCCACAGGAGTCCACCACAAGCCGTCGTCATTCTGGAAGTTTGGTCTTAGTATATATGAGATTTTAGAGATGCGCGAAGCTATCCAACTCCTAGTCCTGCGCCACTCTGATAGAAGTAATATTCCAGTGAATCCATACCCCTTCTAAACGCACTGCTTCTGCCACAGTGAGATTTTAATTACTCGCAATCTGATGAAGTGCTGGGAACAAATCCCTAAGTGCCCTGCCTCCACACTAGGCATCCTTCTAAAGTCTGATTCTAGTACCGGCACCCAGATGGATCTTGTATATTGCTAGAAGACCCCCCACCTCACAAGCCCACCTAACTTCATTTGTGGTCCAACCCTCCCAAACACCCCCATATTTGTGTTCGATCATCGTTTCTCACATGGCCTTTGGTTCTTGTTGATAACGCCACAACCACTTGTCAAGTAACGCGTGATTGCACATCCTTAAGTTTCGAATACCCAACCTGCTGCTAGATATAGGACAACAAACTTTCTCCCATTTGACTAGATGGTACTTGAATTCTTCCCCCAAACCACCCCACAAAAAGTCTCATTGCAGCTTTTCAAGTCGATCTGCCACTCTAGTTGGTATAGGAAAAAGAGATAAGAAGTATGTGGGTAAATTGGAGATGGTCGATCTGCCACTTGACACGATCCTCTTTAGATAAATACATCATTTTCTATCCTGCTAGTTTCCTCTAACCTTTCTCTATCACTGAGTCCCAGATCGCGGTTGCCCTTGAAGCTAATCCCCAGGGAAGTCCCAGATAAGTCATAGGAAGTGAGTCAATCTTGCACCCGAGATTTCCGGCCAACTCACGTATATTACGAACATTTTCGATCGGCACCATCTCAGATTTGTCGTAGTTCACTTTCAAATCCGACACTGCTTCAAAATAGAAAAACAAGGCCTTCAAATTCATACCTGGTCTCGATCAGCTTCACATAGGATAAACATGTCATCTGCAAACCAATGAGATATATTAGTGAGGCCTCTTGTTGGGGTTCCAATAGAGAACCCTTTGATAAGTCCATTATCCACCAAGGCCAAGAGCATCCTACTTAGAGCTTTCATGACTGTAACAAACAACAATGGAGATAACGGTCACCTTATCTTAGACCACGAGAGCTCGGAAAGAATCCTTTGGGACTACCGTTAATCAATATCGAGAATCTTGCAGTAGATATACACCACCTAATCCATGACCTACTAAGACTATACATGAGGAAATCCCAATTACTGTGGTCATATCAAGTTTGCATATAATTCTTGTACTTCTTGCTTTCAACTTGCTATCAATATATTCATTGGCTATTAGAACCGCATCAAGGATTTGTTTATCTTTCACAAAGGTATTCTGTGGCTTAGTGATAAGCTTTCCAATAACCCTACCAAGGCAATTAGAAACTACTTTTGAAATAATCTTACAAACCCCACTCACTAAGCTAATAGGTCGAAAGTCCTTGATTTTTATAGCTCCAATCTTTTTGGAAATAAGAGCAAGAAATGTGGTATTGAGACTTTTTTCAAACTTCCCAAATGTGAATAATTCTTGAAATACCCTCACGAGTTTAATCACCTCCCAACAATCTTGGAAGAAGCCCATAGAGAACCCATTCGGCCCAGGTGCTTCATCTTTAACCATATTGCGCATCACATTGACGACTTCTTCTTCCTCAAATGCCCTCTCCAAATGAGCAACATCACTCAGGTCTAAGATATCAAAAGGCAAACCATCAAGGTTAGGTCTCCAATCCTCTTTGCTCTGAGAGTAACTTTTCATAGAAGTTGACAATATGATTTTGAATAACCCTCTCGTCGGTGCATTCAATTCCCTCAATCTTTAGCACCTCAATGTTATTATTCCTTTGATGAGAGTTTGCCACTCGATGAAAAACTTTTGTACAACGGTCTCATTCCATTAACCATAAAAGCTCTTGATTTTTGTCACCAAAATACTTCCTCCTTTAATATTACCGCTCAAGATCCACTTCCAGAGAAGATTTATGCACTAATTCCTCTTGATTGAGTGGCCTTTCCTCTTGCACCATCTCTAGCTCCTGGATATCCCTTAGAATAACATTCTTGTTTTCCCCTAGGTTGCTAAAGGACTGAGTTTTCCATAATTTTAGGCCACTCTTTAAAGCTTTCAGCTTGTTTGCTAAGACGAAACTAGGGGAACCATCGAATTGGTATGAAGTCCACCATTGTTTAACCCTGTCCACGAAACCTTCTGACGGTAACCACATTTCTCAAATTTAGAGTACCGATGCCCACTTCGGAGACCTCCACAATCAAGAAAGATAGGCCAAGGATCCGACGAAACTCGATCCAAACGTTTTTGCCACACGTCTGGGAAATGACTTCTTAGCTCTGGGGAAATAAGGAAACGATCCAACCTGGACCATGTTTGGTTATTTGACCATGTAGCTGGGCCTCCTGCAAGCGGTAGATCCACCAAATTAAGCTCAAAGATGCACTCAGAGAATTCTATGCTAGCGCACTTCACTCTTTTATTTCCAAAAATTTCGCTTGAAAATCTAACAATGTTGAAATCGCCACTAATACACTACAGAACTTCTCACCATCTGTGTAACCCAGATAATTCTTTCCATAGAAGAATTATCAGACACCTTTTTAATCATCAAGATTTGGACAATATACACCTGCAAAAGCCCATAAAAAACTATCAGATACCTCTTTAAAAGAAACTGACACCGTATATCTTCCAATATACTCTTCTACTTTTTCCGCCACCCGTCTATCTCATAACACTAGAACACCACTTAACGCCCTTGATGATGCCATATAGATCCAGTAAACATGAGTCCCGCTCCACAAGATTCAAACCACTTTTCTATCAATAAACATCAATTTCGTCTCCTGAAGATACGGTATATCCACTTTCCACTCACGAAACAAATTTTGTATCCGCTTTCCACCGTATATCTTCCAAACCTTAACCCCAACTTAACCTAGTTCAACGTTAGGTCCACATTAAACTTCATATCCAATAATGCATCATACATGGCCGTCATGAGAAATACTTCCCGATGCCTGACATGCCTTCAATAAAATTTAGACCATCATCTTTGAAAATATGAATAGACTCTTGCAACTTCCCTTTCGACATTGGGATCTTCCCACAAGCTTCCCTAATCCCCTCCATACATGGCGGCGGCTTCTTCAATACCTCTACAAAGGTCCCCTTTGGACCCTCTTCAACATAAGATTGGGTTACAACCTTCTTGGGTTGTACCCCTATAAAGGTACCTCTACTCTGTTTTAACACCCAAAACAGAGAAAGAAGAAACAACTTCTCTCAGCAATTCTCCAAACCTCCTCCACCCCTCATCCTTTAAACCTTCTGGAACAACGATGAAGCCACGCCTTCTATCATGTCCATACTCTGACAAAGACAGAAATATGCCATAGCTGTTGAGATGTCTTTGAATGACCAGCACTTGATTCCTTTTGCTTTGAGTTTTATAAAGCTCAGAAGAACCAATAGATGCTTACCAAGCTCCCATGGCATATGCTAACCATTCCAGTGCAGATGCGTCAATGGAGATGAACTTAGTGACCCTATGGCGGCTCTCTGTGATCCTCCACCATTGGGCATTTTCTTTAAACTCAGTTTCTGGTCAATACATATCTTCCGACACAAACCCATCAAACAAAACCAGAACCAATAAAACCCCAGAAGATGAGAAAACTATAAGAGGAATGAACAAAATAAGATTAAAAAGTAAAGAAGAAATGAATAAGAAAAAGGGCGAAGGAACATGAATCAGCAAAGAAAGGTCATAATTCATTATCTCATCCTAAAAAGTTCCACAAAAAATAAAAACTTACAGATTCATTAGCAATAAAAACCACAAAAATAAATGTGTCTATTATCAGTTGATGATGATGATGATATATATATATATATATATAAACCACAAGTCCAAGAGCCCCTTACAAAATCTTGGAAATCTGGCCATACAGACCCTTTGGCCCTTGTACAGCTAGCCCTTAAAGAGGACTTATCCTTGTTATCATGACTTGCATTTCACTTGTCTAATATCCAGCTAACAATTAAATAGTCTAACTGTCCCAGCTTTGCTACTTTTGAGGATCGTAAGAGGGTAGTGATTGAATTAAAAGCTATCCCATTAAGCAACCTCTATGCTTGGATGGCTGCTCATCATGACTTCCAATTCTCTAGTTTTCTTGACTTAAGAGTTTTGCTCTTTTTCTTCTTCTTGCTGGTTGGGACATTTCTGTTTGTATACTTCCTATATGCCTGGGTTGCGGCCCTTGGTGCTTTTGATAAAATTGCTTTACTTGTTCAAAAAAATCTTGTTTGAGGTATTAAAATTAAACTCTCCAAATCATGTATATGCTATCTATTCAGTTCATTTTTGGCTCCATTTGTATTGACATTACCTCCTGCTTACTTTTTCCCAGAGAGCTTGGTTGCTGAAACTTTTAGCAATTGAGTTAAATGCTGGTGATGTTAGTAACTCCAACCACCAGGAGACATGCCAAAATATTCTTGCTCATCTTTATGGGGGTGAAATTAGTGGAATGGGTACCGATGGCATCATATCTCAGTCCTCTCTTCAAAATGGCATGGAATACTCTGGAACTAGACCCATCAGTAAGAGTCAGGTACAGTCTGCTACTTGAATAATTATGGTCCTACTGTAACATGCTACTATAAACTGAGGTTTTTGCTGCTTATTCATTTTATGTTTTGAGGCATTAGTTGATAGTTTCATAAAGCATATTTGTAACAGCATTTATCATTTTACGCTATCTATTGGCTTTCAAGGATAAAAATGAAATCTATGGTGACTATTGTTGTTGTATTGACATTGTGCTCAAGTTTTGATTATAATGATAATGGTTCTTAACCAATTGCATTCTCTTTTTTGTCGGGGAGGGGTATCCATGTTAGATTTCTCATTTCCTGTATTGATTTGTTTCTGCCCCCGTCTCCCAAAATATTTGGGTAGTGCAAGCAGAATGAGTGGAGAGAATGATTAACGTCGTGCTGATAAACTGCTGTATCACTATTGCCTTTGTTGTTATTGTTCTTGTTGTCATCTCCTATTACCAGAACATTCTCATTGTTTTACTTTGATTGGTGACATAAGTATTCTCTCTCTCTTTTCTTTTCCCTTTTTCATAGACAATTGATTTTCTTTCTTGTACCAATATCACATCAGGTTTTGGAGTTGCTTGAAGTTATCCAATTTAAGTCTCCTGATACCACTATGAAGCTTTCTCAGATTGTTTCTAATTTAAAATATGACTTGCTGGTAAGATTATAGTGCTTCACAATGCTCATTATTTTGCTTGTAAGCTGGAGTTAATGTTTAGTGTTTTTAGGCAGAGGACATGCTTGGGAATCCGGCTACTTCTGCAAAGGGTGGTATCTACTATTACTCAGAGCGTGGAGATCGTTTGATTGACCTTGCTTCACTCCGTGACAAACTTTGGCAGGTCGGTTTCTGTATCTAAATTCCAGGGAATGAGTTTTTTTTTCTCTTAAAGTGTTTCCCTGGTGGGTCTGTGCATTCTTCTGGGAACTTAAGAGAAATTTGGTGCTAATTCTAGTTGTTTTATCAGAAATTCAATTCTGTTTATCCCCGGTTGAGCAACTTCGACAGTGAAGTTGAGCTAAATGATATAAAAGAGACAATTCAGCAGTTGATGAGATGGGGTTGGAAATACAATAAGAATCTCGAAGAACAAGCTGCCCAACTTCATATGTTAACTAGCTGGTCTCAAATTGTTGAGGTCTGTTTCATTGTTTTTATCATGTTGCATGCCTATCAAGAGCTCTTTGAAATGTGATTTTGAGGTATTAAAAATTTGCACTAAATAATATCAAGTTCATTTCTTTAATTATACTTCAAGTGTCTCCTCTAAATACTTGTGCAGGTCTCTGCTTCCAGGAGAATATCATCACTTGAAAATCGATCTGAAGTTCTATTTCAGTGAGTGCTTTTATCATTACTGATGCTTTATTGCTCACCCTTAGATCCTCTATAATTCTTTCATCTGGTTCTTTACAGGATTCTTGATACGTCTCTAAGTGCCTCTTCTTCTCCAGACTGTTCACTGAAGATGGCATCTATATTATGCCAGGTATTTAGCTGTTTGTCTTTTGAGCATATTATTGCCCCTGTTTTCACTTTTTTGCTGCTTTTTGCCTTCACATCTGATTTGAAATCTGCATAGGTTGCTCTAACATGCATGGCAAAACTACGAGATGAAAGATTTTCATGCCCTGGTGGTTTAAATTCTGATAGTGTCACATGTTTCAACCTGATCATGGTGAAACAATTATCAAATGGCGCTTGTCAATCCATATTGTTTAAACTTGTCATGGCTATTCTTAGAAATGAATCTTCTGAGGCCCTGAGGAGACGGTATGGTTTCAGACTTTCGGTAAAGAAATCAGTGCTGTTCCGTGCTGCTTTGAACTTCTTAGTTTGGTTCTGACCATTTATCTTATTATGTTCAGCCAATATGCCTTGCTGCTTAGCTATTTTCAGTATTGTCGGCATGTACTTGATGCTGATGTTCCAACAACAGTTCTGCAAAACCTGCTTCTTGATGAGCAAGATGGTGAAGATCTGGATCTCCAGAAGGTGTAGTTTTAAAATCTTATTGCAGAAATTTCTATAATTTGCACTGTCATCAGTTTCTGGAATATTTCTTCATAGTGATCTTGTTAATCTTTCCTCTTTTTTTTTTTTTTCCGTCTAGATGGACAAAGAAAAGGCTGCCCTGGCCCGAGCTAATTTTTCTATTCTAAGGAAAGAAGCTCAATCTATTTTGGATTTGGTAGGTCTGTTATTCCTGCTCTGATTATGTGGTCTGTTGTGTTGAAACTAAATGCATGAACTCTAAAGAAACTCTAATATATGGAAGAACTTAAATTGGCATCTCTTTGGCTGTGTGAGAGCAGTAGGGGATCTACTGATTAGAATTGGTGATGGGCTTATATTTATAATGTGAGCATGTGGACGTGCACGTGCACACACCTTTTATCTGTTCTCTGGCTTAGATGAGTATGTGCATATCTTGTTTTGAACCATATATGGATTAATCTGAATCTCTTAGTTGTTCATAAGACATTACTCTTAACATTTTCGCTTGCATTATTCTCTTTTGGTATTAGACCTAAGCCATCTTCTTAGTAATGAAAAAGAAGTTGGTCCTTTTGGTATTCACATAATTTTGTCTGGTCTGCTTGCTTTCTTGATATCTTTCAGTACCTTATAATTTCATTATTACAATTTTGATGAGCTATGATTTGACCTTTGTTTTTTGCTCTTTTTTCCTTTATATTTTCTTCCATTTTGAATTCCTCAGGTAATAAAGGATGCAACTCAAGGCAGTGAACCTGGAAAGACAATCGCACTCTATGTTCTGGATGCATTGGTTTGTATTGATCATGAAAGATATTTCTTAAGCCAACTTCAAAGCAGGGGATTTTTGAGGTCATGCTTCATGAGCATCAGCAATCTTTCATATGAGGTGTTTATTCTATTCACTGTAATTTAACCATTAGTTCATAAATTCCTGTTTTACTATATCATGCACTGAAATAAAGACATTATCCTAGAAAGCAAGATGCAAGTTCTGCTAATTATTTTGGTCAAAACATTAAATTCACCAAACCTTAAGATTTTGCTTAATCATTTCCATCATCTTTATATAAAACACCGAGAACACAATGATTTTGATAAATTTAAGATACATATTTCAATATTTTTTTCCTTTTCTTTTTCTGTTGGAGGATTAGGGTAAAAAGCTAGTGTTAGCATTTAGAAAGTCACCTGGGCTGTATACTTGTGAATGGGATTCCAGCAAGTGCTGGTATTGGTATTTATTGCTTATTTGTATATTCTGAAGCCATTATTTTACATGTACTATTTTGTGTTTGGAATGTCTTGATTTTGATCTGTTGCCTGAAAAGAAGTCACTGGATTCACCAATTCCTGGAAACGAATTTGCTGTAGTCTTTCTTGCATTTGAGCACTAGCAGGATCTTTGAAAAAACTGATAAATTTATTTAATGGGTCGTCTTTTACCATAACTTACTGTTTTCTGAATTCAAAGATCCTATGTGTTAAGTATTTATGTTTATTTTTTCTTTTCTTTGAATTTTACTGTACTTTCACAGAATTGAGAGGTAGCAAGATATATTTTGTGCAGTTTTACTTTGTTCCGTTCTCAAGTTATAAATCCTTTAACATCTGATCTTAATCATTTGTTTGTAATATATATTTTCAGCAGCTAAAAATTTAAGAGAGATTTAGGTACCTGATGAACCCTCATACACAGAATAGTGGAATAACCTTCAATGTATTTATTTAGCGTTTTAGACACGAGGAGGTGGTAATACATGCTACTACACACCATGTTTACTATAAATGCCATATATGACTTTTTTTACCTAACGTTATATTGTGCATCTGCTGTTGTCTTTCATTAAATATGGATTGTCTGAATTACATATTAGCTTGCTTTTAAGTTCGGTTTTTGGTCTTCGTCATAAAAAATTCAGTTCTTGGTAATAACCACTTTATTGAGGTATCAATAACACTCATTGCTCTGAACTTTTGTTCTAGGGTGGTGGGCATTCATTAGAATCATTGCAGCGAGCATGTACCCTTGAGGCTGAACTTGCTTTACTATTACGGATAAGTCACAAGTATGGGAAATCTGGAGCCCAGGTTCTATATTCTATGGGTGCTTTAGAGCATCTTGCTTCTTGCAGAGCAATCAAATTTCAGGTGAATTTGATTACTATCTGTGTTCATTGGTGTTACTTAATTTAGTTCTCTGAATTTCTGAAATCAAAACCAAACTTACTTCCAGGGAAGCTTGAGACGGGTTGACATGAAGTTTCAAAGGCAATTGGCTCTGGATTTTGACAAACAACGAATGATCATAACCCCAATGTTGAGATTGGTTTTTTCTATAACATCATTGGTTGATACCTCTGATTTTTTCGAGGTCAGGTTTCATTTTTCTATTTTCAGTTTTACTGGTTGAATTAATTCCTCATACATTGGAACTTTGCTGCCAATTCTTATGTCTTTGTGATGAATATTGTATGGATTAGCAATTCCATGCTCCAGCAGAAGTGATTTTTGCAGATTGTGGTTCTCTCGTGACAGAATCCTGATTTGATCTCAGTTTAACCTCATGTGCTAATAACACTGTCAAGGAACTAAATTAATCAATTAGATCTGCCTTTATTCAAACTGACGCTGATTTGCTCTCTAGGCCAGACTTAAGGATATCATTTTACAGGACAATAAGTTGCTTCTCAGCCATGTAATTATTGTAGTTAATTTGCATTTCTTCCAAAGGTTTTTTTTTTCCAATTCAACCAACTTTGTAACAGTTTATAATTAAGTGAACTTCAAACCCAATTAAGTCTAAATGTGACCTCAAGCTAATGCGAGCAAACTTGTGTTGAAATGATTAGATTTGCTCTCTATTTGTAAACAGTTGAAGGTTTCATTTTTTTGTATTTTCCCTTATTTTTTGCATTTAGAGAATGCTACCATAAACTTGGGTGTTTAACAGGTGAAGAATAAAATTGTTCGTGATGTCATAGATTTTATCAAAGGACACCAACTGATTATTGACCAAGTTATTAGGGAAGATGTTTCTGCTGCAGATGGATTGACAATGGAGCAGATGAATCTTGTTGTTGGCATACTTAGCAAGGTAAGGTTCCTTGAAGGTGTGTTCTGGACTAGTTCAAAACTTTTCTCTGGCTTTAGTGTAGCTTCCTTGCAGTAAGGTAAATTCTGTTGCACCATTTAGAGGATTTGAGGGGACATATTAGGACTTTCAGGCATACCATACAATTTGTGCAATACAAAAATTTTATTCCTTGATGTTTCTCGATCAGCTAGTTTTCCTTGTTTTAGTTTTTCAGGTTTTCTTTTAGTTAGTCTGATTCTTTATTTTTCGTAGGTTTGGCCGTATGAAAAGAATGATGAATATGGTTTTGTTCAAGGACTTTTTGGTATGATGCGTGTTTTATTCTCTCTCGAATCGGAGAATCCTAGTTTTCCTCGGTCAATACGATGTCTTGAGGTTTGCACATCTCTTTTCAACCATAATTGTATCAGGAATTGGCTTATATGGAATCTTGTGTAATTCTCCATCCCTCGTTACTTCTCATTTTTTTTTCTCCCATGTTTTATGGGGAATGATTAGAATCAGAGGAAATCAGAACTACAATTGTTTCAGTTATGCTTCAGTCTGAGCTCCTATATATATTTTATGGTCACCAAGAAATCCCTGAGACTGCAGGTATGTGTACAAATATTAAGTCTAATATTTTTATTTTGAAAGGTTATGCTCTGTGGGGGAACAGATATTTCTTCTCTTACCAACACCTTATTCAACAGGTTTCAGATACAGCCTCAGATTACAGTGTTTCCATAGGACTTCAACAGCCCACATTGAATTTACTTGGTGCTCTTCTTAATTCTGTGACAACTGCTCTAGAAAGAGCAGCAGAGGAAAAATCTTTACTACTTAATAAGGTGCAAGGGGATCACAGATTAGCATAAATATTATCTTTGTTTTGCATGGTTTCTGTATTGGTATCAATTACTATATTTCTGTCAATGATAAATCTTATGCTTATGCCATTGCAGATTCGAGACATAAATGAACTATCAAGGCAAGAGGTAGATGAAATTATCAGTATGTGTTCTCAAAAAGAGCGCACCTCATCTTCCGACGATATTCATAGAAGGTAATTATCACTAGAGTAATGCTAGATATAGTCATGGGTTGTGCAAGTGCCGCACACTCTTTTGGAGACAAAGCAGAGTCTACTATTAAAAAATTAATTTTTTCATGTGGATTTCATATTTACTCATTTTTTTCAAAAGGAGCATGAGACACTTCCGCATTCTATAATTGCAAATATCATTTCTCATATCACTATTTTTTGTCCCTTTTTGTCTAATATGTTGAAATTTTCGTGTTACCCCAGATCATGCACGTTTATGCTTAACAGAAACACTTAACAAACCTATGAGATGTAGCTGGCTAAGGAAGGTCCATCTAGACCTTCCTTGATTGCTTGGCCATAATGTGTTTTTCCATGTCATAATATCTGATGTGTTCTTATGATTTTCAATGGTTCCCTTATTACACAGGAGATATATTGCAATGGTGGAAATGTGTCAGGTTGTGGGCAATAGAGATCAGCTAATTGCTTTACTGCTTCCACTGGCAGAACAGGGGCTAAATGTCATTCTCATCCATTTCCAGGATAGGTATACCCAAAAGCAATGATCCAGATTCCTCCAATCTTATTTTTGTTATGCTTACTAGATATCATTCTGTCATTGAATATTTGTTTCCTTTGGTTAATCTTCGATTCTCTCGACAGTGCTGTCAAATCTGATGCCAGTGGAGCTATGAAAACATTTACCTATGGTGCCAAGTCTGACTCAGGGGAGGACATATCTTTGTTGTGCGGAAAGTTAATTCCAACCTTAGAACGGCTTGAGTCGCTAAGTGAGGTATGTTTCTCATACCGTCAACAAATTAGTACCTTGTCAGCATGGATTTTAGCAATTGGATATTGACATGTTGGTTGTTGTCTTTCTCAGGACAAAATAGGCTACAATCTTAAGGTGTTTCAAAGATTAGTGGCTTCACTTAAAGAATTGACAATTCAAAAGGTGGCTATGTGAAAATGTCTCAAGCAGGGGTAAGATTTTCAATGGGCAAGCCACTGTTAATGTACTCATTTATCTTGTAAATTTTGAATGTATCAAGCATATATCTAATTTCTTCCTATTTGGTCAAATCTGTAAGTTGTAGCTTATTTATGTATATGGAAACAACTTTTTACATGCTGTGCAAGGGCTCCTTTTCTTTTGTTGATTCTTGATGTAGCATTTCACATTGTTATAATGATAAATTCTGGACCCAGTGAAATAAAAATGATGAAATTGGAATCACTCTGGAATTTGCCAGGGCTAAGTTTTTATGGTTGGGTGCAGTTGCTGACAAAGGTCAAGTAAATTACCAATTTTATTTTAGTTTGCATGGAGCTCTAAAAATCACCTTATGAACCAATAATGCCCGTCTTCTTGTCATGATAACTGCAGGATGTTCGGTTTGTGCGATGAATGCTGCACTCCATGCCTTGAAAAATGCCTGTTGCAAAGGATTAAGTACTGTAATTTCTTGGTGCCAAGGTTTTACTTAATATTAAAGGAAAGAAAACGAAGAAAAATTGTTTTGATCTTTATGGTTAAAGGCTTGATCAAATTAATTTTTAGCAGTTTTTGAACTTTTGGATCATGGGTCTTTGACAATTAGTGTTAGAAAATGGATCATGTCGACTTTGAATTCCGGAGAGGGCGATTTATAGGCTGATTAAAATGTCTTGATAGACATAGTGTTAAGTCATTTATTACTGATAGATGATTTAGGCCGTCAAAAGAGAAAGGGTTACTATTGGGTCATGGTCAATAGAGTGGATTGCCGTAATCGTCGGATTTAGAAGTGTGGTAGAATATTATGTACTTATGATCTCTTTGATTATATATGCTTAATCAGTTGAGTTTTTCGTAAAATTATATTAGAGAATGTAATATGGAATTTCCGTACTGTCGCCCACGGTGCTATATCTTCGAACATTGAAATCGAATTCATTTACGTCATCACCGAGCAATCCAAGCCGAAGAAATTAGCCCAAAAACAAAGATGTCACGCATAAGATGTAACAGAAATGAAAGTTTATAACAAATGGTCCTTTTTGACACATTTGTCACAGGGTTCGCAACTGGTGGTTGAGAGTCAGCTTCCTTGTCGTAAAAGAGAGAAACATCCATGCGGGAATCGATGATACATGTATGCAGAGTTTTGGTATTGAAGAAGCTGCTGTGCCCTTGCTTGCCAATGGGATTACAATCGAGGTGAGCTTTGGCTTCAACTCAAAATACTTGAACTCGAATTTGAGTTTTTATTTATTTTTTGTTCGAACTCGATTTGATAAACTAAATTTTCAATTCAAGTTTGAATTTTTTTATAATTTTTTTGAATAAAATTTAAAAATAAATAAAGAACTAATAAAAAATAAATATTTAATATCTAATTAGTTGATATTTATTCATCATAAAAATGTTATATGTTTATATATATTATTAATAAATGTATATAATAAGATAGTATATATATTTCACATGCTTCCAACGTACTAATATATAAAATTATTAAATTTTATAGACTGATTATTGTATAAATTATAAAACGTAATTATGAAGTATATTCATCATATAAATATAAGTAATAAGATTATATATTACATATTTAATTATAAAAATATTATATTTATATTAATAGCAATACATATATAACATATATATGTATATATATTTATTAATATATAAATGAATTTTAATCAAGTCGAGTTAACGAGTCGAGCCGAGTATAAACGAGCGAGTTTTAATCGAGTCGAGTCGAGTTTTGTCGGTATGTGTTATTTACTAATTGAGCGGGTATCTGCTTCACGAGTGCATTTTTTTTTTACGAGTTGAGTTCGATTCGAATTTAATTGAACGAGTATCAAGCGGACTATCTAGTAACTTGATTCATTTATAACTCTACTTGCTAGTTAGTCTTGTTTAGGTTTTGTTGGCTGTGCTTTTATTTGTAAGCTTTGAAATCCAAAATTCATTGCCATTTGTTGTTTGATAGATGCAACATAAAATTCTTTACCACTTGTTATTCGATAGATGCCTTGAAATGTTGGGGAATGCATTGAGGTACAGGTGGTCATGATGAATTGCTTGGCTTACAGTTTATGATGAATATTTTCATTCTTCCATCACCATTCACACCCTCCCGGCCAACGAGAAATGACTCGCATTAGGTAAGAAAATAAAGAGGGAATGAAAGGGAAGAGAGGAAACTTCTCACAATGAAAATGTCGTCCTTCTGTATACTTAAGTATGAGAAATACTAAAAATCACATTTCATTGAATTTTTATTTTTTTAATTTAATAATTAAGTAAATATTTTGTAATGATATTATAATTTTAAAAAAATTAAACTTTTAAATTTATTTATTTATTTTTTAAAAAAAGAAGCATATCCCGACAGAGATAGGTGGCTCCAGCTCATCAAGTACACAGTAGAAAACGTCTTTTCCGATAGATGGAGAAAGTATGTGCATTGTACTTGCGCAGATGATAGGTGCCCTGACAACATTTCAGAAATAAGCCTTCCAAATTACAGAGTCTTTCGGTACAAACAAAAAAAATGTCCGGAGTTCTAGGACGATAAATTTTAAAACAGAAGTGATGTACATAATATTTTATAAAAATAATATCATTTTATAAAAGTACGAACGCAACATGTTTTTCGTTCTGCTTCGTTTCTTTCGCTAAAATGGTCACTCACTGTCTCAAACCAGGCAAGCAAATGCCAAAAACAAAATTCCTTAGGACGGCAGCCAATGGAATTGAAAATAATATGCGGACTTCGGACTAAGAAGCAACTCAACCTAATCACATAGTCTCGTTTGCATTTGAAGACAAATTGAATTTGTCTCAACTCATCATTATACTTTTTATATTTTTATATAAAATATAATTTTTAATACAATTTTTTTAATTCTCAAATCAACCTTTTCAAATTTCAAAACAACAACAATATTAAAAAATCAACTCAATTCGTTTAGTCTCATCTCCAAATCTAAATTAGACCTAGTCTCATCCTGGCTAACAATGGTAATAAAATCCATAAATTGGCCATCCAGATTCTAGTAAGTAGTCAAGTGGAGTTCAAACTTGTGATGATGCTTCTTAAAGCACCAGAGCTCCGAACTACTTATACTTTGTTTGGATAAAGAGTTACGATGAAACAATCTCATTTTAACTTATTGCAACTAACAATCTTACTACCATTCACAAATTATCTAGACTCATTTCATTTTATCTTACCATCCAAACAGACCTAGTCTTATCCTCAGCCCTCGTGGCTGATCTGAATTCTGGCCAACGCCACCAAGGATGCCTCAAAAGAATATTGATACTAGCATGGCGGTCCTCATCTTACAAAAGGAAGAAAGAGGGGAGAGAGGGGGGGGGGGGGGGGGGGGGCTGTTCTTTCCCACATTAATACATGTCTGAACATATATTTATATTTTAACAAATTCCAGCTTTATCTACAGCAACAGTTGGTTCATAATTTCATAGGTAATTTGCAAAGCAAAATGCCAAATTTTGAATGTACGCAGAAATTTTTAAGGCTTGCGCCAGTACTTGCAGAATACATACTATGACAATATTAAACGAAGAATTTCTCCGGAGTGCTTGAATGATTTCTCAGTTTCTTCCAAACAATGATTCTTCTCCTCTCTGGTCCAGCCCTAAGAAAACCCAAGTATGAATAAGCTTTTTTATTTTAAACAAAGAAAGAAAAATAGTCAACAAAAATAGTATAAATTATCAATGTCTCTGCTCGTGTCTTTTTTGGAAACTCAAACTCTCTAAGGTTTTAGGTATATTAAAATCTTCAAACCAGCAGTTTCAATAGATTCCAAATGTGCACATAGCGTGCTTGAGTCATAAAATTAAGCTTTGAAAACAGATCATGGAAATTAAATAATGGCTAAATTTCGTAATCAGTCTCCGTGTTCATGTTAAGGGAAAATCCTCCAATTAGGAAACAAAATATGATATTTCTATTTCGTTCCAAACCATGAGGATGTGTAATATGATGGTTTCCAAATGGAAAAAAAGAGTGAGCCCCCCTACTACAAGGGTGCAACTTGTAATTATCCAAACAAAATTGAAGTATCACCGAAACGCAAAAAATGTCTCTTAGTATCTATGAGGTAGACCACTTATAAAAAAGTATTATGCAGTTCATCTTTTTATTTATTGTTTTTTTTTTGGGGGGGGGGGGGGAGCAGAACAGCAATTGAAAAAAAAAAATCAATGGAAGGGTGCACGAGAAATACCTCAGCAACTTTATTCAACTTCTTCCTCACATTCTGCAACAGTTGAGAAAGGTCACCATCCCATTTGTAAAATTCCAGTTCCTTCTTGTTCAGAATCGTTTCAGCTACCTAAATGAGGGGTAATAAAAGGGAAGGTTATACTTGTCAAAAAAGGAAAAGAAAAGAAAGGAAGGTGAATTAGTCACCTTTGCAAACTAAAATACAGTGCCAATGCTATTTCACATATTTACTAAGCGAGAAAATAAATAAAGATGCCAATGGCACAATGGTACCTCATCTACATATAATTATTCTTAAAATAAATCAGTAGCACTCCCTACCTAGACAGGGCAGGAGAGGAGAATGCAAAAAGAGGAGAGAGGGGGGGGGGGGGGATGGGGTGCATTTTCAAAATTAGATAAGAGCATCCCCCTACATGTTAGCACCCATATAACTTGGATGGAATTTTTTTTTATATAAGTAAGAAACTTTATTGATTGAATCAAACTAGGCACAGCCCCGAATGAAAGATATGTTACCAGGAAAAGAAAGGTTACCGGGGAAAGAAATCATACTTCATGATAACTTTTCATTTTTTGGACAAGTAATAAAAAGTTTTGTTGAATCAACCAAATAGGCATAGCCCAAGTACACAAGAAATATACACATACTTCATGACAACTTTAATAAGTTAGCCTAAAAAAAACACAGATCATACAAAAAATATCGGATAGAAGGAAAAAACAGATAGAAAGAAAGTCCCGCATCCAACATAGCACATTAGATGTCTCTCTACATGCTTACAATTGGACACGAACTAGGGGGACGAGTCTGCAAAACAAAGGAACATAAAGCAAATTCCTAGTTCTACAAAAAGTCGACTTTTACCTCCTTTTTGTTTTTTGACAAGTAAACAAGTATTATTAATCAAAAAATTGGCAAAAATCAATTACAAGTACAAGTGCCCTAGCTACGTAGGGGCATAAGAAATAAGAAAATCATGAAAGTCCAAGCTATTGAAGTCCCCAACAATAATCCAAGCACAAAGATTTCTAAAAAAGAAAACTATAAACTCCTCTCTCGATCTCTCCTTGTCCTCGAACATCCGCTATTGCGCTCCTGTCACAGACATCAAATAATGCAGATAGAGATCATCTTCCACACTACTTTGATCTGTTGTGAGCCACGAATAGATGTCCAACACGCCAAGGTGGCGTTGCCACCACAGACTCTAGCATAACCCACGTTAGGTCTAGTCGACTAAATACCTCTTCCCAGAGTACTCTAGCTGTGTCACAGTGTAAAAACAAGTTATTCACCGACTCACCCCTTCTTTTACACATGCAACACCAATCGGCAATGATTACCCTCCTTTTTCGTAAATTATCTATTGTGAAGATCTTGCCTAAGGAAGCCGTCCATGCAAAAAATGATGCTTTAGGGGGTGCCTTATGTCTCCAAATATGTCTCCAAGGAAACTATACCTCAGATTCTTGTGTAAGGGTTTTATAATAAGAGTGTACGATGAAAACTCTTCTCCCTATAGGTGTCCACTATAAAACATCTTCTTACTGGTTGTTCAGATGGATGGAATATATGAGACTATAAAACTCTACAAAACTATTCATCTCCCAATCTTGTGCCGCCTTGTTGAAATTTATGTTCCATGGGATCCTTCCATCTATGAACTCCACAACCTCCTCCACCATAGCATCTTGAACACTTGCAATCTAAAAAAGTGTCGAAAATACATCTTGAAGAACTATAGTGCCACACCATGTCTTTCCAAAATCTAATCCTCGAACCTATGCCCACCTGAAACCTAGTGTAACCATAGAAGACCCCCCAACCTCTCTGTATATGTTTCCATAAACTCACTCCATAAGGTACTCCCACCTCTCTAGACTCTAGTACACCAACCTCCCCCTAGACTGCCGTACTTGTTATCAATAACCATCTTCCAAAGGGCTTCTAGTTACTTATTGTATCTCCACAACCATTTTCCAAGTAATACCTGGTTAAACGTCCTCAATTTTCTAATGCCAAGACCCCCGCTAAAGATAGGGCGACACACCTTTTCCTACTTGACTAAGTGAAACTTGAACCCTTTCCCCTAGACCTCCCCATAGAAAATCACATTGCAGCTTCTCTATTTGGGCTGCTACCTCCTTTAAATGAATCTCTATTTTAAGGGGCAAGGATATGTGAAGATTTTGGTGATGTCCCTAAATTACAATTGCGTATCTAAGGACAAATACACAAGTACATGGGACATACAGTAACAGTATGTTATAACAAACAAACTTTCCAAGCTGATGTTTGTTTACCTTTCTCCCAATCATGCGACCACCAGCACTGTGCGCAAAATATACATTGTAGAAGTGGCAGAGAAATGCTTGAGGATCTTTCTCTGATAATTCCTTCAGGTATTGTGCATAGGTCACACCAGGAGTAGAAGGTTCTGGGATGGCATGGCCTTGCTCCTTGAACCACTCCAAATCTTTAGCCAGTTTTTCAGCTCTTTCTAATCCAGTGTTTCTGAATTCAGTATCTACAATCAAAAGGAATGCAATTTTTAATTGTTTAGCCGTGTGATCAGTGAAGAAAAAACGAAAAACCTGCACACACAATCACATTAGTTTACAGGGAAGTTGGCGATTCCGACTAATAAAAAACCGACTTATAGGTTCTCCAAATTTAACATCATGTTTGCCAACCAACAACTTCCAAGATTTATATGTTTTTGAGTAATGCTAGACGAGCTGACGCGCTACCTATCTCACTACAAAGCAATACGAATCAACCTTTTTAAGAAAAAAAAAAATCATCTATCCAGCTCATGTGAAAGCCCCTCTCATAACCAGTTGGTCATTGTCATCTTCTTATTCTCCCTCTCTTCCACCCTCCCTCCCTCTCTCAACCCCAGAAATGGCAATCAACGTCACTTGCTACATCCTTGCACAACTCTGTTAATACCCCAAGTAATGAAATTCATAGGAAACGCAAAAAAGTCACAGGATGGAAATCAAAGGGAAAAAACGAATCTTCATAACAAGACTGACAAACTCACAGGCGGGAAAAGCCGCCTTCTCGACAATCCCTTCGAGCGTGTCGTAGACCAACTTGCTGTCAACAAGGAACCTCAAATAGCCATCGATGGTGGGGTCCCACTTGGCAACGGGCCGCTCCTCCGGCTCCTTGACGTCCTTCTCGCCCTCTTTGGCCTGGTCTTTGGTGTGCAACTTCATCGCCACAAACCTCATCTCCTCCACAAATCCCTTGGACTCGCCCGGGTAACGCTTGCTGGGCTTCTCCGCCGTCGTCGCGGACACAACCACAGCCTTCAAAGGCATCTTCGCTGTTCTGCGACGAAACCGAAGTTGGCCACTCTTCCTGAGGGAGAAACTGGAATCAGGGTTCGCGAGAAAAAGGGGTATTTGGATGTGGGATTTGGTGAAATACGACTGGGATTGGGAAATCTGGGTAAGAGAAGCCATGGAGGAAGAGTGCACGGAAGCTTTAGAGTGAAAAACACTAATGGCAACGTTGTTGAATATCAGAAACAGCTATAGCGTAAATCTCGATTTGCCTTGGAATGGCGGTACAAGTAATCTTGAAGACTAAGCGACAAAAAAATAATAAAAGTACATACTTTTGTATAAGGGATTAATGGGACAATAATTCTTTTCAAGAAAATATCGAAAATGGTGAAAAATAAAAATAAAAATTGACTCTGTAATGGCTTCTGGCCTCTCGGGGAAGTGGGTGTAAGTCCGCAGTTGCTTACTTGCTTTGCTTTTCCAGAGGCAGTCGAGATTTTTCTGGATAGAATCCGGAAGGAAAGAGTTTCCTTTCGCATCGCATTGTATCGTATCGTGTCGTCCAAAAAAGGTCCTGGAATTCTATCCAAAAACGTTAAGAGTGCATCTAACATATAACACTTATCTCTCATATAAATAACAATATAAATAATTTATTACTATTTATATAAAAAATAAGTATTATGTGTTCAATACTTCCAATCATTTTTCTATATCGATATCGATAATAATATCTTTTCCCTGCAGTCTGTCGTTCTTCATATTTCGTGGACAGATTTAGGGGGCGTAACCTTTCGATTTGGTCTGCTTGTTGTATATAATGTTATAGGGTTGTCCCTTCTAACTTTTATCTAATTTATAATGTAATTTTTAAATTAAAAATTCTAACCATCGTTCCTCTAATTTTTAATTTTTTACAAGGTCTACTTTTCATAAACAATTTACGTTTCGAACAAAATTTAGCATGTGCAGCTCACATGCACTTGTAAAAACAAAAATATATTTTCACTTTGTCTCTCAAATTTTTTCGTAATTTTTAATTTATTTCTCACATTGTATTAAATTAGATTTTTATAATAAATTAAATTAAATCTTTAAATATTATCTAAATTTAAAATTTTGAGATAAAAGACTAACAAAAATAGAAATATTTAAACTCAGTAAAATACTAGAATATAAATATATAAATACTAGAATATAAACTCTATTTTTTTTTAATTTTAAAAATATATTTAAATAACTCTATATAAATCACACTAAATAAATATATATAAATAATATAGTAATATATTATTATGTAATATATTATATATATATATATGACTAAATATATTTAGTTATATATATATATATCTTTATATGTATAATATAGCTATCTAACATAAAAATATTGATTTAATAGAAACTATTAAGTCGTTTGAATAGTTTGTGATTAATAAATAAAATGTTATGAACGTATGTATGTATTGATTGTTATGAAGGAAAATTTATAAAAATGTAAATATCTTATTTAGCCCATTTATCGAAATAAAACTCCTAGCCTCCTCTTATTAAAATTAATTTCATCACTTCAATTTTTTATGGTGATAAATTTTTTTATTTAAAACTTATTTAATGTCTGTTTAGTGACTACTTAATACTTTTTTTGGGATAGGGGATACTGCTTAATATTTTAAAACTTTAAACACAATCCATTAAGCTGATAAATGATAAATGCTATTTGATAAATGCTACTCCCACATATCTATTTTTCAGATTGAAATATCTCAATTTTAATTTTTTTTTTTTAAAAAAAACACTTCATTTTCGTCTCTTTCACAAATATCTCATTTTGCATTTTCCTTTCATCTCCAGACTCCTGCTCTTTTGGCTTCAACTCTCTGTAGGCAACTTGCTTATGATTTTAAAAATAGATAATACTAATTAAAAACTCAGAAAAGAAACACAATATTCATCAAATGAATTTTCTAAAAGTTTTCAAACCTTTTGAAAATTTGTGCTTCGTTTTATGCTTCAACTTTGTTAACCCCACTAAGTTGATCTATAAGCATCAACTCTTAAGAATTTTTCTGATTTATTTTCTACATTACACGAAAAGTCAAAAGGACAAAAAAGACAATACAATATGAATCCGAATACCGTTCGACCATAAGAACCAAAAATAGAGTCAAATTGTGGCAGTGATTGGAGCTGGTTGGAAGCCGTTAAAGCTCTTTTAATTTCTATCAGTAATGGCTTAGGGCTTAGTGGTTTTTCGACCATCAATGTGTGTGAGAGAGAGAGAGAGAGAGAGAGAGAGGGAAGGGATTCATCCTTCTCGATTATTTTTTTAGTTTATGTTTTTTTTTTTGACACTTTTTTACTTTTTTTAACTTTCTGTTTCATTTCTTCTTTGTTTGATTTTTTTAATTATGTGTCGTTACCACGTGAGTATACATCAGGCGGGAATGCAAAATGGGAAAAGTTCGTATGTGGTTATAGAAGGACTCTATTTGTTAGTGCCATTAAAATTAATTTCACCACCTCAAATTTCTATTTAAACACATTTCACCAGTCAATTAAAATTAATAATTAAAATACAATAATTTAAATTCCTTTTAACCCATTTACCGAATAATATTCCTGACATTAAATTTAATTCCACCGCTTCATCTTTTAATCTTTAATCACGTTTTGTAACAACAATCAACACTCAATTATGTTTATTAATAAAGGACAATAAAACTTAATTCTATTGTTTCATATTCATATAGTGTTAATTGCCAACGTAAAACTCATTTAAAAGTAAAAAAGAACATGAATTCTATTTCTATTTTCATTCCTCATTCCTCATTCACAACTTTATTTCTATTCTATATTTTGAATGCACCTCCTTTATTTTGTATATTCTTTTGTTTGGTTATTTCTTTAAATCATGTTTTTTTTTTTGTTAATTTCTTTTTAAATTCATGTTTTGTTTTATTATTTCTTTCAATTTTTTTTTTTTTTTGAGAACATACTTTCAAATAATAAAACATGTTATATATGTTCTCTATATTATCATTTATCTAATATTTAGTTTTTTTCTGCAAGATAATTCATTTACAAGATTGCCATCATCTATTTTTCCTGGTTCTTTGTTATTATTTGAGTTTGTAAGTTTTTTCCATTTTCCTCCTATTCTATTTTCAGATTAAGCATATTTTAAAATCTTTTTTTCTTGTAGTTCTGTTTTGCATGTCTTTCTATTTTTTTATATTTAGTTGTTCATCTTCTGTATTTAGATGTTTTCTTTTCAGATGTCGGTTGTGTGTGTTTGGAGCTTATCAATTATTTATTTCAACTTTGTAAGTATATGTTTTATCATCAATTCAATCACCATTCACATTTTTTCTTTTTCTTATCAATGAATAGATATTTTTACCTTTTTTAGGTATGTTCTTCTCTGTTCTAACTTCTTCAAATAAAATTTCATGTTATAATTTAGTTTTTAATTATAAATTGTTATAATCTGTTTATTTCCAAAAACAAATGAATCACAATATTGACAATTTTTTGTGAATAATCTGTTTTTGAATAATTTGTTTGATTATTTGTTTATTTGTGACAAACAAATTATCAATTTATTAATTTTTAATCAGTTTAATCTGTTTATTATTTTTTGTGAATAATCTATTTTAGATTATTATTTTATTTTCTCAATCTATTTTTTTGTGAATAATCAGTTGATATTTAAAAAGTACTTTCATTTTTTGTGAATAATAATAAGGTTAAGATTTCATTTTATATGATATGAAAAAAAAGAAAAGAAAAAAAAAATTCATCTTATATTAATTAAAATTTAGCATATATATTATATAATATAAACATATTCATATGTAATATAAAAAAAAAAACAAAAAAAAAATATCTCGATCCAGTTCGATAAAACTGATTTTCAAAATATAGAAATTGGAACCGTTCCGGTTTTAGCCCGGTTTTGGTTCTTAAGATCAAAGCTGGTTCAAATTTCAACCGATTTTTACATTCCTAGACAGTGTCTGCCGGTCCTTTTGTTATTTTTACTGTTCAAGTACAACACTGCTTCTGCATGAGAATATTATTGCTTATATAGTTGAAATCTGTTGGAAAGTACATTAAAAAAAATATTTTAAGCTCAACTTATAAAATTACTCTACAAATTTTTTCTACAAATTTTAAGTCTTTCTTTTAGTAAGAAAGTATATTAGATAATATAAATTAAGGTAATACTTAATAAATTCATAACTTAAATATTATTTCAAAAAAGAATAAAGCTGAGGAAGATTATATATAACCACTCCATATGACTGGCTATAAAGGCTAGCTTTTTTTTATTCTTTTTGAAATGAAAGGTCAGCTCTTAAATTGCAATAAACTTACAGTTTCAAAGTAACATATGAATTAATGCCATACATTTTAAGCATTAACGTATGGCTTAACCTCTTAAAGCCATACGTTTCAAACCATTAAGTAGGAGGTTAGTCCCTCGTGGGCACCCCTCCAGTTACAAAATCTCTCGCACGTGGATGCAAGAATCGAACGATTTTTAACATCTTATCAAGTAGTAATTCATCATCAAACTATTTTCATGTAAGCTTCCATATATATGCATGGACTTAAATTTTAATTAGGAAATACACTTTCTATTTTTTTGTCAAAAGACGTAGTAGTTCTTTGGGGGGGTGGGGGCTGGTTCCAATATCATGATCAATTAATCTTGGAACAAACTTTTCTAATCTCCCCTTGTGTGCCTATCTTCACCTCAATGCTACTCATTTTAATCGTAGCTTTTGGAAACTCCACATCAAATCTTAATCCCAGTAATCCCCTTATGCTCCCCGCATAGTTTTGCACAATACTACGCGTTGCAGCCTCTCCCCATAGCCTCTGATCCGACTCTAAAACTCCATTACCATCACGTACATTCTTGAAGAAACTCACATCGAACTTGATCTGGCTGTCTTTGTCTAAGGCCACACGTTTTGATCCATCGCCATCTTTGGGGCAAAGAGCTTGGAGTTGAGATAGAAATGCTTGGTTTATGGTGGGGTCGGAGTTGCCGGTGGCAGTAAAGTTATATAAACGATACCTGAAGAACAAACAATTTGTTTGGCCTATTGTATGCGCACCTGCACACAAATCACACCCATTTATCTATATATATATATATATATGTATGTGACTTTTAAATCAAATAGAGTAGGTCTTATAATGAGGAAGAGAGGGAGATGGATGAAAAGAGAGATGAGTACCGACTAATGTGACAAGATCGTGATCATCGAGGCCTTTAGCAGAAAACTTTTGCCTCTGGACAGAGATTGAGTCGAGAGGAGAAGGTAAATCTGAGGTTTGAGTAGACAAAGAAACCCTGCCATCTCTTCTTCCGGTGGGCACTGACCAACTTGGACCATCACTCTGATATATGTGTGGCAATATTTGTAAGGAAAAAAAAAATCTAATTAGATGCCACCTACAATTGGGTTTGTGGAGTCTGATATACGTGTGGCAATATCGATATGTGTAGTCCACACGTAAAGGGACGTGAGGGAGAGTGTTAAAAATAAATATAAATTTATCTTTTTTTTAACTAGTTTAAACTTTTGAGGTAAATTATAATTTTACGCTATGAAACATGTAAGAGAAAGAGAATATTATACCATAGAAATATTTTAATCATAAATAAATTATATAAAAATAATTTTACAAATTAATATGATTTTATGTAATTCGTAAGATTATAAATTACTTTTATTCTAAAATAAATATAACAGATGATATAAAATAACTTTAATTTATGGGATTAATTTTGTATAATCTATCTGTAACTATAGTCAGTCCTCATTATCAATATACATACCAAGTCCACAGCATCGCGAGCAGCCAAGGCTACTATATCGGCACATGATACCACCCCAGGGCACAAGGTCTCCAGTTGTGATTTTGCATCATCGATTACTTCGAACCCTCTTAAGCCAAGGTTTGGCGGTGCATTCCTTTCTGTAGAAGACCCCGTAATCAACACCGAACCATCACAGCCCTGTGCAATATATATGTCAAATACCATGAGATCAAGTACTAGAAATTCCTAATCATTTCTTTTAGTTTTTAGAAAAGAATATTAGCATAACAACCAAAAGAAGAAGAGGAAGAAGACCTGAACAAAGCAATCATGGAAGTGAAGCCTTAGCAAGCCAGCAGCAATGGTGGGGTCTTTGTTGACGTGTGCTTCAACAGTGGACCTCACTGTGGCCTCTGCTCTTGGGCAGGAACTTGAGTAAAACCCAGTTTTCAATTGGCTTTGTGATGCAGAAAAATTCATCACTGAAATAAGAAGGAAAACAAACAATTTCGCTTCCATTTTCTCAAGTGATATACTTGTGCTAATCCCAATTCAGAATTGATGATTATCCTTCTTACTTCCAACTTTACATCACTACTAATATATATATATATATATATATATATATGGCATGGGATTGCAAAAGCTACTTTGTTGCATGTCTGTGTCATAGAATTTTGGGCTTTTTTAGTTTCTCTGAACTTTTTGTTAGTGGAGACGCGTTCAGTAAAGGATTGAGGTTTCCATTTCATAGTTTCGTTTTCTCATTAGATGTTTCATGGAGATTGGACATCAATATTATTTTGTTATGAAGCAGTGGAAAAAGTAGCAGGGGTCTCTCTCTTACCCTTTATTCTCTAGCTTTATTCCTTCACGCGGTTTTTTCTCTTAGAGCATTTTTATTGATCTCATCAAAATTTAATGAAAAATATAAATTTGCATACATATAAAAAAAATCCGTTATATTTGATCAACAATAACGAAAAGAAGGTGTGGAGAATAGCATAAAAGTACTTTTTGCTTTATTTTTAAATAGTAAATCATTAAATTTGATCGAATTTTTTTTATATGTGTGTAAATTTGTACTTTTTATCAAATTTTGATGATTTATTTTGATAAGACTAATGGAGATGCTCTTAATCTCCATTAGTATCTTTTCCCCTTTTTTTGATCCTTCCTTGAATTGTTACATTTTTGTTCACATTAACTTTTTTGCATTGTGTTTGCATGGATCAGCTTGTGATCACTTCAATGCAATTATTAGAATCTAACTTAATGAACGATACTTATCAAAGGAGGTACTATTCCAAGAGTTTGGCGAACTATGTAATGTATCCTTCATCAAGATTATTATTATTATTATTATTTTCTTAGTCCAATTTCTTCCATGGAACCTTACAAAACATTAGCCATCTAGTCGCAATTCCTAATTTCCTCTAGAATCTGCAAAACCTGAAATGTTATTAAACTAGATCGATTATTTATTCTGCCAGGAGCTTCATTTGGATGCTGGATGATCTGAATTAATCATTGAATAATAATATTTTGTGGATTCCATTGAAATATGTTTGGATATAAATAAGTTGAGATATATGTTTGAATGAACGAAGTTGAAATAACTTTTTAACTTTTTTATAGAAAGTAGAAAAAGTAGGAGTCTTATTAGTGATTGGTTTGGATGAGTTCAAACTCATCCCAACAACCGAACGCAGAACATAATTAGTGAAGCCCTGTCAAACACCACCTTGTTGAGGTGAAGCATTTGAGCCTCCTCTAATGCTACAAAGGCAGCTCTACCTTCATCAATAGCTAGAAATCTTGAAAGAAATTGTCGAGTCTAGGCTGCCACGAAATCTTGAAAATCACCTTCTTTGTGCAGGTGCGAAGTTGAGCTTATCTGCAGGTGACAGTATAGTTTTCGTCCATACTCGCAGCTTTTATTAGTTAGTCTTAGACGAATTGATATCATGCTTTATCCATGATTGAATTCTTCTGATGTACTTTTTGACATTACTGGGGAAAGAAAAGGCACAAAAAGATTCATGAATTGACAAACATTTGAAATTTTCGTACATGAAAAATGCAAAAAGGATCTGTTTGAATAATGAGATGAGTTAAATTGAGATAATTTGTGAATAGTAATGAAATTGCTAGTTGAGATAAAATAAGATGGCTTCATCTCACTCTATTATCCGACCAAGCATTTTAGTTGTGGTCCCTAAGCATCATCATCACCATCCACCAATAAGAGAAGCAAGATGCTGTGTGTGTTTTCATTATACATTAATTGCTTTCTCAAAATACTTTAGGAGCTTAGATAAGTACATGGACAATATATCATAAACCTATCATTTATGCAGAGTGCAGAGCATTTTGCTTTGAAGTTTGGTCTGGATCCTCTGCTTTGGCACGCAAAGTGCATATCTTTGAATTAGCATAGTTCGCTTTATCTTTTACAAAAAGCTTGAGTTTAGAATCCTTTGTAAACCCCAAATTTTTTTCTCGTAAAATGTATTTATTTTTCCAAAGTGGAAGTATATAAATGGAATTGAGGATCATACTCTTCATCGTGAAAGTATTCAATGCAAAACTATGAAGAAATTCGGCCCTCATACGGGATAACTGTACAATAATGATGCTTCGTAGAATTTTCCATAAAAATTTCAAGGACGATGGTATTTCTATCATGACACTCTCAAAACAGAAAAGCGAATATTGTCTAGCCAAATTTGAAGAAGTTGTTTACTAAATCTATAAAAGGTAAAGCCCAATGATTCTATCATACAGAACATATGATTTCTATTGGATTCATTTCAGGTTGATTTTAGCATTTTACATGTGTTAGTATTCTAAGGTATCATAAGGGATGCCTGAAAAAAGAAAGCAAAAAATAGAAATGATATTAAAAAATACAAATTGGATATACTCTTCCCAATCGCTTTCTCCAAATCCAACTACTTGGCTACTTGTTCCAGGACTGGAATTGTATTCCATGTTTCTTCAAGTCCACTAGTTTGCAGTGGTGGCAATGAAAAAACGCTGACAGTTGAGCTTTTACTTCGAATTTCCTTCAAAATGCGCAGTGCTGAAACAGTGCTCTTCATGTATGAGTTCTTCATATGCTCGATTTCGGCAAGTTCCTTGGGCATCCTGAGCAGACCGTCGTTCTTGGTACCGACAGAAGGTGTAGGATCACACACATCATCCCCATCCCCATCCCCATCATCATCCCCATCATTGGCCGAATCTGGGGTTTCAGTCGTGGGGAAGAGTCGGTCCAGCATTGCCTCACACTCCTTCACAAGCTTGTAGAGCAAGTCAGTGGTGAAGAAGGGCTCTTGCACGACCTTTTGAATGAAGGGCAAGCGAATTAGAGCACCAGTCCTTTTGTCATACTTCTTTAGTATCTTGACCAATCCTGTGGAGAGAATGTTAATTGAGGCGTCATAATTAAGGTCATTCCAAGTAAACAACATATCTTCAAGATTTGGTACATTGGTGCATTTTAAATTTACTACTACTTAATGGATGTGTCCCGTTTTAATTGACTTCATAAGCCAAATACTTAAATAGAAACCTACTTAAAGTTATAACAATTCAGACAATGCGATCATTAGATATGATGACAAAATCAAGATGAAGAAACGATTTCTTTTTTAACAGACCAATTACTTGAAAGGATCTTCCCCTTCATGACTCTGTATTATTATTTTATCTCCATGAAATTGAGCATGCGGGTGTGCTAGAATGTACCGTTTCTAACCCCTCATGAAGAATAGTGATATATACAGAATTAATTTAATGGTGCCTAGCATCATCACACAGGTTCGGCAATCATTACTAAAGAACCACAAAATTAATATTCAAATGCTACACAGTGGTAGCATTAAAGAAAACGCTCCACAGTGGATGATAGTTCTCACATATAGAAAAGGTATTAGTAAACATTAAATAATTGTATGCAGTTATAAAATATAAGAGATTAGAATCTGATGCCCATCCACTGTGTTGATTAACAAAACCAAACTATTTATTTATTCCTAAATGGCATCTTGGAAGGTGCTGTGGGTTAAAATATTAAAAGATAAAAATATTTTGTCAAATTCGAGCCCTCTCATTAGCCAAAGTTTTCTTTAAAAAAAAAAAAAAAAATTTGCAAACATATTAAAAAAGTTGTTATATTTGATTAAAAATAAAATAAAAAGGAAAGAGAATAAAAATACTTTTACTTTAAAAAATAAATAGTAACATTTCAAATTTGTTCACTCTTCCACTTTTTTTTATAATTAAAATATGACAAAATTTTTAATATATGTGCAAATTTATATTTTAAAAAAAAAAAATTAGCCAGTCA
The DNA here is from genome assembly GCA_036898215.1 of Platycarya strobilacea. NCBI lineage: Eukaryota > Viridiplantae > Streptophyta > Magnoliopsida > Fagales > Juglandaceae > Platycarya > Platycarya strobilacea. The sequence continues at coordinate 51,907,854 of CM072546.1, forward strand.
ATGAGAAATTTGGAGTTTGATTTTCTCCTAGTGAAAAACTTAGTACATATCTCTCTGGAAGTCATTGATAGTTCTCTTAATATTTATATGAGAGATGTTAAAACTGATTATCAATATGTATCTAATTGATCCTTTGATTAGATTATAGACCATATACATTATGAGTTTGAATGAAAGGAACTTTTTCTCCCAAAAAAAAACAAAAAAGAATACTCTTAGAGACGTGATATGACAACAACATGGAATAGGCGCCGCGAAACAACGACGCTAGTTGCTACCTAAATCACATATTATAACCGAAAGAAGAGGCCTATTTCGTAATAATTTATTCCCGGAACCATAGTCCAAACCATGGTTACGTAAATGAACCAAAAGATACGGACGTAAGCTGTCCATATTCACAGAAAATAATTATTTAAAAAAAGAAAAAGAAGAAGAATAGAATTACCTGTATAGTTAAGGGCGCTATAATTCTCCAACAAAACCATCTCTCCGTGGAAGTCCACTATCTCCTTCCGAATTTTCATCATCTCCTCATTCCAATCCTTTGCCTTTGCCACCCTATCTTGCAACTCCTGCAATCGTCAGAAAAATAAGCGCTTAATTTTTGTCAACGCCAATACCTACCGATATAGTTTATCCGATATAGTTTATATTTCATTTCCATTACTTTTTTACACACAAAAAAAAGAAGGAGCGTATACATGTTCCTTCTTACTTTTATTTAGCCATTACTTAAATCATATTATTTATTTATATTTTTAATTAAATTGGGTAATTAATTCTGAGGCGCTTATGAATTTAAACTTCTTTGAAAAGGCAAAGGTCTGACACCACTAAAAGCAGCCAGCTGGTGCACTGTCTACGATCAACGACCGCAATCGAGCGTCATTTGACGGAATATACGGCTGCAGACTGGGCGAGGTTCCTTTGATGCTATTGAGGCACTGAGTATATGAGTGCCATAAAAACCAGCCAAACGCGGTCGACGGAAACAACGGCGACGCGGTGACACAGTCACGTAAGGAGTAACAGCCTAACGGCTTCTGGCAGTAAACAAGGAGGGACTTCCACGTGCTGAGTTTCCTAAGGCTAAAATGACGACGTTTTAGCTTCCATTTTGAGCAGTAGCTACCAGAGTTTTTTTACCCCGGAAAATTGTTTCCCACAGGACCACAATAACTTTATAGACAAATTGGACTTTATTTCAAGCAGTTTCTCTGTAGTTTCAGGTGATTAATGGCAATAACATGAGTCAAAAGTATGATCTGCTAATCTCTGTCTAATCAATAAGAAAATAAGAATTGAAATTTAGGTCTAATTTGAATTTAAAACTCTCCTCTACTCATCTTAATTTATTTTCTTTTATTTTTATTTTATCGTTATACATTTTCAAATTCTAATACATATTTATGAAATTTAATTCAAATTTTTTTAATTCTAAAATAATAATAATATTAAAACGTAAACTAATCTGATCTCAACTATTTTCATCTCATCCAAACCAGCCTTACGCTACCTATATATTATATATTCTTTACAAGCAAACAGGTCATTACTTTTCCAAGATATCGCAGAGCGAGTGAAAGACAAAGATTTGAAAGAAGAAATAAATAAAATACCTTCAATCTGATAATGTATTCCTCCTCTTTCTCGACGAAGAACGCGTTGAATTTCTCGAGCTCGTTCTCCAGCAGCCTTTCGAAATCGATCTCTTCCTTGGACCTGCTCTCCTTCCCGTCTACGGAGGCGACCGTGCCGTCTACAGCGGTGGGGTCGCCTGTCTCAACTCTCGGGCGCTTGGTCGGCCTCATGCCGCCTTTTGGCTCGAGGAGCTTCAGCTTCTTCTTGAGCTCCTTGTAGGACAAGAACTTATCCCGCCACTCTGGTAACGTCTCCTCGATCTGGTTGCTGAGACTCTTTCCGAATTTCATGTCTGGGCGTAGGAGCGTTTGGATTCAAAGAAAATCAATACAAGACGAAGGGAATGCGAAAGATAATTGATTAGTGAGAAAAACGTAGGGATGGTGAGGACGAGAGGGACCGAAGTAGCAGAGAGGTGGGAAGGGAAGAAGGGTCATATAACGTTACAAGGACAGAATATTCGAGGGGTATAGTTGGAATATCCGTTCGTTTTGTAAGAGTATATCTCGGGTTTTATTCCTTCTTAAGAAAGAGAAAGCGACAGAGAGGGACACGTGGCATAATTTATTTCCGAGGGGCTGAGAGTAATGAAGCCGGATTGGTTAGTGTGCGGGAGCCAATGAGCTGGGTTATAAATGGCAACTAGATAAATATTTTTCTGTATTTTCTTTATTTCTCGCTCTTCTTTTTTTAATTTTGTTATTATCCATATATATTGTACTTTCATATTTTATCCTAAATATTTCTAAAACAGAAATATTATTAATAATTTTGACTAAGGATGACAAATATAGAATTATTAGGTTGATCGATTGATTTTTTTTAAATGTTCGCATGGACTTGTCAGCCTGATGTATTAAGCCTCGTTTTAATTGGAGAGTTCATCTTAACCTATTTTTATTTTATTATATATTTTTTTAATTTTTTATACAAAATAGAAAACTCAATATATATTTTTTAAATTCTAATAAATATTTTTTAAAATTTAATATAACTTTCTAAAATTTTAAAATAATAATAATATGAAATAAAACGAAACTCATCTCATTTCTCAGTTCAAATAGAATTGTAAAAAATAAAAAATAAAAAATAAAAATAAAGCAATCAAGGCATTCAATTAGAAAATTCAGTCGGACATCGTGTTGAATTAAACTTAAAGTTAAATATCTAGAAATAAAATATTCGTAATCCAATTAAAAAATAATAGTTAATTGTTACAATTCTTAATTTATTCTTTATTAAAATAATTAAAAAAATTGGGACATTTTTGTTATATAATCTGAAGCATTTTATTCATTCGGCTGTGGCTTTGGTTCAAATAGGGAAGAGTTAATGGCCTCAGAAAGATTTGTATCATACTTCAATTTGTTGTTCTCATATTAAATAGTACTGGAAATAATTTTTGCCTACTGTTTCTGGTTTTAATGTTTTTAAAGTGTTTGATATTGCACTTAAACTGATTGAAGGATGGCTCGGAGTTATACTTTTGTCTTGTCTGGGGTTTCTGATATAAGAGGAATAAATGGGAGTTTGAAGTTTGAAGTTTGAATAGGTTTTATTAAATCCTCGATATTAATCATGCTATCAGTCTAATGCACAATTTTAAATTATTTGGTTTGATAAATATCTGTAACTGTTATCTCAAATGAAGTTGATCACCGATTTCTTATTAAAAAAAATAAGAAGACGAAGAAGAATAAGGCCCTACTTGGATTTAGAGATGAGATGAGTTTAGATGAGTTTAGTTTATTTTTTAATATTATTATTATTTTGGGATTTGAAAAAGGTATATTGGAAATTGAAAAAGGTGTATTGGAAATTGAAAAATGTGTATTGGGAATTGAAAAAGGTGTATAGGAATTTGTGTTTTATATAAAAAATTATAAAAATATAATAATAAAATGAAGATGAGTTGAGATGAGCTGAGCTCACCTCTGAATCCAAGCAGGACCTAAATCTCCTATTTACACGACGTCGGTTTGACCAGCGTACGACTGCATGATGTCAATTTGGTTAAAGGAGATTTTCAAATATTTTTGAAACAGGACCCATCACCAAAGCTAGAATGCAAGACTCTTATGAGTGGAATTTGTTAAGTAAACTGACCCTATGGTTTTAGTAGAAAATTGGATGAGAATTTGCAGGGATGACCTTTGCAGAGAGTGACACGTATTTCTATTCCTCGTAAAAAGATCAGGATTATTGGGGTTCCTATGTGCTATAGATCAAACGTAAGGAGGAGTTAAAGGAATCCTAGCTGTGTTTGATCAGATTGCAAACATTCCCCGAATAAAGGTAAAAAAGAAAACATGAAGGGTCGGAAAGAAACCCACCCACCCAATGACCACGATCGAGTGCAAGTTGTGTGCTCGGATAGCTTCTTTTGCTTTAGTTTACTACCGAAGAGAATAGATCGAGCTGGCATATGTTTTTAAGAGAGATGATAGATATAATTGTGGATTTGTAAATAGTGTATAGTTGCTTTAAAATATATATATACATATAATTTATATGAAAAAAAATTAATTTTTTTAATGGTAGATTTTATTTTTTTTTAAAGTGATTGTATGTCGTTTGTGATTCTACAACTATATATAACATTACTCTTATAAAAATTGATGATAAAAAAGTAAAGCAAAATAAGAAAATAATCAAATGATATATAGTTTGATAATATATCTAAATTTATAGACTTGTAAAAAAATTTATTCTCTTAAATAATAATATTCAAATACATTTTGGGACGAAAATATATCATCCAATCATACCGTTTATAATTACATATTTATATGATTGGATGGTAGAAATTATAATTTCTCAATTTCTAAATTATTCGCTTGAGGAGCACATGTTAACTCTCTATTTAATATTTGCTTGATCAGCAACATGGTTAGCGAGTGTTGAATGAACTCTTTATTATTGGAGCTTCACTCAAGTGACGTCAAATAAACTTCAAATTGTGACAAATTATATTAATTTTTGTTTATATATAATTCAAACTTGAACTCCTAATCAAGTTTCTTTTGAGGTTCAAGAAAAAATTATTTATATATATTTTTATAAATAGTTCTTTTAAGTTTTTATTTAAACTCCAAAACTTTATAGGAAAAAAGTTTCCTCATAAACTCTTCATAACACCATAAATGAAGATAAATAAAAATTATTTAAATTTAAAATTTATGAGTAGATGTAATTTGAATTTGTCTCGAATGAAGAGATTTTTTTTTTTGGATTTTTTTTAATATTATTTTGGTGGTATTAAATAAATTTTAAAATAAAAAATTTACATTATTATTTAAAAATATTTTTTAATCATTAAAAAAAATTGAATTCGCTACAAATTTGACACACTTATCCTCGAGAGAAAAAGCTTACGTTTGACAGAAGAAGATAAGATGACTGAACTTGAAAGAGAGCCGTAATGGGTGAGCCGTGAAGCCGAATTAGCCGAGGCAAGAATGGGGTGGGAAGCAGATTTGCTCATTTACGAAGCATGGCATAATTCCATGGAATTTAGGAATATCCATTATCGATATCATAACCCGAAAATGTTTTGTTTTATAAAAAAAAATAAATACACAATGCTGGCCTGCGGGGTCTCTCGGGGCTCCCACTTCCCAGTCCCACCCCTATCCTCATCCTGAATACATGTCCGCTCGTCCAGGTCAATGTAAGGGTAAATCCGATATTTGACATCTCTATCTGGGACTGATTCTGTGATTCATGGCCATGCCAGCACGCAATGTACCTTGGCAGGTCCCACAGGTGGACTTTTATCTGTTCTGGACTGTTTTGGCCCTTTCCTCTAGAGAGAGAGAGAGACCAAATAAAAGAAGATTCCGATTCCCTCTTTGGGATATGCTTGCGCTCGGAATGGAGCTTCAACTTCCCTGTTATTTCTTTACCAATTTTTTTTTCTTTTAATTTTCTTTCTCACCTGTTGCATCAATATTGTTATTTTCCATGTTTTTTTGGTATTTGAAGCTTTGAGAAACCTTTCTTCCTGTTCCAATTCTTCACCATCCTCGTGAACGTACTAAGACATTTGCTTAATTTAGGGGAAATAAAAGGAATTTTATTTTTGTGGGTCTAAAATGGGTTTGATGTATTATGCACATTGGCCAACTAAAAAATGCGCAATATTACACTTTCTTGCATTGTATATACTATTATAAAAATAGTATTAAATACGTGAGTGACCTTTTTAATTAATCATTTTAAAATATGAATCGCATTCACAGTTTAAATAAGCACGAGCGCACGTGATAAAGTCAATCAATTTACTTCTTTAATTTAATATTAAAAATAGGAAAATAATTTTAAATCTTTACTAGGATGCTTGTATCATCATGATGTTTGAAATATCATCCATTTGATTTATATATAATAAAGCTTATAATTAAGTAATTAACTATCTCTTTCTTTTCCTTCCCAACCCACTTAAGAAGATTATACAAAACCAAAAAAAAAAACAGAATTAAATTTTTTTTTCTCTCAATAAGTGGGACATTGGTATGTACCAAAAATATTTGAATATCATGATAAATGAACAAAAGTTAAAGTTGGTAAGAAATAATAATAATATAGTAAATTAACTATAATCTTGTTAACTCTAGAAGTAATAACTATTGTTTGTCATGAAAGGATGGAGGTGAAGAGTCTAGACTAACTTAAATGCTCTACAGCTCAGTGCCACAACAATTAATTTACATATATATATATATAAATAGAGCTAGGAATATTCCTCTTCAAAGTTCCTTTATGCTCCCATCGATGGTGTTAGCTGCTCTTGAAAGCTGGCGGTTCATCATCATCGATTCATCGAATCATCATCTGATTCATTATTAAGCTATATGTATATATATATATATATTTATATCCAAGTTATGATCTAAAATAAATGTGAAAGCTACACTTAGGTTTCAAAATCGATCTGTCTAAGATTTGTGTCATGACTTTGGGTTCGGGATATCTATAATTAGTCCCATAAGGGATTTTGTTTTGACAATGGAAGGATTTGTGATTAGATGGAAAGGGGCTTTTAATTTGGACGGTAATTCTATGGTGTTCTGCGGTTGAGTCTTTTGTGTTTTTACAACCTTTTTTAATTAAAAGTATAAAAATAAAAATTAAATATATTTTATCCACATAACTTCTTTTATTATTTATATAAAAAAAATTAAATTGTAAAAAAATATAAAATAAATTATACCTACAAATACGTGAAAAAGCTCCGACCACATAATCCCATATCATTGCTCACTTTTGGAAGCAGGCGGAGAAGAAAAAAAGATTGAGACAAAAGCATGGCAGTTTCGTTACTTGTCTCTTCTCTTATTCAAATAAGTTTTATATTATTTTATTTTGTTTTTTTATGTTAGAAAAATTAATTATATATACACTTACTACTGTTTTACAATTATCTTACAACTTTATATTAAATAGATGATATTTTCTAAAATTGAAGATTATTTATAATGAAGTTGCATGCTTGCATTGGCTGATTGTAACATTGATTTTGTAATTTTGTATTTCAACAATTAAGAAAAAAAAAAATTTTCAGAAGAATTCCTAACGAGACTAACTAGATATTGTTTGGATACATTTAGGGTTTCTTTGGTAATATAATTATTTTCAGATAAATCATTATCAAACATTATTTAAATATAAAATATTTTATTTCTTAAATTTTTAACTTTTTTATTTAATAATCACCTAATTATTACAAAATTTTCAAACTCTCAGATAAATCTCAAAAAATAATACTATTTTTTCACATTTTAAAATAAAAATTATATTAAAAAATTATATTCTAACAATTTTTTTTACTTTTTTATTTCTCATTTTTTCAAATATAATAAAATATAGTAACTCAAAATATTTTATTACCATTCACAAATATACTGGATATTTTAATTATCCAAACCGACCCTTAATTAACATATACCTAGACTAAGAATATGAATTCCAGCCAATTTAAAAATGGATACATTTGAATGAAATCTAAAACAGAAGTACTATAATTGAAAAGAAATCACATAAAAATAAACTAAAAAATTAATATAATTTTATCTAATACATTAAATTAATTTTACAATATTGTTAAATAGCCATGGCCTATGTTGTAAGCTGTACATGACGTGGCATGACTCTGTGACTTAATTGGGTCAATGAATCACCGACAACTAGATAAGATATGAAAAATTTTACAACACACATTCGTTCAGAAAAATAGAAAGAACCATTCTACTGATCAATAGATGTATAAATATAAATATTGAGAAATTTCTGTTTTTTTAATAATATTCAATTATGAATAAAAATATAATTCTTTCTAATATTCTTCTCCTTTGACCAACTTTATTGAAACCAAGATGCAGGGTCGATTTTCCTCAATTCAAATAAATAAATAAATAAAAATTATTACGAAAAAATAATGAAAGGGAGTAGTGAATGACTCCCTCTCCACACCTCACTTTTCATTTTTCAATTAGATGAGATTGATTATTTGAATAATTCATTCATGCACAATAATTTTTATAGTAATTTATACTTATAAATATGAATATTTTTATTTAATTTTATATAACAAAGCAAAATAAAGTATCAAAAAATAAAAAGAATAAAAGAAAAGAAAAGAAAAGAAAAGAAAAGAAAGAAAAAGGAGAGAAAGAAAGGAATAGAAAAAATTTAGTTTTTAAGAAATAAAGAGTTCTACAATTTTTTCTTACAAGAATAATTTTTATTTCAGTTTTATAACACGTTATCAATACGACGGTTCTACCCATTCTGAAGTTAGTGGTCTTATTCTTCAGTAAGTTTTTCAATATATTATTTGTAATCTTTGATATATTTTATTGATGATTATTATTTAAAATCTGTGTGACTTTATAAATATATTTCTGAAATACACATATTTATTTCATTATTTATATGTGTAGAAAATGTCAAACTTTACAAAATTGGAATTTGTTGCTCTTGATATATCTGGAAAAAATTATTTATTCTGGATACTTGATGCTGAAATCCATCTGGATGCTACGAACATGGGAGAAACAATTAAAGAAGGAAATCAAACGTCCCTGAAAAATCGTGCTAAATCAATAATTTTCTTTCGCCACCATCTTTATAAAGAATTAAAATATGAGTATCTTACAATAAAAGATCCATTTATTTTGTGAAATAATTTAAGTGAGAGGTATGAACACCAAAAGACTGTCATCTTTTCAAGAACTCGTTTTGAATGGTTGCACCTGAGGTTACAAGATTTTAAAAGTGTTAGTAAGTATAATTTCGCACTTTTTAAAATAAACTCAGTACTAAAATTATGCAGTGAAAAAATCACCGATGATAATATGTTAGAAAATACTTATACTACATTTCATGTCTCGAATGTGTTTCTACAGCAGCAGTATCGAAAGAGAAAGTTCAAGAAATATTCTGAACTTATATCATGTCATCTAGTAGCTAAACAGAATAATGAACTCTTATTAAAAAACCATCAGTCACGCCCTACTGACTCAATATCATTCTCTGAAGTAAATGGTAATAGATTTGCATCATTTCTAAAAGTAAATGGTGCATCTTTTAAAATAAATCGGTGGCGTGGACGTAGTAGGAGAAATTATAGTAATATTAGTTCCATAAGTAACCACAGTAAAAAGGATAATAATAATATACCATATCACCAGAAATAATACAACTCAGAAAATGATACAAGTTCTCATAATAATTCTTCAAAAAAATGTGAAGATGCGTACCATAGATGTGGTATGACTTGACATTGGATATGTATCTGTCGTACGGCCAAGTACTTAGTAGATTTATATAAAGCATCAATAAAAAAAATTGAAACAAATTTAGTAGAACCATCAGATGATTCATTAGATTCAGTAGATATAGATATCACCCATCTTGATATTTTTGATTTCTTTGAAAATTTTGATGGTAGAATTGATCACTTAATTGGAGATGAAAGTGTTCCACTCAATTAATGTATTTTCTTTATTATTTGTAATCAAAGTTTTGTATATTTTGTAGAATCATGGATCACACTAATGGACTTTTTATCTCTGAGTTGAATAATAAAAATGTATGTCTGGCAGATAGTATTACAACTCGCAATATTCTCAAAGATAAGAAATATTTTTAAAAGCTAACACTAAGTAAAACCTATGTCCATACCATATTGGGTTCATCAGATTTAATTGGGAGCTCCGGAAGAGCATATATTGTGTTGTTTAATGGCACCAAATTTTGTATTAATGATGCACTATTTTCTTCACAATTTAAAAGAAATGAGTTTCAAAAATATACATTGTAATAATTATCATACTGAAATGACCAATGAAAACAGTAAAGAGCATCTTCTCATTATTAAAACAATATCGAGTCAGAAGCTCGTATTAGAAAAATTGTCTACTCTATATTCTGGATTGTATCATACAAAAATGAGAACAATTGAATCATATGTGGTAGTACACTAGAAGTGCATTGACTCCAAAATATTTATGACTTGGCATAATCGCTTTGAACATCCGAGATCTATAATGATGAGACGAATTATTAAAAATTCACATGGGCATCCCTTAAAGAATCAAAAGATATTTTTACCCAATGAATATCTGTGCTCTGCATGTGCTGAAGGTAAGTTGATTATCAGACCATTTCCCTCAAAAGTTATTGTTGAATCTCTAACCTTTTTACAATGGATTCACGGATATATATGTAGGCCTATTCATCCATCTAGTAGACGATTTAAATACTTTATGATTTTGATTGATGCATATAGTCGATGGTCACATGTTTGTCTGTTTTCTATTAGAAATGTTGCATTTGCTAGATTTCTTACTTAGATAATTAAATTACGAGCACAATTTCCTAAGTATCCAATTAAGACTATTCGATTGAATAATGCAGGTAAATTTTCATATCAAGTTTTTGATAATTATTGCATGTCAATATGAATAGATGTTGAATATCATGTTTCTTATACACAAACTCAAAATGATTTACCTGAATTTTTGATCAAAATATTTTAACTAATCGCTAGACCTTTACTTATGAAATCAAGACTACCTATTTCTGTTTGGGGACATGCTATACTTCATGCAACATCATTAATTTGCATCCGACCATTTGCATATCATAAATATTTTTCCTTACAACTTGCATTTGGTTAACAACCAAATATTTCTCATATTCGTACTTTTGGATGTGCTGCATATGTTCTAATTGCACCTCCATAGCGTACAAAAATGAGTCCTCAACGTAAACTTGAGATATATATTGGTTTTAATTATCCTTCTATTATCAAATATCTTGAGTCCCTTACATGTGATATATTTAAAACACGTTTTGAGAATTGTTATTTTGATGAATCAACTTTTCCATTAATGGGTAAAGAAAAGTCGATGCCTGAAACACTACAAGAAATTACTCCGGATAATAAGCCTCTGTCTCAATTTGATTCTCCTACAAATGAATGTAAATTAGAAGTTCAGAAGATTATTCATATGCAAATTAATTACCGGATGTATTTACTAACATAAAAAGTATAGTAAAGTCATATATTCCTGCTGTTAATGCTCCAATAAGGATTGAAGTTTCTGAAAGACAAATTGTCAAAATAGTAATATGTGAATCTAAAACACGCTTGAAGTGTGGAAGACCTATTGATGCAAAAGATAAAATTTTCCAAAAGAAAATAATACAAAATGAATTTGGTGTTCCTGAAGAACCCATACCCACAATACAGGTTATAAATATATTTGATGCTCTTGAAGAGATCAAATCTTCTATTCTAGAAACTCTTGAATATGATAATGTTAAAAAGTATAAATCTCCTAGAAAGATACATCCTGAAAAGGTGTTTCATGAATTATTTTCCCCTGAAAATGAACAGGTACTTGAAAATAATGAGATTTCAATACATTTTATAAATACTGGAGAAATTCTGGATAGAAATAAAACTGTTGTCGATAACATATTTTCATATAAAATGATCATTGACATTACCAGAAGTAATAAAAAAGTGAGTCAAGAACTGTCGAAAAATGTCGACGTAGAAATGATTGGCCAAAATGGAAAGCAGTTATTGAAGCTAAATTAAATTCGCTAGCAAAGCGAGAAGTATTTGGACTAGTTATCCAAACACCAAAATGTGTCATGCCTATTAGATATAAGTAGGTATTTATACAAAACGCAATGAGAAAAATAAAATTGTGCGCTATAAAGCACGGCTTGTCGCACAAAGTTTCCTACAGAAACCCGAGATTGATTATGAAGAAGCATATTCTCTCATTATGAATGTAATCACATTTAGAATTTTAATTAGTTTGGTTGTTACAAAAGGATTATAAATATGGTTGATGGATGTGGTCACTGCATATTTATATGGATTCTTAGATCATGATATATATATATATAAATTTCTGAAGGATATAAAATGCCTGAAATATTTAAAAGTACATCTAAAAATATGTACTCTATCAGACTACAAAGATCTTTATATGGGTTAAAGCAATCCGGACGCATGTGGTATAATTGCCCAAGCGAATATCTATTGAAAGAAGGATTTGAGAATAATCCTACATGTCCATGTGTTTTTATTAAGAAATCAAAATCCGGATTTGCCATTATTGCGATTTATGTTGATATTTTAAATATTGTGGAAACTCCTGAAAAGGATCTCAAGAATCACTACATATTTAAAGAATAAATTTGAAATGAAAGATTTTGGCAAAATAAAATTTTGTCTCAGCCTGCAGTTCGAGCACTTGCCAAATAAAGTTTTTATTTATCAGTTCATGTATACAGAGAAAGTCCTGAAACATTTTTATATAAACAAAGTTCATTCCCTGAGTACTCCAATGATTGTTCGAACACTTGATGTGAAGAATGATCCATTCTGTCCTTGTAAAGATGATGAAGAAATTTTTGGTCTTGAAGTACCATATTTTAGTGCAATTGAAGTTTTGATGTATCTTACAAATTGTACTCGACCTGATTTTACATTATCTGTTAATCTACTTGCAAGATATAGTTCTGCACCAACTCAAAAGCATTGGGATGACATTAAATATGTCATTCGTTACCTTCATGGTACGGTTGAAATGAGATTATTTTATCAACGTGGGTCAAATCCACAATTGATTGGGTATGCAGATGCATGTTATCTTTCAAATCCACATCGAGGTATATCTCAAATTCGATATTTATTTACTTATGGAGATACTGCCATATTATGGAAATTTGTCAAGTAGACTCTATCTGTCATATCTTCAAATCACTCAGAGATCATTGGTATTCATGAAGCAAGTCGAGAGTGTATTTGGCTGAAATTAGTAATTCAACATATCCAAGAAAAGTATGGACTCTCCATGATCAATGATAACTCAACAATTTTATATGAAAATAATACTGCTTGTATCACTCAAATCAGACGAGAATATATCAAATGTAACAGAACCAAACATATTTCACCTAAATTCTTTTATATTCACGAACTTCAAGAGAAATGTGAAATTGATGTCAAGTAGATACGATCAAATGATAATCTGGCAAATTTATTCACAAAAGCGTTACCAACCGCAACATTCAAGAAGATTGTGCAGAATATTGGAATGCAAAGACTCAAAAATATATCGACATGCACTTTTCAGAGAGAGTAAATATCTTGAAGACTTGTGCTGATTGTACTATTTTTTCTTTCGCTAAGGTTTTGTCCTATTAGATTTTCTTCTGCAAGATTTTAATGAGGTAATCTTAAAATACTTGTAGGTATATAAAAATACTGTACTATTTTTCTTTCGTCATTGATTTTTCTTCTTACTGGATTTTTCTTTGGCAAAGTTTTAATGAGGTATATTTTTTATGGGTGGTCATTTAAGAGGGAATGTTATAAAGAAATAATGGAAGGGAGCAATGAATGTCCTCCCTTACCTCGCTCTCCATTTTTCAATTAGGTGGAGCTGATCGTTTGAATAATTCGTACATGTACAGTAACTTCACAGTAATTTATACTTATAAAAATACGAATATTTTCGTTCAGTTTTATACAATGAAGTAGAACAAAGTATCAAAAAAGAAAAAAAAAAGAAAAGAAAATAATAGACAGAAATAAGAAAGAAAGAAATGAATAGAGAAAATTCAGTTCTTAAGAAATAAATGGTTCTATAATTTTCTCTTACAATAATAATTTTTATTTTAATCTTATAACAAAAATCAAATATTGTGAATAAGAAAAATAATTAATACAATTAATGTAGCTAGTTAAGATATATAGGTCGATGTGTAGGCCGTCTGTATCTTTTAAAAAAAAAAAATTTGAAACTTACATGAATTTTTTTAATAAATGATGCAGAGTCATATTCTTTTTTCTAAAAAAGTGTACAAAATTTCAATGCGTTAATTAAAACTATATCTTGAATTGCTCAAATATAGAGCAATATAAAAGGGTTTTGAATGTCTTATTCTCCGTCCATTTGGATTCTTTGAAAGCAATGAAGCATATTCCATAAAAAATAAAAGAAGATAGGATTTTCAGATTATACTAATTAGCACTTGTTCCGTCTTTTCTTTTGGTCCCTGGAATCTATGCTCATAATTGCAATTTTTGGTATTTAGTTCCTAGTTTTTTTTTTCACAAGATTTGATGTTTGAAAACAATATAAACATAGAGAACATCAGCTAGCATGTTTAATATTCGCATTTATCGCACTATACAAGTACCTAAAGTATTCCTAATTAGAAAATATATATGAGCTAGCTAGAATATTCCGCCATGATGATATATAGTTTATACGAACATTTCTTTTTTATTTTATTTATTTATCCCACTTTCTCCTTAGATGAGAAGTCACACTAATTTGGGAGTTTAGATTCATATCTATTTTATTATAATAAGTAGTTATCTAATAGCCACTTAACAGATTTTACATTTTTTCGTTAAGTGATCGTTAAATTTAACAGCCACTTATTATATCTAAACAATAATAATTTCATAACAAAAAATATTTTAATTTCTTAAAAAATATATTAATTTAAAGCCAATTTTAGAATTCTAAATTTTAGAATATATTTATAGACGTGAACTGATATATTACATAAACATAAACGTGAACTGCTATATTTGTAGTTAACTGATATATTTATTATATCTCAACAATAGTAATTTTCTAACAAAAAATATTTTAATTTTCTAAAAAATATATTAATTTAAAACCAATTTTATAATTTTAAATTTTAGAATATATTTGTAGACGTAAACGTAAATGTGATGCAGACCACCACAATTGATATATTTTGCATTTTGATATTAATAATATATTACGTAAACGTAAACCATTTAATAGATAAATATATCTATTTATTAATATATATTTAATAAATATAAATAAATGTAAACCATTTATAATTATTGTATAAGTTTGATTCATTTGAGGTCTATGTATATATATATATATATTATATAACTATAATATAATTGATATTAATGATATATTATGTAAACGTAAACTATTTAATAGATATATATATATATATCTATTTAGTAATATATATTTAATAAATATAAATAAACCTAAATCATTTACAATTATTGTATATGTTTGATCCATTTGAGGTCTACGTATACATATATATATATATATATATATATTATAACTATAATATAGCTGGTTATCTATTTTAAAAATAATCCATTATCAGTTCAAATAAATTTGTGAAACGTGGAATCCATTCACACATCGATTTTTCTATTTGCTTGGAAATTTGAAACTGCATTTTCGACTATTAATTAGGAATGACAAAACAATTTAATTTAGCTTTTCAAAGTGACTCATAAACAATCTTGTCTACAATTATTTAATTTAGTTATAATCAAACGTGAACGTGAACTAATATATTTGTAGTGATTAGTTCATTTATCTCTTTTGTTCGATTACCTAAATAGAAATAATCTCTAATTCAAATTTGTTGAAAACATCCTAATCAAACACATTAATCTCTTCTCCTCTCTCCATAAAAATTTCACTAAATCCTTTGTCTAAAAAATCCATTATCAATGCCCATTACCTCACTAGAAGAGTCCCTGTGTTTCACGCTGCTATTGCCAATAAGTATCACCGTGCCGCACCACCACGCTAGAGGAATCAGCCACTTCTAGCTCTTGAGCCGCCATCGCACTATCCAAACCCAACATAGTCCTCATATTTTTCGATAAGATTTAGCGTTTAAGCCATAAATATAGAGTGAAAACCTAGATATGAAGGTGCTAGCCTGGTTAGCGTTTAAACCTAGAAAATTACATGTTCTTATATATAAAAATATGCATGTAAAAAAGGGAGAGATTATTAAGTACCACCATTGGAGTTTTGGACGGTAAGGGACTCGTAATCCCAATAGACTTGGGGCTCCAGGGCGATGTAAACCCTAGCATTGCAGGGGATTTAAATATTATTAATATTTAAATATCTTGATTTAATAAATTAATATTATACAAGTAATTAGATATAATTGTATAGATTCAATTTAGTGTATATTATAATATTATTTCTTGTATGTTTAATATGCGAGCATGATTGGATCCAGTTTTTTCAGAGTATGTGTTAGAAGTAGGCAGCAGAATGAAACCAATCACAGTTGATGAAACCATAAAAATTCTTGATGACGTGCTTGTTCCCTATTAAGATGATTGTACTTCTTTAGATTATTTAATAGATTTTTTTTTCATGATATTTATGACTATTTAATAAATATTTTCAGCTATGATGAATCGGACCATATTAACATCAAATAATAGTTATGTTGATGAAATAAATGCATTACTAATTCATAGGATTCTTGGTGAGCTTACGCGGTATTATAACTTTGATGAATAATAGATGCATCTGAACAATCAGTTATGGAGGATTTTCTAAATATTCTAACTCCAAATGGACTTTCTCTTCAAGAATTATTACTGAAAAAAAACGGTCATATCATGCTGCTTAGAAACATTAATCCTTTAGAAGAACTATGCAACGAAATACGTCCAATTTGTCGGACTTTTGATCGAAATGTCATTGATGCAAAAACTGCAGTTGGGTAGCATAGCGGAAAAAGAGTTTTTATTCCAAAAATCTCATTCTTACCAAGTGTTAACGAAAATAGTGGTTTCTCATTCAAACGAACTCAATTTCCTATCAGATTAAGTTTCGCAATTACTATAAATAAGTCACAAGGGTAGATATTAGATTTTATTGGCATATATTTACCTCATCCCATTTTTTCACATGGTCAATTATACGTGGCTTTATTAAGGACAAAAATTGCATATACAGTAATGATTCTTATACGGTCGATATCGACTTAACGATGTAAAAAGAACTGCATAAAAAAAATTATATTTATAGAATTATTAAGATTAGCATGTTTAAATTAATATTATACAACTAACTAGGTACAATTATATAGTTTCAATTTAGTGTATATTATAAAATTGTTATATAAATTTTGAACAGGAATATTTGTTTATTGATTTCCTACCTCATCCTAATATTAATAGATGCTAAATTAGTTTGCTCTTGAGAGGAAGGAAACCGGAAATGATGATGACGCAAATTAAATTTTACGTTGAGTTATTATTATTTATAGATGCTTGTTAATTTAATTTTTTTTAATTGTGTTATTTTTGTAAAAAGTCTATTTCACTTAATTAGGCAACGTGCTCGTTGCACGTTGCTCTCGACTTAGTATATATATATAAATAATAAGAGATATGTGAAGTGAGTTTTTGATACCATATATTAAATATTTAATGACGTTATATTACGGTACTTGATGTAATACTTTAGATAATGAAACTTGTTTTATTATAAAATAAATTTGATGTAGCCTAATTTAATTTTAGAGATGAGATGAGATAAAGTTAAAAAAAAAGAATAAAATAATGTTATAATATATTTTTTTAATATTAATTTTATTTTGGAATTTGAAAAAATAGTTTCGAAATTTGAAAAAGTTTATTTTTTTATTATATTTTATATAGAGATTTGAAAAAGTGTAATAATGAGTTTGAAATGAATTTAAAATTTTTGATTTTGTTTTTCAAAATAAACCAGACTTAAATCATGTCAATATGTAGATTTAGTTTAATAAAATAAGAAAGAACATAAGGGCATTTATTGAAAAATTTGGAAGAATCTTGGTTTTGCAAAGAGCAAGGGAGGTATGAATTTTAGGGATCTTGCTTGTTTCAACAAAGCTCTACTTGGAAAACAGATATGAAGGATTCTTAAGGATATCCTAATTCTTTGGTTGCTAAAGTTTTTAAAGGGAAATACTTCCAAAAGTGTGAGCGTTGTTGGAAGCTAAGGTGGGCTATTCTCCTTCTTTTCATTTGGAGGAGTGTAGGGTAGAAATATCAGAATTTGGAAAGGCAAGTGGCTGCTAAAATCACATATCAGGTTCAATATAATCTCTAATGCAGATTTTAAATCTGAATGCTACCGTTAAGGAGCTGATTGATGATGAGAGAGAGTGCTGAAATCAGGTTTTTATGGAACCTGTATTTCAAAAGGAGGAAGCTATTGTTATTGCAGGAAGCTATTGTTATTGCTGCTATTCTTATTAACTTGAGGGAAAATGCAGATAGGCTAATATGGATGGGAATTATAGCTTGAAGAATTTTTATTGTAAAGAGTGCATATGCAATAACAATATCTCGGAGATGGTTTACTTAAGGGAACAGTCTAGCAAGGGAAAGAATGAAGAATAGTGGAGGCAGTTATGAAATTTATAAGTTCCTAGAAAAGTAGAGCAAATAGTTTATATAGTGGCAATATGTGATACGATTTATAAATCCAACATGAACATGATACAAAATTAGTAGATTTGAGTTTGATATAAATGGGTTATAATCAAAATAAGTTAACCCATTTGGACACGACTAATTAATTGGGCAATCCGCCTAAGCCAAAATCAACATTTAATAATTTGTTTAAATATTATTTCGAAATTACAAATTCATTATTGTTGAATAGTAATATTGGTATTTCTCAATATGTTTACGCTTTTGTTGTTGAGATTGTAATTTTGAACCTATGCTTATATTTGTTATTATAAGATTTGTAATATTGGTTTTATTAGAGATTAAAATTTTAAAAAGATTGATATTTTTTTTGTTAATAGGCAGTATTATTATTATTTTTAGATAGTATGGCTATTGATAAATATAAATCTGAACTTTTCTTGTGAAATTATGTTATTTAGGTGAGTTATACGTATTGGTTTAACCCATTTGCATAAAATAGATCGAAGTGAGTTGTATCGTGTTGACTTATTTTTAATTAATTATTAAATGAGTTAAAACGTGTGACATAGCAAGACCAGTTATTTAAAAAAGCGAGACTAGAATTTGAAGGTTTGGCCCATTTATCTTAATGGATTGAGTTAAGATTGATTCATTTATTCTAAAATAAAATATTGTTATAAGATATTATTTTAATATTAATTTTATATGGAGATTTGAAAAAGTGGTATGAGAATTTGAAAAATTTAAATTTTTTATTATATTTTATATAAGAATTTAAAAAAATATAACAATAAATTTGAAATGTATTTTAAATTTTTAGTCTCATTTTTCAAAACAAATAAGACTATACAACACAAAGAAGAATTGTCACCCTAAATAAAACGTGGAAAACTTCACTTTTTTGTTCTGTCCACGCAAAAGGCCCACGATGGGAACAGTCCTTCTAATTTAAGACATCCAGCCCAGATATACCACACCAGCCTTTTGGGCAAATGTATATCTTTTTCTTTGTACCGATCATAGGTTTTTTTTTCGGGGTTTGTTTCTTTTTTAATATTGTGATTTTTATTCTTTTGTATTCTTTTTTTAAAAAACATAAAAAAATACTAAAAAAAGGATTTTTTTTTTGACAAAGTCGGCACAAATCCGAAATAGGGGGTTTTCTCGATGGCCCTAGCAACTTTCTGAGTGTATATATACATAGAATAATATTGTATACAGTTTTAGAGTGTGTAAATCTTATATATTCTTTTTTTTTTAAATAAGGGTTATTATTACAAAAACTTTTTCAAATAGATCTCATACTTATCCACTTTTTTAAGCTAAGCGATCGAAATATTTTGCAGTTCTTAATCGTGCAATTCCCACGTACTCCATTTGAGAAAAATATGTACAAACTTATTCGCTTTTCTCAAAATGAGTACATGGCGCTGTATACTCCAAGAGTACATATAGCATTATTTGAATATGCAATATTATATATATATATATACTTATTCTATTTAAATATTTACTATTTTGGACAATATTTTTAAAATACAATTGCATAATATAAAAAGAATAATAAAATCATTTTAGATATTGTATTGTTAACTGTCCCAAACATGTGCCTGTATTTTTGCATGGACTTTATTTTATTTTAACATATAAGTATGAATCTTATAAACTACCCTAATGATCAGATTTCCTTACGTTATCATACGGTCTTAACTAGTACAATGGTACTATTGTTACAGAAGTTACATATATATATATATATATGCTAGTACTTCGAATATTAATTTGGCTATATATAAAGAAAAATTCTATTTGCAACTCCAAAGTAAGGGATTGCATTTGCTGAATCTAAATATCTTTTTTTTGCATACAAATCTTCATTCAGAATAGTGAAGCACTACGTAAAAAATTTAGATTACCATTTCAAATTTCATCATAGACGTTTAAACGCATTTATATTTTCTACACATTTATTTTCGTTTTTCAATGATTGTTCAATTTGCTCTTTTCAGAATGAATACATAAATCCAAAATAAATGTAGAGTGTGATTGGCTCTTACCAGCGTAATATAAGGTGTGATTGCCAAGTGGATTTTAAAACTTGATTTATATATATATATATGTAGACTTGAAAAACAAAAACCAATTTTAAAAGTGATATCATTGTAATTTAAAAAAAATATGAAAAACAAAACTCTATAAACTTGCGTGAATAGTTATGACTTACAGATTGTATGTAGATCAGTACTATCTCATATATAAGTGGTTAAGCAATGAGATTTACAATCGTGAAATGTACAAATATCGCGCAATCGTTTAGTGAGTAAATGCAGAACTCACATAAAAAAAAACTAACTTTTAATAGTGGACACCAGTCTTTTTTAAAACGATTGTATAACGTCGTCTATGTACTTGATAACACTTATATCAAAAACTGTTATTGATCAAAGTCATAGACACACATGGACACTCGAGATAGAACCACTTATGGAGCCAAGCACCAGCATGTAGACCAGTAGCCCAATGTGCCCAGGACAACCCAGTGTGCCTCAACATGTCAACATCACCACTAGAGTGCATCAGCAGCCCATCAGCAGGACTAACAGGCAATCCTAGCACCCATTAACCTGTCCAGTAACATCAACAGCCCATCAACATGCCCACAAACATGCCACGACCCCTGTCATGACACGCACCTGACAGCATTGCAGGCATGCCTTGGCCTTTGCCATGGCACGTCCCTATCAGCACCATGACAATCATGTAGCCAACCTACATGTGTGTCTTGGCCCCAGCCTTGACACAAGCGAAGTCTCCAGCAAGGTTAACCGACACGCACAGCCCAGCATGTGGCCCACTTGGTGCACACCCCATGCACGCGCATCACAGCGTGCCCACCTGCAGGCCCACTTGAGCGGCCCACTATGCGCAATCCTGCACTAACCATGTGCCGCACGCTCCTGTGTACACCATAGCACTAGCCTGGATCATGCCGAACGCCCCACAGTCCATCCCACGCATAGACCACTCAAAGTCACCAGCAGGCCATGTGCACACCAGCTGCAAGCCATGGCCAACACTTGGCCATAACCATGGTCTTTGCCATGGACCAACCAAGGCCACCTGAAGCATGCTAACCATATTAGTCATACCCATGGCCTAGCCAAGCCCACCATCCCCCTTGCATCCACGGCCACATGGGCCATTCAAGGCCAACTCAATTGCTTTTAGTTGCTTTTATTTATTTTATTTAATTAAGTATTTTTCATGGACCTTTTGGAGATTTTCACTTTGTAAGCTCTATAAATAGGACATTGGGCCTCTTAGTTTTTCATCTTTTGATTATTTGACATTTTGACGACATTTTGTGTGTGAGAGGCATGTAGCCTATCTATTCTTTCGGTGCTTAGCACTTTGGCTCTTTGGGGTGCAATTCGTGAATTTCTTTGGAGAGGATCACACCTTGCAATTTGTGAATATGTGTGATTCATTTATCTATCATTTGGAACCCTTTCATCTTGTGCAATTCATGAATCAAGTTGATTGTAATTTTATTATCTATCCATTCGAAGTTTCCCTTCATCTAGTGCAATTCGTGAATCAAGTTGATTGTGATTATTTTATTTATTCATTTGAGATTTATTTTCAATTTTGTGTAATTCGTGAATCAGAGTTGAATTGTTTATCTTATGTTATTTGAAGTTCTCAAGTGTTCCTTATTTTCCATTATGTGAGACTCCCTTGCAACCTGATGCAATCCGTGAATCCAAGTTGTTTGTTTATCTTGCATTATTCGAGTTTTTCACATTTTCCAAATTGTGAGTTGTTGATTAAATCATTTGAAGTAGTAAGGGTGCTAGTCGAAGTGCACTCTTGTGTTCTTCAAAGTTCTACATCGTGTTCTTTGTATTCTTCAAGTTTTTCATGTGTTCATCAATTTTCTTGGATGTTTATATGTTTTCTTGGAGATTCTCTCATCCCAAACACTATACTCAGCCAATCCCTAGCCCAAACACTTACCATCCCAAGTCATCACTTGCCATACACACCCATCTCAATCTTCCCATAACAGGCCATCCATCAATTCCCACATTTCCAAACCAAATATTCACCTTTCATAAAAAGCAAAAGTCGACCATTTCACACTTTCCATAGCCAGCCACAAATCTCCCACCAACTCTCCATATATCTCCAAGTCAAGCCAAGATACCACTTACCAAAGTGAAACCACTCAGCCACATCACCCATTGCCCAATTCGAACACTCATTGTCATCTTACACCTCACCAAACTCTCCATAAATAGCTTGATTGATCAATCATCCATGATTGACTCAATCATATCCAATCCAATCTTCAATCAAACCCATACACAATCACAATCAACCTATAACTGGCCACCACTAAATCCAATCACTCAATCTAACCCACTCAATCCTCCAATCAATAATATCCCCTCACCATATAAGACCACCCCCAATTGGAAATTCAAGATAGTCTCCCAATCATACCCCAATCCAATCCAATCACCACACCTACTTGTCATACTCGACCAAGCGCATAAATCACTCTCATTCCATTTCTCAATCATATCTAATCAAATATACCCCCAACCACAAAAGTCATATTTGACTATTGCACCACTTGCCATAGCCGAACACTCCTTACCACCTCATCATCAGTCAAGTATTTTCATACTTGGTTGATTGGTCAATAATCCCATAATTGTTCCAATCTTCCAATCCCACCAACCAAATTAAATCCCAATCAGATCCAATCTCCATCCCATTAGAGCATATTCGGCCAAACCATATCTCATCATTCTCAATCCATCATCAATCAAGGAAGTCATCTTCCAAACTTGCCCTAGCCGAAACACACTCTAATCCTAAGCCAACTCTTCCCAATCTCGAAATTCCTCTTAGCCATCATTCAAACCCTAGTCTTTCTTCACCATACCAACCTTAAACATCATCCAAGAAGTGCCAACATCAAGGATAACCTTCGAGCTATTTCACATTGCCTCAAATACACTTAATCACCACTCAGATTACCATATCTCTCTACCCAAATCCAAATCATCCTTAAACATCATAACCCCACTACCACAGGAACTCAAGAAAGCTAGAAATGTGTCTAAACTAACCAAACCAACGAGTCTTGTTCGGTCATTATGAGAAGACGTGCGTGGAGAGGACTTCATTATTTGGGGGCTAGACCGAGGCCTCCAATAACTTTTACAATTGTATGTAGTATTATTGTAAATGGTTAAACTGCGCTTAAACTACTACAACATTAACATACATGAATATTTTTTTTAACCAAATTTTTTATTGCTAAAAAGTCTTTTAATTATTTGCAAATGAGTAGTAGTACTCTGTATATAATCCTAATTACAATTCTCTTATACTTCAACGTCTATTATGACTATTCATTCTATCGAATCTAATAATAATTATTTTAATTCATTCTCGCACTACAAGATTTTCAGGTTTTTATCACGAATTCTTTTTTCACCATATACGATTGTGGCAAATGGTATGTTAATGACACGAAAAATACTTGTGGGAAAAGAAATAAACTTTTTACCATCAGAGAATGTTGAAAAGTAAAATTTTGTGGGAAAAAATATTTTTCCATGGCAAACAACAATTTTCACTGCAAAATTGTGTCATGGCAAAAAAAATGTAGCCTTTGTTGATTTTAACTTTTGCTACAAGAAAAAAATTTTGTGAGAAAAATGTTTTTGGGCCATAAAAACCTTTTTCCCATGACTTTGTGTCGTGACTAATAAATTTATAGATGGTATGGTTTTTTTGAAATATATTAGTTTTTGCAGCAAAGAAAAACTTGAAGGAAAAATTATTTTATCACGAAAGAAAATTATTTTACAATGAGTTGTTGTCATCCCAAATAAATAAGCTTGATACAAGATTTTTCAATTTTTGTCACAAATTTATGTTCTCGCAAATAAATATTATCTTTTGACACGAACTAGGACTTAAACTTTGTCAACAATTTTTTTTTTCCACAACAAATAAGTTTGCCATTGTAAACTATTTCGGACGACAATAGAATAGCTTTTGTTGTGACTTGGTGTCACCACAATAAGTATTCCGTAGTTAATTATAATCTCCACCATTTATTTAATTGGAATGTAGGGCTAGGATCACTTAGATAAATTCCTAATTCCCCCTTATTTCCTATCCTCTTCCCCTTTCCCTCCAGGCGCCGACGTAAAGACCTAAGCATCTCTCTCTCTCTCTCTCTCTCTCTCTCCAGCCATCACTGACGCAGCGCTACCACCACGCGATGCCAGCATCGCCTCCTGTCATCCCTCACTTTCACTCTTCCTCTCTTAGATCTCTCTCCATTCTCTGCGATGAGATTTCTTGACCCCTTGGCAGTTGAGATTTCTTCTTCTCTGTGATCAATTCTTCTCGCACACAACACAACACGACACCGTTTCACATCTTAGCACTTCACTTCACGCACAAAACGCAGATCAGTTCTTCTCACTTCAAATTTTGACTTCTTCGATTTCTTTTTCTCTGTTCTAGGGTTCCCAAATCGCTGGATATACACGCTCGTTAGCATACTCTTACTCTGCTTTCTCTTCCCATGATTTTCCTTCTCCTTTAGCCGAGTATCATCCACTGCACATGAGCTTAACGTTGCTCTTTCAGGTGAGAATACTTCTCTCTCCCTCTCTGTCGCCGCTCTCCTACACTAACTCTCTCTCTCTCTCTAGCTCTCAGTCTTTGTCTGTCTCTGTGTCTAAAATTTCAGGAATTTGGGTGACATAACAGAGGTATTGTCGTTGCTGCCGCTATGCACAACCGCCCGAGATGCCTCTATCGAGACTCCAGCTAACCCCCATAATTTTTCTCTGATTTTTTACTATTTAGGAAGATCCATTTTTGTTTCAGTGTTTGAGCTTTGTTCATGCGTATTTCAATTTGTAGAAATTTTAGCTTTCCTTGCTCCAAGTTGATTAGTTTAGTGCCTTGTTGAAATTGGTTTTCAATTTCTTCCATTGTTTAGTGTTTGTGAAGTTTCTTGAGTTTTGAGTATGATGATAGCTTTTATATATTTGTTGAAATTATCTTGTTTCTCCATCTTAATATCCCACTTAGATGAATTGATAAATTTATCCTACAAAGTATGCATTGCATAACCTGCCTTAACTTGAAAAATGAGTGTGGCCATGATGTAGATATAGCAATTCGTCTCTGCATCATAAATAAAAAAGATAGATGATATAAAAAGTATGCATTGCATATCCTTTTGGTTCTTATCATTTTATTAATAATCTCAAATAAAAAACACTGTGATTTAGATGGAGTCCATGCTAAATATTCACTTAGACTCTATGTGGAATCATTATTTACTTTTGTAAAAATTATAAAGTATTGTGTACTCCAGTTTTTGTTTTGTTAAATGCTCATTGATTGGTATTTTGAACAAATTGTCTATCCATTGTTGACACATATTTTGATGTGCTTAATTGGTGGCTTTGTTGGGAGGTTAGGATTTGAAAATATGGGCTGCTTTCCACTGGGTTTAAGCCGATTTTTGTAATTGATTCAAGCTATATATTTATTTGTTTGAGTTGAGAGGAATGATGTCTAATCTTAAGTTTGTCGGTTTGGAAATGGCTACCGAGTATATTGATAGTGAGGAGGCAGTATATTGACTAAGTGTAGATAGTGTTTCCAAAACTATTCACTAAGTAAGTTGGTAAATTCATCACACACTGTATCAACTGTTCACCATTATTTTGATGTACCTAAATAGTGGCTTTAAGGAAAGGTTAGGTTGTGATAATCTGGGTTGGTTTCCTTTGGGGTTAAGCTGTTTTTTGTGACAGTCAGACATAATGAGCCACTAATTTGTGTAATTGGTTGAGAGTAATAGGAATGTATATTCACTACAGATGGTATCTTGAAATAATTTCTTTTCAAGGATTGGGATTTGACTATCTCTATTTGGGTTAATGTTATATTGATTTTGTGTATGTGGCTTATAAAATAGTATTTTATTAATCGTTAAGGGTTGTTGATCCCTTAGGTAATGTGGCATTACATGGATAAACAACTTTCTTATATATTTACCTATTTTGCTTTCAGGTCTTGACAAGAATGAGAGGAGTAATATATAGTTGTGGGGGCTGTTAAGGATTCCTAACCTTAGAGAAAGGTTGTTGGTTGATAGCAGATGATGTAAATTCAAGAGACAATATTTGTTCACGTCTAAGTAGTAACATTTCAAGATCCTTATGTTTAAATGAAATGTCAATGTATGATCAAGTAACTTAAATTGATGAATGTTAGTTTATAGTAGTGTGCATGACTTTATATATTTTGTTTGCTAACATGGAATAGCTAATGAATGTGGACAAAAAGCAATTGTGCTTTTGACTTTTAACCATGACCAAGTTCATGGCATTTATGTATTTGACACAGCCTGATTTTGTGGGGAAAATTTAGAATTCCAACAAACCAATCTCAATCATCACGGTCTTGACAGCAGGAAATAGATGATCCACACATATAAACTTGTGGCTAAATAGTAAAACCCGCAAGGTAAATGAATCGTAGTTGGTGACAATTTCCTTTTCACAACAATTTGAGTTACAGGAAATAAGTTTTTACTATGGCATGATCTCGTGGCGAAAAATCAACGGCCACAGCAAAGTAGGCATCATGCCATGTTTTTGACACCAACATAAAAGGCTTTTGCCAAGAAACCTCTAGTGACAATAAGTGTATATTTGTCGTGGGAAAACTAAGTCGTGGCAACAAGTAGTATTTACTGCGAATTTTATATCATGAATCTCCCACGGACCAAATTGATGGCAGTTGTTCTATAGCCGCAAGACAGACATTTTTAACTGCAAAAATCTTCTTTAGCTAAAACTCAAAAATCTTGTTATGTCAGTATCTTGCCTCAGTACTTATCAAAATTCAATAAATACATATATATGATGATCACTATAAGATATTGGTTTTTCTATATTTCAAAGTCTGATTATATATATATATATATATATATATATATATGACTGGATGAGTTTGCTCTTAGATGAATGGTAGTGTCTAGACTCTATATTATCTTCTTTTCCGTCGAATTTCATATGATCTCTGGCCGGCTCAATTACAAGTAGTTTTCTGTCGCTTTCTTTATTTAATTACACAGTGAATGAGTACTGATCAATGTCAAATTTAGTCCAACATAGGGCCGGCTCTCCTATAAGATAAGTTAGGCTATTACTTAAGATCTTATAGTAGAAGAAAGTCTCATAAAATATTAAAAAAAATAATTAGTTAACTTTTTAAAAAAAAAATTAAATTATCTAAACTAAATAAAGTGACGTTGACATTGAAAATTAAAAATTATTCTCAACTCGACAATAAAAAGAAATATGCTAATAATTATAAAAAATATAAATTTTATTTAGGCTAGGTTTGGAAACCAAGTATTTTAAAATATTTTTTATTATTATTTACTATTTTATTATTATTCAATAATATTTTTATTTAATATTTTTATTTTTATTTTATTATTATTTATAAATACTCTCAACATTTAAATATAAGTTTAATTATATAGATTCTGCAATTTTTAGTTTTAGGAAAGTCAAAAATTACAATAATTACGATAAATTCAATGGTTTAACTTTATCTCTCCAAAGTCAAAAAAGAAGCGGGCCCGTTTTAATTTACGTTTTAGAGATCTCAAAATCTATTGAGTCCTGATCCTACACGCACAGTACACATGAACCCTCCTGGTAAACTTTTTTGCCTTAGGAATAATGAAGGACGCCTGTTGATCGGTTATCGATCAATAAGGAAATAATTACCAAGAGAACGATCCCAATAAGTCAATAACCAATTAGATCAGAAGATTCATGACAGAAGAAATAATTAACCAAGTATATAAAGGCCAGGAGTACTACTCTCGAATCTCGATCGATCCCTTCTCCTACGTACCCGTGTGTGCATGGCAAGGCGCGCGCGCCAGCTAGCTAGCTAGCTCTAGGGTAGTGGGATCTGAAAGCAAAAGAATTAAACTTACACGTACGTACACACGAAAACGACAGTAACCAAACGTGTATCACTTCCCATTCACAAAACCTAATCGTAAACATCAATCTTAGAAAAAAGTATTTCATCAAAAAACCAAGAGACTTTAATTTCTCGTATATGGGGTCCTAGTTTATGTGTCCTACATGCATTGGATCGGGTAGCCCTTATGCCATTTGCCTTCCCATTATTCAGATTAGGTTTCGAGGTTGGTTACTGTCACTTTCTCTGCATAATTTTCAGTTTTAAGTACGTACCAAAACGTGAGGAGATGGGATAAACCCAACTTTCACGCCAAATATTTGAAGATTGACGTACCTCCCTCATATACTTGCTCTCTCTTACTACCCTAGCTATTTACTAGCTAAGTCAAGGGTAAGACCACCTTATAGCTAGTTGTAGACTAAGACTTTTGCTTTGTATATATAAGTATTAATCTGTATTATTTGATCTATAGATCTGGTATGAAACTATGAATTAATATTTCCATTGTGGAACCAAAAAGCTGCTTTTTAGGGGAATGGGGATGTTTTGCTTTAGGGTGAGGCCGGGCGGTACGTGCAGTTTTGTTTTTTTAAAGTATTATCTTTGAGTCATACTACACTACGTAACCTTTTAACTTCTCACACATTATATTTTTTTCATTAATTAAAAAAAAAAATTCTTAAATTAATTAAAATTTTCTATTCATTATTCATATATTAAATATTTGATAAAAATTAATAAAATTAAAAAAATATATTGGAAGATTGTGTAGCTTTTTTTTTTTTTTTTATCTTTCATACCATGAGATCTTTGGAATTAGGGGCCATGCAGCCATTCCGGAGGCTCATGCTATATTTTTTGGGAATTACTACATATTACACAAAATAAATCTATAAACTGATATAATTTTATATATAGAGTTTGTTAGATCGACTTTATAATAAAAATAATTTTACAATTTGACGTATTATATCAAGTCATTTACTTTTATGTAATCATTTTGTAGTTAAAACATTTGTCATATCGTTTTATGTCGAGGAACTACTGTTTCAGCTTAAATTGGCAGCAAGTCAGGTAGGCTTTTAGTTAACTTTTACATAAAGATAGTTGCTCTCCAATTAAATTATGTCATGTGCATGCGCCTAGGAAAATAAAAATTGGTTTTGATCCCAAAAGCTTTTCTTTTCACATGATTAATGTGGTCTATACGTGTTTGTGTTTGTGATCCTAGTTTGTGAGTGTTGGCCGTACACAGTAGTACTTTCGGGAGTTCACGGAGTAGTTATGTGTATGCATGGGTGCTGCTCGATCTTTGTTGATCCAAATGTGCAGGTTTTGGTAGGATGGGTTGCTGTCACGATGATCATTGTTAATTTTGTATAGATATTGATCATAGGTTTAGGAGTTTCTACTACAAATCTTTGTTTGATGTGTCAATAATAATATACAGATTATTTCCTACCACCCGAAAAAAGATAAAAAAAAAAGAAAAAAAAAACAACGAAACACAACCGGCGGTCGGTTCATGAAGACATTGTTGGGGATTGAAATAGATAATATAAATTCTCATAGAGGTTTCATTAGCTATTAGAGTTATGGAACTCTTAATTCCTCTGAATTCACTCAAAGAAAACTAGGATTCTTATAGATCAGGGCGCCCCTGATGACTGCCTGCTTGGAAAACATTTTATCCCGTATAGAACTTCTAGTACTTGAAGCGCGCGCACGTACTACTAGCTGTCTACATACAACCCCACTTATATGTATATATATATATAAAGCTTCAAAATATTACTTTTCATTCCCACATCCTATACGTACATGTGATTTATTATTTTTTATCTTTTATTTAAAAATATATATTTATACATCAATATATATATGTGTGTGTTTAAGTAGAATGATAAAAATATCAAATCACATGTTAATATATGGTGCAGAGAATGATCATAAGTATAATTTCTCATAAAGCTAGCTCGCCCTTCATGAAGAAAAAAAAATCAATAATTGTCCCGCATACATTAATTGAGATTATTAATTTAATTCAATTTTAACAATTTACAAGCTGGTTATTAGTACAAGTCTTTTAATAGTAAAAAATTCATGCCCTTTCTTCTTGGGGACTTTGAACGAAAACATATTAATATATATGACTCCTCCACAGGAATAGTTTAGTATGGGGAGACGAGGATTTGTCACCTTTAAAAATCATTACTATATGGTTTCAGGTAAGGTTCTCGCAATCGGTTCTCTAAGCTCTCATTTGTGTTAATGCTCACCGCTAGTTTTCTTGATCATTTACAACTGATCATTCTCTCTTCAATTCACACTTTCACAAGGTTCTTTTTTTACTCTTATTTTGATTTATGTTGATGATCTTTGTGTAGTAGATAATGGTCTGATCTCTACCATCACCAAGATTCAAAGCTTTCTTGCTTAAAAATTCAAAATCAAATATCTTGGCACCTTATGTCAATTAGAGAGATCTAATTTCCAATGGAAGAATATCAAATGTAACTTGTATATTAAATTGTAATCACATCAGTTTAATATACTAAATTGTTTAACCAAGCACTCACTAACTAGGTACAAAATGGTAATTTAATCTTCCCAAATACATACACGTGTAACAACACTAAGAATAGAAAAAGTATACACTTATTACTCCCCAGAAAAGTATACACTTATTACTCCCCTCAAGATGGACTACATATGTTCACTAGTCCCATCTTACCAATGAGATGGTTAAACTGGTACAACCCGAGAGCCTTGGTTAGAGTATTTGTTATCTTATCACTTGATCTTACATGAAATAGCTTGATGACCCCATCTTGCAATTCCTCCCTTATAATGTGGTAATCTAATTCAATATATTTAGTCTTTTTATGATAAACTGGATTGGAAGAAATATAAATCGCAGCTTGACTGTCACAATATATCAAAGTTGGTTGATAGGACTTAATACCAAAATCTGATAGCAAGTTCGTCAGCCAAATTACTTCATATACAACAGTTGTCATAGTCCTATACTCTAGTTCTGTTGATGATCTAGAAATAATATGTTGCTTCTTTAACTTCCAACTAATTAAGTTGTCATCTAAAAATACTGCAAAACCAATAATAGACCTCTCGGTATTTGGGCAAGCTGTCCAATCCGAATCTGTATGTAATTTCAGTTGAAAATCATCTAAGGTAGTAGAGAAAAATAAATCCAAATCCACTGTATTTTTTATATACTGCACTACTGTATGAGATGCAGCCATATGGGGTCTTCTAGGTTTATTCATGAATTAACTTAACCTTTGCACATAAAAAGTAATGTCTGGCCTTGTTATAATTAAATATATCAATCTTCCAACCAACCTTTTGTATTGAGAGGGATCTTCTAATTCATCACCATCACTAGAATTAAGAACCAGATTCTTATCCAATGGAGAATTAGCTGGTTTACAGCCAAGTAAACCACAATCCTCAGTAATCTCCAATGAATACTTCATTTGACACAAGTGAATTCCTTTAGAAGACCTAGTAGCCTCTAGACATGAAATATTTCAAAGGGTCTAAAAATTTTAACTTGAAATGATTATTCAAATATGTCTTCAAGGAAACTATAGCATTAACATCATTGCGAGCTATTAAAATATCATAAATATAGACTAAAAGCATGATAATAGATTCTCCTTCAATCTTAAAAAAAAAAAATAATAATATGATTTTGATTGAGTAAAACCAGCAGCTGTCAAAGTGGTAGAAAATTTAGCAAACCATTGTCTTGAAGTTTGTTTTAAGCCATATAATGACTTTTTAAGCTTACAAACCATATTAATCTCCCTCTTGCTATCAAAACTAGGTAGCAGGGCCACATTAATTTCTTCATGAAGTCCACCATTTAGGAAAGTATTATTCACAACCATTTGAATAATATTTCAATTCTTGACAACAACAATTGAAAGAAAAGGTTTAACTGTTATGAGTTTGGCTATTAGACTAAAGGTCTCATAATAATCAAAACCCTCTAATTGAGTGTACCCTTTAGCTACCAGTCGAGCTTTACATCTCTCAACACCGCCATTTGAATTTTCAATTTATACATCCATTTGCAACCTACATGGTGTTTTCCAGCAAGTAAGGGAACTAAATCCTATGTATTATTCTACTCTAAAGCTGAAATTTCTTCTTGCATGGCAATCCTCCACTCAAGGTAAGAAATGGTTTGAGAAAAAGTCTTAAGTTTAAGAAGGATAGAAGTCGCCAGAACAAAATGTTTATGAGAATTAGATAATTTTTCATAAGACAAGTATGAACTGAGAGGATGAGAAGTATTCTGATATGAGAACCCAGCAACTTGTGGATGAGAGGATCCAGTAGATTGTAACATAGCCTGTTGATAGTGATAAGATTGAATATATGTGGGAGGATGCCTTACTCGAGTTGATCTTCTAGGAGGGTCAACTTGAGGGAGTGAGACATAATTATTTTTTGAATGTGAAACTAAATTAGAATTAAATGATGACTCAGGAAATTCAGAATCTGGAGCAAACGTGGGTAAATAAACAAAGGAAAGATTCTGAAAAAAAGGAATATCTGAAGAATGAAATAGTGTTGATGAAAATTTTTCAAAAGGAAACACTTCTTCGTGGAATACCACATCCCTAGAAATGCAACAAATTAGATTTTCTAGATTTAACAATTTATAACCCTTAATACTAGAAGGATAACCTAGAAAAACTGATTTTACAGCTCTAGAAGAGAATTTAGATCGATTATGAGAAAGTGTGGAACCAAAACACAAGAATCCAAACACTTTTAGGTGAGAATAAGAAGGAAGCTT
This sequence comes from Platycarya strobilacea, assembly GCA_036898215.1. Lineage (NCBI taxonomy): Eukaryota > Viridiplantae > Streptophyta > Magnoliopsida > Fagales > Juglandaceae > Platycarya > Platycarya strobilacea. The sequence goes on from CM072546.1 coordinate 51,941,189, forward strand.
ATTATATAAGAGTTCAAAAGGACTCTTATTAAGAAGAACATGACTTGCGATTCTGTTAATAAGATAGACAGTTGTAAGTACATTATCTCTCCAAAAACAGATAGGAACTTTAGCATGAAAGAGTAATGATCTTGTTACATTAAGTATATGTTGTGTTTTCCCTCCACAACAGAATTTTGTTGTGGAGTAGTAACACAACTTAATTAATGAATAACCCATTTGAAAGCAATGAAAGATTTTAAGGCAAGTTTAGGCCTGATTCAGGTCATTATCAAACCTAAGGGTTTTGATTTTTGTAGAAAACTGAGTTTCTACATGGATAAAAGAAGACTATAACAGAGAATTAGTTTCTGATTTTGATCTCATTAAGTAAATCCAAGTAGCTTTAGAGAAATTGTCTACTATGGAGAGAAAATACCTAAATTTATATTTTGTTGAAATTGACATAGGTCCCCATATATCACAATGTACTAAATGAAAAGTAACAATATATTTATTATTGCTAACAAGAAAGAGTAATAGTTTTTGCTTAACAATAGGACAAGTAGTACACGTGTCTAAGGCTGTAAAAATACCGAACCGGACTGGTGGATCGGGTCGGTCCAGTCCAAAATATATATGTACCGAATGATTCTGGTCCGGTCTGGCGGACTGGACTGGACTGAACCCCTAAACTTTTTTTTAAAATATATGTATATATAAATAATAGTATATAAATTTTAATATTAATATTAATATAGATTAATATAATAACATATTAATATATAATATATATTAACATATTATAATTTATAATAGTTGACTAGTTGTAATATAAAAATATAAATTATAGTATATATATATATAGAGTATTAGTAATAACTTATAAATAATAAGTGTATTATTATTATTTAATATATTATTACTAATTTATCACTATTTATTAACATATAAATATATAATATACTAATATAATAATGTTATTAGTTATAGTTTGCTAACATACTTAATATATAATATATATTCTAATATTAACATACTTAATATATACTCTCATAAACTAAGAGTAAGTTTTTTTTAATATTTTTTGGCTTAAATATGTGATAAATATGTAAATTGGACTGAAAATAATTATATTTGGACAAAAAAAAAATGATCATTACAGAATTTTAAATTAAATTTAACCCATTAAATCATATGGGGTACCCCTAGACCGGACCGAACCGCCCCTGGACCGAATTGGACCAGATCGATATGGATCGAATAGGAGTTCGGTCCGGTCCAGGATGAGAGAATTTTTGGACCGGATTGGACTAGACCATTTACACCCCTACATGTGTCAAACTTAAAAGACAAATGAGGAATTTGTTTATTCAAAAGCTGTGATCTAGAAAAATAGGGGTGTCCTAATCTAAAATGTTACAAGGGTACATTAGATTGGACATAAACACAAGTAATAGAAGAATCACTGTGTAAATCAGAAGAAGAATTGGAAGTAGTCAACTTGTATAGGCCATCCTGCAATTCACCAATCCCAATCATCTTCCAAGTGGCCAGGTCTTGCAAAAAACACTTGTCACCTTGAACAATTAAGCAACAAATTAAGGAAGAAGTAATTTTGCTAACTAAAATCAAATTGAATGAAAGAGTTGAAACACGAAGCACATTTGTCAAGATGAAAGTGGGACTGAGAATAATGTCACCAATATGTGTGACATAAGCACAAGTACCATTCGATAGTTTGACTGAATATGACATTGCAATTGGTGGATTAGTATATAGATTTGGAAAATGAACCTTGTGGTCTGAGGCATCACTGTCAATAATTCAAGAATATGTAGTCAAAGAGTGTGCAGCAAGACAAAATGAAATGATATTACCTGAAAAATTAGGACGTAACAAAGCCATATTGGCTAAAGGAATAGCAGTAGAAGATGGTTGTAGCTTGAGGAGAGCCAACAATTGTTGATATTCCTCTGTAGTGAGGGATATTTGAGTGGAGGAATTGTCATCAACCACAGAGGATTGTTGAATTGAATTTACAAAAGTAGATCCAACTTTGTTTTTGTCCTTGAACTTATAGTTAGAAGGATACTCGTGCAACCTATAGCATTTATCAACAATGTGTCCAGCAATTCCACAATGACGACAAAGTAATCTTGGACGTGTATTTCCTTTAAAATTCTTAAAAGAATTCTCAAATTATGTCGCTAAAGCAACTAATTCAATAGAAACAAGGGCAATGTTATGGTAACTAATAACTCGTTGCCTATTTTCTTGTATAACAAGGGAAAAAATCTTATTAATAAAAGACAATGGATTCATCATCAATATTTGACCTCTCTCTTGGTCAAAAACGTCATTAAGTCCCATAAGGAACGTCATAACGTAAGATTGATGATGACATGAGCAAAAACTTTAGAAGAATTGCTTGTACATCCGCGACAATTACAGATAGGTAAAGGTTGATAGTTTAGGAGTTCATCCTATAGTATCTTTAGATCTATGAAATAAGTGCTTATGTCACTTTGATTTTGGCGTAGAGCAGAAATTGCAATTTGCAACTCAAAAATTCGAGGCCCATTGCCTTACGAAAAGCGTTCCTTCAACTCAAGCCACATCATTTTGGAGGAATCAACATAAATAACACTCTGAGTAATTTTCGAAGACAAAGAGTTGAGGAGCCAAGACAAAACTACGGTGTCGTATTTACTCAAGAAGGAAACAAAGGATCATTCTTGGTTGGAACAAAAAGGGATTCATCAATAAATCCAAGCTTATTTTGCGCCTTCAGAGATAGAAAGAGACCATGAGTGATAGGTATTGTTACTCAGTTTCTCGATCACCAACAGGACTTCAGGATGATTGGCGTCGGTGAGAAAATAAGGATTGCGTGGATCAGATTCCACATTCATAACAGAATTTGTAGTAGAATTTAAAGAGATAGTTTCGTTATGATCAACAAAAAGGAAACGGAAAAGTTCGTGAGTGAAGTAGAGGGAATTATAAACCCTACTTTCTCTATGATACCATGTCAATTAAAGAGATTTAATTTCCAATGAAAAAATATCAAATGTAACTTATATATTAAATTGTAATTACATCAGTTTATATCGTAAACCATTTAAACAAGTTCTCACTAACTAGGTACAAAATGGTAATTTAATTTGTCCAGGTACATACACATGTAACAACACTAACAATAGAAAAAGTACACATTTGGCATTTTAAGTCTTATTTAAATTTAGGAATAAGATAAAATGAATTATAAATAATAATAAAACAAATTATTGAAATAATTTAAAATTTGAAATAAATAATTAAAAAAATTAAAAATACGAAATAAATTATAAATAATAATAATGATTTATGAAAACAAACCCAGCCCTAAAATACGTTGTTCGCCTAAAAGTGGCCCGTTCTGATCCGCTGGCAATTTCCTCAATCGACATAAATTTGTCCCCGCCACATCTCATATGTCACCAGGATTACCAGAAGATGTCTAATCTTATTTACTCCAATCTGAATAACTACACGGCACTAGCTCACGTATTCATCAGTACATGATGTGATCTCTTGATTTAATTCGAAATCTTTCTAAAAATGTTTTCACTCTCTAGATGATCATCAATTAATAAATGCATTGTCGGCTTTATATACTCTATTTAATTTTAATATTCATTAAATTATTATATTGCAAAATAAAAGTTCTTATTATATTGCAAAATAAAATTAGGCGCCCTCGAATATGTGCATTGAGCTGGCTAGCGGCTGATCTAGCTCGTCGACGTACATTGCATGTCGTTACCTGTGGTTTATATTCAGTGACTTTTCATTGCAAATAATTATTTTTAATAAAATATTAATCTTAGTTTATTTTTAAAGATAAGATAAAATTTAAAATATATATATTATTATAATATATTTTTTAATATTAATTTTGTTTTAAAATTTGAAAAAAATGTTTTAAGATTTGAAAAGATTAAATTATTTATTTTATTTTATATAAAAATTTAAAAAATATAATCTATAATAAATTTGAGATGAAGTGAGATAAAATAATTTGTAAAAATAAATAGTCTTTAATAAGTAACACATACATATGTCATGTCCAATGGGGGCAATCGTGCTCAAGAGTAGGAAAATAAAAAATAAATAAATAAAGAAACAAGATGAAAGTATAATTTCATTAATGCTGAAATATAGTAGATATTACAAATTACAATGCAAAATTAGCCGCACTATTCACCAAACATGAGTATCACAAGGAAAGTACTGTAACAAATTACACGCATGATCAGTACCATTATTTTGGTATCAGATTTCTGTTTGCATAGACCCCAATCAATTAATTTTCTTTCTGTCTTTAATTTGGTACGTACACACACACACATATTATATATATATATGCTTATATATGTTTGATATATAATAAAGAAATTAAGTAACTATTTACATGCAACATGACTTTGATCACATGAATGATGATCTTCTTTTAGTATTGCATGCCATTATATATATATATATATATATTATGTATAACAGTATATGACATCATGACCACAAGCAATTAATTAACAAGACTAGGCGTAAAAAGTTCCCCTTGATCTTCTTCGACTTGAATACCGGAGGATGAAGGGCTGGGAATATTCCTGTTAAGAAGCTCCTCTATCATTTGCAGTGCAACCCTCTCCTCTTCATCCATCTCTGCTCGCAGTTTCGGCCCTTCCATTAATGTCGGAGATTCAGAATTAGACAAATTGGGCAACGATGAACTAGTTTGAACATCATTGCCGGCAATAATATTCTTCTTTCCAATTAGCGGAACAGTTACGATCCAATTCGAATCAGAGTGTTGGCCAGCACGTTTTTGCCAAACACCTAAATGAGAATTCTCAGTGTCAAGCCTCAAACAAGTCATAGATGGGGACGGTGCCTTGCTGCATTTTCTAAGCTTTGCATGAAGAATTTCTGATAAATCCTTTGGCGATGAAGATGGTCGGGAATTCACGGCGCTAGTCTTTGGGTCTCCTGTCGAAGTTTGAGTTGTTGGGAAGTTGGTTTTGGCATTGCGGCCACTCATCAAAATTGCAGCTTGGTCGTACGCTCGGGCTGCCTCTTCGGCTGTCTCAAATGTGCCTAGCCACACCCTTCTCTTCCTATTTCATGACATAATTACAATTTAAAAAAAAAAACATTGCTAATAAAATTAATCTCATAAATTTATATGGTTTCATCCTATCTATTATATTTAATTTACATAAAAAATAATTTTATAATCCGATGAATTGCATGCATCAAACCATGATCCATATACATATATATTACAAGAAAATCTGATTTTTATCATCAATTATTTATGACTAAAAGACTATTCATAACTTATTTTAATTAACTGAAAATAGTATTTATTTTATTGAGAATAATTAATTTCAAATAAATAATTTTCATATATTAATTTATGAAATTATTTTTGTATAATGCCGGAATATTCTCCAAAAAAAAAACAGCACTAAAGTCGAGAGATCAGAATTATAAAGAAAGCTTACAGTAATGGGTGGCGTATTTCCGATACCCAGGAGCCCCAATGACGCTGCCGGACGCCTCTGAACTTCTTTGATTGCACCATTTTGTTGTTCAGAAAGAGAAATATGAAAGATGCAGTGACAGCAAAGTACAGAAGGAACAGATAATTAGGAGATGAAGAGGAAGGCTGGAAGATGGGAAAGTTGTCAAAGTTTCAGTGAAATCGTTACCTATATCGTCGGCTAACTCTTTTGTTTGTAATATTAAACATTTTCACCTAAACCTTCCATTATATAGAGACTTCCAGTTCCCAATAAATGAATGTGCATGACTCTGCATAATGTTTTCGTGGTCGTTGCGAGTGTGTCGGCCCATTGCATGGAAATTACTAGGTTATCCCACCTATAACTTTTCTTCTCATGAGTTTCTAATTTTTCTTAAAAATGCATCAAATTAATATAAATCAAATATAAAAGATTAAGTCTATACCTTTATATCAATCAGTAGTTTAATTTTTTTTTAAGTGATATTTTATAAAATAGATTATGAATTCAAATTTTTAAAAAGTACTCTAAATTTTTTCTCATTTAATTAAGACAGAGTATGATTTGTAAATATAAAATATAAAATATATCTCTTTCTAATAACTTAAACCTTTTAAAATAAATATTGATAGTTTCGTTCGCATGAGATACGATTGAACCACAATTTATAATGATATATTTCTTGATTCTTTGCAGCTTGTCGCGGCCTGTCGGCTATCATTCACGTTAATTTTGCCCAAATTAATTAATTATGGAGATGATAAAGAGATCAGGTGATTAAAATTAATATTTTATTTAAATTATTTTTAAAATTATTATTTAAAATTATAATGAATATGAGTATGAGAGCAAGTACTAGTACTGTAGATAACTGAAAAAGAATTGATTTTATTTCTTAGAATAAAATATTGATAAATAATAATTTAAGGAATCATGAATAGTACATAATTTTGTTTATATACTACTTAAGAAATCATTGTTCACATGCATCTCAAAATCTTTCTCGCAACCGAATGGGAGGAGGTTTTGGATGCCAACTTTAAATTTTCCATCAAAATATAGAGATGAATGGTATTATATAGAATGCTTTAAATTAGTATTCTTTGTTTGGACTCTGCAGAATTTTGTCAAGAGTAGTCAGCTGGCCGGGCTTCCGATTTGCATGAGTACGTACGCATACCGACTTCTTAATAAAAGATGTAGAATCTGTAGTTTTTGGAGATACAAGATGACCTTTGTGTTTCTAAATTAGCTGTAAGCTCCTTATCCCAATTATAATTTATAAATGCATGCAGTACGTTAATTTACTCCAAAAATGCAGCGTATATATATGGTAGATTATTGTAAGGATTTTCTAGGGCTGTTCACTCGACCCGACCTGCAACGATAAACCTATTTCCGACCCGACTCGATAACTCGTTCATTCCGATAAGCCGATAACCGTTTGGCCGGTAACTAACCGATAAGGTTTTTGAACAAACAAATGGAAGAAACCAAGCAGACGACAACGAAAGAACTATAACAAGGATTTTGAAAATGAAGGAAAAGTTAAAAGAAAATCTTGCTAGCGGAGCAGATCTATAAGATACCCGTGATAAATATGTAGTAAATGGGCAACGGATTGAGATTGTGGCCATAGAACCCTAACAAGATTTTGAAGTGAATTGGAAGTTTCGGCTTCTAAGCTTCTGAGTGAATTCCGGCAACTCCTCTGACCAACAACCTTCTAAGCTTCAAGATCATCTTGCCTTCTATCTTGCATAGCCTCTTCGATCTCATCGCGCAGTTTTTCGATATTGACGATCTCCTCGACCTCGAAGCCATTCGCCACGTAGTTCTCCGAGAGGACAAGCCAGCAAGATCTTGGGCTAGTCGGCGCTTGGTTGAAGAGAGAGGGAGAGAGAGTGAGAAGAAGAAGAAGAAGAAGAAGAAGAAGAAGAAGAAGAAGACGACGAAGACGACAACCGAGGACAATGAAATGGCTCAAATGACGACAAATAGAGGTTTTTAATTGGTATCGGGTATTACGGTATCGGGTAATACTCGATTAACCGAAATGGATCGGAATATCGATATCGGGTCGGGTCGGAATATAGAATCGGGTTGGAATTCAAGTTTTCTGTTCACCCCTAGGATTTTCTATAATTTAATTTTCAATCCAATAAAATATTAATATAAGAGAAATGATATTTACAGTTTTAAAATTTGCAAACTCACTCTTCCTATTCTTTTTTGAAAAATAGAAAAATTTAGGATCATTATAAAAAATATATATTTTTATAATAATAAACCCCATTTTTTTTCTTAATAATTGTGCAAGAATTACACATCTTAATTAAGATTGTTTCCAGTATTACTAGTCTGAAATCAATTTGATGCAAAGTATACTTCATACCGGGTTTGTAATTTTGAGTTCGATTACAGCCTCTTATTCATGCTGATCTGATCTGGTTCTCATTTTTTTTTTGCGCCATGATCAGTTTAAATTCCTCATTTCATGAAATATTGTACCCTAATCACAAACAACAACCAATCAATTAATTAATCCAATTAATTACATGGAGCTCATACATATAGGCTTGACTCAAAGTACTACATGCATGACCCTATATAGTTAATTAACTCTAGGCACACATGATGCTAGTACTTTTCTAATCGAAAAGGCTGCAAGACGATTAGATGCCAAACATAATTGCATATATTTATTCTTCAAGTTTGTTTTAATAGATAATTTACAATCAAGGAAAGTAAGAGAATTGCTCAAAACACAAAAAAAAAAAAGTAACTTTGATATTCAATTCAAAATTATCAAAATCTAAGAATGACAACATAATCAACAAGCAAAGTCCGAATTATAATAACTGAAAATTGACAATATCAAAATTCTATAAAAAAATAGCAGAGTTCCAAAAATCATGCCAAAGGAAAATACATAATTAAAGAAATAATCTATCAAAAATCTAATCCATATCATGTTCAATATCACTTATTAAACAATAAAGAAATATTGTCCTAAAAGAAAAATATCTAAAAATAGGAATATGAAGGGAAAAAATATTAGATTTTGGCCTCGAACAAGATGCACGCCCAGTGAAATTGGGTGGCCATGACTTGCACACTGAAAATAGATTTCTAAATTAAGATCACACGCGTAATTCTGATACTCATAATCAAAATTATCATTAAAATACTAAAACATATATATAATTATTTTAATTAGAAAAACATCATGATTTCCTGCCATGCATTTTTGTATTAATCTTTCACATCAAGATATTTTAGTTTTGTCATCATATAATCTGACAACCAACATCATTTAATTGAGATCATCCTGTATCACAATGCTGCATGCATTTTGCAGGAACAGAAGGCACAGACCGGCCAAATCTTCATTAACATCATGACCAGTATCGATCTACGTGTTTCAGCCTATTATTAATTGTTGACTCTTTTCTCACCTTTGATCTACTTATTTTTCCAATATACGACAATTTGAAGTTTCAATCTTTATTATTAATATTGTATATATACATATATATATATATAAAGTTATCTATGTATGTTTCTAGTACGAGCAATACTAGGCCTGTCCTAATAAAGTAAAGGTTTAATATATGGTCCAAGCTTGGGCTATTACTTAGCTAGGTCAAGCACGTAGTTAAAGATCAGTTGGTACTAGTACGACTGTATGCATGCACTATGCAGGCGCTCTCTCTCTCTCTCTCTCTCTCTCGATATGTGGTGATTCCCATTCTAGACGTCGTTTTTATGTCATTTAATGGCAATTAAGAGTCTTCAACCATAAAATGACATTTAATGGCCAATTACTTTAGACGTCGTTTTTATACTTAGGATTTGCGAGGAAACTAGCTGATCATGACAGATCATGAAACGGAAATCGACAGAGAAAGTATGACCAAAAAAACAAAAAACAAACGCAGTTAGGTTGATGGGGGTCACGTAAGTATAAAGAGTAGAAGCTGCTAATTAATCATCATCATCGATCGATACCATCATCACAAGGCCGGCCTACATATGCATATTGTGGTTGAACATTAATATTTCCCTTAAGTTGTCATTTTTAATTGGTGTTTGATTGTGGTATTTACGGCCTCTTCACGGCATGCTCTACGCATATCATGTAATTGCCATATAATATTCATGTGGGGTCTGAATGTGATCGAAAGTGAAACTTCACTTGCCTTAGAGCGATATTAGGTCAAAATCTAAAGTGACCTGCTCGGCGCGCGGCCATACATTTAAGCCTCTCTTCTTAAGATATATAATAAATGATGGTGTCTGAAGAGGCTCGATCATGGTCAATAAAAAGATGATGGAGAAAGTAGTATTTGTGCAGAGTGCGTGAAGATATGAATTCCCAAGTACATAGAACTAATGGACAGCATATGCGGCATGCATATATATATATATATATAGACCTTTTTTTGGTCACACCACTTCTTGATATGATCTTTTTCAATGATGGTCTCAGTGGTGACCGGCCTTGGGCAAGTCGATGTTGGCCCATGATCCGACGCGAAAAATAGGCATTCATAATCTATTATTTATGATAAAAATGATTATTTGTGATGAAAAATACTCACTTTAATTGAAAATAATTATTTTTTAAATAAATAATTTTTTTGCAGTGACTCGAGATAGTTCTCTATTTCTCTCAAGGCATATATAGGAGTAGTGTGATAGGTCTGATCTCCACCATTTAGATAGTCTAAAATAACAAAACATGAAGAATAACGCAAGTAATTAATACAAATCGCCAGTAAGTTTGTATATATATATATATATATGATGTCACAATTGTGTTTTGATTGTATCAAAACCATTTATCAGATTAAGATTTGCGAAGATGGTTTTAGACCAATTTTATAATTGAGTTCCCATCATTTATTTCCCTTCTTATGCGTTGTGTTAGCTTCACTAGTGAAAAATAGAAAGTAGAGAGGGAGAAGTTGGCCTGGGATATAATTAAGTTCTTTCCATATTTAAAACATGCAATATTATTTGATCCAATTTTACTGGATTAAACGTGGCAAACATACATATGGTAGGTATTTTTGGAGTACTCAATATTAATGTATGCATGCTATAAGAAAAATAGGTTCTGATATTTTAATTATGATTAAATAATTATTTTTAGTCAATTTTAATTATAATTAATTATTTAACCATGATTACAATTAACTGAATATAAATAAGTAATTTTTTTATAATAATGATACGTAATAATTTGTAATGCATGCACATGATATCAAGTACGTACTTGATCATCTGCAAAAGGAAAAGCCAGAAATGACTGATCACATAATTTTGTGGGGGTTGGTCCATAAAGACAGATCATTGATATAAGTTTTAATTAATTAACAGCTTTAAATTTGGTTTAATTGGCTGGCGTACTTTTGCTGAACATCCAAACTCCTCGATGATCAAGAAGAATAATGCATGCACAGTGTGGCACACTTGTAAATCTAATTTTGTGCCCTAATGAAAGTATTCGCATTTGTGTTAAAAGGCACATGATGAAGATGAAGGCCAAACCAACAGTAGTATATATGGAATCCAATTTAGTCATGTTAAAGTAATTAATTGGTCTGCGAGAGGATGGAAATTAAGCTATATTTTTCATGATTCTTGATTTTATCATTCTCAAATTAACCATGCATGCACGAGTAATTATATATGTTACTTAAAAAGTTTTCTTTGATGAATATATATATATATATAGTACTGTTAAAACAAGAATAATTATTATGCTTTAATTGTACCACTCAATTAACATGCACTTAATTCCATGCAAACCTACCAAACTGCCACATTAACATGATGCATAAATTCCATTAAAGCTAGCTAGGCACAAAATGTTGTCTTAAGACGAGGACATCATGCATATATACCAATGGATGGTCATGATGAGTCATTGTCTTGTTTGCTAATTAACGAGGATTAGTTACCATCAATTGACAATATTAATTGGATGGTCACGAGTCCACATCACTAATTAATTACTTAATCGGCCCATTTAAAAGGCACGCACATGATGCTCCCATATAATTTGCTCCCTTCAAAATGCCAAAAATCAATACAACATTAAAACAAAACATAAAAATCATTACAACTTTTTGCAAATAAAATTAATATTAAAAAATTATATTCAAATATTTTACTTTATAATATCTTCATTTAATTTGTTTTTCTATCATTTTTCAAAACTTAATAAAACATCTTATCTCAAAATATTTCACTATTAGTAATAAATTTTTTTTTATTAAAATTTATAGAATTTTAAAATATTTTAAATGTCCAAATGATCAAATCCTTAATCGTAGAGATTATGTGGAAGGGTCGGATCCAATCATTGCCAACCATGGATCACCTCACTGTACTGGACCATATCTTAATACGCATCCACCTCTATATCATCGATTTTGCCCGGCAACTTGAAGCAATTGAAGGAAGGGGCCCTACAAGAAATAATACATTTTTCAGTTGCAATTATAATCGTTGCAATTAGACATTTTTCCAGAAAACTTTAAATTGATGCAGGGTTTTAACATGAATCTTTACTTTAAACACGGTGGTCTCCAAACTTTTCTATTTGTAGTGATTCATTGTCTAATACCCACGAAAGAAATCAATGGAAGAAGAAAAAAAATATTATTGTGGGACGCCAAAAGGCCCAAAACACACTTAAAACACTTTTAACTTTCTAATAATCCCCCCGGCCTCCCTCCCTCGACGCCAGAGCCCTAAATAGTCTGCAATACCCCATTCTCCCCTTCGACGTTCTTCTCCAATTCGGATACTTACACGAATTAAATCCACCCACTCATATACACGGTTTCATCTCACATGCAATCTAGCCTCCATTTCATGATTTTCCTCAACGTAGACTCTAGAATTGTAGTTCCCTTCTCATACCAAATTTGTGCCTCCATCTAGAGATCTTAAGAGGGAATTTTTGTGGGATTTTCAGTATTGGAGGGTGAGCATATTCGAGCATAAATGGAGTGAACCCCTTCCGTGAACATATGTATCTCTGCATGCAACTCGTTTTTCTATCTTTCCGCTTCATATGTAGACTAGTTGCTAGCTTCTCTCTTTTACAATACTAACTATTAAATTTTTGATTTGATTATCCATGCACATATATTTGGAGAAGAGTGATAAGCAAAACAAACCTCAGTGCGACTTCTTGCAGAGGTCAAGATTCACTTATGACTTCCTTTTTATAGGTGTTTCTACCTTTTGCTAAATCAATTTCTTGCATGCATAGCAAGTTGTTTAGTAAACAATCCATATGTTATCCACTAGATATCACACACAATATTGTTCTACAAAACATTTCATACAAATTAAACATGAATTGTACATAACCTTGTTATTTTCACTTATTTTGCTTGTAAAGTTGCCTATTGTTTCTCCATAATCTCTAGCAATTGTTCCATCTTCCTGCCTATAGATTTCAATTCCCCCAAACTTGCATCTAGCCTATCATTAGATTCATTACTACATTTTCATGCATTTTACCCATCCATGCATTGGTCTTTATTTTAGAAAATTTGGATAGTTTTTTGGAAATATTGAATGTAAAGAACACATTTTTCACTCTATTTTCTGTTGTTTTCTACTTCTATAGAGGACATCTACATTTTAAGGAAAAAAAAAAATTCCTTCTAACTAGAGAAACGTGCGGGACACATTGAGCCACTATTAGTGTGTATATATATATATACATATAAGTGATATGCTTGGTTGGTTGGGATGTAATGATTTAAAAGAGAAACTGCATTTTCACTATTATTTTTTATTTTTTGTTTTGCCACGATTATTTGTGGGGAGTTTAAGACGCCGTAAATACTTTTTTAAAATTGTGATGCTTATTTCCGACAATTATAACTCGTCGCAAAAAGTGTTTTAAGACGATACTTAACAGGTTAAAAGCCTATATATGACGGATTTACATTATTTCCACTGAATTTTATTTGCCGCAAAAGGCCATGTATTTGCAGTGATTTTTTAATTTTGTTGGAATTGCACATAAAAATCAATACTTTGTCGACCAATTTGCATCAATTTTAAATAGTAAAAAATGACTTTTTGTCCCCTTTTTTCCTACTTTTTGTGAAGAAATTTGGCACCACAAAAAGCTTGTTGGTGTTGTTTTACTAAAATTCTTTGAGAATACTTTAGAGTCGGTTGGACTTATAAACGACTAAAAACAGCCCAACAATAAAAAAGTGCCATGTATGCTACACACCATTTCATCCAAGCAACTGCAATGCACACCACTTTTTTTTCTCTCTCTCTCTCTCTCTGGATTGTTCTCAGCTCCATCGCATGGATTGACAACCATGCTACTTGATTCTTCCTCTTCGTTGGAAAAAAAGGGTAGCATTTTCTCTTCTCTTCTTTGCATAGCAAACTCCAAAAAGCTCACCCTTTAAATGTGTTGATTGGATGTTGAAAAAATATTGTTTGGATGCTACGAAAATGTCTTTGTTTGGATGCTAAGAAAATTAATATATCTACTTGGATGCTAAGAAAATATATTGCTGTTTGGTTTTCGAAAAAAAGGAGGAAAGAGAAAAAGGCGGTGCTAGCCGATTAGGCCCCCCAAACAACGATTTCTACCTAATTAGTCTATTGTATCTCTTTGCATTCGCATAGAAATTTACCAATGTGGTCTGAACAAGTTGTTGGTTGCTCTAAACGAAAATGCTGGCTAATCTTTTGCTCTGAACAAAAATGCTGGTCGATCATAGTTGTCGTTTTCACAACCCATTCCGTAGGAAAATTACTTTGTCCAATTGGACATGTAAGAAATTTTGTTGATTCTCGGTTTGGAAGGAAAATCACCTTCCAATCGCAATGGCTAGGGTTTCTAAGGCGCTACGATTCACAATAAATAACTTACGATTGTCAAACCAAGCTTGGAAGAAAGACGACAACAATCGCTGCAACTAGGTCGGAATATGAACTACCGACATCAAAATTGTATTGGGTGTGGGACAAATACAGCATACTCATCTCTCTCTCTCTCTCTCTAAATATAGTATGCTGCATATATGTCTATTATAAGTTGAGTGAAATATATGATATGACACTCATAATTCTTTTGTATCTCCGACTCCAATTCCATTCTTAGGTTATTGGCATTTTATTCATAAGATAATATTAAAAAAAGAAAAAATCTTCCCTTGCCAATTCGGGCAATGGGGGATCCACGGGGCTGCACACGGCATGCCCTGTTGGGCCATAGTAGAATTCAAATATCCTTGGCCCAACCAATATGGGCCGTTGATAGGAAATAGTGGGCCAACTACCATTCAACCGATTTAACTACCATTCTTCCCGCGCTAGAGAGAGATACCGAGTGACCGAGTTCATTTCCCGAGTCATCAACGCAAACATCCTCTCTCTCTTCGTCTCTCTAGTCTCTATGGAACCAAACATACCCACCAACTCAACTCGCCCGGCTCAACACCCTTGAATCGGCCGTTTCGACTCGCCTGCCATGCTCAAAGGCAAGCTCAAGCTTCCGGTCCCGGAGAAAGCCCGCCGGGTCTTCCCTGACCGGCTTGGCAGCTTGGTCGCTGGCTTCGATGACAAAGAAGAAGATAATGGGGGCTCTGATATAGCATTTGAGCCTGGAGAAGAGCTCGAGACCTTTCAACCTAACGGCTTTGGATCTGATAGAGTGAGCGATGATGACGAGAAATTTCAAGAAGAAGTAGAAGTAAAAGTCCGGCTAAGGCCCGATAAAGATGGGGCGGGGCCGGTATCGGTCTCGCGAGTCATTGCGGCCGACGAGAAAAGATCAGATCTTGAATATGAGGTGTGGAATATTAACGTTTAATATTTTATACGAGGCAACCACTTTGATTGTAGTGAGAGAGCTTTTGTACGGGTTGGGATTTGTAGATTTCGTTCACATTCTAAATTTTGGTAGTTTATTAGCTTAGTTGAGGTTTAGTTTTATATGTTTGGTTACCGGGAAAAAAATGATGGAAAACGAAAGAAAATAAAATAATTACGAAAGATTGTGTTTGTGAAGATGTTCTGAAGATATTGATTTAGCTAATAAGATGGAAAATACCATTCAACAGAGGATACACCAGTTCATGTGGATATGGTTTTAAGTGTTTTCCCATTTCCCCTTCATCTTTTAAAGCATCCAAATGAAACGTTTATTTGTGCTTTTATTTTTGGTAAAAAAAAGACCTTTGATTTTTTTTTCCTTTTTAATCAATTAGCTTTCTCGGCCGGAGATAAATTTGGAAAAGTTACAACGAATTGCTAGTACAGGGCTTCCTGATGGAGGACGTTTGCGCGCAATGGCTTGGAAGGTAAGAGAGTTCTATCCATTGGTTAGCCATGTTGAAATTATTAATAAGAGTTGAAATTTCCAAAAAGAAAAGTTCTCATTATATTCAATAATTGTCTGTGCTTTTAAGATACTAAATTGGATAAGCACAGACATCAAATAGACTTGTAGTTTTGGTTTCCAGAAAGATTTGGGTATAAATTTCGTGCAGAAAGAAATAGACTCTGCTGAGTGTCTTAGATGATAAAGTGAATCCAACTGTTGTTTAGCTATAGATTTTCGAAGTTGATGAGGAAATGTTTTAGCTGATGGCGTATTTATGCTAATATACAAATTTGCTGATAGCTGATGAAAACACGGATATTGGTGCTGCTATTTTCTAGTTTCACTAGAACACAATCATATCATTGTCATATGAGGATGTGATGGTCGATTAGGCATTGAGAATATCATCTGTGAAAATATAAGTTCTGACTTCTGATTGAATATGATACTAGAGCTGCAGTCATTGGATTGTTAGGAATCGCAATTGAAGCTTTGTATCCCAACTAGGATGTCTTTCATCTTTCTTTCTTTTCTTTCTTCCTCATTGTAATCCATCTTTGCTCATTGGACTTCTTTAAAAATCAACATCAGCCTCACATAAATTGTAAAGAATGCCCCTTTATAAACAATGAAAGATTTAATGGTAGCAGGTGGTAAGATGAATAAACGTGCCGTCTTTCAACCAACAGAGTTATCCCTTGGCTCATAGGCTTTTCAAATATTTCAACAGCAGAAGATCGTTAATTTTTTTCCCCAAGAAAAAAAATGCTATATGGGTCTAGCCCTGTGTGTATAATATGTATGTATACGTGTCTCTATATATTACAAAAGCTATAAGACAACAAATAATTGTGGATTGTTTAAAAATCGGAGAATTACAAGCTCCACTTCTGGTCTAGATGTCAAGATGATTGTTGAATACCGTTGTTTGAACTTGTGATTGTTTGAGTATGAGCATTGATACTGATAGTTTGAATATGGTTTCTACCAGCTGCTCCTAGGCTACTTACCTCCTTCTCGTGACCTATGGGAAAAGGAGTTGTCTGAAAATCGAAAGAAGTATGCTAAGCTAAAAGAGGAGCTTCTCCAAAGTCCTGTAAGATGCTGCTGCTCACCGACCACTTCACATCTAGTTTAGCTTCAGATAAATATCTTAAAAATAACCCACATCAAAATGCATGAGTTCTGGCTAATGGAAATCTTGAATCTAGACAGTCAGAATTCACAAGGAGAAAAGATGGAGCCTTTAGTTCCGATGAACGGCATGTTGACAGTGGTATGGATGGACCTCTACAGCGACAAGAAATTTCTCAAGAAGACCATCCTTTAAGCCTTGGAAAAGCAAGTGTCTGGCATGAATACTTTCAGGTACATGTCTTCTTCATTCTAAGGTTTCTGTTGAATGCCTTCTGCCATAATTGAGTAGATGTCTCTTGTTTTCCCTTTCTGGATGCATATATTGAGTTGATGTTTGTCAGTAAGATCTATTTGTTTCTAGCATACAGAGATTGTAGAACAGATTGATCGTGATTTGCAACGCACGCACCCAGATATGAAATTCTTCTCTGGGGACTCATCATTTAGTAGGAAAAATAAAGTATCTCATTGCCTCATCCTAGCCTTTCTTTAGTTTTTACTTATTTGTGAGATTTCCTTCTGACATGCAGTGGTGAATTTCCATTCACAGGAAGCAATGAGAAATATTCTTATCCTGTTTGCAAAACTAAATCCAGCAATTCGTTATGTGCAAGGCATGAATGAGGTCTTGGCACCGATATACTTTGTGTTTACTACTGACACTGATGAGCAAAATGCTGTAAGGACTTTCTGCTGTTTCGTATCCTTATTTATCTACTCATTAATTTGATTTAGTATATATTCAAAATCTAGTTCAATACGGCTCCAGACTGTTGTGGATTGCGAGTCTTGCAAATATCTGAAAAAAACTAATGGACTTGCAGAATAATTTTTTATGCTCACAGCTGACTCTGTGCCCGTATACGGGATGTTTTCACCACCTAATGTGTATATATTTTTCATGCATACTCTTTTAAATCTTATTATTCTTCAAATCTTATATGAAATTCATGATGCATCAGAGACAGATTTTTCCTAGACCAACCTAAATAAAGAATCCTGAGATGAGATGGTTTCTGTTTCTGCTTTCATTTTGTTGAACTGATAGACTAATGATGTCAGTCTAAATCATGTTTGTTATTCCCCACAGGGAAATGTAGAAGCAGATAGTTTTTCTTGCTTTGTCAGGCTATTAAGCGACTCAGTGGATCACTTTTGTCAACAATTGGATAATAGTGCAGTTGGTATACTTTCCACTCTTTCCCGCTTATCAGAGTTATTGAAAGCCAATGATGAGGAACTGTGGCGGCATCTTGAGTTCACAACCAAGGTAAAGTAAATAAAAAAAGCATTATAATTGATGCTTTTTAGGATTTTTATCATAATATGTCTCATCAGTATTTTAACCAAACACATATAATTTTGGTTTTAAGCTCTTCTGGAGGCCAGCTTAGTCAATTAGATATCACTTATCTCAGGGCAGCTTGCTTATATTACACTAATATGTGCAGGCTTATATTATTTGTTTTTTTTTTTTTTTTTGAGCAGGTGAGGCCACAATTCTATGCATTTAGGTGGATTACATTGCTACTCACTCAAGAATTCAACTTTCAAGTCATCTTAAGAATTTGGGATTCTCTTTTGGGTAATCCTTTCGGTGTTCAGGTCCTTCTCTTTTCCTCTTCCTGTCTCTCCCTTACTCACCCTAGTTGTTACTGGCCTTAACGTCTTTTCTCCAATATTGTACTACTTAATCTAGTTTCTTTGGCCATTTGCCTGTATTTAACATAATGGTTTACCAATTTATCTGAATGCTCCAATCTATCTGAATGCTCATTTGTTGGAAGCAAACTTCATTGACTACAGGACATGCTCCTACGAGTTTGTTGTGCAATGCTACTATGTGTTAAGAGCAGGCTACTGAGCGGTGATTTTGTGGCTAACTTGAAGCTTTTACAGCACTACCCTGATATAAACATAGAATATCTTCTTCAGGTAGCTCAGGATCTCAGTCCAGATACATCTTCTTTTCGCTTATCTCCATAGATCATTAAGATTGTGCTTCTGTATAGAATGTTTCTTTTGACATAATTTTGTAACATCATACCGGATCTACACTATTAGTTGAGTTATTTCTAATGCATGATCACTTTTTCGAAGGATTGATCTCGTTGATAGCCAACGGCATTCAACCTCATGTCACATAAGCATGATTGCTCAGATCTTTGTGCAGGATTACATACATGAAATATTCTTGTATACGACTTTATTCAAGCTAGAGCACATTATCAGGGTGTTGTCGAGCAGTCATGGACTCATGCTCGAATTCTTATGCTCTACTCTTCATCTTGATTGGCCAATTGCGCGATTCTTTTTTAGGGGAAAAAGAACAAAAAAAAAAGCTCAAAATTAGGCACAAAGTTATGGCTTTGGACCCTTGATTTTGACTTGTCGTGCCAAACAAAGAAAATATAAGTAGTACCATTTCATCGTTTTTCCTTTTGATGAAGTATTCATTGAAGAGATAATCCCCACAAAACCAAAATCTTTAAACTCGGAATCAGCATTCAATCGACCCCAAAATGCCAGCAGCTCTAGCAACAAACCAACCAACTTGCAACTCAAAAGTTCAGCAAACATTAGTAATCGAGTTTAACTGCTCGTTGGAGAACCAATATAAATCGGACCGCATACTTCTGCAAGATGATGCCTAATCGATGTACCTTTTTTGAAAACATGTTGGCTCTGTTTGGATCCTTAAAAGGAATAAAGCTGATCATGAGTTTGTCTTTAAGAATCATGAGCCAACCTATTGATAAAGACAAAGGGTATACCGAAATCTGGGGTTTTCCACCTTATTATTATCATTATTTTTCTTCTCCGTGTATTGCCACTTGCAGTTTTATTCAGAAACTGACCGTCTTTCCCGCCACCAACTGGTCGTTATGGAATGAATGGGTTGAAGGACTCGTTTTATAATCGTTCTGACAATCAATTTTTTATTTTATTTTTTTAACAGAATTAAATATAGTTGCCAACCAAATTATTGTCCTTAATTTTCCTCGTTCACCTAAACCACTAATTGTTATAGACAACATTGTTTTTAATTTAAGTTTCTTTCAACTCTTAACTCTGGGATTTACATTGCTTCCTCCACAAGAACTTTGTAATGTGAGCTGACTTTGTCCTCGTCAAGTCAAATTTTTTGCTCAGATTTTGTTATTCGATTTTGTGGGTGTTTGGGATCCTTACCGGTGGTCCATTGTGGTGTTTTTCTTTTGATAACTTTATTCTCAAAATTGAAGTCTGAGGTCTTTCTGGTGAGGAAATAAGCTAAGACCAATGGCGCAACTGCTGCTGCATGGGATCCTTCAAGCTACAGTCTATGAGATTGATAACCTTTCTAGCAAAGGTTGCTGCATGGTCCTCTGCAAGGTACAGTTCTGAAAACTACATCCCATTATCTTCTTACTGAGTTGTGTAGATTTAGGACCGTTTGGATACAGAGTTGAAATGAAACGGACCCTAAGATTTGTATCGACGCTTTTTATTTTTTATTTTTTATTTTTTATTTTTTATTTTTTATTTTTGGATATTTGTCCTACCTGAGTTACTCTAAATAAAAAGGAACAAAAAGAGTATTCATCTGAAAATAGAAAAACTAAGCTCTGCTTCCTTTCTGCTTCACATGCAATGCCGTGCTAAAGACAGCAAGTCATCCGATGAAAGACAATATACTGTTGAAAAGAGATTAAGGACAGAGGAGTTTGAAACGATGAAAAATGTTAAAAAACTAAACATTCCTCCAATGTCCAGGAAACAATATGTACACATGAAGTTTCAAACATCAAAACAAAGAGTTTGGCTGTTCATATTTGAATTCTCTATCTCTAACATGTTAAGCATAATACTGCAGTTTGGCTGTTCATATTTTAATTCGGTAACTATACATTTTAATCAAAATAATAAAACTTCTCCTTGCTGATGGGATGTCTTTCATATAAATTACTAAGTTGATGCTGCAGTAGAATAATTCTCTACATTTTCTGTGTGTTGTTTGTTTAGGTTTCAGTTTTTGTCACTCTGATTCTTTTCATCAAGAACTGATTTTGGCTAACTCAAATTGTCAATGCTTTTTAATGCAGCTAATGAAAAACGTAGAAACACTGGGGTTTGGAAGAGGTAAATCCAAATTCTATGCTACAATTGATATAGAGAGTACTACAGTTGCCCGTACTAGACTACTCGAAAATGAGCACTCTAATCTCCAATGGTCCGAATCTTTCCACATTTACTGTGCTCATAAGGCTTCTCATATTGAGTTCTCTATCAAAGAAGATGATCCTATTGGGGCAAGAGTAATTGGTAAAGCTTATATGCCTGTTGTGGACATAGTAAGTGGTAAAGAAGTGAATAGATGGCTTAGGGTATTTAATAATAACCATAAACCTCTCCATGGAGGTCCCAAAGTCCATGTCAAGTTGCAATTTTTTGATGTCACTCGAGAATTTAACTGGTCTCAGGGAATTCAAAGTAATAAATTTCCAGGAGTCCCTTTCACATTCTTTCCACAGAAACATGGTTGTAGAGTTACTCTTTATCAAGATGCTCATATCCCCGACAAATTTATCCCAAAAATCCCTCTTGCTGGGGGTAAGTACTATGAGCCACAACGATGCTGGGAAGATATCTTTGATGCCATTTCCAAAGCAAAGCATTTGATATACATTGCTGGATGGTCTGTATATACTAAGATCAAGTTGGTGAGGGACTTGAGAAGACAAAGGCCTGAAGGAGAGCTGACCTTGGGGGAGCTTCTTATAAACAAGGCAAGCGAAGGGGTGAGAGTCTTGATGCTTGTTTGGGATGACAGAACTTCTGTAAAATTGCTAAAGAAGGATGGAATAATGGCTACCCATGATGAAGATACTGAAAGCTATTTCCATAACACTGAAGTACACTGTATTTTATGCCCTCGTAATCCTGACAACAGCGAAAGCATTGTTCAAGACTTGGAGATTTCCACCATGTTCACTCATCACCAGAAGATTGTGGTGGTTGACAGTGGGATGCCCATTGGAAATTCTAGAAAGAGGAGGATAGTGAGCTTCATTGGTGGCATTGATCTTTGTGATGGGAGATATGACACTCCCTTTCATTCCATTTTCAGGACTCTAGATACAGCCCACCATGATGACTTTCATCAGCCCAACTTTGCCGGTGCCTCAATCAATAAAGGTGGACCTAGGGAGCCGTGGCATGACATTCACTGCAGGTTGGAAGGACAAATTGCCTGGGATGTCTTATTCAATTTTGAGCAGAGATGGATGAAGCAAGGCACAAAGGACTTGCTTATTCGATTAAAAGATTTAGATGAAATATTCATAGGTCCATCTCCAGTTATGTATCCGGAAGACTATGACACATGGGATGTTCAATTGTTCCGATCAATTGATGGTGGAGCTGCCTTTGGCTTCCCTGATAATCCAGAGGATGCAACCCGGGCAGGTCTTGTCACTTGGAAGGATAATGTAATTGAAAGAAGCATTCAGGATGCTTACATCAATGCCATTAGACGAGCAAAGAATTTCATTTACATTGAAAACCAGTATTTTCTCGGAAGCTCATTTTGCTGGAATTCACAAGACCTTAAGGTTGAGCAGATTGGTGTTGTACAACTAATTCCAAAAGAGCTGTCACTAAAGATTGTTAGTAAAATTGAGGCAGGAGAAAGATTTAGTGTCTATGTCGTCATTCCAATGTGGCCAGAGGGTATCCCAGAGAGTGCAGCCGTGCAGGAAATATTGAATTGGCAAAAGAGGACAATGGAGATGATGTACAAAGACATTGTTCAGGCCCTCCAAACCAAGGGAATTGAGGCAAACCCGAAGGACTATTTGACATTCTTTTGCCTTGGCAATCGAGAGAGGATGAAAAGCGGAGAATATGAACCTTCAGAGAAACCAGAAAATGATACAGACTACAGCAGAGCTCAGAAAGCCAGGCGATTCATGATATACGTTCATGCCAAGATGATGATAGGTAAATTGGTTCATCATTGTTTTTCTTGATAGGTTGAGGTGCCTACTTTTATGTTGTTTGCTTGAGAATCTTGGAATTCCTTAGTTCCCATAACCTATGTGCATATAAATGTCAACTCAAACCTTTATGTAGAAGTCCAGATACTCACTACATATATGGTAAACTGAAAATAGTCTTTATGAAAATCAAACGTGCTTCAATTATAATTGTGTCAACTCAAACACTTCTTGAGGACTTAACTAGGTTTGGACAATGCTTGGTTTTGCAGTTGACGATGAATACATAATCATTGGATCCGCGAACATCAATCAAAGGTCAATGGATGGTTCCAGGGATACAGAGATTGCCATGGGAGCCTATCAACCATTTCACCTTGCCACTAGCCAGCCAGCCAGGGGTCAGATCCACGGCCTCCGAATGGCATTGTGGTATGAGCACTTAGGCATGCTCGACGACCTCTTCCTCCAACCAGAGAGTGTGGAATGTATCCAAAAAGTTAACCAAATTGCCTGGAAGTACTGGGACTGCTACTCAAGTGAGACACTGGACCATGACCTGCCTGGTCATTTGCTTAGTTATCCCATCAATATTGCTGAAAATGGGGAGATCACAGAGCTTCCAGGTAGAGAATTCTTCCCAGACACCAGGGCTAAAGTTCTTGGATCCATGTCTAAGTTCCTTCCTCCAATTCTCACTACCTAATTACCTTTTTCTGATCTGATTTAAGAAATGAGCTCATTCTTTGATCATGTTAGAGTTCATGGTATCATGGATGATTGTTAGATATTTTTCAAAATCTCAAATAGCATTTTTACCATTTTTTAATTTATTTCAGAACAAAATCAAAAGTGTATTTTAATTTATTTTTTTCAAAATATAAAACCATCAAAGCAGAAATTTTGTTCCTGTTAAGCAGCATTATCCATTTCTACGATTTCATTATTTGCTACATCAAAGTAGATAATGGTTTGTACACAACCACCATTTTATTTTTTATAAAGGTAATCATTAATTCACTACAACTTGATTTTGATTATTTGCTCAAATTTGACTTGATCTAAACCCTTATCTATATAGATATTGACGATATTAAATTACTTGGATTCTTTTCAAACTAGATTCCTCTCTCTCTCTCGTGCCAATTTTCTAATACTTGCAACCGGGGGTTCTTAACATAAAATATCATATTCTTTGCAGTTTTCTTTTCCTTTCTTGGTTAGGTTCGGGCACCTTTCATAATTATCAAATAAAAAATAATTTTAATTTAATTTAATTTTTATAATGTTTAAGATATTTACTTTTTCTTATCTCAATGTAATTTTTTAAAAATAAGAATATATCTCTTGCATTAAGGAATGGTTTAGATTGAAAGATGAGATGAGATGAATAGATATGAGTTTTGAAAATTTAAAAAAATTGTATTGAAATTTATATTTTATATAAAATTTTTAAAAAGTGAGAATTTAGATTAAAAAAAATGTAATTTTTAAAATGTCTTTTTTTCTCTCTCTCTCTTCTATATCTTCTTGTATATTATATTTTATTTTCTTTCAAGCTTCACGAAACATCTATAGTTTGGACTTCTTATAGTGTTAGCAGATTCTCCAAACTTTTCAAGTCTACACGCTACAAAAACCAGAGCAGTTTACCAGTTTGTTAACTTTTAAGCATCCTGTGACAACGAATAAGCTTTCAGAAGCTGTAAGAAAAATTCTTCTATAAGTCTATGTTTATCCACACTTGACACGCTACTGATGTAAAACTTTATAGCATCAAATAATGTAAACAAAAACAAAAAAAAAAACAAAAATTTTAAATTATTCATGACTGACATGAATCCATGATCTTACAGTTAAACAAACAATAGGTAAGAAAATAGCACAAATATTATGGTAAAAAATAAATAAACCTGGAACCGTCGAGAAAAGAATATGGTTCTTATATATCTCTTGGTGGGCAATTAATACAAGACTGCACTTGGGTTATCTTGAAGTTGTTGGGATTTTATCAAAAAAGAAAAAGAAAAAGTTGGGACTGTACCAAAGCTTTAACAGGGTTTCAAAGTTTCAACTTTCAACACAGCGAAGGAAGGATACTGCACAAGTACTACTCTTTTTTTTTTTTTTAATAAGATAAGATTAGATAAAATAATTAAATAAAAAGTTAAAAATTGAATAAAATATTATTTTTTATTATTTTTATTATTTAAAAATTTAAAAAAATTAAATTAAATTTATAATTTATATAAAATTTTTAAAAAATTATAATAATATAAAGTGAAATGAGGTGGCTTCTTAATCAAACGGACCAATCCAATTATCCTACTCTTTGTTTGCTTGCTTGCATGATCGGTCATTGAAACATTGATGAAAATGGAATCTTGTTTGGAATATTACCCTAAATAATTGGTCCTAAAGTACCTTTTTTTTATTTAAAAAAAAAAAAAAGAATTCCGCGAGTACTTTTTCTCCAACTAACTTGTCCAATCATATATATTCTTTTCTAATATTTTTTTATTATATCTCCTAATTTCTAACTTGATTTTAAAGAAAATGATATTGTAACCCAGAAAGAATCTAAGAAAAAAGTAGAGTCATATTTTCTAAAATATGATGAAAACCCATATGTAATTTTGTTTATAAAGATGGAATGGAGATATTGCATTGTTGCTTACTTTTTTTTTTTCAATCTAAAAGCATTAGTAATGATTGTGACTATAATTTTTCTTTAAAAATATATAAATTACATATATATAAAAAAAAGTTTGATTATATTTAATTAAAAGTAAGGAGAAAAAAATAAAGATAAATGAATAAAAATATTTTTTTTTCTTGTGAATTTGGATAGTTACTATTTACAAATAAAAAATATATTTTTATTATTTCTCTTTATTTGTAATTAAATATAATCAATTTTTTTTATATGTGTATAATTTATATATATTTTTTAAAAATTATAGCCACAATCATAGCTAGTACTCTAATTAAGTTACGCACACCTTATTCGTCTTTAATTTAGCATTTTTAATCATATAATTAATGTCCGATGTTTGAGTGATTTATTATATATACATTTAAATTAAATATATATATATATATAAAATACACCGTCCCAACTTGATTTACGCCACCTCGTTTGGATATTAAACGTGTTTTATGATTATAACTTTTTTAAAATTTTAAATTTTAAATATAATAAATAATTTTAAAATTTTAAATTTTAAATAATTTTAAAATTTTAAATTTTAAAAAATTATAAAATAATATTTTATTCATATTTTATTTTAATTCATCTCATCTTAATTTACTATCCAAACCGCCCCTTCTTTACACCGACACTTTGATTCAATTCAGATTTCCTCTTAGGATAATTGTTCAAACGTACCCCATTTTTATGTTGTTACTAAATCGGAATCCAAATATCCAATATTTTGTCGGTCAAGCGTAGTAAGATGCCAATTGGTTTCCTCAGTTCAACCTTTTCAGCAAAAAGCCTTTTACTTATCCAATTGGATCAGTCGTATCAATCATTTTTTATCCTTCGTCTCCAAGAAAATCCAACACATAAGGCTAAGAGGAAAAGAAAAACAAAAATAAAAGACAAAAATAAAAAAACAAAAATAAGAAAGAAAAAAATGTGAAAAAATCATGTTATTTCAACTCTCACGTTCACACAAAGGAATAAAATCTTACGATATATAGGATATCATGAGGGTTGACAGGGGCATTGTGTACAGTACATTCGGCCACAATCCCTTCTTTCCTTCGAGTGACGGTGGCAAATCGTATTAATAGATATTTTCCTATAGTGTCAAATCAGATATATTATATAATATTAGTTATTTTCAACACAATTCATTATTTAACGGATCATAATCCTAAACCTTGACACGATTAATTAAAATAACAGATTTACACAATATGATTTATATATATATATGAAAAATGATTCATTTCATTTTAAGAAATAGAAGTTATATTTGTGATCCATAAAAGAAAAAAATCCTGATTACAAGTTAAATTACTCAACTATTAAGAATATTCTTACACACAAATTTTTTTTGTAAGGTATATTATCTAAAACTTCTAAAAACTCTCTATAAACAAAATAGAAAATTTGTCTGAGAATATACAAACTCTTTCCTCGAGGGAAAGGAGTTTAGAACAATCTAATCTTCTAAAAAAGAATGGGAGAACCTAAAAGAAATTTTACACAATTGTAAGAAGAAGATAATCCTGAGCTTTATATGAGAATGATGCATGAGTTTCTTTATAGTATCAGAGTCAAACGTTCCAGCAATACGCTTCACCCATTCATTCAATGAGGTCTAATTGTAGGAGTACGACAAAAGATCGACTCACAAATGAGAGGGAGTAAAGAGGAAATCCCACATTACTTGATAAAGAGATTGTCTTGAGTTTTATATGAAACATTATTTTCCCTTCCTAACAAGACCTTTTAGAGAAATATGCATGAGCTAATTTATGGTATCAGAGTCAAACCTTTTAACAATGCGCCCCACCCACTGATCTAATGAAATCTACTTATAAGAGCACGACAAAAAGATCGGCTCACAAGTGAGGAGAATAAAAAAGCTCATGTATAATTATCTAAAAGACCTTATTAAGAATGGGAGATGATGCCTCATATAAAGTTCAGGACAATCTCATTTTTACATAATGTGAGATTTCTTGTAGAACCCACCCACTTCTTTTAAAAAGAGGAGAATGACAATTCACCCACATCCTCCAAAGGAGGAGAGGGCAACCAAATGAATATCCTATTCCAAGTTATTTAACTTAATAACACTAAATGTAGAAAAACATAAATAGAAATCAACAAAATGGAAAAATTGAAATACATTTAAAAGATATAGTTCCGATTTTCAACTTTGGAGGAAACTTAAAAACAACATAGAAGAAAACACAAAAATATAAAAAAAAAATTGAGAAAAACATTGATGTGGCGTGTGAGGAACACGTGCCTCCCTAAAGAGAGCCGGCACCTCA
The DNA here is from genome assembly GCA_036898215.1 of Platycarya strobilacea. Classification (NCBI taxonomy): domain Eukaryota; kingdom Viridiplantae; phylum Streptophyta; class Magnoliopsida; order Fagales; family Juglandaceae; genus Platycarya; species Platycarya strobilacea. Next base: position 51,969,253 of record CM072546.1, read on the forward strand.
ACCCTACAAACTTCTTACTAGAAATATCACGCATGGAGGTGGTGGAACTCTCGAAGATAGTGGCATGTGAAGACAACGTACACATTTCAACCCAGGTATGAGGGCCACATTACACTACTCTTGGCACGCCCTTTGATAGTCTGATAGATCAACAACTGGCGAACCTCGTGGTGGTTGAAGGTCACCAAAAAATAATCCCAATGCACACTTCTCCATTTCGACCTGTAGATATACATAAATTTTTTTTTTAAAATACAAGAAAGAGAAAAGGGAAAAAAAAGATAGAGGGAGGGAGAAGCTCCTACCTCACTCTAGAGAGAAACCTTCTTGTTTTCCTAGAGAGAGATGGGAGGATTTGTTTTTTAGAGAGAAAGAGGAAGCTAATCAATGCACATAGTCCTACAACAGGACTTGTTTTGATCCATTATGAATAATTAAAAAAATTATTAAAACAACACGATCTATTTTAATTTATTTTAATTCGTTTCAATTCGTTTATGGGGTTGAATTGACCCAAATAATCTATTTAACCTAATTAATATAATTTCACATAAAATTTAAAATCAAAATATCTCTAAAAAAATATAAAACTAACTATGTGAGTCTAAAATTACAATTCAAACAATACAAACACCAAAATTACAGTCCAGAATAAGTGATATGCGATCGTAATTCCTGAGAACTAACTCAATTGAGCACTGAGAGAGAATTAGAAAATACAAAATAGAGTTAGAATATTTTCATTTTAAGTTAAAAAGAATAATGGGTCACAAACAAATTGAGTGGGTTGATTGGTTAATAAATTATGTCTTAATAGATCAATTCATTTTGACCAAACTCATTAACATCAAATCTAAATTCACTAATTTCGTATCTTTTTGTATTGAGCTAACGAGTTATCTCCTACAACTTGAGTTGCCAATCCAACTACAACAACTAATTTGTGTTGGGGAAGATACAATCTTTCATGATATAAACAAGCCTTCATCCTAGCATATCACAGAGCTAGCAACACCCCAAGAAAGCATGGAATGGAGACGACAAACGCAATTATTAGAAGGCATAACAATGGTGGAGATTGACGAATTTATCGAGCCTCTGTCGACCCAGAAGAAGCGACTGATGTCACTTTGTCTTTGACCGTAGCGTGCGGTACACACGACCAAATGTTACCAAACGAACGCACCTTTCCTTCAAAAGCCCAAACACACACATGACACATGCCTCCTTACCTCCACATTCACCTTTAATTTATTATTTAATTTAGTCCTCCATTTTTTTATTATATAATATTAAAATTAAATAAAGCAGAATAGAATAAAGTCACGAACCCAAACCCAGCCTTGGTTTTCAATCTGTATCCTAATAAAATTAATACCCATTTGTTTGAAAATATAATATATTTTCATATCTGCCCCTATTCACTCCCCCTCAGCTCATCACATTCATATAAATTTTGTTTCCCCGAGTCTGGCTTGCTTGCTTGCTTTTCTTTGCTCTTGCATCCATGTCCTCAATGATGAGCCCACAAGGTGTGGTCCTGGCTACGGCCATGGCTGTCTCCGGCACCGTCGTCCTCCTCGTGCTTCGTCTCCAAAAGTATCTCCCAACAACCCAATTCCCCGTCGATCATGTTCCCGGCGGGTCCTCGCCGCCAATCCTACGTCCTTGTATCTTCACTAATACTGGTACACAAAAAAAAGTCCTCTCTCTGCATTGACTCTCTTGCATACATTCAATTCTTGCTGTCTATGCTAATGGGGCTTTTTTTTTTTTTTTGTTTCTTTTCTGTTGTTGGGTGTATAGAGGGAAAGAAGAAAGAGAAGATCAAGAAGAAGAAGAGAGTGCAATTTGCAGAAGATGTGGTGGATCCAAGTGGGGATGGGAAGGAGTATAGGAGGCAGCATGAAGCAATTAACAGTTCTTCTTCTTCTTCTTCTTCTTCTTCAGCAACACCAAGAAAGTTAGGAAAGAACAGCAGAGGTGAAACCAGAGGAATGCCAGCCAATAGGGTGGCTCTCTATAATGGAATTCTCAGGGATCGTGGGGTTCAGCGATTTTCCTACTGTTGTTGATTGACCTTCTGTATAAAGCTCCTCTTTTTTGTCTGTAAATGTAGTCTCTCTGTCTCTGTCTCTCTCTCTCAGAGGATATGTCATAAATATTAGGAAGGAAGATTGCGGTTCCCGTTCTCATAAACTGATTTGGCAAAGGGGTTGGATCCTCTTGGAATCTGGAAGTGGATTTTGTTAATATAATCCAAAGAGTAATTTCTTGGGTTTTGTTCATAGTTTGTATCTAAAGAACTTTTGTTTTTTCTTTTCTGTTTTTTAGGGGAGAGAGGAGAGGGAACTGCCTCTTTTTTTTAGACTGCTACTCAAAACATGTTTTCTTTTCTTTTCCTTTCTTTTCTTTTACTTTATCTGACATGTAAAATGTAGAATGCAGAGACTGCTAAAAGAGCAAATATTGATTGTAATTTTTTCTTGGTTTGACATGCAGTAGTTTCTATTTCACAGTATTTGTTACTTTTCTATTTATTGCTAGGTGAAGATACCTGTGTTCACAAGTTATGATACTTGATTACATCTATTTATGCCCATAAAACGTGATAAGTTAAGGAGCCTCTTGCTTGATGGTTTTTGGGGTACAAACACAAAGAAAAGAAGAGAAAAAGAGGGGAAAGAACAAGAAATCACTGGGTTTGTACAGTTACCATAAAGAGCATCGTGTTTTGTAGCCTGAAAACATCAGGAAATTACTGATGTTGCACCCTTTTATTTCCCACCCAAAAATGGTTCCTTTAGACCACTTTCCTGACCAGTGGGTATTCATAACAGGGGATGTGAAAACCACAATTTTAGGTCCACCCCCATAAACTCTAGAGCAATGTTACTGTGATCCTAATTCTCATCAGATAATTATAAATTATTTATTATATTTTATTTAAGAACCAATTATGTAATATCATATCATAAAATAATGAGTAAATATGTAATGAATAGACTTGTTATTTTGTCTATATGCATAATTGTCATGAGATTCCTTGAAATGGTTCGACCAAATATACAAACATATGTACATATTTGCATAGACAATTATCTTGTGATGCCTATTTTCATCAAGAAAGCTTTTATATTTTAAGAGTCACCAATTCTAAGTAATCCAAGTAGGAGGCAAGCTATTCTGGGTGCGGGGCTCCTTGGCCAGTACCCGAAGCACCTACTCAGGAAAGGGCCCTCCAATCCCCCTGATCTCTTGTGTCCCATCCAAATTGTTTATAACTCGATCAAGAAATTATATATAATCTTGGTTGGAGGGGAACCTCGACCAGTTTAGATCATTCTGGTCATGTTCTTGGATAAGATCTTTAGTCCTAATTTGATGTGATTTTTGTGATATTCTGATACCATATCTAAAAATATAAAATCATGATGCAAAGAGAAATTACAGTTAGGAATTTGAGGATTTTCTTTTAATGTCATGAAAATATAAACTGGATTCAACTTTTAAAAAGAGTATTGTTATATTTACAAAGAGATTATACAAAATTAATTCCACAAATTGATATAATTTCATCTAATTCATTAGATTTGCTTTACAATAAAAGTAACTCTATAATTTGACGAAGCACCTCAAGTCATATCAGTTTATAAAACTATTTTTTTGAATCACTTGTGGTTAGAATATTTTCTAAACTAATATGAGAATAAGAAATTTTAAACATTTTTTAAAATGTCAAATGGAAGCATCTAAAAACCTGTATATTAAAAACGTCTATAAGTTCTATTATATATGTATGTATGTATGTATGTATGTATAATATATTAATAAAAATAAAAGCACCCATGTGCTGTAAAGGCATTTGTTTACTCTCTGTCTTCTTGGCAACTTCCACACAAAGAGGAAGAGAATTTTAGGTTGTCATGTGGGTACCTATGAACAGTACTCTCTACTCCTTTTGATATATTAGACCTTATCACATTCGCATGCCTTTCTAAATGCATACCAATTAAGCATCATGTGTGAACATAGCTTTTGGCTTTAGATACTTCTCCTTTCTCATCCCAAACCAAAAGCTCTTCTTTCAACCACCCAACAAAAATAAATATGGCGTCTTCTCCATTGACCTGACCCCACCTTGAATAACTCCCAATACTGAATATTTGACATTATTCGTCTTTTTTTTTTAACTTATTTATTTCTCGTTCTATATAGTTTAATTACTCACAAAGCCCTCTCCATTTCAAATGAAACTGATAATATTCATTTCATATAAAACATAGAATATTTTAATCATTTCTCTTGTTAATGAGATCTGAGATTGTCAAGATATGTACTCCCTATATTCTATTAACGGATTGTTTGGATAAAAGAAATCTCTGAATTTATCACAGCTTACTTGTCTTTAATTACAATTTTTTTTTAAATCTCACATAAAATATAATAAATAATTCAATCTTTTTAAATTTTCAAACAAAAAAATAATATAAATAAATAATCTTTTATTCAATTTTTATTTTATGACATCTCATCTTACTTAACTCATTATCTAAATCTCCCTAAGTGAATAGTATCCATTTTCAATCGTGCAGTCTGACAAATGAATAATTGTACATGGAGTCAATTTTTAGGGAGTCGATGAGGAGTCGACTTTGATTTAAAAAATATTTATCTCATTTTCAACCATGATTTCAATTCCTATACCAAAAATATATTAATAGAATTTATTATATTCATGAAAACAACGTTGAAAATGAGGGAAATTATTTTTAAATCAGAATAATTCTATATAGAATTGATTTTAAGAAATCGATAGAGAATTGACTTTGATTTAAAAATCCTCATTTTTAACTTTATTTTCATAGATCTAATAAGATTTATTAGTTTGATTTTTGTATAAAAATATAAAATAAGATTGAAAATAAAAAAAAATTATGTAGAATTAGTTTTTAAATCAAAATCAATTCTCTATCAATTTTTTTAAATAGACTCAATATAAAATTACTCCCGACAAATTGACCTTATTTTTTGTTTAGGCAGAAATGCAAACCTAACACAGAAACTCAAGTACCAACCAGATCCAGATTCTTAAGTCCAGAATTCATGAGTAGTGACGTCTCTATTCATATTATTGAAATAGAATACCCTGTAGGCTTTTCATCATAGATAGGAGTACGTGTTTAAGCCAAATTAATCATCGTTTGTTTTATCGAACCAAACAAAAAGTAATGTTTTTTTTTTTTGGTTGCATGTTTTCTTTTTAATTTCACCACATATATAAAGGTAGCTAGGCATCTAAATCGAACACTTTTGAGGGAAGGAACACATGGCAAGCATGTGTAGGAGACAAGTTTAAGCAAGAAAAACCTCAAGAAAACAGAATGGGCAACTGAAAGTTCTGGTGGTGGGCTGCATTGATGTTCGGAACGGAATCATTATCCAACTTGTTTTGTCATTTTCTTGTGCGTTTTCTGAGTTTAGAGGCATCACTGATCTGTTTCTTGTGGGGGCTGCCTCCTTGTGCGTCCCATATTTCCTTTGTTTCTTATTATGTTTTTTTTTTTTTTTCCTAACAAAAAATATTTTTCTTTGCCCCTCGTGTCTTTAGCAACTGCATGTTCTAAATTTCAAGAAGGTTGGGAATGATTGGACCAATAGGAAAATGGAAACTGGGAATAAAAAATATATATGTCGAGGAGATAAAACTGCTTATCCTCTGATCTCATCCCAATATATATTTGGGTAGAGTTTGGATTGGGCAGGCCACTTGCAAACATTGCTAGATTGGGTAATGGAATGAACCCATAACATTTTTCTATGATTTTTTTTTATAGGAACATTTTTCTTTAAATTAGAGAGAGGGGGAAATAGATCAAAACTTAATAAGTTTACAATACTATTGTGTTGGGTTTTGCTAGTTGACTTTAGTTTCATATTGGTGAGGAGTAAAGAAGAAGCAAGACCTGAGGTCTATAAAAAGAAATTTAGTTTTCTTAGTAGTGTAATGATCAAAATTTAGCTAATAGCTTTTAACTTTAGTTAGTCTTTATTTATAAAGAGAGAAGATGTGAGAGTTAAATTTGTATTAGTGGAAAAGCTTTATGAGTATCTTTTGAGGATGGGGAAGAAAATTATGTGATTATAATAATTTTTTATATAGTAATTTTTTTTTTTCTGGGCATGGTAGTTTTTTTTCTATTTTGAGAGTTTTTCACGTATATTTTAGTGTTGTGTTTATTTTTTTATTTTTCTTGATATTCCTACAAAGGTATAAGACCCTAGGGTGTAAATTTAAGAGATCCAAAATTTCCAACATATTCATCATCTTATAATTAATCATTATCCTTTATTTTTTTACGCGGCATCAAATGATTAAGAAATAAAAATTCATTAAAAATAATTTTTTAATCATTTGATGGCATATCATAAAAAAAAATGATAGTTGAGTATACTGTATGTATCATGTATGGCATATTTACAAGATTTAGTGTCGATATTGCCCTCACGAAAGTGACTTGCATGTATGCATCCCATTGGCTAGGTTTATTTCAATCGAAGGGTAAACTAAATCCTATTCCTAGATGTGAAAATGCAAAATGGTCCCATACCTATATGATATAGAGAGATATGGCAGAACAAGTCAAAGACAATGAATTTTGGGACCAAATTGATTTGTTCTAAAGTGAAGCCAAAACAAACAGGTGTCGTGTAAAATGAGTTTAGTATTGATGTAATGAATATATTGGTCACCGTGAAGCAATGGAACACTTTTGTATGGGTTCAAATAGAACGTAAGAAAGTCATGTTGACAAAGACTCATTTTTTGTGGCCTCTTTTTTAAATAAATGATTTTATTATATATTGTTATGAAACTTAAAGAAAGGAACTACTATTGTAAAAGAGAAATAAGAAACTCTTTCTGAAACTCTTAAAAACTGAAACTTTCTTTCTCTCTATATTTTCTTATGAATTTTATTACAACTGAAGCCCCTATTTATAGGCTTTGAAATTACTATGTAAGTTACTATGCAAGTCACTGTGCAAGTTACTATGCAAATTTAATATAATAGTGGTGGGGTCATTCACATTATTTAGTGGTGGGACAGGGGGCGGCAGCCGTCCCTCCACTAAATTCATTACACTCCCCCTTGAATGACCACTCATAAGGAATCTGCCTCGTTAAAACCTTGCCAAGTAAAAACCCAGTGGGAAGAAAAACCAATGGCGAAGGAAAAAGAGTACAGTCTTCTTATGTATCCACAAGTGCTTTAAGATTGCCTCATTAAAACCTTGCAGAGGAAAACCCAGTGGGACAAAACCTCAGCGAAGGAAAAAGAGTACAATCAGCACATTTACTCCCCCTGAAAAGTGCATGACAAAAGATCTTTGAGTCTTCGCATTCCAATGTTATGCACAATCTTCTTGAATGTGGAAGTTGGTAACGCCTTTGTGAATAAATCTGCCAGATTATCACTAGATCGTATCTGCTCGACATCAATTTCACCTTTCTCTTGAAGTTCATGAGTATAAAAGAATTTAGGTGAAATATGTTTAGTTCTATCACCTTTGATGTATCCTCCTCTAATTTGAGTGATACAAGCAGTATTATCTTCATATAAGATTGTTGGGCTATTATTGATCATAGTAAGTCCACACTTTTCCTGGATATGTTGAATAACTGATCTCAACCAAATACACTCTCGACTTGCTTCATGAATAGCAATGATTTCTGAGTGATTTGAAGAAGTAGCAGATAGTGTCTGCTTAACAGATCTCCATGATATGGCAGTATCTCCATAAGTAAATAAATATCCAGTTTGAGATCTACCTCTGTGTGGATCTGAAAGATAACCCGCATCTGCATACCCAATCAATTCTGGACTTGAACCACGTTGATAAAATAATCTCATATCAACCGTACCATGAAGGTAACGAAGGACATGTTTAATGCCATTCCAATGCCTTCGAATTGGTGCAGAACTATATCTTGCAAGCAGATTAACTGAGAATGTAATATCTGGTCGAGTGCAATTTGCAAGATACATCAAAGCTCCAATTGCACTGAGATATGGTACTTCAGGACCAAGAATTTCTTCATCGTCATCACAAGGATGGAATGGATCTTTCTTCACATCAAGTGTTCGAACAATCATTGGAGTACTCAGAGGATGAGATTTGTCCATATAAAAATGCTTTAGGACTTTCTCAGTATACATGGACTGATGAATAAAAATTCCATTTGGCAAGTGCTCAAGCTGCAGGCCGAGACAAAGTTTTGTTTTGCCAAGATCTTTCATTTCAAATTCATTCTTTAAATATATAGCGGTTTTTGAGATCTCTTCAGGAGTTCCCACAATATTTAAATCATCAACATAAACCGCAATAATAACAAATCCGGATTCTGATTTCTTAATAAAAACACATGGGCATATAAGACTATTCTCAAATCCTTCTTTCAATAGATATTCGCTTAAGCGATTATACCACATGCGCCCGGATTGCTTCAACCCATATAAAGATCTTTGTAGTCTGATTGAGTACATATTTCTAGATGTACTTGTAGATGCTTCAGGCATCTTATATCCTTCAGGGATTTTCATATATATATCATGGTCTAAGGATCCATATAAATATGCAGTGACCACATCCATCAACCGCATTTCTAATCCTTTTGTAACAACCAGACTAATCAAAAATCTAAATGTGATTGCATCCATAACGGGAGAGTATGTTTCTTCATAATCAATCCCGGGTTTCTGCAGGAAACCTTGTGCAACAAGCCGTGCTTTGTATCGCACAATTTCATTTTTCTCATTACGTTTTCGTACAAATACCCACTTATATCCAACAGGCATTACACCCTTTGGTGTTTGGACAACAGGTCCAAATACTTCTCGTTTCGCTAGCGAATTTAATTCAGCTTCAATAGCTGTTTTCCATTTTGGCCAATCATTTCTACGTCGACATTCTTCGACGCTTTTTGGCTCACTTTCTTCATTACTTCTGGTAATGTCAAGGGCCATTTTATATGAAAATATGTTGTCGACAACAGTTTTATTTCTATCCAGAATTTCTCCAGTTTTCATGAAATGTATTGAGATCTCATTATTTTCAGGTACCTGTTCCTCTTCAGGGGAAAACATTTCATGACACACCTCTTCAGAAGGTCCATTTTTAGGAGATTTATACTCTTCAAGATTTTCCTCTTCAGGAGGTTCTGGAATAGAAGATTTAAGCTCTTTAGGAGCATTAATTATATTTGTGGCCTGTATTGTGGGTACGTGTTCTTCAGGAACACCAAATTCATTTTGTATTCTTTTCCTTCTGGGAATTTTATCTTTTGCACCAATAGGTCTTCCACGCTTCAGGCGTATTTTAGATTCACCTATTGCTGTTTTGACAATTTGTCCTTCAGGGACTTCAATCCTTGCTGGAGCATTAACAGCAGGAATATAAGATTTTACTACACCTTTAGTGTCAGTAAATACATCCGGTAATTGATTTGCAACATTTTGCAAATGAATAATCCTCTGAACTTCCCTTTTACATTCATTTGTAGGAGGATCAAAATGAGACAGGGTCTTATTATCCCAAGTAATATCTTGTCGTGCTTCAGGCACCGACTTTTCTTTACCCATTAACGGAAAATTTGATTCGTCAAAATGACAATCTTCAAAACGTGCTTTAAACATATCCCCTGTAAGGGGTTCAAGGTATCTAATAATGGATGGAGAATCAAAACCAACATATATCCCAAGTCTACGTTGAGGGCCCATATAGATCTCCGTGAATCCTTTGTAAAAAGGATGGAGATTCAACAATGACTTTTGAGGGAGATGGTCTGATAATCAACTTTCCTTGTGAACATGCAGAGCACGGAGATTCATTGGGTAGAAATATCTTTTGATTCCTTAAGGGATGCCCATGCGAATTTTCAATAATTCGTCTCATCATTATAGAACCCAGATGTCCAAGGCGATCATGCCAAGTCATAAATACTTTAGGGTCAATGCACTTCTGGTGCATTACCACATATGATTCAATTGTTCTCATTTTTGTATAATACAATCCAGAACATAGAGCAGGCAGTTTTTCTAATACGAGCTTCTGGCCCGATACTGTTTTAGTAATAAGAAGATGCTCTTTACTGCCTTCATTGGTCGTTTCAATATGGTAATCATTACGACGTATATCTTTGAAACTCAATAAATTTCTTCTGGATTGTGAAGAGAATAGAGTATCATCAATACAAAATTTGGT